>JARWLC010000013.1:118281558-120681558 GCA_033318265.1 Phyllotis vaccarum
TACCCATCAAATTCATGTTCTCCTCTCTCTCTCTTTCTCTCTCTCTCTCTCTCTCTCTCTCTCTCTCTCTCTCTCTCTCTCTCTCCCTCCCTCCCTCCCTCCCTCTCCCTCTCTCTCTCTCCTCTCTTCTCTCTCTCTCTCTCTCCTCTCTCTCTCTCTCTCTCTCTCTCTCTCCTCCTATAAAACATCTGAACCATAAACCAAACCAAATCAAAAACAGCACAAACATGCACACACATATACACACACAGGAGACAGACAGACACAGAGACACACAGACAGAGAGAAAGGAGATGATTATGGCTGATATAACTACACTGATTTTCTCTCTTCTAGTCAATATCAGTACCAAATATCTTCTCTACATGCTTTTTAAAAGCACGTATACAGGAACATGTAATACTCAGCCAATGAAATTTTAACATTGTATACTTGAGTAAATTAGGAACTTTTGCGAGGTGTGGTGTTAAAAACCTGTCATCTCTGTACAAAAGAGGGTAGGATAGAAAGAGAAGGTCAAGGAAAGTTTGGTTAACATAGTAAGGTCCAGTCTCCAAACAACCAAAGAACTCCAAAAGAAATGGAGGAAGGTACAGATGGAGAGAGGGAAGTTTAGATTTTTTGGTGTGGAAATGGCAATGTGTTCAGGGAGGAGGAAGATTTTTAACTATTTCAAAATGTGTATTGTACACCATGGAGCTGGTCAAATTCTCTAAGGATGAATGATCTCCTAAGGAAAGGTAAGGGGAAACACATCCTCACTAACACAAAGTAAGAGAGCTGAGCAATATCATATCATATCATATCATATCATATATATATATATATATATATTTATACACACACACACACACACACACACACACACACACATATTTGAACCCATTAAGCCTAAAACTATGGTATGTACTTTGAATTATTCTCTATCCTTCTGTCTTTTTCTTTCTTTATACACATGTGTGATGAAACATGGGGCCTTGTACATGCTAGGTAAACATTTTCCATAAAAACAAAACTCAATCACTAATCATTCCATGCTTAAAGAAATGGGCAATTTAGTAAGTGAACCATCAAGCTTGGATTAAAAGGGAAGGGCAAAATAAGAAAACCAAACCCAAATAAAAGACATTATTTAACAGCAAACCTAACTTGGACTTTCTTTTAACTTTAGAACTCAGCAAATGAAATGAGACAATGAAGCATTTACTCCATCCTCTGTGCATTCTTTCATATCATGGAGCCACCGAATCACAAATCAAACCTACTATGACTAAAAGTGAGTTACCACATGGCATACCATAAAAAGTATACCAATAAAAAGTACATAGCATTACCCAAGAAGTATTCTTTCTTAAAAAGATCAGCTAGAGTTTGCTCACTAAGAGGACAATTTACTCCTTTGTTCAAATCAAAATAATAATCAAAACTGCATGTATAAGAGGCAGAGGAAACATTGTAGGAGTATATATGCATCCAAAGGTATGGTCAACTATGGCCCAAGATGCCAATTGAGAAAATTTTGTATAACATAGAAAACTATGGAATATTTTTGTTGGGTGAGCATTATAAATTCTGAGGATTTTTATAAGAAATAATAATAATTTTAAGCCTTTAAAACTTTGTGTTCATGTGTGTGTGTGTGTGTGTGTGTGTGTGTGTGTGTGTGTGTGTGTATTCCAATAATATATGTGTGTGCTTGTCACAGTGAGCACATAGATATTAGAAAAACCTTCAGGAGTTAGTTCTCTCCGTCTACTGTGTTCCAAAGACTGAGCGTCATCAGGCTTGTGTGATATTTATCATCTTACCAATTATTTTAACATCCTGTTATTGTAAAGGTATGATCAGGCAAGGAAACAGCAATTTTTAGAAAATAAAATTGGAGTGTATGGGATAAAAGAATGTGATGATATTACTAAAGCTTAAAATATATAGAAAAAAAAGAAATGTGGATTTAACAGATTAAAGGACCAATAAAAAAATTTGAACATCTATCAAAAATATTGAGTCTCATAATGTACTGAAATATTCCCTATAGTAATCTGTCAACATATTTTAACATTTCATAGAGTTGAGGGATCATGTCATGGTATATAGGACTACATTCGTTTTTAGTTTTTCAGAATGGGATATGAAAAGTTTATGTGATCAGACCATTCATTTCAATATACATTAGGAGGCTTGTGATTGCTTACCTTCCACAAGCAGTAATTAAAACCCATATCCCATTATACATACTGGCCAAACGGAAAAGATTTTAAAAAATAAAAAGTACATAATCCAACCATTGAATTAAAGTACCAAATAATCTTGAAAAAAAATGCTAACCAGTTACAGACCACATTTATCAGTCTTAAGTCCTGGAGAAGTTTACGTAGGCATGCCTGCTTCCCTGGACATTTTGAATTTGTGAAGCCAGGCAAGCTATATACATTCATTTTAAATCTCTAAATATACTTTGATATCCAGAGAGATATTATAAAGATGAAATATATGGGTTTTTTTTAACAAAAATGCTAATTGTCACTACCATGGCACCTCATACTTTCTACGATCTGCTGGAAGGGCATATGTGAAGATAATGGAAGGCAATTCTCATCATACTCATAACTAAGGGATAATTGCACAGAACAGTAACACACAAAGACTAATGATCATGCACAGAAATCATTGGAAGGATGGGTAGATTCTATGCCACATTTTTCCATAGTCTTTTCTTGTAAATGCACCTAAGTCCTTAACACTGGATACTGTCCTGAGAATGTGGGTGTTCAGCTGTAAATATTGAGCAACACAATTATCTAAGGGGACAGAGTATCATGGTAGATGTATCTGTAACACATTATTGATAGTTATTGTTATAGGTGTTAAATGCAGGTTCTTCATATTTCCCATAGAGGCAATGCTGGGGTAGAAGACTGGATTCTTGAAGTGCCACACTCACTTCTATAGGGAGGCCCATGGAGGTATTGAAAAAGGATCCATGCTGTGGAGGTTGTGGGGAAATGTAAACAAAATGCACTATCTTTCCTATCAAGGATTAAATAAGACCAAAATTTCATTATAAAAAGTGTAAGGAAGCCACTTGGCAGAAATTCAAAGTCCTCCAGACTCAGCATGTGCCCCAAATTACATCCTCTTCTAAAAACATTCTACTTTACTTATCAGCTGTGCTGTTTTGAGTTAGGCTACCTGTGTAAGAGTATGGGGCCAAGTTCTGCCCATTAAAAGTGAAGCATTAGGACCCCATTGCATTATGGATGGAAAATCCAAGGGGATTGTGCTTGCTTGCTTGCTTGCTTGCTTGCTTGCTTGCTTGCTTGCTTGCTTGCCTGCTTGCTTAGACATGGTTCTGAATCCTCCTGAAGACGTAAAACTTTTCATCTCGCAGAATACTGAAATTTGTGTGGTTGCTTTCTTGGGATCCCAGATCCATTTCCAACAGTGGCCCAATGAACCTGTCAAAGTGTAACTGATGGTTTTGTTAAGCAGGGGCCTGGTGACAATGAACATGAGCAATGTAAAACAAATACCAGGCAGTACTAGAATGAGAATCCTTGGACCTTAGAGACTATTATTCCCTATGGCACAAGTACTGGAAGGAAGAATTAGTTATGCATGAGAAACTTGACTTTTGTCCCCCAAAATTTCTGTTTCTGAGAGTTTTGTCTGATAAACTGGGACGTCCCTTTGGCAATATTTACTGATAGCTTGAAAACATGCACACCCACTGTTGGTCTAGACACTCAATGATGTTTGGTCACCAAATATCAAGTCATAAAGATGACCATCACAGCATCCTTTTGCTCTATTGAAAGATGGAAAACTATTTATTATCTGACAATTAGATAAGTAAGTTATGCTAATTCTACACCATGAAGCTATATGTCAATACTGATTATCCAAATGGGGCCATATTTACAACATGATACTTTGGAGTAGTGTAAGGTTTGTTTTGTTGATACTGGGTATGATTGTATCTAGGACTGGCCTGGAACAATGTTTTCATGCTGGCCTTGAAATTGTGACAAACTTCCTGCCTCTTCCTGCCAAATGCTGGGATTAGAAGCATGAACCACTACACTCCACTACTTAAAATAATGTTTTCACAGTCTGACCATATTTTTTCTCTTTTATTCTAACTACTGTTTCAAGCAAGGAGCTCAACTGTTTTCCCATTCACCAATAAATTTCAGACATGTGTATTAGTTCTAAGCATCATATAACATGAAAAAAAAGCATATACAACATTTTGTGTTGATATATACCTCTCATTTCTCTTGGGTAGATCCTGAGGAGTTGAATTGGGGTAAGGTGGCACCACATCTAGTCCATTATTTTAGAAATAACTAAACTGTTCAACAAAGTGGTTGAACCATTTTTCACTATTGGCTTCAAACTTTGACGATTCCAGCTTCTTTGTGACTTGTTTTTACATTGACTATTTTAAGCATTTTTTTAAAGCTAGATCTTCACCGAGTTTCCCAGGCTGGCATAGAAATCACTATGTAACTCAAGATAGCCTAAAATTTGCACTTCCGCTTTGGCTTCTTGAGTAGCTAGAAATATAGCCTTGCATCCCTCTGACTGAGCATTTTCAATACATAGTCTTGTTATGTAGCCTCCCCACCGCAGGTCTGGACTACCTTCTGTAATCTAGTCTGGCCAAGAACTCACATCCCAGGCATGAAGCACCATGCCTAATTGGTTTTAGTCTTTCTGATTATAGCCATTGTCACTATAATTTTAGGCAACCTGAAGGAAGGTATTAGCAATAAAATGAATATAACAGAATGATGTAAAATAGTTTGTATAATAAAATCATGGTTGTAAACTAAACAGCAACTCTGTATGTCATTAAGATAAATTTTAACAGAGATGGAGAAATTTCTAGTTTCTTTTAAAAAGTTATTAGTGCTGTGATGTATCTTATACATAGGAGGAACATAAAATCTAAGAATAAAGCTAAAAACATGATCGTGGAGCAAATAGCCACACTGCCACCACTCTTAAAAATCTATACTATATCATCATTTTATTGCTTTGTTTTATAGTTGAATCAACTAAGCATTGCCAAATATCTTAGCATAATTGTGCCTATTTTAAAAAATAGGAACCATACTGCCAGTCTTGTGAGAATAGCTTAGATCAGTAGTATTTTATTTTGTTATGTTCGGTTTAGGAGCCTTGCTGTAAGACGTACATCTTCATAAGTGGGCTTTGAAAGTTAGTCTTGTATCACTTATAGTTCATTCTTTCAGGTTCCTACTATGGCCCATCATACCTGTCTACCGCCATATTACCCTACCATGATGAATCCCTCTAGAACCATCAGTCCAAATAAACTTTCTTCTATAAATTGCCTTTGTTCTGGTGTTTTATCACACCAACAAAAGAGTAATTAACATAAACTGTAACCTGTAAGGTGACATAAACTTTTTCTTCCCCAAGTTGATGTTGGTCACAAAGTTTATCACAGTAGGAGAAAGAAAACCATAACAGAAACTTGTGATAAGTGTTGGTCTTGGACAGGATAAGATTTTTCAACAGGTCCAGGGGTGCTATGTAGTCTGCTTTCCTGCTTGGGCCATATAATCCAGTAGGCACTAAAACACAAACCCCCGGATAGAGATTTGGGATGATAATAAGATATGAGATGGCTGGAATTGTGTTCAGAGCTTTATATAGTGGGTAGAACATGTGTGAGAAAGCCCACATTATGCAAATATGCCAAAAGCTCTGCCCTGTGTATATGAGCCAAAAGCCCAGGCAATGTGGCAAACAAAACAAAACAAAAAACAACCTTTGATCATTGGAATTCTACTGAGACTGAGACTGAGCTACTGAATTCTCCCCCTCTGCTCCAGCCTGCTTCTTCCCTTTAAAGTGTAAGTTTTCTGTTTTAAAGATACACTTAATCTTTTTTAAAATTTTCATGCATGTATATCATGCATTTTATCACATTCACTCCCTCATTTCCTCACATCTGGAACCTTCCTTCCTAACACATCTCTCTCCTATTTGTGTTTTCTTCCTTTTTTTTCTTTTCTTTTTTAAAATTAAGTGAGTTCAGTTAGGTTGCTCACATGGGGTCATGATCAACTTAACAGTGGCCATTAACTACCAAGAATAATCTCAACAAGGGACAGAAAGAACCTCATGAGATCCTCTACACCTATGCTGGGAAGTTGACAGCCTGAATGTTTTGAAGGAAATTTCAGATATCACTTGTAGAATCCAAATGTCACACTGAAAAAATACATGTTTTTCCACAGGTATCTTCTCAAAATCAATAAATATTCACTGAGGTCCAGATAAACATTCCCACAGACCCTTCAACTAAGGACAGTAATTAGGCTGTCTTTCTTAATGCTAAAATGATGTATAACCTTATGTTCCCAACACTCCTTTTTCTCAAATACACCTTATGATTCTGTACAGTGAGAAGAACTCTATCTTTGGACATTACTGCAAATTACACTCTTTGGGCAATGTTAGAAAGAGTGGTAATTTCTTAGCAGCTGTATTTGCTAATTTTTGTCAAATTGAAGTAGTCAAGAGTCATCTGAGAGAAGGGAACCTTAATTTTAGGCAATAGGCAAGCTTGTAGAGCATTTTCCTAATTAATGATCCATTGGAGAAAGCCCAGCCCATTGTAGATAGAACTGCCCCCAGGCTGATGGTCCAGGTAAGAAAGTCCCAGACCATCTTACACTGTCAGAATTACTAAGATTCAAAACACAAATGACAGCCTATGCTGGAGAGGTGCAGCAAGGGGAACATTCCTCCATTATTAATGGGAGTGTAAACTTGTACAGATACTTTGAAAAGCAGTATGGTAGTTCCTCAGAAAACTGGGATTTAATCTCCCCAATGATCCAGAAATACCACTACTGGGCATATACCCTAAGGATGCACATTCTTACCTCAAAGGCATTAGCTCAACTATGTTCATAGCAGCATTATTCACAGAAACAACTTAGATTCCCACCACCTTGGGACTTCTTACCCTTTTGGGCTAATGGATGGGGGAATGCAAGTGGGGAGATGCTGAGGGAGGACTAGGAAGGACTGGGAGAAGGGAAGGGAGGGCAAGCAGTGGTATACATGGAAAAAAACTTTATAAATAGTTTTTTTAATTAATACTATGAGCATAATAACATTAACAAACAAATTTATTTGTTGTAAGAAATTTTCACCAAGGGGGTGTTAGGCAATATCTGGTGCCTTCTCAGTATATATAACAGTGTTCCCATAGCTGAATAGATTGACTCCCTATCAATTCTTGGCTTTTAGGGTGTACACAACTAGTTTCTCCATAAAGAGACTCATATATTTAAGGCCTAATTACATACAACAAGTCAGGAGGGTGACTGCATACTAAGGTGAATGTTCACTGGCCTTCTTGATTTCATCTGTTTTTGAAAGACTATTAACAGTTAACAAACCCAACTGTGATTGTTTTGAGCAGTCACACCTGGAGCTATTATTAAGCTATTTGAGGCAGAGGGTCTTTGTTTATCCCTTTTATGTATAAGCATCTCATTAGCTGTTTTTAATGGCATGGAGTCTCTCTTTTTTTTCTCCCTGTCACAGAGTCAAAAAGCCAATCTGACCCAGGACAGGGGCTTTGGAGGGAAAGTTGAGAAAACTTGCTTGGGTCTAATGTGAGTGGGCAAAGTCTCATTTCCAGAACCAGCTTTTCAATGAGCTAAAACAGCATATGACAATATTTTTTTAAATATTATTTTCCTATCAAAAAGGCATTTGTTTCTCTATAACTGAGAAATAGAATTAAGAGTACCCAGGCTTGGGGGAGGGGCAGAAACAATGGTAGACCACAGGCATAGGGCAAAGGAATCCCAAAACAGAAAGACTATCCTATTTCAGTTAGGGGAAGCAAAATTGGAGACCCAGTAGAAAGTATCCAGCATTGTTTTCATCTCAGTTTCCTGTCCAAGCAACGCAACTTAGAGGTACCCTTCCCACATTAAAAAAAAATAAATGGCCAGACATCACTTGGCCACAATGAGGTAGGGTCCTGAGTTGCCAGCTGACAAGGCTTCCTGAATACCTGGGGTCTCTGTAGAGATAAAGCAGGGGCTGCTACACTCCTGCACACTTTGAAGCTCCTGCTCCGTGGCTCCATGGCCACCATGTGCCCTACATTACAGTCATCTTGCTTAGGCTGGGACCATATCATCAATGCCAGGCTGGTGAGATTTTATGACTCAGTCCAAGCCAGCAGATGAGCCCTTTGGGAGAAGGGGGACTGGATTTGACTATGTTCCAAGCCTTGGTGACACCATAATCAGGAGCTGTGTGGTGACAATGAAAGGGGTTGAGATTAAACTCTGAGGGGTAGAGAGTCTGGGAGAAGCAGAGAAAGAAGTGGTTTGGAGGAAGGACCAAATAAGAAGAGAGAGAGAGAGACAGAGAATCTGAGAGAGAAAAGGGACAGATAGCTGGGGAGTCTGTAGAGGAAAACCAGACAAATTCAGAAGACAGAGTTTACTGGAACTGACAATATAATCCCAGAAGGGGATTAGCTCCACTCATGTAACATAGGTGACCAAGGTAGTGGAGCTCTTCTTAAAGGGCAGGACTCATTCCCCAAGTTGGCTTCTGGCCACCAATAAGTCAAAGTGAGCTTTGAGGATAGATTAGCTTTTCTGTTCTCATGATGGTCAACCATCATGATGAAACAGAGACACCAATAACAAGGATGACATCCTCTGGGAATAATATCTGTCCAGAATATAGCCCATCACTTATATAATAATCTATCTGGCCATACACCCAAAATTCATGTCTCCCATATACTCATAAGAGACAGAATCAGAAAACCAGGTCCTCAGTTATTGGCATCCCAATATAGCATGAGAAGGCCAGGGACAGCTGCTTGTCAGGCATTTCCTTCCCAAACCTTAGGAAGACTCCTTAGGAGGCTGGTCTTCCTTACATGGAAGAGGGCTCCACAAGTGCCCTTTTAACCAGAGTTAAATTGGCTTAATACCTCACCTCCTAGAAGAACCAGAAAGAATCCATTTTAGTGTCTGAGAATGCAGCAGTCATCCCTGGAGCATCTTCAGGGTGCACCTGTCCTGAATCCTCACCACTAGCTGAGGAGCTCCAGTATGAGGCTGAGTTCCATGCATGGGGAGGGAGGATAATCTCACTGGAACTCCAAGTCCAGGTAAGAAAGTCCCAGACCATCACACATGGAAGGCCCAATAGGAGTCTTTTATTATCCAGCAACAGAAAACAGGCTCTTGCTTCAAAGAGTTCAAAACATTGAAGCTCAGGATTATGAATATTTTAAAGACAAAAGACACAATGGCATTATATCAGGTATAGGTCTGCAGAATGTTGTAGCATTCATTTTGGCAGACTAGTTTGGGGGGGCAGTTATACATTTGGGCCATGGTCAGGGTCATGGAAAGACACAAATGTGTCACCAAGGTAGATGCAACTGTTCAGGTGGTTAGAGACTACAAAAAGTTCTGGAACATACACAAAGTGGAGTTAGAACAAGATCAAAATCAGGCAATTCTACTTCAGTCACTTCAATCTGGCTTTCTACATCCATGTTTGCATGTAATATCAACCCATTCACTCATCTGTTAAGTTCTCCTCCAAGTTCATCATAATGTGATGTAGCCTGGCAACATTGCTATAAATATTTCAACTCTTGTACAGAAGGCTTCTCGGATCTCCTCTTTAACCCCACTGTCTCTTTCGTGTTTTTGACCATCATAGTCAGAAACTCTGGAAAGTTAATAGTCCCATTCTAATAGACATCTACCTCACTGATTCAGCCCCAGTGTGATTCTGCCCCAGTGATCACATCATGACCCCCAACTCCCTGGTAGTAATGATGTCTTCTCCATCATCATCAAAGAAGGATAAGGTATTCTCTAACTCTGCAATCTGCTCTTTGATCACCTTGTCAGACATGGCAAGGTACAAGGCACAGGGTGTTCAAAGCACAAAGATCAAGGTTCATCTAGCAGTTACAGCCCTGTTCTTTCTGGAAGACATTGTTTCCTTGAAGTCATCCACCACCTCTAGCTCTTACAATCTTTCCTTCTCTTCTCCTTCACAGATCCCTGATCCTTAGGAGGAGGAGTTTGAGGAAGATAGTCTATTTAGAATCAAGTGCTCCAAAGTCTTTCACTTTCTACACATTGTCCAGCAGTGGGTCTCTGTGTTAATTCTCATGTACTTTATAAAGGGTCTCTATGAGAATTAAGTGAAGCACTGATCTATAGATATAGAAAATGTTATCAAGAATCATTTTTATTCCTATGTTATTTTAGCAAAATAATAGTAGTAGTAGGTTTTTCACTAGGACCCCTGATCTGTCTAGTCACAGGTTCTTGGCCACTTTAGCAATATCGGGTACTGGTATTCTCTCATGAAGTTTGTCTTAAATCCCATCAAAAAGTGGTTAGTTACTCCCATAAAATTCATGACACTATTGAACCAGTATATCTTGCAAGCAAGACACTGTTTTAGATAGAAGGGTTTATAGAGGGTGATGTTTGATTAGTTTTATCCTCTGGCGGCATGAAATGTTCTTTATAGCATCATTAGTGATAATCAGGTGAAGCTTCTATGTGGATACCAGCTCAATTTTTCTACATTCAGTGGCATACATAAGTGGTATCTTCATCAATAGCCTTATCTTCAAGTTTTGAGGGCTAGCCAACAGCCTTGGCAATACCCTAAGGTGTTTGGGGGTTTCCTTGGTGTCCCTTTGGCCAATAACTCAACAATTTGTAGCTCATTCATATCACTGAAGGTTTTACTTGGTGAAGTAAGACGTCTAGCTTTGGCATTGTCTCCCCCATTATATGGTGACTCCATTTATAGTCATTTACACATGTATATATTTTAGGAAGTTTCTATTGTAGTAGGTTTCCATATAGATTTTCCAAAGGCCTTTAGTGTTAGTTGGCCCTCTGCATATTTCCTTCTTTACCCTGCAATTCATTTCCCTCATCATTTACTCTTCATAGTCTAATTTCTCCTTTATCCATTTATAATACTATATTCCATTTCTTGTTCATTGGAAGATCCCCTCTTCTAGCCCTGTCACTACTTAACTAACCTCTGTGGCTATTCTAATTGAGACACTCATATCTAATGCTTAAAAGCTAACATCTACTGTTAACATCTATTGTGTGAAAATGTGCCACTGTGACTGGCTTAATAAAGGCTTAATAGCTAATAGCAGGGGAGATAGGTGAGATTTCTGGGGACAGAGAGGAATTGGAGGAGGAGTCTAGGTGAGTTGATTATGCCAGGGAAATGCGAGGAGATGTGTGATGTGGGAATGCGTTTATGTATGCTGTGAATCTCAATCTTTAAATAAAGGAGCTGATTTGGGCCATGGAAGGCACCATAGAAGAAGTAGGAGGAGAAATCAAAGCATAGGTAGGAGAAGCAGGGTGGAGTCACAGGCAGATGGAGCTGAAGCCGCCGAAGGAGCAACATGTAGAAGCTCAGGTGAGCCACGAGCCACGTGGCAGACAGATTAATAGAAATGGGTTGATTTAAGGTATAAGAGCTAGCTAGCAATGTGCCTGAGCCATAGGCCAAACAGCACGAACTTAATATGAGCGTCTGAGTCATTTCTAAGGGCCTGAGCAGCAGCGGACGGCAGCGGGCTGCTAAGCGGTCTCAGGTGGCAGGTCTGTGGGTCTGGGACCTCTGGCCACCTGGGACCAAGAAACCCCCACTACTACAGATGAGAAACCCCACTACTATAGATGTGCAACAAGTCAAATGTACAGAAATGGAGAAGAGGTTTAAAAAGCCACATAGAAGAACATAAATTAAAAATATGAGTTGACTAATCTATAAAAGCTAGTTGGGGAAAAAGCCTAAGCTAAAGACAAAGCATTCATAATTGAAGTCTCTGTGTCATTATTTGTGGGCTGTCGGTCCAGATGAGAAAGCTTACTCCAATCCACATATAAGAAATTCATGGATTACTTCATTGAGGATGACTTTTTCTAGCTCTACCTACTTACCTACAAATTTCACTTTTCTTAAGAGCTGAATAATGTTCCATTGTGTAAATGTACGATGTTTTAAGTTTCCATTCATCACTTGGTGATATGTAAACCATTTCCACTTTCTGGCTATGATGATTAGGGCAGCAATAAACATGAATGAGCAAATATCTCCATAGTGAGATTCAGAGTCACTTGGGTATGTGCCCAGTAGTTCTGTAGCTGGATCTTGAGGTAGATCTATTCCCAGCTTCCTGAGGAGCCGAACACTGATTTTCACAGTGGCTGTACAAGTTTACACTTCCACCAGCAGTGGATGAGTGCTCCCCTTAAACCACATCCTCACCAGAATGAACTTTCTTTTCTTTTTTTGATCTCTGACAGTCTGACTGGGGTAATATGCAACCACAAATTGGTCTTAATTTGTATTAATATGGTTTAGGATGTTGACCATTAAAAGTATTTCTCAGTTATTTGTGTTTTAAATTTTTAGAACTCGGGTTCTGTAGCCCCTTTCTGATTTTGTTAACTTTTCTGATGTGGGAATGCCTTTCTGTATGCTGTGAATAGTAATCTTTAAATAAAGGAGCTGTTTTGGCCCATGATGGGCACTGTAGGAAAAAGTAAGAGGAGGAATCAGAGTAGGTAGGAGGAGCAGGGTGGAGTCAGAGAGAAGGAGCCAGAAGCCCAAAGGAGCAACATGTAAGGAACACAGGTGAGCCACGGGCCACGTGGCAGACAGACTAATGAGAATGGGTTGAGTTAAGATGAAGCTAGCTAGCAATGTGCCTAACCATAGGCCAAACAGCATGAACTTAATATAAGAGTCTGAGTCATTTCTGGGGTCAGAACAGCGGCTGGCAGCTAAGAGGTCTGGGGCTGTGGGTCTGTGGGTCTGGTCCTTGTAAGAGCAAGCTAACAATGTGCCTGAGCCATAGGCCAAACAGCATGAAGTTAATATAAGTGTCTGAGTCATTTCTGGGGGTCTGAACAGTGGCGGGCGGCTAAGGGGTCTGGGGCAGCAGGTCTACGAGTCTGGGCCTCTGGCCTTCCGGGACCGAGAAAACACATTGTAACAGTTTTCTTTCTTGAGACAGAGTTTCTCTGTTTTGACTTTCCTGGAACTACCTCTGTAGACCAGGCTGGCCTCAAACTCACAACAATCCAGCTGCCTCCTGAGTGCTGGGATTAAAAGCCTACACCATCACACCCTTTTCTGATTTTTTAATTGAAGTTTTTTTCGCACAATGTATTTGATCTCCTTATAGTCCAAGCCCCGTTCCTCAGGAGCAGCTCAGTCCTGCTAGAGAAGAATGGCCCAGCTCTTTCCAGGGCTCTTTATCTTTCAGGCAAAACATAAATCAAGGTGCAAAAAGAGAGAAAAATCTCCATATACCTACAGGATTAACTTACTCAAAGAAGAGAATGAAGTCTTGTGAAGAAATTGAAGGAACATCCCAGAACACACCAGAGGCAGATGAAGGCCATCCTTCAGAAGATCCACAACAACAGGCAAGAGGAAATCTTCAGGATTCTGGAGAAAGTATCGGGGAAGAAGCAGATGGAATCCTTAGAGGAGGGCCTGCTGCTCAACCCGACCCAAAACATAAAAAGGACACTCCCACAAGGCATCTGAACTCTGAAGAATTGATTTAAAAAAAAGGAGTGGGTGAGTGGGAAAGACTTAGGGAAGAGATGAGAAGAGTAAGAAGCAAGCTTGTGATGATGCACTGGAATTAAAGACATTCCCCAAATCTTCCTTATCCTGTGAGATTTAGGCCTTAAAATCTTTTTTTTCCTCTTTGATATTAAAGTCTTGCTGTTGCTTTCTGTCTCTTAACATTTCCTAATTTATCTTTGAATTTCATTTCACTTACCCAGCAGTATTTTCTTTTAGGTAGCTTTGTTGTTACCAGCATCTCACTGGATTTTGGATCTTGGCCCATTTTCCATATTTATTTTTCAGTTGGAAAGTTTCACACTTACACATTTCCTTGATTAAAAATCAAATTTAAGAGCAGCATATTTAGTATCAGCTCACATATATAGAAAAATTTCTAATTATGTGCATACATGTATAATTATACACATCTCAAACTTAACAGTGCTTTTTTTGTGTGGTGTGCTTTTAATTTTGCCTTTTGCTTATGTGTATTTTTACTGAGTATGTGTCTCACAAAGAACTTCAGATTTTTAATGTGGGAGTCGATTCAAATTAATTTTTAACTATCTTATAGAAGCAATAAAGTCACTAGCCTTTTGTTTGAAAAAAAAACTACTAAAAATAAATGTAAACCTGAAATTGCCTCTGGATTTCTTAGCCACAGGAACAAAGCTGGCAATCATTATAGATTTAACAAAACAATATATTTGATCATGCCACCCCCACTTTCTCCCAGGCCCTTCATATCTCCCTACCTATCCAACTTCATCATCTTTTTTTTAAAGAAACAAAAAACACACAAAATTCTCAAAGACAAAATGAAAATCAAAACAAACAAGTAAAAGAACAATAAGACTAAAAAGCCAAAACAAAGCCAAATTATACAAGAATTTCACAAAAATATCATTGAGTTTATTTTGTTTTTGCCAAGTGCTTTTGGGCATGCAGCCTATCTTGGAGTACGGTCGACATACACAATGACATTCTATTGGAAAGTTATGAGTTTCTCTTTGCCAGCTATCAAATTGCATATAACTTCTTTGTTAGCAGTAGGACCCCATGGCCACTTCCCCCTTTCAGTACTGAGATCTCTTGATTTGAATTGAAAATATACATGTATTGTGCATACTGTGAGTTCATAAGTACATCAGTCCTGTTGTATCTGAAAGAGCCTGTTTCTCTGGAGACATGCATTACATCTGGTTCTTAAAATCTTTGCACATCCTCTTCCTCATGATCCTCAAGGGGGTGGCTTTCATAAAATCACTTATGCCTGAGTTCTTCAAAATCTCTTATTCTCTGCACATTGTTCAGTTGCGAGTTTCTGTGTTAATTCCAATATACTGCAAGAAGTTTCACTGATGAGGGCTGAGTAAGGCACTGATCTATAGGTACTTAATCAGGAGTTATTAACAAGGGTTCTTTACCTGTGGGATGCAACCACTTTGAGGATCAAACAACCCTTTTACAGGGTTGGTGTATCAGATATTTACATTATGATTCATAAAGGCAGCAAAACTGCAGTTATAAAGAAGCAACAAAAAATTATAATTTTATCATTAGGGGTTCACCACAACATGAGGATTAAAGGATGGCAGCATTAGGAAGATTGAGAACCACTGCTTTAGCAAAATAATAGCACTGGGTTTTCCACTAGGTCCATGAGCTCTCAGTCTCTAGTTCTTGGTCAGTCTAGCAGTGTCATATATGAGCTCTCTCTCATGGAGTGGGCCATAAATCCGATGAAAAAGTGGCTTGTTGCTCTCATATCATTTGTACCACTATCGTGTCAGTATATCCTTCAGGGAGGTCACTGTTATAGACTGTAGGGTTTGTAGCTGGGTGGTATTGATAGTTTCCTTTCTCTACAAGTAGCATGCTGAGCGTCTTGAGACAATCTTCTTTAGCGGGGTCTTTGTCACTTCAGTGGCCTCTTTCATTTTAACAGGAAAAGTGTCCTTCCAGACAATGAAAGTATAAACTCAAACAGATTTTTGAAGCTGGCATAGGCGGCATATGAGTAAGGGGTCTTTGTCAGTTTTTTCCTGGATAAATATGTCTCCTCTGAGTCTATGTAAGTAGTAGTGAAGAATAAAGATAGTCAGAATTCTTATGTATATAGTGACTCCATGTCTGACATAACAATTTTTACCCTAGCAACTAGTTTTTGTCCTACTAGGGTAGCATCTGTCCTCAAATGGAATAAGTTATGTATCACCTTAATGACTTTCCACTATAGGACTTTAAATAATAATTCCTTGTTTCCATATGGATGCATAAAACTATTTTACTGTTCCTTTGCTCTAAACCATTCTTGCTACTTGGTCATATACTTTGACCATACCACATCTGTGATAGCAAATGCAGGTTAACAACTTGATATACACAGTAGTACCTCAATTGTAGAAATGCATCCATTAGATGGGCCTGTGAGTCTGTCTGTGGGACATTTTCAGGGTTGTTGATCTAGGAGGATCCATCTCAGACAGGGAGACCTGGAATCTATAAGGACGGTAGCAAACAAGCCAGAGGAAGCAAGCCAGTAAACAGTGTTCCTCTGAGGAGTCTGCTTCAATCCCTGCCTCCAGGTCCCAACCTTGGATTCCTGCCTTGGATTCCCTTGATGGTGGACTATAACCTGTAAGTCAATAAATCCTTTCTCCCTTGGTACTTTTGGTCATGATTTTCACAGCAACAGAAAAATTAGCTTGGAAACTGTGTCTTGAGTTGTCAGATAGAACTGAAAGTTTACATAAAGAAAATGAAACAAAATTAACACTCAGATGAGCTTTATTAAGAGCCTGGTGATCATAGGCAACCAAATTTAGGCCTTTAAGTGGGAGAGATAGCATCATACTATATGCAGCATGACAAGGCCTTGAAATGAGGGCCTTCAATTCCAAAAGCATAAGGGACTTACTGATTTTAAGACATTTGGAGAGGTTGAGTGGTTAGTTACACACCACACGATCTAGCCAGGCCTAATATATGTTTCAGGAGTCACAAGACAGAAAGGCACTGGAGCCATAGTTCAAAGTTGTTGTCTTGGTGCAGCTGGGGTCAGTGGAGGCTAAAGTTGAATTTCTTTCATCAAAGCTTGAAAGTTACAACAGACACAGTAAATGCCTATCAATTCTTTGTCTTAAGGATTCAACCACAGAGGGTGTGGCCTAGTTTCAGGGAGAGGGAAAATGATAGAGAATCTATTATCCAAAACTAATGGCTTGTTTCTTTATAATTTGTTCCCTTATTATTAAGGACTTTTTTTTCTAGTTATAGAATTTAAATCATGGACATAGGAATAAAGTTCTGTACTACTGTGTAAATACTCTTGACTCCTTAAAATACATGTGTGCCTGCCTTCATGTGTGTGTGTGTGTGTGTGTGTGTGTGTGTGTGTGTGTGTTTTCTGTGCCAAAGTTAGCTCCCAAAAGTGTCACTGATTAAAAATTCTTGGAAGATTAAGCCAGTGACAGTTGGAATTTGATCACATGAATTCTTAGAAACATGAAGCAGGCCAAGAGTTCACAGCTAAGTGGTACCTGTGTCACCGGCACTGGCACAGCCAATGCAAGTTCTACCACACTGCTGGCAACCATTTAACTTGAAGATAGTATAGCTGGTTAATACAGGATCTACCCTTCTTTCCCGTATTCTCTAAATAATATGGCTATATTCACATATACATGTATATTTTTATATCAAAATGTATTGCTTGCAATACATTTTAAGTGTACATTTGCACATCAAGAGGAATATTCAAAGTGTGCACTTGTTACCATAGTGCATCTTCCCTAACAGAAATATTGTCCTCGTGGAATGTCATCCACCTTTTTCACTGTCCTATCCCCTAGAAACCACCATTTTTCTTTTTGTCTCTATGGAGTTAGCTGTCTCATTCCTACTAAATGAATCACATGGTAACTTAATCTCTGTGATTTGCTTACTCACTTATTGTAATGTCCTCAAACTCCATCCATTTTGCCTTCTGTGAGAATTTCTCTCCTTCAAAGGGCTAGGAACAGCATTCTACCATTTGTACATTTCACCATTAATTTATCATACTGTTATAGTTTGGATGTGACCTGCTTGTGCAAATGAACTTTTGTGTGGAATCCACCAAAAAAATAGTGCTAGACATGGATTTAAGCCAATAGAAAGTCTTTATTAGCTGACTAGCAACTACAGTGAGTGTTCTGGATCCCAGTGTAGCCTTGAGCTTTTCCCAGGGGGAGCTTTTAAGCACAAAAAACAATATCATGAGTTGACATACTTCCATTTGCAAGAGGAAGCAGAACTGCAGGAGTCAAAAAGCAAGATTAGTACATTTAGAGACTTTCCCAGAACTGTGAACTCCAAGTGGATTAGGTCTTTGTTTTAGTTTTGGCAGATGGTGCTGTCTACATACTGAATTTTATGGCCTAAATGGTACTTCCATCATGAAGTCAGTTGTGCTAATGTCTGGAGGCCTACTAAAGAACCAAGTATTTAATCATTGTTCCCTGAGTAACGGTGCTATTTTGGTAGGTTCTGGACACTTAAGTAGATACCAGTGTGTGTGCCTTTAAAGATGTTTATCTTGTCCCTAGTCATTTTTCCTTCCTGTTCACCATGAGGTGAGGAGACCCTGTCTCCTGCATACGTGGCAGTGATGGTCTGTCTCACCACATGCCTGAATCAACAAAGCCAAAGACTACAACTTCAGACCTATGAAGTCAAGCCATATTGAATCACTCAGGCTCCTCTTCAGTGGTTCTTTCCGCCAGGCATTTTAGTCAGGGTTGTTGAATATGAAAAAAAAAAAACCAAATACTTTTAGTTATAATGGTGAACCTTCTGTTTTTCAACATGCAGGGTGCGTCCTTTCTACTGTTTATTTATGATCTGCTTTCACGTCCTAGTCTCTCTTGACCACCTGAGTGTGAACATAGTCACTGCCACTTTTAATTCTTTGGAAATTTTGGCAGGAAGATAACTTGGAATACATAGCTGGTTGGCCAACCCTGCTGGTATTAATAACCAGTTAAGCACAAAATGATTTCCATGATGGGAGCTTTTACTCCAGGGACAGTTTGCATTAGCTCACCTGAAAAACCCCAAGGACCTCAGAGTCAGCCCAACAGTTTAAAGCAAGTGTTTAAGTTTTTTTATAAGCATTATTTTTATTGAATACATAATACTAGCCAGCTGTAGGCAGGCATAGGCATGAGGAATACCATGTCAAGTCCATTTTAGGCTACATAGTGAATTTGAAGCCAGTGTGGTCTATGTGAAAAAAAGCTTGTGAAAGAGATATGAAGTGAGATTTACAGAAAGAGGAGAGGAGACAGGAGGGAAGGAGAGGGGAGAGGAGGGGAGGGGAGGGGAAGCAACAACAAACTAGATTAACTTCCTAGACTACCTAGGGAATTCAGTACCAACTTTGGTACATTAGCCATACCCTATGTATTAGTTGGGGTTCTCTAGAGGAAAATGCTGATAGAATAAGTGCATATATTGATTTAGTAGACTGATCTATGCAATGTGCTCTGGACAGGCCAGCCATGGCTGTCTAGTACTGGAGAGATTGAAAATCCAATGGCTGCTTTATCTATGAAGGCTGGATATCTCAGTGGTCCTAATCTTGAACTGAAGGCCTGGAGGATTCCTGGAGAGCTGCTGGTCTTTGGTCTACATTGAAAGCCGAATGAAGCTGGTAGCAGCAAAGAAATGCAGCAGTAACCTGACAAATTAATTTGCCAGCAAGAGTGAAGGTAAGCAGGCCTAAAGCAAGTTTTCCATATCCTATTGCCTGGGTTGCCACCAGAATGTGCCATCAACATTTAGCATGGTTCTTTTTTTCATATCATTGAAATTCAATAAAAGCCCTCAGAATTGCACAAAAATTTGTGTTTTAATAGATTCCAGATTCCATCAAATTGATAAGCAAGTTTAACCATCACATCCTGTCTCAAGATAAATTTGTATATTTCAAATGTTATGGTTATAGTTCTGTGGTACATAGCTCACCCCAGCTTATCCATTGCTCTAGTTTCTATCTCCAGTAGCAGAAAAAATAATTTTTGAGGATTATTTGTCCAAAGAAATGCTGTTTAATAACGTAGTCCCTTCCAGGATTGTTCTGGTCATTAGAAGGGATTTCAGGAATCAACCTGCAACATTCTCTCAATCTAATTACCGCTGTCCAGAGTATTTCTACTGGGCATTCCAGACCTCTCAGTATTATGCATAGACTGACTCTGTCTTCTCCTGCCTCAACCTTCAATCACTCAAACCCACACCTACCATTTACCAGCCTCCAAAGACAGAATGTTTATTTTGACCTTGCTGTTCAAGGAAGATTTTAGGTGTGTACTAGCATTTCTTCCCCCCCCCCATTATTAACTATTGAATTCTTCCTTTGGGTTGTGCTAGGGGAAATATCCTTAAAGAAAGTCTGCCATTATTACCTCTCCATCCTGTACTTCAGTGTAATGTGCACTAATACACCTTCCTATGCTGGATCCCAGGAGACCACCATTAGTATCTGACAAATGTAAAACCATGTTGCATCTGAATTATGTTTCTTTAAGGAATGAAAATAGGGATGCCTTCAGACCTTCGTTTCCAGGAGTTACATTCTGCTCATTTTGTTGATAACTACTTTCAAGGAACTGAATTCCTAGGATAGCATCCTGTAGTCTTTTTCTAGAATTTTCTTCCTTGGGCACATGGAAAGATGCAGGCATAAAGCGTACCTAAAAATGAAGCCTCTGAAGACACATTTTTGGGGATAGGTGTGTGTAAACCAGTGGTAGATGCATGGTGGTTTATGGCCACAATCCCAGCACTTTATAGGCTGAGACAGGTGAATTCCTTCAAAGGTGAAATCAGCTGTGGCTATATAGAGATCTAAAGGAAATAGTTTCATACATACTGAGAATCTATATTAAGAAAAAACACAAAAGTTAAAACCAAAATTACTGTATGACTTTTAGTCTAAAATCAGAAAGGAAGAAAACCCACTGACAATAACAACTTTCAGATGCATCTTGTTTTGTATCTTTCCAATTTATTTCATGAGAGTAATAACTAACTAATCAAACAAGTAAGTATCACACTAGAATATATATTTACTCTTTTTTCTGTATATTAAAGCCACCTCACTTTGGATATTTTGTCTGTTATGACATGTGGAGAATATTCTAGTGAATAGATATCTTTCAATTTAGTGTATTCTAAGTATTAGACTGCATGCATGTACCAGAAACTGTAAATCCTCTATGAGAGTGTGTTCTCAACCTTCCTGATGTTACAACCCTTTAATATAGCTCTTCATGTTGTGGTGACCTCCAGCCATAAAACTACAGCTACTCCATAACTATAAGTTTGCCATTGTTATGAATCATAATGTAAATATTTGTGGTTTCCAAAAATCTTAGGCAATATCTGTGAAAGGATCATGACCCACAAGTTGAGAACCACTGCTCTATTACTTTACCACTAGTTACCTATTTATTTATTATTTATTTGATCCATATTACATTATTTGTTTTGTTTTGAGGCAAGTTGCTTTTGAGATGTAGTTCGCTAGAACTCGATAAACAGACTGCTTATATTGAACTTTGTAATCATGCCTCTTCTTGCAGGGTTCTGAGACTATAAATAGGAGACAACACACCTAGACTGACAACTTTTTAATGATTTATATTATCAATTTCTAATTGTATGCTAATATAATCATAGAAGAAATGCTTCCAAAGACCATAAATGGGCTGTAATATAGGTCAAGAATAGCAAATTTACCTAACACAAAGCCCTGAGTCCCATTGCTACCACTCATAAAACAAAGCCGGACACAACAAAAAATACTCATAATCTAAATATTCCACATAAAAGTTCTGGGTGAAAGAAGCTATCCCTATAATGCTGTCTCCTGAAGACTGTTTCCCATCTGCAGAAACAGTCAAAATTATAGTATATTTAGTCAATCCAACTATAAATAAAGCAAGAAAATGGTGATATATTTTTAGCTTTATTCTTGGATTTTATGTCCATCCAGTGTATGAGATACATCACAGCACTAATAACTTTTTAAAAGAAATTAATTACTCTTAAAAATGTATCTTAATTGCTTAAAATATAGCTTTTCAATGCAATTCACATCCATAATTATATACACAAACTACTTTATACCATGCTGTTTATTTTTTAAATGTTACAAACATATTCCTTTGAGTTACCTATATCCATAACTGTAATGATTGCAATCAGAAAGACAAAAAAAAAGAAAACAAAAGAACAAAACACCTGACATAGTGTCTGATACCTGTGATTCTAGCATTTGTATATTAGGGCACGAAGACTGAATTCTAAGCCAGAATGAACTCAAGAGCTCCACACCAGTACGGTATGCACAGCAAGACCTTACATCAAAAAGAGGGCCTGACAATGTGATAAATGCCAATAATGCTAGTTACTCAAGAGGCAAGAACAGGAGGATTACAAGTTTGAGGGCAACTAGGACATCTTAGTGAGACTGTCTCAAAAAAATAACCTTGAAAAATAGCCAACACACAGGGTTCTTCCCTGTATTTTCACAGAACAAACTTCCAGCAGTAGATCTCCAGGTCACAAGTCCACTTTCTCAAATATAAGCAGTTCTTTTCTCTTAAATCTACTGCCCTTGGGGACAGTCTTGGGTCTAAAGAGATAATCCTTGTGTGCTGCCCTGTATTTCTTTGCAGTTGCCCAACATTGTTATCACTATGATCCTGCTCAAAAAAAAAAAAAAAAAAAAAAAGCTGTCAGGCACAATATAGCAGGTTTCCTTAACACAGATCCTTTGCAGTATCTGTAGGTGCCTCCTGCAGTAGTAAATGTATTTGGATGAACCTATGGGATCCTACTTTAGCATGGCTTTTATAGGAATGTGGAAAACCTACATTTACCACCATGACAATGCTAGTGGAATCACAGTGTGTCAACAATGGAGCAACCATGACTCTCTTCATGTTGCTCAATAACTGCTAGTGACTGACCACATTCTTGGACTGGTTGGAAAAGTCTCAAGCATTTTAGTGCTCAGGAACATGTAAAAGAGGAAACTATAAAAGAATGTCACCCACAATCCACTCTTTTTTTCAGAAATTCTGTACATGATTGCCAGTGTCTTTGTCTATTCTCTGTCATGAGTAAAGAGGAGACTGTCTTCCCACCATCTTTTCATGAGTTTCTCTATACATATACTTGGAAAATTTTAGTGACAAGTGTAGTGTCCATCCTGTTTTTATTAAGTTGCATAATTATCATTTTTACAATATTTTTCCAGATATACAAGTGCATCTTAAGAGTTAACATTAATTTACAGCTTGCATAGCTTTGCAAATATAAAAATGCCAGGTGTGGTGGACAGTATTACTGAAGTGTCTATGTAAGGTTTTCAAAGACTAAAAACTAACCAGAGTAGTCTGGGACAGAAAATAAATATATGACTCCATCCAGCATCTTTTCTATTTTATTTGTGACATTAATTAACTGGTTGGATTATAGTCTTTCATTAAATTAAGTATTGGCTTCTTGCTAGTTTGTATTATAGAATCTGGGTTTTGATTATTGTTGGGTAATGTTTGTTTTATAAGTCTTTCCAATAAATCTGAAACAATGTTAATAGACACATTCTCAAATTAATAAATGTGGACAAAGTTTTAATAGCACAAAGTCAGTGAGCTAAGAAGCTTACAACCCTTATTGGACAGCAAAACAGTGTTGGTGAAGATGTAAGTAGACTGATGTTTAAGAAAAAACAAACATTTAAGAAGCACGTGAATAACTTCCCTTCTTTAATTCATTGAAAGAAGTATTATGAATGTCTTGGGTGATTCCCAAAGCATGGTCATGACCATGAACAAACTTATGTCCTAAGTTACTGCATTGTTCACTACAATTAAAATCTGTCAAAAACAATAATCCAAATCCCAACACTAAAGTTGTTAGTGTAATTGAACTAAATGCTAATCATATTATTAGTGGGAAAACTAGCCCTAATCATGAACCTAAACATAATCCTAACTCAATAAAAACCAAAATCTTAATGCTAACATTAATTCAAACCAGGATATTAACTAACATTACCAAACCCTTTACCATGATCCTAAAATTAATGTATTAGTAAATGTAACCTAACCCTAACTTTCCCTTTTACTAAAAATTATTTTCTCATATAGCCCTCTAAATGCCACACCTTCCCCTCACTGATGCTTCTATTCCCGCCCATCCCCACTCCCAGTTAACCCATAAAATCTATTCTATTTCTGCCTCCAAGGAAGATTTATGAGTCCCACTAGCCCGTTCCTCTATACCTAACTTCTCTGGGTCTATGGATTGTAGCTTGGTTATTATTTACTTAACAGCCAATATCCACATATAAGGAAATGCATAGCATATTTATCTTTTTGGGTCTGGGTTACCTCACTCAGAATGACTTTTTTTTTCTAGTTCCATCCATTTGCCAGAAAATTTCATGGTGTCCTTTTTTTAACAGCTGGGTGATAATCCATTGTGTAAATGTACCACTTTTTTAAATCCATTCTTCTGTTGAGGGACATCTAGATTGTTTCCCATATTTGAATATTGTGAATAAAGCTGCAAAGAACATGGTTAGACAAGTGTCCTTGTGGTAGGATGAAACAGTCTTTGTTTGATGCTTGATCTTGAGATATATTCCCGTTTTTCTGAGGAACCACCACACTGATTTCCATAATGGCTGTACTAGTTTGTACTCCCACAAGTAATGGAGTTTCCCCCTTGTTCCACATTTCTGGCATCATGAACTGACAGTTATATTAATGATCTTAGCCATTCCAATAGGTGTAAGATGGAATCTCAAATTAGTTTTGATTTGCATTTCCCTGGTGGTTTAGAATACTGAACATTTCTTTAACTATTTCTCGGCCATTTGAGTTTCCTCTATTGCGATTTCTCTGTTTAGATCTATGCCAAATTTTTAATTGGATTATTTGGGTTTTTTTGATGTCCAGTTTCTTGAGTTCTTTATGCATTTTTGATATTAGTCCTCTGTCAGATGTGGGCTTAGTGAAGATCTTTGCACACTCTGTAGGCTGCTATTATGACCTACTGATGATGGCCTTTTCCTTGATAGAAGCTTTACAGTTTCATGAGGTCCCATTTGTTAATTATTAATCTTAGTGCCTGCATAGTGATGTTGTTCAGGAAGTTGTCTCCTGTGCCAATGCATTCAAGGCCATTTCTCGCTTTCTCTTCTATCAGGTTCAGTATATCTGGTTTTATGTTGAGATCTTGGATCCATATGGAAATGAGTTTTATGCAGAGTGATGAGTATGGATCTATTTTGAATTTTCTACATGTAGCCATCCAGTTGGACCAGCACCATTTGTTGAAGATGCTCTTTTTTTTCCCAGATGTATTTTTGGACTCTTCATTAAAAATAATCAGGTGTCCACAGATGTGTGGATTTACATCTGGATCTTCAATTTGATTCCACTGATTGACATATCTGTTTTTATGCCAATCCTTGCTGTTTTAATTTCTATAGCTCTTTAGTAGAACTTGAAATCAGGGATGGTTAGACCTCCAGCAGTTCTTTTACTGTTCAGAATTGTTTTAGCTGTCCTGGGTTATTTTATTTTCATATGAAATTGAGAATTGTCATTTTAAGCCCTGTAAATAATCGTGTTGGAATTCTGATGAGAACTCCACTGAATCTGTAGATTGCTTCTGATAGGATTGCCTTTTTACTATGTTAATCCTACTGATCCACAAGCCTGAAAGATCTTTCCATTTTCTGATACCTTCAATTTCTTTCACCAAAGACTTGAAATTTGCATCATACAAATCTTTCACATTCATGATTAGAGTACCCATAAGGTATTTTATATTACTTGGGGCTATTGTAAAATATGTTATTTCCCTGATTTCTTCCTCAGCTCACTTTCCAATGTATATAGGATGGCTACTGGGGTTTTTTAATCCTGTAGCCAGCTAGTTTAATGAAAGCGTTTAACAGCTGTAGAAATTCCCTGGTGGAATTTTTAGAGTCACTTATATATACTATCATATTATTTACAAATAAAATATACTTTGATTTCTAAATTTCCAATCGGTATCCCCTTGATCTCCTTCAGTTTTCGTATTACTCTAGAGAAGATAACAAGCCCTTGTGCACACACATGAGCACTGAAGAAGTCAGGAAAGTTAGACCTGCAGTTTATCTCTCCGAAGGGAGAAGATATTAGGCGGTTCTCTCAAAATTCTGGGAGAAAATGTAGTTCACATCCTAGTAACCCTTTGCTACCTGTTGAGCAAGGCTCTGTCAGTATCCCCCAGAATACTGTGTTTGCTTATCTGAGAGATTATCCCCCCAAGAAACCTTGACCATTACTTCCAGTTCATAAAACTCATCCATATGAGGGATATCATTTGCAATTTAAAACAACCTAAGTGATTTCTATGTTGACTTAGGACCAGGCCACATACTCACTCCCATGGGCATTATGTTTACCTCACTCATTGCTTCTGGACCCTTACCTTGAATATCATTTCTAAGTGAACAGAATCCATCTTTATGGAATAAACCATATGTGCTTTGTAAGGAGGTTCAAAATAAATATCTTAAATTTTGTTAGATTCTAAGGACTGAGTTAAGTATTAACAGAAAACTTTTTTGAAAATTGTGCTGTAATTAAATATGGTTAAAATGGATGAACAGGTGTTATGATGACTATACTGCATATGAGGAATTTTAGGGTTACACAGGGCCAGATGTGCCTTGTGAAGGAGGAGGGGCACTATTCAAAGTGCAGCAGGCAGCTCCTGCAGAATCTGGCAGGAGTGACATGACCTTATTCTTAGGTAGAGTGCTCCCTCCTGTCGCCGGATTAGAGAATGAGTGGCAAGGTGCCAAGACTGCTGGCAGGAGCAGCGGCTGTGAACTGATGGCTGTGGCAGTTTGAGTAGGAATGACCCTATAGGCTCATATAGGTGAATGCTTAGTCACCAGGGAGTGGCACTACTGATGAGGACAGTCAGGAGGTGTGACCCTACTGGAGGAAACATGTCACAGACTTGGAGGTCTCAAAGGCTCACACCAAAACCAGTCCCCTTCCCTCAATATGTAAAGCTCTCAGCTCCAGGACTACCTCTGCCTACCTGCCACCACACTCCTCACTATTAAGTAACAGGCTAAGCCTTTGAAACTATCAGCAAGTCTCAACTAAAAGCTTTCCTTTAGAAGGGTTGTCCTCATCATGGTAACTCCTCACAGCAATAGAACACTGGTTTCAGCAGTGGTGACTGTGAAGGACAGACATGAGGGTGAGTGGATAAGGGCGATGGAGACATCCTGTCCACTCCTGACTCCTGGGTCTGAAAGTTTTATGTGACCCTGAGCATAAAGGAATGTAAGCCCAACATTTACTGATAGTAAATCATAAAGAAAGTCATTGCAAACTCTTTTTGTATAAGCTAGAAATAGAGCTGCAGATGTGCTGGTTACAGAAAGAAACTGAGACCAAGTTATCCTTGTTGGCAAAAGGAGCACGAGACCACGATTGCATCTTAAAGGGGGATGGCATTAAAAGAGATGTCGTCCCGCGCCAACTTCTCGCCCACAAGAAAAGGCATGACACACGTAGGATCCTTCTGCAGCAAAGCTTTAATGTGTCTTGAGGGAGAGCATCAGCTTACAGAAAATGGAGACCCCGAGGTAGGAAAAGCCCAATCCTTATATAGACCAAAGACCTCCGCCTTGGACGTGTCACCTCTCTATAGGCTGCAGCTCATCATCCCACATGACGTCACGGGAGAGGCGGAGAGACCAGTCTAGGAAAATTACCAAAGGCATGCGCCCTTGCCTTGATTACTGACTCAGGCCCTTGCCTTGATTACTGACTCAGGCCCTTGCCTTGATTACTGACTCAGGCCCTTGCCTTGATTACTGACTCAGGCCCTTGCCTTGATTACTGACTCAGGCGGGTTGGCCAGCACCGGATATCGACGCCATCTTGAGGGGCTGGGGCCAGCGGCTCCCAACAAGATGTTACCTTATATTACAGTCACAATGAATGGAGCCTTAAAGGGAAAGAGAGGTTTCCCTTCAAAACCTGGAGAGAGGAACCATTGAAAGGGATACTTGAAGGAAAGAGCCATCGTGGATAGACAACTGTGTGGAGGTGTGTCTTCAGAGAAATGGCCTCAACAGGAGAAAATATCTGATTTTTACACCCTTTCAGAGGGTGGCAGGATGTTCTGTACATGATCTAGTTCAGTACAGCCCATGTAACAAAGAGCATAGTAGTACCAAGTAGGAGCATAAATTAGGAGCGTGTCAGGGTGTGCCCTCTGAACATCATGGTCAGTGGAGTATCAATGCAAGTGAGGCAAGAAGGAAGTTGAACGCTGCATGAACTCAGCCAGTGTGGCTTCAAACTTCTAGAGTCTGACACTGGACAGTTTATTTTAGGCATGTTTAAGCACAATGCAGTTTGGAAGAAAGTGTCCTGGTACAACACAACCCCATGTGCACAATGAAGCTTAAAGCATACTTACATCGAAACCCGTGTCAAAGTAGATGTCACTTCTTCTGTAAAGATGGGATCTATAGAGGGACTGCATGTGTTATCTTAAGGGTCTGTGGGAGGAAGGATCTGGTGTAGTCTCAGTCATACAGACAATGCAGAGGTCCTCTAGGCTATTAACCGACTCTAGTCCTGTTTGTAAGACTCTGGGGGAGCTAGATGTGGCCTGGCCCTACATATAACACAAAGGTCACTGGGCTATTAACCACATCCATTCCCAGGTTTCTAGGAGGAAATCAGGTTCTACATCTCTCTCTTTGAAGAGACAACCCTTGGTTTAACATTCTTGGTTTGCCTGGTGTTTGTCTGTGAGCACGATGACCTCCTGCAGCACAATGGACTTCTTAACTTTTGGTTACAGAGGTAGGGAATAGGGAACATGGGGTGCCATCTTCAGGGTGTGAGATCTGACCAGCTTACAATAACCAGCAACTTAGGGGAGAACGTTTGTGATGTCACAGTATGCAGATACCTTAACCATTTATTCAAATTGAAAGCAAATTCACACAATAATGAGATGGAAGTGCTTGTGTATGTTACAAACAGAATTAAATCTTGATCTTCAGGACTTTTTCAACATTTCTCAGAGTTGTATGACATTTTGATCTTATAATCAATGCTGAGAATGCAGCTTCACACAAATATGTAGTATAAAATGACAAACTATCTTCAATTACATTTTTGGTTTGGGGACATAGGGATAAATTTTCAGAGACCTATTTATTAGTTTACCCCTTAAGTGTGTATATATGTACATAGCTTGAAAATGTGTGAGCATGGTTTTGTAATGGACATCGGGAAAGTACCAATATTCTGAGATAACTAAGGATTCTATAGAAGATGCATACTCCCAGTTCTTCAAAGCTGACAGAGCAATCACACAACTATTTAGAGCATCAGACAGTGACAAGAAGCTGAGAAAGAAAATTGGAGTCCTTTGGTACTTTGTTCAGTTCATATGATAGAAGATGCTGATGTTTCAATAAGTTTATATGATAGAAGATGCTGTTTTTGCGATAACGTTTCATCAAGTAAGCAAAGTCCATAGTCAAAAGTAACTCCATATATTTGTCATAAGTGGCTGACAATTGATTATACAAGTAATTCATCCATTTGCAGAAGAGCCTAGAATGATTTTAAGGTATCTTCATTCAGAATTTTTGATCCTATCAGTAGAACACTGAGACAGGACTAAATTCTGGCTTTATTACCGAATACCTTTTTTTTTTTTTCATTTTTTATTTAGACTGCATAACTTCTGATTTTATTTTTCATAATATTATCATAGTCCTTTAAAAGGTCATGATAATCAAATGAAGTGAGCTTTCACACATACTGAAAATATAGGACTCTACTCAAGAGCAGATGCTGCCACCAAGTTTTAACAACCCTCCTTGCACACAACTTCATGCATTTCTTCAAAAATATATTTTATTAGCTATTTGAGAATCCCGCACTATGTATTTTAATTTTATTTTGTTACAAATGAACTCTAAGCTTTTTAAGTTATTCTTAAAAAACTAAAACACCAGAAATATGGATAGAACCATTTCAGAAATATATTGCACGAGTTATATTTGTTATTATAATAAAAGCCTGGAGCCAGATACTGGGGAAGAGCAGAAATATCAGAAAGACAGAGAAACAAACCACAGCCACTTCTCACCCAGCCAACCCCTCAGCCTGTCTCCATGAATCCTCAGAGTGCAAATCACCTTCCTATGGCAAAAAAGGGAAGTGCCAGTCAAGTGGAACGACTCCCTTCCCTGTCTCTGTCCATCTGTTTCTGCCTAGAGCTAGGAATAAAGTTGTGTGCCTCTACCACCTGGTTCTGTTAGGCTTTGAACTCATAGAGATCCAGATGGATCTCTGCCTCCTGAGTGATGGGATTAAAGGCCTGGGTCACAACTCCCTGACCTTCATGGCTTGGCTGTGGGTGACTCTATCCTCTGATATTCCTGACTATTTTTTATTAAATATACAATGTATCACCACAGAAATAGTTGGAAATTATGTTTTCATTGCAAAACAAAATTCACTTATCCATTAAAAAACATTCAACCCAAGTCATCAACTCATTCATTTTCTTTAGATCAAATACATTACAACCCAAAGACATTTGGTACTTTAATGTAATTATGGTAGGAGAAAGAAATGCCTTTGTTTCCTACTGTGTTTCTAGAAGAGCAAGGAACTCTATACGTACAGAAAAAAACTGTAATTCATAAAATGATAACTTATAAATACGTTGAGTCTGACCAGAGGTGTTTCAAATACGTCTGATATTATGGTGCAGCATGAATTTACAGCACGTGGAAAATGCACAGACTGTGTGCTCAAGCCAAGGCTGCAGTGATGTAACATGGTGCAACTGGGGCAAAACCTGCCAGAATTACATTAGCTATACTACACATTTGATTTTGAATTAAGTTCGTGTTAAATGTTCCATCTTTTTTTCTGTTGCCACGTGTTGTGCAGTCCCACAGTAAGTAGCTGTGGGCTGGGGAACTAATAGTGGTGACGGCCATAAAGACTTGTAAAGATCTCCCATAGATAGATATGGAGGATGGAACTGGCTGGATTTCCAGCATGTGGGGCTGCTGAAGAGAAGCACCTATGAAGGATGGCTTCAGACCTTTAGCCAAGTGGTTCTCAATCGTCCTAATGCTGAGACTCTTTAAGACAGTTCCACATGTTGTGGTGACCCACAACCATAAAAATATCTTCATTGCTACTTAATATTTGTAGTTTTGCTACTATTAGGAGTTGTAACATAAATACAATATGCAGGATACCTGATATTGGATCCCCAGAGTGGTCCCAACCCCCCTCGTGGAGCCTAAGCATCAGGAAAGAAGTTGGTGCCTAGAAGGCAGCAGGGGGGCAGGGGGAGGTGTGCAAGAGGTGTGGGCTGAGGACTGCTGTTTGGCTTATTCTAGTGAAACTCAAACACTTATTCATCTTTTTAAAATTTCTTATTCACTGAGGCTTTCACAAATATATAAAACGTATAATGTTCATAGTCACTCCAGATTGAACCCTTCATTCCCATAGAAACACCCTAACATATCTTCTTCCCAAACTCATGTCCTCTTAATCTTTCTTTTAAAAAGCTTCTAATTTAGAGATGCCCTTCTGCACATGGTATGTGTTATGCCATCTACAGAGCATGGACAACTACCAGTGGCCATAACCCCAAAGAAAAACGATTCTCCTTCCTCCAGACACCATCGCCCACCAACAGTTTCTCAACTAGGGGTAGGACCCAGTGAGTGCCTCCATTATCCATATTAGAATTTTGACTACCTTCATCTTTTGCAGGTCACCACAGAGCCTATGAGTTCATGAGTGAGTGCAACAGACACATCAAGATCTGAAGAGTGTATTTCATGCCCCCATCATCTAGTTCTTACATTCTTCTACCTCCACAGCCCTTCCACAATGGTCCTGGTAGGGTTTGTACAGATATCTCCTTGAGTGTTGAGCAGGCAGCCATATGTTCCAGCTCTTTGCCCAGTTATGAATGCGTGCACTAACTACCATCCATCACAAAAAGCACTTTCTCTGATGAAGGTTGAGAGTAGCTCCGACATATGAGCATAAACATAAACATTTGGAAAACAGCTTGGCAGCACAACTATTTACCAAACCAACACTTGTAAGTTCCCCTGAAGGGCCCATGACTTCCACAGCCATGGGCTTCTAACAAGATTCTCAGTGCCACGTATGGCTTTGCTCTTGTGAACCATGGCTCAAGTCTCACCAGAAATCGGTTGTTCACCTTTTAACACTCATGCCACTATGGCATCACATCTTGCCTGGTGGTACTCCAGCATGCAGGGCCCAGCATGAGCTAAGTTCCCAGGTGTCACTTCTCCTTCAAGGCCTGCATAGCATACTCTGGCACTGTAAAAGCTAGCGGGCACATAGGAAGCTTCCCAGTCAGCCCAGGATTAACTTTTCTATGTCCTGCAAACAAAGTCAAATGCTTACTCCTGGAGTGACTTTGGGAAGCTGACCTAACTAACCACGGTGTCTAGGATGCCTGCCAGTTTTGAAACAATGATAGCAATGATTAGAAAGAGTTCAAACCGGTTTCATTCGATTAGTCTCAGAAAAAGCTCTCTGCTTCTATCTCACGTTCTGGTGACCCTTATGAGCAAGTATTCATCAGGTAAAAAGGGTATGTCTTTACGCACCCATATATATGCATGAACTTATAGACCTTTTAATATTTTCACCACTATACATACTGACAATGTAAAAAGAAACAAGAATACGGAAGAGCACTGAGGGAACAGAGTCTCAAGTTGCAGCAAGCCTGGGATACACAATGACATAAACTTTTCTGAAAAAAAAAAAAAAACCCAACAACAAGTAATAAACAGAAAAGATTCAGGATGCATGATCAGCCTGTGGGGCACTAAAGCCCACTAGGCTATCTCTAAGGAGTAACAGGCCCCAACAGAAACCTTCTAATCTTTTTGTAGCTGCCCTTCTTCCTCAAGAAGGAAGAGTAGGGCCTTTTCCGCCATGTTTTCCATCATTAGATCCTCTCTCTGAAGTCATATACACTGCCCTGGTGCTTTGAGTGCATGACTTGAGGGTGGTCAGATGGCTAAAGGGTCTGCAGTTGAGCAGAGGACCGAGCTATTTGGGAGGATCTGGAATGCAGCAACATGTAGTTGCCAGAGAGAGGTCATCAGACCCTGGATTTGAATCAGGGATGCACCACTTATTACTTGTGTAACTCTAGTCACATTGTAGGAGTGAACACGAGGGCAGTGGGCATAGCTCAGATCACAGTACAGAGAACTGGTTACTTGACCACTCTATTGTTCAGATACCACCTTTCTTTTTCCTTTTACTGTCTCAAAAGGGCATAGCTGGCCATAAAACCAAGAGTCTGACATCTGCTAATCAAGGCTTCTAGCATACGGTTACATCCCTGCAATGGATCCTTGTCAGAGGCTCTGAATGCTACCTGGGTGGCTGGCAGAGCACCTGCCTATCTTGTGTGAGGCCCAGGGTTTAGTCACTAGCTCAGAAGTTACAACATTTGTAAAAATAGGATGACATGATACGCCAGGATAATATTCCGTTTTTCCTTTCATATCTAGACCATGAAAATGCTGGCTTATCAAAAGTATAAAGAGTTATTTATGAATGAGTTACTCCCAGGGAAATAACGGAAGTCTTAGGCTGTGGGTACCTTAGTTGGTAGAAGCCAGGCCCTGGGTTCATCTCCCAGCAATGAACAAACCCAGTTTGGTGATGCACACTCATAATCCAAGAAATTGGATGTTGGAAGCAGGAGGAGTTGAGGTCATCCTCGACTTCATATCAAGTTTGTGGCCAGCCTAGGGTATGTAAGACCATGTTACAAAACACAGCAAGGAAGATGGCCTTGTTCCTTGGACAAGTCTCTTAATTCAGGGTTATGGAGAATGTTGCATTCCACTTGCCTCCCTGAATCGAGTCCTAGTAAAGAAGTCTGTTCACTTCCTAAAGGACCTCTGGCAAAGGACCATCAATCGCCATGTAGCTTGGGTTAAGGCTGTGTGGATAAGAAAGAATTCCTGGAAAGAAGTTGTGTCCACTACAGCTGATTGACAGAGTAAAATTTCACTATTGGTAGAGAATTTGGAATATTGCAGGGTCAGATCCTAATGAAAATTTTTCTTGAGCTATCTTTAGCCCCTTAAAAAGACATTCTTGCCCACCTCTCAGTTGGACCTAGGTAGAATCCCCATAAGCAGATAAAAGCCTTAGAAATGTATTAGCAATGTCCCTTTCTCCCCCAGTAAATGGGGTGTGAATGCTATCACACAGAAGCTGAGGTCTTTGGCTGGTGTTCAATGCTGATGTGTCCAGCAATGTATTGCAAGCATGCCTTCAGGCACAACTTAGTTTTGTTACTATAAGAACTTCATGAAGATGTTTCCACTTTGGAGCACAAACCTTGTATCAGGACTATGCTCACTTCCATTTGGCTCCAGAACAATCTTTGAGGTGAGAGCTGTGTTTCTCATTTGCGCCTCCATAGGCACTCTTCTGTCATGAACTGAATACTCCTGGATGACAGGCCCTCCTCCTATTCCTATACTCTTTTCTCCTGGACAATTCACTCAGGTGGGAAGTTTCCTCTAGCCCACCTGGGCACAGAGATACAACAAAAATTCCCGCACAGAGGGCTGGGAGGTTCCCCGATTCCACTTACACCACACAGGCCAGCCCAGCTGACTTCTCTCACATAACACTGAAAAGCAAACAGCAAATTCACCCAGACACTGGATCCCCGACATGTGGCAGCCTCCGTGAAACTCCTTCCCTTTTGTTTGTTTTTATTTTCCCTTGACTCAGGCCCTCACACAAAGTCAAGCATAAACTCAGAGAGCAGGGACTCATGTTCCCCTACACTCTCTGGACCCCAGCTGAGCAGGCCATCCCCAGGCAGGCAGGCAGGCAGCCTCCCTAGACCACTGCTAGAATCCCTGGAGCCCCTGTGACGTCACCTCCGCTGCCTGCAAGCTCTTCCCTTGACCCCAGGGAGCACCCCATGGTGGGGATTTCGCTGGGGGTTGCAGCTGTGTGCTGTCCTTGCCTGCCCGTGTCTGAGCTGGACAGTGTGGGCAGCCAGGGACGCAAAGCCCCAAACACCATTCCTGAGGAGAAAATCGCTGCTGCCCTCTTGCTGAGATTCAAGCTGCAGCAGGGGCAGCTAAAGAAGACACCTTTCCTCTAAAGTCTTCCTTCCCTGGCCTGCAGCAGCTGGACTGCTGTCCCTGCCGGCAGCAGCACCAAGGCCTCTCTAGCCTCTGGAGGAGTGCTCCTCTTGGTGGTCTTAACCCTTGATGTCAGAGAGCCAAGCTGCTTTCCCGGGGTTGAGCAAAGGAAGTGGGACTCCATCGGTCAGACTGCAGGACCTGTTTCAGCACCGTGAGACAGCCAGACAGACACAGAGGGAGAATGAATGGGAGAGAGTGAAGGCTTCCAGAGAGGTTCAGAAAGACAGCACTGAGGGTTCTGAGGGATGGCGGGAGGGAGAGACCTGGGAGCAACAGGCAAAAGAGGGCGCTGGGATGGGGGAGGGGGAGAAGAGGAGGGAGCAGGGAGGCTCCCAAGGATGGGCCAAGGAAAAGAAAAATCCAGAGAGAAGCCCCTAGCAGGGGGCAGGTGTGCATGTGGGTCTAGACCAGAATCCTCATTGGGGAGCCTGACTGCTGCTTTCTGAGAGGGATTCTTGTTTTTCTCAGAAGATCCATCTCTTCAGTGTCAGAATCATGCTTGGGCTATCTCTGTGTGATCTCTCTCTCTCTCTCTCTCTCTCTCTCTCTCTCTCTCTCTCTCTCTCTCTCTCTCTCTCCTGCCCCCCCCCCCCCCCCGGGGATTGTGATTTTTACAGGGAGAAGGGACCAGAATTTCCTGTAGTTACGATTAGGCATCCTGGGTGTCAGTGGGCTCCAAGCTGTGTTCAAGCTCACAGATGACTTGTTTTCTTGGCATAGCCAGCAGCCCACCCATCTGTCACCCTACAGTGTGAGACAGAGTTCCTGAAGACTTGCTGTGTTCAATGGAGACAGTGTTTGCCAGATAGAAAGAAACGTCAGAGAAACTCTTCTTGAGATTCCTGACAAAGATAAGATTCAGGATGTGACTTAGACATAGAACTTAAAGAACCTAAGCTCTGTCATTCTTGTATCAGCAGCAAGTGCTTGGGCATTTTCCTCAGATGGGTGTTGCAGCAGAAGATACTCAGGGAGAAGGCTTATGTGCTCATCCTGTTTACAGGAGGACAGCTGATTCTGGGCAGAAGAATTCTCTGTGGAAGGGGAATTTGGTCATTATGATTGATCGCACATTTCCATTTTTCCTTGTAACATGTTTTCTCGAGATCGACTCATGCTGTTGGTAGTGCTGATGGTGTGTTAGCCTCTGTGTGGAGCTATTTTGTTATCCTTGTCCAAAAAGATCAAGGGAGAGTCCTTGAGTGACTGAGTCTTGCAAGCAATAGACAAGAAGGGTTTGTAGATGTTAAGGGGAACCATTTCCACATCTCTCTGTCAAAGAGGCAGTGTCTTCAGCTAGACCACCTTGGTTGGCATCTAAGAAAATGTTTCCGCAATAGCTTTTGTAAGAAACACCAGCTTCCTTTGTACCAGTTACTGTGAAAACTGCTTATGGGACTGAATGAGATAGTTCAGACCATGTCTGCACCGCATTTTCTTTACACAGCGTAATGGTGGAAAGAAAACTTGAGATATTTTTCAGGCCTGGGATGGGTAGCTGATTGTGTATTGTGAGGACTAGGTGCCTGCTCAAGTGATGGTCCTTTGCTGAAAGTGAACGTGCATCCAACACTTATCAGATGGTGGGAAATTAAGTGTGGAGAAATCAGAGTAGAAGTTGGTGGATGCAAATTCCAGCCAGTAGGTGGCAGTTGTGAGAGGATGGATTACTGTGACTGCTACTGAAGGGAGCCTGGACAGAAGTGGTCACCATCTAGCTGGGTGACCATCAGCCAGTGGCTGAGCCTCTATGATCACCAGCTCCGTCATCTGTGGGGAGGATAACAGCACTGTGTGCTAATCTCACCCTACCAAATCCTGAAGCTTTCCTAGCACCAGTGTGCAACCACAGACAGACATTCCACAGCTGACCTCCTCTGGGCAGCTTGCTACAGTGCAAGCAAAGGAGCAGATGTGTTTCGGTGGTAGAGTGTGTACTTACTAAGTCTCTGGCCCGTTGTGCAATATGAGCATGCACAGACAAACAGAAGGACACACGCACACACATAGAGGTGCATTAAAATTCTTGTAATTATATCAGTATAAGACTGTATAAAATCACCTGCAGGTGTATTATATTATGTATAGAAAATGTAAATGAACTTTGGGCTTTATGTCATCTAGATATTCCACTTATATATATGTATATATCATCTAATCAAAAAGAAAATACAATGTCAGATAGGACTACTCAACCCACCACATCCAGGCTAAGCCCTTCTTGGTCACGTAGCTACAGAGCCTCCTCTGTGTTTCCTTCCTCTGTACTAGACACCTTCACATGTCTTGGTGTCAAATCGGTTTCCTGCTCTGCAGTTAGGAGTCCTCTAGCAATATTACCTACCTTGCAGAATTTATACATGACTACAGGAGGTGTCACAGATGACTTATCTGATCCCCCAGAGAATGCCTGTGCCTTTGTCACTGCAGTACTCAGAGTCTAGAACTATGTGATACCAGGGCGGTAGATACACACACACACACACACACACACACACACACACACACACACACACACACACACCTTTGTGTTAGGTAAGTGGTATCAGGTCAGCTGTTTTTCAGGGGGACTTCATCTGTTCTCCATGGCAGTGTCACATCTGATTCTAGAATTCCTGTTCATTGGGGGAATGCCAAGTATTGTGTCTTCTTTCTCCACTCTGTTCCCAAGGGTCTAGCAGCAGGGCAGACCCCAATATACCCCTTTATTGTATGCTTCACAGAAGGTTGCTTCATCACACTGGCCTCCATCCCTAGGATGAGGCTCCGCTGGCCATGTTGTTGATGGAACCATTGCATCTCCAGGTGAGAGATGTTAGGTGAATGCACCCTGGTGATGACGTCTTGTAAGAGACATGGCTTTTGCCCCTCTCCTTTGGCCTTCTATGGGCCCTTCCTTTCAACGTCCAGTGCAGCTCCTCATCTCATGTCTGTGTCTTTTGGTTCCTTGAGGCAGGAGTTCCCACAGGTGATAACTCTGATTCACGGTCCTCTTCAAACCGTGTTACACACTCATAATTGGACATCACTGGACGTTTAGTGACCTGATGCTCTTTTCTAGGGATGCCGCTGAGAAGAGTATCTCTTCTACTCTAGACCCGGTCAGACTGCACACATCTTTGGAGGTACCAGAACTAGAGAAGACCCGTGAGCCAGGGCCTGTACAGACTCACTTGTCTGTGTGTTCTTCCTTGGCTGGAATTCAGGCTTCTCCCTGTGGCCCTTGATTGTGGTAGGTGACCACTCTTCGGCACCAGTTGCCTTGAACAGATGTACAATTTTGCCATTGTTGGTAAAAAAGAAATGTCCTGATGTTATCTAACATAATGATTTGATGGATTCTGTTCCTCTCAACTGAAGTAACTTAATTTCTTGAGCATATTTCATTGCAGGAGGAAACTGGAAAAGATAACATTTTAATTTTCAAAGTGAACACATCCCTATTTGTAGTATTTATCACCTCCACATGGGAAGCATTTCTGTGTTTAGCTACTTAATTCTCCTCCTCCACACTGGGGTGCAAGTCAAGGAGTCAAGGAGCCAGGCCAGATTTGTTTGGGCTGCATAGAGTGGCAGGGTTTGTTTGGCAAACCATAAGACCCTGAGAACACACCGTAGATGAGTGTAGGGTGGTATGTGTTTGTCACCTGACCTGGTCACCTAGACTAGCCCCCCCAGGCCTTTCTCTCTGAACTTTCTCCCTCAAGATTACTTTCTCTCTCAGGCTTCTGAGGAGGCTGAGAATCCAGAGAGGTGTTACTCTACTAACAAATGCACAAGCATTTGTAGTCAGGTTGACACAGGCAAGAATTCCATTCCATGTGGTTGTGTGGTCTTAGGGACATGACCCAGGCTCTCAGTGTTGGGACTCTTTTCCATTGCAGTGTGGGAAACTATGGATTCTGAAAGGCTGAAATACTGATATGTCTATGAAATGGCCCCCGAGTTCCCCGTGCTTCTTATGATAGATACCACTGGACATCTGCTAAGGTCAAGGCTCTGTGAAGGATGACAAGAGAAACTCACTAGCCACTCACTTGGCTCCCAGGCTAGTGATTTAGATGTTCAGATAACCATTCCTTGACAGCTGTATAGAATTGGCTCCGAGATAGATGAAATACTGGCTGTTGTGGTAACCTTGTGAATGTCCCCATTCAAAAATGGTGTGAAGGAAACCAGAGCATGCCTTGTTGAAGGAGTCCTTTCTCATCTGAGTCCTAAAGAGGTTTTCCTTAGAGCCACCCTTGTGAAACCTTTCAAAGAATACTGCCACCACCATCTATTCCACTGGCTCCCAATTTGCAGAGGAATGGGCAAGTGATGCCGAGTTAACCAACAGCAGAGTGGGCTTTGGGGGCATCTTCCCTCGGAAAGGATACAGGCAGGAATAGAAAGTGCTTTGCTATAACAGGCTAATGGTATCCATAAATTACAGAACAAGGCTAGTGGTCCTTGATGGCGTCAGTAGATCTCAGATTTTACCTGACCTGCTCGCAACATCCTCCCTAATTCCTTCTGGATATTTGGTGGAGTGGGGAATTGCTATTCTGATTAGTCCTTAGTGAGGAGGGCTTCTCTTTACTCATGGCCACAAGCAGACTTTCTTACACCGTGAGCCTTGTGAATGTGTGTGTGTGTGTGTGTGTGTGTGTGTGTGTGTGTGTGTGTGTGTGTGTGTATGTATTTTTGAGAGACTAATGTGGTATGGTTGTCCAGGACACTAGCTCTGATTCTTGACGAATATCCTAAATAGCCCAGGTCTGACACTGGCCTTTCTATCATCCTGAGAAAATAACTGTCTTCACCTGAGAAATGAGTTTGCTATTAAGAACCACAGTTGCAATGGCTATGATGTCTCATGTGTGTGAGGCAAACACTCACTGGGATGAGACAGGAGGATTGACTTGAATTTGAGGATATTCTGGGGTACAGAGGAAGACCCATTTCAAAACTTAAAGAGTAGAAGAGGCATAGAGTAACAGAAGCCAAGTCAGAGGGTTCCCTTATTAGATGGTGAATCTGAGGATGATGCAAAATAGGAAAAAAAAATGAAGCACATTTCCTGCCACTACTTGCAGTGCTGCTTCTGTAGGATGTGTGGAAGATGGACTTCCCACTCACTTTCTGGCCTTCAGCAAGAGACACAAGAATTACACTGGACTTCTCAGATGTGTCAAGGACTTTTCTGTCTCTGCAATTTGCTAAGCCTTTTATGGACAGTTCTTTGTCAGAATGCTGGATCTTCAACTGTGTGTTCATCATCTCTTAACCACACACATACCTCTAATACTGTATGCATATTTCTAATTCCATTTTAACCCTGTACTTATGTCAGTTGGTGATATTTCTTGGTTTATTGGATGCCACACGACATGAGTTTGTTTGTATCCTTCATGTCATTGGAAGCCTCTGAGATGTGGCCCAGGTGCTATATCTAAACCTGTCCCCTTTGGCTTCATATTAAACAAGTTTCCTTCCTCCCAGATCCCAGGACACACAAAACCACAGGCCTATCTCTCCTGAATTTTCAAGTTTTGTGATTGTGAAATGACAATCATTCTACCTCATTTATGCTTTTCCTAGGAAGAGCCTAGTGAAGGAAGTAGGTAAAGCACATAGAACATATTTTGTGTTTTGGGGGAGGCACTATGTGTATAGAACCTGTTCTTTGTCCATCTCTTGTAGGCCACATCATTTGGCACTTAGCAGCACAAGGGATCAGCAGATGTTTTCAAATTGGACTGTAGGAACTTGTGGTATATTGTGGCTGTTATCTGAGAGATTCTCCAGAGAACCCAAATCAATAAGAGAACAGTGCTACCTCTATGCCTTCTTGCACATCTCTGTCTAGTGTTAGAGTCCTTCATCTCAAGGTGTTGGCTCCTCTACAATGTGAACCGTGGCCAGTGCAAATTCTGCAGGTCAGGAGGCATAACTGGATATCATCAAGTAACAACTGATGTTGTGGTCAGGATGTAAAATAAATGAAAAGATGTTACTTAAATATGAAAACAATTCATGTTGCAAATTTGAGTCTGAACTCAGCAGGCAGACTGCAATGATATAAAATCAGGCAGGTTTTGGGGGGAGAGTCAGACTGTATTACCTCCACACTCAGAGAGGCTTCAGGCTCTGTCTCACTGATGAAATCCATTCACACAATGAAAGATAATGTGCCATGTAAAGCCCAAAGGCAGAAAAAGCTTCTCTCTCCAAAATAGCTTTACAGAAATGTTCAGTCTAGTGTTTGATCAACCAGGCACCACAGCCCACCCGTGCTGACAGATGATGCTGACTACGCCAGTGGGGAAACAGTACACTCCAAGACAGGAGCCTTGACCAATAAACATTTTGGGTTCCGGCATGCCCACCATTCTTCCCATTCTTCATAAGTTTTGTGAGAGGATGACGGAGATGGTGATGATGGAGTCGGAGGAAGTTGCCTTGATTTAGGTTGAAGATTGGTATTACATTTGAATCCCTCTGAGGCAAGAGGCAGTTGATGAAGTAAGATGAAAGATGGGAAGTCACATCTTTCCCCCTAGCTGCTCTCCACCTCTGAATAGGGGACATTTGTGGGCCTCCTTGTATTTAATACCTCTAGAAAGGTCTGTAACTCCGCGATCATCTTGTGGTGGTGCTAGAAGACAGGACATAGTTTCCAGAAATAGGGGGTGAGGGGAACAGCAATCTGTGGTTAATCGCCAGATAGTTTTGTGATTGGATGTTTTTGAAAAGTCTGGGTAATGTCTTGATTAAAAGGTATTAAGACGTATTTTCTTCTTGTGAGAATTGGCTTTCTAAATGAGGAAATAACCTGGGAGTGCCTCTGTAACATATGAAAACTAATCAGATCTGTGAATCTCAACATGCAATTGATTCTCAGTTGGCAATTCTTAATCTTAAGATCCTTCTCTATATGCTTCACGCCTAAGTATTTGTATGAGGTGGTGTTGGCCCTCTGGAGAGGACAGTGTGAGCCTGCAGTCACCGAGCTTCCAGTGACAAAATCATTGAGAGTCTCCTGTCCTAGGACAGTTCTTTCTATGTGTAAAAATTGAAGTCACGTGGCTTGACATCTTTGTAATATTGTTCTGGTTTTCCTGTGATTATAACAAGTTCTAAGTATCTGGTGTCCAATGAAGAAACTACTGTTTCTTGGTTTCCAGATGTGCTACAATCACAGGGCCCGAAGGACCATTCTTACAATTCAATGTAAGATTTAAAGAGGGAGAGTCAGGCAGGCAGGCAGGCAGAGACACAGGTAGGAGGAGGGGTGAGATTCCTTCAGTAGAGGTTTACTGAAAAAATAAGAAGAGGTGTCCATTCAATATCTACCATCTGGGATGATTAGTTAGCATATAGTAAGACTGACGTTTTCTTTTGAAGTATTGATGTTTAAATATTTATTCTATTTCCAATTATGTGTATGCGTGTCTGATTGCATATGAGTTTGTGCATCATGATTTTGGTTCAAGACTTGCTGATGCCTAGTCTTTGGTCCTACGGGTGTTTTTATAGTGTCCTCTGAAGAGCATATTATTCTACCATTGATGAAACTCTTTGCTTTACTGCGTATATAGATTATGAGGATGAGGCTCCTATTTTTGTGTATGGGTATGCAGGAATTTCCACTGGTTGGACAGATTTGCCATTCTCTGATTTTTTTTCTGCTTTCTTGTCCAGACTCCTTTTTAAGGGCGCATTTGCTGATTATTTTCTTCAGTGAATCTAAGTGCATCTATTCCATTCCATGACAATAGTCTTCCTGATTGCTGGCTGGGTTTGTGTCAACTTGACACCAACTACAGTCATTTGGGAAGAAGTAGCTTGACTGAGAAGGAGCTCCCACCAGGTTGTCCTGTGAGCAAGCCTGTGAAGAGTTTCTTAATTAGTGACTGATACAGTTTGGATCAGCCCATTGTGAGTGTTGCTCTCACTGGGAGAGGGACCCCAGGATGTACAAGAAAGCACACTGAGCATTCCTTGGGGAACAAGCCAGTAAGCAGAATTGTTCCAAGGCCTCTGCATCTGTTCTTGCTTTGCAGGTTCCCGCCTGGCGTTTTGCCCCACATTCCTTCACAGATGGACTGTGATATGGAAGTGTAAACTGAAATAATGCATTTCCATCCCAAGCCGCTTTTGATCATGGTGTTTCCATCGAGGCCATGCAAGACCCAACAACTGTACACTACCCTTATAGCAAGGCTCAAAATTAAATGATGTGATCTATCTAAATTCTTTCCTGTTTTACAACCTTGAAAATTTTAGGTGGAATGTAGGCTCAAGTTGTTTATGCGCAAAAAAAATTCTTCTAGGATTTTGATTGACTATGGATTAATTCAACTTGGAGAAAATTACCTTCCCTCTTCCCATGGCAGATTTCCAACCCTCACGTATATTGTTTGTCTACATTTCATGAGGCCTTCTTTCGTAAGCATTTTTAAAGCGGTCCAAAGACTAGACTCTGGGTATAATTTCTTACTTTTCTATGAATCTATATGATGTTTCTGGTTGTTTTACATACACCGTATGCTTAAATTTATTGTTGTGCTGCTTCATTGGTTGATTTTCTTCTGTAAACTTAATTTTTGTCTGTGTCTTTGTATATTTCTCTGTGTGTGCGTGACTTAGGTGCACTGTAAGCCTTCAGGAGACTGTGGAGTCTCTGAATCTCTGAGGCATCTCCCAGGCACACACCCCTTTCCTTTCTCTCACACAGGCAGCTAAGCCTTACCCTGGTTGATCTCTACCTGTGGTCCTCCTCCCTCAGCACTTATGCACTATCCTGGGCTAGTTCTTGTCTCTCTCATCCATTCCCAGACTGTTTCATTTGTCCTAGGAATTTGGAGGAACACACAGTTTCCATCTAGGAAGATGCAGAACAGGAAGGTGAAATAAAATGAGTAACCAGGGGCTTTCTTTCTCCTCTTGTAACCTTCCATTACAGTCTGGCCCCTTCCGGCTGTTCACCTTCGCCCTCCCTGCTGCCTTCTAGTTGTCACACAGCCCAGCCCCATCCACTTCCTGATCAGAGCCCAGGCCTGGTGTGGCCTGCAGCCCAGAAGAGCCCGCATGGATCCCCTCCAGCAATGGGACTCAGCATTGATTTCCGGGTCTTCTCAAGTGACCATTGTGGAGACCTCCCAGGAGGGCATGCCATCTTCACATCTCATCTCCTTAGAGCAGCTGAGGATAGGCCTGAGCGGCCTGAGCCCCACTCCTGGCCCTGTCACCCCTACACCTTTGGCAGAGGGGCTGCTTCAGTGTCAGTACACGGAGCAGAAGACCTTCCTGGAGCAGCGCTGGAGAAGCCTGGCTATCCCTCAGAAGAAGAAAGCATTCCTGGGTCGGGCGAGACGCAGGCACCGAGATCATAGGGCGCCTTACCCAGTGGAAAGGGACACCAGAGTCTTCCGCTCAGGCAGCAGAGCTCAGAACTGGTTCCGATGTGAATGCCTGTACTGCCAGGCCCGTGGGCAAAATGTTTCTGGGGAAAGGGATGTGGCCTCCAATCCTTCCTCCTGGGATACACTAGTGCAAGGACTTGGTGACCTCACCCTCAGCCTGGGAACTGACAGACCCAGCCTCCTGCCAGAGGAGGCACAGCAGCATCAGGAGCCAGAGGACCAGTGCCAGCAGGGAGGCAAGAGGAGTTTCCAGAGGCTCTTCAAGCACTGGTTGGAAGAAAACTGAGGTGTTCATCTTCAGGGGACCCAGACACCCGAAGGGTTCACACACTGCTTTGTTGCCAGCTTCTGCATGTAGACTGCTTTGTGGGACAAAATACTCAGCTGCCTGCCCATTGTGGGACTTTCAAGACCTGCACGTTTTCACCAACACTGTCCAGGCATGAGATCTGACCCATTCCCAAGAAAAAGCTCAGCTTTCTTCCCCGTTATTTGTGGGATGCTGTGAATCGTTCTCGAGCAAGGAAGCGTGCACACCTCCGGTCCTCACCTCCCTTCCTATAGCACAGGATGCATGTTGTCGCTTTCCTACCTACTTCCTTATTAATACAGTGTGGGCTTCTATGGCCTTGTGGGTGTCACATGGTTTGTGCCCTTTGATCAACTTTCAAGAATCTGCAACTGTACAGTGTGAGGGGCAAGACTGAAACAGACCGTGGTGGTCCATCATTTGACGTTCTGTATAAACCAGAAATTACAGCTATAGCAGGGTGACTGTGTGTAGTGTCATGTGTAGCTATGCTTTAGCACTTTAGCAGCATTCTCCCTCACAGGCATTTCTGATGGAGTACCTCATTGTCAAAGCCAAATAATAAACATATTATGAAAGGCCAATGACCTTAGATGCAGGTTGTTTGTATTTTGTTTCTTGTCAGAGCTGGAAAAGCCCTGACTGGTGGGCTAGACGATCAGAGGAGGAGCTCTGCACTGTGGAGATTTGGAAGCAAGGTGGACTGGGATTGGACGGGGGTGGACTGGGAGGGTTGTTTGTTTAAAGGAGAATGTCCCCTGGCTCGTATATTCAAGTTCTTGGTCTCTAGCTGTAATGTTTGGGAAGGACTGGGGGATGTGACCTTGTTAGAGGAGAGTCCCTGGGAGAGAGGTTAGAGGTTTTCAGTAGCCCAGTCGGTTCCCAGTCAGGCCTCACTGTGCCCTCTGCTGGTGGTTCAGAGATAAGCTTTCAGTTGCTGCCCTAATTCCATGCCTACCTGCCTGCTGCAATGCTCCCTGCCATGGTGGGCAGGGACTCTAACCCTCTGCAAATGGGAGCCCCCAATTAAATGTTTCCTTTGTGAGTTGCCTTGATTGTAGTGGTTTTTAGTGGCCATAGAAAAGCAAATCAAATAGCACAATGAGAACACAGCCCAGTCACTCTTGGGAACACTGAAGTAAGTCAGTGGGACTGTCCTCCAAAACAGTCAGGCTGTGCGGCTGCAAGAGTGTCCTCTGCCCACAGGAGAGGCCCGAGCAATCAGTGGAGTGGCAGCTGGGTTGACATTGATATGTTGGCAAAGGGAGCCAGTGGCCATTCCTCACAGACCTGTATGTCAGGCTGGTGGGCATGGACAGCAGCTTTGTACATGCTTCATGAGAACCAGAGCATGATGGAATTACTTCAAAGCTGTCTTCGTATTTAGACATATACTTTTCATTTCAATAGCCCTGAGTGTTTACATCTACACTGCTCCATAAGGAAGCCTGTGCTGCATACCTTGCCAGAGACCACGCTACTCCTGGGAGCTGAAAACTAATCATGCTTTATGTCAGCCTGCCCTTTTAGGAGAGAACCCAGGGCTGCCATGCTCCAAAAATCTACATGTCTCCTGGCAACGGAAGCAGCCTGAGCACAGGTGAGTGTCTCAACTTCTGAGCTGGCTGGTATCTCATCCAGGGTCAAGAGTTAAGCAAGCAGGCCAGAATACTCTCCCGACTCCCAGGGAATGTTAATATAAAGAGGGCTTTGCTTTGTCACATCCTGTTTTCTTTGTCATAGGCCTAAATTCACAATGGCGATTCTGCATGTGTTTAGAACATGGCACTGCATACTGCCTGTTTGTTTAGTAGGTCCCAGCAGTATTGTGTGTATTTTTCTATGCTCCCTCTTTTCTCCTTCTCTCATAGGCCCATCCTTTTCACAAACAGCAGTGATGGGTTCTTTGTTAGGGACCTAAGCATGGTCACACAGAGAGTAAGAGATAGAGCTGGCATACAATCCTGTGCCTGTCTGCACTTGAGCTGGCCCTCTTACCCATTTCCTGCTCTGTCACAGCTAGAGTGAAGTGCAGGCACAGCTGGACACCTCATGCCTTAAAGGGCCAAGCCTTTGTAAGGCACACTGTTGAATCCTCACCACTTCACATTGGGCAGGCATAAGTACTCCCTCTTCACAGAACATTTGAGTAGGTGGTAAACAGTAGCCAGAGATGCAGCCTTTGTCTGACTCCCACACAAAACGCTGTACACTGTAGGCATCCTGTCTGTGGTCACACCGAGCTCCTCAAGCTACAAACAGTCGCTAAACTGACTGCCAGTGTTTTAGTGTTCTCAGTTAAGCTCTTGCCCATCTTCCCTGAGCTGGCTGCCCTGCTGAGGAAGGGCAAAGGAAGTGTGGCTGGACTCCCAGCCCTTGCTTGGTGGTCCTTTGATCATGCAGAGGGATCTGACAATGTGTGGTCCATTTTGTACTGCTAGAGTAAAATAGGCCAGGCTAGGTAAATAATAAGAGCAGAAAGGCTCTTAGTCGGTAGACCAGTGTTCATTCAGTCTGTCACCACCAAGGTGGTGGTGGGTTTAACTCAAACAGACCATTCACCGTGTTTACATATGAAGCTATTAACTTAGCTTATTGATGGATACATATTCAGCTATTGAAGCAGAAGCACACAGATTCCATTGTATAATATGGGGTACAAATGCTTGTGTATAAAGCAGAAAACAAAGGTGTCTCTCCCTGTTCATCCCGCTTGATCCTTGTCAACTTCTCACACTTCTGCTATCCAGGAAGACAAACATCGAGCAGCTGTCTTTCTGCACACAGTAAGGATCTTAATGTCATGTCCTCAAGGGGCAGAATGCAGGAAGGCAAGTGGAGATGAATTGTTTCTCCACATGGCCTCAGAGGCTTCTTTTCTTCTTAATAGACCTGTGACATTAGAGTGACCACTAATTACTACACAACACAGTCAGACCTAGGTTGTCTTGAAATCTCCCCTTCTGATGCTGTTCATCCTAAACCCCTCATGTTAGCTTCAGGCGGATTTATCAAACCAGGGCAAAAAGTTGGCATGTTCTTCTTCACAAAATGTAAGAACAGTCTTTAGACTTCGGAGCACTGCTTTCTATAACTATAATAGTATGGTCCGTCAATCCCTGCTTAAATTGGTCAACTGTTTTCCCAATCCAAATTCCCAAAGTCCACATTCCACCAACATGAAGCATGGTCAGGCCTGTCACAGCAGTAACCCACTTTCTAGTTGTGATGCCTGTGTCACTTGAGCGAGCTCATGGAGCAAGAGACTGGAGATTGAGGAAGAGACAGACAGGGAGGTCACTCTTGAACCAAGAATGTGTTACTGGAGCTCAGGGAAAGCTTTATATACTGGGGTTGGCCTTTTGACCTTTATAAACTCTGCAGCTCACAAGCAACACCTGGCCTTAGCCAACTTCTCTGTTCTCTTGTTTACTTTCTGATTTCTTGGGTAATGTTCCAATAATGGAAATGTATCAGATAGTTCAGGTAAACACAACAGGCCACTAAATAATGCTAAGTAGCCCTGGGGGTTGCAGGCAGACCTCCACATCTAGTGCCATGTTCTATCTTAGTCACTGCTCTACTGCTGTGAAGAGAGACTGTGGCCATGGCAACTCTAATGAAAGCAAGCAACTAATTGTGGCTTGCTTACAGCTTCAGAGCTTTAGTTCACTGGCATCATGGTGGGAATCTGGGGGCAGACATGGTGCTGGAAGAGTAGCTGAAAGGTCTACATTTGGATCTGTAGGCAGCAGGGAGAGAGAGAGAGAGAGAGAGAGAGAGAGAGAGAGAGAGAGAGAGAGAGACAGACAGACAGACAGACTGGGTGGGCCTGGCTACACCATTTGAAAACTCAAAGCACGCACCCAATGGTATGTTTCCTTCAAGAAGACTGCAACTACTCCAATAAGGCAACTTTTCCTAATCCTTCAAAGCAAGAAGAACCACTACCTGATGACTGAGCATTCAAATTTAGTTTCCTTGTCATATGGAAGACAGTGGTGTAGCTTGGTCTGTTTGAGGGGCCCCTGGCAGTTACATCAGGATCCATCCCTGGAGCATGAGCCGGCTTTCTGGGTTTCATTACTTATGGTGGGATGCCTTGCTCAGCACTGATGGAGTAGGGAAGAACTTAGGCCTGCCTCGACTGAATGTACCAGGCTTTGCTGACTCCCCAGGGGAGGCCTTACCATTTTCAGAGGAGGCAATGATAGGTGGGTGGATCCAGAAGGGTGGATGAGGGGAGTTGGAAAACGGATAAGAGGGGGACCCATGTGTGGTTGGTGTGTAAAATGAACAAAAGCTTTTTAAATAAAAGAGAATCCTGACTGCAATAAAATAATTTAAAAAAAAACTAAATAAAGATAAAGCATTAGCCTGTGATGATGATAATGGAGAACATTTTGAGATTTACATGATATGTACATAGTATAACAACACAAGGGCGCCATCCACCTGGATTGCTTTTTCCCAGTATGATTCCAAAAGATCGAGAATTGATAACTGTACATCTTAAAGATGGTTTTTCCACCATCCCCTTAACTTTACAAGGCACTGTGAAAGACTTGCCTTGCCATAGCAATATTAATAGGAGATCACTGCCAAGAGGTGTCAATAAAAAGGCCTACGTCAAGGCATGCTCAGCAACCCAAATATATGTTAGTCTTATGTAGATTCTCCTTTGGCTACCAAGAAAAAAACCTGTTCCCTCAGGCATATCTTACCCATGACATGGATGATACTTTGACAGCTGTCTTCACCACACGAATTTAGAGGAGCTCAGGCAATAGTGGATCTTTATTTTCTCAACAAAACTGTTCTTGACCTAGTAATTGATGAGTAGTTAAATTAGGTGCTGCTGCAAGAGAAATAGCTGATTGGAATCCACAAAATTAACTAAGGGAAGATTTCATGCCAATTTCATATTCTGCAACAAAACACCTGTCAGTAGAGTCAGGTGGGATGCCAGCCAGGGGGGGCGCTGCTTACAATTATGTCCTGAGCTACAGTGCAACCCGGAGAATGCCCCATTCATCTTCTTACCTGTTTAACTAATATCGTTTCTATTTTAGCTGAGGTAGTACTATTAAGAGAGAATAGGCATCCACATGCACTAGTGCTCACTTTGATTCTTAGCTGAGGGGCACATTAAACATGTAACAAATATCCCTCAGAACCCCCAGGGCCAAGACATAATTAAACACAAACATTGCATCATCAAAATGTTTTGTGAAAAACATAGAGGTGTACCTTACCTCCTCTAAGGATGCATTACTTATTTGTCTGTATTGTATAATGTAGTATTTCAGATGAGCATGTGTGTTCAGAAGCACAGCGTTATTGGGCTGAGCCAATGCCACCAGCTACTCCCAGACAATTTGATACAAAGAAGAAGTTGATGATGTTTGGAAGCCTGCCCTTGCTAAGGTGCCGGGTCAATAATGTGCTTGTGTTTCCACAGACAACAAAAGAAACATTTGCCTGCCAAACAGAAATTTAAAAATCACCATGAAACAACATACTTTTGATTATGTCGTTTAAACAGATACACAGTACCTTCCTCCCAAAGAGGAAAGTATGCCTCACACAGAGCAAGCATCACCACCTACTGGGGTACAATTTAAAAACCTTACAGGAGAGGCTGAGCGTCTGATCCAAGGAGCAAGACAAGCTGTTATCCATACAACCTTGCTCCCCATGATGTTAGTGAATGGTCATGGAAGCCCTATACAAGGGACTTGTCAACCATCTGCTTCCATTTTGGGTTTAGCTGTAATTCATTCTCCACTGCTGCAGAATTGTACTTTCATATGGAATGAAAGTCTTGTTGGTCCAATTAGATGGTACAAGGATGAGTGAAACTCATTTAGATAAAATTACATGAGTGGCCCTTGGAAAAATACCGCTGTTGAGATTAAAGAAATAGTTGTAATGACTGGCTGTTTTTAAAGCCCCTGTCTTTATATCTGCTACAGGTAATTGACAATTCACCCTCTAACTATACTGTGTAAAGAGATGTCTTCTGGATGCTACTGTTTTTTTTGGTGGTTTTTTTTTCGGGGGGGGGGGGGGAATCAAAGAGCCTTTCAGGCATTGCCAGCCCATTCCTAGGAATACTCTAGAGAATTGTTCTTGAGGCAGAGGCAGAATTCTTCCACTCTTTTCCTCTTTAGGTAACACATCACCCTACTCTACTTGTGATGACAAATTGTCATTGTTAAATCCAATTCAAACTGCCATCATGGCTGCCTTCCACACTCTAGGATGGATAGTGCATCTTCAATGGGAAATATCCTAACCAGCTTTGTCTTCAGCAGCACTGTCAATGCCCCAGATACTACCTTAGGAAAAAAATGGATGCAAAGGAAATTGTTGCCGTTGGTTATTTTTTGTTAAAACATCATATGGGCTATGAACTGTGTCCTGGTATGTACTTCAGACAACTCCTTCCCGGTCCAACAACAGTTAGAACAAGTGTTCCAGGAGATCATGGAAATCACAGCCTCCTCTGGGTGGGGCTGGCCTAATTGGTTCTCTTGGCTTTTTCCCTTTCTGGGACCACTGGCTGTGATTCTAACTTTGATTTTATTTTACCCTGCAGTTTTCAGCTCTTCATCAACTCTATATATCGTCTTATTCAACAATATACACTTTCTATTGTTCTTCGAATTCACAGAAAAGGGTTGGGGTGGCCTGCAGGTAATAGACTTTCCCACATTTTCCTGTTGTTTGCACTCTGTCCCCAGAGAACTTTGCTACCCCGTGGAAGGACCTCCGCCTGCCCCAGGCTTGCTTCTGCCATGATGTTTTCTCTGGTCCCCTTAGCAGGGCAGCTTAGAGCTTTCAAGGATGTTATGCAAACAGTCTTCTGTCTCCTGAGCAACCTGCTGATACTGATGAGAAATACTTGGTGTAGTTTTCACTGTTTCTGTTTTTAACCCTGAGCTATCCAAAGACAAGCTTCATAGAATGCCAGTGAAGGCACCTTTGAGCAGTATGTCTTTGAATCCTCTGGTTTCTTTGAATCTCAAATTCATCGTCAGTGCCTCCACACCTGGTCTTGATATTCACCTTCTTACATTTATCTGCATGTTTTTCCTTGGGAAATATCGTGTTTTTCTTCTTCCTGCCTTTAAAAATGTACTTGCCGAACTCTGTTTTTCCTCTTCCCCTTGTAACATTCTTCTCCATCTCTAGACATTATTTCTTTTTTCTTAACCTTGATACACACACCCCTATTTTCTTCTTTCCCTGCCTACTCCTTTTATGTCATCCATTATTTCCGTATTTAGCACAAATAGTTTTTGAAATTCTGATTACATTCTTTTTTTGTCTTCTGGCTCTGGGTTTGTGAGCTGTAAGTGATGTGAAGTGTGTCTGTATCTTGTAGAGCTTGATATGAGTGTCGAAGTTTGTTTTCTCCTTGTTGGGTGCTAACAGGGAATTGGGCCTTTAACACACTGTAATGGTCTCAATGACAGATGGCCTCAGAGCCTCAGGCATTTGAACCCTTGTTTCCCGATTGGAGGCACTGTGTAGGGAAGTTTAAATTATGAAGCTTTGCTAAAATAGTTATGTCACTGGGGGAGGCTTTGAGATTAAATCCCTCAGTACTCTCAGTTACACTCTCTGCCCTGTGTTTCTGGTTTAAGATGTGAGCTCTGGCTTTCTGTTCCTGCTTCTGTGCCTGTTGCTTGATGCCATGCCTCCACTCTGCTTTCATGGACTCTTGACCCTCTGGGGCCACAAGCTAAATAAACCCTCTCCTCTACAAGTCACCTTCACTCACAGTGTTCTATCTCAGTAACAGAAATGTTACTAATATAAGTAGGTTTCTCAATAAGACAATTTACCTGTGATGGTCAATATTACTATTAATATTGAACCTGACCATATCTAGAATCACCACAGTAACTTCTAATCAGGAGAAAGATTTTTCTTGATTAATTAATTTTTGTGGTAAGACCCACCATAAATGATTCCAACAAGTCCATAGGCTGGGGCCTTGGACTGTGTAGAAAGGAAAAATCAAGCCAAGTGCAAACAGTCATCCCTCTCTGCCCACTCACACCATGTGACCAGCTATGTGCCACTCCTGCCAACATGACTTTCCTTCCTTAAACTGTGTGAAATAGATGCATCCTTTCTTCTTTCTGTGGATGGCACCACTCTCTAGACAGGGGTTTTAGAACTGTCTAAGGAGGAGAAAGAGAGCTGAGCACTAGCATGCCTGGGTACAGTAATTGATTGCTCTTGGCTGTGGCTGTAATGTGACTAGCTGCTTCTTGTAACTGCCACCTGGACCTTCATGCAATGATAAGAGTATAACCTGAAATTGTAATCCTAATAAGTCCTTTCTCCCTAAGTTGCCTTTGTACAGCATCAGGAAACAAGTTGAGACCAACATTGTAATAAGTGGGAGAAAGCTGAAAGCACTTCCTCTAACATCAGGAAGGAGGTCATGATAACCACTCTCCGCCCTCACTGCTCTTACTCAGTACTGTATTCACAGTTTTACCCAGATCAGTAAGGCAAATGAAATAAGAGCTACAAGTAGGTAAAAAGAAGTTAAATTATTCCATTTTTAGATGGCATCATCATAAATAATCATACAGGAGATTCTTAGATGTGACTAATACTTTTTATCAAAGTATCCAAATATGAAATCAACCTACAAGACCCAGCAGCCTTTCTATATGCCATAGTAAACTTGTCTAAAAAAGAAATTGGGAATAAGGAATTGGGAATAATATCCTCAAGAAAAATAAAGTTACTGGAAGTAAATGTAAACAAGGAAGTGAAATACTTCTTCAATGGAAGCTTGAAGACACTGAAGAAAGAGAGAAAGGGACACTAGATGGTGTAAAGCCCTTCCCTGTTCATGAATTTGCTCAATCAATATTGTAAAAATGTCTGTAGTACTAAAGGTGGCCTACATATTCATCACAATCTCCTTCCAAATTCTAATGACATTTCCTCACACAAGTAGGAACAGGCACTTCTAAAGTTCATATGGAAACACAACAGATTTGGATTAGCAAAAGCAACCCTGTATAAATAGAGAAATTCTGATATCTGATTATAATTCTTGATTTCAGACTGTACTACAGAGCCATTGTGGCCAAGCTCCCTGGTATCGATGTAAAACCACACATACAGACTTATGGAATAGGACTGGAGTCCCAGAAACAAATCCACAGACGTAACAGCCAACTTTCACCAAAAATGTGGGGTGCTGAGAAAACTCTATATCCATCTACAGAATAATGAAACTCAATCCAAGTCTCTCACCCTGTGCGTAAATTCAAAATCAATTACACATTCTCCTGTAAGTCAGGAAACTTGAAACTGCTAGAGAAAAAAACTCTAAACACTTCAAGATACAGAAGATACAGACATAGAGAAGGGCTTTCTGAAGGGTACTCAGTAGCATAGAAATAACACCATGGATTGACAATTACTAGTACATGAAATATGAAAAGCTTTTGCACAGCAATGTGAATGCTCACCACAGTGAAGATACAAACTGCATAATAGGAGAGTGGACAAATTCTTCGTCAATTATATATGTCATATATGAGATTAATGTATTGACTACATGATAAACTGCAGGACTTAAACATCAAATTTTCTCAAATCACCCATTCAATAATTGGGTCGGTAACTAGGACAGACAGTTTTCAAAATAAGAAATAGAAATGGAAAATAACTCTGAAAATGTGCTCCTCATCATCATTGACCTCCAGGAAAATATAAATTAAAACTTTGAGATAAAAATCTGAGTCTACCTCAACCTAGTCAAAGTACCTGTCATCAAGAAAATAAATGAGAGCAAGTGCTAGCAAGGATGTGGGGAAACAGGAGCCCTAAAATGCTGCTGCTGGAAACGCAAACATGTGAAACCAATATGGAAGTCATTATGGAAGTTCTTCAAAAAAAACTAAAGGTAGGCCACATGAGTCAACTCTGAGAAATATATATATATATATATATATATATATATATATATATATATATATATATATATATATATATATATATACCTGAAATGCTTAAAACTCACTCACCACAGAGATATGTACACCTCTGTGTTCACTGATGCTCTATTCACCATTGCCAAGACAAGGAACCATCCTAGATACCCATCAGCAAATAAAAAGATAAAGAAATATGGTATGCCATGCACAGTGAAATTTTATTCAGGGACACACACACAAATGGAATCATGACATTTGAAGAGAAATAATGCAACTGGATATCCTAATGTTAAACAAATAAGCCAGACTCAGGCAAATGTCATTTGCTTTCTTCATATGTGGTTTCTATATTTCAATACATAGGCATGTATGTACATGGGGACATCATGCGTGTGGGTGGGTACCATGCAAGAGGAGGAAGAGACTTTAAGGGAAAGGACCTGGAGGGAGGATGAAGTAATGCATTGTATGTACCATTCAATCAGAAGTTGCTGTCTATTTATTTGGGGATGGAATGGGGAAGTGGGGGGAAGTGAGGGATAGTGGCAGAAGAGGATTTCTGTGGGACTATATTTTGTACACAGTAAATATTTGACACTGTGAATATTGGTTTAATAAAACACCAATTGGCCAAAAGCTAGGCAGAGAGGAAGTATAGGCATGGTGCCCAGAGAAGAAAAATTTTGAGAAGCGGAAGAACAGCAAATGGCAGCCAGATAGCAAGGAAGATGAGAAGGCTGCACTGAGAAAAATGTACCAAGCCATATGGCTAAACATGGATAAGAATCATGGGTTGTCTTAAGCATAAGAATTAGCAACTAATAAGCCTGAACCATTGGCCAGTTTATAATTAATAGAAGCTTTAGTGTAATTATTTCTAACTAAATGACTATGGGACTGGCTGTGCTGGACAGAGAAACTTCTGACTACAGAGGATTAATAAGAACAAAGTATAATGATGTAAATGTATGAAAAAGCCACAATGAACCCCCATCATCTTGTGTGCTGGCTTAAAAATAAATTTATAAGTTAAAGAATACAAAAAAGTAGGTTAAGATGGAAATGATGGGCTGCTGTCAAGGGTCATGTCTGGGTAGGTGTTGATATCCATGGCTCCTTTTGCCATTGAGGGTCGTGTGGATGCCAGGGGTCTGAGGGACGTGCTGAAGCCAGGGCCATGTCAATCTGAGTGGCCTTCACTGCCATCTATGGCCAGGGTGTTGACTGAGCCCAAGCTGCTGCTGAGGGTCATGTTTGGGTCTGTGGTGCCACAACCAGAGTCTATGCTGATGTTTATGGCTCCTGTTACCACTGAAGGCTGTACAGATGCCTAAGTTATGGCTGAACACCTAAGGCCATATTGGTGCCCAAGGGTCATGCTGCAGCTTGGCCATACCGATTGAGGTGGACTGTGTTGCCACCTGGGGTCATAGTGGCACTTGGCTGATCTGCAGCCAATGGTCATGCTTGAGTATCACAACAAATCTTATATACAATATATTAAATACAGGATTAATATTTATTCAAATGTAAATTTGCACTCATGATAACAGGTTACACCCCTTTCAGGAGCCTGGGACCCTGGATAAGTGTCTTCCGACCTTATCAGTTGACACCTGAATCCCACCACATTTGAGTCTGTGGCTTTACCGCAGCCAGCATCTGTGTTGGAATTTCTAACTAAGAAAGAAGAAGAATATTATTAAATTATGGACATAGAAACTGCTGATGCTGATACTATAACATGTATAAACCTCATCAATTTAAGATTGCAAATATTTATTCATTTTTGTGTTTGGGGGTATTGTATATTCCAAAGCATATGTGTTGATATTAGAGGATAATTTGCAAGAGCTGGTTCTCTCCTTCAACTCTATGGGCCGTGGGGACCAAATTCAGGTCATCAGGTTTAACAGCAACGGCCTTACCTACTGAGCCATTTTCACTGGCCTAAAGCCTTCTTGCCAAGTGTTAAAAGACCACTTACTATGTGAGTCATTTCAAAGAAAATGCTCACAAAAAGCATTATACAAAGACAGGACATAAATTGCCTGGACCTGGGATAATCATAGAGATTGTCTGCCATATTATTTTTGAGTGTTAGAAATGCTATAAAATAGGATTGTGATGATTACACAACTGTGTAAATTTACAAGTACTGTACACGTAGTCGCATAGATTATTGTATGAAGTATGCCTCCTAAAGATGTTTTAAAATGTAATGCACATGTGAAAGTCATGGAGGAAAGAGTATACAATTATTTTTTGCTACCATCTCTCAACAGTAAGGAATGCCTCACTCTCTTTCCTTGTTATCTTGTTATGAGTCCTGCCTATTTATTCTGCTTCATTGCCCCCTGTATTCACATGTCATGTTCTAGTCACACAGAGTTACAATGCACATATGACTATAAAGCATGATAATGAGTTTTCCTATTGTGTCTGTATGTGTGTGTGTGCATGTAGACACTTGTTTGCATATGCACATGCATCAAGAACAGGTACTCTATGTGAATGTAACTATCGGCTTGCAATTCCAATATCTATAGGTAGGTTTCTATTGTCAATCCTGTGCACTAAATTTCACGTATGTAATGCTCTCTTCATGAATCTCAAATACCTGGCTTTGATCTCCCTGGAAACCAACCTCAGCTCTCAACTTCAACCTCTTTTCCCAGAAAGAAATCAGAGTGGGGAGGGCTATTGTCTCACTTTAGTCTTCTAACTGAGCTAGTGACCCCTTGGGGTTGAGAATCAGAGTGGTTTCCATGACAACAGTATTCAGATGCCTTCCCACCTGTAAAGTCCTTTCTCTTTGCCTGACTGCCTAGTAAGTGGGGAAAAGGGACAATATAGAATGAACACACTGAATCCTGGAGATAGTTTTAAATATGGTTGTAGAATAAATAACTCAAACAAAGCTCTCCGAAGAGAAAGCACATTATCATTTTAAAAAACTGACAACAAAAAAGAAGGATATGGAAGCTGTATTGGTTAGGTTTTGTCAGCTTGACACAAACAGATTTAACTGGGAAGAAGGAATCTCAGTTGAGAATTCACCTCTATGATATTGTTCTATCATATCATAGTGGTCATCACCCTTCCTAATGCTGCGGCCCTTTAATACAGTTTCTCATGTTGTGGTGACCCCCAACCATAACATTATTTTTGTTGCTACTTCATAACTGCAGTTTTGCTACTGTCGTGAATCATAATGTAGATCTCTGATGTGCAATTCCTTTGAGAGTGTTCTTTGACTCCACAGGGTTGTGACCCACATGTTGAGAACCACTATTCTATGAACCTGTCTGTGTGACATTTTCTTGATTGTAATTGATGTGGAAATTCACAGGCCACTGAGGATGGTACTGCCTCTGAGCAGATGGTCTTGGGTGATACAAGAAACCTTAAAAGCTATGAGGAGCAAAGCATTAAGCAGCACTCCTCCACGGTCTCTGCTTCAGTTCTTGCCTCCAGGCTCCTTCCTTGCTTGAGTTCCTGTCTTGGTGTCCTTCATTGATGGACTACAGCTGACGTATTGTGGTGGTTTGAGTAGGAATGACCTCCACAGACTCATGTTTAAGTGCTTGGCCATTGGAAGTGGCATGAGAAGGTGTGTCCCTGTTGAAGTAGGTATGGATTTATTGGAGGAAGTGTGTCACTGGGGGCAGGATTTGAGGTCTCAAATGCTCAAGCCAGGCCTAGGATGGCTCACTTCTTTTCCTGCTGCCTGAAGATCCAGATGTAGAACTCTTAGCTACTTCTCCAGCACCGTGTCTTCCTGCATACTGCCACGATAATAATAGAATAAATTTCTGAACTGTAAGCCATACCCAATTAAATGTTTTCCTTTATAACAGTTGCCACGGTCATGGTGTTTCTTCAAATCAACAAAAAACACTAACTAAGCCAGATGTGTACACCAAATAAGCCCTTTCCTCCCCAAGATGCTTCTGGTCAGAGTATTCTTTTTCAGCAACAAGTACAAAATACTCAAAGAAATATAGCACAGAAAAAACTAATACAACGTCCAAGATTGGATTTGATTACAAGGTAGGTAAAGCGGAGTGTATGCTTGTGTTTCTTAACCTCAGATGTGCAATAACCTCAGGTCTCCCATAAACCAGTTTAGAAACTATCCATAGAGGTCCTAATTTGCTCAGTCTAGAATAGGGTCACAGCATGGATTCTATTTCACATTCCACTTAAGAAAGCCTAGACTTCAGGTTTAAAATGGATCTCTGTTTATAAGCAGAAAACACAAATCAGACATGTGATGCCCTTCTTTAAAAAAAGCAAAGGTTTCATTCATTCACTGCTATATTCGGCAGACTTCTTGGGAAAAGAAAGAAGGAAAAATACCTTGAACTAAGTGCATGTTTTTTTTAAACTATACTGTTCTTGCTATTATCTACATTGTTGAAATCACAATTTTGAAGTTAAAACCATACTTTTGTGAATAAAACATATGGCTTTGTATTTCTTGATATAACTCCTTCTTATGCTTTGTTTTCAAAATTAGTAAAACAGTGAGCATATACTTTCATGAGACCTAGAGCAATAATTTTTTGAAAGTGGAAGAGGGCTCAGATTTGTATCTATTTTTGTGTAGGTCTCAGCTGTTGGCATGTTTAATATGTATGTTGAGTTGTCTTTTGAGCACAAACTCATTCATGTGCTTTGATAGAATGCCAAATAGTACTAGAAATTTTATAGTGAAAAATAAAATCCTCATATCTTTTGTTTAATGTATATCCCAGATTTTCTCTTCTGAATGGTTATCTCTGTGTTTCCAAATAACTGGCTTTACAATGTCTACTGTATCTTGTTAGACACTGCATGTTGAGAGTTTTTATTTGTTTATATAATTTTAAAAAACAGTGCCAGGAACTAAGCCCAAGGCCTTCCATAAGCTTTACCATTGAGTCCCAGCCTCACCCCTGTCTATTGAGTTCTTATTGCAACCAAGAATTCCAACCACTCCGATATATTATTACAATCCAGAGGTGTTCTTGTGGGTTTCATGCTGGGGACTTCCAAAACATCTGCTTAGGATGTAGTCAGAGAGTCTCAGACAAGAATGAAGCTCTCACAGGAAACTTTCCTGTATCTATGTCATCATGGAGTTCATAGATGGCCTTTTCCAGAGCATTCTAGGGAAACAGTATCATCAATGACAAATAGAAAAAACATGAGATAAGATGACAGCCTACAGACTGCCTCTATGTGGGCTGGTAAGGAAAAAAAAAACTAGAATAAGAATAACTATACCTTTCTGAGATTTAATATAGCTTTGTTTAATTTCCTCTAAAATTATACATATGCAATATGCTTAAACACTAATTCCAACAAAGGCCTATAGAAAATTTAAGTATTACTCATCCTTCAAGTTTTAGAAAGTATTTCCCCTCATATTATTTACATACTCATTTCTATTACTGACTCTTTTTCATCCTTAACCATTGAGCTTGGAAATCATTTTCTCTGTCTAGTCATCCCAAACTCCCACAGCCCATGCTTCTACCACAGCAGGTGCTACATGCAATCGAACAGATTTGTGAAAATATATCCATCATCTCAAAAATAGAACATCCACAAAATCAGAAAGCAAAATCATCCTTCCATATGGGTGTCTAAAATGGTTCTTACATAGTATTCTGTAGGAGTTCTTTTGAATTCCTGATGACATTGGCAAGGTACATAAGTGCTATGAAGTATCTAATAATATATGCAAATACCTGCTTCCCTATTGCAGAAAACAAGGAAGGATGACCCATATGTTCTCTTTTTATCAGAGAAAAGAGAGGAGGAGCTTTGGAAATTCACAAATGAACTAAAAGAAATCCAGAAAAGAGCAGAAAAAAATATGGTATGACTCAGGGAAATAAGCTGGGAGAGAGAGGGGAAACAGCAGCCACTTACAAAAGACAGAATCTAGACAGTCCTACCCTCAGGACAAGCCTACAACCCTCAAAAGCCTCAAGTATACTAGCAGATTTTGTTAAGAGTAGATGTGTGGATGGTGGAAAGAAATACCATTTTGTCATTCTATATGACTTGGAAGGTGGTGGCCAGGAACCACCTTGAGGGAGAATCTGTTCAAAACTGGGCTATCTTTGGGTGGGGGTGGATGTTGATATGAGGGAACATCAAAAAGCGAGGGAGCCTCAAGTTGGCCTGACATAGACCCTGGATGAGGGAAATCTCAGAGAGGCAGTTGTGAAGAGCAGTAAGGCTCAGTCTGGAAAATGCATAAAGAGAAGACAGCCCTACTCTTGGCAGCTGGGGAATAGATCTCACTAACTACAGACGAGAGTTTGAAAACTCTGAGTCTGAGGCCACAGAGTGGTTCAAAATCTGGAGCTACTCATCTGCCCTTCATTACTGTTTGAAGTTCAAGGAATGTACATGATGCCCACAGCTGCATCCCTCATATCAGCAAAGTTATTTAATACTCAAGAGATCTAGGAAGTGCAAGGACTTTGTTGGTGCACTGTATAAACCCAAAATCTTTCCCATCCATCTTCCTCCCACCCTGACCTTTCTCCAACATTTTCTGACCTTCAGACTGTGAGGCCTTTCACCATTTGGTCACTAATATCTACACCTACAAATTCTCAATGACTCAGAGGTGTGGTCCGTAGGCCCCAGAAGCTCTGACAACTTCCCATTCCTCCTCTGAATCACAAAGTCTTGGAGGTTCCAGGAACCTCTCTCTCACAGTTATCTAACTTTGAGAACTTCTCTCTTCTTATGAGTGTGGGGACACCTCCCCTAACTCTCAGGCTTATTTTCATCTCCTCCTGAAATCTGAGGTTACTTAGATAGTAGGATAAGACTTCTTGCCAGTTCTGCCTGTCATTTAAAATTCAAACCAATTTTTAAAAACAGGCTCTAAAAGCTCCAGTTTAGTGAGCTCTAGACCACCAAACTCATTTAGTTATCTACTCAAATATAGCCACAGTACTCTTTCAATGATGGCCATTTCTAGTCCCAATTCAAAAACTTTCAATTTTGACATTCTCAGATACTTAGATATAATCTCCTCAAACTACATGCAAAGGGTCTGAAGTCTCTCCCTCATGTGATCATTCCCCTACCTCATATTAACCCTTCTCACTCCTTCCACTTAGCTCCCACTTACAGCATCCGGAGCCTAAACTTAATGCAGCTTGGAAGGAAAGTGGAGATAAAATCTACACTGAGTCTTAATGCCTACTGTTTGTACTAGGTTTGTAAGCCTGCCTTCCTTAACTGAGATAAAGTGATCTTTTTGTTCTTGGGACTTTTTTGCCTCATGTTTTTGGTCTGTTTCTGCCACATCGAGCTTGAATACTCTTGCTTTTATTTCTACTTTTCAGTTACTTGTTAGTGTTTTCAGACTGTTTGCCCCCGTCTACAGATATACACAAACTGGTTATGGAGTTGTAGATCCTTTGGTTCAGTCTTACAGAAATTCAAATGTCTTTTGGGCATGTATAATATTGAAAAATTGTCACAGGCTGTTAAATTTCACTGAAAAGCTGGCTCTGAAGATAGGATTTGGCCTGCTTGCTTCAGCCCAAAATATAGTTATCTTAGTTTCCTCCAGGGATTCTGTCCTAGGTCGGGCTGGCCTCCTGACTCCGTGACAGGGAAAGAGAACAACAGAACAACCCAGGGAAAACACACTATGTGCTTGAAAACAGCTAGAAGGTAAACTATTTCCATTACAGGCTATTAGTGTTTGTCTCATGGTATAAAGGGGTCTATAATAAAGTCAGCTAACAATATACTCATACATAGAAAAGAAAAAAAGGGACTCTGTCTAAAATCTCTCAATAATAACTCCAGCATCATAGTTTTAGCCAGGGTACTTCAGCTAAATTCTGTTAGATGATATAAACATAAATTTAATAATAATAAAGATTTTTAAAAACTTTACATGATGAATAAGTTATAAAGGCTGTTTTATGTCTTTTAAAATAAAATTTACCTGAAAACTTAAAAGGTGTAATAGTTTAACTATTTATACATAACTAATATTAATTCATTTGCTAGTCTATGTGTGTAATTTGGGTTCAATCTTCTTTTATTACAGTGGAGTTACACAATATCTTCTAAGTTGCCATCTTCAGAATTCCAGTTGTGCCTGCTTAAAATAATTACAGCTAAACTTGTTAAATATTAATATTTCTTCAAATAAGGAGGATATAGACAAGGTCATTGGTATTGTATTTTTTAAAAAAAGACCTAGCAGTCAAAGCGGGTAGAGATGCCATGTAGACTGCACTCATGTGGAAAGTTTTATTGGTGGTAGGGAGAGGAGAAGAGAGAAAGCAGGCACAGAAGTGTCCTCATGGGGACAGAGCTGCACCAAACCTCTGTCAGGAGGAGGGAAGAGAAGGAAAACAAAAAAGGAAAAGTGAAAGGAAGAAATCTTCTTAAGGATGGCTTGATATCAGGACCCTGGGCAGGCCAGGTTATTGCTTATTGGCCAGGACTCCAGGAAGTGGGTCAGAATGCTAACTGAGTAACCAGTCACATCTTCCAGATGGCTGTCTGAAATTAGACCCTAATGTTATGAAAACTCAAGGTTTTCCATGTATACAGGATATAAACTAAGAAGGAGGAAGTCTACCTATGCAGCACTGAAAAAAGCTGTTCTATATACTGAGTAAGGGATCCAAATATTGCCTGACACATTCTCTTAGAAATATTTCTTACAACAAATGAGAAATTAATTTCTTATTGTTATGTCTCATGGTATTTACATTTTATAGTTAAAAGAGATTCATATCTAAAAATTAGAATGGTTAGCATGTCTAGCTCCCTGAATGCTCCCTCCCCCACACATTTCTTGTTTACAAAAAATGTTCCCCCATTCAAGATCATGGATATCTTTGACGCTCTTACTGAAATGTAAACTTTCTTTCTCTCAAGATCTATAGGACTATGATGAAGGTAATTTAAAAAGGCTTTAAAATTCCAATAAAAAGATTAATTTAAAACCTACAACAAAAGAGGTTAATAGTTAAAAACCTATGTACAGGTCATCTTAATTTGCATGTCATATCAATTTCAGTGGTTAGAATGATCTATTGATGCTAACACAATCTGACTTAAAGATGTATGTCTAATCACTATGTCTTAGCTATCTTTGTTAAGATCTAGCTATTTGGAGAAACTGAGTTAAAAGAACTAATTGTAATATTTTGTAAAAGTGCATTATAAAAAGATTGGAAAGAAAGGTTTTCAGTTTCTCTATGGACAATATTACATATGAGGATGCTGTGAACAGGGAAACCTTGTATCTAAGCCTACCACTCAATTGAAATGGGACTCGCATGCTAGTTCAATTGGCTGTGCTCTCTACTCTGTCTTTTAGTTCTTCCTCCTAACAAAAGCTAATTCCAAGGTCCACACCCTAACCATCCATATTCCATGCTTAGAGAAGGCTGCCAGATACTAACATCAAACTTACAGTTTGAGGGAATTATTCATACTACCCAAGAGGCATCTGAGGCATTCTAACTGCTGTCCTTTCTACATTGTCTTTTAGGTAACCTCTGAAGGGGAGATCCAACTCCATCCAAATCATCCCCTTTTTGCTACTTTGGGCATTGGTTTCTGGACTTTGAACTAAAACAGCTGGACTAAAACCATTTCTACAGCAATTCACCTCTCTGTCTTACCAGTTCTCAAAAACATTAAAGAAACTTCCAATGATGTTAACATTTGTATTAGTCAGGGTTCTCTGGAGTAATAGAACTTATACAATAAATCTCTCCCTTCCTTCATCCCTCCTCCCTCTCTCTATATATAGTATTTATTAGAATCACTTACAGGCTGTGGTTCAACTAATGTAACAATGACAGACTATGAATTGAAAGTCCAAGAATCCAGACATCTCTCAGTCCACAAGCCTGGATATCTCATCTGGTCTTCAGTGGATGCTGGAATCCCAAAGAAATAGGTTCTAAGGCCAGTGAAGAAATGGACTTGCTAGCAAGGACAGACCAAGCAGGCAAAGAGCAAAAGCTTCCTTATTTATGTTCTTATTTATGCTGCCAGCAGAAAGTGTGGCCCATATTAGAAGTGTGTCTTCCTGCCTCAAGAGCTGGACTAGAAGCAGATTTACACACTTCAAACCAAGCCAAAACAATCTCTCTCAGGTTTGCCCTCCATTTCAGAATTCTAGTTAATTCCAGATGTAGTCAAGTTAACAACCAAGAATGGCCATCACAACATCCTTCAGGACCAACTGGATTCCTTGGCTGTTGCAGTACTCCATGGCTAGATCTCACTACAGATAAATTCTGCTTCTACACCAACAAACCCTAACTGGTTTGAGATGGAGCCCAAAGACATGGGGGCCAGACAAAAATTCAACCACAAACCTCCTTCTACATGGGGACAAAAGTTCACTTCCATTCCGGCTTCTCCCCTGATCACTCCTTTCCTCCTTACTATCCCCATACACACTTTCTCTTGTCTTTTAAATGTTTTAAATTATTGAACTTCTTCCTATATCCAAGCAAAAGATTCCACATAAGCCCTCCTCGCTGGCTCTCATCCTACAACAGACACTGGTACAGCAATAGGGCTCCAACTGCTACAACCCAGCCAATTGACCAATCAGATTAAGGGAGGCCTGACCTTGGTATAATAAAGCATAATCATTCTACAAAATCACATGATTCTGTAGTAAGAGGTTTCTGGCCTGGACTTTTGGGCCTAGCCTCAAGGTTTAGACCCACAGACCTGCAGTCCCGCAGTCCCACAGTCCCACAGAGACACAGATGCTTTCAATAGTTTTAGACTGTTTGGCCTAGGGCCCAGGCATATCACTTGCTAGCTCTCTACCCTTATTCTAACCCATGTCTCTTATCTTGTTCAGCCATGTGGCTGGGTACCTTTCCATAGAGCAGCATAGTTGTCCTCTGCTTCTTCCGGCTTCTCTCTGGCATTCTGCTCTGTGCTTCCTGTTCTCAGAGTTTTCTTAGTCTGGTAGCCCCACCCACACTTCCTGCCTGCCTTTGGCTAATCAGTGCTTTTTATTAAACCAGTGGATGGGACAATTATTTACAACGAAACAATACAATCTCCCACATATGCCCCTTTCTCTTCTTAAAACAAAAAGAACTCCAAATCTAATATTCTTCCCCCCCCCCTTATCTATAACAACTTATAAACAACACTGAAAATAAACATGAAAATTCATAATCCATGTTGTGGGAATGAGGGCATCATTCTCTAGGCTACTTCCTGCTGAATGGGGACACCAACAATCTCATGGGAATCCAAAGACAAATTTAGGATTATGCACAAGTCTTTAGTGGAGTAGTCTGTAAGGCTGGGTCATCTCAGCCATTCTCCTTGAAATTGTTCTGGATACAGAGCTCTGGAAACTTCAACAGAGATGCTCTGAAATGCTGAATCACCTGGGCCATCCATTTCCATTGGAGATTTTTCAGAGGGTCTTCCTCTATCAAACTTTATGTTCTTTATCCAGAAATAAATCCACAGCTTCTCATTTTCTGTGAAAATAAAAAGAAAATCTCTTCTCCAAAGTAGCACATCTTTGAATTCAGTTTTAAACTCATTTGCAAAATATATAGGTTGAATTAAACCAACAGCATTTATAATCAACTGTCTTTTAGCAGCTTTTACTATTTCATTTTCAGTCAAGATGCTTAAAGATAAAACAATAACATACAGTATCCAGACATTCTTTGTATTTCCCATCTTTACATGCCTTATTTTTTAATTTATTTTTATTTATTTATTTTGCTTTATTTCTTTTTAAGGGCTTTCTCTACCTTTTCTTTTCTTTCTCTAAGCCTATGTATATATATTTTCAACACATTCTAAACCACTTAGACTTTTTTTTTAAAAAAAAAAACTGTCTTTACTATATATTTATTTCTTAACTTTTTCTGTCTCTGACCATACCTTTGCTTGTCTAGGGTGGTTGACTCCACCCAGAGTCTTCTATTTCTTTCTGATTCTGAACACACCTTTAATCTGCCAGGATTCAAGTTGGTACAATGGGTGGATGGCTCCACCAAGCTCCTTGTCTAATTTCATAAAATTTATCTTTTTAGCCCAGGTACTCTGGGGAATTTTAGGGTCCATATAATTACCAAGTAAAACTTTGTCATCTATAGCTCATTAACTCCATCTACGTATTAAGCAGCAGAGCCTCTTAAAAGACTCATAAGTGTTTTGCTTCTAAGGCTGAATCAGGAAGCTTCTTTTCAAAAAGCCAAGCCTCAGTTTGCCTCAGGCAAACAGAGCTGATCCAAGAAAACACCACTAGAAAGCCATCTTTGATTCTGTTCCCTTTTTGTCCTTATGAACAGAAACCTTAGATACATCATTTACAAGTTTTTGCTTATATTGAAGGTCCTGTGAGACTTCAGGAACAAGCCATTTTACACCTTAAGCCCAAAAGCCCAAAAGCCAGCCATTGTAGCTCAAGCCCACATGCCTCACCAGGGCTTCTCTGTACCAGGGCTCATGTGGGAGACAGTTCAGAGGCTGCTTTGGGCTCTAGACCATTTTTAAGCTTTTTATGACTTTATGTGGGTACATTTTATTTTATTCTCACAGAAAAGGAAGTGTGGGTGGGGCTACCAGACTCAGAAAACTCTGAGAACAGGAAGCACAGAGCAGAATACCAGAGAGAAGCCGGAAGAAGCAAAGGACATGGCTGAACAGAATAAGAGTCATGGGTTAGTTTCAGGGTAAAGAGTTAGCAAGTTAAATGCCTGGCCCTGAGGCCGATCCGCCTAAAACTACTGTAAGCATCTGTGTGTCTCTGTGGGTCTGCGGGTCTAAACCATGAGGTTAGGCCCAAAAGTCTGGGCCAGAAACCTCTTACTACATGATTCTCTGGCTGCAGTGGCTCCCCACGACCTCAGAGGATTCAGAGATTTAGATGTAATGGCTGCTGAAAAGGGAGGCATCTGTGCCTTTCTAGGGGAAGAACACCATTTTATGTGAACCGATCTGGCCTAGTATGGAAAAACGCTAAATAATTATTAGAAAGAATTAAAAACAGAGAAATTGTTGGGGATTGTTGGGGATCTTCCCTAGAGCTGCCCTCTCCAAACCTGAAAGCCCGCCCAGCAGTGGCTCCATTCCCTGAGAGTACTTAGTTTGGCCCACAGACTTTCCCTTGTGTTTGTTTCTCTCTCACGGCTTCTCCTTCTTGGGATCGTCCAGGAATGTTTTGCTCAGATTAAACCTGGACTTATTAATTTGATTTACTGCACCCGAAGAGAGACTCAATACTTGGGTACAGAAATTTTTCAGGGACAACGGATTGCCCTCTGACAAACCCAACCATTGTAATGTACTAACTTCACCATTTGCTCCCCGCCTTTTCAAAAGCTGTTTCCCACTCCAATGAGACTACACAGTTTCACCTCCCAGAGGATCACTGGATTCTCTATGATCTAAATCTACCAGCCCCTACCCAACCTGGAAGGGGCCTCAACATGTCTCTTCCATTTTTAAGACGGTGGCCCTCCTCCAACAGGAAGAAGCCTCCCAAAAAATATGACTCCTCCCCCTCCCATCCCTGTTTCTTTTTATCCAACCAGAGTTTAGTATGTTGTATAATAGCCTCAGGCCATAAGCATGAGTAAGGCAGTATTGGGTAATAATAGTTCCTAGTTATAAAAATTGTTTGCCTCAGCTTGTCCATTCTGTTCCACATACAGAAACGATATGCCTAGGTATTGAAAACATCCTACCCTGCTTCCAATCAAACAACAAAAGAATTGCTGTAACTTCGTAGTATATATATTGGTTCTGGTGTTAGAGTCAAGGATAGAAAGGGCTATGGAAACAAAAGATACTGAGGCCAGGCATGTGTCTGGGGGATCCCTGAATGGAGGCCAAGAGAAGCCATTTTGAGAAGCTGTGAAGTTGAACCTGGATTGCCCTGGACACAACCCAAGATGTTAGAGATTCCAGAGCTGTGGGATACCTACATAGGAAAGCTGCTAACAGGGGGTGGAACCAGCCCGAGAGAGAGAAATATGTTTCAGTCAACAAAGCAGAAAGGAGTTGAAGATCTGAAGAGATTTTTAGCATCAGACATCAAGATGCAGAGTTTAGGATTTGCCTAGCTGGTTTTCAGTCTTGCTTTGGGCCAGTATTTTCTCACAAGGCTCCCTTCCATAAGGTTTTTTTTTTGGATCAGTAATATATATCATGTGCCATTATATGTTGAAAGTATGTGATCTGCTTTTTTATTTTAATTTTGCAGGTGATTACAGTTAAGATTGCATGAATCTGAGAAGAGACTTAGAACTTCAGACTTAGAACTTCAGACTATGGGGACTTTTGAAGTTGTACAGAATGCATTTTTGGTTGCACTGTGATATGGCTCCCTTTGGTGGTTTGAAAGAAAATGTCTCCCAAAGGTAGTGGCACTATTAGATTTGGCCTTGTTGGAAGAAGTGTGTCACCGTGGAGGTGGGCTAGAGGGCCTTATATATGTTTAAGATACTGCCCAGTGTCTCAGATCACTTCATGTTGCCTGTGGGATGTAGGAATATGAGCTTCTTCTCCAGCACCACATCTTCCTGAATGTCCCACCATGATGATAATGGAGTAAACTTCTGAACTGTAAGGGAGTGACCCCAATTAAATGTTTTCCTTTATAAGAGTTACTGTGGTCATGGTATCTCTTAGCACTAGAAACCCTAACTAGGATAAGGGGTGATAATTATATTTGTCTGTATATAGAATAGTTATTTAGAAAACAGAAATTGTATTGATTTATGAAACTGGCAGTGTTGGGGTGAGCCTGGTTCAGGTCAGATGTTGAGGTTGCTTCTATGCTCAGGGCCCTGCTAGTTCCCCTTCGGGGAGTGGGCAGGATGGCTCAGAGAGCAATGGCACAACCTCTGGAGACAGGTTGAAATTAAAAAGTTCAACTTTATTAAGGAGGGAAAAGCCTTAAATACCCCTTTCATAGACCCTCCCCCAAGCCAGGTAAAAGGGCTTTGATTTGCTGGTATCTGCCGCTGCAGCAGTGGTCTCTCACTGGTCTAGGTCTCCTTGTATCTCGGCTTCACCCTTGTCAAGATCCCAGCCAAACCCCATGTTGGCTTATTTGGAGGTACTTAAGAGCATGTCTTAAGGCACTGGTTTATACTGGCTGAGACCAAGCCAGCCTCCAGGTCCTGAGAAGCCTCTAGGGTCCATTTGTACATTCCACAGGGCAGTAGTAGGTTCTCCTCTGAGGTTTATGACCTTTTCAGCCATGGGCTGTTGACTAGGTTTGCAGTACCAGGCATGCATTCTCTCCTGCTGAGAGTGCCTTACATCTAATTAGATAGCTTTTGATTATCCCGGGGATATAGTGTCATTATTGCACCATTGTGACTATCTTGCTAGACTGGTCATTGTGGTGATTCATAGGCTTTAGAGCTTGGTATGACTACTGATTGCTTCTTTCACTGGCAGTTTGCATAGCACCTTCCAGAACTATGAGAGCTGCTCTGCAGCCATCATATGAGGCTCAGACCCAGGTAGGCTTCTGCATTCACCATTTCCTCCTCCGTCCATGTCCTCCTCATTTTCTGTTGCCACCTGCCTCAGAAAGTCCCCTCTGTCAGCTTGTCTCTCTTCTTTGAACCTCTTTAAGTTACTGTAGTTGTGTGTCTTACTCTTTTTACATTTATCTAATTTTTCTTTTGAAATTTTCATTACAAAAAGTTTTCTTTGGGTGTTCTTTCTTCATTTTTTTCTAATCTTTTTATCTTTCCTTTCTTCTGTATAACACTCGACACCACTTGCCTTCCTTCCCATTTCATGTATTTGCCTTTGTTTCTCCTCTATCTCTCCTCTTTATGTGCTTCCCTCATCCCATTCATTTCCTCCACTTACCATAAGGAATTTTTGTCATAATGATCCAGGAATTCTTTTTCTTTAATGGCTCTGGTAATCATTTTTTCTCCAGGAGCCCTGCCCTCCTGATTATTCACCCTCATTTTCATCGGACTGGGCTTAAGATTCCAGCCACATGGGACATGATAAGCCAAGACACATGAGTTGGAACTAACAAGCTACACTTTTGTGTTGCTAGAACTTCAACTATAGACATCTTTAAATGTGGAGAGTTAAAAATGTTAGAAATTCAAAGACTAAACTATCTTGGGCTATTTTAGCCTGTATAATAGCCAGCTTTTCTTTGTGGGTGCCTTAGCATTCTTTTATGGAAGCTCTAAAACTACTTAATAAAATTAAATTTAGAGCTATCTATAACAAATTCAAATTTTATTAAAACCTGCCCTTACTCTCTGACACCTTCCCAACAACCTCCCCTAACCTACTTAAAATACCAAAAGTATACTGCTTCAGAATGCCTGTTCTGTTATTAAGTACTCTATTTACCTCGCCCCATATTCATATCAAATTCAAGTCGAAACTCTTAATAGACCCCCAGACAGATGTCAGACTAGTCCTTAAACAATTGCTTTGATCCTTATATCTGTATGTCCTTCTCTAGCCCACCTGAGACTTCAGTTTACCTAGGGTACTGTTCAACACACTACACAACCATGCATGGTTGATGTCCTTCTGATGCACAAATCTTTTTGACAGGCTCTGTGCCAGAGATTGATACCTGACTACCTGCTCCAGAAGAGAAAGCCTTGCCTGAATCCTATATCCTTAGTCAGCTCCAGTCAGAGTCTCAACTTCAGTGTCCACTATCCCTTTGGGTCTCCTCTACCTAGACATTTTTCTATTTCTTTTTTTCATGTAAACAAAAAGCTGGAAACGTAAAATTATGAATATTTATTTAAGACGTTGGTCACTCTAGTGGCCAGATCTCATAACCTGCAGAAATCAAGTAATGCTCTCTCCTAGAACTCACAAACCCTGCTAGGAAGATTAAAACATACAAGTCTCCAAGGGAGAAACAAATTCAAGATGAAAGAGACCCAGTCATGCCTCCTTGAAGTCCCTAACTGCAGAGATGATAGAACAGGGCAAGCAAGCATTTCTCCCTATCTTTGCAATTCATGAACTTGAGTTATGGTCAGGCTAATGCCTTCAAGTCACATATCCTACATATTCAAATCTTATGCTATCCTAGAGGCAATATTTTAAAAGTTAGCTCTTCCCTTTGTTCTCTGGGAGTTTGAACTGTACATCTTCTTTCCAGCTCACCCAGGATCCCTTTAGGCCCTTGGGAGTGCACAGGTAAATAAAGAAGCTTATCAAACAAGGTCACTGCTGCCTGGACACTGACATGACCACTGTATTTTCATGTTTAATATATGGCATCTCCCCTGATGGGTAATTATGACTCCAAATAATTTTTAATTTCATAGCATATTTTGTCAGTTTCACATTACAGTCATTGGTGATGCATAAATACAAACACCAACGTATTATAGTCAAAATGTTAAATATCAAAGTAAAGAAAGTTATAAGACAAAAGTACCAACTAAGCTTCAAATATCAGAAATGTCATAATAGCGTCAGATCTCTCACCAGCAGCACTCAAAGCCAGGACATCATGCAACAATATATTTCAAGTCCTAAAGGCAAATAACTGTCAACCAAGATTACTATATCCATCAAGGTTATTTTTAAACTTTACAGAGAAAGAAAGACATCTCAAGGCCAACACAAACTAAGTCAGCTCATGACCACGAAACTAGCACTGAAAAAAAAAACATAAAAGAATACTGTATACACAGTAGGAAGAAAGACAGAATTACAAAAGCACAGAAAGAGATATAATTCATTAGGGGAATAGCTAAACAAAGGAGAACTAGAAAGAAATCCACCATGGACAAATCTCAATACTAACAGGAAAGTAAAGAGCAAACAATAATCCAACTAGCCAGAAAAACAATCAAATTTATAAGAATCATTAAACACTACTCAAAAATATCCATGGAGAATTTCTTCTGTGGTTGGTGTTCTAAATGCCTCTTATGTTTGAATGTCTATTTCTTTCTCAAGATTTGGGAAATTTTCTGTTATAATTTCATTGAATTGATTCTCCATGCCTCATTTCTCCCATCCTATGGATTCTTTGGTCTTTTGATTATAAATCAGAAGGCATGGGGTTGGGGGATAAATTTGATACCAGAAACCCAGGTAAAACTAAAGATAACACAGGGCTAGGGAGATGGCTCAGTGGTTAAGAGCATTTACTGCTCTTCTAGAGGACCTAAACTCAATGCCCAGTGCTCACATGGCACCTAATAACTGTCTGTAATTCCAGTTCTATGGGATCCAACACCCAACACTCTTCTGGCCTCCATGTTCACTGATGTGGTGCACACATGTGCACGCAGGTAAAACACCCATTAGTTAATTTAAAAAGAATAAATGTGGTAGCACGTAATTGTAATTTTATCACTGAAGAGGCAGAGATAGGCAGATCCCCTGAGTTCTGTTCCCAGAATTCAAGTTGGGAAGTTCACAACTACCTGGAACTCCAATACAACCTTTCCATGGGTACCTGTACACACATCCCGACACCCACATCACACATACATATCAATTAATCAATTAAAAAACAAAATTAATTTTAAAAGGTTGAATAGTACTTACTTAAGGAATGACACACATATGCATTCCATGTATATGCATGTGCTCATACATGTGCAAACACACACACACACACACAAAATGAAAACCAAAAGAGCAATACATAGAATTGAAGAGTTGGCATGGGGGCTATAGCGATAGCTCAGTGGTTAAGAACATTAGATGCTCTTACAGAAAACCCTGGTTTGGGACCCAGCACCCATATTTACAACCACAGTTACAACTCTTGTAACTCCAGGTCTAGGGGACCTAACATCCTCTTCTTTTCCTCCTATTTATTAAAAAAAAAAATCTTTACATACCCTCCACTGTTGGCCCCTCACTCACCTTCTCCTGCTCCCCCATCCCCTCCGCAAAGAGGTCAAGGTCTCTCTTGAGCAGTCAGCACAGGCTAACAGATCAAGTTGAGGCAGGACCCATCCTCTCCTCCCTGTATCAAGGCTGAGCAAGGCGTCCCACATTAGAAATGGACTCCAAAGAGCCAGGTCATGTAACCAGGGTAATTCCTGGTCCCATAGCCATGGGGACCACTAACAGCTTGATCTATGCAACTATCACCCTCATTCAGAGTGCATAGTTTGGTCCCTGCAGGCTCTCCAGCTCAGTCCAGAGTCCCTGACTCCCATTAGCTCGGGTCAGCTGTCCCTGTGGTTTCTCCATTGTGCTCTTGACCCTCCCCTTGCTCCTCTAGTTGTTCCTCCTTCTCTTCAACTGAACTCCAGGAATGTATCCAAGTGCTGGGCTGTGCGTATCTGCATCTGCTTCCATCAGTCATTGGTTGTAGATTCTATGACAATTAAGGTAGTCACCAACCTAACCACAGGGGAAGGCTAGTTCAGGCACCCTCTCCAATATTGCCAGGAGACTCAGCTGGGTCCTCCCTTTGGATTCCTGCCAACACCTTCTTCTGACCTCTTTAGGCAACAGGCACACATATAGTACACATACATAGACATACATCCAGGCAAAACATATACATAAAGTAAATAAATCAAAAAATGTTTTAAACAATCAAAGAGCTGGCTTTCTGGGGAAAAAATAGAAAAGTTTTTCAAACCCTAGCCAAGTAACTAAAAGAAAGAAAAAGAATACCCAAATTAATAAATTAGAGATGAAAATGGATGCAATGAAATTCAGAGAATGAGAGTGCTCTGAACACTTATATTTAAAAAATACTAATAGAATCGAGAAGAAATGAGTAAATTTCTAGCTGCATCTGATCTATCAAAATTATGTCAAGAGGATGTAAATAGCTTAAACATAGCCATAACCACCCACAGGATGAAACAGTAGTAAAATGGTTCCTAACAAAGAAAAGCCCAGATGCAGATCATTTCATAACCAAAGTCTACCAATGTTTAAAAGAATAGCTGGCACCAATGCTCCTCAAACTATTCCATAAACTAGAAAAGGAATGGACACAACCAGACTCATTCTGTGAAGTCTCCATCGCTAGTTAAGGATACAACGAAGAATGAAAACCATCAGCCAATTTCTTTATCCCTTCAAGTCCTGAAGAAAGCAAGAACATATCTCAACTATTAAGGGCTATGTGAAACAAACAAAAAGCTAACATTTTCCCTATTTACATTAAAATAAGGGAAGAGACAAAGTTTCCCATTCTCTTCTCATACTCATTATACTGATAGAAATTTTAGCTAATGCAATAAAACAAGAGAAAGAATTTAAATGGTACAAATGAAAAAAAGTCCAAGTGTGCTATTTACATACATGATCCTATTATTTAAAAAAAAAGACTAAAAACCCTCCAGAAATATCTTAAGTATGATAAACATTTTTGTCAAAGTATCAGAATGCAAATCAACTTACAAGAATCAGTAGTTTTTCTATATACTAATAGAAAACTTGCTGATTAAGAAATAAGAGAAATAATCCCATTCACAATAGATGCAAAAGATATCTATGATATGCCTGCTACCAGGGACCTTGTAGGCTAGCATTGTAGAAAGGATAAGAGTAGGTGGCTTAATGTGGAGAGGAACAGAAAAGGAGAGTGCTGGTTCGTGCCATCTGTGGTTGCATGGTAGTAAGCACTCCTACATTGAAAACTTTAAAGCACTAGAGAAGGAAATTTAAAAAGAAACCAGATGAGAAGAACTCCCATGTTCATGAATTTGCAGAATTAATTGTGTGAAAAATCATTATATTGCCAAAAACAGTCTACAGTTTAAATGCAATCCTGACAGAGTCTCAATGACATTGTTCACAGAGATAGAAAAAAATCCTGAATTTTATATTAAATTACAAAAGACCTAGAATACCAGGAAAAATCGTGGTATCACCATACCTGATTGCAAGTTAGATTACAAAGCCATTGTAGCAGGACAGACCCATAGATAAGGTCAAGGAAACAGCAACATCTGGTGCCTGAATGTGGATCCCCTGGCATGGGTTGTGAGCTCACCTGGGTCAGGGCCCATTTTTGTTGTGACTGTAAGGTTTCCTGGCATCAGTTCTGGTCATCTCTTTCCCCTCACTCATGGTGTTCTACAGTGCCCCCAGGACTTGAAGAGCTTGACAGAACCCTCAAGATGGTCTTTGGTGAGAGGTGTTGTGTGTTTTCAGTCCCTTTGGTTTGTAAGCACTAGAACCCCCATTTATATATATATATATATACATATATATATATATATACACATATATATACATATATGTATATATATATTTATCTATCCATCTATCTATCCACTCATTCATTCATTTATTCTTTTTTTCCTTCTGTATTGTCTGTCATGTTTGTTTGCCCAACCAACTGCTTGCCTCCTGTCTCCCTCTACAAAATGAGTAATGTACATACTCAACCACCATTGCCCTTCTTATTCCCTCAAAAGCAGAGGATCTACAGGCTCTGGTCCCCTTGCCTCCCATTCTGTTGCCAGTGGCAATTAACTCCTCTGCTTTCCTTGTGATCACCAACTCTTTCCTAGTCTTGCCCTTTATGGACCTGGTGATGACCACCAAAAAACTGGAGGGTGTCCGGACTTTGGAGGAAGCTCTTTGCTTTACCCCACCCTCTTTATCTTTCTTTTTTCCAGTGCCTCCATCTCAGACTCCACCCTAAATTACTCACAATAACAAATTGACCTTTTGACTATTTGATCCCTCCTGGATACTCACATATGTTTTGACTGGTGGAGTGGTGCTTTTAATCTTTCTCCTTTATAAGTGTCTCCTGCAGCACATCCAACAGCAGTAGGTAGTGGCTAAGGCAACTCTTCAGATTTTAATGGCTCTTAGACATCTTGCTCATAGCCCTCCACAGGAAGTTATGCATGCTTGGTTCCATGAAATTTAAAAAGCTACTGCCTAATCTTCTCCACCTGGGCAGCTCTCCAGGGATGGATGTCCTTTGAGGGCTGATAGTCAATGATGGTTAAGAGCTTGCTAGGCAAGACAACCTAAGACAGGCACAGTCCAGTTGCTGAGCCCTCATGAGGTGGGGTCAACAAGGCCAGAGCAAAGAACTCAGACTCCCACTAAGCACCCATGTAATAAAATATAAAGGTTCAATATGTGGTAGGGCAGACCCATGGAGTTGAAGTTTAAACCAGTTGCCAAGGCAGGCACATACCATATTTCTTTGAGTGAACCTGGAGCCGGCCTGAGGGCCTAGCAACAGATGCTATCCAAAGCTCCTGATTGAGTGGAATCAGCCTAAGAGCCTAGCAACAGGCACAATCAGATTGTACCCAACATATGAGAGGCGACCATGCAAAATAATCAGATCAGGACACAACTTAGATGCTGGGAAGAAGGTATATAAGGCTCTCCCAATTGTTGAATAAGAGATGTTAGTCTTTTGCTTTTCACCTGACTCTCAATGCTTGAGCCATTGGGACTACATCTTCTCACACCCTGAACTGAGGGAGATATTAGGACCCTAAACAACAACAAGCCATAGTAACAAAAACAATATGGTACTGACACAACAATGAACATAGAACCATACAATGGAGGGTCCAAGAAACATTCAAATAGTTACAACTATCAACCTAATTTGAGATTCAAAGAAATCAGAGGATTCAAAGACATGCTGCTCAAAGGTGCCTTCACTGGCATTCTATGAAGCTTGTCTTTGGATAGCTCAGGGTTAAAAACAGAAACAGTGAAAACTACACCAAGTATTTCTCATCAGTATCAGCAGGTTGCTCAGGAGACAGAAGACTGTTTGCATAACGTCCTTGAAAGCTCTAAGCTGCCCTGCTAAGGGGACCAGAGAAAACATCATGGCAGGAGCAAGCTTGGGGCAGGCGGAGGTCCTTCCACGGGGTAGCAAAGTTCTCTGGGGACAGAGTGCAAACAACAGGAAAATGTGGGAAAGTCTATTACCTGCAGGCCACCCCAACCATTTTCTGTGAATTCTAAGAACAATAGAAAGTGCATATTGTTGAATAAGACGATATATAGAGTTGATGAGGAGCTGAAAACTGCAGGGTAAAATAAAATCAAAGTTAGAATCACAGCCAGTGGTCCCAGAAAGGGAAAAAGCCAAGAGAACCAATTAGGCCAGCCTCACCCAGAGGAGGCTGTGATTTCCATGATCTCCTGGAACACTTGTTCTAACTGTTGTTGGACCGGGAAGGAGTTGTCTGAAGTACATACCAGGACACAGTTCATAGCCCATATGATGTTTTAGCAGAAAATGACCAACGGCAACAATTTCCTTTGCATCCACTTTTTCCTAAGGTAGTATCTGGGGCATTGACAGTGTTGCTGAAGACAAAGCTGGTTAGGATATTTCCCATTGAAGATGCACTATCCATCCTAGAGTGTGGAAGGCAGCAATGATGGCAGTTTGAATTGGGTTTAACAATGACAATTTGTCATCACAAGTAGAGTAGGGTGATGTGTTACCTAAATAGGAAAAGAGTGGAAGAATGCTGCCTCTGCCTCAAGAACAATTCTCTAGAGTATTCCTAGGAATGGGCTGGCAATGCCCGAAAGGCTCTTTGATTCCCACCCCCACCCCCAAAAAAACCAGTCACATCCGGAAGACATCTCTTTACACAGTATAGTTAGAGGGTGAATTGTCAGTATTAGTACAGTCAGAGCGTGAGCAATGAGTTTGCATGAAAGTCAATACATTGACATGTCATGACTGGATCACCTGTGAAGTGACATCCTCACCTGTGGTAATAACGTAGTCATCATAGCTTACTGACAATCTAACCAGACTACTTTTTTAGAGTAGGTGATGTACAGGTTGTACCTCTTGAACACAAAATTACGTTTTGTCCACAGTATCTAAGCCCACTTGCTCCCAAAAGTTTGTTGATTAGGAGCAAGCAAGAGCAAATCCAAATAAGATGTCTACTTTGAAAGTTGTATTAGCATAAAAAGTGTCCAGGTTGCCTTTTTTGATACAAGTATAATTCCCTGTAGCAGATCTAAAGATAGGGGCTTTAAAAACAGCCAGTCATTACAACTATTTCTTTAATCTCAACAGCGGTATTTTTCCAAGGGCCACTCATGTAATTTTATCTAAATGAGTTTCACTCATCCTTGTACCATCTAATTGGACCAACAAGACTTTCATTCCATATGAAAGTACAATTCTGCAGCAGTGGAGAATGAATTACAGCTAAACCCAAAATGGAAGCAGATGGTTGACAAGTCCCTTGTATAGGGCTTCCATGACCATTCACTAACATCATGGGGAGCAAGGTTGTATGGGTAACAGCTTGTCTTGCTCCTTGGATCAGACGCTCAGCCTCTCCTGTAAGGTTTTTAAATTGTACCCCAGTAGGTGGTGATGCTTGCTCTGTGTGAGGCATACTTTCCTCTTTGGGATGAAGGTACTGTGTATCTGTTTAAACGACATAATCAAAAGTATGTTGTTTCATGGTGATTTTTAAATTTCTGTTTGGCAGGCAAATGTTTCTTTTGTTGTCTGTGGAAACACAAGCACATTATTGACCCCGCACCTTAGCAAGGGCAGGCTTCCAAACGTCATCAACTTCTTCTTTGTATCAAATTGTCTGGGAGTAGCTGGTGGCATTGGCTCAGCCCAATAACGCTGTGCTTCTGAACACACATGCTCATCTGAAATACTACATTATACAATACAGACAAATAAGTAATGCATCCTTAGAGGAGGTAAGGTACACCTCTATGTTTTTCACAAAACATTTTGATGATGCAATGTTTGTGTTTAATTATGTCTTGGCCCTGGGGGTTCTGAGGGATATTTGTTACATGTTTAATGTGCCCCTCAGCTAAGAATCAAAGTGAGCACTAGTGCATGTGGATGCCTTATCTCTCTTAATAGTACTACCTCAGCTAAAATAGAAACGATATTAGTTAAACAGGTAAGAAGATGAATGGGGCATTCTCTGGGTTGCACTGTAGCTCAGGACATAATTGTAAGCAGCGCCCCCCCTGGCTGGCATCCCACCTGACTCTACTGACAGGTGTTTTGTTGCAGAATATGAAATTGGCATGAACTCTTCCCTTCGTTAATTTTGTGGATTCCAATCAGCTATTTCTCTTGCAGCAGCACCTAATTTAACTACTCATCAATTACTAGGTCAAGAACAGTTTTGTTGAGAAAATAAAGATCCACTATTGCCTGAGCTCCTCTAAATTCGTGTGGTGAAGACAGCTGTCAAAGTATCATCCATGTCATGGGTAAGATATGCCTGAGGGAACAGGTTTTTTTCTTGGTAGCCAAAGGAGAATCTACATAAGACTAACATATATTTGGGTTGCTGAGCATGCCTTGACGTAGGCCTTTTTATTGACACCTCTTGGCAGTGATCTCCTATTAATATTGCTATGGCAAGGCAAGTCTTTCACAGTGCCTTGTAAAGTTAAGGGGATGGTGGAAAAACCATCTTTAAGATGTACAGTTATCAATTCTCGATCTTTTGGAATCATACTGGGAAAAAGCAATCCAGGTGGATGGCGCCCTTGTGTTGTTATACTATGTACATATCATGTAAATCTCAAAATGTTCTCCATTATCATCATCACAGGCTAATGCTTTATCTTTATTTAGTTTTTTTTTTTAATTATTTTATTGCAGTCAGGATTCTCTTTTATTTAAATTGTTTTGGTTCATTTTACACACCAACCACACATGGGTCCCCCTCTTATCCGTTTTCCAACTCCCCTCATCCACCCTTCTGGATCCACCCACCTATCATTGCCTCCTCTGAAAATGGTAAGGCCTCCCCTGGGGAGTCAGCAAAGCCTGGTACATTCAGTCGAGGCAGGTCTAAGTTCTTCCCTGCTCCATCAGTGCTGAGCAAGGCATCCCACCATAAGTAATGAAACCCAGAAAGCCGGCTCATGCTCCAGGGATGGATCCTGATGTAACTGCCAGGGGCCCCTCAAACAGACCAAGCTACACCACTGTCTTCCATATGACAAGGAAACTAAATTTGAATGCTCAGTCATCAGGTAGTGGTTCTTCTTGCTTTGAAGGATTAGGAAAAGTTGCCTTATTGGAGTAGTTGCAGTCTTCTTGAAGGAAACATACCATTGGGTGCGTGCTTTGAGTTTTCAAATGGTGTAGCCAGGCCCACCCAGTCTGTCTGTCTGTCTGTCTCTCTCTCTCTCTCTCTCTCTCTCTCTCTCTCTCTCTCTCTCTCTCTCTCTCTCTCCCTGCTGCCTACAGATCCAAATGTAGACCTTTCAGCTACTCTTCCAGCACCATGTCTGCCCCCAGATTCCCACCATGATGCCAGTGAACTAAACCTCTGAAGCTGTAAGCAAGCCACAATTAGTTGCTTGCTTTCATTAGAGTTGCCATGGCCACAGTCTCTCTTCACAGCAGTAGAGCAGTGACTAAGATAGAACATGGCATTAGATGTGGAGGTCTGCCTGCAACCCCCAGGGCTACTTAGCATTATTTAGTGGCCTGTTGTGTTTACCTGAACCAACTGATCCATTTCCATTATTGGAACATTACCCAAGAAATCAGAAAGTAAACAAGAGAACAGAGAAGTTGGCTAAGGCCAGGTGTTGCTTGTGAGCTGCAGAGTTTATCAAGGTCAAAAGGCCAACCCTAGTATATAAAGCTTTCCCTGAGCTCCAGTAAAAGACATTCTTGGTTCAAGAGTGACCTCCCTGTCTGTCTCTTCCTCAATCTCCAGTCCCTTGCTCCATGAAGCTCGCTCAAGTGACACAGGCATCACAACTAGACAGTGGGTTATTGCTGTGACAGGCCTGACCATGCTTCATGTTGGTGGAATGTGGACTTTGGGAATTTGGATTGGGAAAACAGTTGACCAATTTAAGCAGGGATTGATGGACCATACTATTATAGTTGTAGAAAGCAGTGCTCCGAAGTTCAATGTGTATTTGAAAGGCCCGGATCCAGAGGATCCAGAGAAGAAGAATATTAGTAATTAGTCTAAAGACTGTTCTTATATTTTGTGAAGAAGAACGTGCCAACTTTTTGCCCTGGTTTGAAAAATCTGCCTAAAGCTAACATGAGGGGTTTAGGATGAACAGCATCAGAAGGGGAGATTTCAAGACAACCTAGGTCTGACTGTGTTGTGTAGTAATTAGTGGTCACTCTAATGTCACAGGTCTATTAAGAAGAAAAGAAGCCTCTGAGGCCATGTGGAGAAACAATTCATCTCCACTTGCCTTCCTGCATTCTGCCCCTTGAGGACATGACATTAAGATCCTTACTGTGTGCAGAAAGACAGCTGCTCGATGTTTGTCTTCCTGGATAGCAGAAGTGTGAGAAGTTGACAAGGATCAAGCGGGATGAACAGGGAGGGAGAGACACCTTTGTTTTCTGCTTTATACACAAGCATTTGTACCCCATATTATACAATGGAATCTGTGTGCTTCTGCTTCAATAGCTGAATATGTATCCATCAATAAGCTAAGTTAATAGCTTCATATGTAAACACGGTGAATGGTCTGTTTGAGTTAAACCCACCACCACCTTGGTGGTGACAGACTGAATGAACACTGGTCTACCGACTAAGAGCCTTTCTGCTCTTATTATTTACCTAGCCTGGCCTATTTTATTCTAGCAGTACAAAATGGACCACACATTGTCAGATCCCTCTGCATGATCAAAGGACCACCAAGCAAGGGCTGGGAGTACAGCCACACTTCCTTTGCCCTTCCTCAGCAGGGCAGCCAGCTCAGGGAAGATGGGCAAGAGCTTAACTGAGAACACTAAAACACTGGCAGTCAGTTCAGCGACTGTTTGTAGCTTGAGGAGCTCGGTGTGACCACAGACAGGATGCCTACAGTGTACAGCGTTTTGTGTGGGAGTCAGACAAAGGCTGCATCTCTGGCTACTGTTTACCACCTACTCAAATGTTCTGTGAAGCTGGAGTACTTATGCCTGCCCAATGTGAAGTGGTGAGGATTCAACAGTGTACCTTACAAAGGCTTGGCCCTTTAAGGCATGAGGTGTCCAGCTGTGCCTGCACTTCACTCTAGCTGTGACAGAGCAGAATATGGGTAAGAGGGCCAGCTCAAGTGCAGACAGGCACAGGATTGTATGCCAGCTCTATCTCTTACTCTCTGTGTGACCATGCTTAGGTCCCTAACAAAGAACCCATCACTGCTGTTTGTGAAAGGGATGGGCCTATGAGAGAAGGAGAAAAGAGGGAGCATAGAAAAATACACACAATACTGCTGGGACCTACTAAACAAACAGGCAGTATGCAGTGCCATGTTCTAAACACATGCGGAATCGCCATTGTAAATTTAGGCCTATGACAAAGAAAACAGGATGTGACAAAGCAAAGCCCTCTTTATATTAACATTCCCTGGGAGTCGGGAGAGTATTCTGGCCTGCTTGCTTAACTCTTGACCCTGGATGAGATACCAGCCAGCTCAGAAGTTGAGACACTCACCTGTGCTCAGGCTGATTTTGTTGCCAGGAGACATGTAGATTTTTGGAGCATGGCAGCGCTGGGTTCTCTCCTAAAAGGGCAGGCTGACATAAAGCATGATTAGTTTTCAGCTCCCAGGAGTAGCGTGGTCTCTGGCAAGGTATGCAGCACAGGCTTCCTTATGGAGCAGTGTAGATGTAAACACTCAGGGCTATTGAAATGAAAAGTATATGTCTAAATACGAAGACAGCTTTGAAGTAATTCCATCATGCTCTGGTTCTCATGAAGCATGTACAAAGCTGCTGTCCATGCCCACCAGCCTGACATACAGGTCTGTGAGGAATGGCCACTGGCTCCCTTTGCCAACATATCAATGTCAACCCAGCTGCCACTCCACTGATTGCTCGGGCCTCTCCTGTGGGCAGAGGATACTCTTGCAGCCTCACAGCCTGACTGTTTTGGAGGACAGTCCCACTGACTTACTTCAGTGTTCCCAAGAGTGACTGGGCTGTGTTCTCATTGTGCTATTTGATTTGTTTTTCTATGGCCACTAAAAAACACTACAATCAAGGCAACTCACAAAGGAAACATTTAATTGGGGGCTCCCATTTGCAGAGGGTTAGAGTCCCTGCCCACCATGGCAGGGAGCATTGCAGCAGGCAGGTAGGCATGGAATTAGGGCAGCAACTGAAAGCTTTCTCTGAACCACCAGCAGAGGGCACAGTGAGGCCTGACTGGGAACCGACTGGGCTACTGAAACCTCTAACCTCTCTCCCAGGGACTCTCCTCTAACAAGGTCACATCCCCCAGTCCTTCCCAAACATTACAGCTAGAGACCAAGAACTTGAATACACGAGGCAGGGGACATTCTCCTTTAAACAAACAACCCTCCCAGTCCACCCCTGTCCAATCCCAGTCCACCTTGCTTCCAAATCTCCACAGTGCAGAGCTCCTCTGATCGTCTAGCCCACCAGTCAGGGCTTTTCCAGCTCTGACAAGAAACAAAATACAAACAACCTGCATCTCAGGTCATTGGCCTTTCATAATATGTTTATTATTTGGCTTTGACAATGAGGTACTCCATCAGAAATGCCTGTGAGGGAGAATGCTGCTAAAGTGCTAAAGCATAGCTACACATGACACTACACACAGTCACCCTGTTATAGCTGTAATTTCTGGTTTATACAGAATGTCAAATGATGGACCACCACGGACTGTTTCAGTCTTGCACCTCACACTGTACAGTTGCAGATTCTTAAAAGTGGATCAAACGGCACAAACCATGTGACACCCACAAGGCCATAGAAGCCCACACTGTATTAATAAGGAAGTAGGTAGGAAAGCGACAACATGCATCCTGTGATATAGGAAGGGAGGTGAGGACCGGAGGTGTGCACGCTTCCTTGCTCGTGAACGCTTCACAGCATCCCCCAAATGAGGGGGAGGAAAGCTGAGCTTTTTCTTGGGAATGGGTCAGATCTCATGCCTGGACAGTGTTGGTCAAAACGTGCAGGTCTTGAAAGTCCCACAATGGGCAGGCAGCTGAGTATTTTGTCCCACAAAGCAGTCTACATGCAGAAGCTGGCAACAAAGCAGTGTGTGAATCCTTCGGGTGTCTGGGTACCCTGAAGATGAGCACCTCAGTTTTCTTCCAACCAGTGCTTGAAGAGCCTCTGGAAACTCCTCTTGCCTTCCTGCTGGCACTGGTCCTCTGGCTCCTGATGCTGCTGTGCCTCCTCTGGCAGGAGGCTGGGTCTGTCAGTTCCCAGGCTGAGGGTGAGGTCACCAAGTCCTTGCACTAGTGTATCCCAGGAGGAAGGATTGGAGGCCACATCCCTTTCCCCAGAAACATTTTGCCCACGGGCCTGGCAGTACAGGCATTCACATCGGAACCAGTTCTGAGCTCTGCTGCCTGAGCGGAAGACTCTGGTGTCCCTGTCCACTGGGTAAGGCGCCCTGTGATCTCGGTGCCTGCGTCTCGCCCGACCCAGGAATGCTTTCTTCTTCTGAGGGATAGCCAGGCTTCTCCAGCGCTGCTCCAGGAAGGTCTTCTGCTCCGTGTACTGACACTGAAGCAGCCCCTCTGCCAAAGGTGTAGGGGTGACAGGGCCAGGAGTGGGGCTCAGGCCGTTCAGGCCTATCCTCAGCTGCTCTAAGGAGATGAGATGTGAAGATGGCATGCCCTCCTGGGAGGTCTCCACAATGGTCACTTGAGAAGACCCGGAAATCAATGCTGAGTCCCATTGCTGGAGGGGATCCATGCGGGCTCTTCTGGGCTGCAGGCCACACCAGGCCTGGGCTCTGATCAGGAAGTGGATGGGGCTGGGCTGTGTAACAACTAGAAGGCAGCAGGGAGGGCGAAGGTGAACAGCCGGAAGGGGCCAGACTGTAATGGAAGGTTACAAGAGGAGAAAGAAAGCCCCTGGTTACTCATTTTATTTCACCTTCCTGTTCTGCATCTTCCTAGATGGAAACTGTGTGTTCCTCCAAATTCCTAGGACAAATGAAACAGTCTGGGAATGGATGAGAGAGACAAGAACTAGCCCAGGATAGTGTATGAGTGCTGAGGGAGGAGGACCACAGGTAGAGATCGACCAGGGTAAGGCTTAGCTGCCTGTGTGAGAGAAAGGAAAGGGGTGTGTGCCTGGGAGATGCCTCAGAGATTCAGAGACTCCACAGTCTCCTGAAGGCTTACGGTGCACATAAGTCACACACACAGAGAGAGAAATATACAAAGAAACAGACAAAAATTAAGTTTACAGAAGAAAATCAACCAATGAAGCAGCACAAAAATAAATTTAAACATACGCTGTATGTAAAACAACCAGAAACATCATATAGATTCATAGAAAAGTAAGAAATTATACCCAGAGTCTAGTCTTTGGACCACTTTAAAAATGTCTACGAATGAAGGCCTCATGAAATGTAGACAAACAATATATGTGAGGGTTGGAAATCTGCCATGGGAAGAGGGAAGGTAATTTTCTCCAAGTTGAATTAATCCATAGTCAATCAAAATCCTAGAAGAATTTTTTTTGCGCATAAACAACTTGAGCCTACATTCCACCTAAAATTTTCAAGGTTGTAAAACAGGAAAGAATTTAGATAGATCACATCATTTAATTTTGAGCCTTGCTATAAGGGTAGTGTATAGTTGTTGGGTCTTGCATGGCCTCGATGGAAACACCATGATCAAAAGCGGCTTGGGATGGAAATGCATTATTTCAGTTTACACTTCCATATCACAGTCCATCTGTGAAGGAATGTGGGGCAAAACGCCAGGCGGGAACCTGCAAAGCAAGAACAGATGCAGAGGCCTTGGAACAATTCTGCTTACTGGCTTGTTCCCCAAGGAATGCTCAGTGTGCTTTCTTGTACATCCTGGGGTCCCTCTCCCAGTGAGAGCAACACTCACAATGGGCTGATCCAAACCATATCAGTCACTAATTAAGAAACTCTTCACAGGCTTGCTCACAGGACAACCTGGTGGGAGCTCCTTCTCAGTCAAGCTACTTCTTCCCAAATGACTGTAGTTGGTGTCAAGTTGACACAAACCCAGCCAGCAATCAGGAAGACTATTGTCATGGAAAGGAATAGACGCACTTAGATTCACTGAAGAAAACAATCAGCAAATGCGCCCTTAAAAAGGAGTCTGGACAAGAAAGCAGAAAAAAAAAAAAATCAGAGAATGGCGAATCTGTCCAACCAGATTTCCATTGGAAATTCCTGCATACCCATACACAAAAATAGGAGCCTCATCCTCATAATCTATATACGCAGTAAAGCAAAGAGTTTCATCAATGGTAGAATAATATGCTCTTCAGAGGACACTATAAAAACACCCGTAGGACCAAAGACTAGGCATCAGCAAGTCTTGAACCAAAATCATGATGCACAAACTCATATGCAATCAGACACGCATACACATAATTGGAAATAGAATAAATATTTAAACATCAATACTTCAAAAGAAAACGTCAGTCTTACTATATGCTAACTAATCATCCCAGATGGTAGATATTGAATGGACACCTCTTCTTATTTTTTCAGTAAACCTCTACTGAAGGAATCTCACCCCTCCTCCTACCTGTGTCTCTGCCTGCCTGCCTGCCTGACTCTCCCTCTTTAAATCTTACATTGAATTGTAAGAATGGTCCTTCGGGCCCTGTGATTGTAGCACATCTGGAAACCAAGAAACAGTAGTTTCTTCATTGGACACCAGATACTTAGAACTTGTTATAATCACAGGAAAACCAGAACAATATTACAAAGATGTCAAGCCACGTGACTTCAATTTTTACACATAGAAAGAACTGTCCTAGGACAGGAGACTCTCAATGATTTTGTCACTGGAAGCTCGGTGACTGCAGGCTCACACTGTCCTCTCCAGAGGGCCAACACCACCTCATACAAATACTTAGGCGTGAAGCATATAGAGAAGGATCTTAAGATTAAGAATTGCCAACTGAGAATCAATTGCATGTTGAGATTCACAGATCTGATTAGTTTTCATATGTTACAGAGGCACTCCCAGGTTATTTCCTCATTTAGAAAGCCAATTCTCACAAGAAGAAAATACGTCTTAATACCTTTTAATCAAGACATTACCCAGACTTTTCAAAAACATCCAATCACAAAACTATCTGGCGATTAACCACAGATTGCTGTTCCCCTCACCCCCTATTTCTGGAAACTATGTCCTGTCTTCTAGCACCACCACAAGATGATCGCGGAGTTACAGACCTTTCTAGAGGTATTAAATACAAGGAGGCCCACAAATGTCCCCTATTCAGAGGTGGAGAGCAGCTAGGGGGAAAGATGTGACTTCCCATCTTTCATCTTACTTCATCAACTGCCTCTTGCCTCAGAGGGATTCAAATGTAATACCAATCTTCAACCTAAATCAAGGCAACTTCCTCCGACTCCATCATCACCATCTCCGTCATCCTCTCACAAAACTTATGAAGAATGGGAAGAATGGTGGGCATGCCGGAACCCAAAATGTTTATTGGTCAAGGCTCCTGTCTTGGAGTGTACTGTTTCCCCACTGGCGTAGTCAGCATCATCTGTCAGCACGGGTGGGCTGTGGTGCCTGGTTGATCAAACACTAGACTGAACATTTCTGTAAAGCTATTTTGGAGAGAGAAGCTTTTTCTGCCTTTGGGCTTTACATGGCACATTATCTTTCATTGTGTGAATGGATTTCATCAGTGAGACAGAGCCTGAAGCCTCTCTGAGTGTGGAGGTAATACAGTCTGACCCTCCCCCCAAAACCTGCCTGATTTTATATCATTGCAGTCTGCCGGCTGAGTTCAGACTCAAATTTGCAACATGAATTGTTTTCATATTTAAGTAACATCTTTTCATTTATTTTACATCCTGACCACAACATCAGTTGTTACTTGATGATATCCAGTTATGCCTCCTGACCTGCAGAATTTGCACTGGCCACGGTTCACATTCTAGTGGAGCCAACACCTTGAGATGAAGGACTCTAACACTAGACAGAGATGTGCAAGAAGGCATAGAGGTAGCACTGTTCTCTTATTGATTTGCGTTCTCTGGAGAATCTCTCAGATAACAGCCACAATATACCACAAGTTCCTACAGTCCAATTTGAAAACATCTGCTGATCCCTTGTGCTGCTAAGTGCCAAATGATGTGGCCTACAAGAGATGGACAAAGAACAGGTTCTACACACATAGTGCCTCCCCCAAAACACAAAATATGTACTCTATGCAGCCCAAACAAATCTGGTCTGGCTCCTTGACTCCTTGACTTGCACCCCAGTGTGGAGGAGGAGAATTAAGTAGCTAAACACAGAAATGCTTCCCATGTGGAGGTGATAAATACTACAAATAGGGATGTGTTCACTTTGAAAATTAAAATGTTATCTTTTCCAGTTTCCTCCTGCAATGAAATATGCTCAAGAAATTAAGTTACTTCAGTTGAGAGGAACAGAATTCATCAAATCATTATGTTAGATAACATCAGGACATTTCTTTTTTTACCAACAATGGCAAAATTGTACATCTGTCCAAGGCAACTGGTGCCGAAGAGTGGTCACCTACCACAATCAAGGGCCACAGGGAGAAGCCTGAATTCCAGCCAAGGAAGAACACACAGACAAGTGAGTCTGTACAGGCCCTGGCTCACAGGTCTTCTCTAGTTGTGGTACCTCCAAAGATGTGTGCAGTCTGACCGGGTCTAGAGTAGAAGCATCCAGCAGCATCCCTAGAAAAGAGCATCAGGTCACTAAACGTCCAGTGATGTCCAATTATGAGTGTGTAACACGGTTTGAAGAGGACCGTGAATCAGAGTTATCACCTGTGGGAACTCCTGCCTCAAGGAACCAAAAGACACAGACATGAGATGAGGAGCTGCACTGGACGTTGAAAGGAAGGGCCCATAGAAGGCCAAAGGAGAGGGGCAAAAGCCATGTCTCTTACAAGACGTCATCACCAGGGTGCATTCACCTAACATCTCTCACCTGGAGATGCAATGGTTCCATCAACAACATGGCCAGCGGAGCCTCATCCTAGGGATGGAGGCCAGTGTGATGAAGCAACCTTCTGTGAAGCATACAATAAAGGGGTATATTGGGGTCTGCCCTGCTGCTAGACCCTTGGGAACGGAGTGGAGAAAGAAGACACAATACTTGGCATTCCCCCAATGAACAGGAATTCTAGAATCAGATGTGACACTGCCATGGAGAACAGATGAAGTCCCCCTGAAAAACAACTGACCTGATATCACCTGACTAACACAAAGGTGTGTGTGTGTGTGTGTGTGTGTGTGTGTGTGTGTGTGTGTGTGTGTGTGTGTATCTACCGCCCTGGTATCACATAGTTCTAGACTCTGGGTACTGCAGTGACAAAGGCAGAGGCATTCTCTGGGGGATCAGATAAGTCATCTGTGACACCTCCTGTAGTCATGTATAAATTCTGCAAGGTAGGTAATATTGCTAGAGGACTCCTAACTGCAGAGCAGGAAACCGATTTGACAACAAGACATGTGAAGGTGTCTACTACAGAGGAAGGAAACACAGAGGAGGCTCTGTAGCTACGTGACCAAGAAGGGCTTAGCCTGGATGTGGTGGGTTGAGTAGTCCTATCTGACATTGTATTTTCTTTTTGATTAGATGATATATGCATATATATATATATATGGGATATCTAGATGACATAAAGCCCAAAGTTCATTTACATTTTCTATACATAATATAATACACCTGCAGGTGATTTTATACAGTCTTATACTGATATAATTACAAGAATTTTAATGCACCTCTATGTGTGTGCATGTGTCCTTCTGTTTGTCTGTGTGCATGCTCATATTGCACAAGGGGCCACAGACTTAGTAAGTACATACTCTACCACTGAAACACATCCCCTCCTTTGCTTTCACTGTAGCAAGCTGCCCAGAGGAGGTCAGCTGTGGAATGTCTGTCTGTGGTTGCACACTGGTGCTAGGAAAGTTTCAGGATTTGGTAGGGTGAGATTAGCACACAGTGCTGTTATCCTCCCCCCCCCCCCCCCGCAGATGACGGAGCTGGTGATCATAGAGGCTCAGCCACTGGCTGATGGTCACCCAGCTAGATGGTGACCACTTCTGTCCAGGCTCCCTTCAGTAGCAGCCACAGTAATCCATCCTCTCACAACTGCCACCTACTGGCTGGAATTTGCATCCACCAACTTCTACTCTGATTTCTCCACACTTAATTTCCCACCATCTGATAAGTGTTGGATGCACGTTCACTTTCAGCAAAGGACCATCACTTGAGCAGGCAGCTAGTCCTCACAATACACAATCGGCTACCCATCCCAGGCCTGAAAAATATCTCAAGTTTTCTTTCCACCATTACGCTGTGTAAAGAAAATGCGGTGCAGACATGGTCTGAACTATCTCATTCAGTCCCATAAGCAGTTTTCACAGTAACTGGTACAAAGGAAGCTGGTGTTTCTTACAAAAGCTATTGCAGAAACATTTTCTTAGATGCCAACCAAGGTGGTCTAGCTGAAGACACTGCCTCTTTGACAGAGAGATGTGGAAATGGTTCCCCTTAACATCTACAAACCCTTCTTGTCTATTGCTTGCAAGACTCAGTCACTCAAGGACCCTCCCTTGATCTTTTTGGACAAGGATAACAAAATAGCCCCACACAGAGGCTAACACACCATCAGCACTACCAACAGCATGAGTCGATCTCGAGAAAACATGTTACAAGGAAAAATGGAAATGTGCGATCAATCATAATGACCAAATTCCCCTTCCACAGAGAATTCTTCTGCCCAGAATCAGCTGTCCTCCTGTAAACAGGACGAGCACATAAGCCTTCTCTCTGAGTATCTTCTGCTGCAACACGCATCTGAGGAAAATGCCCAAGCACTTGCTGCTGATACAAGAATGACAGAGCTTAGTTTCTTTAAGTTCTATGTCTAAGTCACATCCTGAATCTTATCTTTGTCAGGAATCTCAAGAAGAGTTTCTTTGACGTTTCTTTCTATCTGGCAAACACTGTCTCCATTGAACACAGCAAGTCTTCAGGAACTCTGTCTCACACTGTAGGGTGACAGATGGGTGGGCTGCTGGCTATGCCAAGAAAACAAGTCATCTGTGAGCTTGAACACAGCTTGGAGCCCACTGACACCCAGGATGCCTAATCGTAACTACAGGAAATTCTGGTCCCTTCTCCCTGTAAAAATCACAATCCCGGGGGGGGGGGGGGGGGGGAGAGAGAGAGAGAGAGAGAGAGAGAGAGAGAGAGAGAGAGAGAGAGAGAGAGAGAGAGAGAGAGAGATCTAGAGATCACACAGAGATAGCCCAAGCATGATTCTGACACTGAAGAGATGGATCTTCTGAGAAAAACAAGAATCCCTCTCAGAAAGCAGCAGTCAGGCTCCCCAATGAGGATTCTGGTCTAGACCCACAGGCACACCTGCCCCCTGCTAGGAGCTTCTCTCTGGATTTTTCTTTTCCTTGGCCCATCCTTGGGAGCCTCCCTGCTCCCTCCTCTTCTCCCCCTCCCCCATCCCAGCGCCCTCTTTTGCCTGTTGCTCCCAGGTCTCTCCCTCCCGCCATCCCTCAGAACCCTCAGTGCTGTCTTTCTGAACCTCTCTGGAAGCCTTCACTCTCTCCCATTCATTCTCCCTCTGTGTCTGTCTGGCTGTCTCACGGTGCTGAAACAGGTCCTGCAGTCTGACCGATGGAGTCCCACTTCCTTTGCTCAACCCCGGGAAAGCAGCTTGGCTCTCTGACATCAAGGGTTAAGACCACCAAGAGGAGCACTCCTCCAGAGGCTAGAGAGGCCTTGGTGCTGCTGCCGGCAGGGACAGCAGTCCAGCTGCTGCAGGCCAGGGAAGGAAGACTTTAGAGGAAAGGTGTCTTCTTTAGCTGCCCCTGCTGCAGCTTGAATCTCAGCAAGAGGGCAGCAGCGATTTTCTCCTCAGGAATGGTGTTTGGGGCTTTGCGTCCCTGGCTGCCCACACTGTCCAGCTCAGACACGGGCAGGCAAGGACAGCACACAGCTGCAACCCCCAGCGAAATCCCCACCATGGGGTGCTCCCTGGGGTCAAGGGAAGAGCTTGCAGGCAGCGGAGGTGACGTCACAGGGGCTCCAGGGATTCTAGCAGTGGTCTAGGGAGGCTGCCTGCCTGCCTGCCTGGGGATGGCCTGCTCAGCTGGGGTCCAGAGAGTGTAGAGGAACATGAGTCCCTGCTCTCTGAGTTTATGCTTGACTTTGTGTGAGGGCCTGAGTCAAGGGAAAATAAAAACAAACAAAAGGGAAGGAGTTTCACGGAGGCTGCCACATGTCGAGGATCCAGGGTCTGGGTGAATTTGCTGTTTGCTTTTCAGTGTTATGAGAGAGAAGTCAGCTGGGCTGGCCTGTGTGGTGTAAGTGGAATCGGGGAACCTCCCAGCCCTCTGTGCGGGAATTTTTGTTGTATCTCTGTGCCCAGGTGGACTAGAGGAAACTTCCCACCTGAGTGAATTGTCCAGGAGAAAAGAGTATAGGAATAGGAGGAGGGCCTGTCATCCAGGAGTATTCAGTTCATGACAGAAGAGTGCCTATGGAGGCGCAAATGAGAAACACAGCTCTCACCTCAAAGATTGTTCTGGAGCCAAATGGAAGTGAGCATAGTCCTGATACAAGGTTTGTGCTCCAAAGTGGAAACATCTTCATGAAGTTCTTATAGTAACAAAACTAAGTTGTGCCTGAAGGCATGCTTGCAATACATTGCTGGACACATCAGCATTGAACACCAGCCAAAGACCTCAGCTTCTGTGTGATAGCATTCACACCCCATTTACTGGGGGAGAAAGGGACATTGCTAATACATTTCTAAGGCTTTTATCTGCTTATGGGGATTCTACCTAGGTCCAACTGAGAGGTGGGCAAGAATGTCTTTTTAAGGGGCTAAAGATAGCTCAAGAAAAATTTTCATTAGGATCTGACCCTGCAATATTCCAAATTCTCTACCAATAGTGAAATTTTACTCTGTCAATCAGCTGTAGTGGACACAACTTCTTTCCAGGAATTCTTTCTTATCCACACAGCCTTAACCCAAGCTACACGGCGATTGATGGTCCTTTGCCAGAGGTCCTTTAGGAAGTGAACAGACTTCATTACTAGGACTCGATTCAGGGAGGCAAGTGGAATGCAACATTCTCCATAACCCTGAATAAAGAGACTTGTCCAAGGAGACAAGGGCATCTTCCTTGCTGTGTTTTGTAACATGGTCTTACATACCCTAGGCTGGCCACAAACTTGATATGAAGTCGAGGATGACCTCAACTCCTCCTGCTTCCAACATCCAATTTCTTGGATTATGAGTGTGCATCACCAAACTGGGTTTGTTCATTGCTGGGAGATGAGCCCAGGGCCTGGCTTCTACCAACTAAGGTACCCGCAGCCTAAGACTTCCGTTATTTCCCTGGGAGTAACTCATTCATAAATAACTCTTTATACTTTTGATAAGCCAGCATTTTCATGGTCTAGATATGAAAGGAAAAACGGAATATTATCCTGGCGTATCATGTCATCCTATTTTTACAAATGTTGTAACTTCTGAGCTAGTGACTAAACCCTGGGCCTCACACAAGATAGGCAGGTGCTCTGCCAGCCACCCAGGTAGCATTCACAGCCTCTGACAAGGGTCCATTGCAGGGATGTAACCGTATGCTAGAAGCCTTGATTAGCAGATGTCAGACTCTTGGTTTTATGGCCAGCTATGCCCTTTTGAGACAGTAAAAGGAAAAAGAAAGGTGGTATCTGAACCCTAGAGTGGTCAAGTAACCAGTTCTCTGTACTGTGATCTGAGCTATGCCCACTGCCCTCGTGTTCACTCCCACAATGTGACTAGAGTTACACAAGTAATAAGTGGTGCATCCCTGATTCAAATCCAGGGTCTGATGACCTCTCTCTGGCAACTACATGTTGCTGCATTCCAGATCCTCCCAAATAGCTCGGTCCTCTGCTCAACTGCAGACCCTTTAGCCATCTGACCACCCTCAAGTCATGCACTCAAAGCACCAGGGCAGTGTATATGACTTCAGAGAGAGGATCTAATGATGGAAAACATGGCGGAAAAGGCCCTACTCTTCCTTCTTGAGGAAGAAGGGCAGCTACAAAAAGATTAGAAGGTTTCTGTTGGGGCCTGTTACTCCTTAGAGATAGCCTAGTGGGCTTTAGTGCCCCACAGGCTGATCATGCACCCTAAATCTTTTCTGTTTATTACTTGTTGTTGGGTTTTTTTTTTTTTTTTCAGAAAAGTTTATGTCATTGTGTATCCCAGGCTTGCTGCAACTTGAGACTCTGTTCCCTCAGTGCTCTTCCGTATTCTTGTTTCTTTTTACATTGTCAATAATTGATGTATAGTGGTGAAAATATTCAAAGGTCTACAAGTTCATGCATATATATGGGTGCGTAAAGACATACCCTTTTTACCTGATGAATACCTACTCATAAGGGTCACCAGAACATGAGATAGAAGGAGAGAGCTTTTTCTGAGACTAATCGAATGAAACCAGTTTGAACTCTTTCTAATCATTGCTATCATTGTTTCAAAACTGGCAGGCATCCTAGACACCGTGGTTAGTTAGGTCAGCTTCCCAAAGTCACTCCAGGAGTAAGCATTTGACTTTGTTTGCAGGACATAGAAAAGTTAATCCTGGGCTGACTGGGAAGCTTCCTATGTGCCCGCTAGCTTTTACAGTGCCAGAGTATGCTATGCAGGCCTTGAAGGAGAAGTGACACCTGGGAACTTAGCTCATGCTGGGCCCTGCATGCTGGAGTACCACCAGGCAAGATGTGATGCCATAGTGGCATGAGTGTTAAAAGGTGAACAACCGATTTCTGGTGAGACTTGAGCCATGGTTCACAAGAGCAAAGCCATACGTGGCACTGAGAATCTTGTTAGAAGCCCATGGCTGTGGAAGTCATGGGCCCTTCAGGGGAACTTACAAGTGTTGGTTTGGTAAATAGTTGTGCTGCCAAGCTGTTTTCCAAATGTTTATGTTTATGCTCATATGTCGGAGCTACTCTCAACCTTCATCAGAGAAAGTGCTTTTTGTGATGGATGGTAGTTAGTGCACACATTCATAACTGGGCAAAGAGCTGGAACATATGGCTGCCTGCTCAACACTCAAGGAGATATCTATACCAACCCTACCAGGACCATTGTGGAAGGGCTGTGGAGGTAGAAGAATGTAAGAACTAGATGATGGGGGCATGAAATACACTCTTCAGATCTTGATGTGTCTGTTGCACTCACTCATGAACTCATAGGCTCTGTGGTGACCTGCAAAAGATGAAGGTAGTCAAAATTCTAATATGGATAATGGAGGCACTCACTGGGTCCTACCCCTAGTTGAGAAACTGTTGGCGGGCGATGGTGTCTGGAGGAAGGAGAATCGTTTTTCTTGGGGTTATGGCCACTGGTAGTTGTCCATGCTCTGTAGATGGCATAACACATACCATGTGCAGAAGGGCATCTCTAATTAGAAGCTTTTTCAAAGAAAGATTAAGAGGACATGAGTTTGGGAAGAAGATATGTTAGGGTGTTTCTATGGGAATGAAGGGTTCAATCTGGAGTGACTATGAACATTATACATTTTATATATTTGTGAAAGCCTCAGTGAATAAGAAATTTTAAAAAGGTGAATAAGTGTTTGAGTTTCACTAGAATAAGCCAAACAGCAGTCCTCAGCCCACACCTCTTGCACACCTCCCCCTGCCCCCCTGCTGCCTTCTAGGCACCAACTTCTTTCCTGATGCTTAGGCTCCACGAGGGGGGTTGGGACCACTCTGGGGATCCAATATCAGGTATCCTGCATATTGTATTTATATTACAACTCCTAATAGTAGCAAAACTACAAATATTAAGTAGCAATGAAGATATTTTTATGGTTGTTGGTCACCACAACATGTGGAACTGTCTTAAAGAGTCTCAGCATTAGGACGATTGAGAACCACTTGGCTAAAGGTCTGAAGCCATCCTTCATAGGTGCTTCTCTTCAGCAGCCCCACATGCTGGAAATCCAGCCAGTTCCATCCTCCATATCTATCTATGGGAGATCTTTACAAGTCTTTATGGCCATCACCACTATTAGTTCCCCAGCCCACAGCTACTTACTGTGGGACTGCACAACACGTGGCCACAGAAAAAAAGATGGAACATTTAACACGAACTTAATTCAAAATCAAACGTGTAGTATAGCTAATGTAATTCTGGCAGGTTTTGCCCCAGTTGCACCATGTTACATCACTGCAGCCTTGGCTTGAGCACACAGTCTGTGCATTTTCCACGTGCTGTAAATTCATGCTGCACCATAATATCAGATGTATTTGAAACACCTCAGGTCAGACTCAACGCATTTATAAGTTATCATTTTATGAATTACAGTGTTTTTCTGTACGTATAGAGTTCCTTGCTCTTCCAGAAACACAGTAGGAAACAAAGGCATTTCTTTCTCCTACCATAATTACATTAAAGTACCAAATGTCTTTGGGTTGTAATGTATTTGATCTAAAGAAAATGAATGAGTTGATGACTTGGGTTGAATGTTTTTTAATGGATAAGTGAATTTTGTTTTGCAATGAAAACATAATTTCCACCTATTTCTGTGGTGATACATTGTATATTTAATAAAAAATAGTCAGGAATATCAGAGGATAGAGTCACCCACAGCCAAGCCATGAAGGTCAGGGAGTTGTGACCCAGGCCTTTAATCCCATCACTCAGGAGGCAGAGATCCATCTGGATCTCTATGAGTTCAAAGCCTAACAGAACCAGGTTAGAGGCACACAACTTTATTCCTAGCTCTAGGCAGAAACAGATGGACAGAGACAGAGAAGGGAGTCGTTCCACTTGACTGGCACTTCCCTTTTTTGTCATAGGAAGGAGATTTGCACTCTGAGGATTCATGGAGACAGGCTGAGGGGTTGGCTGGGTGAGAAGTGGCTGTGGTTTGTTTCTCTGTCTTTCTGATATTTCAGCTCTTCCCCAGTATCTGGCTCCAGGCTTTTATTATAATAAATATAACTTGTGCAATATATTTCTGAAATGGTTCTATCCATATTTCTGGTGTTTTAGTTTTTTAAGAATAACTTAAAAAGCTTAGATTTCATTTGTAACAAAATAAAATTTAAATACATAGTGCGGGATTCTCAAATAGCTAATGAAATATATTTTTGAAGAAATGCATGAAGTTGTGTGCAAGGAGGGTTGTTAAAACTTGGTGGCAGCATCTGCTCTCGAGTAGAGTCCTATATTTTCAGTATGTGGGAAAGCTCACTTCATCCGATTATCATATGACCTTTTAAAGGACTATGATAATATTATGAAGAAAAATAAAATCAGATGTTATGCAGTCTAAATAAAAAATGGAAAAAAAAAAAGGTATTCGGTAATAAAGCCAGAATTTAGTCCTGTCTCAGAGCTCTACTGATGGGATCAAAAATTCTGAATGAAGATACTTGGGAAGGATTACCTTAAAATCATTCTAGGCTCCTCTGCAAATGGATGAATTACTTGTATAATCAATTGTCAGCCACTTATGACAAATATATGGAGTTACTTTTGACTATGGACTTTACTTACTTGCTGAAACATTACCGCAAAAACAGGATCTTCGATCATATAAACTTATTGAAACATCAACATCTTCTATCATATGAACTGAACAAAGTACCAAAGGACTCCGATTTTCTTTCTCAGTTTCTTGTCACTGTCTGATGCTCTAAATAGTTGTATGATTGCTCTGTCAGCTTTGAAGAACTAGGAGTATGCATCCTCTATAGAATCCTTAGTTATCTCAGAATATTGGTACTTTCCCGATGTCCATTACAAAACCATGCTCACACATTTTCAAGCTATGTACATATGTACACACTTAAGGGGTAAACTAATAATTCTCTGAAAATTTATCCCTATGTCCCAAAACCAAAAATGTATTTGAAGATAGTTTGTCATTTTATACTACATATTTGTGTGAAGCTGCATTCTCAGCATTGATTATAAGATCAAAATGTCATACAACTCTGAGAAATGTTGAAAAAGTCCTGAAGATCAAGATTTAATTCTGTTTGTAACATACACAAGCACTTCCATCTCATCATTGTGTGAATTTGCTTTCAATTTGAATAAATGGCTAAGGTATCTGCATACTGTGACATCACAAACCTACTCCCCTAAGTTGCTGGTTATTGTAAGCTGGTCAGATCTCACACCCTGAAGATGGCACCCCATGTTCCCTATTCCCTACCTCTGTAACCAAGAGTTAAGAAGTCCATTGTGCTGCAGGAGGTCATCGTGCTCACAGAGAAGCACCAGGCAAACCAAGAATGTTAAACCCAGGGTTGTCTCTTCAAAGAGAGAGATGTAGAACCTGATTTCCTCCTAGAAACCTGGGAATGGATGTGGTTAATAGCCCAGTGACCTTTGTGCTATATGTAGGGCCAGGCCACATCTAGCTCCCCCAGAGTCTTACAAACAGGACTAGAGTCGGTTAATAGCCTAGAGGACCTCTGCATTGTCTGTATGACTGAGACTACACCAGATCCTTCCTCCCACAGACCCTTAAGATAACACATGCAGTCCCTCTATAGATCCCATCTTTACAGAAGAAGTGACATCTACTTTGACACGGGTTTCGATGTAAGTATGCTTTAAGCTTCATTGTGCACATGGGGTTGTGTTGTACCAGGACACTTTCTTCCAAACTGCATTGTGCTTAAACATGCCTAAAATAAACTGTCCAGTGTCAGACTCTAGAAGTTTGAAGCCACACTGGCTGAGTTCATGCAGCGTTCAACTTCCTTCTTGCCTCACTTGCATTGATAGTCCACTGACCATGATGTTCAGAGGGCACACCCTGACACGCTCCTAATTTATGCTCCTACTTGGTACTACTATGCTCTTTGTTACATGGGCTGTACTGAACTAGATCATGTACAGAACATCCTGCCACCCTCTGAAAGGGTGTAAAAATCAGATATTTTCTCCTGTTGAGGCCATTTCTCTGAAGACACACCTCCACACAGTTGTCTATCCACGATGGCTCTTTCCTTCAAGTATCCCTTTCAATGGTTCCTCTCTCCAGGTTTTGAAGGGAAACCTCTCTTTCCCTTTAAGGCTCCATTCATTGTGACTGTAATATAAGGTAACATCTCTTTTAATGCCATCCCGCTTTAAGATGCAATCGTGGTCTCGTGCTCCTTTTGGCCAACAAGGATAACTTGGTCTCAGTTTCTTTCTGTAACCAGCACATCTGCAGCTCTATTTCTAGCTTATACAAAAAGAGTTTTCAATGACTTTCTTTATGATTTACTATCAGTAAATGTTGAGCTTACATTCCTTTATGCTCAGGGTCACATAAAACTTTCAGGCCCAGGAGTCAGGAGTGGACAGGATGTCTCCATCGCCCTTATCCACTCACCCTCATGTCTGCCCTTCACAGTCACCACTGCTGAAACCAGTGTTCTATTGCTGTGAGGAGTTACCATGATGAGGACAACCCTTCTAAAGGAAAGCTTTTAGTTGAGACTTGCTGATAGTTTCAAAGGCTTAGCCTGTTACTTAATAGTGAGGAGTGTGGTGGCAGGTAGGCAGAGGTAGTCCTGGAGCTGAGAGCTTTACATATTGAGGGAAGGGAACTGGTTTTGGTGTGAGCCTTTGAGACCTCCAAGTCTGTGACATGTTTCCTCCAGTAGGGTCACACCTCCTGACTGTCCTCATCAGTAGTGCCACTCCCTGATGACTAAGCATTCACCTATATGAGCCTATAGGGTCATTCCTACTCAAACTGCCACAGCCATCAGTTCACAGCCGCTGCTCCTGCCAGCAGTCTTGGCACCTTGCCACTCATTCTCTAATCCGGTGACAGGAGGGAGCACTCTACCTACGAATAAGGTCATGTCACTCCTGCCAGATTCTGCAGGAGCTGCCTGCTGCACTTTGAATAGTGTCCCTCCTCCTTCATAAGGCACATCTGGCCTGTCTAACCTTCATGTGCAGCATACCCTTCACGATGCTGTACCTTGGTCTAAAGTCTAACCAGTACGCATAGTTTGTTTGTTTGGTTGGTTTTAGTCATTTTAAGTAGTCCCTAGCAGCCCTGTAGTTCATTCTCTCTCTCTCTCTCTCTCTCTCTCTCTCTCTCTCTCTCTCTCTCTCTCTCTCTCTCTCTCTCTCTCTCTCTCTCTCTCTCTCTCTCTCTCTCCTTGTCTCATGTCTCCAGTCTCACAGGTGACAACTCCTTTTACTTATTGTCCACTTTTTCCCTTTTTCCCTGCCTGACTTCCAATTGGCCTCCAGCTTTCCGTAGCTATTCTAAGAAAAGTAATTGCCATCTTATGTAGGATGTGCTTGGATAAAAGGCAAACTCAAAAGCTTTGATATTTTTACTGAGGGGCAAGTGATGGTGAGTTATTAAAATTCTCCAAGTGGACTGACTCATTTGAGTAGAGTCTGACAGCAAAGTTTTCTGATGAATGCTTAAAGGAAGGTAGAATACACAGAGGTAACTGTGGAAAGTGAAAACCTAACTTTCTTAAGTGCAGTCATGATTTCACTCTCGATGGTGTAAAGCATCACACTACGTATTCTATACTATAAAAATAAAATCCAAATAAATAATGACACATGAAGAAAATAAACACACAGATTTAAAGGACTTTCAGAGAAGACGAGTAGGATAAATAGAGCACCGATTTCCCCTAATTTTTATAGATCTGCTGTTGTATTTGAACTTGGAGTGAGAATTCCAGCCCTAATTTTGTTTGCCATGGTAGTTGTCAGGCTAAGGACATACTTCAGCAGAAAGAGGGAGCAATAGAAAGTGTCAGTTTGTGGCATCCTTGAACAAGGACTAAATAGGACTCATCCTCATTGCTGACTGGATTTTGGTGAAATTATTCTTCACTACAAGATTAGTGACACTGACAAATTGTACTTGCTTGTAATCTTTTTGCACAGTAACTGGCCATTATGGATCTTAAGGGATGTCAAGGTCAGCCGTATTCCCAGTCCCTAGAAGGGACTCTGCAGTGTTCATAATGCCCTCAATGGGTGCCACAGACAGTGAGAGGGAGCTCAGGCAGTTCCTTTCGTATCCTGAGGAAAGATCAAACCCAAACCTGGTTCTACCTGAATTCAAGTAAGTCGGGGCCACCTCAAATCACATTATGCTGGCTATTTCCTGCCAATGTGACACAAGCTGTAGCCATTTGTAAAAGGGAGCCTCATTGAAAAAAAAAAAATGCCTGCACCACATTGACCTGTGAGAAAGCTTATGCTCCATTTTCTTCATTAATTTATATGACAGTGCTCAGCTCATTGTGGGTGGTACCAGGCCAAACCTGGTGATCCTGAGCAGTATAAGAAAGCAAGCTGAACAAGGCAATAACCATTCCGTGGCCTCAGTATCAGTTCTGGCCTCCAGGCTCCTGCCCTATCTTTAACACTTTCCTCCCCTAAGGCAGAAATTGGTACCAGAAGTACTGTGTTCCTCTGACAGACATGAACGTTGGGGAACATTGAGGAAGGACTTTAGAATTTGGATCTAGAGAAGCCACTGGGTACTTCAAGCTTAATGAGCTGTTGTGGGAATGTAGAATATAGTACTGAGGGTAGTGCAGATGATGGAGGACCACCTTAAAAACTTTTCAAGGGATGTAAAGACTCTACCAGGAACATTGATTTGATATTTTGAATTAAGAACCACTAAAGTAAATCCTTTGCTTTGTTGGAACAGCAAGTGCTCATCCCGGTGATGAGAAATTAGCAGTGACTAAGAAGAGACCAACTCAGACACATGTGGTACTTACCTTTAATCCCAGCACTGGAAAGGCAGAGGCAGGCAGATCTCTGTGAGTTCAAACCTTAAACTGGTCTACAGAGTGAGTTCCAAGACATCTGGATTACACAAAGAAAACCTGTCTCAAAAAAACAAAAACAAAACTGTTTTTTACTGGGCTGTGGTGGCTCCCACCCTTTACCCCCAGCACTCAGGAGGCAGAGGCAGGTGGATCTCTGTGAGTTTGAAGCTAGGATGCTCTACAAACTGAGTTCCAGGACAGCTAGGACTGTTACACAGAGAAAACTTGCCTCAACAGAGAGGGGGTGGAAAAGAGGAGAGAGAGAGAGAGAGAGAGAGAGAGAGAGAGAGAGAGAGAGAGAGAGAGAGAGAGAGAGAGAGCAAAGCATCATGGATGAAATCTTCTATTAGTATTTTATAAAGGTCGACACACACACACAAAAAAAAAAAGCTGTTTTCCAGAGATGACCAAGGTTGTACCTCATGATGGCAGCCAAACCTGATAGTGTAAGGGTCACTGGTTTTGAAGGCATGAAGGGGTCGTGGAGAGTAGCTGAGACTTGGGATTGTGCTGCAAGGCTGGAGTCTCTGAAGAGAGGCCAGGAGAGCCCATTGGTGAAGATACAGCCTCAGTTGTAGTAGAATGACCAGGATTAAAGGAGCCATACAGAGAAATCAAGACTTAACCCCATGTGTCGGTGTTAGAGACCCTGAAGAAAGCCCAGAAGAAGCTACCGGTGAACGTGTAATGCAATTTCAACAAAAGACCCAGCATTCTGGAGACATCAATACCACAGAACAACTGTCAAGGACAGAAGCAGCCATAAGGTCCTGCTGGCCTGAAAATATGAGACAACTTGTATGTGCTGCAGATTGTAGGCCCAAGAAGTGGAGCTAGGAGATACCCAGCCCCTTTGGAGCCCAGGCGATTGGGAGTGGCTCCCAAACCCTGAGCCTTTCATATTGTTAAACTTTGCTTTTACTAAAATTTGGTTGTAACTATACTTTGATTCTTCTTCTCTCTTGGAATAAGAAAATATTTAGCTTGTTTTTAGATTGTATAGGAGCCCACAGTTGTGAGACTATGGATGTTTAAAAAAAAAAAAACAACTTGCGACTTTAGAAATGCTGTGGATATTTTAAAAGAGGCTGAGGTTCTGAATGTTTTAATTTTCAAATTAAATTTGAATTGAATTTTTAAGGACCATAAGTCTTTTAAATTACATCATACTTCTGCACAGCCATGACTACATAATAAAGAGACCCTGTCTCAAAAATAATTTATGTTGTACATTATATTAACATGTCATATTGTGGATAACAGGAAAAGAAAGGTTATGATTTAATAGTGATGTGTTTGTCAAATTCACAAAGGGTCGAATGTGCTAGCTGCTTTTACATCAACTCAGCACAAACCAGAGTCATTTGGAAAGAGAATACCTCAGTTGAGGAAATTTCCCAACTGTCTATGGGAAATCCTGTGACGAGTTCTGTTCGACAGTTGATGTCGGAGTGTCACACTCACTGTGAGCCGTGCCACTGTGGGCTGTGTCCTGGGCTGGTCACTCTGGATGATATAAGAAAGACTAGGAAACCATGCAAGCCAGTAAGTAGCACTCCTACATGGCCTCTGCATTAGCTCCTGCCTCTAGTCTTCTGCTTTGAGTTCTTGTTCTGATTTTTCTGGATGATGGACTACAAGTCGTAACATTAAATTATTCCTTTCTTTCCCAAGTTGCTTTTCATCATGCTGTTCACACACACACACACACACACACACACACACTAGAGTGGGGGCATCTTCCTGCAGGATGTAATCTAAATATCACCCCAAATTCCCCGTTTGGTCCTGTACCTAACAATGGAGCTTCAAATGTCCTTGTTTATTCTGTGATTGAAAGATTGTGATTGAGGTAGTTGGCCAGTGGTAATAATAGCAGGTACTTATCAATTGCTGCAATTACTTGTGCAGTAGAAATGGCTAGGGAAAGTGGAACAGACAAGAGAATTACAATCTCTGTAATCAAGTTCTTTTAGATGGACTGAGAGGATAATAGCATCTTTCCTCCCATCTCTAATCAAGGAGCTCCTGCTAAAAGAAAATATGGGGGTGGGAGAGATGGCCCAGATGTTAAGAGCACTTGCTGCTTTTGCAGAAGACCCAGGTTCAGTTCCCAGATCCAATATGGTTACTAACCTCTGTCTGTGTCTCCAGTTCTCAGGAATCTGATATTCTCTTTCGGCCTCTGTGAGCACTACATACATGTGACGCACATACATAGACTAGACATACAAACAAGCAAAAGTTATACATATAAAGATAAAAATGATTTTTAAAAAAGGATATAAATTTCTGTAATACAAGTCAGCTAATTTTATAATCTGTCAGGCTCAGATCTGGCCTTACAGAGGAATTGCACCTACTTATTGGTCACCAAATTGCCCATGTGCCCAAGGGCCAGTGCACATAGCCACTCAAACACAGGTTCAATTGGAAGGCCGATGAGTGAATTCAGGCTGACTTACTGAGCAAGTCTGTGGATACAATGCAGATGTCTCCTGGGTCAAGGGTAGGAAGACAGATCCCCACCTGATTGAAGTATTAGTTCATTGCCCAAGTCTTTCAATCTGCTGACTACTCTTCCCATGTGTCCCTCTTTTGCCTGGCCCTTGCAGCCCTGCACACACTTTCTGGAAGCATCTGTGATTCTTCCCTTGGCCTTTTCTGTCAGGCAGAAGCATCTCGACAAGACAGCACCCTGGGCACCACCCACCTTCTCTTCAGCTCTCTTCTTCACTGCCATGGTGTCCTTCATGTGCCTAATGGGCTCTTCTTCACCCTCTCTTCCCCAGATGTTCCCCGTGTCTGCAAAGCCCCATCTCTAGGTATCTACTTGGCTGGCGCTTCCTTCACACTGGTGTCAGAAACCAGTTTTCTCCATGCTGCTTATTCTTGTCACTCTGCTACCAATTCCAACCTACAGCTCACTTCCTTCCTGCCCAAGCTTTCCATTTTGTTGCCACCATTGGTACAGCTTTTCTTTTTCCTTCTTCCTTTCTCTTTAAATTACATTTTAAACATTATTTTGAGTGTGTGTCTGTATGTAGGTAGGTGCTCACACACATACCACTCACTGTGCATGGAGATCGGAAGACAACTTTCTCCTTCCACCATTGGTCCCGAGCATCAAACTCATTGTCAGACTTGGTTAAGCCACCTTGCTGGCCCCTTTTCTATTTTCAGCTCCAGCATCCTCACTATCAGCTGTACTGTGCAGCTCGCCAGACTATTGCTGGGAGTTTGTCATCTGCCACCTTCCACTTCCCATTTGGGGACTGAATGCTTAGGGATTTCTTTCTTCTTTTTCGTTTTTCTTGTTTTATTATTATTAACATTTGAATTAGCCTGCTGAAAAATTCACATATCTTAAAGCATGTGTTTTCTTTCACAAGACACATTGATGTTTTTTAAAGCTCTCAGATTCCATCTTTATAGCAACAAGAAGATATTTTTAACAAGGAACAATACTTTAACAAAAAGCCATATGCATGTCTCTCTGTGGCACAATGAAAGCTTTCCTGAAATACATTTTGTCTTTATCTGTTTGTTTGTTTGTTATGAGGATAATTTCTACTGTATTTTTAACTGAAAAGGATTTTTATAACAATATATTTTGGTCATGCCTTCCCCTTCCCCAACTCCTCCCAGCTCCTCCCTATCTACCCAACTCCATGCCTTTTTCTCTTTCTCTTTAGAAAACAATCAGGAAAACCACAAAAGCTAACAAAATGGAATTTTTTTTTAGAAGTAACAGAGAAAGGACAAGAAACACACATACACATGAACCCTTTAAAACACAAAATCGGAAACCACTTCCCTGTCTCAGCACTAGAACGCTGGCTGGCTTGAACCTGTGCAGCTCCCCAACCCAGGGACTTTTATCTGCTTACTGATATGCCCCAACAACTAGAGCAACTGAGTGTCTTTCTCAGCGAAGACATGGGATAAGCATATGTGACTCAAAGGGATGTGCCTGTCTGCATTCCCACTAGACAAAAGACCCTGAGGGTAATCTTTCTCCCCTATGTGGTGCTGTCCCAGTCTGTCTGTTGCTGCCTCACCCTCTAGCAATGACAGCTTCTAGGAACCTGTTGTGGTTTCCAACCACAATTTTATGAACCAATTTCATAAAATGTAAATTTATTTGGCATTTTGGCTTTGTTCTGGGCCCTCAAGTTTCTTCTTGATGTGCTAAATTGTGAACATATTGCAGTGGTTTATGAAACCCTTAGGAGATGCTCATAGTTGGGCCAATGTGGGAGACTTTTTCTGTGTTTGTGGACAGTTGTCAGACCAGAACACCTGGAGAGAGTCACAGACCTCTCATGTCTAATCTTGATGATGTGATCACCGAACAGTTCAGGCCTTTCAAGACTTGAGGTACAGAACCAAAGACAGACCAGACTTTCACTCTGGGATGCTTATCTCCTGTCAGCTCAGAAAGCTCATATTATAAACAGAGACTCTTAAATATACTTCCACTATTGGTCACAACCCCTTCCCAAGATATCCCAATGGTATAAAGCCACAAAATACAAACTCAGGAAAGTATAACTCAGATGCCTCCAAACTTTGAATGAAATAATATTATGTATTGTTATAGTGTGTGTGTGTGCTCTAAAGAGAGCATGCATGTGCATGCACGCACACACATGCATGCTGTACATTGGCACATTTGTGCCACAGAGTGCATAAAGAAGTTACTTTGTAGAATCGGTTCTCTTTTATCCACCTTTATGTGGGTCCTGGGGATTGAATCCATCTCATAGTATTTATGCAGTAAGGACTTTCACCATTTGAGCTATCTCTGCAGCATGACCTCCAAACTTTCGACATGCAATACTGAATGGTTCACAGAACAATAAACACACAAAATAAAAATCTAAGGACATCAAATTCCAAACTACCAGCCCACATGGATTTTTGCAAATTCCTAACTTGTGATTTAGATACTCACATAGTTCAAAGATCTCATGACCTTCTCTCAGAAACCCATTAAATCATAAAGCACACACACTGGGAGACAGACACAGGAAACAACTAAAGGTCCCAGGGACAGGGATTACTGCTTCGACAAATATCTCAAAGACCCCAGGGTGTGATGCACAAATTTCTTTGAAGCCCAAAGTTTTTGTGTTTCTGTTTGTTTTGGAGGGTGAGAGTGGGGGTACATTCGAAACAGGATTTCTCTGTGTATCCCTGGTTGTCCTAAAACTTATTCAGTAAGCCAAGCTGGCTTTGAAGCTACAGATGTAGCTTCTGCCTCTGCCTCTTGAGTGCTAGCATTAAAGGTATGCACACTACCACCTCCCAAAGTCCAAAATTTTTAATGCAAGATACAATGAAACCCTCTGCCTCATACTATAACCAGGTCATGGAGGTCACATGTAGGATACAGAATCTCCCAAGCATCAAATGACTGTGATCGCATAGGCTTAATGGTGTTATATCCCTCACAAAACATCTCAAGGTTGCTCAAATGCTAATTCTTGAAATGCACAATCACAGATCATACATTTTCTCTATTAGAAGAGACACTCTTCAATATTCCAGAAATCTCTCGCTTAGAGCACAAGCCCTCCATTCTTCAAAAACCTCACAGCTGGGTCCCAGGGTCTTAGATACCTCAAGCCTCTAACAACCTGCAGCCAAAGACCTCCAAGTGTGCCCAAGATGTCTATGTACAGAACATAAAAGAAATCAGACCTGATTCCCTAAAGACACACATAAAGTGAGATATCGGCCAGAGAAAGCCACAGTGAGGTACTGCCAGTATCCTGAGTAGGACATAGGGCAAGACTAAGTGAAGCAGAGGTAGAGGAAGGGAAGAACGGGAATTAGGGAGAACATACAGGAAAGCTGCTGATTCCACTAAGTTCGCCTCAACCTCAGGTCCCTGACTCAGTCACTGATGTGACATCCACATGTGCAAATCTACACACCTACAAAATCACACACAATAAGTGAGTGAGTGTCTTATGAAAGAAAGCACTTAATTGGGGGCTTGCTTATAGTTTTGGAGGGTTAGTTCATGATCATCATGATGGCAAACAGACAGATATATATGGTGCTGGAGCAATAACTGAGAGTTTACACCTGATCCACAGGCACAAGGCAGAGACAGGGAGCTAACTGAAATAACATGGGCTTTAGAAATCTCAAAACCCACCTCCAGGGACATCCATCCTCCAGCAAAATCACACTGCCCAATCCTTCCCAAACAGTTCCCCTGAATGGAGGGGAGGGTAAACATTCAAACACATGAGCCTATGGAAGCCATTCTTATACAAACCACCACAGGGGGCTAAATTACTATCAATAGACTTCAGAATGATGATTAACATAAGTAACATTGATGATCCATTCATCAAGAACAAAGTTATAAGCTTGCATGGTAGAACACACCTTAAATCCCAGCACTTGAAAGGCAGAGGCAGGCAGATTTCTGAGTTCAAAGCCAGCCTGGTCTACAGAGTGATTTCCAGGACAGCTAGGGCTACACACACACACACACACACACACACACACACACACACACACACACACACACACAAATAACCTGTATTAAAAAAAAACTTATAGAAAAATGAGTCCAATTGAACATAATTTATTAAGTGAATTAAGCAAGTCTCAGATAAATACTGTGCTATTTCTCTCATTTGTGAATCAAAGATTTTATATAGACCTAAAAAATCATGCATACATATGTGATGTAGAAGTAAAACTGTCTAGGGAGACTAAGGAAATGGTAAGACACTGGAGAAGCATGAGGTGAGGGAAAGCACAGGGCAATGGGGAGGAGTATAATCAACATCGATATGCACTTGTATGGATACTTTTAATATAAAGTCACTTGAATGACAAAATTAAATAATAAAATGAAACGAAATGAATGCATGTGCATCTCCCAAATTTAAGAGATAACAACTAACAGAAGAGAAGGGATCTATAAACAATTCCACAGTTATACACTTGGAAACACCAACATTATTCCATCACAAGTAGACAAAAAAATCAAAAAAATATATAAGACTTAACACTGTAGACTGTTTTATGGTAACTATTATTTGTATATTAATAACAGAAGAGTGCACATTATCCTAATGTAAAAATAAAATGCTCATCAATACAGACCATGTTTTGGGCCATAAAGTCAGTCTCAAAAACTTCAAATGGATGAAAACCATATGATGACAAATAATTAAAACAGAAATTAGTCAAAACAAGACACTTGAAAAAAATCGCAAAATATTTTTATATTAAATGTCATTTTTAAAATAATTCTAGGACTAAGAGAGAATTTTAAAATGTTAGAAAATAAAAACAATGTATGAGAATTCTGAAGTAAAATAAAATCTATTCAGAGAGGGAAATTTATATCATTAAATACTTATAATGATTATAAAACAATGGCCTTAAGCCAATTAGATAAGTTTACAACTTAAGATATTAGAAAACAATAATCCTAGCATGGGAGGCTTAAGCAAGAGGACTATGAATCTGAGTCTATCCTGGGTTACACAGTGAATTCTAAGGAAGCCTGGGCTAAACAGCAGATTATATAAAAACAAAACCAAAAAACAAATGAAAAATAATTTAAATATAAAGAAAACCAGAATAAACCCAAGAGAAGCAAAATAACAAAAATAAGTATCTTTTCAGATACCATTTAAACAGAAATAACAAAAATTGATAGAATAATCAATGAAATCAAACATAAGTTCTTTTTGTTTTGTTTTTCAAAACATGGTTTCTCTGTGTAATAGCCCTGGCTGTCCTGGACCTCACTCTGTAGATCAGGCTGGCCCTGAACTCAGAGACCTGCCTGCCTCTGCCTCCAGAGTACTAGGATTAAAGAGGTGTGCTACTACTACCTAGCAAAAGTAAGTTCATTTTAAAAGATCACTAAATTTAGCAGAATCTGATTTTTTAAAAAAACTGGTGTGTGTGTGTGTGTAAACAATATGAACAATATCAATAATCCCTAAAGTGTAAAGTATAGATTCTTCCGTTGTTAAATTAATCATAAGAAGATACTATTTAAAATATTACCCATAATAATACTTAGAGAAAATGGAAAAATTTCATGAAAAGCAATAACTATCAAACCTCAATAAGAAATAGACATCAATAGTCTATATTTGTTGAAGAGATTAAATACAAGTTTAAAAAATATCAGACATGTATGAAAGATATAATCCCAACTATATACAAGCAATTGAAGAGGCGAACCATCCGGAAGTATCCTAGACAGTACTACTCTATCACACCCCAGATATAAAATTTTAATAAAATTATAGATCAATACAATTTATATTAGTTAGGGTTTTTATTCCTGTGAGAAGACACAATGACCATGGTAACTCTTAGAAAGGAAAACGTTTTATTAAGGTGGCTCACTTACAGTTTCAGAACCTCATTCAATCAATTACTATCACAGCAAAGAGCATGGTGGCATTCAGGCATGGTGCCAGCAACACTACATCTTGATCAAAAGGCAACAGGAAGTGATCTGACACACTAAGAGTAGTTTGAGGATATATGAGACCTCAAAGCCTGCCCCTCCAGTGACACTTTCCTCCAACAAGGCCATACCTACTCCAGCAAAGTCACAGCTACTAACAGTGTGAACCCCTATGAGCTGTTAGGGGCCAATTACATTCAAACATTACAAACACAACTCATAAACAACAAAATGATAATTCAAAATAAAATGTTTGTAGTTTTCTAGCAGCAAAAAGATAAAATTAAAATTAAAAAGGTAAAATTCTATAGCCTATTGGGAATTATATGGTATTTTGAAGATGGGCTGAACATTTTGAAATTAATTTCTGTACTTCACAGAGTTATAAAAATGAGCATGTCAATTAATATATGGAATCATTTGATAAAATTCAACATGATATAAATTAAAGCAAACTGGGAATAGAGAGGAATACCTTCCTGTTGGTTAATGTAATCTACAAAATATCTAAAGTTAACATAGTCTTTAACTATAAAAGATTGACTGCTAGCCATTTCTGACTAGGATGAGATGAATTCTCAAAGTAATTTTAATTTGCATTTCTCTGATGGATGGTAAACACTTTTTTTGAAAAAAAGTGTTGTATTAGTCATTTTTGTTTCTTTTTTAACAATCCTTCCATTAAATAGTTCATTTATTGACTGCACTATTTGTGGTTGGGGTAGTTAACATTTACAATTCTTTTAGATATACTAAATACCAAATGCCTGTGTGAAATATCATTTGCAAAGATGAGTATAAGTCATGTAACTAAAGAAAGAATCTTGAAAGGAGAGGGGAAGGAGAGAGTAAGAGAATACATGTGATATGAATGCAAAAGGGTAGGAAGGGAATCAGTCACTAAAACCTACACCACTTTTCGCACTGATTTAAAGAAACTAACTAAAATGAAAGGAAATACCATCTTCAGCTTAAGGACAAGAAAAGGATGTGCACCTTAGCCACTTCATTCAATATTTTAGGGGACATTTGCAAGAAAAATCAAAGCATCTTTTATTCACAGAAAAGATGTGATTCTGTAAAAATAATGGAAAGTACATTAGTGTTGTGCATGAATGTTGTAGAATATTTTAAGGTATGTTACTTGGGTTTGTGTTTCATTTGTTTAACTCTGTGAAGCTGTGTTGCTTTGCCTGTCCCGAACACCTGGTGGTCTAAGAACGAACTGAGTGGCCAGTAGGAAGACAGGAGAAAGAATAAGTGGAATTGGCAGACAGAGAGAATACATAGAAGAAATCTGGGAGGAGAAGAAGTAGCCAGAGAAGGAGGAGGACTCTAGAGGCCAGCCACCAAGCTCCACAGCAAGCCACAGGGGTTAAAAAACAAAAAAAAAACAAACAAACAAACAAAAAAACAAAGAAAGACATAGAGGAATAGAAAAGGGAAAGTCCAGAGGCAAAAGTAGACAGGATAATTTAAGTTAAAGAAAACAAGAAACAAGCTAAGCTAAAGCCAGACATTTATAATTAAGAATAAGCCTCTATGTGTGCTTTATTTGGGAGCTGGGTGGCAGGCCCCCCCCAAAAGAGCAAAATAACATGGTTGATGATATTTATAGAAAAGTCATAAAAAAGAGAAGAAAAAGTCAGTTCTATTTCTATATGCCAGCCACAGACAATTAAAATGTAAATAAAAACTAGTATCTTTTACTATAACACCAAAGCTATGTAATATGTAGAGGTGGCTAGTTTAGCTTAACATATATAAGACTCATACATAAAGCCTTACAAATATCAGGTAAAGGAAACTGAAACAATCTTAAATGAATGTAGATGCATACAGCATTGTTCTCTAGATTCAATGCAATCCAAATTAAGATCACAGTGGTCTTCTCACTATTTGGTAGCAATTGACCAACTGATGAATTTTATAAAATGTATGTGGGGGGAAAAAAACTTGACTAGCCAATAGTTTTTGAGAAATAGAAAGAAGAGAACTCAAAAGGAAGAGAACAAACAATGAGTCCAAAAGACCCCCCCAAAAAATATAGGCTATTGTTGTTGCCCTTAGTGGTTGAAGGTAAGTCCCTATTGCCAAAAACAATGTGAACTTTGGACACAGGACTCAGGATTGAAGCAGGATCCGACTTGAAATTCTCCTCACTGAGAACTAGCTTTTATAGTACCAGAAGGTGATATGCAAGCTTCCAAAGGAGAAAAAAATATTAATAGTCCTATCCAGCTCTTGTGCCAAAAAACCACAGTGACCAGCATGGCACGATATCCTCAAATGTGCAGTAGTGGCATTCATACCTTGGCAGTAACCAACAGTTGTCTACTTGGACTTACGGCCTGCTAAGCAGGAGGGAAATCTTGTCTGGTACTAAAAATCTACCTGAGATTAGTGAAGTCATGAATCCTAAAGAAGAAACTTCTGACACCACTTTACTAATCCAGCATAATTCAGATTTAATTTTTTGAGACTGTTAATTTTTAAAGATTTTATTTATTTACTATGTTCACAATGTTCTGCTTGCATGCTAGAAGAGGGAAACAGATCTCATTGCAGATGTGGTTGTGAGCCACCATGTGGTTGCTGGAAATTGAACTCAGAACCTCTAGAAGAGCAGTCAGTACTCTTAACCTCTGAGTCATCTCTCCAGCTCCAAGATTACAATTTAATTACAACATTTCTCCGTTACCTTTCTGCCATCCAAACCTTGCCATATACCCTTCCCCACTATCTTTCAAATGCATGGTCTCTTTTTTCACTAATTGCTACTGCATGCATTTATGTGTATACATGTATATTCTTAAATAGAACTTGTTCATTCCATATATGATCCAGGACAATTCTTAACTACACTCTAAATATTTATCCTTATAAATACAGAAAGTACAGGAAGTACAGCTCTCCACCCCTCATCCAAGAAGCTTCTCTTTGCAACAGACAGAGATCACTACAGAAAGCTATAGGTGGCCAAAATGCAGAGAATAGCTGATCACAGGGTGCCCAGTCCCAACTATAAAACACCCCTCACAGCTAAAATGAAGATAACAATAAGGAAGCAAAGAAGGAAAGACTGTAAGAGCCAGAGAACTGAGAAGTTGCCTGAAAGATTATATTGCCTGGAAATGACAGGGAAGTGTCAACCATGATCCATCAACAATATGGCTGTGTAAATAAACATGAAAAAGTACAATACTGATAGTCGCGCTGATGTGGAAGGGGAAAATCACAAGGGGTCCCACCTCTCGACAAAGACACGCGGGCAGCTAAGGGCTGCTGAGAGGAAAAATTTGATTTCCCAAGGGATTAGCACGTCACTGGTTATCCAATACTAAGTGCTCAGCCCTGAAACATACAAACTAAACAAAACACTAAACAAACTCAGCGGTGTGTGTGGGTGTGTGGGGGGGTGTGCATCAATTAAATAAAAAGAGGTCCTGAAATTGAAAGGAAGCAGGAAGAAGGGACACAGAGAGGTTTGAAAGAAGAAAGGGAAGGGGAAATGGTATGATCTTATTATAACTAAAAAAAAAAAAATAAGATGAGGTCTTCCGTTCAGGTATCCCCCAACTTCCCCTTAGTTCTGCCTTAGTATGCCTATAAGAGTCACCTCTTACTACCACACCTGCATTCCATGGGGACTCCGTCTCTTAGTGTGAACCCAGAGCCCCCCTCCCTATTTCCTACCACTTTCTCAGCCTTCCTTTCTAACTCAATTCCATTCTTTTGGGCCACTGATCAACTTCAAAACACTTTCTACCAAGAACCCTCAGTAACCCCACTGGGTTGGGACTCAGGTAGGTAATTTTTTTTCTTCTATCATGCAATACATTCCAACTGAAGTTTTACCTCTTTCCTTCCACTCCTCCCCTGCCCCCAGACTTTTCTCTCCCCCAGATCTACTACTGAGTTTGTGCCTAGTCTTATTGTATCTTGTTATGCTATGTTGGTTGTCCCTGAGAAGTAGACGGTTAACATTATCCTTGTCATGCATTTCCGCCCCTCCAGAAATATTCCCAGTCCTGCTGCAGCCTGTCTGAAGAAGCCCTTCCTTTACTCGCCTTCAATCTCTGGAGACTTTGCCTCTTGGGTGTGGATTCAGGGTCTCCCTAGCTCTTTCCCACAGCCCATAAGCAATTCCTCCTAATCCATCTTTATTTCTTTGTGTCACCTGCCAACCCACAGAAACATTCTCTACCAGGAGCCCACAGCCACTACACTTGGCTAGGATCCAGAGTAAGCAACAGCAATAAAAGACCAAAACACCCAGCCAACAGAAACAAGACCAGATCTATACACTAAGGAATACCTCAAGCATCATAAATTCCAGATGTTTATATCCTCTTGGTTTCTGTTTCCTCTCTGATTTTCTTATCTGTGTGGCCTGTGGTTGAGCAGGGAGTGTCTGCACAAGTTGGGAGCTGAGACAAGGTGACAAGGAGGGGAGAGAGGATTGGGGATAGGGAGGGAGCACTGTGAGAGTAGGGGTGGTCCATAGGCTAGAAGCCTATCTGGCCTCTAGTTGAGCTGGGGGTCTGTTTTCAAAGGTCAGAATTGGGCCTTGGATATGGCAAAGAGGAGGGGAGGGGGATTGGGAATCGTGTCAGAAGGAGACACTGAGATAAGTAGAGGAGGTCAGTGGACAGCAGGCCCTATCTGGGATTCTGGTGGTCAGAGGTGTGGCCTCTAGTCCATCAGGGAATCTTGCTTTGAGTTTGCTTACTTGTTCTTCTGACTGCTGTGGCCTAGAATTGAGCAGAGGATATGTGCCTGAGTTGGAGGTGGGGAGTGGGGACACACAGATCACCCTGGGAAGAGGAAGTAGAATAGACTTTGCAGGTGGATTAGGAATGGGTGGTGTTGGGACAGGAGGGATCAACGGGGTTGGGGGATAGTATAATGGAAACTCCCTGGAATCTATGAGAGTGATCCTAGAAAGAACTGGGAATGGGGGATACAGAGCTTGAACACGTCATCTTCTGTAACCTGGCAAGGATTCCAGGGGTGGGACTGGGACACCAACCCAGCCACAAAACCTTTGACTCACAATTTGTCCTACCTACAAAATATGCTGAGGTAAACACAGCACAGAACTTGTGAGAGTGGCCAACCAATGATTGGTCTAGCCTGAGATCCATGCCATGAGAGGGAACCTACTCCTAACACTTCGTTAAAGGCCAGGAACCAGAGGCTAGATAGCCTAGAGATCTTGGATAGAAGCAAACCCATCTTGCCAACAAGAAGAGATCAATTAAATGATTACTAACAATATTCTGCTATACTCATATATTGTGCCTAGCCCAACTGTCATCAGAGAGGCTTCACCCAGCAACTGATGAAAGCAGATGTAGAGACCCATAGCCAAACCTTAGGTGGAGCTCAGGGAACCCCTCAGAAAAGTGGGAGGAAAGACTGTAGGAACCAGAGGGGTCAAAGCATCAAGTACATCAGGAAAACACAGCCCACAGACTCAACTAAGCAGAGCTTACAGAGACTAACAGAGACTGAAGTAACAACCATAGAGCCTGCATGGGCCTGTGCTAGTCCTCTGCATATATGTTATGATTGTGTAGATTGGTGTTCTTGTGGAACTCCTAAAAGTGAGATTGAGGGGTATCTCTGACTCTTTTGAGACCTTTTTCCTCCTGCTGGGTTGCTTTGTCCAGCCTTGATATGAGAATTTGTTCCTAGCCTTATTATAATTTGCTCTGAAGTGTTTCAGGTGATATCCCTGGGAGGTCTGCTCTTTTTGAAGGAAAATGAATGAGGAATGGATGTTGGAGGAAGAGTTGGTAGAAGATGAGTACCAGGAGGAATGGTAGAAGAGAAAACTGTGGTGTGGATGTATTGTATGAGAGAAGACTTAAAAAGTAAATTAAAATGTAAAAGAAAAAAGAAATGAACTGATAAGACAATGAAAATGTTAAATCAAACAACAAAAAGCCTAGGCACAAGATAGTCAGGAAATCTGGGACACTATAAAAAGACCAAACTTAGAAATAAGTATAGAGGAAGGAGAAGAAACTCAGGTCAAAAGCACAGAAAATATTTTCAACAAAATCATAAAAGAAAAGTTTTTCATCTAAATAAGGAAATATGTGACAAGGTACAAGAAGCACACAGAACACCAAATAGTCTGAACCAAAAAAGGAAGTCCCGTCAACACATAATAATCAAAACACTAAATGTACAAAACAAGGAAGGGATATTAAAAACCACAAGGTAAAAAGACCAAATCACTTATAAAGGCAGACCTATTAAAACTACACCTAACTTCTCAGTAGAGGACCTGAACAGATGTTCTACAAGCTCTGAGAAACTACAGATCAAAGTCCAGACTACTGTACTCAGAAAAACTATTGGTCACAATTAACAGAAAAAGAAAAACATTGCAACATCAAACCAAATTTAAGAAATTTCGTGCCAGAAGAAAAATTTTAGTCTTAAGAATCTATACCCAAGAACGCACAAAGAAAGAATCGAAGAACAGTAAATCAAAAAAGGGAGTGAAAAGTCCACAATATGAAACAAAATAATAGAAACAAACACTACCTAGTCTCAATTATCCAATAAAAAGATACAGAATAACAGAATTAATGCAAAAACAGGATCTATCCATCTGCTGTATCCAAGAAACATACCTCAACAACAAGGATAGATATTGCCTCAGAGTAAAGGGTTAGAAAAGATATTCCATGCAAATGGGCCTAAAAAGCAAGGTGGTGTAGCCAAGTTAATACCTAACAAAACAGACTTCAAACAAAAACTAATCAAAAGAGATAGAGAAGGATACTCCATACTCATCAAAAAATCTATCAAGAAGACATTGCAATTCTTAGCACCTATGCACCAAACCCAAGGGTACCCAAGTTTGTAAAAGAAATACTACTATAACTTTCACTCATTGAGCCTCACCCACCAATAGTGGTAGACCGCAATACTCCATTCATGTCAATAGACTGGTCATCTAGACAAAATAAACAAATAAATCACAGCATTAAATAATATTATAAATCAAAGAAATCTAACACACACCTAAAGTTTATGCCATCCAAATAGAAGATAACACACTTTCTTCTCAACAGTCCATGGAACATAATAAAAAAAAAAAAACTAACCACATATTGGGACACAAAGGAAGTCTCAACATAAATATTTTTTAAATGAAATAGTACCCTGAATTATACCCATAATAATACCCATACCACCTGAATTAAAGCTAGATATCAATAAGGATAAACACAGAAGAAAGTATACAAATTTTTGAAAACTGAACAAAGCACCATGAAATGAAAATTATGTTAAGACAAAAAAACAAGAAGGAAATTAAAAACATTTTAAAATTGAATGAAAATGAAAACACAATATATCTTAAGGGCAAAATGAAGTAAGTTCTAAGAGCAAAATTCATATCATTAGGTGTGTACATTTTAAAAACTGGAGAGATCCCATATTAATAACTTAATGGCACACTTGAAAAGTCTAGAAGAACAAAAAGAAATAAACTCCAAAAAGACTGGATGGAAAGAAAAATTTAAACTCAGTACTAAACTCAAAGAAATAGGAAAATATATGAAATACAAACATGCAGAAAGACAAAAAAAAACACACAACCATCTCTTAGATACAGGAAGGGACTCTGATAAAGTCCAACACCCCTTCATGATAGAAGTCCTGGAGATATTAGGGAAATGAGGGTCCTACCTCAGCATAAAAGGCAGTTTCCAACAATATCAATTTAAATGAAGAGAAACGCCATTAAGCAATTCCACTAAACTCAGGAACAAGGCAAGAAAGTTCACTCTCTCCATACCTATTCATTATAATACTTGAAGTCTTAGCTAAAGCAACCAGACAACTGCAGGACATCAAGGGGATTCAAATAGGAAAAGAAGAAGTCTGAGTATCTTTTGCAGATGTTATGAGAGCATGCATAAGTGACCCTAAAAGTTCTATTAGGAAACTCCTATAGCTGATAAACACAGCATGGCAGCTATCTAATTAATTATAAAATTAACTCACAAAAATCAGTAGCCCTCCTATGTACAAATGACAAATGAACCAAGAAAGAAATCAGGGGGAAAACATATTTTAGAAATAGCCTCAAATAGTATAAAATATCTTGAGGTAACTGTAGTGGAATTATGTTGTTACATTGTAAATAATTGTCCCACCTACTGGCTTGATAAAAATGCTGATTGGCCAAAGGTAGACAGGAAGTGTGGGTAGGGCTATCAGACTAAGAAAACTCTGGGAACAGGAAGAACAGAGCAGAGATGCCACAGAGTTGCCAGACAAGCCAGAAGATGCAGAGGACAACTATGCTGCTCTGGGAAAAGGTACTGAGCCACATGGCTGAACAGGATAAGAATAATGGGTTAGATTAAGAGTAAAGACCTAGCAAGTTATATGTCTGGGCCCCAGGTCAACCTGTGTACAATTAATATAAGTGTCTGTATGTTTCATTGGGACTATGGGGCTGTAGGCTGGAAAGTTCAGGCCAGAAACATCATACAACAGGTAGCTCTAGCCAAGCAAGTAAAAGACTAAAGAAATTGAAGAAGTTATCAGAATGTGGAACTATATTCCATGCTTATGGATCAGTAGAATAAATAAAAGTAGAATAAATAAAAGCCATCCAACCAAAAGTAATCTATAGATTCAAAGCAATCTCTATCAAAATTTGAACACAATTCTTCACAGGCAATTTTCAATTTCATGTAGAAAAAAGAAAAATGATAATTTAAATGATCCTGAATTATGTAAGGAGTACTGGAGGTATCACTATCCCTGACCTCAAATTTTACTTCAGAGTTGTAGTATTTAAAAAACAGCATGGCAGTAGCATAAAACAGGCATATCTGTCAATGAATTGAGTTGAAGTTCCAGACATAAATTCACACACCTATAAACACCTGATTATTTTCAAAAAATCCAAAACTACACACACTGTAGAAAAGACAGCATCATCCAAAAATAAATGGTGGTGGTCCAACTGGATGGCTGCATGTAGAACAGTCCAATTGATTCATATTTATCGCTCTGCAGAAAACTCAACTACAAATGAATCAAAGACCTCAACATAAAATCAGATAAAGTGAGCCTGATAGAAGAGAAAGAGGGGAATGGCCTTGAACTCATTGGTATAGAAAGACTTTGTAAACAGAACACCATTAGCATAGACACTATGAGCAACAACTAATAAATGGGATGTCATGAAACTAAGAAGCTTATGTACAGCAAAGAACACCATCATTCAGACACAGTGGCACCCTACAAAATAGAAAAAAATTACCAACTACATAATCTGATAGAGGGCTAACATCCAAAATACATAACAAACTCAGAAAACTGTGTATCAAAAAAATACAAATATTAAAAAATAAGGTACAGATTTAAAGAGAGGAAAATCAGATGGCTGAGAAATACTTAAAGAAATATTCAACATCCTTATCTATCAGGGAAATGAAAATCACAACTACTTTGAGATTTCATCTCACACTGTCAAAATAACTACGATCATAAACACAAGTGACAGCTCATGCTGGTGAGGACGTGGAATAAAGGAAACACATATTGCTGGGAGTGCAAACTTGTAAAACCACTATGGAAATCAGTGTGGCAGTTCCTCAGGAAGATAGGAAGCAATGTACCTCAAGATGGAGCTATACAACTCTTGGGCATAGGATACTTCAACCTACCACAGAGCCGGTTGCTTAACCATATTCACTGATGCTCTATTTATAATAGGCAGAAATTGGAAATAATCTAAAGGAATAGATTTTTAATGTAGTAAATTTATACAATGGAATATTACCCAGTTATTTTTTAAATGAAATCATGAAATTCACATTTAAATAAAAAGAACTATAAAAAAAAATCATTCGGAGTGAAGTAACCCAGACCCAGAAAGATAACTATGCCATGTATTCATTTATATGTGGAAATTAACTGTTAAATCAATGATAAACAAGCTATACTCCAGGGAACTATAGAGGTTATATATAGAGAGTAAGGGACTGGGGGAAGAGCAGACAGATCTCCCTATGAGAGGGAAATAAAATAGATAGTTATAAATGGATAGTGGTTGCTGGAATGGGAGAATCAAGTTGGTAAGGGCAGGAGCAATCAGGATGAAGAAGGCAATACAGAGAGAGGCAGCTAAAACTATTGGCTTTTCGTGGAGTAGGATAGAAACATAATACAGTAGACATTTCCTAAAATATATACATACATAAAGGCAATCTAAATAAAATTGCCAAATAATGGGGGAGACAGAGCCCCAGCTGGACATCTCTTGTCACCAAATGAAGCTTCCAGTCCCAGGATTAGGTGACATCTAATTGAGTTGTTTGTCAAAGGGATCCCATGGGAATCCCCAAACAATGCAGACTGCTGCCAAGACTATGGGTTACTGTCCACAAACTGCCATCAAGGTCCTATTGATGAAGACAACACTTAACACAACTCATTCAACACGGCAAAGCTGAGCTGGTGCCTAGATAGAGCCTTCACCCCTGCACCCTAGCATCTTTGATACTGGAAGATACTGTACACACTACCAGAGGAACAATGCAAACATCAATGCAGCCACAAACTCTTTGATCTACAATAGCGTTCTGCATGCATGATATGCTAGTGTAATGAGCACAAATCTTGTGGAAGTAACCAACTAATATCTGATGTGACTTAAGGTCCACTACACACACTGAACCCATACCCAACACTGCTTGTGTGACCTAGAACCTCAGACTAGAAAGCCCAGGGATCTGCTATAAAACCAAATACTACACTTCTATTAAAAGAACGTAACAATAAAATAACTAGTGATGATATACTGCTATACCAATGTCTTGCTCAGTCATCATCAGAGACGTTTCCTGCTGCAGCAGATGGGAACACATACAAAGAACTACAGGCAGACATTATACACAGAATGGGAGACCTTGGAACGTTCAGTCCTAAATGGGATGTCTCCACCAAATCCCTCCACTCAGAGATCAGGGAACCTTCCAGAAGGGCAGACAGAAAGACTGTAAGAGCCAGAGGAGATGGAGGACACCAAAAAACTGAGGCCCTTTAAATCAATACAGTCAAAGCTTCTGTGAACTCAGAGACTGAGTTAGCATACACAGGGCTTGCATGAGTCTGAACCAGATCCTCTGCATATATATTGTGGCTTCCAGTTTAGTATTTTAGCGGGATTTCTGAGTGGGAAAATGAGTGTGTCTCTGAATCTTGTGCCTTCTTCAAGATACTTTTCCTTCTGTTTTTCTATTTTGTTCAGTTTTGATATGTTAGTTTTTAAATTTATGTTATTTTATTTCATTTTATCTCATTTTATTTTGTTATTATCCCTTAGAAACAGGAGAGGGTTCTAATTAAAAACAAAAAGGGAGTGGATACAGATGGAGGCAGAGGTGAGGAGGAACTGGGAGAAGTGGAGGAAAGGTAAACTTTAATTGGGTTATACTATGTGAGAAAAAAAACCTATTTTCAATAAAAAGAAAAAGTTTATCCACCATCATCTAGTTGGCTTCATCCCAAAGATGCAAGAACGGTTCAACATGCATAAATCAATAAACATAACCCACCACATAAACAGACTAAAAGACAAAAATCACATGCTTATCTTATTTGATGGATAAAAGACCTTTGACAACATCTACACCCCTTCGTAATAAAAAACATTGGAGAGGGTGAGAATACAAAGGACATACCTCAACATAATAAAGGGAGTTTACAGCAAGCCTATAGTCAATATCATCCTAAATGGAGAACTCAAGGAATTTCTACTGAAATCATAAACAAAACAAGAATGTTCACTCTCTGCATACCTATTAAATATAATACCTGAAGTCTTAGCTAGAGCAATTGGACGTCTGAAAGAAATCAAGGGATACAAAATGCAAAGAAAGAAGTCAAAGTATCTTTATTTGCAGAAGATATGATTTTACACATAAAGGGTCCTAAAGACTATTGGGAAACTTCTACAGCTGTTAAACACATTCAGAGAAGTAGTGTAGTGGGGTACAAAATTAACACATAAAAATCAGTACCCCTCAAGAGCCTCAAAAAACAATGCATCTTGGGGTAACTGATCAAGCAATGAAAGATTCGTATAATAAAAACTTTAGGACACTGAAGAAAGAAGTTGAAGAAGACACCTGAAGATCTCCCATGCTCATGAATCAATAGAATTAATATTGTAAAAACGGCTATCCTACCAAAAGCAATCTATAGATTTAATGCAACCCTCATCAAAATTTCAACACATCTCTTCACAAAAATTAAAAATAGTCTTCAAATTCTTACAGAAACACAACAAAAATAGGATAAATAAAGTTATTCTTAATAATAAAAGAATTACAACAGAAGATATCACCATCTCAGATTTCAAACTATAGAGCTATAGTAATAAAAACAGCACTGTAATGTGATTTCATAAACCCGACACATTTTGATCAGTGAAATAGAATTGAAGACTAATTTCACACACCTACAGACATCTGATTATTTACAAAGAAGCCAAAAATACACACTGGAGAAAAGACAGCATCTTCAGCAAACAATGATGGTCCAACTGGATAGCTGCATGCAGAAGAATGAAAATAAAGCCATACTTAGGACCTCAACATAAGATCAGATACTCTGAAGCTTATAGAAAAGAGAGCAGTTGAATAGGCTTGAACTCAATGGCATAGGAAAGAAATTTCTTAACAGGATATTGATGTCACAGGCATTAAGACCAACAATTAACAAATGGAGCCTAATGAAGCTAAAAAGCTTCTGTACAACAAAAGACACTATCTTCCGACCAATGTGGCAGCCCACAGAATGGGAAAAGATCTTTACCAATTATACATCTGGCATAAGGTCAGTATCTAGAGTAAACAAAGGGAGGAAAAAAACCCTGAACATCAAGAAAACAAATAGTCCAATTTAAAAATGGGATGTAGAACTAAACAGAGAGTTCTCAAAAGATGAAATTCAAATGGCTGAGAAACACTTAAAGAAATGTTCAGCATCCTTTGCCATCAGGGAAATGCAAATTAAAATGGCTTTGAGATCTTATCTTACCCCAGTCAGAATGACCAAGATCAATAAAACAAATGGCAGCACATGTTAGTTTGAATGCAGGGGAAAGGGGGCATTTATCCATTATTGATGAGAGTGCAAACTGGTGTGGTCACTATGGAAATGAATGTGGAGGTTTCTCAAAAAAACTGAAAATCAGTTTACACAAACTCAGCTGGAACACTCTTGAATATACCCAAACGACTCTACATCCTACTGCAGAGATAATTGGTCAAGCGTGTTCATTGCCACCGTATTCATGATAGCCAGAAATTGGGAACAACCTAGATGCCCATCAACTGGTGAATGGATAACGAAAAGGTGGGACGTTTACCCAACAGATTACTATTCATCTGTTAAAAAATGAAATTATAAAATTTGAGAGTAAATGAATGAAGCTAGAAAAAAAATCATCCTAAGGTACTCCAGACCAAGACAGCAATAACAATAACAAAATTTGCAACTTTTCTCTTACATGCTGATGTTAGCTTGGAGGTTTCTTATATGTGAGTTTCCATCCATAGAACCACAGAGGATAGGTACCTAGCAAGTGACCACAGGGAGAGGAGGTCTTTTAAGAAATGTGGAATAGAGTAGTATAGTATTATAAAGGGATAAAGGGGAAATTAAAATAGGAGGATAAAATGGGGAGGAACATGGAGAGCAGGATGAATAAAAGAATATGGGGACTGACAGCTAACGCTAAAGGCCATTTGAAAATCATGTGGAAGCCTGAAGAAGCTTCCTAAAACATATGCAAATATGGGAACCATTTAAATGAAGTCACCATAGAGACATTAGCCCCAACTAGATGTTTTATGCCACCAAGTAAAACCTGCAGTGCCAGGACTTGATTACATCTTGTTGAGTCACTGACCAAATGACCCTCCCGATGATCATAGGCTATTGTCAAGATTATTAGTTACTCTCTATAACCCATGAGAAGTCCTTATTGCTGTTACCTAACATGGAGAAATCAAGTTGGGGCCTAACAAAAAGCTTCACTCCTACTTATTATCATTCACAGTGCTGCAAGGTACTTTGCATGCTACTGAAGGAGAAAAGTAATTTCACCCAGCTAAAAACCCTATGGCTTAAAGCAGAGTTGCCTCCAAGATCCACTGGTACAAGAGTGGTACAAAGACTACAGGAGTGACCAATCACATTTATTTTATTTAAGGCCCATTCCATGTGATGGAACCTATATCTGCACTGCTAAAGTGGCCAATAACCTGAGACTAGATAGGTCATGGGTCTCAAGGAAAGCCTATTGCTATCTCTCTGCTAAATGAACATAGCATATAATGACTTCTGATGACATGTTGCTACAGTCACTGGGCGCAGTATCACTCATCCTCTTCAGAAATGTTTCTCCTTGTAGTAGATAATAATTAACAGACCTACAATGGGACAATGTAAAAGAGAAGCTTTGGAGCACTTAGCCCTAAATGGGGATGTCTTTATTAAACCCCTCCTTTCAAGAATCAGTGATTTATGAGAAAGAAAAGGAGGAAAGATCGTAACAGCCAGGGATGGTGGATGACTTTTAGGAAACAGCCACCACAGAGCTGATCCACATATGAACACACAGAGACTGTGGCAGCATGCACAAGACCTACACAAGTTGAAATCACAGAAATTTTCAACACTGAGAAAGGGAAGCTGGCACAAAATCCACCCCTAACCATGAAACTATTTGTAGTCAATTCCTGCTGAAAAGGGGAAAATCGGCTTTCTTCAGTGAAGTGTCACTGGGCATATCAGTCACATTCCAGGGCAGGCCTCATGCTCAGAAATAGTTGGCCAACACAAAATGGACTCCATAGTTCTTTGTGCGTATTTTGTTTTGGATATTATATTGATTTAGTTTGGGTTTTCTCTTATTGATTTTCTCCTTTGTCTGTTTTGATTCATTTTGGGGTTTTGCTTTTCCTGGGTTTTTTTTTTTTAAGAGAGAGAGAGCACATGAAGTTGTATGATTAAGGAGGCAAAGGCAATGTGGGAGGAGCTGGGGGAGGGGAAAATATGATCAAAATATATCATATGAAAATAATCTTTAAACAAAACTTAAAAAAACAAATACACACAAACTAAAAAGGAGAAAAATGTTATGTTAGAAGTTAGAGTTGTTAGCCAGTGAGATCCCATAGGCCACCTCTCAAAACAATACAGACCATTGTCATTGCTCTTGGTTATCCTTCAAAACTTGACAGTAAGATCCTGTTGCTAAATATACCACATATTTCAGTCATTGAACAGAGAAAGCAAGGTATTACTAACCTGAAATCTTCATCTCTGTTGGCTAGCTTTTATGGTAATGGAAGGTATGCATACTATCAGAATAGAAAAGTAATTCTCAATCACACTCAGCTATGTGTGAATCCTGTCTGCTACAATAATAAGTGGCCTGAAAAGATATACCCATTGGTGCAATAATGACATCAACATCATGCAAGTGACCAAGCAATTTCTGATTGGATATAAGTTCCACTCCATAAAATAAAACCCATACCTAGCATCATTATCAGGTCAACTACCGGTGACTAGACAGGCCATAGACTCTAGGGGAGAACCTCTTTCTATTAGCTTCTGGAAGAGGGAGAGACAGTTTTCTCTAAGAGTGTTACCCCTAGTTAGTCAACTACACTCCAGTGAAAGACTAAACATTCCAAGAATAACTGTGCCGCATGGATTGGTCTTGAGGAGTGTTTTTAAAGGGCAACAAAGTTGGGTGGATATGGAAGAGGTAGTGGATCTGGGAAGAGTTGGGGAGAGGTAAATATAATCAAAACATGTTGTATGAAACTCAGAAAGAACTAATAATAAAATTAAGTCCATGGCTGGAGCAGTCTTGGATCCAATGGTAAAAGCTTCTATTGTTATTTTGCCAATCACCATGCTGTTAATTTGTGTTCTGAATATTTATACTTCTAAACATTTCTATTTATTTATAAATGCATACAGACCTATAGTGCTCTCAGCATTGGTCAGAAAACTTTCTTTTGCAGTGGACTACATGCAGTATGGAAACGCATTATTGGTCTGAGTGCTGGGGGAAAAAATGAGTGCGTGTTCAGCGCTAAATGGGACATCTTTATCACACACACATATACCCCTCCAGCCAAGGAACATGTGTATGAGTGGGGGGGTGTTACTTTTCTATGATAAAACATGACCAAAGATAACTTAAGGAAAACAGGATTTATTTTGGCTCGTGGTTGAAGAGAGACTTGAGTCCGTAATGGTGAAGTAGAAGAATAGCAACAATTAGCATACAGGGTGGCAGAAGCAGGAAGCTGAGAGCTCATATCTTGAATCATAAGCATGAAGTAGAGATAATGAACTAGAAATGCCATGAGACTTTTCATCACAAAGCCCACCTCCAGCGGTATACTTCCTCCAGCAAGGTTGCACCACCTAAATCTCCACAAACAGTACCACAACAGAGCAACAAATGTTCAAATACCTGAGTCTATTCGGAACACTTCTCACTTAGACGACTACAGCATGAAGTTAGGAGAGGGGGGCATTGGACAGTATACAGGGAGAGCTGGAGGGAAAACGGGGAGGGGTTAGATATATTTCATTGTATGTATGTATGTATGAAATTCTCAAAAAATAAAAGAGCTTTAAATAATGTCTTTAATAATGACATTAATAATGTCTCCTTCATCTTTCTCATTCATTACTTGGAGTATTTAAAGAGAAAGAAGGCCTAGTTTTTATATTAACCCTGTCCCATAACCCTGAAAATTTTTGTAATTCTAATAACTTTAAATACATTTTAATTTTCTCTGTTGTACCTGTAAATATTTGCATGATTATGTTTCTCATGTCTTGTTTTCTGTTTCTTTATCAGACAGCTTTATTTTTTATAACTAAAATCCAAAAAAATCAGTATATTCAATATATAACTTCTCTTTATCTTAATTTTACTTTATTTTTAAGACTTCCATATATATATATATATGCAATAGAATATGATCATATTTAGAAAGCAATTTGACGGCAAGACCATTTATTAAAATAGCAACAGCAGGTTCTACCCTGGGATCTATGACCTTCCCAGGCGTGGGCGTTTGACCAGAATTACAGTACCTAGTATGAAAATTCCTTCTATGAAACTGGCCTCAAGTTCAGTCAGAAAGTGCTTAGTAACTCCATAACAGGTGTGCCACTATTACATTAGTAGGTACTTCTTGCCTAGCTGGTCATAACTGTAGCATGTAAGGTTCAGCCCTTTGTATGACCATTGATAGCTTATTTTTCCTCAGCTACCGATTGAGTGAGGGTCTTCAGGCAGTATGAAAACTAGCCAGAAAGTAGGAAGACATTTCCTGTTCAGTTTGAGATTGATTTCTCTATGCCCAGTAACAAAAGTGTATGTATGATAGCGTCTCACAGTATAGTTCCAGCGGGTAGCCAAGAACAAGAGCAATAGCCTGTATTTTAGAGAAACCTGGAGCTTCCTTGACCAAAAACTCATAGACATGTATCCCATGCCCTATACTGCAGTTTTTATATTGAGTCTTTTCAAATATTTTCTTGCACTGGTCAAGACCTTCGGTAAAATTTGAGTAAAACTGACTGTAGTTGGTAGCCTCAATGGGTTCCCAATCTTTAAAAGTGTCCGAGTTTTGCTTCGCTGCTGCTGTAATAAATTCTGGCCAAAAAACAACTTGAGGGGAAACAGGTTTATTTTGTCTTAAACTTCCAGGTCCATCACTGAGAGAAGTCAGGAAAGGACCATAGAAGCAGGAGCTAAAGCAGAGACCACAGAGTAATGCCTCTTACCAGTCTGCTTTCCATGGCTTTCTCACTTGCTTTCTAATACAGACCACGACCACCTGCCCAGAGGTGCCACTTTCCACAATGGTCTGCCCCCACCCCCTGAATCACTCATTAATCAAGAAAATGCCCCACAGACATGCTCACAGGCCAGTGTGCTAGAGGCAATTCCTTAACTGGAGTTCCCTCTTTCCAGGTGACTTGTTTGTACCTTGACAAAAGCTAACTAGTACAGGAAGCAGTCAGTATTTCTCCACTAGGTATGAAGTTTGAAGCCATGGTATTTTGATAACCTTTTTCACATTCTTAGGGAACTTAAGTTTACTATGAGTTTTTTGCTTATTTGTTATGGTACTTTTCTTTGGCACCTGTTGAACAATCATAATTTTTCTTCAATCACCTGAAGAATTTGTATAAAATTAGAAAGTTACTGGGGGGATTCTCTGAATATTTTGTAGAACTTCCTATTGAAGTTTTGGAGTATGTGCGCATGTGTACATGCACACAGAGGCCAGCACAGAATTTCAGGTGTTTTCCTCTTACTCTCCATAGAAATGCCTTGAGAAAGGGTCTCTCACTGAACTTTAAGCTCACTAGCTTTGGCTAGGCTGGCTGGTAAGCAAGTTCTATGAATCACTTGCCTCTGCCCACCAATAGTAGGGTTATAGGCAGGCACAGCCATGCCACAGTTTTACATGGTTGCTTTGGGTTTGAACTCATGTCTTCATGCTTGCAGAGTAAGTGTTCTTATCCACTGAAGCCATCTCCCTAGCCTCCTGGAGATTTCTCTGTATAAACCTTTGAAAATTATAAATTCAGCTTGTTTAATAGTTATGATTCTCTCAGATATTCTATATTTTCTGTGACTTTTAGTAAATTTTATCGGCTACAAATTTTTCTGCTGTATCAAAAATTTCAAATTTGAGTATTAAATTATAATTCTAATAGCCTCTCACTGTAACAATGTTATATAGTGTAGTGCCCCTTTGTTCCAGATACTTTTTACATGTTTTTTTTTACTTTCTGGATCATGATCTCTCAAGGGTTCATCAAAGAACCATTAGCTTTGTTGCTCCTCTCTGGTGAGGTTCTATTTTCTATTTCATTACCCTCTGTTACCAATCCCATCATTTCCTTCCTTCAAGGCTAATTTGTTATCATTTTCTAAGTTAAGAAAGATATCCAGTTCTTCATTTTAAAATATATGAATTTAAAGTTACAAAATTGCCCCTCCACACAGCCCTAGAGGCATCTCACAAGATTTCAGGTCTAGATTTTCATTCTAGGTCAGTCCAAAGTAGTTTCTAATTTCCACTGAGAATTTATGTTCAGTCCATAGGATTTTATCCCTTTCCAAAGCATGGTGCCCAAATTTTAGAGATATAAAAATAACCACACTTCTAAAAATGTTTCACACTTCTCCCACCTACCAGATTTATATTTCCAGGGTGTAGGCCTTGGGACCTACATTTCACAAGTCCCAGAGGGATCCAGATGCAGGTACATGACTTCCAGGCCCACAGGTTGGTAGCAGATCATGAGCTTCATAAGAGCAGGAAGCAAGTCTGATCCACCCAAGTCATCTGAGGTCAGCACTGGACCTACATAAAGCTGTGTTTAATGAATGAGCCAATAAATTGGGGAAGAAAACAAATAAAATACAATTTTATATCAATAGAATTGGGATCGTTGAATGCTATGTTAGTGGAACCACTACAGCATCATTTGGTCCTAATTTAAATCGATTCAAAACAAATATATTTCCTAGTTTTCACACTTCTATTCACCAGGCATTCTTCTCCGCTTTCACTTTTTGCTGTCCCAGAACACAATCATAAGTATGGATTCATGCCTGCCTCCTGGCCCAGAAAAGGTAGAAGTAGCATTGAAAATAATCTGGCAGGGGCTGTTCTGAGCTGAGTATCTGTACTACTCCTCAACCTCCCTCCAAGCCAGCTTCCAGACCCTGCCTATAAAACGCCATTCGAAATAAGGTTAACTACCCTGTCTTCCAAGTCTTCCCATGCCAAACCTGATAAATTTCCAGCAAATCTTTGTCCAAAACTAGACCCCAGACTTTCACAAGTCCTGTCCTCTCCACAAGAGTAGCCTAAGTTACTTGGCTACTTCTCCCCCACCTCCATGCAGGCTTCTCTCAAGTCAAAAAGGCCTGAGCCTGATTTTGCCAGCCAGCTATTGTCCTGGCAAGAACAACCACCACACCAAGCATCCCCATTCAGTCAGCCAGCCAGCCAAGTTCTCCCGGTCTCGCCTGCCCCCTCCCCCAACCCCAGCCGCCCCGCCCCAGGGAGGACCTTGCTGGTGGCTGGGAGTCTCCCCGCTGCTCAACCTCCCTTCTTCCCTCCCTTGCTCTCCCTGCTTCCCTCCCTCCTCCACCCGCCCCTCGGGCAGGGACTGTGCAAATCGAGGAGAGGGGAGGACCGACAGGCCACACAGGGTCCGGCTATGGGGCCACGACTCCTCACTGAGACCCTATCCAAGCTGGGTGTTTCCCGCATCTAGGAATCTGGATTTGTGGGAAGCAGGGTGATTCCCGGGCCAGGGAGGTCCTTCCGGCGGTCTACCATACCTTCGTCTCGCATCAGGACCCCCCTTGGATGCTCTGAGCCACCCTTCTCAACCCGGATCTAAAACCTGGAACAAGGCTATCAGGCCAGCCTCTCTCTCCCTCCACCCCTCCCCCTCTTTCTGGCGTCCATCCCCTCCCCAACACCACCTCTGCTGCTGCCTTTGGCTGTGGACCTGCACCTCATCTCCATCCTCACCAGGCCCGGAGAGTGGGGTTAGCCTGGAAGAGAGTGTGCCCCTAACCTGGGGCCCTCCCAGGCCATGGCTCCTATGCTCCCAGGGAGAAGTCCAGGACCCTGAGCATCTGCTAGAAGCTTGGCAGAGGCCCCGCTGGGACCGTGTCTTCTGAGGACAAAAGGCTCCGGCCAGCAGGCAGACTGGGTGGGGGGTGGGGGGGGGACCGGCAACCAGGCAGGCAGACCAGTAGCGGAGCCAGCGCTGGCCCCCTCCTAGACCGGCGGTGGCATGAAGATGGGGGTGGGAGTGTGTAGCGGTAGAAGCACCTACCAGGACCCCAACCCACCCATTACTTGGGCACCCCAAAGCTGTGTACTGCCCACCTGGTGTTTCCCAACATCTCCAGCTCTACCAAGTGCACCCCTCTGGCACCTGCTTCCCCTGCTGCCAACGATTTAGACCAACCAGGCTGTATCCACGGCAACAGAAGCAGAAGTGTCACTGGCTGCCAGATCACTGAGGGTCCCACAATGTGGCCTGGACTGTGGTTTATCCTGGTTGAGACTGAATGAGCCCCCTTCCTGAATTCCAAGACAGTCCTGCTAAGAGAACCCAGGTAAGTAGTCATCATCCTTCCATGAGGGAGCCAGGGGAGGAGGGGAGCTGGGACTTCTCTTCTGTCTCCCCACATATTTCAGTCTCTATCACTGTCATGCTTCCTGTCTGTTAGTCTCTCTGCTTCATCACTGACTATGGCAACACTCGAGCCACAGGACTGCTTATCCTTCCCCATATTCCTTAATCCCAAATGTCCCGTGAAAGGGAACCACCACCTGTTTCCCCACCCCCAACCACTCACAGGGTCTGTTCCTATCAGTATAGTCTCGGTTAGACACAAGACCATTCCTTGTGTGCTAGCTGTGAAAGGGATACCTGGTGGCCCATTGAGCCTTGTTCTCACAATGCCTGCAGCTTCCTTCTCTCACTCCGTCTCCCTTTTCCAGGTTCCTTGGTTTGCAGAATTATGTGTGAGCTCTCTCTCTCTCTCTCTCTCTCTCTCTCTCTCTCTCTCTCTCTCTCTCTCTCTCTCTCTGTGTGTGTGTGTGTGTGTGTGTGTGTGTGTGTGTGTGTGTGTGTGTGTGTGTGTAAGAGAGAGAGAACCTGAGCAGCAAGCAGGTGGGTAGATATGATAAGAAAAAAAAAAAAGCTGCTTCTAAGGCAGACCACCCTCCATTCCTTTATTCTTTTCCCAGTCTCTACCCACAGGTAACATACTTTTGCTCACTCACCCTGGAAGATGTGTCCAAGCTAGTGGGAGGAAGATGCTATAGGAATAGAGGAAGGTAAGGTGGGGGTAGGGAACACATTCAGGCCATGAGCTCTGAGAGAGCTTGAACACGTCCCCATGACAACATACAGGGGATAGGAACAGCATAGTGGTCCCCACACTGTGGACCCTAGCTTCTATCACATGCTCTCTGTTTCTGTTTCAGATACCCATATTGTCTTTGGGACCTCCAGATCAATGACACAGTAGCCAGAGGTCCCTGTATGTGGAGGTGCAGGAAAACCTGGTATATGGAGAACATGGATTCTACTAGGGACACAACTCCTAACTACTAGCTCACAACTTTAGTGGAGGCATGTCACTTGTTGAACCTTGGTTTCCCCGTTTGTCAAAGACATGGTAACCTTTTCTTTGTGGATGTGTGCAGGGATTAAATAAATTGATGCATGCAAATAATTAAACGTGTGCATAGGATGGCACTGAGTAGTGTCAGCAAAGCTCAGGGTCAATATTATTGCTGGTTGTTCATGATTAGTATTGCTATTGATCAAGGGAAGGATTAGCACTTTTCTCCAGGGTCTTAGCAGAGATCTAGAAAAGGCAGCAGGTGGGAAGGTGGACAGTGGCAAGTGGAGGGAAGTAGAACAGTTTATGCTGTAACTTCTCATTTATAAGGAATGATGGGCAGTTGTGTGCATTCGTTCCTAACCAACCTGGGGTTCTTTCCCAGCACCTACCCCATTTGCACACACACACACACACACACACACACACACACACACACACACACACAGCAGACTGTGAGCCAGCAGAGGCCTGGCTTACAGCCTGCAGCATTCCTGGCCCTGGTATGTGTCCCTCTGTTGAGGGGAAATTAGCAAGGGTTTGGCTTATGGTCAGTGGTTGGCAAGGACTGGAGACAAGGCTGAAGCTTTTGAGATTATAAGGCTTTGAGTAGAGCTGGGGTGTGGTCCATGCAGTAACCAGACCTGTAGCGGAGTTTGCCCAGCTACACCCTGGGCTGGGGAGAATGGGGTTTCCTAGCTTGATTCTAGATAAGGAAGTGTGGTAGAATACCAAGGGGATGAGGGTCAGCAGAGGAGCCAAAAGACGGGAGAGATTGAAGACAGGTTTCCTCAGAGGAACAGGGAGGGCGAGGACCTTTAGACATGAGTTGATTTTCCTGAAGAAGCATTTGATGTGGAAGGGAAGGACCTAGCCTGTTGTCCAGGGACATCTGGACCTGAAAGTAAGCATATACATGAAAAAAAAATGACTGCATGTATATTCTGTGTACATGTCTTATCACTGCACTGTAGGTGCATATGAGTTTATGCTTGTGAACAGGCTATGTGATGGCATATGGAATTGTGTGGGTGTCTAGATAGGTTTGTGTCTGTACTGGAGGGTATAGTTTCGCATATCTGGTGAGTAAATGGTCATGTTTGATTCTGACCCAAGTATTGGTGTGTTTCTCTGAGCCTATATTAGGCCTGTTGAATGTGTGTGTGTGTGTGTGTGTGTGTGTGTGTGTGTGTGTGGTATCAATTTCTTTGAACATACATGTCTGATCATATGTATATGAGTGTCTGAATCCACATGTGCTATTAAATGAATGCCTAGTTGGATCTGATTGTGTATATTCCTGTTTTCCCATGTGTGCCTTTCAGTGGGGGTTCATCTAAATAATGTGTGTGAACATAAAGACATACACATGTGTTCCGTGCATGGGGGAGAGGATGTGTGTGTGTGTATGTGTGTGAACATGCTTATATGTGTTGAGGGTGTGTCTTTTATATATTTGTGTGAGTAGGCCTATGTGTGAAAGTCTGTATAGATTCTTTAGCACTTTTCATTGAGTCTATGTCTGCATGTGCATGTTTGAGTGCCCACTGTCTCTTAACAAACCTATGTTCATATCTACTTAAAGAAATGTAAGTATAAGTAGGCACACTGGGATTAGGGAAGAGTAAATGAATGAAAGACATTTTGTGTGCGCACACTGGACTACATTTTTAGTATGACTGTGGGGTTTACAATTCTCACAAGGCTGTGTGCATAGGTGAATGGGTACATTTGTATGATATCTAATTTGGTGTAACAGCATATGTAATTATGAGATGCATGAGTAACCACATTTCATAATACTTGGGTGCATGTGTCTCACTATGTGTTTTATTTGAATCTTTTAATGTGGCTGTGTGTTTGAATATGCCTTGAGTGACTGTGCATATATATGCTAGCATTTGTTAATACCTGACTGCATATATTCAAGTGAACATATTTTTACATAGGCATGTGTGGTCAAAAAAATTAAGTGTAAGTCTTTGAATGTCCTGTGTATGTCATTAGTGAGTCTGTGTATGTCCCTGTCTGAATACACAATATGTGAAGTACCGGTTTGCACAGTTCTCATGCATTTATATGTTTGTATTTATCTTTGTTTGGGATAAAGCATATATTATAGAATGATGTGTATAAATCTATGTGCATGCCACTTTTAGTTCACAAGTACACTTGTGTGTATATGAGTGTTCATCTATTTAAGATATTTTTGCACGTATATATGTGATACGTTGATCAAATCTTATGCATATCAACAAGTGCATGTGTAAGAATACGTAAGTATACTTCTGTATATGCACGGGTTGAAATATGCCTTTGTGTTCTATTCCAATATACATAAAAGTTACTCTTCTTTCATTTATGTGGCTTCTCAGAATGGGTGTGTGGACATAATGGTGTATATATACCTGACTGTGATCACGTGCTTTTGTGAGTATCTGTGTTTCTATAGTTAGCTGCATACATAAAAGAATAAATTAATGTATGTACAAGTCTATAAATGTGAATATGCTGTGTGTGTACATGGCCAGTTCTACATACAGATATATATTAGAATATCTGCATATGTATACATCATCTCATTTACAAACATTTGCATATCTGAGTATGTGTGGACATACCTATACAGATATGTCTGTATGTATGCATGCATGCAAATATACTTCTGTGGTTATGTTTGAGTGTATATGTATCCACATTTGGGAGCTCCCTTTTCTGTGCCCCTGTTTCTTTATCATCTCTTTAGATATGATACATATATTTTTACTTTCTCTGTAGATGTGTGAAGGTATGCTTGTGTACACACTTGTATTTGTAGGTGAATGCATCTCATTCATGAGTAAATCATGTGAATGTAGCCTATTTAAAAGAGTAAGTGGATGTACTTGTGACTAAGTCCAATGAAAATGTGCCTGTGTGTGGATAAATAAGGTATTTGTGCATCTGTTTGTCTGAGATGAGATTTGGGATTTGGCCTTCATCCTGTGCAGATTAACCTCTACACAAACCTTCTACCCAAATACACCTATGCTTTCATCTTGTTCACATCATATGGATGCACTCACATTTTGCACAGTATTCTCCACATGCTCACTAATGACCACTAATGATCACCTAAGTATATTCATGTTCTGACCTGCTCACTATTCAAACACATCTACGTTCAAATCCACTCTATTCCAAATGCACCCGCACATTGTCTCACACACAGCCTGAATGTACCCATACACTTTCACTCATATACCATCAGGATACATTCACATCTCATAAACATGGGCCATCCTAATATACATACTGTCATGCTCACTAAGTCTACTGATGTAAATTGGAGGGAGTACATGAAGAAAACCTTGAAACAAAAATCTTCCTTCCCATCCCACCACTGCCAAGGCATAGGGCAGGATGGCATCATAATAGTGCCTAGGGTTAGTAGGAGCTTTGGTTGGATTGTGTGTGTGTGTGTGTGTGTGTGTGTGTGTGTGTGTGTGTGTGTGTGTGTGTGTGGTGTGCATAAAGAGTGACAAATAATGTGAGAAAGTATGAATGTGCATCTGAACATTTCATAGAGAGCACCCAAAGTATGCCACCAGGCAGAAATATAGATGTTAATAAATATGTATAAGTGAAAGTATTATCTTAGGAAAGTAGTAGGTATGGGGGGAGCATGAATGTGTAGAATACGTATATATAAGAGATTATATGTGTTCTGTGTAGGGTGTACATGTGAGATAATTGTGTATATTAGGGAGAGAAGGATTCTTTGAAACACAAAGATACACACACACACATCCCACCCAAATATTTTCAACTGTCACACAAACAATCTGTGTATACCTCTACACAAACCTACTATCTAAATACACCCATGCTTCCATCTCCCCCACACCATATGGATGTACCCAACCCACACTCTGCACAGTTCTTCCCACACAGATGTGCCTTAAACACTTTCTTCATGTACTCCCTCCAATTTACATCAGTAGACTTAGTGAGCATGACAGTATGTGTATTAGGATGGCCCATGTTTATGAGATGTGAATGTATCCTGATGGTATATGAGTGAAAGTGTATGGGTACATTCAGGCTGTGTGTGAGACAATGTGTGGGTGCATTTGGGATAGAGTGGATTTGAATGTAGATGTGTTTGAATAGTGAGCAGGTCAGAGCATGAATATACTTAGGTGGTGAACTCTGTGTGTGTGTGTGTGTGTGTGAGAGAGAGAGAGAGAGAGAGAGAGAGAGAGAGAGAGAGAGAGAGAGAGAGAGAGAGAGAGAGAATGTACATCTGGACAAAATTTTTGCTTGAATGTGAGTTCTCTAAATTAGGTTAGTAACTGGGTGATATATGAGTGAGTTTCTGTGTGCATATATTTGGCTTGAGAATTGTGAATATATCTAGGTGGGATGTATCTAAGTGCGGTGTTTTTGGAGGGTACATGTGTCACTCTGGATGCATTTTGATACTGTGCATTTGAAAGAGATTGTAGGCAAGCCTAAGACAGGTATGAGGGCTCCAAGTTGGGATGGGGTTAAGTTTAGGTATATCTAAACATTGTATGTAAGAATGTGGGTATGCTGAATTAGAGATTGTGCAAGTGTGACTTTTTAATTGGATAAAGTGACTGTAAGTGTAAGCATATTTGAGGTGATTATATATGAGAATGGATGTATGTAAATGGAATGTGTGTGAACGTGTGGGTGTATTGGTGTTGGGTATATGTGTGACAGTGGGACAGTGGGTGTATCTGAGTGGTGTGTGTGAGAAGGAAAATGAATGTATATATCTGGGTTTGGGGCTTGTGAGAATATGGGTATATCTAACTAGGATATATACAGTTCTCTGTATGGATGGGACGGAAATCATCTAATTGGTATGTGTTAGGAAGAAAACACATGTTTCTGTGAGATGAGTGAATCTAGTGTGTGAAGGTATATCTGGATAGTGTGTGTTTGCAGGTATTTGAGTTGGAAAGATAACTAACATGGATTTATGTGGCTGTTTCATAGACGCTATATCTAAATGTTTTGTGTATTCAATAGGGTGGTTATTTATGAGCAAAGTTCGTGATTGCAGCCACACATGAATATATTTTGGGGGCATATATATCTGCTAAAATGTCTGCAATGTGAACCTATCCATAACTCAATATGAATAACCATTTTACCTAAGTAGGTTGGTAAATGTGAAGTGAATTGTGTAAGTGCTCTATAGTTTTACAATATGTGTATTATAAAATGTATGTTTGAGGTGAATATATTTTTATTTTTTAACAATTTATTTTATGCACATTGGTGTGAGGATATCAAATCCCTAGAAGTAAAGTTACATGAGATGCCATGTGGGTGGTGGGAATTGAACCTGGGTCCTCTAGAAGAGCAGCCAGTGCTCTTAACAGCTGAGCCATCTCTCTAGTCCCTGAGGTGAATATATTTCTAAATGTGAATTGGGTCTGCAACGTTTCTAGAGACAGTCTCTGGGTTAGTGTTTATAAGTGTAATTTGGAGTAAATCACATAACCTCAGCAAAGTCCCAGTATCCTATCTATAAAATGGAAGAAATAAAACTACCTATCTTGTAATGTTAGGATAGGCTGAATTAATACACTAAGAATTACTTGAAATAGTGCCTAGCATATAATGAGCCTCTCATGAGGAATTACTTATTATTAAAGGTAACAACAGTATATTACCTATCTGTATCACCTGTATGCACCTGTTACTGTCCTGATGGCTAACAGTGTGCATTCATCTACAATTGCAAGGGAGGTTTTCATATGCACATTTGCCTCATTATATGTACCCATGTGCATGACCAAGAAAAATGACCCTGGTCTCTTTTTATGTAAGAGTGTGTTTGTACATGAAAATTGGCTTATAGTTATAAAGTATTTCAGTGTTTATATAAAAACACAGATGTGTGAGGGAAAATGTGCTCAAATATAAGTAGACATGCATTAAGCCTTTTGTATATATTTGTTAGTATACACTTCTCTTGGTGTATGAGTGCATACATCCACATGTGTGATAGTGTAGTATCTGTGAGAATGTAGGTATATATAATTGTATGAAGATGATTCTGTGTACACACATGCCAGTGTATTTTTATCTGACTAGGGAACTAGGCTTGTAGTTACTAGTATGTACATGTGTGCATGTGGGTCTCTGTTCTTCCTGTAAAATTCAGAAGGCCGATAATTTTTTGTATGTGATGAATGCAGTGGAAACATTTCTGTGGTATGAGTTTGTGTCTATATGACATGTGACTCTGTATTAGAATGTGTGCATCTGTGTTGTTCAGTGAGGGTGGAATGTGTATGTGTGAATCAATGTGTGGGTATCTGAAGATTTGTGTTTGTATGTTTCTAAGCCTCAGTGGTTATATGGGTTTGGGATGCATGAAATTGTTTCATCTGCTTGATTGCTTCTCTGTGCAGCTGTGAGCCTGAGTAATATGCCTGCAAGTATGTCGATGCTGTATGTAAATGACTGTGTATCAGGGCAGATTTGTGAAAGTGGCTTGTCATAAAATAGTAGGTTTGAGACCAGTGGGATGGCTCAGTGGATAAACGTGCCTGCCACCAAAATAGACAACCTGAGTTCAATACCTGAGATTGTTAGAAATTGGTAGAAAGAGAGAGCTAACACTCAGAGTTGTTCCCTGACTCCTGTGTGTATGCACAGAGTACAAACAAACACATATAAGGAAATATTCTTAAAAATAAAATGTAATAGCTTCAATGTCCTAGTGTAAGAGTCGGTGTGAGACAGAGAAAGTCTGGATATATAGGACATGAGCAAAACTTGACCCCTGTCTAATATCACTTTTTATGCCTGCACATCATGCAGGACTATGTCTGAAAGTCTAAGTCTGTGCAGCAAGATTTGTCTGTACATACATCTCCAAGTGCCCTTTGATGTCCTTTTTTGGCTTATTTGAGACCGAGTTTCTCTGTGTAACAGCCTTAGCTGGCCTGGAACTCACTCTGTATACCAGGCTGACTTCATACTCATAGAGATCCACCTTCCTCTTCTTCCCAAGTGCTGGCATTAAAGTGCCCTTTGAATGGTGAACATGTTTCTGCCTATGCCTATGCTGTGTGTTGTATATCCTTGAGTGATTTGCTATTAAATGGGTACCAAATCACATCTCTATTTTCCTTGTGAGAGACAGAGACTGATTGTATTCATCAGTTGATTTAACCCTGAATATGAGCTCACACTTGAGTGTCCTGTGCCCATATACATATATTTATCTCTCTGTGTTATTGTTTACATGCAGTGTGACTAGATGTGAGTAGTTTAGGGCAGTCACATGTCTCAACATCCAGAGAAAGTAAAATCTGTATGGCATATTAGAGTAAACTAAAGTATTTAGAGATACAGAAGCTTGATGAAAAGAATTCCTTACTTTTTCTTCATATTATACAATTATAAGGAAAAACTGCAAAGTTTTAGGGGATTTATTAAATATTGAATTTGTATGCTTTCAAATAAAATCTTTTTGCAGATTATTTCATAACACACTAGAGTGCATAACATCTTTCTTCCCTCCCTCTCTTCCTGTCTCCTTCCCTCCCTCCCTCCCTCCCTCCCTCCCTCCCTCCCTCTGTTCCTCCCTCTCTTTCTCTCTTTTTCTGAAACAGGGTCTTGCTGGCCTAGAGCTCCCTGTCTATCCCAGGCTGGCACATGCCTTTAATCCCAGCGCTTGAGAAGCAGAGGCAGATAGATCTCTATACATTTGAGGTCTGTCTGGTCTACAAGGAATTTCAGGACAGCAAGAGCCACGTAGTGAGACAGTATCTCAAAAGTAAAAAAATAAAACTTGCCTCTTCCTCTCAAATGGTGTGCTTATAGGCATGCACCACATCAAGGTCACAGTATTAGAGAAAAAAAATTGAGACCATGTCTCACTATTTAGCCTTGGCCAGCCTGGAGTTGACTATGTAGACCAGGGTGGCCTCAAAAATTGTAGAGATCCACTTGCCTCAGCTTTCTGAGTGCTGAGATCAAGGGTGTGTGCCACTATACTCAGCTCAGAGTATTTTTTTTTTATTCACTGTTGGGAATCCACAGTGGTCAGAATCTGTGGCCATTATTTTTGAGCCTTTGGCCATTACTACCATGGCTTGTTTTATTATTGTTTCATTCATTTCTTGTTCATTTTTATCTGGATTTGGTAAATTTTTTTGGTGCTACATCCAGTAATTGTATTTCTTGGTGAAGGGTCTGAACAACAGTAACAAACAGGATCAAGTAATAACATATAATATCGTTTTGGCACATGTAAATTTCTATCATGACTTACCATTTCTTAATCTTGGGAGCTATGTACAAGACAATCAGGGAGTTGGCTCAGACACATTTTTGCCCTAATTTCCTTCATAATTCACTTGCATGTGTTGAAACACAGCTCTGTGAATCTGCAGGTCAACAAAGCCTACTTTTAAAAAAAAAAAAAAGTCATTTGCTAGGCCAGCACAAAAACCTTGAGTTCAGATACCCAGAGCCTCTTTAAGCCAGACCTAGCAGTGTGCATATTTAATCCAGGACACATACAGGAGATGAGAAATGGAGACAGAAGTCCACAGAAGTTTGGGGGCCAGGCAGAATGGTACAGAAAGCAGCAAACAATAAAGACCCTGATCAAACAAAGCAGAAAACGAGGAAGCAAGGATTGATACACAAGATTGTCCTCTAAGTGCCACACCTGTGTGCACACATACACCATACACATGCGCATAACATTTGTGAAGCAAGTGCTTGTGAATTAATCTAACAAATAATTTTCATTTTTAGTATCTAAAAATTATGAAGCAACTTTTCTTCTATGTAGACACAGACTTGGCCCTGTATCTATTCCATCTTTTAGATTGCAACACCATGTGGGCCTTACTCCAGGAGCCATACTTAACCTCCACTACTTTGAATATAAGCCATGTGAGTGCTGTCTACTTTGATATCCAGTATTTTGAGTGTACGCAATGCAGTGTAGTGCTGGGCATGTAGCTTAGCTGGCATCGGTACTCACCTACCAAGAACAAAGTCCTGAGTACAATCCCCCAGCATCCCAAAAATCAGATATAGTAGTACACGCCTCTAATCCCAGCACCGGGGAAGTGGAAATAGGAGGCTCAGACGCTCAAGGCTATCCTCAATTACAAAGAGAGTTCAAGACCAAGATGGGCTACCTAACACCTTGTTGTACAAAAGAAAAAAGAAAGCAAACAGCTATTGTTTTCTATGTAACCCTAGTCTCATATGTTCAAAGGGGGTGTGCTGAAGCCAGTAAGGAGCATATCTGCAAAGTGAAAAAAGAAGTAACTGGATGTTTCTTTTAACTCCTAATATTTTTTTTTAAAAAATTAACATTTAGCAGGGGTGGCACATATGGAAGTCACAGGACAACTTGCCTGAGTACATTCTCTCCATGTGGATCCCAGGAATCAAACTCAGGTCTTCAGGTTTGAGATCAAGTGCCTTTACCTTCTGAGCCATCTTACTGTTCCTCATAATATTTTTTTTATGAAGTTCCTGATTTAAAACAGAAAAACACACATATGATTTCAGTTCTTCACACAAAGCTGAGATATGTGAGAACAGTCTTGGACTTAGTTAAATTCATCATGTAGTTAGTTGATCTTGTACTGTGGAAATCAGACTTATCAAGTTGTTCGAGTGAATCTGGTATTATCAAAACGAACTTGTAATCAAGCAGTCTGGTCTACATGTGGAGAGCTGCAGGCTGGTCAAGGCTACATAATGTGGCTCTGTCTCTAAATGAAACAACATAACAGCTTCAGTACATAGACCTGTGCAATTTCCATAATACTTCAAAATATTCCTGGATAAATTTGCATAGATTAACCTTAGTTTATTTTTGCACTAATTACATTTCTCCTCAAGGTCTCTGATTACTGTGTAAGCATACACAGTAATGTCTAAGCAAACAGAGACGCATCTATAAATCAATATAGAGTGACACTTCTTTTAGTTCAACAGTTTTTCAAGTTAGTGCCATCTCTGTCCTGTCACCAGTGTGTCTCCTAATAGCAATAGCTGAAATTGTCCCTTTGCCTGTTTCCTTTACTTCCCCCATCTCAAACACATTTTGGACAATTTCCTTATAGAATGCTGGTGTGTAAGATTTTTCTTAGCTTTTTTGTTAACCTTGCCACACTGTCATGAGCTGACTGAGCTCTGTAGAATAGTCTAATCATCTCACAAAAGATCTTGGATCCTTTTTTGTGTTTTGTTTGTTTTTTCAAGATGGAGTCTCTCTGTGTAACAGTCCTGGCTGTCCTAGAACTCACTTTGTAGACCAGGCTGGCTTTGACCTCAGTGTTTCACCTGTCTCTGCCTCCCAAGTGCTGATACTAAAGGTATGCACCACCATTGCCCAGCTTTGGTTCCTTAATTTGTGCTGCCAGATACTTTAATCTTTTATTTTAGATTTATGTTATGTGTACAAGCGTTTTAAGTACATGAGTACTATGTACATATTTGGTGTCAACGAAAGTAATAATGTGTCAGATCTTCTGGAACTGAAGTTAAAGATGGTTGTGAACCACAATGTGAGTACTGAGTACTGAACCCAGGTCCTCTCCAAGAGCAACAAGTTTTCTTAATCTTCTAGACATCTCTCCAGCCCCAAGTAATTTAAAAAGACAAAAAATCTGAATCTGTGGCTGGAGAGATAGATGGCCGAGCAGTTTAGAGCACTGGCTGTTCTTCCAGAGGACCTGAGTTCAATTCCCAGAACCAACATGGCAGCTCACACCTATCTGTAACTCCAGTTCCTGAGCTTCTGACACCCTCATACAAACATGCTTGCAGGCAAAACACCAATAATTATAAAATAAAAATGAATTTTAAAATGTTTAAATCTAAATCTGGCAGGAAGGTGGTGGCACACACCTGTAATCCCAGCCCTAAAGAGGCAGAGGCAGGCAGATCTCTGAATTGGAGGCTAGCCTGGTCAACAGAGTGAGTTCCAGAATAGACAGGACTAACTAAAAAAATATCTGTAACTCAGGTGATGTGGTGGCACATGCCTATTATCCCAGTACTCAGGAGGCTAAGGCAGGAGGATTATTAGGAATTTAAGGTCATCTGGGGCTATGTAATGAATATGGTGACTACCACGTCATCCATGGCTACCTAGACCTTGTTCTAAAAAAAAGAAATTCCAAATCAATCAATCTCTCTCTCTCTCTCTCTCTCTCTCTCTCTCTCTCTCTCTCTCTCTCTCTCTCTCCTTCTCTTTCTCTCTCACCCCCTTCCCCATTTTCTACCTCCCTCACCAGGCCTCATACATGTCAAGCCAACACTTTCCCTACCACTAAGCTGCGTGCCCAGCCCTTATATCTTTTTTATTGAGGGGGACAGCAGACCTTCGTAGCTTCTAAAATTGAATTTTCAGTGCATTTTTTTTTTCTAGAAAGGAACACTGAAACAAAATCATAAAAATGATTTTTAATGAATCAATTCAATTAAACTATTATCTTAGTTAGCTTTCTATTGCTCTAATAGGTAAGGACCATGACCGAAAGCAATTGGGGAGGAAAGGGTTTGTTTCTGTTTACAGCTCACAGTCCGCGATGAAGGGAAATCAAAGCAGGAACTCAAGGCAAGAACCTACAGACAGAAACTGAAGCAGGACCGTGCAGGGGAGCTGCTTACTAGCTTGCTCCTCATACTTTGCTCAGCCTGCTTTCTTATACAGCCCAGGGCGGACACTGCTCACATCAATGATTAATCAAAAACATGGCCCCACAGGCTTGCCTAGATGCCAAACCACGGAGGCATTTTGTCAGCTGAGGTTCTCTCTTCCTAAATGACCCTGGCTCTGTCAAGCTAACCACCACAACCATTATCAGGCTTTATTGATTCACCAGCAAATATTTGTACCTAATATTAGGAAGCCATAAATGTGAAATACCATCAAGAATCAAAATCGCCTAATTCTTAGTAGCAGATGCCAATAGTTAACAAATCAATAAACAGACTAAGAAATAATAAAATGTTGTGTAGTGATGTCTACAGAGAAGCCCTCATCTTTTCAAAACTATATAGTGAGATGTGGATGGGGGACACATAATAATTACGGTTTACACAACTGAGGCCTAAAGGAAGTGGACAGGGTTATGGACAGACGAAGGCTGGGTTCTGAGTTCATTGCAATGTTTCCCCCTGGCATTTTTATGTTTGAGATAACTATAATAAAGAGTTCTTCTTATAAAGAAATAATAATCAAGGGAATTAAATAAATGATGATATTCTGTTTAAGAACACCAAAGAAATACCTAATCAAAAATCAGAAATACTCCACAATCTGAACTTTTTAATGATAGCAGGACACAAAAAGGAAGTTTCCCACCCAATATCTTGTGACAAGTTACAGATAAAATGGAGACACACTAAAATATTACATAAAATTACCTTCATGTTGTGTGCAAGTACATACAAAACATAAATGAGCTGCATGTTTAGATTTAGTGCTCATTCCCAAGATCATCTGTATCTACGCAAATATTCCAGAATCTGAACAGGTCCAATACCCGATACTCCCAAGCATTTTTGGATAAGAGATAAGCAAACTGTAGTCCATAGCAATAATCATACAGCACTCCTCCACCATCCTTCTCTTCCCTTTCCGCCCTCTCTGTGAACATATGTGTGCTAAGCAAGTGCACTCCCACTGAGCCACACCCAAGCCCCCAACTTTTCTATTTTTGTTGGTGAGGAAAAGAACAAGAGTAAATTAAAAGAAAACAGACACTATGCATGTAGATATAAAACAAACCAAAAAGTTCACTGATGCTAAATAAGTGGGAGGTAATCAAACTATTCGGGATGTTTTGATAAGCAATTGAAACCCAGGGTACTTCTTGCCTGTACCTGGTCTTACTGGAGTTTTCTGGTTTGGCAAGTACCTACCAGCCAGGCAACTCTACTCATGTTTCCACAAATACCTGCAGGGGTTAGCTGATTTGTGCACATGAGCAGATTTATATTATACCTATTGTTGGATATGTGTATCAGTGTGTGTGATAGGAAATTGGTAGGTTTACACACATGTGTCCATGTGCAAGTGTCTTTTTATATTCCAGTGTCTGCACACGCAAGTGAGTTTTGTCTCTGTGTTTGATTGCACTTGCATTCTGATGAAATCTGTAAAAAGAGAGTGAGATTCTATTCTTTTGTGGGTATGTGAGAGCTATTACACTCTTGTTTATCAGTGACAGTTTGCCTATTAACAAAGAGGGGAATAAGAGGTGGCAGGATGTACATATCTGTATTGTTGAGTGTACCTAAACTACATGAGGGGAAGTAAGTTGGTTTCTTTGTGGTACAGTATATTCCCATATGTGAGCAATTTTTTACTTGCCTGCAAATATATATGTAGGTATCTCAGGGGATTCTGTCTGTGTATACATACCTGGAAAGAACATTTCAAGTGTTTGTGAATTTGATGATGTGAGTGATATTTAATCAGAATGTTAGTTTTGTAGCGGTGTTTGCATATGTGATTATATAGATGTGCTCTTGTGAGATTTTAAATATGTGGGAGTATTTGAGCAATTAGATCTATAAATTCAGTGACTATATAGGAGTCTATGTGTAAAATGACAGTAGGTTTGCTTTGTGTATTTACCCATCAATGTTTGAGTGTGTGAGTGTGTGAGTGTGTGTGTGCATGTGCGTGTTAGGAGAAGTCTAAGGGGAGGCAGGATTTTGATATGTGTACGTGAGACAATGTGTCAGCATTCCTGCATTTATGACCAATTCTCAGCCTTCACTTAATGTGCCTTTTATGTAACAAATTTGTTACGTAAAAATTGTCCTTTACTATCTGGAAATGGAGTTTGAAGATAATATAATGTTTCTGCACATGTCATTTCAAAAGAAGTCCATACTGTACCTACAAAATATACATATTATATTAACTATAATACAAATAAGAAATAATTTCATAATAATTATATTTGGGTATATAAGTGCTTAGGTGGGGCACACCAGGAGATGCAAGAAAGTAAGTAGAGACCTGTTAGTGCTTATAGTAAGTAAATGTAGTTTAGAAAAAACTCAGGCTCACAAAGTACAGGAAAATGCCGTAGAGGTTTTGTATTGAAATTTTACAAATTATTCAAGTGCACCAAAAAGCATAATATAGTTTCCTCTTCGTTCATATGACAGTCACATTCCTGGATAATTTGGGATATGATAAAACTAGGAGAAAGAAAATCTCATTTATCTTAATAAAAGAGATTCTAGGCTCAGCTAATAATAAGCTCAAAATTCTTGGAGTTGCAGGACATGTGCTAGTAATGTCAGACTATCCCTCATATTTCTAAGTGATGAACACTCTCTCTACACCCCTATTAGGGCATCTTTCACTCTTAACATGAAGCAACCTACACCCCCTCCCACCCTAGCCCCACCCCGGTTCCTGTACATTTCCAAAATGTCCACTAGGGGGCAGTCATGCCTTTGTAAAGGACAAAGCCCTATACCAAGAACTATCTCAATCTGGGCGCGCCGCGTGCGGTTATGTGTGCTCGGGCGCGCGCGCACACACGCAAACTGCATGCTGTCCATAAATCTATGTTTTCGGATGCCTGTAAGTGTGTAGGTCTTTCTGCACAAGGTTGAACAGGCACAGGCAGGTATGCTCTGCGCACGCACGCTTATCTTCTGCCTCGACTGGGCCTCAACTATGGCTGCCAAACTGTGCTTAGGAGCGCCTGACCTCATTTATGCAACCTCTTCAAGCTTTCCCAGCAATACCAGGGCTTTGTTTGCTTTGCTGTATTGTCTTGGGGGTTGCTTTTCTGAGGGAGGTTGGTTTTAGATTTAACGTTTTTTTTCACTGAGACCCTGAGCTACACATTAGTATATCAGTCTTAGTATGCCTTCCTCCCTACATGTCTGTGTGCTCTGTCTTTATGTCTCCCTGTTTCTCACTGCTCTCTTATTTTACCTGGTGTTCTAGATCAGGGCTCCTTACATTTTTTCCTACTTATGACCCCTTTTCACCTAAAAATTTTTCATGCACCCTCAGGTATATAGTTATATAAAATAAGTATACAAATCAAACATTTACTATTAATTAACAAATTTATCTGAAACAATTCCCAGGCATGCATATAATTTTACTAGTCATTAAAGACAAAAGTATGTTTGCATACTGAGATATATGTGCTTTTTTACACAAAGAATTAAATCTTTTCTGAATATTTATTTGATACTGCAACATCTTCAGTGTTTTTTAAAGTTGACTGGTGTTTTGATTTTATAATTGTCAATACTGAAAACCCCACTTCCCATAAATATACAACATGGTGGAAGTATGATTAGGCACCTTTCACATTTGTTGGAAATTCTGTCGTATTCCCAAGCCAAAATTCATCTAATGATTTTTGATGACACTCAAATCAGCAACTCAAATAGAAATTTTTTAACTTTTCTTTTTATGGGGAGGGATGAGAAAGGATCTATGTAGCTCTAGCTGCCTTGGAACTTTCTAGACGGCCCAGACTGGCCTCTAACTCACAGAGATTCACCTGAAATGGCAATTTTTAAAAAATCAAACATTCTAATATAATACAGTGGCATGCTAATTTGATCCATGGCAGTAGGAAAGTACTAAAGCTTTTATTTTCTGTACTTAAACTATTTTGTTTTCTAAAACACTGTATGCGCAACAAAAAAACACTGAAATTCTTCACATACAGTAGTGTTGAGTCTGAGCTGAGATATTTCAAATGGCATTTGCTGTCACTGGGTTGTATGGGGTCATTTGCAGGGCAAAATGTTCATGTGGTGTGCTCAGAGTGTGCTTTGGTAACGTATATGTGGCGCAACATGAGGAACTGCTATCAGAAATATGGAGTTCATCACACCTTGATTTTGAGTTAATTTTTTTGTCATTATACACCCAGGAATTTTGTAAAATTTCTTGAAAGCCTCACATTCTGTTATGCAACCCCAGTGGGAGTTACAACCCATAGTTTAAGGAGCTCTGTTCTAGATGTGGTTAACCACTTTTTCTGTGTCCTCTCTCGCTCATTCACCGTTTCTCTGTGTTAGCTATACGTCTCTTTGAAGTCACTTTTCCAACCCTCTCCTCAATTTCTATCTCTTCCCCTGTCCTTTTCCTGTTTCTCTGTCTTTCCTTCCCCTGTGTCAGCATCTACCTGGCATGTCTTTTTGTCACCCCCTGTGTATCTGCGTCTTACACTTAGTCTGTCTCTATGCCTAACCTTTATCCCTTGCCTCTCCCTAAGGCTAAGTACATCTGTCTGTGCACCTTTGCTTATACACCGCAGGTGGCTGTCTGCGGTTCTGGGAAGGTAGGGCAAGGGACATCAGACCTCGAGGGACGGAAAGAGACATGACTACGTGCATTTCTCTCTCCAGTCTCCACCCCATCACCCTTTCATTTCAGTAGGCCATTGGCTACGAGACTTCTTAGTGATGTCAAAAAAATTTACTGCTTTTAGGTGACAGAGCAGACTGTATTGAGCTAGAAAACAACACAAAAGGGCCACCTGACCAGGAAGGTGCTGGTAAAAAGGCATCCTCTTTGAGACTTCCCTCCCTAGCTTATTGCCCAGGCCTTCTCCAGCCCCAGCTGTTATCCTGAGCCTCTCCTGTGGCCTGGCCCAGCTTCCCTCCCTCTGAGAAATGCTGTCACTCGGTCATGTCCCCACCTGGCCTGCCTGCACACAATAAGCACTGTCGTATTCCTCAGGCTATGCTTTCAGAAAATACAGTGTGGACACTCCCATGGAGTCCTCAGTATCTTTCCACCAGGAACCTACCGTGTACGAAATACTGATCTTTCAAAGGGGAGGGAGCCTACCCTTCCCTTATAAGGCTTCTGTTCTAAAAGAATGGGACAGGTAATAATCTAAATCTGAGGGTAAATGATATAGATAGGCGAGAGAGACTGGTGAGGAGAGATAGAAACATAGATGGGGGATGCTGTGACCTCTTACCTGGATTACTACTGAAGCCTCACTAATCTGTCTACCTTACTCTCTCCTACCTTTATCGGACATGCCCTGTTCTCACAGCAACAAGTAGAATTGTATTCGACCCCGAACATGAATCACTTCTTACCTCTATTCAAAACCCTCCCAGGGAATTCAGAATCAAAGCCCTCACTTTGGCAATCATGTTAGTCCTTGTGATGCTCTAACTGACTTTACCTCCCAAGGTGTGACCTTTGCTCAGAGTTCCACCCACCAGGGCTCCCTTGCTCTTTCTCAATGTGCTATGAGTAGCTCCATCTCAGAACCTTTGTTCTGGCTGTTCTTCCTGCCTAGACTTCTCTACTCCTAAACAGCCACAGGACTTACATCCTCCGCTGTTTGCTTAGAGGCCCCTTCTTTGTGAAGCCTCCTTATCCCGCCCATCAAAAACTGCAATACCCTCCCCCCCTCCGACACTTTAAATCCTCTTCTGCTTTATGACTATATTTTAGAATGTTTTTGTCATCATCTGATATACTAACTCACCTAATTTGTCAATTACACAAAACTAGGAATCTTTATTCTTTTCCTTTGGGGCTTCTTTGTTTGTTGAGACGGGGTTTCTCTGTATAGCCCTGACTGTTCTGGAACTCAGAGATCTGCCTGCCTCTGCCTCCCAAGTGCTGACTTAGGAATCTTTTATCTGTCTGACTCACAACTGCACCCTCAGTGCCTAAAACAGTGAATGAGCTGAAGTAAGGAAATTTTTCCAATGAATCAACACAACAAGCACATTTAAATTTATATTCATATATAAACGTACACTCACACAACATAAAAGACAGAGGCCTTATCATTATCCACAGCCCTACAACATTTGGTCTTCCGTGACCTCCCCTCCTACCACTGCATCTCTGAAATGTACCATTTAACCTTAGTCTTCTGACTCCCACACACATTCCTGACCACAAGTAAAGATATTTAGACCTCTTGCCTACCAGGCCTGAGGCTGGAAATTCAATCCCCAGTATACCAAAAAGCAAGACAGAGAGCAGAAGAAGCAAAGGGTGGAAGAGAGAAAATGGGAAAGAGCAAAAGACAGGAAGCAATCTAAAGAGTGGCCATCAACGGTTTAACAAAACAAAGAATACACTGCAGCAGAGATGAATAAGTACATTACAATTGGGATTAGTACTGTGTGTGTATACGTGTGTGTGTGTGTGCACGCACGTGCACATATGTGTACCAGATTATGGAAGCAGTAAAAAAAATGATGCTTGAATACAACTTTAGGTCTTGTAAAGGGGAAAAGGAGTTGGACCATCTGCAACCCTGCACACCCACCAATGGAGAAAAAGGTATCTGAGGACGTTAGGAGACAAAGCTCTTAGACCCAGCCAGGAGTGGTAGGGGCAGGAGGATCTGGGGAGTCAGGGGGGAAGGGCTCATAGACACACTAACCTGCCCTCTGTTTCTTTCTCATCTGTTTCTCCCTCTTCCCACCATGTTCCATTCCTTCCATTTATGTGTTGTTTTCTATCCATTTACGTCTTTGTCTCCATTTATCAATCTCTTTATTTACCGCTCTGTCTCTGCATTTTTCTCTATATCCTGCCTTCATTTCTCTGTCTCTGTCTCCCTCCATTGTCCCCATTTGCAGGTGTAGCTCAGCAGGACAACTGATGGAGTCCCCCAGGGCCCATCAAATACTGGACTGGCCGACCCCCTAGGGTTGGGGGTAGCCCTTGCCCCTCAGTATGGCCAACACCACCGGAGAGCCTGAGGAGGTGAGCGGCACACTGTCCCTGCCATCAGCATCGGCTTATGTGAAGCTGGTGCTGCTGGGACTGATCATGTGTGTTAGCCTGGCAGGCAATGCCATCTTGTCCCTGCTGGTGCTCAAGGAGCGTGCCCTGCACAAGGCTCCTTACTACTTTCTGCTGGACCTGTGCCTAGCTGATGGCATACGCTCTGCCATCTGCTTCCCCTTTGTACTGGCTTCTGTGCGCCATGGCTCCTCATGGACCTTCAGTGCACTCAGCTGTAAGATTGTAGCCTTTATGGCTGTGCTCTTTTGCTTCCATGCGGCCTTCATGCTGTTCTGCATCAGCGTCACCCGCTACATGGCCATCGCCCACCACCGCTTCTATGCCAAGCGCATGACACTCTGGACATGCGCAGCTGTCATCTGCATGGCCTGGACCTTGTCTGTGGCCATGGCTTTCCCACCTGTCTTTGATGTGGGCACCTACAAGTTTATCCGAGAGGAAGACCAGTGCATCTTTGAGCATCGCTACTTCAAAGCAAATGACACACTGGGCTTTATGCTTATGTTGGCTGTGCTCATGGCAGCCACACATGCTGTCTATGGCAAGCTGCTACTCTTCGAGTATCGTCACCGCAAGATGAAGCCAGTGCAGATGGTGCCAGCCATCAGCCAAAACTGGACATTCCATGGCCCTGGGGCTACTGGCCAGGCTGCTGCCAACTGGATCGCTGGCTTTGGCCGTGGGCCTATGCCACCAACTCTGCTGGGTATCCGGCAGAATGGGCATGCAGCTAGCCGGCGGCTACTGGGCATGGACGAGGTCAAGGGTGAAAAGCAGCTGGGCCGAATGTTCTACGCGATTACACTGCTCTTCTTGCTCCTCTGGTCACCATACATCGTGGCCTGCTACTGGCGAGTGTTTGTGAAAGCCTGCGCTGTGCCCCACCGCTACCTGGCCACTGCTGTTTGGATGAGCTTCGCCCAGGCTGCCGTCAACCCAATCGTCTGCTTCCTGCTTAACAAGGACCTCAAGAAGTGCCTGAGGACTCATGCCCCTTGCTGGAGCACAGGAGGTGCCCCAGCCCCCAGGGAACCCTACTGTGTCATGTGAAGCAAGCCAGTAGGTGATAGGCAGGAGGAAAGTCATGATCACTATGCTGGGGCCAACAGCAGGAGAAGAGTGTGACCTATACAGAAGCCTTCTCTTTTGACCTTCAACCCAGGCTCTGAAACCATCCATAATCGAGGCCTTTTGCCAACACCTCCCTAGGGATGGAAACTGGGCGAGGAACCGGAGGCATTTCTAGTTTTGTAGGGCTTGTCCCGAAGCCTCCTCCACTTCTACAATCTCATTTCCCCATGCCCCCCCCCCAACTCCCGGTCACTCTCCCTCTCTCTTATCTTTCTAAAGTGACTATTTGGTACAAAGAGAACAAACTGAACGTGCAGGGTTTTTAATGGTAACAGCTTAGAAAACAGGCTTGCTTGTTTAAATGTAGCTCCCCTTTTGACATTGTCAAGAAATGGAAAATTTCTCCTGTAAATTAGACTTCCAGAGATCTTACTGCCCTCTGGGCTCCCATTCACCCTCCCCTTGTAAGTCCCTTAGCAAGACCTGGATGTTTAGGAAATATTGACTTGAGGCTTCACACAAGAGGGACCAAATGGGGTGCTGCCCTCCTGGGGAGCAAGGATGTTTAAATTGCTGTGTTGTGTGCAGTATTGTTTTTGGCTAACCTTGATCCCAAGCCTAGTGTCCTATCACTCCCTGTCCTGTCCAGACTTTGCAGGTGTTTCTTTAGGCTCTGTTTTGAGAAACCAAGAGCATACAGAGAAGAGCCTCCATGATGTGCCCAGACTAGATGAGGAGCCGAATAGTAGATGACCTCCTCAACCCAAATATGCCAAACTTAGCTATATTCTCTAAAGCTGTCTCTTGGATCCCCTAACCCTTCTAGGAATATGCATCCACCTATCCCCACCGGGGATGAGATGCGTATATGCTGACAGGGGAAGTCATCTATGGAAGTGCAGTGACATCGCTGAACTCCCTAGAGTGGCTAGACTCCAGGGCCTGGAGTCAGAGCTAAATTCAGCCCCACAATTGTTTCTTGGGTTCACACTATTCTTTCAAAAGTGAAAATTCTTTGGAGGTCTTGGTAATCAATAGTGATACAAACCTCAAGGCAATGTGGAACTGAGTTCATTCCTGACTGACTTTTTTGTTCTTTCCAGGCCTCAGAGGCCCTGAACCCCTTCCTTAGTTGCCCTTCTGGGCCCCAAACATCCTTTCTTGCAATTATTTCTCCCTCTGCTCTTACCTATACCCAAAGTGGAGCAAGCTATGCCCAAATTCCACAGGTGGAAGGTCCCAAGGCTCTTTTCCACAGACAGAGACCACTTTGGGTTTACTTCAAGGCCAGTTCTGTAGACTGGTCAGCCAAGGCGGAACTCTGCCTAAGTTTGGGACTGTGATCTCTCCATTCCCCTTTTTTTCTTATAAACTTCTATCCCAAACTCCATCCCTACCCCCAAGATAGCCCCTGAACTGAGGAAACCTTGACCCAAAAGCAATGAAGGAGGCACTCTAGACAAAAGAGGTATTGGTTGTAGAGTGGCCTTGGAAAAGCAGACCAGAGTAGCTGAGAGGCTGGAAATGTGGTGGGTGGGGCTATTCTCTCAGTAAAGATGATAGAGGAATGAATGCCTTTCTGAAGGCAGGGGTGGAAAGACCAAAGTGGGAAGGCAAATAGGGTAGACTCAGGGGGGGTTCCTCCATTTCCTTTTTCTAACTGCCTGGATTCATCATTGGATTTTGTAAATGGAAAAACTGAAATGAACAATGTTATATTGGATTCTCTCTCTCTCTCTCTCTCTCTCTCTCTCTCTCTCTCTCTCTCTCTCTCTCTCTCTCTCTCTCTCGTCTATGTCTGTGTGTCCTATCTGTGTATGATCACATGTGGAGAGGTATGATTGAGTGAGACAGTGTGTGTCTGTGTGACTTTGTGTGGATAGGAAACTCTGAGGAAAACTTGCCTGGTACACATATGTAAGCAAACACCTATATGTGAGGAAATAGAGTACACACACACACACACACACACACACACACACACACACACACACAAAGGAGGAGAGGAGACACATGAGGGAGGAGAGGAGACGAAACTTAGTATGTGCCTGCAGCAGGAAATAGCGTGCTTAGGAGATGGAACCTGAAACTTTTTCTGTATGTATGTATGTATGTGTCACGAGGGTCAAATCCCACCTCATAAGATTGTCTTCCCTTGGCCCAGCTTCTGAGCACCAGGTGAGGAGAAAATAGTTTAGAATCTCATCTCTTCCAAATGTCTGGACGTTCAGTCCCAACCTCAAAATTCAAATAAGGTATCTCTGAAATTGGACCACCATGAAAATAGGAATGTGGGAGGAGGGTCAAACACGGAGGTAATGGGTTAAGAAATGGCCCCCTGCACTGGAATGGCTTTTAGAGGAACTGCTCAGTTGGAACCGGCAGTTCTCCTTAAGATTCCACTGTATACAGCTGGGACTTTGTTCAGTTTTAATTCAATTCAAAAGGAAAGATGACATGGAGGAAAAAAACCCAAGTCTTGCTTGGGGTCCACCCAGCTGACCCACTCCCTAGGCGCTCAATTACTTTACTATGTATGTATTTATTTATTTATTTATTTATTTATTTATTTATTTATTTATTTATTTATTCCTTCAGGTGCACAGAATTGAGCTGACCATATTCCTCAGTTCTTGGCACACTATCATCATTGGTCCATGCAAAGTCCTTTTATTATTTTGTTCTGTCCCAATGTCATCATCCATCCCCAATCCCATCCTTCTCCATCCCACATAGCACCACTCTTCTGTACTAAATGTGTGTCCTTCCAAACCACCGTTCATGTGTTTATTTACTTATGTGTATCTGTGGAAAATATATGGTATTGATGTTTTAATTTACATAAACAGTATTGTACTATAAATCTTGTTCTGTTTCTCTTTTCACTCAACATTCTGTTTTTGAGAGGTCCAGCCATGTTGCTACACATAGATCAAATTCATTCTAGTAGTCCATAAAACATATATCTCATTTTGTCCATTCTCCTGGTAATGGATTCCTAGGTTCCTTCCCTCTGCTACCACAGCAAAGCTGCAATGGGCAATTATCTCCTCTCTTTAGGGATGCCTAATTTAAAGGAAACAAGCCCAGAGAGGGGCGATGATTTGGCTAGTCACAGTGGTAGTCACCTGCCTGCGATGTGAACCAAAGCCAAAACTCCACCATCATGCCTCGTGACCATCTCTGGTCATAAATAAAATAAAATCTTAGGGTACGATTAATAGCAGCATTCACTTAGGAAAGGTTGGGAGAAGTACTGCGCAGACAAAGAGTTTTAAATTTCTAGAAAAATCTACCTGATTTAGTTGAATCACAATCAATTTTTATGACGCAGAGGAAGTTACTGTTTTGCATCTGTGATTGTTTCTAGAACCATTTTGCAGAGATAGAAAAAGCCACGTCAAAACCTGACCACCAAGCCAAAGACCTCACTCAAGATACTTAAATTACTAGCACGTCAAGGCAACCTGCGTCTGAGGGGCTACAGCGCTCACGCAGGGACATAAACTGGTGGGGGAAGGGACAGATTTTTAAAAGTGCGTAGTTGATCTGGGAAGCGGGGCGGGGAGAACGATAGCGAGGCTCTCAGATTTCATTCGAGCTCTTCTCGCTCCCTGGTGCTTGCGCACTCCCAGCCACCCTCCCCGGGTCTAGTCTTGTGGTCTTCCAAATCGCTGGTACTTTTCCCATTGGATAAAACATTGCAAGAATGAGGGTGAGGGGTTTCTTACCCTGGCTTTCCTTGCAGCCAATCGCCGTGCGGTTTTCCTCTCATCACTGGGGCAGTCAGCCTGATGATTGGTGGGTGCGAAGGGAGCCAATTAGAAAATGATGATGTGTAGTGTTGGCAAGCCGATTGCGTGAGACAAGGCAGGGGTTGAGTGAACGCTAACGCCACCTCCGAGGCCTGCAGCCAATGGTGGGCAGGACAGACGCCTTGCCAAGGAGTGGGCGGGGCCTCAGCGACTGGCGTTGAGGGAGTAGAGCAGGCGCTGTGGGAGGGGACGTCAGAGCGAGGTGGTGAGCGGAGCTGGTCGCGTGAGGTGTGGCGGCTCCGCTTCAAGTGTGACTGGTGGCGACGGCCTCATCTGAGTGCAGAAAAGCCAGTGCAATTGCCTGAGCTTTGAGCGCGGTCATCATGGACCGCCCGGATGAGGGGCCTCCGGCCAAGACCCCCCGCCTGAGCAGCTCGGAACCCCGTCTGCGTGACCTGCCGCCCCCGCCACCCCCGCCGCTCCTGCGACTGCCCCTGCCTCCACCTCAGCAGCGTCCGAGACCCCAGGAAGAAACCGAGGCTGCACAGGTGCTGGCTGACATGAGGGGGGTGGGCCCCACGTTGCCCCCACCACTGCCCTATGTCATTCTCGAGGAGGGAGGGATCCGCGCGTATTTCACCCTGGGTTCTGGGAGTCCCGGCTGGGATCCTGCGATAGAGTCCGGATTCGGGGAACCCCCTCCCACAGGGATCATGGAAACACTTCCCTCTTCAGAAACCTCTGGGGGAACCCTGGAAATTGACTTTCAGGTTGCAGAACCCAGCAGCCTTGCTGGAGAGAAGGCTCTAGAAACCTGTAGCTTAGGGGGGTGGGGGCCCCAGATGTTAGTCGGTCCAAAGAGGAAGGAAGAGGCTATCATCATAGTGGAAGATGAGGATGAGGATGAAAAGGAAAGTGTGAGGAGGCGGCAGCGGCGACGGAGGAGGAGGAGGAGGAAGCAGAGGAAGGTGAAGGAGAGTCGTGAGAGGAGTGCCCAGAGGATGGAGAGCATACTGCAGGCCCTGGAGAGCATTCAAATGGACCTGGAGGCGGTGAACATCAAGGCGGGCAAGGCCTTCCTGCGTCTCAAACGCAAATTCATCCAGATGCGAAGACCCTTCTTGGAGCGCAGAGACCTCATCATCCAGCATATCCCAGGCTTCTGGGTCAAAGCAGTATCCTTCTCATCGATATGCATGGGCCAGAAGCCCATGTTTGAAGGAGAGATGTGCAGAAGAGAAACAAGGGGTGTGGGGGAGGGTCAGAGTTGGGAATGAATCCCATTAGAAGATTCTAGAAAAGGGCCGGCAAGAGGGCAAAATAGCATAAAAACTGGACTGCAGATGGGAAAACAGTAGCACCATAACATTTTTTTTTAAAAAAAAATGAATGACAAACAGTAAAAGAGGGAGGGGTAACAGAAAAGGCACATAGCTGATACACAGGATGACAGATAGGGAGGGGAAGGATGGGGAAATATAGGTGATGAACTCACAGTTGGGAGGGAGGGCAAATAAACTTCAGGAAGGGTCCAGAAACCACATAAGGCTCTGTAAGCCTGAGTCTCTGCTTACCTATCTAGAGACCTCGAAGCTGTCTACACTACCCTCCATTAGAGGGGAAAGAATAAAAATGAGATGGAACCCCTGAAGAATCAGGAGAAAAACCACTTGGATGTGGAGGTCAAGTGGTTAAATGAAGGAAAAAGTAAAACAAAGAATCCAATCCCCTATTGGTTACTATTGAGCTCATGCCCCGGAAACATATATGTAACATATTTGAAATACATAGGTTCATTATTTCAATAGAATTTATATAGATATAAATACTTAATCCATAATAGGAAGTGTTGCATGGTCACATGGTCACAGGCCCTCAACAGATAGGCACAGGGTATCATATAGATACCTAACTTCCATACCTATACATGAGGCAACAGGGCCTAAACATACAGACCAGATGGGGACACTGACCATCAACACTTGTACATGTAACATCATGTAAACACAGGCTCTTTCTTGGTAACCAAATACATTATTACTTGGACTTGGGCTTTCAGCTCCCAGACACATAACATTTTGTGAACATAAGCACATATCAACAAGAAACAAGGATCACATGGACATAGTCACAGAGCCTTAGCATCCAGACATGCAGCAAATATGAACCATGGCAAGGCTACCTAACAGAGGCTTAACATTACACTCATTTACTCCACATACATCCCTCAAACACAGAAGTAACCTTCCTGCTTCAGCCGGGTTTGCTCTGCCCTCCCTCACATTGAACAGTAAATCCTTGACCTAAACTGCTCCACTCATCAGTTCCTCAACCACCCCAAAATTTCAATCTTGATCAACCAACGTGATGAAGACATTTTCCGCTACTTGACCAATCTTCAGGTCAGACCAAGGAGGAAAGCCAAGGAATCTGGTCCTTAGAGGTGAGGGGCGGGGGTGGGAAGGGCCATGGAAGGGATACATACCACCGTTACCCCCACCTTGAGCAGGTACAGGATCTCAGACACATTTCCATGGGCTACAAAATGAAGATGTACTTCCAGACCAACCCATACTTTACAAACATGGTGATTGTCAAGGAGTTCCAGCGCAACCGCTCAGGTAAGTGGCAGTCCCAGAATCCACGGCTCACTCACATTATCATTTCTACTCCCCTGCATCTCTTCCTTCTTCCAGGCCGGCTGGTGTCTCATTCTACTCCGATACGTTGGCACCGGGGCCAGGAACCCCAGGCCTACAATCGCAGGTACCATGACACTAGAGAAAGTTTCTTCAACTGGTTTTCGAACCACAGCCTCCCGGAAGCTGACAGAATTGCTGAGGTGAGGCCCCTCCTGGCATTGCCAAGGAAAGCCTTGCCAGACTTGCCCCTGGGTGCCTGGGCAATTGCCAGTGGGTTCTAAGGCCTATACTCATGGCTCTTTTGTCTCTTTTTCCCCTTCACTCAACAGATTATCAAGAACGACCTGTGGGTTAATCCAGTACGCTACTACATGAGAGGAAGTGGCTACAGGACCACAAGGAGAAAGAAGCCAGAAGGAAGGCAAAGGTAGTTCAAGAACTGGTGCCTGAGGGGTTTTAAATAGGACAGAGACTAGGCTAGTGTCACACAGGATTTATGGAGGTACAAGGGACCGTTGAAATAATCCAATACATTGTTTACAAATGAGCAGTGATGCCCAGAAGTAACCTGAGGTTCCATAGTGAGGGTTAGCAATGGAACTTTCCTCATTTTAGAGGCCCTAGTACCCTATGCCCTTCCCAGTTTCTCCCATTAACCTTATACTCAGCTTCAAACTTCCCCACAGGAGAGCCAAGAACGAATATGAAATGGTGATCATGGAAGATGCTCATGACCATTATGCCGTTGAAGACATTGTCAGTGAAATCTCAGAAATTGATGAGATCACTGACAATGAGACCATTCATGACATCAAGATCTCTGACTTCATGGAGACCACCGACTACTTTGAGACCACTGATAATGAGGTAACTGACGTCAATGAGCCCCTGTGTGACAGCGAGAACCCTGACCACAATGAGGGCCCCAGCAATCAGATCACTGACAACAAAGACACCAGCGATGCAAGTACAGATGACAGCAGTGAGAACCCAGAAGAAAAGACCTATGACAGTGAGGATTCCAGCCATGAGAGAGCTGATGGTGACAGTGACAACCTAGAAGGTGACAATCAGCAGGGTAATAATATCCAAGAGAGCAGTGATAGTGACAATGGAGATGAGGGCAGTGATGATGAAGATAATGATGGCAATGAAGGTGACAGTGAGGGCAGTGATGATGATGGCAATGAGGGTGACAATGAAGGCAGTGATGATGATGACAGGGACATTAAATACTATAAGAATGGCATTGAAGTCTTTGATAAGGCTCTGGATAACAGCACCAACCAAGATGTGTATGAGGAGGAGGTCGAAATCATCTCTGAAGACTCAATGGAGGAAGAAGAGGAGGAGGTGGACAGTGAGGAAGGTGAGCTAGACCCCTCCCCATTCCTTTCTCTTCTGAGAATGCCCAGGCTTCTTTGGGCAGCTAGTGGTGAGGTGAACAGAATGCATATTCTCTACACTCAGATGACAGAGCAGTTAATTTTACCTCAGAGTGAGAAAGGAAGAGAGCCAGGGAAAACAGGTACCATTTGAGTTGGAAGTTGTATTTCTGCTAAAGAGCAATATGTAACCTTCTCCATGGAATGGATCAGTAACCTAGAATGTTTTGCAAAGCTTCCAAGGTTTTCTGAGAACCCTTTACTCATTCTGAAAGCTGCTTCTCACAGAAGGCTTTGCTGATCAGATGTTAGGCAAATAATGCATACAATATCCTCTACAATCGTTGAGAACCCTGCCTTTAAAAGCCCTATTTCACTTCACAGAACTCCACATTTCCCAAACTCATTGACCACAGAAACTGTTCTTTGCAACAACAATGTACACATTTGGGGAACTGCTTAGCAAAGATTGCACATGGAAGTCTGGGGGATAAAGCAATATTTAAGATAGCTCTCAGGTTTAGTTCTGGCATGGAAGACTGGTCAATTTGAACCTAGCTATGGGCAGAGGGAGGTGGAAGGGGTAGCCATTACTGAAGGCTCATGGGATTCCTGGCAAATTTCCATTGAAGAAAGGAGCAGAGCACCAAGGGTGGAAACATTTAGTGAGTAGCCACGTACACATATTTTGGGGTTAGCTAGGGAAAAGTAAGAGAATTGTCCTTTGCCTGCCACCTAATGGTATCTTTCTCCAAGGATGGGAGGCAGAACTGCCTATCTCTGGCGTGGGAGTGGGAAACTAGAATGAAGAAGACATCTAGAGTTTGTTTGGGTCACACTAGGTGCAAAAAGTAACGGATGAACATAAGCTCAAGGCCTCACTCACCTCGAAGAATAGCTGAGGGAGAAAAGGCTATTCTCAGAGATGTATCCATTTTGACTGGGCAAAGATAAATGCTCTGCCTTCCTGCCTCCCAATTCCTCTAACCTTGGATTTGAATACAATCTCAGTGAGACTTCGTCTCCCTTCTCTGTCCCCTCCTAGAGCCCTCTCCTTCACCTTCCCTGTTCCAAGCAGAGGCACTTGGCAAGCAGTCTCAGGCCCTCAAAAACACAGCTATTTGTTCTGTTCACTTTTTGAGGGGCATCCAGCCATGCTCCTCCTCCTCCCTCCACAGGTACCGAGCTAAGCGAGGACAGCTATGAAGAGGATCATATCTGTGAGGAAGGAAGTGAAGTGATCTCGGAAGATTCTGATATCCAGGAAGTGCTGCCGGTCCCAAACGCTTGGGCCAGCCTGGGGAAGAACGGGAAAATCGGATAAACATCTTGCCCTTTGGGGGCTCTCTATATATACCCCTCTACCCTATCCCATTTGCCCTCCTCTTCAGCTAGGGCTGTGCGGCCCCACATTGCACTTCTGGGGGAGACTGACTTATTACACGGGTTTAAAGATTATTTTTATGGTCTAGTAATTGCAGAGTTCTTATTTGGAGGAGGATTACCCTCCCCTTTGGCCCTCCTCCCCTGCAGGCTTCTGTGTGCTGCTAATATTTATTGTGATGCCTTGGTCAGGGCCCCTGTAGTCCTCTTCTCGTGAGTATAGGCCCAAGCCCCTCTCTCGTGCTGTGTGAACATCCTGATCGCTGAGTGAGGAGGGCCGCTGTGACCTTCATCACAACTGTGCAGTGGCCTCGAGACTCTGCTACAACCCCTTCTCCGAAGTTTCTCTACAATTCCTTTCTCCCCTTCCCCAGCCCTGACCGCGAGCCGGCCTCAGTGTCTTTGCAAGGCAGCTTCGCCTTTGTGGTATTCCTGCTCCCCAGAAGCCCCGCCCCTTTCCCCGTGACCCTTGAGAAGCCTAATAAAACTGAGCAAATTCAAAGTGCCGTTTGGAGTCTTTTGTCCGCCTCACTGCGCCGTCCCTTCGCCTGCAGGAAACGCCCTGGCACGATGGTGGTACCGAACAGTTTCACTGGCCAAGTAGAGCTCCGCGAGACTGCAAAAACATTGCATCAGATCAATGCGGGCTGTCCTAGCCAATGGCTGGACGAGGTTGAGGGCGCCCCCTCCCACCCTCAGAGACCCAAGAAACCAAGCCAGGTAGGAAAGAGCTTCCCACGCCTTTCCCTCTGGCGCAAGCGCAGAAAGATCCTGCGTCCTAGAGCATCAATTTGGTGATTCATCTATTCATTTACAGTGCGTCAAATCATTTTTCAGGCCTAGTTCGAGCTGGGCGTGGGGGAGCTATTTTTCTTGTTCATATGCAGTTTTTTAAAAAAAAAAAAAGTCACGACAACAGTCTAGACAGCACAACTAAGTCACGAAAACGTGCCCTCCTGTCTTAGGGAGGAGGTGCAGGGTTCCTGGCCCTGGGCCCAGTGGGCAAGGCAGGAAAAAAGATAACCTAGGTCATGGAGTTTGCGCTGAAGATAACGGGAAAGCGAAGGATAATTACTGTGTAGCTGTGTGATGAGACAGGCTGGACATCTAAAAGACAAGCTTTATCTGGGAGACGTTGGGAAGACTGAGAAGTGCTAAAATTATTTCAACATCAGAAATGTTTACCATATTCACTAGATCATAATGATGACTAATTTTTAAATAATTTTATTATTTAAGATTATTTTTATGTATGTGGGTGTTTTACTGCATGCATGTCTGCATGAGCACCACTTGTGTGCCTGGTGCTCATAGAGGTCAGAAGAGGACATCAGATCCTCTGGAACTGGAGTTTGCAAAATGGCTGTGAGCTGCCATTTAGATGCTAGAAAGTGAACTTGGGTCTTCTGAAAGAGCACCACTCCAGCCCCCTATTTTAATTATGTGCAGTATACATAGGTGTACATATGTGCAGGCGTCCAAGGAGGCAAGAAGCATCAGATCCCTCACATCACCCTACCAATGGTTGCTCTAGGAAGCAAACTCTGGTCCTCTGGAAAAGCAATATATACTCTTAACCTCTGAACCATCCTTCAAGCCCCAAAGATGCCTTTTAAGTAAGATACCCTAGTGGTTTATTTTTCAATGGCTCTCCTGATCTTCCCATTAAAAGCTTTATTTTTCAGGACAGCTCTGTCAAATCTTCATTTTAGAAGATTCCCTCTGCTGAATGCCAGGAGCATGGAAGGAGAGCTGTGTGGAAGTGGGGTTACCTATATATCTCAGATGAGAGTGCCGTGGTGTGGACAAATTTGGGATTTTTTTTTTTTTTTTTTTTTTTTTTTGGTTTTGGCTTTGTTTGTTTTTCAAGACAGGATTTCTCTGTGTAGCTTTGACTGTCCTGGAACCAGCTCTGCAGGCCAGGCTGGCCTTGAACTCAGAAAGATCCTTCTATCTCTGCCTCCCAAGTTCTGGGATAAAAGACATGTACCACCACATCCAGATGTATTTGGAACTCTGTTTGTTTGTGTTTGTTTTTTGAGACAAGGTTTGTCTTTGTAACAGCTTTAGCAGTACTGGAATTCACTCTGTAGACCAGGCTGTTGTTGAACTTACAAAAATCCACTTGCCTCTGCTTCCCAAATGCTGAGATTTTGAAATTTTCAAAAGATTTTTTTTTTAATTTCAGAACAGTTTTCGATTTGAGAAATACTACAAAAAGGTAGAGAAGTCTTAAATACCTCACAACCAGTTTCCCTTATTTCTATTTTACATTAGTCAATTAAAGAACCGGTATCAGCACATTCCAATCATCCAAAGTCTGTATCTTATTCAGGTTTCCTTATTGCCCTTTTCTGTCTCAAGTTCTCATCCAGAACATCACACTCCATTTACTCACATGTCTTGTCTCCTTAGGCTCCTCCTGGTTACAGCACTTCTCAGAGTTTCCTTAGTTTTGATGCTCTGAAGTTGTCAATACTTGAGAACTATCTTGTAGAATGACCTCTGATTGAAAATTATCTGTTATTTTCTATGTATTAAAGAAGATTATAGATTTGAGAAAGGCAAGACTACAAATGTAACATGGCGCTTTCATTGCATCGTATCAAAGGTAGATACTGTCAATATGACATCACTGTAGATCTTATCTTTGATCACTTGGCTGAGGCAATGTTGGTTTCTCTGCCCTAAAGCTACTCTTTCTCTGTTGTCCTGTACTCTGCAGAGAAGTTAAGTGAAGCCCATGCTTTAAAAAAACGAGGAATTTGTTCCTCTTACTTGAGAGGAAAATGCCTACATAAATGAATTGTTATTCTTTTGCACAAGAAATCTGCCTGTTCCACAGTAGTTTTTGATACTGGAACTGACAGCCTTTACCTATGGGAAGAGAGAGAATAAAAGAGTAAAAGATGATGCTGTGGGACCCTTGATATAGCCCCTTCCCTTTCTGGGCCTCTTCTTTGATATGGTTTGAATGCTAGGTCTTAGAAATAACTCTACGCGTTCTTAATAAATGTTTTGGAGAGAAGATATAGATTTTGGTCACAGTGATTCTTCTGATCTTGACTTACTTTGTCAGAGTAAACAGGATTTCTCAATCTTTCTGCTCACCTGCAAGTCCTCAAAAGGCCAAGGCAGCAAAATTGCTTAAGCCCAGAATTCAAGACCAGCCTGAACAACATTCCATATTCCTCAAAAAGAAAAAAGTAAGCTATTAAAAAAGAAAGGGGGCTGGGCGGTGGTAGTGTATGCCTTTAATCCCATCATTTGGGAGGCAGAGGCAGGCAGATCTCTGTAAGTTTGAGGCCAGCCTTGTCTAAAGTTCCAGGACAGTCAGGACTATACAGAATGACCCTGTCTCAAAACTCCCTTCCCCCTAAACAAAAAGAAAGAGTAAACTCAGCTTTAACTCAGCACTTGGGATGCAGAGGCAGGTGGCTCTCTGAGTTCAAGGCCAGCCTGGTCTACAAAAGTTACAAAACATCCAGGGCTGTTACACAGAGAAATCCTGTCTCAAAAGGGAAGGGGGGTATCTCATCTCAAGACTAGAGTTTATAGAACAGAATCTTAACCAAGGAACCTTGTGCAGAGTAAGAATATATATCCCTGAACTACCTGAAGCCAGTCCTAGTGAGCATGTATGCATGGAGAAGGGAGAAGAGGAGGTCTCAAGGGGCAAAGCCCCTGGAGTGGACCAGGAAGGAAGTCAGCCTGGCAGGAACAGCTCAGTCTAACAGGGATCAAACCTGGTTCTCTTGTCTCAATGTACCTAAGTGATGTAATTCCATCACCCCCTCTAGCAGGTTTCAATCCTGCCAATTACTATTTTAGACTAATTATTTTTGGGAAAATGAGCCCAGGAGTAGCAATCTTCCCAAGATTCCAGGACCGAGTCTAGACATGAAGCTAGTCTTTGAAGTCTAGTCTTCGTCGTGTTTTTCCTCAATCAAATCCTCAATTCTTCATTCTGGCATTTGAAGCTCTTCTTTATCTACCCTATCCAAAAGGGACCATGGTCTTCTGGGACACTCTTAGGAGTCCATTTTGGGAGTTCAATATGGTTGACCAGAGTGCTCATGCCCTGAGCTGAAGTGCTTCACCCAGGGTGACATCTTGTTACTAGTACCCTCCTTTCTCAATCTGTATCTTCAAAAAGAAGGCTAGAACCATTTCAATGTCAAGTCTAGATCTTCCATCTAACATACAGAAAACATCAGGGAACATGGACATTATTAGCTGGGACCATAAGCAGAAACTCAGAGAATGAATAATGATGGGTCCCCTGCACCCCAGGGCCTGTTCCCATGGTGAAACTACTTGCTTTTGTAGACTTCACATTTGCATTTTATAACCCTAACAAGGGGTCCTGCTGGTGAGTGTGAGGTTCCCAAGATCTTCTCCTGTCACAGAAGTGCCATTCACTTTGGTAGACAGAATCGGATTGGCAGGGACAAAACTATATTCAGGAATTTCCCTCCTTTAGGTGACCAAAAAAGCCAGCATTTGTTCTCCCAGTTGTTTGTTTAATACGTATTCACTAAGTACCTACCATGTGGCTCATACTAGACTAGGTAATAGTAATATAGGAAAGAAACAAAAGAAAACAGTCTCTGTCCCATTGGAGTGCAGAGATCAAGTTTAGTGTTCAGTGTCACTGATCTCTTTTATGCCCTAATGAACCTTTTCTCACAAAAAATATCTTTTAAAATCAGAAAAAAAATCTATAATTAAAAAGAAATCAAAAAATAAGTATTAAAATACAAAAAAAATGTGCCAGAGTAATGTGTGTGTTGCCCATTAATCCCCTACATTGTAAAATGTTATGGCTTGATGACTACAATGATTATCATGATTTTAGGTTTATTTTATTTTTATTTGTGTGTGTATATTCATTTGTGCTCCCATGCATGCACTCATGGGAACATGTGCTCAAGTTCCCATGAAGTCATAAAAAGGTTTCTGATCCTCTGGAGCTGGAGTTACAGGCAAGTGACATTTGTGCTGGCAACAAAACTATGGTTCTCTACAAGAGCAGCAAGCACTTTTAACCACCGAGTTATCTCTCTTGCTCCTGATTATTGTGATTTTTTAAACACTAATTATAAATTTCAGAGATTATATATTTGAGATATCTGCTATTTTATATGATGAACAAATCTCTGATTGCTACTGGTGACAATCACCAACATTTCTATTGCTGTCATGGTGAATTGCATTCTTTTTTGTTGTTTTGTTTGTTTTTGTTTTAAGCTGGATTTCTCTGTGTCCGGTTGCAGTCCTGAAACTCACTCAGTAGACTAGGCTAACCTTGAACCTGCCTTTGCCTCCCAAGTGTGTGCGTTACATTCTTTATCGAAAACGTGCTAAATGCTGCAAAACAGAAAAAAAGATGTAAAGTCATTCCTCCCTACCCCAAAACCCCTCCCCCAGACTCTCTTAGCGAATCTGTTACCCAAATTAAAAACCTTGCTCATAGAAGGGGTCTTCCTGTTCTCCTTGTTTAAGAATTAAACAGCTTTCGTTTAGAAGACCAAGGGATAGGTTTTATTCTGGGTAATTGCTGCTCAATTTCAGGCCAGTAAATGTACCTCTTTTGGAAGCAGTTAGGCTCACCACGATACCACCAACGTCTCACCATGATTGCCTCTTTAAGCCATAGCAAAGCTTAGTCTATTTCAACATTGACTGACTACTTGTACAGTAATTAAAAATTAAATAAACTCTGCCGGGTATAGTGGCTCATACCTTTAATCCCAGCACTCGGGATTCAGGGACAGGCCTGGTTTACATTTTGAGTTCTAGGGCAACCAGGGCTACAAAGTAGGATTACCTTTTTTTTTTTTCCTCCACGGATGGAATTAGGAACAATGCTTACCTGGAAAAAGAGACACCTGGCTCAGAAACTCCTACAAGTGGGTGTGGAACTATAGGAGACTTGAGAGCAGAGTCATAGTGTCTCTCAGCAAAGCAGTGTAAGTGCGAAGTGGCTACAGAAAGAGACATCAGGGAAGTAGGAAGTCTATTCAGTGATTTGTGCTTAGCCTGGTTTTGGGTTTCCTGTGTGTTCACAGGCGACCCCCATGACCGGTCGAATGGACCCCTCAAATGGAACGAGGAGTGATCCTTTCCTGGCCAGTATTGTTAACGGAAGGGCTTGGCTCATAAGCCAATCACACCCTCGAGAGGGTGGAGTTTACATCGGTGCTTCCATCTCCAACCAATCTCAGGGAAGGCAGAAGGGCACTCCTCCAATAGGAGCTGAGGAGCCCGCGGTAGTGATGGAACCCTGCTACCCTGCCATCCTTCCACCGAGTGTTGCGTGAAGCATCCCTGTGTCTGCGAGATCTTGCTGTGGGCCAGGTATCCATCCATTCTCCTGCGGCAGCTGTAGAACCTACGGAGGCTAGAGGTATCCCACGAGAAGCAGTAAAGGTGGGGTGGTGGGTAAGACAGCGGTGGGAGGAGAGAGAACGCCCAGAACGCGTGTGGGGAGGGACCTGGCGCGCTTTTACCTGGGCGGCCTTTCAACTCTAGGTCCGTGGGTGGTGGACGATCATTTGCGTAGCAAGAAAAGGGAAACAAGTACTCCTGCATCCCCTCCAGACGGCAGCCAGGTGAGTACCCTTGAACCCACCACTCATGCCCACCCTCTGTGGACCTCCCCATCCCAGCCTCTGGGGGAAAGATTCCGTTCAGGTCTGCTGCTCACGTGATTGTCTGTGTTACAGTCTTGACTCCATATCTGCCTCTACCCAACATCTTCTGTCTCCCTCTCTCTCTAAGACGTACTAAGGCATCCCAGACTCAGAAAGCCTAATTCTGACCTGACCGACCACTTAAAACCAGCTATAAAACTTTGAAGTATCCACTTTACTCAGTTTCATCATCCGTCAAATGGAGGTCTGTCTCTACCTGAGCCAATGAGCATGCTTGATCCCTAGAATTATTTTTCAATAAATAGCAATAATCGTGATTGAAAAGAATATTAATTCTCTTAGTCTGACCTCCCCCCACCCCCGTCTGTCTCTGGTCCTCAACCCCAGTGAATCTTTTTTAGTGCTTCTATTTTCTCTTTTACCTTTCCACGCTGAACCTATCTCTTTCCCGTCCCTAATGTGGTTAGAGGTGTGCTATTTATAACAATGAGACTGACCCAAGGGTAGGGCACGAAACTAGAGCCTGGCCTTGGGCAGCTTCTAAATCTCACTGGAGAAAGAGCTCTCTTTGTTCGTCCGCCTTCTCTGTTAACAGGTAGAGACATCAAGAATGGAGAGAAAATAAAATTACAAACTACTTTTAGCCAGCTTTGGTGATGGTACATGCCTATATTCACAGCATACAGGAGGATTGCCACAAGTTCAAGGCCAGCCTCCACTACATAGTGAGTTCAAAATAAATCTTGGCTACAGTGTAAAGCACTGCCTCAGCCCCTACTCGCCCCCCCCCCAAAGAACCCACTGTTTAATACCCCTTATGTAATGTTGGTCACCACGAATAGTCCAAGGATCTTCTAATTAGATCTCCATGTAGCCCTAAACATCTTTTCTGTCCTCATCCTGGGGTTCTTCTAGATCAGACCTTTAGAAATTCACTGTCAAGTACCACCACATTCTACCCCTATTTCCATCCTAACTTTTGAATATTCTTGCCATACATCAGTCATTCTGACACCCATTGATTCTATTTCTATAATGTATAGTTTGAAATAACCTTCTTCAGTATTTTAAAATGAAAAGCCTAGGAAGTAGAATATTCATGGGCAATCCCTCCAAAGCTAACATAACGCTTCACTTGTAATAGAAGAAAGAAAAAAATGATTTTTGTTTGTTTTCAAGACAGGGTTTTTGTGTGTAACAGCCTGGCTGTCCTGGAACTCACTTTGTAGACTAGGCTGGCCTCAAACTACAGAGATCTGCCTGCCTCTGCTTTCTGAGCGCTGGGATCAAAAGGCATGCACCACCACACTGAGCTGAAGAAAAATTTAGAAGTATGTACTTCAATATATAAATATTTGATATGGCTTCACTAGAAGAAATGACAAAATAATCTTATGCATAAATAGATGACTGTGACTTGTGCATGTGACAGCCACATGTGTATTAAGTAGTAACTCAGAAAGCATAGGTAGGGTACAGGTCCATTTCTATAAATTATGAGTAATTCTACATAAAGTTTTAAACAAAAGAATGTTTATGGTTGTTATGTTTTTAGAAAATACAAATATGAATAAATATCCTTGGCCACTAGCCTCGCTAGCCTTACTACTCTGCTTCCTTACTCCAATTCACCTGTACTGGCCTTCTTAGTGTTACTTGAATGTATTAGACATGCTTATGCCTAGGTGGTTTGTGTTAGGGCTTTCTCTGTCATCAGAATGTTCTTCCCCAAGTATCCACGGGTCTCATGCCCTCGCTTTCTTCGGGTTTCTATTTAGTTGCTGTTTTCTTGTTAAGATCTACCCATGACCATCCTGCTTAAGAATTCATTCTGGTCCCTACTCTATCCCAGCTTCATGGTTCCTACTGCATCTCACCACATTCTTATGGAGTACAGTTCTGAGTTGCTTAACAATGGGAATATATTCTGAGATAAGTATCATTTGATAATTTTGTCACTGTGCAGAATATAAAATGCTTACTCAAACTGAGACCTTTGTGACATCACCAAACAATACAATTTTATGAGATGACCATCATTTAAGCAGATTGTTGACGAAAATGTCATTATACAGTGTATGACTGTGTGTTATGTTATATACTTCTGTTGTGTTTGTAATTTATTATCTAACTCTCCACTCAATTTTAAGCTCTAGAAAAAGAAAAGGAGTTTGTCTCCCCCCCCCCCCCCCCAATGGGTCTGTAATACCTAAAACACTACTTGGCACATTTTCTTAAGTAAATGTTGGTCTGAATAAATTACAGTTTTTTAAACCTTAATAATAGTTTGGTAGGGCAGTCTAAAGTTGTATAGGATATGGTACACTTCTTTGTTATTTGGGACTGTCTTGTACACTGCATAGTGTTTGGGCATCTCTGGTAGATGACCACTAAGCATCACTAGTGTTCTCCAATGACAGCCAAACCCTTCTTGACTTGACTTGGCTTTCCCCTGGACATTCTTGCCCACCTTTGCAGCCTCCTCATACTCTGCTAGTGAGGAATGGGAATAGGTAGCCTTGATTCTAATTACCCTTTCCACCGATTTTTCTTTCTTTCCTGTTTTTAATTTGCTGATTATTTCCAGTGCTAAAGAGTGAGCCTACGGTCTCTAACATGCTAGACAGACACTCCACTACTGAGCTATTTACAAGCCCTGTTTTCAGAATCGTTAAGTATTTTTTTAGATTTATTTATTTATTATGTGTATACGTGTTTTGCCTTTATGTATATACATGGCCCATGTGCGTGCTTGGTGTGGAAAGAGGTCAGCAGAGATCGAACATCAGGTTCCCGGATCTGGAGTGATGGATGGATGGTAGTGAGTCGCCATATAGATATAGGTTCTGGAAACTGAACCAGGGTCCTCTGGAAGAGCAGCAAGTGCTCTCAACTTCTGAGCCATCTCTACAGCCCTGTGTTTTCATATTTTTTTTAAAAAAATGTTTTTTAATGTGTTTTGCTGGCGTGTGTATGCAGCGCCCACAGAGGCCAGAAGAGGGCATAGTATCCTTTGGAACAGGAGTTACAGGGCTGGTTTCAAGACTCTTAGCCACTCAGCCATTTATCCAGTCTTGTGTTCTCAGAATTTTTAAACTTTCAAATTTTTAAACATTTTTTGGAAGAGTTTAAATATATACTTAGTCAAATTACCTAAATGGTGAGAAACTATTTAACTATATTTTACCCGTCAGAATTAATAGAGAACATTGTCGTTTAGTTGTGCTTCCTTATCTGGAACAATTCTTTTAGTCTTTCTTGTCTTTCCTTACTTTGTTTTTTTGTTTTTGAAGACAGTCTCTCTACATAGCTCTGAACTCACTACGTAGATCAAGCTGTCCTCAAATTCAGAGATTCACCTGCCTCTGCCTCCTGAGTGCTAGGATTAAAAATGTGCACCACCACACCCAGCTGACTTGGATACTTTTGAAGTGTCCTGGGCAGTTATTTTCCCGAGTTCAGGTTTGTGTAAGTTTCATTGTGGTTAATTAGTTCTGCATTTTGGGCAGGAGTGCCAGAAGAGATGTTACATGTTCATGATGTTTCATCAGGAGGGACATAACACTTTGCCTCAATATTCATTTTTTGCTTTGGCTGCTTGTTCATGTGATGCCTGCCAGGTTTCTTTACTATAGTTACATTCATATGCTGCATCACAATGTTTTGGCAATAATATAGCACTGGTTCCGTAAGATTAATTATTTAGTGACATCATAGACATTAGTATTTATAAGTACATTCTGATTATAAAATGACCTAACTATGAATTTCTTAGAACGTACCTCTATTGTTAAACAATTCGTAACTGTGCTTACATTACATTTATTTACCTATCCATTTATTGTGTATATGGGTGCACACATGCCACAGCACATATGTGGAGGTCTAAGGACAATTTATGACAATTACTTCTTTCTCCCCTTACCCCATGTATGCTCTGGGAATCAAACTCAGGTTATCAGACTTGGCAGCAAGCACATTTATCTGCTATGGCCTCTTGCTGGCCCCAACGCATGCATGCATGCATGTGTGTGTGTGTCTGACTGAGTGTTCGTTGCTAAGTATGAAATCCAGGAATGCTGAGCATTACCCCAAACCTGTAGTTTTTCCTCTGTAAAATTAGTGAGTGATTTATATTAAGACACTCTTTCAAATCTTAAACCATCCACTGCCCCTCTATGTTACTTGTAATAACATACAGCTGCCCCTGCCACTTTTCATTCCTAGAAGAATTTGACCACATGAGCTCTCACTTTCCTCCCTGTCTGCCTGGTGCTGGTCATCTAATCCAGGGACTTGCACATGCTGGTCAGAAGTTCTCTATAATGCTAATGATCCACTTTTTAAAAAGTGCCCTTCTAGTCTACCTAGGCAATTTTAATATCCCCATAGATGGTCTTTCTCATATTCTCATCTCTCAGTTCTGTGACCCGCTCTCCTATCATCCAGAATGGTAATTTTACATCTTCTCCCTTCTGAAATTCCCATGCTTTGATCCTCACGCTCAGGCTTTCTGCTCACCTAAAAATTTAAATCTATCAAAATAAAATGTCCATCACCCATGAAGCTGAGGCACAAGAACCAATTCCAGGCAAAACTGGGCTATAGCAAGAGCCTGTCTCAGAAAGGAAGAAAAGAGGTCCATAGATCCCCACCATCCTTCACATATCATATGAATTCATTTACCTTTCCTTCACTATTATTATGAACTAGTCATTTTTTCTGTTATTAAAATCTAATCTTTCCACTTTGATTTTAAAAAGCCCCATATTTGCTGTGTGTGTGTGTGTGTGTGTGTGTGTGTGTGTGTGTGTGTGTGTGTGTGTGTGTTTCCTTACAGGGTCTCACTATTTAGCTCGAGCTATCCTGGGGCTCACAGAGATCCCTCTGTGCCTCCCACATGTTGGGAGTAAAGGTGTTTGCCACTATACCTAGAAAAATCCCTTTATTCTCTTAAGGACATCACTTCGCTGGTTCTTCTCTGTAAAACAAGTTCTCATCTACATCCAAATGTTTTATTATTGGTTCCCTTTTTTCTGCTTTATATTTTCTGGTGCTAGGAATTGAACCATCTCAGATGCTAAGGACACATTTTACCACTAAGCTACAGCCCTGCTCACTCCCGTCTTTTCTGTTACAACTTTATTGGGATATATTTTACATACCATACAATTTACCCCTTTGACGGGTATTCAGTGGTTGTTATATTCATGATGATATGCAGCCATCTCCACCATCAGTTTTTGGATCCTTTAACTCTAGTCCCATGCTAAAGATGCTTCCTACTTATTAGTAGTCACTTCCCAGTATTTCCTGCCCAGTATTTCCCTCCCTGCCCCCTGGTCCTAGGCAATCAGTAATCCACTTTTGGTCTCTGTCTATAGATGTGATTTTTAAAACTTATTATTTAGTTACTTTTCCTTTCATGTGCATCGGTGTTCGGCTTGCATGTATATCTGTGTGAGGGAGTCAGATCCACTGGAACTTGAGTTACAGACAGTTGTGAGCTGCCCTGTGGATGCAGAGAATTAAAGCCAGATCCTCTGGAAGAGCAATCAATGCTTTTAACCACTGAGCCATCTCTTCAGCTCATAGATTGAATTATTTTAAACATTTTATATAAATTATTTCATGTAACCAAATATGGTGCATGCCTTTAGTTTTAACATCTGGGAGGCAGAAACAGGAAGATGTCTGAGTTCAAGAGCAGCCTGGTCTACATAGCGAGCTCCAAGCCAGCCAAGTCTATACAGTGACTGTCTCAAAAAGAAAAAAAATAGAAATTATTCTGTGTAATTTACTGCACTGGCTTCTTTCACTTAAAAATAATGTTTTTCATGGACTTGGGAGATGGCTCACTCAGTAAAGTGCTTGCCATACAAGCATGAGGATCTTAGTTCAACCCCTAGAACCCATGTAAAAATCCCAAGGCATTGTGATACACACTTGTATTCTGTTTACTGGGAAGGCAAAGATAGGCTGATCTGTGGGGCTTAATGGCTGGCTTACTTGTCACTCTAAACCAATGAAAGACCCTATCTCAAAAACAAGGTGAGTAGCACCTAAGGAATGACACATAAGATTGACCTTTGGCCTCCATGTGCACATGAACACAAATACACATACACAGAAAAGAATAATGTTTTCATCCATGGAACTGTGTATATTATTTCTTTTTATTACAAAATAATATTCTATTGTATAGATATTCCATGTTTTGTTTATCCATTGGTCAGTTGGTAAGCATTTCAATTGTTTTATAATCTGCAGGTTTTCCTGAATATCTGTATGGAAGTGTTTATGTATGTATTCTATTCTCCTGAATAGAACTGCTGTGTCTTATAACACCTGTGTTTAATTTTTTTAAAAAAGATGTATTTGTTATGTATATAGTACTCTAGCTGATGTATACCTGCAGAGCTAGAAGAGGATACCAGATCTCATTACAGATGGTTGAGAGCCACCATGTGGTTGCTGGGAACTGAACTCAGGTCTTCTAGAAGAGCACCCAGGGCTCTTAACCTCTGAGCCATCTCTCCAGACCCTGCATTTAACTTTTTTGAGGATAAATTGTTTGTACAAGTTGCTGCACCATTTTACATTCCCACCAACAATGTAAGCAGGTGCCAGTTTCTCCATATCATAACCAGCACATTTTTTTGCCTTCTTCTATTATACCTATCCTAGTAAATAGAAAATAGTATCTCATTATGGTTTGGGTTTTTATTTTTTAATAAACAGTGCTTTTAAATACCTTTTTGTACATTTATTCTCTATTTGTGTGTAATCATTCACAAATGTCCATTTAAATCCTTAGTTATTCTTAACTGAATTATTATTATCCTTATAGTCTTGAGATATAAGAGGTTTTTGATTTTGTTTTGGCTTTGATATCTGAATACAAGATCCTTGTCAAAAATAGGAATTGCAAAGACTTTGTGTCTTGTTCTGTGGGTTGTCCTTTTGTTTTCTTCACTGTGTATTTTGGTTTTGTTTTTCAAGGCAGGGTTTCTCTGTGTAATAGCGCTGCTGTCCTGGAACTTGTTTTGTAGACCAGGCTAAATCCACTTTCCTCTGCCTCCTGAGTGATGGGATCAAAGGTGTGTACCACCACTGGCCAGCTTTATTGTGTCCTTTAATGCACAGAATTTTTACATTTTGATGAAATCCAATTAATTTATTCTTCCATTGTGCTTTTAGTGTTGTTCAAGAAGTCATTGCCTAAATTGGTATCACAAAATGGACTCCTGTGTTTTCTAGTATTTGTAGCTTTAGATCCTCACGTTTAGGTTGGTGACCTATTTGAGTTATTTTTTTCTGTTTAATTTGAAGTAGGGCTCTGTCTTATTTATTTTGTGTTGCTACAACAGAATACCAGAAACTGGATAAGGCATAAGAAAAGAAATTTGTTGCTCACAGTTCTCGAGGCCGGGAAGTCGAAGATCAAGGGACCACATCTGGTGAGCACTTTCTTACTGTCAGACAGACCGCATCACATGATGAAAAAGCTAAGGTCTCTCTCTCTTCTCTGAAAGTCCCAGATCTGTTCTGGGTCCTCACCGTCAGCCTCATCACTTTTTGATTACCTTACAGTGGCCTCACTTCCAAACACCATCAACATGGAGGATTAAGTTTCCAACACGAACTTCTTGGGGACACATTCAAACAATTGCAGGGTACATATTCTTTCTTATGATAGAGATATCCAATTGCCTTGGCACCTTTTGAAAAGGAAAGGATTTCCCCTCATTAGATTGTCTTGACAACTTGGTCAAGTCAATGGACTGTATTTTGTAAATGTAAAGGTTAATGTTTGGATTCTAAATTCCATTGATCTATATACCTTAATCACTATAGAGCATATTATCCTTATTACTTACTAGATTCTATAGCAGCATAGTTTAAAATAAAAAAGTTGAAATCCTTCAGTTTTGTGCTTTTAAAGCTTAGTTTGGCTATTTGAGACCATTATTTTACCATAGGAATTTCTCTATCAGTTTATCAGGTTGATTTTGTGTGTGTGTGTGTGTGTGTGTGTGTGTGTGTGTGTGTGTGTGTGTTGCAGCATGCATGCAGAAGTCAGGATAAACTCTCAGAAGCTAATTTTTTTCCTACCACTTTGTGAAATCTGGGGATTGAGCTCAGATCATCAGACCTGTACCACTACCCACCGAGCCGTCTCACTGACATTTTCTTAAGGCTGGAATTTTATGGGCTGTTGTTATTCTTTTAGTCTGCTTTGGGTTTTTTTGTTTATGCTTCTTTTTTCAGACAGATTCTGACTTTGTAACCCTGAAATGCACTAGTTAGACCCAGCTGGACTCAAATTCACAAAGATCTGCCTGCCTCTGCCTCCTGAGTGCTGGCAGGGTTTTTATTAGAAAGGGGTACTAAACTCTGTCAAAGGCCTTTTCTGCATCTATCAAAATTTTCATGTGATTTTTTTCTTTAACTTTAATATGATATATTATACTTACTGATTTTTATGTGCTGAATCATATTTGCATTCCTGGAATAAAGCCAGTTTGGTTGTAGTATATATTTTTTTATGTGTTCTTGAATTCCCTTGGCAGTTATTTTTGAAAATTTCTATTTTTTTAGAATTTTATATATGAATACTATACTTATATCATCCCCCTCTAACGCTGTTTATAACCCCCACTCCCTCTTAAATTCTTGGCCCCTTTTTCTTTAAATGTTATTCTTTTTTCAAGAATATTTTTATATGTACTGGTGTGTGAGGGTGCCATATCCCCTAGAACTGGAGTTACAAACAGTTGTGAGCTGCCATGTGGTTGCTGGGAATTGAACCTACGCCCTCTAGAAGAGCAGCCAATGCGTTTAACTATTGAGACATCTCTCCAGCCCCTAAGTATTACTCTTACACATATGTATGTATGAATATATAAGTGCAACCTGCTGAATCCATTGAGTGTTGCTTGTATGTATGCTTTTAGAAACAACTGTTTTAACTGGCTGTTATCAGCTCCATAGGTCCTCCTGACTCTGCCTCTGCCTCTTAAATGCTGAAATCATAGGCAAGCACTGTCATATACTATGCAGTACTGTTAATAACTGCTAAACTGCCTCTCCAATACCTAAAATAAAAATTTTTTGAAAATTTGAGAAATACCAGAAGATATTAGATAACCAATTAGGGGCTTAATCTCTGGAGAAGACGGATTCCTTCTCTTGGCAGTCATTTATAGTGATGGTGGGAGAGGCCATTGTGAGATTTCCCCCGTTCATGTTGGCACATCAACTGCTATTGTCCTTTTTTGGGTCTTGTTTAGGAAACTATAATGTTGAGATTTCATGGGTGAAGCTCTCCAGTCGTACATAATTTCTTAGCAGACTTCCTGGTCCTCTGGTTCTTACACACTTACTACTCTCTCTTCCAGATGGTCCCTGAGCCTTAGGTTTAGGAGTTGTTGCCATTTTGGTGGATTTGTTTGTTTAGAGGCTTTTTTGTTTCAGAAAACCTTGTGTCTGTGTTCATTGGTAATATTGGTCTTTAGCTCTCTTTTTTATTGTGCCCTTGTTCAGTTTGGGTATCAGAGTAAAATGATTTTAGTAGTGTTCATTCCCTTTATAATATAGGAAAACAGTTTGAGGGACAATCAGTAATATCTCCTTTTCCATTTCTGATTTTATTAATTTTCATGTTTCTTGTCTTTAATTTGGCTAAGGGTTTACTGGTCTTGTTTTTTATATCAAAGAAAGAATTATTTGTTTCATTGATTCTTTTGTATTGTTTTTTTTAAATTTCCATTTCATTAATTTCTGCCCTGATCGTGCGTGTGTGTGTGTGTGTGTGTGTACCTGAGAGCAGATGTCTGTGGAACCCAGAGGTGTCAGATTTCCCTGGAGTTGCAGGTGCTTGTGAGCCATCCAACATAGGTTCTGGGATCCAAACTGAGGTCCTCTGCAGGAGCAGCAGAGGCCCTTAACTACTGATCCCTATCTGCCTTCGTTTTTTCATTTCATTCTATCTATTGCTAGACCCTGAGATGTACCATTCAATAATATATGTGACATCCCTGATTTATAGCACCCATAGCTATAAACTTCCCTCTTGGAACTTCCTATACCCTAAGGGTAAGGTTACATGGAGGAGGGGGTTGTGCATGTGAGTGCATGTGCCAGTACAGGCACATGCTGGGAGAGAGAGAGAAAGAGGGAGAGAAAGAATACTACATGTGTGCCTTGATCTCAAGGAGAACAGAAAAGAGCCTTGGATCCCATGGAAATGGAGTCTAAAGTGGTGGTGAGCATTTTTGTAGGTGCTGGAAACTCAACCTATGCCCTGTGCAGGAGTAGCAAGTGTTCCTGATTGAGGCATCTCTAGAGCCGCCTTCCTTAAAAAGGTTTTTAAAAGAAGTTACTGTGATTTTTTTTTATATTTGTTAAGCTTTGCTTTGTAGACTAAAAGGTATTCTAGAGTAGAGAAGATGCCTAAGAAAAAAATGTGTGTTCTGCATTTATTGATTATTTGTAGGTCCATTTCATCTATAGTCCTGAAATTTGTTGGTTAAATTTTAGTTTGAATGACTTAGCTAAAGATGAAAGTGAGTAATGATGTCACCCACTATTATTATATATCATGACCTAGCTGACCTTTATGCTAAACATTAGTTTTTTTTTATGAAGTTGAGAAAGAACCCCAACATTATATGTTCATATATTTACCATTATTTTATCTTTGTGGTGATTTGAATGAGAATAGCCCCCACAGGTTCATATGTTTAAATGTTTGGTCCCAACCTAATGGAAGTGTTTGGGAAGGATCAGTATGAATGGCCTTGTTGGCAGCTTTGAGGTTTTAAAAGCCCATACCAGGTTCAGTCTCTCTCTGCCTGCTGTGTGTGCATCAAGATGCAAAGCTCTCAGCTGCTACTTACACCATGCTGCTAAGAACTAAACCTCTGGATCTGTGAGCCAACCCCCAATTAAATGTTTACTTTATAAGAGTTATCTTGGTCATAATGTCTCTTCACAGCAATAGAACAGTTACTAAGACAATCTTGTTGTTGAATTGTTTCTTTTATTAATATACAGTGGCCTTTATTTTTCTGACTAATTTTGATTTGAAATCTACTTTATCAAAGTTAGAATAGCTATGCCGACTTTTCTTTCAAATCCTATTTGCTTGTCAAATTGACTTTCTTGCTTTGGCCTTCATTGTGTGAGTGTCTTTGCCAGTGATACCAGATACTTGGATCTTGGGGTTAAGAGGTGGTTTGGGTTTTAGTTTTTGTTCTATTTTGTTTTTAATTCAGTCAGCTAATTTTCTGTTTTTAATCGAAAAACTAAGATAATTTCTACTTAAGGCTATTTTCTAATTCTTATCATTTTGTTGGGTTTATTCATCTAGCTGCTTAGATTATTCTTTGTTCTTTCCTATTTCTATTAGGGGCTTTCTACTTGCTGGGTTGGATGTAGGGTTCTTTCTAGTTCTTTGTTCTCATGGAATTCATTCTCTGCTGTGCTTTCATAATTGGCTGTATTTCTTACTCCTCTGTGTTTAGGATTCCTTTAATATCTTCTGCAAGTTTGGGCACAGTGGTTATGAATTTATTTGTTTGCATTGAAATAACCTCCTTTCTATTCAGTGTTAAAAAAATAACTTTGGTGGATTGGTAGTTAGCTACTCTCACAGACTGAAATACATACACTGAAATACATACACAGTGGTACTGTACTTCCTGACTTAGATTGGTGAGTGGTTTGATTATTCTAATGTATTTCCATTTGTGATTGAGTTGAGTTTTAGAATTTCTCTTACAACTTCTTTGTTTTGTATTTTTGATGGTTTTTTGGGGGGGGTGTTGTGTTTTTATTTTTGTTTTGAGAACAGGTTCTTATGTAACCCAGGCCATCCTTGAACTCACTATGTAGCCAAGGATGTCCTTGAACCTACTGTATCAACTTCCCAATTACTAGGATTACAGAAGTGAGCCACAACATTCACTTCTAATTTTCTTCAGAAAGGGCTTAGTCATATTATATATGACTTTTAAGGGCTAGGAAGTTGGCTCAATGGTTATGGGCACTTGTTCCTATGCCTGATGGCCTGAGTTCAATCCCAGCGGAAGGAGTGAACTAACACCACTGCAAATTGTCATCTGACCTTTACATGTGTGATATTGCATACATACACCAAGTATAACATTTTCAAAAATTAAATATTTTTTTGTATGCCACTGGATTTGGCTAGCTAGTAATATGGTGGGATTTTTTTTTACATTTGTTTACAAAATATATGTATAGTTTTCTCATAATGACTTTATTTGGTTTTACTTTCAGGAACATTTTTTCCTTTAGAATGACTTGGCAACAATTTTCTCTTCCTTTAGTTTTGGAAAAGATTTGTGAAAAATTGTGTGATTGTTGTCAACTTGACAGGATGATCTAGAATCCCCTTGGAGACATGACTGTGTGCGTGCTTGTGAGGGACCATCTACACTGGGTTAACTGATGTGGCAGGACCCACCCTAAATGTGAGCAGTACCCATCCCACTCACTGGGGTCTAGGACTGGATGCAAAAGAACGTGAACTTAACACAAGCATTTACTGCTCTCTTTATCTGTGAAGAACAGCTTTGCCAGGTACAGTCTTTGTGATTGGGATGCTTGGGTTTGGTTCACTTTCGCAGACTGACCAGACTCTTGCACTCTTTCCTGCCCTATAAGATCTCTGCCGAGGAATCTGATGCCAATCTTAGTGCAACTTTCTATGTGTTATTTGCCTCTTTTGCCACCTTCCGAATTCTTTGTTCTTGGTATCTGAGAACTAACTCTGTCTTCCTGCAATCCTCTTTGCATTGAATCAGATTGAATCCTTTGGACTTTCCCATACTTGAACAGTTATGCCTTTTGTAAAAGTCAAAGCATCTTCTATTCTTCTTGGGTTCTTTGTCTCTTTGTCTCTCTCTTCTCTGTTATATACACATGCTCTTTTGATGCTGTCCTATAAGCCTCTTCTTTTTCGTTCTTTTATTCTTCTCGAACTATAAAGTTTCAAATAGAGTGCCTTTGAGTTCACAGATTATTTCCTCTTTTGGATTCTTTTGATGCTCTGGATTGCATTTTCCACTTCAATGATTGCATTTTTTTTCTACTTCAGACTTTTTTTAAGCGAATTGTAGTGTCCTTGTTAATGTTTCCTTTAGACCACTTAGCATTGTTGCCTTGCTAACCTTGAATTGCTTCCCTCTGCATTCTCATTGACTCTCAGTGAGCTTTTCAATAATGATTTTGAGCCCTTTTCAGGTAGGTCTAAATCTCTTCTTTACAGTTGGTTCCTGGTGCTTCCCTTGGCGCTTCAGCACTGTGTTTCTCTGATTGTTCTTGATCCCCGGGGCTATGCCTTTGGGTATGATTTGGAGTCTGTTCTTATTTCCATCTTTCTAAAGTGGCTTTTTCTGTAGCAGCCCATCACTGGTCAGTATGTTCTACGGATAAGATTATTGTGGCAAAGTTTGTTCCTGATCCAATTGGTAGAACCTTGCTGTGCAATAACATTGGCCTATTGATTGAGTCTGAAGCCTGGAGTGTATGTCCCTGGGTAACTTCAGGTAGTAGCTTGAGATATACGTCCTCAGAGTCCACTGGGGTGAGGCTTGAGGTTGGGTCTGCAGAAGCTAGCCAGGATTTCCAAAATTATCTGTTCTGTTGGCCTGTGCCCGAATCCCAAGTCAGTGAGATCTGGCGTAGCACTTAAACAGTCTTTCAATCCGAATCCATGGGGGCCGGGGATCTAGATTCTTGTTATGTAAGACCTAAAGCTTGCATCTACAGAGATTGGCCAGCTACCACTGCCTACTGGGGTAAGCATGGATCCTGTATATGCTGGAGAAGACTTGGAATCTGAATTCCAAGGAGCCTGAAACCATGGAGGCTAGCTTAGATCCTGGGTAGGCCTGGTACTGGAGCAAGTATGGAGCATGGGATCTATAGGGTTCAGCTCAGCATCAAGGTCTGCTGGGATATACTTGGACCCTCATTCTGCTAGAATAGTCTAGACTGTGGGTCTTATAGAATGTAGAGATAGAGGGGCCAGCCTATCACTAGGCAGGCCTAGAATGTGTGTCTTTGATACCAACTTGGTAGCTATAGCCAAGAGTGCTGCTGACCTTAGGCTGAGGCATGCCTAGTGTTAGAGTAGACCTGAAGCGTGGGTCCCAGGGTTACTGGGGCATGATTGGCTATGAATAAGCTTGCAGTCTAAGCATGTGAGGTCTGTCCTGCTACTTAAACAGGTTAGATACTTTGGCCATTCTGGACACTGTGGCCACTTGAGTTCTCCTACTATTGGGTGGTTTCTGAACTCATCAGGAATCAGTGGCCTGAAGCACTGGGGAATATGGTGCCAGGATGGACCTTGAGGTTATCACGAAGGACTGTGTTAGATGCCCGGAATGGGACTTTACTGGAATCAGCTCAGACTGGTTGTCCAAAACAAGGCTATTGACTGGGATTGGGGGATGAATGGTACAAAACCGCCCTTAGTGCGTGTGTCTTCCAGTGTATCTTCCTACGTCTCTGCTACACTAGGTACTGTGACCTGCCACTCCAGCTCCTTAACTTGAATAATAGTATTTCCATTTAAGGAAGACAAATGCTACAAAGTTCTGCTCTGCCATTTTGCTGACACCTGGATTCTCTAGATTTTGTTCTGATTTATTTTGTTCAGATTTTTGTTACTGCCTTTATGTGACTATTTTTGTTTGTTGCTATGTATTTACTGAATTCTGGGGACGGATTCAGTGGGTTCTGTATTGTATTATGTGGCTCCTGAGTTTTCTTTAAACATTTTTTAAGTTCTTGTTTTTATTTTCAAGCCTGGATTCCTAAGGATCAGGCCTAGGTGAAGAAGTTTTGTAATCAGCAAATAATTGTAAGAAAATCTTAAATATTTATGGAGTCCTAAGGATTGGGCCTTGGTGAATAAGTTGTGTAACTGGCCGGCAATAATTGCTGAGAAAATCTTAAATACTTTTCTACATATTTTTCACTTTTTATTGTGAAGACCTGGGTACAAACACATAACTGCAGATTTTAGATAGTTCACAATACCACCCAAGTTTTCATTTTCTGTTTGCACAGAGCCTTCAAGGTTATGTCAGAAGTGAGTGACTTTGGTCTTTGCCTGTTTTTCCTGTGCATAACATGGCCTTGAGTATATCTATAGTCCATAAAATCCTTAGTCATAGAACAGAACTTATTAAAAAGTTCTGCTTGTATTAGTCTCTAAAGTTTCCTTTTCATGTCTAGTCTGCACTCTGGAGGCGGAGTCAGTAATATCTCTGAGTTTGGGACAGGTTTTGATCTACCCATTTCCTCCCTTTAAGTTCCCAAGGTGGTAATATACATTGTCTAGAATTTGGTCACCTTTGGGCTAACACACCAGAGATAGGTGGCAATTTCACAAAGAGAGTAGCTAGAATTGCAGGGCTATAAACCCTAGTGTTTCCTTGAGATTCAGTAGTCTCTCTTATGGTTTTAACTTCATTGTTAATTGCCACAGTTCTGAAATGATTTGGTTGGTTTGCTCATATTTTTAGTGTTTTGGAGGGGAAAACTGAATTCATCAAAGTCCTATGTCAACCACTCCATGGACTTATTAATTCTCATGTTTAAAAAAAAAAGAAAGGCTTTGGAGGTGGGAGTTTATTTGTGTGTACAGGTGGTTGTAGGTATAGGTGTGAGTGTATGTGTGGGTGCTATAGGTGTGAGTGTATGTGTGGGTGCTGGTGATGGAATCCATGGCCTCATACATGATAGGCATATGATCAGCCCTAGCTCTCAGGTGTTAAGAATTATTTTTATTATATCTTAAATTATATGTGTGCATCTGTGTGTGCATAGGAGGACTGGTGCCTGTGGAGCCCAAAAACAGCATCACATTCCCTGGAGCTGGAGTTACAGGCAATTGTGAGACACCCAACATAGGGAATCAAACTCGGATTTTCTGAAAGAGCAGTATACACTGTTAAGAGCTAAGTCATCTCTCTAGCCTATAGTCCTCTACTTTTTGAAATAGGATCTTGAAAATACAGTCATGGTGGCCACAAACTGCTGATTTCTCACCTCAGCTCCCTGAGTAATAAACACTGCAGGCTTATACCAAGTCTGGCTCAAAAAACTTGTTTAAAGCCCACCCTATACTACATCCGTATGCAATTATAATTTAATCCCTTAATCATATTTGACAGCAAAACTTTCAAGGCATTTTATCCTCCATTTCTCTTTTCTTCTTCTGTTCTTTTTGCTAATATAGAGTATATTAGATATGAGCCTGGAGAAATGGTGCAGTAGTTAAGAACCTTTGCTGATCTTGCAGAGGAATTGCATTAAGTTCCCAGCACCTACATCAGGCAGCTCACAACTACCAGTAACTCCAGCTTTAGTGGGTGAGTCTTAGTCAGGGTTTCTATTATGATAAAAGCACTATAACCAAAAGCAAGTTGAACACATACACATAAGGAAAACTAATGTGTGGCGATCTGTTTTATATTTAATAAAACCAGTCTAGAATATCATAGAACAGAGCCATCCACAGTCAATCCCGGAGGGTCAGAGAGTGCTAACTCACGCCTTTAATCCGGGGGGGGGGGGGGGGGGGAGCACAACACAATGGACGTGATGGGACAATAGGACACTGACACAGACAGGACACCTGGAGCGGACAGGACACCTGGAGTGGACAGGACACCTGGAGCAGTGACCAACGCCTTTAATCCCCTAACTTCAAACACAGAGATCTTTCTGTGTTTCTGTGAGTTCAAGGCTAACTACCAAACAGTAGTAGCTCACACCTTTAATCCTAGCTCTAGGATTATGATGCAGAGTTGAACCTGGAAGTGAAACACCTGGGAGAAGAAGGTATTAAGGCAGGTGTAGGAAGACAGAGATTTATTATGTAGAAGCGGCAAGCCAGGCAGTGGTAGCACATACCATTATTCCCACCACTTGAGAGGCACAGGCAGAAGTATCTCTGTGAGTTCAAGGCTAGCCTGGTCTACAGAGCAAGTTCCAGGACAGCTATGACTTACACAGAAAGCTCTGTCTCAAAAACCAAACAAAACAGCAAACAAAAAGGCTGGAGAGACGGCTCTGTCCTCTGATACTCCAGACTTTAGCGAGCCCATTGTCTGGATCACTTTGCTTATAGTCATTAGATCTGCTACCGTTCTCCACTGATGTTCTTTTATTTATTTATTTATGTGTTTATTTGTGTGTATGTGTGTGTTTCTGTGTGTGGGTTTGTGCTTCTGAGTACAGTGCTTGTAGAGGCCAGAAGACGGCGTCAGATCCCCTGGAGCTGGAGTTACAGGCAACTGTGAGCCAAACAAGATTGCCGGGAACTGAGCTTGGGGTCCTCTGGAAGAAGCGTATGATACTGCTGAGTATCTCTCCAGGTCCAAAGGTAAATCTTTTAAAATTATGTTCAATAAATGAAAGAAGGAATCTATATACAGGTGGGTTATAAAGATAATTTATTGAAAACTCAAGAATCCACTCTATGAAAGGAAGGCATTGATGATGGTATCTATCCATGTGTCCCATGTCCCTACCTGTCTGCCCCATCAAAATCACCACTCCTAGCCAGGCATGGTGGTGACTGTCTTTAATCCCAGCACTGGAGAGGCAGAGATGGGTGGATTTCTGGAGTTTCAGGCCGACTAGGGCTACATAGTAAGACCCTCTCATAAAAATAGCTTGCCAGTGGGGCTGGACAGATGGCTCAGCAGTTAAAAGTACTTGTTCCACAGGACCCAGGTTTTGTCACCAGCACCCACATTGTAACTCAGAACTGTCTAACTCCAGTTCCAGGGAATCCAACACCCACCCACAGATGTACATGCAGGCAAAATAACAATACACATAAAACAAAGATTTTTTTTAAAAAGTCATTAAGCCAGGTGTCGACAGGGGCATGCCTTTCAAACAAAAAACAAAAAACAAAAAAAAATTAAAAATAAAAAACAAATCAAGAAAACAGGCTACTATCCCTAAATTTGTGCTTAACATTATTGTGCTGTTTCAAACATGTGGATTTTTTTTCAAATGTCTGACAAAGCAACTTAAGGAAGGAAAGATTTAATGATTATGTACACATTGTTCTGCTTGCACATATACTGCACACCAGCAAAAGGCACCAGATCTCACTACAGCTGGTTGTGAGCCGCGATATGCCGGAAATTGAACTCGGGACCTCTGGGAGAGCAGCCCAGGAACCTCTGAGATTTCTTCAGCCCAGAAAGCTTTATTTCGATACAAAGTTTGAGTAGAGCCCATTGTTGTCTTTGTTCGCTTTCTATTGCTGTGGCAAACACCATGACCAAAAGCGACCTGAGGAGGAAAGGGATTATTTCATATTACAGTTTACAGTTTATCATGAAGGGAAGTCAGGACAGAACTCAAAGCAGGAACCTGGAAGCAGAGATCGTGGAGAAATGCTGTTTAATGGCTTGTTCTCCATTGCTTGCTCAGCCCATTACATCATTTCCCTCCTCCTTTTCCCTTTCTTCCCTGCAATGTTTCCTGTAGTGATATAGTGTATGTTTAATAAAATCAGCTGGAATATCAGAGAACAGAATCACCCGAAGTCAATCCATGAGGGTCAGAGAGTGGTGACCCACACCTTTAATCCCAGCACTCAGGAAACTGAGATCTTTCTGTATTTCTGTGAGTTCAAAGCCTAACAACCAAAGGTGGTAGCTCACACCTTTAATCCTAACTCTAGGATTATGATGCAGAGTTGAACCCAGAAGTGAAACAACTGGGTGGGGAAGATATTTAAGGCAGATGTAGGCAGACATTCAGGCTTTCTGTAGGAGCAACCAGCCAGGCGGAAGTGGTTCACACCATTAGTCCCAACACCTGAGAGGCAGAGGCAGGAGGAGCTTTGTGAGTTCAGGTCAGCCTGGTCTACAAAGCAAGTTCCAGGACAACCAGGATTGTTACAGAGGGGGAAAAGGGCTGGAGAGATGGCTCTGTCTTCTGATAACCCAGGCTGATTTTCTTAAATACAAAATATATCATCATACCCTCCCTTCCCCCTACCCCACCTTCCTCTCAAATGATGACCTCTTTTCCTTTATTGTTATTATATACACACATGCAGATAGGTTAAATGCAACCCAGTGAGTTCGTTTTTGCTATGTGTCTGTGTGTGTACATGATTTCGGACCGAGCACTTTGTATTATAAAACCAGATAGGGAGAGGTAGTCATTACTTCCCTGAAGCTCTTTGTTTAGGAGTGAGACTCTGCAGTTTTACACCCGTCCCTATTAACATTGTTCAGGTCTTGTTTAGACAGCCATTTTTTGTGTTGATTTTTGTTTTTTGAGACAGTGTTTCTCTGTGTAGCACTCGCTCTGTAGACCAGGCTGGCCTCAAAGTCACAGAGATCCACCTGCCTCTGCCTCCCAAGTTCTGTGATTAAAGGCGTATGCCACCACTGCCAGACTAGACAGCCATTTTTAAGAGACAAAGTCTCACGGCAGACTTACTTATCTTCTGGCTTTTCCAATCTTTTTGCCTCCTCTTCTAGAGCGTTCCCTCAGCCTTAGTTGCAGTAGTTATGTTGAGGATATATTCTACAATCCCTTGATCTCTACTTGTGTCCAGAAAAATGAAATCATGAAATTTTCAGGTAAATGAATGGAACTTGAAAAGACTATATTGAGTGAGGTAGCAAGACAAATGCTACCTGTTCTCTCTTATCTCCATTCCTAGCTCCAGATCTTCAGATGTGAGTATATGCCATGGAATAACCAAAGAGAAAATATAAAGAAACTATGGGTTAACGGGGATATGTTAGGGATAGCAGGATATAGGTAGCATGAAATAAGAACTGGGGAGAGGAAGGAAGGTCAATACAGAGAAAGGGAAGAGAGAAATAAAGACAAGGTTATTATTTGATAAAGCCTTCAGAGAGAGAGAAAGGGTGTGTGTGTGTGTGTGTGTGTGTGTGTGTGTGTGTGTGTGTGTGTGAAATCCTAAACAAGTTATGCCTCTTTGGCTGACAGTTCTTCCCACAAGAGTCATAGATTACCTAATAAAACCCCAGTGCTAGGCATGAGAATCCTCTGCTGCGGTTGGTCAGGGTATTCCAAGTGACTCCAAAAACCCTGTTGACTATTGCTGCTGCCCTCAGTTGTTGCCTCTCAGATGTTTAACTTAAGTCCATATTGCTGAAGAAACCACACACTTAAGAGACAGTACTTGGGGTATTTGAGTTGGATCTAACCTGAAAACCTCACTCCTGTGGTCTGACTTCCATAGTACTAGAAAGTTCTATGCCAGTGGTCAAGGTAGGGAAGCAGTTAATATTCCTATCCACCTGTGAACCCCATAACTGACTACAATGGTAAAATATCCCTAAAGGGGCAACAGTGGTATTCATATCTTAGGGGTAATTACACAACAGCTGTCCAGTTAGACTTAAGGCCCCTCAAAAAACCATGACTGGTACTAGAAACTTAGCCATCTACCTAGGGCTAGTTAGGTCATGAATCTCAGGACCTCCTACCACTATAGACCAGCATAATTCCTAGCTGCATTCTAAATGCTTATCCTTTTCACCCACAGATAAGGGTAGCTCTCAACCCTCATCAAAGAAACTTCTCTTTTGCAACACATGGAGACCATTACAGAAAACACAAGTAGACACAATGAAGAAATCAACAAAGCACTTTCTATACAAGTCAGGACCAAGTTCCCCCGAAGTAGCACAATAGAGAAGAAGGCATGGCGACAAGAGCTTGGATTTATTTTGTTAGTTCAGGACCTAGCTCATTATCATGGTACCAATCACATTTAGGGTAATTCTTCTCACCTAAGTTATCTTAATATAAATAATTCTGAACAGATTTGCCCAGATTTGACTGTTCAGTGACTCTTCCTCCTGTCAAGTTGACAATTAATCATCCCAACTGCATCCCTTGTCAGCTTGACACCCAAAAATTTTCACTTTCAAACTAATTTTCCATCCCTTGTCCCTAAAGTGTTGTGGACATCTCACAATGTAAAATGTATTCAAAGTCCACATTGTCTTTAAGTTTTGACACTGTTTAAAAGTTCAAAATCTAGCTGGATGATGGTGGCGTCAGCCTTTAATCCCAGGAGGTGGAGGCAGGCTGATCTCTTGAGTTCAAGGCCAGCTTGGTCTACAGAGTGAGTTCTAGGACAGCCAGGGCTGTTACACAGAGAAACCCTGTCTAGCAAAAGCAAACAAAAATGTTTAGTCTGTATCCCATCTCAGCTTCAAGGCAGGTGTAAGTTCCTATAAAAACACATACCAAGTTACTCATTTCTAGTACATAATGGCACAGAATAAACACCCCCATTCCAAAAGAAAAGAATGGAGGCATAACAAAGAATGATTGAACCAAAGTAAAAACAAAATTCAGTATGGAAAACAAACTCTCTGCAGTTCTGTGTTGTGCATCTGGAACTCATGAGGGCTTGGGTATGCCCCCACTTCTCCATCTCTGCTTCCTGCAGTGCATACAGCCTTTATCCAGTGACTGCAGAGCTGCCATGGTTCTACCATCTCCAATATTTTGGAATCTCCTTTACAACTTGGGCTACACCTTCACAGCTTTACAGAATGACCTCTTATGCCTTTCAGGGACTCAGACCCTGCCATAAAGGATCTGCTCAGCACAGTTTGGAACCACAGTGTAAGACTTCATGACACCCCTCAGTCCCGCATCTTTCATGCCTTCAAAACCAGTACCATGTGAATGACTCTATCAAATTCTGCTGCCAGCTCAGAGTGGGCAGAATCGGCCTCGCTTCTCTCTGCCAGTTTCCTGTGCTAGTTATGACATTGCTACAATGAGATCAACCCATGGAAAGGCTTGGCTTTGTGAGCTCTAGTGTTTTTATCAATTTGTCTAGTATTTCATACATGCATATAGTGGCTTCAGGTTCCTTCTTTCTCTTCTTTTTTCTTTTTTTGAGATAGGGTCTCATGTAGTCTTGGCTGGTGTGGAACTCAACATGTAGACCAGGCTGGGCTGGAATGTAGAGACTCGCCTGCTGCTGTTTCCTGCATGCCAGTATTAAAAGGTGTGTGTGTCCAGCCACACCGGCCCTACACACAGTGCATTCCAATCATTTTTACCCACCACTCCTCCTAACTTTTCCCATGTCCATTCCCATCCAATTTTGCATCCTCTATTTTTAATATCCCACTGATTCCAACTTATACTGCCCATATACTCATGGTTATGGGGCCATCCATTAGAATATGGTAAACCTACCCAGGGACCACACACCTTTAAAGCTTCTGATTCTCTTTCTTAAAGTCTTTTTTTTTATTTAAAGAGTTTTTTTCCCATATCTACCACTGCTCCCCCTCCCTCCCCTCCTTCCAGTCCTCCCTCAGCCTTCCCCCACTCCATCCCCCATCCATTCCCCAAGGAGGGCAAGTTCAGTCCGGCATATCTAGTTGAGGTAGGTCCGAGTATCATTTCAGTATCAAAGCTGAGTTAGGTGTCCCTCTGTAGGGAATGGGCTCCGAGATGCCAGTTCGTGCACCAGGAATAAACTCTGGTCCTACTGGAAGAGGCTCCACAAACTGCCCACACTGTTCAACTTGTCATGTACACTTGGAGGGTTTAGTTCCTTTCCCTGAAGGTTCCCCAGCTGTCATTTCAGAGTCTATGAGCTTCCAAAAGCTCTGGTCAGCCATCTCTGTGGGTCTCCTCCTCATGAACCTGCTCCCTTTGCTCATATGCTCTCTCCTCCCTGCCTTCAGCTGGACTGGGAGCTGTGGATCTCTGCTTCTGCCTTCATTTATTGCTGGATGAAGGTTCTGCAATGACAGTTAGGGTGGTCATTCATCTGATTATAGGGAAGTCCTGTTTAGGCACCCTCTCCACTATTGCTTGAAGTCCTAGCCAGGATATCTTGTGGGTATTGGATATTTCCTTAGCCCCGGGTTTTTTCCTAACCCCACAGTGGCTCCCTCTGTCAAGACGTCCATCTCTTTGTTCTCCTTCTCCATTGCTCCTCCCACTCAAACATCCCCTTCTCTCATGATTTGTTCCCACCTCCCCTTGCTCACTCCCCCATATGATCTAAGTTTACTCAGGAGATCTTCTCTATTTCCCCTTCCCAGGGGAATTCATACATGTCTCTCTTAAGTTCCTCCTGTTACCTAGCTGTTTGGGGGTTGTGGATGGAGTGCTACTCAGTAGTAAAAATCAAAATGACATCCTGAAATTTGTAGGTAAATGAATGGATCTGGAGAGTATCCTCCTGAGTGAGGTAACACTGACTCAGAAAGATAGACATGGTAGGTACTCACTCATAAGTGGATTTTAGACATAAAGCAAATAATAGCCAAGTCTTTTTCTTAAAGCCTGATTCTCCTTCTTCCAGAAGCCATCAGTTGTCAACAGCGCCTCCATTAGAGGTGGGAGCTCTTGACCCTTTCTCCTTCTATGCTGGAATGTTGACTGGCCTGATCTTGCACAGGCAACCACAGCCACTTTGGAGCTTATGAATACAGCAGTCCTGTGGTATCAGAAGACATTGTTTGACCTGATCCTCCCTGGTTCTTACAATCTTTCTGCCCTTCTTCCTCAATGGTCAGAAGAGTTTGTTTTGACTCACAGTTAGAGAGTACAGTCCATCGTGGCTGCAGGATCTTGAGGCAGCTGTTGACATGGTGTTCAGAGTCAGAAGCAAACAGTGATGAATAAGTGCACTCCGCTGACCCATCTCCTTTTGATCCTATCTAGGACCCCAGTGTAAAGAATGGTACCACACACATTTTCAGTGAAGTTTTCCACCCCGGTCATCCTAATCTAGATAATCCCTCACAGATATTCCCAAAGGCTCTTCCTTCAATATTCCAGATCCTGCCGGCTTTACAGTCAGTATTAAGCCTCATGTGAACCAGTGTGTGTATTACAGTTACTTCTAGGAGCATGGGAGATTGAAAACAAGCTGCATCGCTGAAATGCCCACCCCAGCATTGATGATAACTCATAAAAACCTGCATTCCTGGAGCTCTTTGCCTGTATGGAGCTCCCACTGATAGTCTCCACTCCTCGTTAATTTCTTACCGCTTTTATAAACTTGCTAAGAGATCCTTTGAACTCGCGGGGCCTTGGAAATCTCTTTTGATTCTCCAGTCTTGAATATCTGCTTTCTCCCTTCCAGAGAATGTGTCAATTCAGAGGCATTAGCTATAGGATAATAGCATACTTGGCTGTCAGCAACTTACTTTCTTATCGATATTATATTCCTGAGAATCCCATTTTTTGCTCCCTGTAATTGTAGTTCATTATGAATGATGTGATCATAAAACAAATAATTCATGTTTCTGTTGATGGACATTTGGGTCCTTCTCAGCTTTTTGCTTTTATGAACGGAACTACATGTCTTTGCTTCCCATATACAGCTTCCCATATACCTGGCTATAAGGTATATACTGGGAATGGAGTTGCTGGTTAATAAGATATAAAAGTGTGGCCTCACAGAATTCTGACAAACCATATTCTAAAAGATGATACAATTTATCTGTTTGCAATGAAATGAAAGACTCTGTTGATCCATACCTTCATCTAGTTCATATAACCCCACCTATTTTTGTCAATATAGTATAAAATGATATTTTAATATAGACTCGACATCCTAGTTAACAATAGAGCTGATCATCCTTTCCTGGATATTGAGCTTTTGCTAAAGCTATCGATACCTTTCATACATTTGAATCTTTAAAATAATTTTTGCTGATATGTAAGAATTCTTTTGTTTTGTATTGTCATAATACGTCAGGTTGTGTGTGTCATATCTTTTTTCTCTGTCTTGGTTCGAGCTATTATTGCAGCAGTGAAACACCATGACCAAAATCAAGTTGAGGAGGAAAGGGTTTATATGGCTTACACTTCCACATTGTAGTCCATCGCTGAAGGAAGTCAGAATAGGAACTCGAAGAAGGCAGGAATCTAGAGGCAGGAGCTGATGTGGAGGCCATGAAGGGATGCTGCTTACTGGCTTGCTTCCTCTGGCTTGCCCAGCCTGTTTTCTTATAGAACCCAGGACTGCCAGCCCAGGAATAACACCACTCATAATGGTACACTCTTCCCCATAAACCATACATTAAAAAAATGCCATACAGACTTGCCTGCAGCCTGAGCTTATGGAGATGGAATTATGGAGGCACACATTATCTGCATAGATCTGATTATAGACTCTCTTTGCTATTGATTAACCTTTTAACCCTGAACCACTTTCATACTCTCTAAATTATTTCAGTTTCCTAGTAAATATTGTTATTTAACAAAGCCAAAATCTTCCCAGATTTTTTTTAGCCAGATATTTTTCTTGCTTTATTTTTTGCTTTACTTTTATTTGAGACAGACTCTCACTATGTAGCCCTGGTTGTCCTCAAACTTAATGTATAGATGAGACTGGCCCCAAACTCATGGAAATCCACCTGCCTCTGCCTCCCAAGTGTTGGAATTAAAGATGTGTACTACCTTGTCTAACCCTCTTTAGATATTCTTTTTTATATTTAAATACACTTCCAAATCCACTTGTTACATTTTATAAGGTTTTGGGAATTGCAGTGACTGTATAAGTCAGTTTGAAGAGAAATTGATGCTTATGAAGTTGAATTTTCTTAGCTATAAATTTGCTATGTCCTATCATTTTAAATAAGTTTGTGCATGTCTTTTGTCTAAGTGTTCTGGTTTTTCAAAAGAAACCTACAAAATTAAACCTACAGCACCCAGTATTATTCCCAGGCAGTTTCTTGTCCCTACTGAGCTTCTGACATCAGACAAGATCAGCCTGTTCAGGATGGTATGGCTGTAGATGTTAGGATTTTTTACATAAAGCCTTTATATGTTGTATGAGATACACCCCTTCATATGTTTGGATTTGTGTGCTGTAATAGGTGGAATTTCATCTCATGATATTAACATATTAAATCCAAAACCTTGTGCATACTTTACCACCTAGCTATTCCTCCAACCTCAGAGATATTTTCACTTAGTATTACTATTTTATCTATTTTCTAGGTATGTAAAAATGAAATGAATTTATTTTTGTTGCCAGTATAATTTGGAGAGAGTCTTATTATACAATTGAGGTTGGCCTGGAATTTGCTATAAAGCCCAAGCTGACCTCAAACTGTGATCCACGTGCCTCACTCAATCTCCCCCCCCCCAGCACTGAAATTTACAGGTATGCATTACTACATTCTATATTTACATTTTGTAGTAATCCAAGTTGTACAGAAACATTAGGAAAGTTAGTAAGCAGAGAGTTCCTATGGGAACTTCTACAACTTACTGTGGTATATTTTTTTTAAATGAAGAAAGCCACATTAATATATCCCTGTTAACTAGACTTTTACAAGAATTTGTCAGTTTTCCTACTATTGTCCAGTTCAAAATATTATCTTGTATTTGGTTATCATATCTCCGTAGTGTTCTCTGGCTTAAGAAAATTCCTCTATTGGTCCCTCTTTTCAAAGATTTTTATTTTATTTTTTGAGATTAAAATATACTTACATTATTCCCCCTTCCCGTTCCTCCTTCTAACCCCTCCCATTTTTCTCCTCATTGCTTCCTCTCAAGTTCATGGCCTCCTTTGTTCTTGCTACCTATATAGATATGTATATGTATAAATGTATGCATACAACTTGCTCAGTCTATTTAATATTACTGTATGTATATGATTTCAAGGCTGAACAATTGTTGGACAACTAATTAGGGGCATCTCTTAGTCACTGTAGTTCTTTATTTAGGGATGAGGCCCTGTAAGATTTCCCCCTTCCAGGTTAACATGTCTATTGGTGTTGTACTTGTTCAGATCTTATTTAGGCAGCCATGTTAATGAGACTTCAAGGGTACAGCCTCAATAGGATTTCTAGGTGACACATCTCAGAGCAGATCCTGGTCCTTTCATTCATTCTTAGACTCTTTCTGCCATGATATTCCCTGAGCCCTGGATGCACAAGTTGTGTTAGAGATTTGTCCTTTGCAGCTGGGCACTCCATGATCAGTTTTTTTGGTGTGTGTGTGTGTGTGTGTGTGTGTGTGTGTGTGTGTGTGTTTCCTTTTGCATTTTGCATTTGACCAGTTGTGGTTTTCTGCAATGTTCTCCGTGTGTTGGAAGGAGAAGTTTCTTTGATGAGGTGTGAGAACTACAATTATCTGTGGGTATAAGAATGAGTATTTAGAATGCAGTTAGGAATTATGCTGGTTTAGAAAAATGGTAGTTTTCTTGAAAGATACGTGACCTCACTGGCTTCAGAAATTTGGATAGGTTTTCAGTGTCAAGCATGATTTCCCTCTGTTGAATAGGCCTTAAGTCCAATTTGACAGCTATTGGTGACCACCAAGATAACAAGTGACACTGTCTACCTTTAGGGGCCATCCATCATGCTGTTACTGTTGTGGTTTATAGGCATCACAGCTGGGTAGGACTATTAATTGCTTCCCTCCCTTGGAAGCTTGTACAGAACCTTCCAGTCCTAAAGGAAGCTAGTCCTTAAGAAAGAGACTTTCAGGTCCAGTCCGATCCAGCTCAGATCACACAGATCCTATGTCCAAAGCATAGATGTCTTTAGCAAATAGCAACTTAACTTCAACTTCTGGGAGGCAACCAAGGGCAACAGCAATAGCCTACATTGTTGGGGAGTCTCTTAGATAGCCTTCATCTGTCGATCCTTACTTTTATGACATTAATGGTTTTGAGTACTATAAAATGCTCCTCAATTTTAGAGTTGTCTGAAGTTTACACACACACACACACACACACACATATATATATATATATATATCATTAGACTGCGCTTCTTTTTAGAAAGAATGCTAGGTTGGAGAGATTGCTCAGCAGTTAAGAGCACTCGATGTTCTTCCAGAGGTCAACTGGAGTTCAACTCCCAGCAACCACATGGTGGCTCACAACCATCTGTAATGAGATCTGGTGCCCTCTGCTGGTGTGCAGTGTACATGCAAGCAGAGCAATGTGTACATAATAAATAAATACATCTTAAAAAATAATAATAAAATAAAAACTTAAAAAAAACTTAAAGAATGCCACAGAATTGAAATGTTCTTATCATACATATCAAGGAGTACATGGTATCTATGTGGCATCCCACATGATGTGGGCTAGAGTAGTGTTTGCTGTGTTTCTGCGTGGGAAAGTTGCTGAGTCTTTTCCCTTTAAATATTCTGTTCCTTGGAGGGATCTAATCCCCTCTCAAGGAGAGGAGGAACAATTGAGCTCCAGCCCTAGAAGAGGATGGATCTATGTGTTACTTGGAATTCTTCTGTAATGATATCTATCTTTTTTGATTCTGTCCTTTGTTTATGTCCATATGAGCTTATGCATATTTGCTTAATAAATTTGAGTTATAGATCCAGTACTCTGCTCTTTGGTTTCATGCTCAAATTATTTCATCTTTGCCCCCTGGCAACACTTTCAAATTGGCTCCTATGTTCCTTTGGCAGGTTCTCATTCTTTCTTCTTCTTTTTCTTCTTCTTCTTTTTCTCCCTTCCTCCTCCTCCTTCTTTCTTCTTCTTGTTTTTCGGGACAGGATTTCTCTTTGTAGCTCTGGCCATTATCCTGGAACTAGCTCTGTAGACAAGGCTGGTCTCAAACTCACCGAGATCCACCTACTGCTGCCTCCCAAGTGCTAAGATTAAAGTCATGTACCACCGCCTGGCTCCATGTTCTTGCTCTTATTTGCTATTTATACTTATATATATATGTCTATGTGCATATATGCCACAAGTGTAGAGGTGTCCATGAAGGGCAGAATAGAAGATGCTGGATTACCTGGATGTCGGTGCTGAGATCTCAATTTGAGTCCTTTGCAAAAGCAGGAAACACTCTTACCCACTGAATCATCTCTCCAGCCCCTCATTCTTTTTTTTTGAAGGACTTCTTTACTTTCTGGTATTATAAGATACTCCAGAGTTATCTTGCTATTTTCCAAGGCAGCGGTTGCTCCACAAAGACCTGTTTCCCTTTAAGATGTCTTCTTTTGTGTTTTCCATATTAACAACTTTGTCATCTATAAATAATGAAAAGTTGTTTTTTTAATTTTTGTGCCTTTAACATATTTTGTTAAGTGAGATGTCCAGAACATCTAGTACAATTTTGAATTAGAAAGGTTATAGGGACATTCCTCCTTGATTGCTTATTTTCACAGAAACGGTATTGTTTTCCTTATTTAGAAGAATATTTCTCATGTGGCTTCTACAGGTTTCATCAGGTTAAGCAAACTTCTTCCTATTTCTCTATGCTAAGGAATTTTTATTGTTTTAAATCATGAAAGGGTGTTGGACGGTTTTTTAAATCAAATATCCTTTCTGTTTTTTAGAATGATCCTATTTTGTATCCAATATCTGATAGTATAGCCCAGTTAAATTTATAGAGTTTTCTCATACTAGAACAGTTTCCATTTTTTTAAAAAGAAGATTTGTATGTGGAGGCTGGAGAGATGGCTCAGAGGTGGAAAGCACTGGCTACTCTTCAAGAGGACCTGAGTTCAATTCCCACCAATTACATGGTGGCTCACAGCCATCTGTCGTGAGATCTGGCACCCTCTTCTGGCCTGCAGGCATATGTGCAGGTAGAACACTGTATACATGATAAATAGATAAATCTTCCTTTAAAAAAGATTTATACATGGAGACTAGAGTGATGAGCACTGTTGCTCTTCAGAGAACTCTGATTCAATTTCTGGCAACCACATGGTGTTTCATAATCACCTGTAACTCCTCCTGTTTCAGAGAACCCAACTCCCGTTTCTGGCCTTTGCAGGCACTAAGTATGCACGTGGTGCATATACATGCAAAACACTAATGAACATAAAATAAAAATTAATTAATTAATTAATTAAAGATGTATATCTGTGCACCATATTCATGCTTAATGCCTGCAGAGGTCAGAAAAGGGTGTTTGTTGGATCCTCTGGAACTGGGGTTACAGTTTATAGCTATCCTGTAGGTACTGGGGACAGAACCCAGGTCCTCTGCAAGAGCGGCAAGTATTCTTAACAGCTAGGCCATCTCCCCTGCTCCCCTTCTCAATGTTTTAAATGAGAAATTTGAAATGTGCTTTCACAACACATTTTTGTAACAATTTATATTTTAACTGGGTTTACACAAATCCTAACCAAGACTTTGTAATAAACGTGTCTATCAAATTCTTAACAGACTCCATCAGCAAAAACTTGTAATATGAGTAGGCGATAAGATATTTAAAACCAGTTAAAAGTGTTCAAATATGTTTCGCAGCTAAAATGATGCAAGTTTTTCTTTAGTTTTACTGACAAATATATTGTTGGAATTTCTGTAATAATGTGAATAGATTTCAAATGCATTTCATTTCTTTTTTTATTAGCTATTTCGTGATATTGATTAAGCTCTTATTTGCAGAACATCCACCATTATTAGAACCGTCATCCTGCAGCTAGCTTGGACATCACCAGGAGTATCTGATATTCATGAAGACAGTGTTTCGGGGTTTCTGCCTGGAGCTACACCCTCCAGAAGCCCCTGCTTAGCTTCTCTGCACCCAGCCCAATACCATCCAGTTACAGCTTGAGCTTCGTGTTTTTCGGAAAGTGCAACACAGACTCCTCCAACTGCCCTACAGGCCCTTTGTGCTCAATGAGCAGAAGACAGCAGAAGCCGGCCACTGAAGAGGCTGTCCAGATGGCAGAGCACCTCACTGGCCTTGCCTAGCACCTTTACCACAGAGCAGTCGCTGAGTGCTCTGTCTGCGCTCACCACCAACAGGCACTACAGAGAGAATTGGGAAGCCCCAGGTCACTAAGGACCGCCCTCTAGGGATCCTCGAGGGAAAAAGGCTCCACCAGAAAGCGGTGATCTTCATAGGCTCTTTGCCGCCCCGACACCTCCGGGGCTGCAGTGATCGGTATTTTTTTCACCTCCCTGGAAAACGCTGTGGGACTATTTTTATTTTTATCCTCTTGTGGGGAAAAGTTTTAAATATTGCTTCAGTCCGTTCGATAGCTATAGAGCTACTGACATTTTAGGTTTTGTCTCGTTTGGATATAGTTTTAAGATACAGTTTCTTAAGAACTGGTCCACTGTGTCCGTGTTTCAAATTCACTGGCCTCAAGTTCCATTTTGGAATTCCCTGCTGTACATAGTGTAGCTATGTCTCCGTTTTCGCTACTAATCCTGGTTATTTGCGCCTTCTCCCTTTTTTTCTTGATCAATCTCACCAGAGGCTTGTCTATTCTATTAGTCTTTACAAAGAACCAGCTATTGGCTTTGCTGCTCCTCTCGATCGTCTCTTTGTTGTCTATTTCTTTAATTTCCGCTCTTATATTTTTTGACCTCCTTCCTTCGACATTCTTTGGATTTATCCTGCTGCTGTTTTTCTGATTTCTGAAATTGTGTATTGAGCTCATTAATTTTCCGTCTTTTTTTTTTTTTTTTTCCTTTTTCGGCTTGCTAGTTCTTCGCGTTTGTTTTTCTTTGAGACGGGATCTCACTTGATAGCCCAGGCTAGCCTCAGATTCCTGATAATCTCCATAGTCTCCCCAGTGCGGGAATTCCAGGCATGATGAACTGAGCCTAGCTCTCCCTAGCTCTCCGCCTTTCCTCTTTTCTCATTTATATATTTACAAGCTAAAGATTTCGTGCTAATGCTACTTTCCTACATGATCATACATGGTAGTCATTTCATTGTTTATTTCCAGGAACTTCAACGTATCTATTATTATTGTTTCTTTGAGTCATGAATTATACAGAAGTATGTTTTAAGTTCCCAAATGTTTGGGGGATTTTTGTTTGTTTTATTACTGAAATGTATCTTGATTGTGCTCAGATGACGTGGTCTATGTGATAACTGAATAATTTATTAAGACTTGTTCTATTGCTTAGTACATAATCGATAATTATTGTTTCCTATGTGCTCTATAAGAATGTGTTTCCTCTAATTATTGACTATAGAGATCTACATGTATTTATTAGTAACTATTTTATTCAAGTTGTATTTAACTAAACTGGTTGTTTTTGTTATGATCTACCAGTAGTTTTTAAAATGAACTCTGACATTGGAGTTATCTGTTTTCTTCTTATAGTTTCCTTTTTAACATAAAGTAAGAATTGCTATATTTCTGGTAATGTGTACTATCTCTCTTATTCCTGATAATAGAGGAATTATGCTAGATTATCTTGTATTAATGTAACAGCACAAGCTTTTCTTGTTAGGGTTTATGTGGCATAATTTTCTATCTTTTCACTTTTAAGAATTTTTTACACCTTTGTGTTTTAATTCTATTTCTTGAAAACAATGTATGGCTGGACATTTTTTAAAAATTCTAATCTAAGGCTGGGCATGGTGGTGCACACCTTAATCCCAGCACTTGGGAGACTGAGGCAGGTGGATCTCGGCCTTTGAGGCCAGCCTGGTCTACAGAGTGAGTTTCAGGCCAGCCAGGGCTACACAGAGAAATCCTGTCTCGAAAAAGAAGTATCTAATGACCTCTGCCTTTCAAAACAAATGGCAAGTTTAGTTTACATTTGCTGCAGGGTGTTTTGATGTGTTTCTGACATCACATGTTGGTTTGGCTTTTCCACTATTCTTTGTATGTTTAATTTCCTCTTTTCTCATCTGCTTTTTTAGTTTTCGGTTTCTGTCTTCCTGTTAGGATTTCTTTTTCTATTCTTTGATTATCCTTGAAATTCTGGCATATATACTTAACTTACAAAGCTTAAACAGTATTTTCAGCGTATCTTGAAGAGTGTGAGAAACTTAGAAACTAGTGACTTTAGTCAACTGTTTGATTTTGTTTGGAAATTTTATTATTTGTTTTTTTTGTAATCTCACAATTATATATAGTCAGTACTTGTTCCTTGGTTTTTTCAATCTCATAATTATATGTTATCAATGTTATTCTATGTAGACCAGCAGTATTTGTTCTGATTTACATGTATATATTCTTGCATTTCAGAACCCTTCATAGCATCATTGTCTTTCGTTGTGAGAACAATGTTTATTCTTTTAATTCAGATCTCTTGGTATTAAACCCTTCAGTCATTGTTGTGTGCAAAAAGCTTTATCCTTAGAAGAGTTTTCTCAACTCTTAAAATACATGTATCAGTTCTCTTTGGCTGTGGGATGTGTGCCTTGTTGCCTTTAAAACGTCCACATCAGTCTAATTGTGGTTTGGGTTCATTTGTTTTCCGAGTGGGGTGTGCAGGGAATAATGTGGTTTCATTCTAACATGTTTACGCTTGTTCTTTTTTTATTTATTCTACGTTGGAAATGTGTTTCATGGACTTAGTGAGAAGCATGGATTTTTTAAGTAATTTCTGGAAATTTTTCAGCTATTAGATTCCTTCTTGGTTTTTTTTCCCTCATGATCCAGTTACTGGTATTTGTACGTCCTGATCTGTTTTTCATAACTCATAACACTTCTTTGATATTCTCTAGCTACTTGTACTTTATTTGGGGAATTTCATTGGGCATGTTTTCATTTATTCTCTTTTCAGTTAGATTTAATCTGCCTTCTTTTTCTATTATTTCAAAAATTGTCTTTTCCTTTGTAAAAAAAAGGTTACTTTCTAACCTGTCTAGCTATCCCCAATTACGTCTCTTGTTCCTTGCTCATCTTTGTGATTACTTCTATTTCTTTAAGTATAATTGTTTAAATTAATACTTGCTTTTTTGTGTATGTCATTATAATATTGTTTGCATCTGAACTACACAGTACACTTGATCATATCATCTTCATTGCGTATCTTTTGCTTTTCCTAAAAGCCAGCCTTCTCGTAGTTTCTTTTCCTAGTGTTCTTAGTAATTCTACAAGAATTAAACTTTCTTCTTAGAAATTATTTGTGAAATGCAAATCAGATCATGCCTCTATTCTGCTCAAAATTTTGCCATAACGCCCAGGTCCCTCAGTACGGAAGCTAGAGTGATCTCCATGGCCCAGATGTTCCTACACAGTCTGGCTCCCTTTGCTTCCCTGACCTCATTGCTGTCAATCTCACTCTTCTCTAGCTATAATGGCCTTTCTCCTGATCCTCAAGCTAGAGACCTTCCATTCAGGACCTTTGTATTTGCTGTTTTCACTACCTGGAATACCCTTTTCCCCAAATAATTTGAAGACTTGAGCAAGTATTTCCATTATGTTCAAATGTTACCTCCCTAGAGAAATATTTCTTAATCAATATATATAAAACGGCCCTACTACTCTCCATGTTGTGCCTGATTCTATTTTATGTCATGTCCTCCACAAAGCACTGATCACTACTTTATATATTTTATATTTATTTATTGTGGTTAGTGTTTGCGTCTACCAAAATAGACTGTAAGCTCCTCAAAACAGAGATTTCTGTGTTGTTTACTGCTGTATCCCCAGTGTCAAGAACAGTGTGTAATAATATTCAGTGAGTATTCAATAAAATATTTGTGGAATAAAGTGAATGAATGACTGAGTTTATTATTTTATATAAAAACATAGAAATACTCAGAGACGTAGAGGCAGCATAAAGGCCTTTATTGGCACGCTAGGGAGCATAAATATCATTATTCACAAGGGTGGTGGGTAAGAAGACACGTTGAGGACAGCTCCTGGGTTATCTGGAGTGGCAAGTTGACAAATGGCAAGATCATGCGAAGCCCTGTACTCTTTGCAACTGAGTCTATGCTATCATCTAATAAAGCAAAACTGGATCCTTTTTAACCAGCCCTCCCTCAAACTCATATTCGCATACCTTCCTGTTACTTTGTGCAGACAAAGCTCCGGCTCCCTCAGCTAGGAGCATCTTCCCTTCTCTTGCCCTGTGAGGAACTGTCTCTTGGTTCTCAGGTGAAGCAGATCACTCCCATTAGACTTTATCAGTGGTACTTGAGAGGAAAGGGGAGTGTATGATGTCTGGTACATAGTAAATACCATTCTACAGGTAAATCCCACAGAAGGCAATTTTCATATTGAAAAGATTCTTCTTCCCTATGTCAAGCTAACAGCAGTTTTAGCCCTGACTTTTCTCCCGACCTCCTGGGGTACTAGGCAGACTCCAGTGTTTCTCTGGATGTGCATGACTCTTTGAATACTAATACCGTTGTTATCTAACGATCACCAACCTTTATACCCCCCACATACACACACATTTGTTAGTACTACCTTTATCAAAATGCTAATCTACACAGCCATGTGGCACACCGTTAGAGACCACCTCTCCAGGCCAGTATCAGTTCAGTAACTGTCAGCACACTGGGTTTAGATGAATAGCTGTATAAAGTTTGACTCACCACCTACTACATTTTAGACCTCCCGCTCCATACTGACAACACCCAGATGGAGAAGGTATAATTATGATATAACCCTAATTTCAGGGTGAACGGTATGATAGCAGCAATGGACAAAATAGACCAAGAATTGCTACAGAACACTCAGCCCAGCTCAAGAGATCAGGGAGGTGTCTTGGAAGAAGTGGCATATGGACTAAACCTTTAATGATGAATAGGAGTGTTCTGGTTGGTTAATAAGGGGGATGAGAGTGTAATTCAGGCAAAAGGCACATTATGTGCAATGATACATAGCTAGAAAACAATACAGTATGCCAACCGCTTCACTACACTGACCCTTACTGGTTCTTTATATGAGAGCATGCTAGTACAGTTTGATACTAAATTCCGATATGAGGAGTGGTAAAATTCTGATACGAGGAGATATTTGCATGTCCTCTAATATGATAGTTATTAAAAAGTAATGGCAAGTTTGCCTGACATGACTGTCCATGAATTTGTTTGTATGAGCCTCCATTGACTTTGGAGCTTATGTGACAGGTGTTCTGTAGACCCACAGTCTTGGAGGTTACAGTCGCTCCCAGCCCCATGTTTGGAAAGGAATCTTTCATAACTCCTGGCTCTAGCTGTGGAATAGAAAGTCTTCAGGGAATGGAGTTGGCCCTTCCATCTTGTCCTCAGATATTAGGGTTTATATCCCTTTGAGGCACAAACCCTCATATCAAGGCTGGACGAGGCAACCCAGTAGGAGAAAAAGGCTCCCAAAAGCCTGCAAGAGTCCCACTGTTAAGGAGTCTCAAGAATATGGAGCTAACAACCATAGTGTGCATGCAGAGAACCCAGTGCAGACCCAAACAGGCTCCATAATTGTTGTTTCTATAAGCCCCTATGAGCCCTGCTTAGCTGATTCTGTGGGCTGTGTTCTTGTGGTGTCCTTGACCCCTCTGGCTGCTATAATCCTTCCTCCCCCCTTCCAAGGGGTTCCTTGAGCTCTGCCTAATGTTTGGCTGTGGATCTCTACATCTGCTCCTATCAGTTTCTGGATGAAGCTTCTCTGATGACAATTAGTATTGCAGAATATCATTAGGAATTATTTCATTGACTTTGGGGTGGGTTTTTTGTTGTTGGGTTTTTTTTGTTTGTTTGTTTGTTTTGTTTTGTTTTGTTTTTTTGGCCAATTGTGTTTGGTTCTATCCTAGGTCCTGAGCTGTCCAGCCTCTGGTTCCTGACCGTCTAGACAGTGTGAGGCATGGGCTCCCTCTCGTGGCATGACCGCAAGTTGGGCCATTTATTATTTGGCTACCATTACCCCAGCACATTTGGAGACAGGACAAATCAAAGGTTTTGTGGCTGGGTCAATGTCCCAGACTCAGCACCAGAAGCCTGTTACAGAGGATGCTGGTTCAGGCTCGTATCACCCATAGCAAGGAGTCCTCACTAGGGTCACCCTCACAGATTCCAGGAGTTTCCTCTGCACTAGGTTTTGACATGATTAGTTGATTCTGTGGGTTTTTGTCGGGTTGTCTCTGATTCTTGCTAGCTTTTGGGGCCCCTTTTCTCCTACTTGGTTACCTTGTCCAGCCTTAATACGAGGGTTTGTGCCTAGTCTTATTGCAACTTGTTATGTTGTGTTTGGTTGATATCCCTGGGAGACCTGCCCTTTTCTGAAGGGAAATAGGGAGGAATAGGTCTGGGGATGAGGGGAGGTGGGGGAAGGACTGGGAGGAGAGGAGGGAGGGGAACTGCAGTTGGGATGTAATCCTTGGGAGAATAGAAAATAAATTAGAGGTCATCGAGATGTCTCAGTGGGTAAAGGTTGATGAAATGAAGACAATCCCCAGGACCTGTATGATGGGAGGTGAGAGCCAACCCTCACCAGTTGTCCACTGACATCCACATGCTCATTATGACACACACACACACACATACACATACACACACAAAATAAAATGTAACAATAAAAAAATAAAATTTAAGTTTGGTGTGTTGTCTCATGCCTGTAATTTCAGCATCGGGTAGGCTGTGGTTCAAAGACTGCCAAGAGTCTAAGGCTAGCCTGAGCTAAACAACTAAGTCCATCCCAACAAAGCCCAAATACTAAAGTTTTAAAAGAAATACATGTATTTCTTTCAAGGGACAGGAGACAGAATGCAGGTAATGTGAAGGGACAAGGGAGAATAATAGAACAATGAGAGTTAAATGGGTGGGGGATGGGAGGGCAGTGTAGAAGAGTGTCTATAGGGACCCAGCCAGCTGCCCAAGAAGAAACATGTAAGGAACATGGGTGAGCCACAGGCCACGTGGCAGACGAATTAATAGAAATGGGTTGAGTTAAGATGTAAGAGCTAGCTAGCAATGTGCCTGAGCCGTAGGCCAAACAGCGTGAAGCTAATACAGCGTCTGAGTCATTTGGGGGGCCCAATCAGCAGCAGGCGGCTAGGGTGTCTGGGGCTGCAGATCGGTGGATCCAGACCTCTGGCCGGCCCGGGACTAAAAAACCTCATTATAGCAAACATTAAAGACATTTAGAAAAGCCATACAGAGCCCTACTACTGTAGAAGCTTCCAAAACTATACACATATACATATAGAAAAGGAATTCCAGTAGAGTTAACCTCTAACAGGGAGACAATGCCTCTTCCGGCCCTCCTGTAACCGGTGGTCCACTAGGGGATTGCTGAGCTTCTTCCCTGGGATGAACAAAAGCTTAGTCCTACTTCAGCTTGATATGGCATGCTTTGTTGACACCCACGGGAGACCTGCCCTTTCCGGAACAGAAACAGAAGGAGTGGATTGGGGGCATCTTGGGGGGGATGGAATGGAAGGAGAGGAGGGAGGGGAAACAGGTAGGAATGTAAAATAAATGAATACATTTAACTAATAATAATAATAAAGAATTGAACATCCAGGGAAAAAAATAACAAGCTGAAGAAAAAAAGGACCAGTTTCATCCCTTTGGGGCTCTAAGGCTTGGAATGCTCTCTGGCTTGGGGATCTTATGTGGCTCCTGGGTCTTCCTTTTTCTTTTATTTTCCCCTTTTATATACCTGCACCATGCTTTTCGGACATTTCTCTTCAGTGTCTTCCAGGAACAAGAAGCTGCCATCCCAGGGAAGTAGCTCATTTACACTTTCCTTACGTCCCTGCGTCCTTATGTTATTTATATCCCTCTGACTCTCTTTAGGTTCTACTCTCGGAGATGTTGCTGTCAGGGGAAGGATGGCCTTTCTAGCTTCTCATGCTGAGAGGGAGATATCAATCCAAGAGAGAAGGGATTCTTATGAAGAGGGCTCCTGAGGAGTATAGAAGACGATGCTAAAGGCCATTATAGGAGAGCCCAGAGTAGGGCAATGATTTCCAGAAAAATCCCACATAGCAATCGGTCCAAGGCTGTCCTAGAGTGACAAATGCAGATGTGCTTTCAGGCTCTTCGGCAGCTGTTGAAGTGTCTAGAGTCACGTGTTAGGTCCCTTCTAGATGGCTGCTGCAGGGGTGGAGAGAAAATCAATTTAACCATGGATTTTTTAGGCAAAAATAATAGGGAGCTTGTCTCTCGGCTTCAGATAGGCAGTGCAGTATTTAATTGAGCCAAGGTCATGATGCCCTCCCTATATTTGGGCAGCATTTAGGTGTTTAAGACCATGCAAGTGGTCAAAGTTAATCACTTGTTTATTGTCGGGGCCAATTGAGGATCTGGCTCTGTGGGGTCACTTGGGCTTGAAAGGAACATCTGGCTCTTCTAGCTTTCCTCTTGGCAGTAAATTCCCAGATAAAGCTTATACACAGGATAGTCTACATCCAGTCCATACAGTGATCTACCATGGCCGTGCTTTCGGTTTGGAATGAGCAATACCCTGTATTGAGGTAAATAACAGTCACAATGCCTTTACTCTTGGGCTGTTTTGCCATTTTCTCCCTATCTCTGAGTCAGGGGCCAGCCTCACTCAGGAAAGGGGTCTTTGGAGGACATTTTTGAGACAAATATGCTTGGGTTTAAAGTAGCGGTGCCAAATGCCATCTCCAGAGGCCACTCTTCGGTAAGCTCAAGCATCATATGACAATTTACACAAAAGGCATTTGTTCCTCTGTAAAACTGAACTCTGTGGTTGCACTGAACAGGAGACTCGCTGTTGAGTCCAGTAACAACTGGCTAAACCCAGAGCACCTGCCCTCCTAACTCTGTGCTTCTCAACCTTCCAAATGGGGTGAAACTTTAATACAGTTCCTTCAATGTCATGGAAGGAACAGACTTGCTAGAAAGTGAGAGCTCACGGGCAAAGAAAGCTTCCTTCTTCTGCCTTCTTTGGTTTTGTTTCATTTTGGGTTTTTTTGGGGGGGAGGGGTGCTGATGCCCCAACCATAAAATGATTTTCATTGCTACTTCATAACTGTAATTTTGCTACTGTTGTGAATCATAATATAAATATCTGACATGCAAGATATCTGATATATGCAACCCCCATAGAGGGTCATTTGACCCCCAAAGTGGTTTTAGCCTACATGCTGAGAACCACTGTCCTAATTGGTAGAGATTTGTCCAACCGAGTCATCACCAATTGGGTCATGCGTTGGAAACAGGGATTAACAAATTTTCTTCTTAGGGTAACTTTGTAAGATCATGAGTGAGTAGCAGTGAATACCCACGGCCAAGGAGGCTCAAGCTAACAGAATTATCTGTTTTTAATCAATGTCTAATATGAGGCCTTCTGCATTAGGATTCGCTAGAGTAACAGAACTTACAGAACACACATGCACATGTATGTGTGTGTGCACACGTGTATTCATGTATGTGTGTGTGCACATGTGTATTCATGTATGTGTATGTGTGTTTGTGTAAGGGGGGGGGATTTATTAGAATGACTTACAGGCTGTGTGGTCCAGCTAGTCTAACAATGGCTGGCTGTGAATGAATATTCCAAGAATCCAGTAGTTGCTCACTCCACAAGGCCAGATATCTCAGCTGGTCTTCAGTACATGCTGGAACCCTGAAGAAGAAGGCTGTGATGCCAGTGAAGGGATGGACTTACTAACCAGGAAGAGCCAACAGTCAAAGAAAGCTTCCTTCTTCCCTGTTTTTTCTTTTGTCTGAATTTTTTTGAGACAGGGATTCTCTGTGAAGCTCTGTAGGCCAGGCTGGCCTCAAACTCAGAGATCCTTCTGCCTCCATCTTCCAAGTTCTGGGACTAAAGGTGTGTGCGGACACTCTGAATTTCTTTAGGTGTTCTGCTGTCGACTTCCCCAAAAGGTGTGAACCAAATTAAAGGTGGGTTTTCCCAGCTCAAAAGATCTGGATTAAAGGTGTCGTCCTACCTCAACAATCCAGTTTAGAAGTGGATCTTTCCACTTCAAATTAAGCAAATATCCCTCTAACAGCTGTGTCATCCATTTTTGGGTTTTAGTGAATTGCAGATGTAGTTGCCAACGAAAATTAGCCATCACACCCTTCCTGGCTAGACTTCCTGGGTGATCAACTATGGAAAGGTTCTACCTTATGACTTTAATGAATTATCCACTATTCAAAACAAAACAAAAATCTTATAAACATCTCCTTTGATCCCCTTTCCTCAAATTTATCGTCCATAAGCAAGTACAATAAGTGCTCAGGGTAAATAACTTACCACATGTACTCATAATCTGGAGAATATGGAGTGTTCTTTTCCTTGGCCTGTTTATGTCACAACCACTGGAAAATGTCAAAAAAAAAAAAAAAAAAAAGCATCAGTACCCAGACCACCATGGGGCAGAACCAAAAGCAGGTGGCAAGGAGAGAGTGCATATTCCATCTCAGTTAGAGAAAAACAAACTTAGAGATGCCGGACAGAAAGAACAAGCATTAGGATCCAGCAATGCCTTGTCTCCAGCCTCCCACCCAAGCTGGCCTCTAGTGGTTACTAGAGCACTTTGTCTGAGCTGCTACAGGTTCATATATGCTTCCCTGTTACAATAAAGTTTTTGGGCCCCTGCAGTCCAGACCCACAGACCTGCAGCCCCAGACCGCTTAGCCACCTGCCGCTGCTTAGGCCCCCAAAATGACTCAGATGCTTATGTTAACTTCATGCTATTTGGCCTATGGCTCAGGCACATTGCTAGCTAGCTATTTCATCTTAACTCATTTTCATTAATCTGTCTGTCATGGGGCCCGAGGCTCACCTGTGTTCCTTAAATGTTTCTTCTATGGCAGCTGGGTTGATCTGTTCTGACTCCGCCCTCCTCCTACCTATTCTGATTCCCCACCTACTTCTTCTATGGTGCCTGCCATGGCCAAAACAGTCCTTTATTTAAAGATTGAGATTCACAGCATACAGAAAGACATTCCCACATCAATTCCCAGCGATAGAAGCACATGCTGGGGGAAACTCTTAAGTGTCTTCCTTTAGCTATGCGGGCTGATGGTTGCAGTGCTGGATGGAACCCAGGGCCTTGTATGAGGTCAGGCAAGCCCACTAAGCCCCAACTGCAACCTTACAGCCAGTACTCCTGTTGCTTCCTTCTTCACTCACCCATCAACTCAAGGACCTCCAGAGCCCAGTGTCTTTTGCAAGGCCAGCAGGAAGCTTTACAACAGGAACATGGGGAAGCATAAGGACATGTGTGGTGTGGGCACAGAAGGAGCCATGTGGGTTCTGGACAAACAGCTAAAGCCCTTGATGTCCAGGACCCATGTAGATGCCAGGTGGCTATGAATGCCCACCTACAACCCTAGCCCCCCTACAAGGCCAAGCACCTTTGTAGAAAGCTTGCTTGCTAAACTAGCGGAGTCAGTGAGCTCTGTGTTGAAGAGACTCTGCCTTAACATACAGACAAAGAACAATCGAAGAACATCTGGCTTCCATACATATATGCACCTGTGTGCACATGCACCTGCACATGTCAGTGAACCCTGATATATATATGTGCACGCATGTGCACACAACATCCCCTCCCCCTCCACACACACTAGCTTGAAGTTTGGCTGGACTTAATCAAGTGTTTTCTAACTTCTGATATCTTATGGTGATGAGGGCAATAGCCACTGTGGTCAAGTTAAATAAAAATGTATACTAAACATCTGAACATCTGCTTAAATGCCTGCACCCAGTGAAGCTTGCCTACACAGAGACGGAACGTGCCCTCCCAGCTCACTTGGAACCTCCTCCATTTGGATCTCAAGCACCTCCCACCTCAAACTCAAAACAAGCTTAGTATCACTTTCTTTCCTCTACACTGGAAAACGTCAATACTACTTTGGGTTTTGCCTAACGGCTAGAATGTCTCAAGAAAGAGAAAGTTAAGTAATCCCTTTCCCCAGATAGTCTAACCCCAGTGCTTACGCTTAGCTATTCACAGCCAAGAGACTACTGTGGGGTGAGGAAGCTAACGGAGAAGCAACTTTCCCGGTGGATCTTTCCCAGGTGTATCCAGCAGGGAATCTGCCAGCTCCCACTCTTTCTGCCCAAAAAGACAATTGGTATGGGAGGGGCGCTAATATTCTGCATCGGAATTTTATAGAGCCCCTGGCTCATCTGTGACAGACCCATATCTCCATGGAATCCTCAAGTATGGCATGTTAAGCATTGTTAAATACTAGCAATACTGTTAAATGCTTTTAGAATTGTTGAGTCCTTCCATTAAATCTTCATTTGAAAAGCCTTTACTGTTTATCATTTTGTCAATTTTAACACTTTCACAATCAAGCTGTTTAAAAGACCCTTCCTTCCCTTATACCGGGTTATCACAGTCAGCCAAACTCTTTGGCAACCAAATACTTTACCCACACCTCAGCTTCTTTGCTTTGAAAACTCCATCCATGCCTAGAGGAACCTACATTGTAAGCACAGCCACTTGCTATGGAATGACAACTCCAGCCCCAGAAGATACTGTTCTGTTCAACAGCTGTCAAATAGTTTGTGCTGGTCTTTTTATTATCAAAAGCCTTGGTACAACCCAGCAGTGACCTTCATTCGTGCCAGAGGAAGCACCTCCTCTAGAGTCCCAAGTAGGCCTGTGATTGATGCCACACACCCTCTGTGCTTATTGTGAACTGTGAATGGTTTGATGCATTTTTCACAGTAGCAAGAAGAGGCCTTCCTGTGCTGTCCCTCTAGAGCTGCAACATGAAAAGTAGTGCTGTGGTTTTTGCTGTTGTGTTGTGATTGCTGTTTTGGATCTTTATCCTTGGGAGAGTGGGCCAACCCGTAGCATGAAGAGGAAACAGTAGAATGAAGAAATGGTAGAGTCATAATAATGGCAAAGCACATGCTGTCTCCACAACAGCAGTGCCAGCAGCATCAGTAGGAGTAATAGGGCAGCTGAAGAGTTCCACAATGGCTTGAGACAAGATGTCAGCTAATTAATGACACATCCACCTTATGATATGTGCCGGAATTCCACTCCCCATTCTTCTTTATGCCTGAATAATATTCCACTATTGGTCCATAACAATTTTGTTTATACATTTATCTGTTGATACACACATCTTCACCCTTTGGCTATTGCATCTAATGCTGCAATTAACATCAGTGTGTAACTATTTGTGCTACCCTTTTCAGTCATTTGGAGTGCATACTGAGGAGTGGAATTGTCTTATACAGTGGCTGCCTCATTTTATATTCCCACCAACAAGTTTGGCATGTTCTGGCTTTAAAATTTATTATAGCCAGGCAAGGCAATTACATGCTCAGAATTCTAGCCCTAGGAAGAAGAGAGAAGATCACATGTTCAAGACCAACCTGAGCAACATGGTAAAACCCTGTCTCAAAAAAATAAGAATGTTTATTAAAACTAGGTATGTGCCTGTAATCCTAGCATTTGGAAGACTGAGCCAGAAAGATCCAAGTTCTAAGGCCAGGCTGGGATACACAGCAAGCTCCAGGGGGAAAGACTTCATATCAGATTTTTTAAAAAGTGTGTGTGTGTGTGTGTGTGTGTGTGTGTGTGTGTGTGTGTGTGACAGAGAGAGAGAGAAAGAGAGAGAGAGAGAGAGAGAGAGAGAGAGAGAGAGAGAGAGAGAGAGAGAGAGAGAGAGATTAAGAATCTTTTAATGTGCTTCTTGGTATTTTTTTTTTTGTATCTTCTTTGGAAAAATACCTATTCAAATTCTCACCTTTAAAAAAAATTAAATCTGTGGACAAAGGTTTTGCCAACATGTATGTTTTGCTAACTGTGTCATATGCATGTCTGTTTCCCGCAAAGGTTGGAAGAGGGGATCAGATTCCCTGGGACTGGAGTTACAAATACTTGTGAGCCACTATGTAGGTGTTGAGGATTGAACGTAGATCTTCCGGAAGAACAGCCAGCATTCTAAACTACTGACTCACCTCTCCAGATTTACTTAGGAGTGTTTTGCCTGTATGTATGCCTGTGCTTAATGTGTGTGCCGGGTACCAGTGGAGATCAGAAGAGAGCATCAGATCCCCTGAAACTGGAAATACATACAGATAATTGTGAGCCACCATGTGATCGCTGGGAACTGAACTCGGGTCCTATGCAAGGGCAGCAAGTGCTCTCAACTGCTAGGTCATCTCCCCAGGCCCCGTATCCTTTTTATTCTTGTTTTGTTTTTGGAGACAGGGTCTCACTGTAGCTCTTTCTGGCCTAGAACTTGCTATGTAAACCAGGCTAGCCTCAAAGTTCGATCTACCTGCCTCTGTCTCCTGAGTAAGTGTTGTCATTGAAGGTATGTGCCAACAGGCCCTGCATACCTTTACTTTTGTCCTATGTAGACTAGCCTGGCTTCTAATTTGTGATCTTATTGTTTCTTCTTGCTGAGTACTGGGATTAGTCCTATGCTGCCATGCCCAAAATTTTTGTCCATTTTAAAATTGTAGTATCTTTTTGCTGATAAGTTCACTTCATAGTCTGAATACTAAATTCTTAGCAAATATAGAATTAAAAATATATTTGATGGGCTGGAGAAATGTCTTAGCAGTTAAGAGCCCACACTTAGTGTTCTTGTGGATGACTGAAGTTCAGTTCCCAGCACCCACAATGGGTGCTTTATAGCTGACTGTGACTCCTGCTCCAGGGGGATCAGATGGCTTCTTCTGGCCTCCAAGGGCATCTATACAGATGGATAACTGAAAATAAATATTTAAAATCACACACACACACACACACACACAAACCTATAGACTGTTTTTTTTTTTGCATCTTTAATTATTTCCTTTGGTATAAAACCAAATGCTGATGAAGTAGAATGCATCTGATGTTCATACTTTTAGAATTCATTGGTGAGGGTAGGCTGGAGAGATGGCTTGGAGATTAAGAGCACTAGCCACTCTTCCAAAGGTCCTGAGTTCAATTCCCAGCAACCACATCATGGCTCACAGCCATCTAGACACTATACTGGTGTGTAGGCAGGCACTATACATAATTGATAAGTAAATCTTTAAAAAAAAGAATCCAGGGCTGGAGAGATGGCTCCGTGGTTAAGAATATTGGTTGCTCTTCCAGAGGACTTGAGTTCAGTTCCCAGCACTCACGTGGCAGCTCACAACTGTTTACAATTCCAGTTCCAGGGGGCTTGACTCATGGAAACATTAATGCACATAAATTAAAAATAAATAAAAAATTTGAACAAAACATCCATTGCCAGCTGGGAATGGTTGAACACTTTAATCCCAACATTTGGGAGGCAGAGGCAGGTACATAGATCTCTGAGTTTAAGGCCAGTCTGGTCTACACGGTAAGCACCAGGCTAGTCATGGCTATATAGTAAGACCCTGGCTCAAAACAAATTGGTCTTCCCTCTTAGATTTACATAACTGATCTGTTTTGAATATATGATAAATGGTGAGAGATAGGGGACCCGATTTCCTTATTTTGCATGTGAAACTTCCCAGTATCCCATGTGAGGGAGACTATTGTCTTCCTTACTGTATAGTGTACCTTGTCAGGCTGGGTGGGAGATGAGTTCAATCTCCAGCATCATTTTCTCTTTTTCAGTATTATTTTGGCTCTTTATTATATTAGTCCTTTACAAGTTCATGTGAATTTGAGGACTGGGTTTTCTAGAGGGTTGGGTTTTCTATTTCTTAAAAACAAAACAAAACAAAACAAAACAAAACCTTGAACTTTCATGGGAACTGTATTGAATTTGTGGCTTGATGTGGGAATGTCTTTCTGTATGCTGTGAATTTCAATATTTAAATAAAGGAGCTGTTTTGGCCATGGTGGGCACCATAGAAAAAGTAGGTGGGGAAATCAAAGCATAGGGAGGAAAAGGGCGGAGTCAAGACAGATAAAGCCAGGTGCCCAAAGAAGAAACATGTAAGGAAGACAGGTGAGCCACAGGCCACATGGCAGATTAATGAAAATGGGTTAAGATGAAAGAGCTAGCTAGCAATGTGCCTAAGGCGTAGGCCAAACAGCATGAACTTAATATAAGTGTCTGAGTCATTTGGGGGTGGCCTAAGCAGCAGCAGGCGGCTAGGTCCTCTGGGACGGCAGGCCTGTGGTTCTGGACCTCTGGCAGCCAGGAAGGGCCAAAAACCTCATTGTAACAGTGATTCACTTTGGCTAGTATTCCATCTTATCAGCATTGTCTTCCAATCCATGAATGAGTATCTTTTCATTTCTTTATGTCTTTTATCTCAGCACTTTTAAAATATTTTTCAGAAAATGTTTTAGCATTTTAAGGGTGTTCTGCCTGCATGTATGACTGTGCACTTGCATGCTTGGTGCCCTTCGAAGCCAGAAGAGGGCATCAGATCCCCCAGAACTGGAGTTACAGACAGCTGTGAACTGCCATGTGGGTGCTAAAACTGGGTCCTCAGGGAAGAGCAGCCAGTGGTCTTAACCACCAAGCCATCTCTCCAGCCCTTAATTTCTTCTTAATGTGTCTTTCTCCACAATTAAGTATACTCTTAAGTATTTTCTTTCAGATGCTACTGTAAATAGAACTGTTTTAAATTTCATTAAATCATTAACATATAAAAACTGATTTGCATGTATCACTCTTGCATCCCACAACTTTTTGGAACATATTAGCTTTACATCTTTCCTGCTTCTGAACTCAGGCACTTGTTTCTCCACTTTTTTCTATTAATGTCATTTTCTTACATTTCTAGAGTACATCTTGTCATGGTTGTTGGTTTTGACTGAAGATTTTGTGTTTAAAGATGTTCTGTAACCATCTTTTTGTGATTATCTTTATGATATCCTTTTCAACATGGCGATAGACATCAGCAATACTATATACATTACACATATAATACTAAGTATACTTTATTAGTTGAGGCAGCTATGAGTTTTTGTCTCTTGGGTTTTTGGTTTTGTTTGTTTGTTTGTTTTTTAAGACAGGGTCTCATTATCCTGGAACTCACTATGTAGAGTAGGCTGGCCTTGAACTCAAGAGATTCACCTGCCTCTGCCTCCTGAGTTCTGGGATTAAAGGTACGTGCCACCATGGTCGGCGATATATGAGTATTTTTAAAAGTTGTTTTATTAGTTATCCAAAACTTAAGCTCAACAATAGTTGGTTAATGAGTCATTTTATTGGCCCAGGAGCTTTTTCCAGTTTTTTGGATACATTATTTAAATATATACAATATACATGGCATAAAAGAAGAGAAGGGGTCTACTGGGGAGAGGAGGAAGAGTCATCTTTCCTTTGGGGGTACAGCCACTTCGTAGGTTGCCCATACTCCAGTAGTTGGCCCCACACCCATGCACATCTAGGCAGCACTAATTATATTCAATTGGATATATATATATAAAGATAGGGTTGGAGAGATGGCTCAGCAGCTAAGAGCACTTACTGCTCTTGCAGAGGATCTGGATTCATTTCTGAGCACCCATATGACAGCTTACAATTTTCCAACTATAACAGTAAGTTTTTAAAATGAAGTTAAGATGTCAGAACTTCTGTGGGACAATGGAGACGGAGAAATGCAAATGTTTAAGGCAAAAGAATCTTAAGAGTTGATTAACCATAGAAACCACTCAACTTACTATATTAGCACTCATTCCACAAAAACTGTGAAAATCCATTACAAAGTATAGCAGAGACTTGCCTGGCAGTCAAGTCATTTTCTTCCCCTTCCTGAGGATACATTCAGACTATATTTTAGTGTCCCCTGCCTGGCATCTGACTTCCTGAAAACCTCTCCCTTGGTCATTTACACTTTTGAATGACTAAGATATAGATGATAAAGACTACAACATTGCCATATTTTGAAGATTTCAGTGGAGACTATAGGATCACCTCCAGAGACAGGTTGAGCTTGGTTTCTATAATGGATAGCAGAACAATGGCGGTAACCAGGATTTATTAACCTGTGTATATCTGTAGTCATGGTTAATTTAGTATGATTTTCTGTATATCTGTAGTCATGGTTAATTTAGTATGATTTTCCTAGCACTAAAACTAATGGCAGCCTAACAAAGTAATTTCTGCTGACCCTGACTTTCATAATGGTCCCCCAGTTAAGAGTGGGGTCAGATTATACATGAGGTTTTGTCTTGGGTCATTTTATTGGTCCAGGAGATCTCTTCAGTTTCTGGATACATTACTTAAAAACACACAATATACATAAAATAAAGAACAGAAGGGCCCTGCTAGGAGAGGAAGAGTCATTTTTTAGGAAGCTCATGTTTCAATGGTTGGGGCCCAAACCCATGCACATATAGGCAGCACCAATTACACTCAAAAGTGTTTTTTGTTGTTGTTTAAAGATAGGGTTTGAAAGATGGCTCAGCAGCTAAGAGCACTTACTACTTTTGCAGAGGACCTGGGTTCAATTCTCAGCATTCACATAGTGGCTCACAACCATCTGTAACTCCAGTTCCAGAGGATCAGGCCACTTTTTTGACCTCCACGGGACCCTGGCACACATATGGTGTGCATACACTAAAGCATACACATACGTACAAAATAAAGAAAAAAAGATGTGAAGTTTGGAGGTGGATATATTAGGGGAAGTTTGAGGGGATAGTGGAGGTTGATATAATCAAAACATATTGCATACATTTATGAAATTCTCAAAGAATAAATAAACATACTATATTTTTAAAAACAAATAGGAGGGGCATAGCAGAACAATTAGTGAGTTCAAAGACCAGACTAATAACTTCTGAAAATTAACAGAAAAAAATAAAGAGATACAACATTCAAAAAATTATTTTTATTACATCTATTTATGTGTGTGCGCACACGGAGATCAGGACAACTTGCATGAGTCGTTTCTCTCTTACCACGTGGAGCCCTGGGATTGAAATCAGGTCACCAGGCTTGAGAAGCAAGAGCTTTTGCCCACTGGGCCAGATCACTAGCCCAAAATACAACATATTTATAAGACAAAATAAACAAAAATAGAGGATAAAACTGCAAATGGCAAGATCTCAAAAGCAAAGAAAAATAAAAATAGAAAAGTAGACCTATTTTTTCAAATGAACATCCGAGCATATGACATCAAACAGTAATCCATGTTAAGTGTTCCACCAGGTCCACTAAATTATGTGCAGTTCTGGAAGCTCACACCTACTACACTGTCATCCTTTTCGGGGTTCCTTGAGGCCAAACAACTAAGGGATACAATATTCAAGCTTGGCTTAGAGATACTTTGTACGGCATGGGGCATGTGCTACAAGTGGCTAATTTCAGTTACAGCTCCACTTTGAATTGACTTTGAAGAAAAGCATGAAGGAAATCCTCCCAGTAGGAAAAATACCATCACATAAATGGTCAAAAGCATAAGAGAGCTGCTGGCTGATTTGTGTCTGCTTATACAGTCAAGGATCTGGAAGGAACAAGATGGAAATACTGAAAGACATCTGAGGAGAAAAATGCCCTATGGGGATGGCTGTACATCGTGGAATAAGCACTTATGAGAATTTTCATGACCCACATAAACAAGCACCACTATTGAGGAAGATCTCAGAAGAGCCATTCCATTCTGTTGATGTAGCCAACCTGTCACCTTTATCTTTACCAACAGGTTCCTGCACAAAGTGGTTAAGTAAGGGCTGCCCTTAAGGCCAATCTGGTTATGGTTACTGCTAAATGTTCAACATGCCAACAGAATTCTAAGCCCTTTGTCTTGAATGGTAACTGATTACACAGACACTACAAGAAGCCACTGGTCCTCTAAAATTCTGTCAGGAAACAAAAAAAAAAAAAAAAAAAAACTCAGTTGCAAATATATCTACCTCTCATAAAAAAGGAAGCACAGAAGGTGGGACCAAGAGTCCAGAAAGCAGAGCCAGGAGGATGAAAAATCATCTAATAAGGGAATTTCATTTGCCCTGCTGGGTTTGACTTATTACAGACAAGTAGCTTCTGCTACCAATGGCCACAAGCACATGCATATCCTTTGCCCTTTTTGAACTGGGTGTGTGTGTAATGTGTATGCGCGAGCATGCACGGGCACACACACATGCCTTTCTGACAATTATATATTAGGAAGTGTTAGGAATGGGGAACTTGTGTTTCACAATTATATTCATAGAGAAAACCAGTACTTGAGCCATATGTAGAGACTGTTCTCCAGGCAATTCATTCATATTTAGCACCTTAGGGGTGATGTTCTAATGGAATGTTACAAAAGCGAACTTAAGGAATGAATATATTTTGTATGTGGAAGGGATATGAATAAATACCAGAGAATGAACCATGGTAGTCCATCTCCAATTTTACCCCTCAATGAATGACACCCTCTAGTTAGCATTTCACCTTAACTCTTTCCTTCTGAATATAGTCTAGACCTTTCCCCCCCTTCTCCCTCCTAATGGCTTCTAATGAATAGCCAGTGCAAAATAAATGGAATGTCATTTCAGAGATCACATTGTAAACACTCATTTCTGTCTCTTGCCCATTTTAATTGATCCCATGAAGCAAGTGGCCATGTTATGAGCTGTCCTAAAATCCACAGCAGAACTAAGTGAGCCCTGTCCAGCAGCCAGTAAGAAACTGAATCCTGCCAACAGTTAATGACAAAACTTCTAAACAGATCCTTCTCCAAATAAGCCTGGAGATAACTGCAGTGCTGACACCTTAACTGATGCCTGTGAATAACGCTAATAAACTCAGATAAATTATATCCAGATTTCTAGCCTAAGGATATAGGAATGACATGTTGCTTTGTGGTAGTTGTGGCTTTTTGCTTTTGAGATAGGACTCCACTGTACAATTCAGTTTAGCTTCAAATTAGGAAACTTCCTGCTCTAACCTCCAAAGGTTTGGCTTTTAGAGACAGCTATGTGCCAGCCAAGCTCTTGTCTTACAGCCACAGGAATGATTATTCAGAACCTTAGCTGTATGTGCTTCTACCTATCAAAGCCAGCATTGTCGAGTTCCCAGTTTACTAACAGTTAAAGTTCCACTATGAGTTCCAAACCCACAGTAAGTTCCAATATCCTGGTGGTCCACCAATTACTTAGACCCTTTGTGATGTGAATAGAGCTAGAGATTTATAGAGGATTAAGAATCCCAACCCTAGCAAGACATGGTGGTGCACACCTTTAATCCCAGCACTTGGAAGCAGAGGCAGGTGGATCTCTACGAGTTTGAGGCCAGCCTCTCTTCTAAGACAGTTGACACTGTTACACAGTGAAACCCTATCAAAAAACCAGAGGGGTAAAATTTAAAAAAAAGTCACAACCCTCTTGGGTTTGCCTGGGCCCAGCCTATTCTCCTAATGGGTTTCCTTATGTGCTTACTAAGAACCTTGCCAAGTATCTTACATGGAGCTTGGCACCTAGGATTTAAGTTTCCCAGGGGCAAGGACTCTCTACTTTCTCTATCAGTGTAATTTCTGGTGTTCTAGGACACATGATTAATGTCTCTACTTTAGGGCTCTGATGACCATCACCCAGATGCAGGCCATACTTCCAGAGTACCATCCTGAACCAGTGGACTTCATACAGTGCAGAAGGAACAGAATATATATGCAGTGGAGGGCTGCAACTGTTGTTTATAGCTGTCTCTTTCAGAACTGACTATGCAAGACTCCCATCCCCAACCCCAGCCTTGAAGTAGCAGAGGACTCAGGCCTGGTTCTTGCCTTTTTCTCCAGGTACTCTCAGTATAGGAAGGGGAGAGACTCATTAAACCTAGTGTTTTGGCCATAAGGCACAGTGGAGGCACTGAAAAGCTAGAGGCAGGAGAAATGGTCAGTTGGGACAAGAGTGGAATTTAGATGCTGAATGTGGCAGCACACCTTTAATCCAAGCGTTCAGGAGGCAGAGGCAGGCAGATCTCTGAGTTTGAGGCTAGCCTGGTCTACATAACAAATTCCAGGACAGTCAGAATTACACAGAGACAATGTCTCAAAGAGGAGGAGGGGGGGGGAGCAGGGAGAGGGAGGGATCTATCTTTAGTAGAAGCAGTATCTTTTCATGCCCTGCATATTAAGGTGCTATCCTGACAGGAGTGGAACTGTCTGATAAGATGTAGCAGCAAGGTGATATCTGTAAACTAAATGACTCTGAGGTAAAAATTTCCTACTCATTTTGTGCTCTCTTGAGGAAGGATGAAAACCTCAATTGAGAAAATACTCCCATCAGATTGGCCTCTAGGGAAGCCCATGGTGCATTTCCTTGATTGATGATTGATATTGGAGGGTCCAGCTCACTGTGAGCTATGCCACCCCTGGGCTGGTGGTCCTGGGTGCTATATGAAAGCAGGCTGAGCAAAGACATGGGGAGCAAGCCAGTAGCACTCCTCTATGGCGTCTGTCAGTTCTTGCCTACTTCCCTGGATGATGCACTACAATCTACAAGCTTTCTTCCCCAAGCTGCTATTAGTCTGTGTTTTTTCACAGCAATAGAAACCCTAAGACGGTTCTGCATCATCGATGGCTACATGTACACGGTGAATGGGGCAGAAAGTGTATGAGGGATAAATAAGGCAAGAAGTGCCAAGCTGAAAAAGACTGTCTGAAAATTGGTAAGGATAGGTCCATACCACAAAGGACCTCTAACTTGGCCTGAGTGGTTCACTAGCCTAGGAACCACTAGCCTGCTGTGGGCTGTACCATCTTTTCCTCTCTTGTGGCCACTTCTAGTGGCTGGCTGCTTGGAGTAGAGGGGTAAAATGTCAAAATCAAGCTCCTTTGGATATTTGTCCCAGGTGTCCCTTCTGCTGCCTCCAACTCTCATTGGAAACCATGATTGATTCTAATGGGTAGGCAGAGCCAGCCTTTCCCCCTTGTTGGCAACTTAGGATCAAAATGGTGCCAGGGCAGGGAGGGGCATTTACTGTTCACTGGTGCTTACTTTTCAACATAGACTAAAAGAGTGGATGAGGCAAATGTAAGCCATGCTCCCACCAGACAGCCATTATAAAAGAGTATGAGATATCTCATAACACTAGATTTTTTTTAGCAACTGGAAATCCTGGAAAGGGGAGAAATGGAGTAAACATATAAACAAGGAAGGTCAAGTGCTGGTGTGCCGAGTTCCTGAGCTAGGGAGCAAGACTTGATTTTAGCCTAAAACACTTTAAATCACCTCGAAAAGAGGGAAAACCTTGGAGAAGTCAGAGATGCCTGGAAGCTAACTAGTGAAGCAGGGCCTCCATGCTTTTGCTTCCTCCTCTATTCCCTAGGTAAATTCTGAACAGAGAACACTCAGAAACACAAAGAATGCTTCGTCTTTGGAGGGTTACGGTCCCTTTATAAATATGCAGCCTGGTGGGTCTTATGTGAGGGACAAAACACACATACCCACAAAAAAACGTTTATAAACATACTTCAGGAGGGCAGTCTCTAAGCAAACACAGTCCCTTCATCTTTAAGGTTCAAAAGGGAGAAAACCTAACTACTATAGGACTACTAATAAGCTTGAAGCTACTATGCCAAGTCAAAGAAGCCAGACACAAAAGGATCATATATTGTATAAGTTCATTTATATAAAATGTCCAGAAGAGACAAATGGGAGTGGGGAGGGAACACCTAGGGAATGTGGGGTTTCTTCTAAGGGTCATAAAAACAGTCTAAATTTTTTTTTTTTTTTTTTGCAATGAAGTTTCATTCAATGACTGAAATATACTAAATGCCACTGAATTGTATACTGAATTGGATGAACTGTATGGTATGCAAATTTCATCTCAATAGAGCAGTTTAACAGTGACACAGAAATTACAAATTAACCACACATTCATTAGGGGCAGAAAGAAACTAACAGAGAAACATCAAGGATGGTCTGACTCACCCAATTACATATTTAAAACAGCTCAACTTTATAGCATGGAAACTATACTTCAATAAAGCCATGAAAAAAAAAGTCCCTTGGAGAACAGGAAAATAAGAGCACAAAGCTAGGGAAGCTGTTGTGCAAATTCCCAAGAGGGACCAGTGCCCAGCAGTCCGAAGACAGAAAAATGGCTTGGGGAGGAGCAGGGTATGTTTCCAAGGTTAGAGAGAAGCTGGTAAGGTTCAGATTCAGAGCCCTAATTCCCTGGACTCAGCCCTGGCACTAGCACTGTAGCTGCTCCATTAACAGGCGAGGAAGGTTCTGCTCTCCCTTTGAAGAGAAACGCACTTCAGAAACATGTTTCCAAAAAAACATTCCTAAGGGTTTTATTTCTAATGAGGAAAATAATAAAATAAAATTAAAATAGGCTTTTAGCTGGAACAGTTTGTTTTGCTTTTTCTCCTTTTGAACAAATTAATTACACACCAACAATCTTCTTTTATTACAGCATGAACCCAGGAGGAGGAGACGGGGGAGGATGGGCAGGAAGGATTGAGGTGGGTGTGTGGACAAGCACCAAAAGCCTTCAGACCATAGGCAGCCCTGTTCAATCCCAACAAAATTCATTTAAAATAAAAAAGTGAGGGCAGCTCTGTGAAGTTTCCTCCTCCTGGGTGGAACAGTATGGGGAAGGAAAAGATGAGGCGGGGAGAAGGAAGTAAAAAGGAGGTGGGAGGCAAAATTGTGTGTGTCTGGGAAGGAGGTTAGTGTAGCATGGCCTGACCCAGGGCCAGAACTGGGGAGAAGGGAGAGGTCCCCCAGTTCATATGTGCCCTGCATTTGTCTCTGGAATGGTGCTGGCCTAGCCCCAGTCGACCCCTTGCCCACCTGTCTATCTGCCTCTGGTGTCTGGGAATGCTGGTTACAGGTTACCAGGGATGCAGGACTCCAGGGGCCGGCCCCCAGGAGCTGAGGTCTGAACAATACCTTGGAGTCAGAATATAAAAGTCACGGCCTTGGGGATGGTGGTGAGGGGGGAGTCTCTCCACCTACCCGCCCACCTCCAAGAAGCAGGCTTGATGGTCAGAAAGTATCCTTGAGGCCAAGGAAGGATCTTTGTTGGGGTCTGTGCTAGGCTCAGCCACTGTCACAATTGTTGCCGAGATGGCTGCTGTGGGCAGGACAGCAACAGCCGGGAAGTCAGAGTAGAGAAAGGGGCTGAGGTGTCTGAACCAGCCTCTAACACTGGTTCTAAGCCATCCTGGTCCTCCTGGGTGCTGGGACTGCCATTGGTGGGGAAGGGTACAGGAGGGACCTCACCCCCAGTCTCCTCCTCCAGCTCCTCTTCCTCCTGGACCTCCTCGGCTTCTGGTTCTGAGCTTCGTACCCTCTTTGGCTCTAGCTCCTCTCGGGCTGGATCATCAGCCTCCCCACCCCGATCCACCTTCCTCCGCCTCCTCTTCTCTAGGGCTCGGCCTCGTGTCCGACTCCCATGGCGTTCTGCCTTCTCCAGCTATGAACACAAAAAGGCAAAAAGACAGGCTTTTAAAGTGAGGCCTGGGGGTGGATGACTGTAATCCCAACACTTGCAAGGCTAAGGCAGGAAAACTGCCATGAGTTCAAGGCCAGCCTGAACTATATAGCAATTTATCAGGCACCAGTCAGTATTATATATATAACGCTCCTATCCACCCTCCCCCTCCCAAAAGGCAAGCACAAGCAAGTAGTCAGGGCCTGAGAGCTCCCTGCCTACTTGGCCTGACCTGGCTATTTCCTCTCCTTACCTCCAGAAGTGTGTGGACCCTCTCCAAGTCTGGAGGCTGCCCAGCCTGCAGCAGCTGCCAGATGCTATGATTCTCGTCTAGGGTCACCTCAAGCAGATCCCCCTCCATCATAAGTTCCTCCAGTGGGGCTCGGGTTGCCTCAGGCAGTTCTAACACAGGGCCAGTCAACTGCGGCAATAGTGAGGACAGTAGCTCCAGATCTGGAAGTTGTGGAGATAGGCTAAATTAGAAGCTGTCCTTGGCCTTATCCTATACCACTATAACAGAGCTGATGACATCAGGGGCCACACTGGTAATATGCATTCAACATCCCACTCACACTACAGCTAGACCTACCTCTCTTACCTGAGCCCTCCTCTGTGGCTACCTTTTCAGGACTGGTCACACTGTCCCCATTCTCCAACAGCCCCTGGACCTATCAAATATCAAGATCAGGAAAAGGCAGGGGGTAACTGAACTGAAGAGCCAGGCCCTACTCTTCCTTCACCCATGCCAAACCTGAAAGACTACCTCCTGGAGGAAGGGCAAACATGGGGTGCCAGCAGAGAGCAGGGTCTAGGAGTGTGGGCAGATATAGGATGAAACAAAAAGGCTGGGCCAAAGGAGAGCTAAAACTGGAGCACAGGGAGAGAGCCGGAGCCTATTACAGGCTAGGGGACAGAAATTTGAGGTTAAGAGCTGAGCTAAGAAACTCACCTGAGGAATATTGCCAGCGCCCTCTCCAACATCTGAAGAGTAAGCAAGGGATTCCTCAGGCTTGGATTCAGCTTGCAGCCGTTGGCGGAGTTCAGCCAGCCGTCCCAAAAGAGCAGTCACTTCCTCAGAGGCCAAAACCTGTCTGGCACGGCCTTGCCAACTGATTGCTCTCTCTGTGAGACACTGTAGAGCCTCACCCTCAGGCAGCCGCACAGGCAGTCTCTGTAGGGCTACCAGCAGTGCCAGGATGGTTTCCAAGCGTGGGCGCCGTGAGCGCATACACAGAGGGCACAAGAATTTGGTGTCCCATTCCCACCAGGCCAGCAGTGGGGATGAGGTAAGACTGGGCCTCTGGGAGCTGAGGAGGCGGGGTACTGTCACACACCGCCCATGGAACCAGTCCTGACACAGGTCACACTGCAGAGCTCCCACCCCAGCTGGCACTTGCCCACACACGCAGATAGAGGCTGTAGATGGGGCTGTGGTCAATGATGCCAATGGACTTGGCTTGGCTGAGTTGGTACGACGAAGCTGCAGGATGCCTTCCTTCTCCTTCTGCTCCCCTTCTTTGAAGGCCACAATCTGCCATGCCCAGGAAAGGGGAAGAATGTAAACAACCTGACTCCTTTGTTCTCTGGCCTCCTCAACACCCCACTCCCAAACCAGGAAAACAGAGCTCAGGGAGCAAGTGGTCTGCCCATGGTCACAAAGTTCAATCATCACCAGGCTCTTGACCCATCTGTATCTAAGCTTCTTACCACAGAGCCTGGGTCCCTGAGGTCCTGCGCAGACAGCCCCAACAGCTCTGTGTCAGATTTGTACAACCCCAGCTCCTTCTCCATCCACCGGCTGCGTTTGGTGCTGTCTGAGCCGGCGTCTGCACACGGGCAGAGCACCTGAGGCAGGCAGACAGAGGCAAATGACCAGGTTTCCCTATCTCCGGTATCTTCTCCTCCCCTCCCTTGTGCCCCTCAAAAACTCTTATTCTCATATTAACTACCTTGAAACAGCCAGTCCAGGCAAAAAGAAGATATAGGTGCCAGGTCTCACCTCCAATAATGTGTAGCAGGAGTTCTTCTTGAGAAAGGTCTTGGAGGCCTTCTCTCTCCAGGAGTGTGCTGTCAGTACCTGCAGCTCCAGCTGTCTTAGTTCCTCTAGCCCCACGGGGAGGTCCCGACCCACAGCTACCAGGCCCTCCAAGTCATCCAAGCAGGGGTAGTGGTCACCATTCTAAGCACAGACGAGAGAGAAAGACAAGATGAACTTGCAATTATCTACTAATTCACCATGTTTGGCCTGAGCTGGGAAGACGGTCTGTCCTCATAGTCCCAAAGCAGAAACAACTGACACTGCCCTCAGGAATGCCCTCTACAGCGCATGACACCTGCATCTACTGACTGGCTCAATCAAAGCAGCCATTCGGTCTTCAGGGATACTGGACTAGCTATGTTTTGTGGTCTTTCTGTTCTACCTACTGACCTTTTCTACTCTCACGTTCTACCGTCCTCACCCTGACCAGAACCCCTTCCTTCAGGCCATCCTCTAAGTCCCTCTCTCAAGAATATTGCTCGGTAAACACATTTTGCCTCTTCACAATATGTGGTACCTCATTCCTCTCTCTAGCTATGCAAACACAGCACAACTCTGTATATCATGTCTTCCAGCTACATGGAAGGTCTAGGTGCGGATGGGAGGTCCTTACTTGGATCTCATCCACATCAGCAATCCATGCCCGGGCCTTAGCAAGAGCCTCCTTGAGAGACTGGATATTGGGCAGGTGAACAGGGATGTTTTCTGCTTCATGGATTATGGCCTCAAGTGTGGCTGGTGGATGCTTCTGCCTAAAAACAACAACAAAAGAAGGGGCGGGGGAGCAGGCCAGTTTGGCATAGCCTATAATCAGAGCCCAGCCTGATGAGTAGCTATATACAGCTGGGCTCTTGTTCCCTCTTGTTACACTTCTGTGATTGTATGTTGGTAAAGATGGTTGCCAGGCTCTGCTTTCTTCAGATTCCATGTATCCTCCGCCACAGCTCTTGCACCTAGGTTTGTCACTCTGTCAGCCTGTTACAAGCTCACATACTAACCATTTGCATATCCTGTGGCTGAAGTCTGTCAAGACACCCCATGTGTGTGTCATCTTTTTAGCTAGATCCACTCATCCACTTGTATCCTGTGCTTCTCAGCATGTATACACACTGGCCTATTGGTTTGGTACTGGGCTCTACACACAGCCACACAGCGCCCCCCCCCCATAATACATACATACATACATACATACACACACACACAGACCTCTGTTCTCTGCTTTTCCCTCAGCCTACCTCTGCCTCTGTGTACACAAACTTAAAAAGGGAAAAAAAAAAAAAAAAAAAAAAAGAATGAGACAAGGAACAGAGGAACAAAAGAACTGAGAAACTCAATATACCTACATAGAGGTATGTGTAATACACAAGGCCACCCACTACCACTCTCTTCAGATTCTCCACTAAATTTTGAAGGTAAAGAATGGCAAGGACGGGAAGGACTGGACTTACCTGGCTTCCAGGCAGAGGTGGGCTTTCTCTTCCCAGCGTTCAGCGATGGTCAGCAGCTCCTGAAGCTCTGCCTGGGCCTTATCCACAGCAGGGCTAGGGGCTACACTGGCGCCTGCAACCAACAGTCCCCGCATGATGGCCAGGGTACCCCTTCGGGCAGAGGGAGCCAGCGTGCGTTTTACCTCATCCAGCCACCGCGCCTGTTCCACCTGCCGCTGGAGTTGCTGGGCTTCAGGTACTTCCACCCCCAGCTGCTGCCCTCTCTCCAACAGAGACTGCAGCAGCCCAGGACTGGAGGGCTGTGAGACCAAGGCCTCACGGGCCTCAGACTGATAGGCTTCCACCTGTTCCAGAATACCCTACCAAAAATACAGGATGAAGAACAAATCCTTCAGTTGAGGTCACTTAAAGAGGTCCCACTACATATCCTTGCTCCAGCACCTCCCAATACAACCTTCTGAGAAAAGAAAATCTACCATGGGCTGAACTCTGGTTCTCTGAACTCTAAAACAGCAGTTCCTGCAACACTTGACTGCTCATTACGATGCCCTGGGAAATGGATTAAAATGTACATTCCTAGGCAGCTTTACACAAAATTTGATCAAAGGTTTGTACTTTATCTTTCCATGGGATTCTGTTCTCAAAGTACCAAGAGATCCTCTACTCTAACAAGTACTATGCTATATAAACCGTCATGCTTACTCTGAGGTTTTCTGTCTTCTCCATCCTATTTTTATAAACTTTATTCATTGTTTCAGGTCCAACAAACACCCTTTTTACCTCCTGTTATACTTCCTCAAGCAAACCCTCTCGACTCAGCATCTTGCTCCCTGTTTCAAGTTCCAAACCTAAAAACTTGCTTATATTTCCCACTATTTTATCACACATGCACTCTGTCTTACCTAAGCCCACCTCTCCTCACCTTGACATCCCCAATTTGGTGCATGGCACAAGGCAGGTTGTTCATCTGGCCCAGAAAAGCCCGTAGCTCTGCCAGGGTCATCTGTAGAGCAGCCACCCTGTCGGGGCTATGGAGTTTCACGTGTGAGATTTCAGATCCAAACCCAGGTCCCTCCTTCCATCTGTGCCAAAACCATTCCTCATCATATCTGTTCTACTTTGATCCTGTACCTCAATGCTCCCATAACTGTCCAGACTACAGGGAGAGCTTTTCAATATAAGCATATAAGATGAAGGGATAGAAGGAGAGAGGAAAATATAAACTAACTGATGGTAAAAGAAGCCAGACTTTACATCCTCCACTGACCAGCAGGGAGCTGGAGACAGAACCTAGAGCCTCATATACTAGGTAAGATTAAGTTCTATTTCTAGCCCTTAGACTTTACAATCCACCCTCTACTGCAACTATGTTCAGGCTTTCGTTTGTGTCCTGTTCTAGTCCCTAAACCTCCCACACTCTCCCCTGCCCACAAAATCTTATTGCTAAGGCTCTGCTCCACGAAAAGTTGTCTTTCTTGCACTCTGCAGTACTTCCCAGGCCATCTCACACTTGGCAATTTCGTGCTAATGATCCATGGACCCAACTATACTTAGAACCCATCCATTGTAACATACTTTCAGTAGCTGCAAGTTATCTGTACTGCAACACTTCACACCAACATACCCAGCTTCCTGGCCACTGACCAGTCCCAGAGCCCGGGACACACAAGCCTCTGCTTCACTGAGGCAGTTCTTCAGGCGCTGCAGCAGTTCACTGTTAGGAAACCTTCGCTCCCGGGCCTCAGATTCTAGTGCCCTCAGTTCTTCAAGGCCTGGAGGAAAAATGAGAGCAATAAGGAGTAGGCAGCATTATGTAAAGGCAGAGGGAAAGGCCAGAAATACTGAAGAAAATAGAACTTGTCTGTAGAGCCCCACCACCCTTGCAATCACTCACTGCGCTTCCGCCCATCTTCCACCTCCAGGGCCACTCGTACTTTGTTAGCCCAGGTGTCAAAGGACTCGGCTCTAACTTTCAGTTTATGAAGCATGGCAGGGAGCTCATCCAAGGTGTATCGATACCTTGAAAAAAAAAAAAAAATAATAGAAAAAGACATTTTAGCTCAACTTTAAACTCTGCTGCTTCCTTTAGGTAGGCCCTAGACTTACCGAAGGTATTGCCGGCTACTGGAGCATTTGCAGAGGTCATTGATGTGAGAAAGGCAGACAAGGCCATCTGGACAGTCATAGCAAGCCAGGGCAGATAGGAAACATGTAGTCTTGCACTTTATGCACTGACGTTCATCATCTGGAAGCAGCTCAAAAGCCTCCCGCTCAGCCTCGGTGATACCCTGGGGACATACAACCCACACATTATTCAGAACCAGGCAGGGTCCAGAAACCCACCTCAGCTATCACAGAATTAGATGATTGGTCCTGGAGATCAGAAAGCCAAACTTTACATCACATTTGCCCTGTCAAGTCCACAATCCCAGGGCACGGATTCAGATGGATCAGAATTTATCAATTAATGTAGACTTCAGAACAATATATATATAAAGATAGAAAAATCTGGGTGGGGTTGAGATTAGGAGCTAGACATCATAGCAAATGCTTGTAACACAACAGTCAGAAGGCTAAGGCAGAAGGATTACTGTGAACTCATGCCAGCAAGCTGTTGTCTTACAAAACCAAGGACAAGTGAGATGACTCCACAGGTAAAGGCACCTGTTGCACAAGCCTAGCAATCTGAGTTCAATTCCATGTTTTTAGGTAGAAGGAAAAAATAGACTTCCTAAAGTTGTCCTCTGACCTCCACAGGCTCACCACAGCACGTGCACCCACCCAATAATGGGGGAAAAAACCCAAAACCAAAAAAACAACTAAATAAACATTTAAAACAAAAAAGATTAGAATGAGAACAAAGAGGCTGTAAGTGAGAAAGATAAAGAATGTGGACCTAAGCAACAAGGAAGTGAAAATTTAAGGTCTGTCCTAGGAAACAATGCTGGCTTCAGTCACTGAACGTTCACTATGTTCCAGACATTCATTACTGCTTAGCAAAGGGAAACACTGTGCACCAATAGAGCTTACAGAAACACAACTGCATGCTTTGTTTTGGTTTTTATTTTAAAAAAGCAATCTATGCCTAAAATGAAGAAAAGTCAAATATGTAAATATGTTGGAGTCACTGAAAGACAATTATGAGCGATGTGAGGAATTTTAAGAAGAAGTGCTGGCTTCAATACTTTTGCCTTATATACCAACTTTAAAAACAGACTGCTGCTAATGGGACTGCGATAGCCTATTCATCATTGAGAAAACTATTTAAATCCTTCTGGATCTATTTGTTTCTCTTGTCAGTAGTAACTATCATCCTTGTTGGATTGTTCTAAGTATTTCAATTAAGGACTTAATATATTAACACTATGAATTATGAAGTACTCAACAAATATTATTAGCTCTAGTTTTTAGACAGGAATATACATCTCATAAACACATCTCATTTTACTAAAGGACAGCAGAGAAAGCCAAGCAGCTTGTCAAAGTGAGGACTTGACTGTACACAATTTTGAATCCAAAGCTTGAAAATGCTGGAAGGGTGAAGCCCCTAGATTTTTTCAGATCGCAGACTTGTATACATACTAAGTCATCTCCACAAAAATACTAAAAACCACATATCGTATCTTAAAGATCTAAAGATTAGGGTGTCCAGAACCATCTCTGAGCAAGTGCCGAATGTACAAAATTCTGCCCAAGTGGGAAGGTAAGTCTCTTTTCTTTCAACCTTGATTTTGTTTCTTTTCATATATTGGGGCATAGCATGGGGCCATCATTTAATAACATAGAGAGTAAGTACATGAAAAGGTCAAGAGATTTACCACAAGTGAAAAGCCCCAGACTTCCAATATTACTATAGCTGAAATTTGCCCTATATCTAACATTAGCAACAAAGTTATGAGTTTATTTCTATGTGTGCATGTTTTAAGACAAGCCTTCCTATGTACCCTGGGATAGCCTGAAACTTCGGGCAATCCTCTTCTCCCTGCTGGCTAAATGCTGAGATTGTAGTAGGCATGCGTTCTTATAGCCAGCCTGAATATGAACTTTAAACTAGAAGTGCATTATCCCCCAAAACAGACCTCTTAGGATCCTTTGTACCTCTGTTCTTTCTTTTGTAATGCTGGGGATCAAACCACTATCTTCCATAAGCTAGGTAGCACTCTGCCACTAAACTATAATACTAAACCTCTTATATCTCACAGATAATCCACATTACAGCAGTTCCCTAACCAGGCAAGTATAGCAATAGCCACTCTGCCACACACAACTGACACGTCTATGAAAAATCTATTAAAGTACAATCACTTTCTATTAAACAACATTATTTTACCCAAGCTAATAGAACGTTAAAAATTAAGAAAATGAGGGTGCTGGAGAGATGATTTAGCAGTTAAGAGGATTTGCTGCTGTTGCAAAGAACCTTAGCTATTCCCAATACCCACATGGCAGCTCACAACTGTCTGTAACTTCAGTTTCTGAGGATCTAATACCCCTCTTCTGGCCTCCATGGTTACTGCATACACACAGGGTAGTCACATATGTGCAGGCAAAATATCCATACATATAAAAATAGAAACACCTCCCCCCTCATTTTGAGATAGGATCCTACTATATAGCTTTGGCTGGCCTGGAACTCACTATATAGACTAGGCTGTTCTCAAATTCAGAGATCTGCCTGCCTCTGCCTCTGCTGCTGGAATGCTGGAATTAAAGGTGTGCACCATTATACTTACCTTTAAATAAATTAGGACAACAACAACAACAATCTTTAAAAAGAAATTCAAGAAAAAAGCTAGGTATAGTGGAGCATATCTATTAACCTCAGGACTCAGGACATTGTGAAGAGGGATCAAAAAATCCCGTCTCAATAAGTAAATAAAAAATAATTTCCTAAGAAGCACTCTATACTTCATTTTCTTCATGTATTAATACTAACATTAACAGACACTACACTGCCAAGGGTTATAATAGAATCTTTTACAAATATCAACTCACTCAAGCTTTACAACTACCATTATAAACATAAGCTTAAGCCGGGTGTGGTGGCCTATGCTTTTGATTCCAGCACTTAGGAGGTAGAGGCAGCTAGTTCTCTGGGCTAGAGGCAAGCCTGATTTAGAGAGCAAGTTCCAGGACAGCCAGGGATATTACACAAAGAAAGTCTATCTTGAAAACAAACAAAAATCAAGCTTAGGAATTTACCACCATTTTACAAGGTGGGAAAGCAAGACTATCACTTATATTTTAAGTAACTTGAAGAAGTGACCAAAATGATCAGCAACAGGAATTTCTAATGCCTGCCTATTCTAGTAAGTCATTTGCATAAGAATAATAGCTACTATAACCATACCCTGCAATTACTGAACAAATATCCATAACTCACTTAGCTACCTAAAAAGACAAAGAGTTCCCATTTTTTTAGATGAGGAAGCTTATCATCAGTGAAGTAAACTGATCTGTTAAGGTTGCCAGGCACTGTAAGCACTGAGAATGAATGTGCTTTTCAATTCAGGTGTACCTTTTCACTACACTCCAAGAATAAAGACTACATCTAACCCTGAAGTTATCCTTATCTTCCAACCTTTACCAGGCTAGGATGCCTGATCAGAAGTACCACCACTCACCTTTTCCAGTAGAGCCTTTCGTAGACGCCGCTCCTCCTGTACCATAATGAACATCTCTTTATGTACAGCTGCTGCTAGGTTCAGATCCAGCTTCTCGGGGCAGGCAGCCATCTTACAAATAAGCTCCTCATGAGAAAAGACACAGTATCTTCGTAACCGGCGGTAGTGCTCAATGCACTGACGCCCAGCAGGCAGCTGTGGACAGGTTCAAAGTTGAACAGTGTCTTGGCTTCCCCACAACCTTTCTGTTTCTCCCTAGTAGTCACCACACTCCAGACTCACCCAATCAGCAGTGCAAAAGTTGACTGCCTCAGCAAAGTTGTAGCCTTGGTTGAAACCACTGTGATAAGCACGAGGGAAAGTGATGACAAATTCTCCTGCACACTGGTTTGTTCGAACAACCTAAGGGGGGAAAAAACAGCCAAGAGCATTGAGATAATCAAGGCTTTCCAGTTGTCAGCAACCTAACCTAAGAGCAGGGTCCTAAAGAAGACAAAGGAAAGCTTCAGAAAACAACAAAATCCCAGGCCTTGGTTCTGAAAGGTGATTTGAGTCACAAGGGGAAGGAAATATATGCATCAAATCATTTCAACTCTCTTGTTAATATTTTAATGAAATTATAAATATCACTTTCTAGTAGGATGAGCATGATTTCACATTAGTATTCATTTGTTTTGTTAGTTTAGAGTCAAATGCTTTTATATAGCGATTACAAAACCCACAGGTGCAGTTTTCTTCTACTTCCCGGGGCTAACCATGTTCCTCTCTTCTGATTAGTGGACTATGAGCCTTAGACACTAAATAATAAGGATTTGAGCTAAGCAGGGGTGGTGCACACATTTTTACTCATGCCCCAAAAAAGGGAAGATAAACAAAAAGTAGCATTCGCTGACAGAGGATGTCTTTCTGTAAGCTGTGACTTATCACTGAATAATAAAGAAACTGTTTAAGCCTAAGGAAAGGCATCTTAGAAGTAGGTGAAAAATCTGAGCACAGATAAAGGAGGAAAGGGGCAGAGTTAGAGTGAGACAGTGTGAGCTGCCAGCAAAGGAAGAAGATGTAAAGGAACTCAGGTAAGCCATGAGCCACATGGCAAGACACAGATTAATAGAAATGGGTTAAGTTGTGAGAGCTAGCTAGCAATAAGCCCGAGCCATAGGCAGAACGGCATGTAATGAATACAAGCTTCTGTGTGATTATTTGGGACCAAGCAGCTGTGGGTAATTCATTTGAGACTGCTGGTCGAGATTTCAGGGATAGGCTAGAAACTTACTACAATTCTCTGGCTACAAAGATGGCACACCAGGTAAGAATGTGCACTGCTCTTGCAGAGATCTGAGCTGGGTTCCCAGCACCCACACTGGTGTTTCATAACTGCCTATAACTCCAGTTCCAGATGACAGCATCCATTTTCTCAATTTGCTTAGTTTTCTATATGCATACATATTAACTTGAGCCCCAACTTTCTGGTAGAAGCCCAAACATCCTTTCCTTTACATATTTTACCTTTCTGTAAGTCTCTCAGCTTTTGGGGGGTGGGTGGGTAGATAAAGGGGTATTCCTATATATGTAGCCCAGGCTAGCCTTGAACACCAATTCTCCTTCAGTCACCCAGTGCTGGAATTATAGGTGTCACCACATTCAGCTTCATATAGTTTTCTTATCTTTCTCATCTGAACCACTTACTCTTCCCTAGACCCGGTGATAGATCTCATTTCCTAGATCCTATGCTCTCCTCTTTGTTGATTTATTGCTTTGCTACATTTGAACATGCTCAGAAACGGCTTATTTGGAAGGGAAGTGTTTAGCCTAAGTCTTACACTTGACTACATATATATAATTCCAAAATCATCTCAAAGGGTTTCAGGGTCTTACAACCCTAGCCTGGCTGGCCATGTATTCAGTATATAGTCCAGGGTAGCCTTGAACTTGAGGCAATTCTCCTACTTGATTCCTACAAATATTGAGATGACAGGTGTGTACCACTATGCACAGCTCATTTTGAACTCTTTCTGAAGTTATATTTCAGTGCTATTAAAAGAATTCTGAATTAAACCTGTGTCTTTTTCAAGATGTTTATTCAATTCTGCTCTCAGTATTTGACAAAAAAATATTCACAAGATATTTCTTGGTATGGAACTGTCTTATTTGTATACTAGGCAGGGCACTTTGATTCAAGAGACAACCCTTCAAGAAAATTTTCTTTAGGGCTAGAGATGGCTTAGCTGTTAGGAGCACTGACTACTTTTCCAGAGAAATCAGCTTCAATAACCAACACTCACACGGTGACTAATAAATCTCTGCAACCTCACTTCCAGGAGATACAGCACTCTCCTTTGGCCTTCACTGGTACTCATAATGCATAGTACACAGGCATATAAAATTAAGAACAATCTCATTTTTTTAAAATTTCAACAATTTATTTATAACTATCATTTTGCCTAGCCTTTGTAACTTCTATTATTTGACTATTACACTTGCTATATAGATTCTGTAACTTTTTTCTGCCTTTTCTCATTTTTATATTTTTATTCTATTATTATGCCCCACCCATAGATTTCACTTTTGCTATCAAAATTTCAATGTTCCAAGTGCTCAGTATGTCTTCTATATTTTGTTTTGTTTGTTGAGATAGGGTTTCTCTGTGTAGACCCGACTTCCTGGAATTCACTCTGTAGATCAGACTGGTCTTGTACTCACAAGAGATCTGCCTGTCTCTGCCATCACTGCCTGACATTCTCTTATTGCTGTTGGAAACATTGCACTGCTCTTCAGGTTTGCAGTCCCACTTATTCAAGACTATCAGTGGAAGCCCCAGATAGAACCTAACGTCATATATAACGTCATTTTCTTACACAGACATACAAATAGGAATTTAATGGGATTTTTCCATCTGGGCAATGCTCCTTTTACATCTGCAATGTGACAAAACTGTAACTTTTTTTTTCTTTGTTCTTTTTATAGATCTTAGTAGCCCCAGCATATAATTTTTTTCTTTACAGAAGTTGAAACTTTTCATGGGGGGGGGCACTTTACAGCTTCTCTTTGTCATACCTGACACCTCCCTGTATCACTACTCCTACACTTACAGACATTATTAAGTAAAATAAAGGTTGTTTGAAAACAGGCACTACTATACCTTGGCAGCTGATTTAATAAGCAAAATAGACTCAGTGACTAACAATATAGGCAGCATCTAGAGCATGGCACAATGGACAAACAGATGAATGATTAATGCCTCAGGTAGGTCAGAGCATAACATGGTATTTCATCATTTTACTTGAAATAGCATATCATTTTAAAACAACTGTTCATTTCTGGAATTTCTCATTAAATATTTTTTGGCTGCAATTGACCATGGATAACTAAAACCACAAAAAGCAAAATAATGGATATTTGAAGGTATTAATGGGGTTTGTTTTCCTTTAAAGTTTATCCATGCCTGCCTAGCCTATTTCTTCAAGTTGCTTTCTCACTATTTGGTTCTATTTTTTTCTAGGGCTTTTGTTTCATTTTAATTACTGGATAATCTACAGCTGCCTACTTATTTTTGAGACAAAAAATAAAATAAATAAATAAAAATAAAAAGACTGAGAAGAAACTCCAAGAAAGCCCATAGTTGATATCAACTTGTGAGCTTTACTGAAGGATGGATGACCTAGCTAAACTATTTAGTTCAGGAAATTCTAGAATTGTTGTTGTTTGTTTTCCTTCCTCTTACACACTAGTCAGACTCCCAAACTCCCTTTCCCCGTAAAAACTATTCATACTTTCTCTTTACAAGAGATGGCCCAGCTGGCAGCAAGCTAACAGCCTAGTGGAGGAAGGTATCCAGGAATCCAGTATGTACACAAAGGTGAATTCTACTATTTTTTAACCCCAATCCCTCCTTTAACTATATTAACTGTACCTAGGAGATCTCAACCTTCTGTACCAATTTCTTCAGAAATAAATCTCTGGAGTGAGGCAATGTCACATTACCAGACACAAATGATGGGAATCTCAGTTTCTTACACAGATATGAACCCATCCACCACTACTCTCAGAATGCCAGGGTCTGCTGAGTATGACCCTTAAGTAATATAAAGTATTAAATCACATTGCTTTTCATAAGTTCTCAGTAGTGGCTTAAGATTCAATTGATGGGGCTGAAGAGATGGATGGCCCAGTGGTTAAGAGCACAGAAGACTTGAGTCAGGTTCTCAGTACTCACACCAGGTAACTCATAAATTCCTGTAACTCCACGTCTAAGAGATTAAACATCTTCTACGCCCCCCCCCACTGTGATACACACACAACACATATATGTGTACATAAATTAAAATAAACCTTTTTTTTTTTTTTTTTTTTTTTTTTAAAGACTGAATTGTACTGTCTGCTTTCTAGTGTCAAGAATTTTACTATTGGGGCTGGAAAGATGGCTCTGTGGTTTAAGATCACTTGTTGCTCTTATAGAGGATTCAGGCTGGATTCCTAGCATCTACAGGGTGGCTCACAACCATCTATAACTGCAGTCAGTTCTGGAGACTTGATGCCTTTTGACTTCTTTAGGCATCAGAAACACACACTATACATACATACACACACACACACACAACTCATAAACAAACCTAAACCTAGTTTTTAAATGCCAATTTAAAAAAAAAAAATCACCATCTCCTGTTTTCTCTACCTCTGTGATGTATCTTTTTTAAAATCTCTTTTTGTCATTTTATTGGGTTTCAATAAGGAGTGGAAGTCAACATTTATATGTTTAATTTGTCGGCCTCCCTTCCCACAGGGTTTCTCTGTGTAGCCCTGGCTGTCCTCAAATTCACAAGAGATCCACCTACCTCTGCCTCTTAAGTGCTGGGATTAAAACTGTAATGCCACTAGCAGCAGCTGTCTGTTTCTTTAACCAGAAAGCTTCACAAAATGTTTAAAGATGAACATTCAATGCTAGCCAACATACAGTAAAAGGATTAAGTGTTAGAATAAGAACCAAATTGTCACAGAAAAGGGCATTTTCTTTCTTTTGTTTATTACTATTGTTTATTACTTGGTGCTAGCAATTAAAGCTATGATCTCTAAGCTATATATACAGCTCAATAACCTGCAAATACATACCAAGAAATTAGATTGTTTCAGCTCAGTAATTACTCTGCTGGGATTCCAGAATAATTTGAGGCTTATCAATATCTAATAGAAATCTTCCCACTAATAATGTGATACAGAAGCTGAAAGTTCTCACCATCACATTTTCTTCTTATAGCAGTAAGTCTTGAAATAGTTCTTGCCTCTATTATTGCTAAGGCTTCCATCAGCAATCATCAGAAATGTTTTAAAAAAAAAAAATTCATCTCTGACCATGGCATGCCTTGCCCAAGCCCCTCTGGGACAAACTCCGCAACTGCATGGATAAAGAAGCTACAAGTCTGGAAGGCAAATTCTTACTCTTTTATCAAGGACTGTGCATTGGGCACTGGATGTTAATCTTTAAAATTTTTGGGAAACTTGTTTAAGGAAACAAATTAAACATATAAATACTTTTTATAAACCTGATCCAGATAACCCAGTCCTAATGGCCCAGTCTGCTGTTCTATGACGTCTCAACTTATTTTAATTGTTTACCATCTTCTGTCTTCCACTCACGAGATACACACCCAAAGCAGGAATTGCTTTATTGATCTTCAGGGTGGTAACCAGTGACCTTGCACACAAAAAACAACTTCAGCAATATTAGTTGAACATTCTATTCCCAGACTTTCTAATTTCATGGATGCAAAAGCCAAGTTCCAGAGAAGCCTCAGGTAGCAGAACCAGAAAAATAATGCTCCCGATTCCACTCTAGTTCATTTTGTGAGGCATTACTTTACTGTTTCCTATGTGGTGGTTTAAAAAACAACAACAAAAACCCCCCACCTCTATCCAGATATGGTAGTACATGCATATAATCCCAGCATCTGGAAGGCTGAGGTAGGAGAATCACAAGTTTGAGGCCAGATTGAGCTACTTAACAAGTTTAAGGTTAGCCTGGCCTACTACTACACACTACGATACTCTTTCAACAACAAAGCAAACAATAAGAAGCAGTCATTTTACTGTACAGCTATTAAAAAGGAGCAATTGGTTCTTTTTTCCCACCATGTGGGTCCTGGGAATCAAACTCAGGTCTCTAGGCTGGGTGGTAAGACCCACTGAGCCATTTCACTAACCCAAAGTGAAAAATAAGAATAAACGACAACACTTAAAACTCAGTATTATTGAGCCATTAAAAAAAATGAAGTTCAGATACACGTTGCAACATGGATTGATGTGAGAATGCCTTTCTGTATGCTGTGAATCTCAATCTTTAAATAAAGGAGCTGTTTTGGGCCATGACAGGCACCATAAAAGAAGTAGGAGGAGAAATTAGCATAGGTAGGAGAAGTGGGGCGGAGTCAGGCAGATCGAGCAAACCACCAAAGGAGCAACATGTAAGCACATGGCAGACAGATTAATAGAAATGGGTTGAGTTAAGATGTAAGAGCTAGCTAGCAATGTGCCTGAGCCATAGGCCAAACAGCATAAAGTTAATATAAGCGTCTGAGTCATTTCTGGGGGCCTGAGCAGCAGGGGTGGCTAATGGGTCTGGCACGCAGGGTCTGGGCCTCTGGCCGCCCGGGACCAAGAAACCCCACTGCAACAATGGCTGAACCTTAAAACTACACCAAAAGAAGCCTCCCATGAAAGACGAGTATTTTACTTGTATGTACAATCAAGAAAGGCAAATCTAGAACCAGAAAATAAATGGAATGAATGCCCAGTTCTCCAGGCTAGAATGGAGAGTGACTATGAATGAGTATAAGAGGTTTTTCTGGAATGGCAAAATGTTTTAAAATTAGATTGCAGTGATTACAGCAAACTTCTGTAAGGACATCTAGATTATATAATTAAAACGGGTCAATTTTACAGAATGTAAACCATATTGCAATAAAGCTGTTTAAAGAAAGAAAAAAGACAATGGCAGTTATAAAACCATAATAGAGTAACATTGTCCAAGAGAAATATACCAGGCACAAAGGTGCCTAGAAAAAAAATATTCTGAGTACTGGACCCAGGGCCTTGTGAATGCTAAACAAATGTTCTACCGAGTTTCAGGCCTTGAACTTAGGATCCTCTTAACTCAGCTTCTCAACAGCTCAAATTATACAGCACATAACATAAAGCCCAGCAATTTAAAAATTCTTTAGCAGTAACATTATAAAGGAAACAGGTAAAATAACTATAATTTTTTATTTAACAAACCCAGAATGTTGTCGTTGTAGCAGGCAGGAATTATATAAAAGTATTCGTGAAATACTTTATATTCTTTGTTTGATACTAAGTTTTAAATTCCAACACCCATTTTATACTCAGTACATTTCGTCTGAGACTAGAAAAGCACTTGAAATGCCAGTGGCCACATGTGGCTAATAGCTATCAAACTGGACACTGTAGTTCTAGATTAGACATACAAGAGATCATAAAATTCACACATTATAAAATTTACTGCTATATTAAACTTTACATTAAAAAATGTAACACGGAAATACAACAAATGTTTAGGATGAAGGGAATAGGAAATGACCTGTTTTCCATTTTTTGGAAAGGAGGTATATGAATTTAAAAGAAATGGCCTTTCCCAAAGGAAGCATAGTGTGTGTGTGTGTGGGGGGGGACGACTGGACATATACACAATGTGACACAATACAAAGACCTAAACATAGCTTACTAAACTATAGCCTGCCAAGTAGGAACATGAAACTCACAAATGATTTGGATTGGAATGTATACTGCCAATCCAAAGAGCCTAGAGATACTAAAACTATTCAGTCTATAAGAAGGGCAGGACAGTCAGAGGCAGTAATGAAGCAGCAGCTGGCTAGAGAAGCTGGTAAACCATGAACAAGAAAAATACTGTGGAGGTGGAAATAATGTACATGTTTGAATGTGATACTTTTTTTAAAAAAAAGGTTAAGAACTGACTGGCACTCTGACCCCTGCCCCACTCTGTACCTTAAGCTTTCCCGTAAACAAATCCTCCTTTATCCTAGAGGTTTTCTTTACATTACAGTCTAGGAATAAGTTATGGATAAAGAAGAAAAAGTCTGAGACAAGGTTAGACCCAATACCTACTTGTGAATCAGCGGAAATGGAAGGGCTCGTGATCATTTTCTCTTTGGTGGTGTGGTGGTGCTTCATGTACACCATACACTCAAATACTAAGCTATATTCCATCCCTCCTTTACCACTTAAGAGTCTCGTAATCATTAAATGGGGGTAGGTAGCAAAGGAAAAGGAGAGTCCCCAAATAGAAGAATGCTATCTGCACTACTGTTGCAGAATGCCTTTTCCCATGTCTCATTCCCTAGATATAATGATCCTTGGTTAATTGTCATTAAGTTATTACAAAATATTATTCAAACATATATGAAAGTAGGGTAAGGGAAGACAAAATTCACGTAAGAAACACTGACCTACTCTAAAGCTCTTCTCTACAAGTGTCCTAAGATAAATCAGGAAGGCATTAATTTAACATTTACCAATTATCTATCACATCCTACTAAATGTACCACAATTATGTACCACATTAATTTGAGATTTACCAATCACCTAGAGCAGGTGGAAAAGAACAGAATAGTAGAACAGAGTATAAGCAAAGTGACATATGTCTGTAATTTGGGAGGGGGGTTAATAACAAACTTAGACTTAAAGCAAAGATAGAAGATATACTAATTCCTTACGACATACACCACAAATTGACTGAGGCTAGTAAATGCTAAAAATTTCTAAGAATATAAAATATGCCTTAGCCACTTTGTTTTCCCAGCAGAAAGTTTTACAAGATAAAAGAGAATTATCCAGAGAAAGAGAATAGACCAGGGCCCTAGGTTCAACTTAAAATCTTTTAAAGTAAAAAGATATAACTACTACTTCAGGTTATCAGTATACAAAATGTAACAGACAAGCTGAGCATGGTGGTACAGGTCTTTAATCCCAGCACCCAGGTGGTAGAGGCAGGCAAATCTCTGTGTGTTCAAGGACAGCCTGGTCTACGTAGCAGCTCTAGGCCAGTCAAGGCTACACAGTGAGTTCCTGTCTCAAATAAACAAAGATTATGGACAGGCATGGTGGCACACACCTTTGATTCCAGCACTAAGGAGGCAGAAGTAGGCAGATTTCTGTAAGTTCAAGGTCAACCTGGTCTATATAATGAGTTTTGGAACAGCTAGGGCTACATACAGAGACCATTCCAAATACCCCAAAACAATTAGTTAATTAAAAATAAATTATGCACATACACTCAGCTAACTTTCCTGATATTTAATACCTTCTTTCATAAAAACAACCTTCAATCTGTGGTAGTATTTGACTATCCAGAAGAATCTCACTTCTCAGTATTCTCTACCCTCCCTTCCTTCCTTGTTTCAGAAAGATGGCTCAGTGGATAAGAACACATGCTGTTCTTGCAGAGGATCTGAGTTTGGTTCCCAACACAGAATAACCACCTACTTACCGTTCTAGGGGATTTAACACCCCCTCTATGGCCTCTCAGGCACACACATACACACATAAAAATGAGTAAGATCAAAAAGAAAAGCATGACTTTCTAGTCCTGTCCTTCCTCCATTTCCCTTTTCCATTAGCTAGAACCTATAAATCATCCCAAAGGTACTTTCCTCATACACATTGCCTAGAGAACTTAATCAACCATGATGATCATGAATCTAAGAGCAATCAAGGCAGAACAGAATAAGAAAAAGCAGTGATAAATCACAAGTGAAGACTACAATGACTATCATGAAAGTCATTCCCATCCCTCGCTTATGTTCCTGGGTACTCACTGGCACACCATGGGACATGAGGGTGTTAGGATTCATGAGCGTGACAAGTTGGTGAAGAAGATCAGGCTGGCTATCGAAAAGCTCAGGTGTCAGCTTCTTCATCACTTCTTCCAAGTGTTCTGCTGCAAGTGATGGGACCCCATACCAGGTTTTTGGCTCACCCCTGTTCATGTTAAAAGAGGATACAGAATGGTCATATTCATGGGTTATGTTGACAGCCTGTCCTGACTACCTCCCAGGCTTTCCATGGCCCCACTCACCAGTGGAGGTAGTTAATGGAGTAACTCCAGTGATCCTCAATATGCCAGCAAAAGGCTGAGAAGACCATGCCCACATAAAGCCAGGGTACCTTCATGCCAGATATATCTGCATTGATGTGACACAGTACAGACTGCTCCAATACAGGCATTACGTTCAGGTTCCAACCACTTGTGGCATACTCCTGTCAGATCAAGCGGAAGAATGAGGATTATGCAAAGGAACTGAGTGCTGTTATCTGTCTGTCTATCTCCCCCTGCCACCCCACTCCCCCAGTACTGATGACTGAAAATGACTGCTTCTTATTGTTTGCTTTGTTGTTGAGAAAGAGTATCGTAGTGTGTAGTAGTAGGCCAGGCTAACCTTAAACTTGTTAAGTAGCTCAATCTGGCCTCAAACTTGTGATTCTCCTACCTCAGCCTTCCAGATGCTGGGATTATATGCATGTACTACCATATCTGGATAGAGGTGGGGGGTTTTTGTTGTTGTTTTTTAAACCACCACATAGGAAACAGTAAAGTAATGCCTCACAATGTTCTACCACTGCACCCTAGTCTTTTATGCTTTTTATTTTGAGATAGGGTCTTACTAAATTGCCCTGGCCGGCCTTGAGCTTGTGATCCTCTTGCCTCGATCCCCTGAGTAGCTGAGATTATAGGCCTAAATTACCAAGCCCAGCATTTATTTGCTGTTGTTACTTACTTTTGTTGTGTGTGTGTGTGCGTGTATAACGTACTGCGAGTATATGTTCTTGTGAGTGCACATGTGTGTACATACACGTGGGGACCAGAGGTCAGCATCAGGTTATCTTCCTCTAACACTCTTTATGTTATTTTATGAGATAGGATCTCTCACTGATCACAGAAGTCATCAACTGGAAAAATCAGTTTTGCTGATCTCCCTGTTTCTCAGCACTAGAGTTAGAGGCAAACCACACCTTGCTTTTCTATGTGATGCTAGGAATACAAACTCGGGTCCTTATACTTGCACAGCACTCACTTTACCATTTTTTTTTCGTTTAAAACAGGATCTCATTCTGTAGCCCAGACCAACATCAAAGTCCATATAATGCTACCTGAGCCTTTTAAGGGCTGAGAGTGAGTGATCACACTCATCTAGCACTTAAATTTTCAACATATCGGCCTTCTACACTTGTTCCCCCAAAACACACACCCAGAAAATTTCAATTCAATTCACTTTAATTACTGGAAGATTATGGATGCGTATCTACCATAACGCCTGCTCTGCTGACTGGTTTTCAACAAAAGTTCTAGGAACATGATATGGGACACACATGTTAATGCTAGCAATTGGGAGGTTAAAACAGGAGGTTCATAAATTTGAGGCTATCCTGGGCTACACTGAAATACCTTGTGTCAAAAAATAAAATGAAACTGGGTGTGGCAGTACATGCCCTTAATCCTAGCACTCAGGAGGCAGAAGCAGACAAACCTCTGTGAGTTCAAACCCAGTCTGGTCCTACACAGTAAGTTCTAGGCCAGTCAGGGGCTACACAGTAAAATATGGACTCAACAAAACAACACAACAAATAAACAAATAAAACAAAAGAACACATACTGGGGAAAGAATAGTCTTTCTAATAAAAAACTAAATAGTTAAATGCAAAAGAAAAAACTAGGCCCCCACCTCATCTTAACAGATTAAAACTTTAATGTAAGACATGAACTATGAATCTATGAGACAAAACATGGAAAATGCTACACGATACTGAAATGAACAATAATTTCTTATACAAAACTTCAGATGCACAAGAAACCACAAATGTCACTATAAGAAATCAAAAAGCTTATGGAGAACTAAAAAGCACAGCAAAAGAAACAAAAAGGCAAGCTAGGTATAGAGACTCAGACCAGGGCTAAATAGCAAGAGCCTATGCTTACCCCACTCCCCCCGAAAAGCCCCAAAGGAAAAAAGCTAAACAAATAACACAAAAGACACAACAATATACAGAATAAGTATTTGCAAACTATTTGTCTAACAAGACATGAACAACCACAGTTATAAAAATCCAACAAAAAAGCAGATAACTGGATTTTAAAACAAACAATAGATATAAACAGTTATTAACAACTGAAAGATTAATGAAGACACAAAAGCAGCAAGTATATACAAAATGCTTTATCAACCAAAGAAATACAAACCAAACCCACACTATCACCTAGCTTCACTCAAAATGACTTTTATCTTAATTACAGTTCGGTGACGATTTTTATTTGTAACTTTTTTATAGTTTTAGTAAATTTTATATATATATATAATATTATATATATGACAGATAAGGGATGAAAACAGGTGGCAGAGTACTTGCTTAGCATGCACAAAAGCCCTGTGTTCAATCTCCAGTACAGCAAAAGGATAATCAATACTAGCAGGTGATATGCAAAAAAGGGAAGCCCCAATATTGTAGTAAAAACATAAATCAGTACAGCCATGCTGGAAACAGTATGAAGTTTTTTTTAAAAAAAATTGAAATAAGACTATCATATAATGCAACAATTCCACTACAGGTTACATAACCAAGAGAAATATATCAGTTATGTTGAAAGAATCCCATGTTTACTGGAAGATGGGAGTTTGCTTTTTGTTTACTTGTTTATTTATAAAACAGCCAAGAAAAGGACACCAACCTAAGTTTTCTATCACTGCTCCCCAAAATGTAATATATAATACACATGTTGGAATACTATTCAGCCATTAAAAAAGGATGTGATCACTTGTGCCACCACAACACAAATAGAACTGGTGATCACTACATTAGCTGAAATAAGCCAGGCACAGGAAAGCAAATCTCACTCTAATGTGGAATATAAAAAACTGATGGTTTAGATATTAAAAGTAAAAAGCTGATTCCTAGAGATAGGAGTACAAGGGGAGAGAAAGCTAAAGTTAGAAGTGGGAAATTCTAGTATGTTGCTGCACGGTGGAATGACTAGAAACAATAATCATATATATATATATATATATATATATATATTTGTTTCAAAAAACATTATGAAAGTATTTTAAATGTTTTCACAATAAAGAAATAAAAAATGTTTTAGAAGATATGCACTGATTACACAATATACATGCTTTAGAAATATCACATGGTACTCCATGAAAACAATTTATTTATTTTTTGAGATTTTTTATTTTATTTTTGGTTTTTCCATCTGTTTATTTATTTTCAGTTTTTCCAGACAGTTTTTCTCTGTGTAACAGCCCTGGCTGTCCTGGAACTCGCTCTGTAGACTAGGCTGGCCTATAATTCAGAGAGATCTACCTGCATCTGTTTCCCAAGTGCTAGGATTAAAAGTGTGACCACCACAAGCAAGATTAATTTATATTTTTATGTGTACCACCTACCCATGGAGGCCAGAAAAGAATATTGAATCCTCTGAGCTCAAATTCAGGCAGTTGTAAGCTGCCCAATGTGGGCATTGGGATCGAATTTTGGTCTTCAATAAAAGCAGCAAGTACTTTTTATTTTTTTTAAAAAAACTTTTTAAAAAAGATTTACTTATTTATTATGTATAGAGTGTTCTGCCTGCATGTGTCCCTACAGGCCAGAAGAGGGCACCAGATCTCATTACAGATGGCGAAGCCACCATGTGGTCGCTGGGAATGGAACTCAAATCCACTGGAAGAGCAGCCAGTGTTCTTAACCACTGAGCCATCTCTCCAGCCCCAATACTTCAATATTTATAATTTTATGCACCAAATTTTTAAGTTAAAATTAAAACCTAACAAGTCAAAAACCAAAAACAAACATGCCAAAGCAAACAAAGAAAAAACAAAAACAAAACCGTGAACCCAAATGCACTCTCCCCTCAGTCAAGCCTGGACTCTACCTGTGAATACAAACCCTACTTACTGAACACATATGTAAGGGATGAGCACTTCTTAGGTCATTTTACCTACTTCTCCCATAATTTGTATAACAAATTTGCAGGTAGGTATACTCCATATTACAAATTAGAAAATGCGACTGGGTGGGGCATCTCATACATGTGCATTTCATATACTACCTAGGCTACTGTTCTTGACATATAGCACCTCATCTAAATCTCAAAGCAACTTGAGTCGTGCATAATTATCTCTGAAAGATATAGTTCTTTCAGATATTAAATGACCTGCCCAAGCTCATAAAACTGACATACACAATCATGATAATCACCCACTTACCTCCTCCTCTGGGGTTAGGTGTCGCTTACTGTCACTGACAGGGAAACCACTGCCAAATTCTTTGGAATGGATGTCAGCCCCATATTCAACAGTTACATCTTCTTCAATGCTATTCACCAACCGCCAGAACTCCTTCTCTACAAGTTCTGTGGGTACCATCTGGGAACAAAGAGAACAGATAGTCAGAGCTCATTATCTGTCCACATTAACTCAGGGGAGGTACAGTACCAGTGCTCATGAAACTAGGCTCAGCACTACCCCAGCCCTCCATCACCTACGTGCACAGGCATGTTGAAGTAGTCAGCTTTAAAGGAGTCAGCCATCTCCCCAAAGCTCTGTAGAGTATATTCCCGAGTAGCTTGCTCAAAGCCAAAGGCTTCGGGGGGCCGCTTACATTCCTAAAAACCCAAAGGAGAGAGAACAAGTCATAAAAATAGAGGCAAAGAGAGAATCAGCTCAAGTAAACCAGAAACAGGGGATAGAAGTAGGGAGGGAAAATAGCCCTAGGTCTGCCTTCAAGGCTCCTAGTGTAAGCCTTACTTTCCAGCTCCACCTTTTCTTCTTACCCCATCACATTTACTCATGCCACACAAGCATTTCCATCATACTTTTCCTCACTGTTAGGATTTGGACAGTGTCCTCCCTCAAAAGCTCATGTATTAAAGACTTGGTCCCAAGATGGTGGTACTATTTTCAAAAGCTCTACAGACTTTAGGAGACAGGGCCTAGAGGTGGATGAACTAGGTCAGGAGTTGGGTTCTTAGAGGCAGTATCTTTGCCCGGCCTAACAGTGCCTTTCTCTCTGCTTTCTATAGCTATTATAATGTGAGTTGTACCATAAGCACTTTCCCACCACAGTTGACTGACGTCTCTATAACTCTAAGCCAAAATCTTTCTTCCTTTAAACTGTTTCTCTCAGGGTCTAGAGAGATGGCTCAGCAGTTAAGAGTACTTGCTGCTCTTGCAGAAGATCCGGGTTCAGTTCCTAATACGCACATGGTGCTTACAACCACCTAGGCCCAGCACTACCCCAGCTTCAGGAGATCCGCAATCCTCTTCTGATCTCTGCAGGCACCAGGAATACACACGGTGCAAGGTAAAACATTCATACATATAAAATAAGATAAACATAACTAAATAGTAAACTGTTTCTCTCGGATACCCTTTATAGCAGTGGGAAAGTTACTAACACAGAGTTCATTCTCCATGGGAATGTCTTATAATACTGTTTCTGCTATGTTTCTTCTTTGGGATGCTGAGGTTTGAACCCAGAGCCTTATATATGTTATTCAGGCACTCTACCACAGAGCCCCTTTCCTCCTTACTTTTACTGACTTCAAAATACAACTTTTAGAACACTTTCCCAGAATGCACAAAACTCTTGGATCATTCCTCAATACCAAAACAAACCCCAAACTCCAAGCTAAGTACAGGCCTATAATCCTAGCTACTCGGACCCTGAGGCAAAAGGATCACTTGAAGCCCACAAATCCAACGTTAGCCAGAGCTGTAGTAAAATACTTGTTAAGGAAATCCTGTCTCCAACAAACAGAACCCAACTTGAGGGTACTTGGGCTCACATCTCAATTCTAGCACTTGGAAAATCCAAGACAAGGGGATTGCAACCTAGGCTACTTAACAACTGATTTTGAAAAACCAAGTACATCCAGCACTCAAACACCAAAAAGTCGATCTACGTTAGATGCCATCCAGGTGTACATAATTTGTTTCAGATCAATCTAGGCTAGACAAAAAAATAAAATAAAACAAAAATTCCTAGGCATGGCAGTACATGCCATGTACTGGAAGCAGGATTTCTAGGAGGCCAACATTGTCAACATAGCAGCTCTAGGACCTATCTCAAAGAAAACAAACAAACAAAAAAGAAAAAAGAAGGACTAAGGCTATAGCTCTGTGGGAGATTACTTTCCTAGTATATACAAGGCCTAAATTTGAGCACTACACCCAAAAAAGAAAGAAAAGAAAAAAAGAAACCCAGTTTCAGTCTCATAGCCTGTAAAAGGTCCTCCCTCATCACAATTCATGATTTTCTCCTAGGACTTTACCATCTAAAATATGCCATGAGCTCTGACTTCAATATGTTATTCTGCTGCTGTATTATCTCTCCAATAAAATGTGAGTTTATGTAGATTTGCTCAGGGAAATTTTTTTTAATGCCTAGGCTGGAACTATAACCCTGGAAAAATGGCCCTCAATATTCTTTCTAGTGCCTCACTGGACAAAAAAAATGAAGATAACAGTTCCTACAGTGTCAACTCCTACACTATTCCTTCTCCTCAGACTGTCACAGCTACAGGCATGAGTCTACCTCACTTGCAGTGATGTTCAGATTTTTAGATGAGAACCATATATACCCCAAAGTCAGATATATATCCTTCATGTATCTGAAAAATAAATGTCAATCTGGTCCATTGGCTCATCATTCCTCAGAGAAGAAAGTCAGTTTGTCTTCCTCATCTATAATACTGTTGGATCCATAATTTTCCAAGAATACCAAGACCATTCTGTATACAGTATCATAGTCCTTTTACAGCCCTTTATATGTATGCACATGCATACCTATAAAATCATCTAAAATAAAACAAGACCATCAGTGTATGCTCCCCCCCAAAACCCAGAGGGAAATGTGAAGAATATGGATGAAGGCAGGAAAGACATGAAATGAATATGTCAGATATCTTGGGTACTTGGCCTTCGCTGCTACTTTTGTGGCTCCTCCTTACCCACACCTACCTGCCCTAGGCACTTTGTCTCCTGAATATCTCTGTTCCTGCAAAATACTGTTTTCCTACCTGAAACACCAATGAACCTCTTCTACAGCCTTGATCACTGAAAACCATATCTAAATACCCTAACAGGAGAAGAGTAAGCAATCATTATACTCATTTGATGAAAACTTTGTTTCTTTAATTTATTTAATACAGAAAAGTTTTAATAAAGACAAAAGTCTTTATTAAGTATAGAACAAAAATTTTAAAGAAGAAAATACTTGGAAATAAAAAGGACATTTTTTTAAAAATTTCTAGCCAGGACTGGTGGCATAAGTCCACAATTCCAATTACTTGGAAAGCTGAAGGAGGACAAGTCCTGCCAGAGCCATAAAGTGAGTTCAAAACAAAAATAAAAAATAAGACACAGGCTAGAGATATAGCTCATTGGTAAAGTACTTCCTGAGCATGCTCAAAGTCCTAGGTTCAATAAATAGCTATATGGCCCATCTATAGACAGACAGGTAATCCTGGCATTTAAAGCTTATTCTAGACAAGTTCCCTAATCACTACTCTCAATTTTCCTTGACCTGGGCATGGTGGCTCATACCCATAATCCTAGGCTTTGGGAGTCTGAGAAAGGAGGATTGATGTGAGTTTGAGGCTAGTCTGTGCTATAGAGTTAAGATGCTATCTCAAAACAAGTAACAAACCAACCAATCAAATGAATAACAACAAAAACCACCTTTTCTATCTGGTCAAGTACTACAACTCAGGGTTTTTAACATCAGTTTTAACATCTTCTTACATGTCAATATACATAGTTCATCACCACAAACAGTCCATCTAATTGTAATACCCAATAGGTAGACTGGGAGCTCCCACAGGACAGGAACATAAATTACATTTTTTCTTCCTCTTTCTCACAAAACTCTGCAAAGCCAAGCTCACTCTGAAGTCCCAAAACATAACACTATAGCTGAGGTAGGCGGCTCCCCATAGACTATACAAAGGAAAGCAAGATAGCCCATGTGGACTGGGACTGGGGAGACCTTACCGCCATGACACACTTTGGACACCGCCAGACACCTTTCGGGATTTCAGGCAAAGGAGGCAGCAAACAAAAGATGTGGTAATTGTCATCACAACCATCACACAGCAAAAGTTTGTCATCTTCGTCTCCTCGGGAACACATTCGGCACACATATGACTCAATCTGCCAGAGAGAAGCAAACGGTTAGCAATATAGGCCCTGTCCAGTCTTCAGAACACCAGGCCCCTACAGACAATATCCTATTCCAGAGAGTTCTCCATTAGAAGCCAGAGGTGTTTGCTGGTGTGGCTGTTCATGGCCCAATGCATGCTAATCATTCAAGGCCTAGAGTTAAGCTACATGTACATGTAGTATCCCCTTGATTAGCAGAAATGAGAAAGCAGTCTTTTTTTTTTTTTTTTTTTTTTTTTTTTTTTTAAGTTTTTTAGACAGTTTCTCTGTGTGGCCTTGGCTATCCTGAAACTAGCTCTGTAAAACAGGCTGATCCTTGAACTCACAGCCTCTACCTCCCAAATGCTGGTATTAAAGGCTCATGCCACCACCAAGAGCAGTCCTATTAGTTTTCAATCTTCTCATTTTATTCATTCAGTAAACATTGCATTCTATGGCACAGAGATGAGGAAGATCTGGTACCTGCCTTCAAAGAGTACACAGTACTCAAATTTTCATAAAATTGAAAACTGCCATAGCAGCCAATAAGAAATACTATGGGAACAGAGAAGGAAGCAGCACTCTCTCTTACTAAAGATAAGGGAGGACTTCCAGGAGGAAGTACTACATTCTGAAGGGAACATTTGAAGCTAACTGAAACTTAAAAGGAAGCTAGTATTTGGCAACAGGAGCAGAGCAAAAAGAGAAATTCTCTGAGAGAGAAGAAACCATATGTGCAAAAACTGCAAGATTACAAAAGAATTTTTCTTCTCTTGAAGAAAAATTGAATATACCTACAAGTAGTTCAGGAACGGCTATAGCAGAGAAGTAAGGTAGGCCGTGCTGGACAATGAGGTTAGAGGTCAGCAGAAACTGGATCATGCATGATAATGAAGATTTTAGCCTTTATCCTGAAGCACTGGACAATAGGAATCTTCTCTGGACCCTTCTAGCACTTCATGAGACAGTAGCTGTTTACTTTTTCTTATTCTTTATTCCAAATTACCTGGCCCTGTTTTCCCCAATTAAGTAAGCTACCTGCAGGCATGGCCCTCTAGACCCACTTTTTCTACTTAATGCAACCTAGTCCAGTGCCATGCTGGAGAAATGCTCACTGAAGGGATGAGAAGCAGAGCTCTAGGAAGTCAGGGCTGGGTCCTTACAAACTGGGCATTGCTGTGGTTCCTTCGCAGCCTCATGGTCATCTTGGTGCAGGGCTCAGGGCTATGACTCAGTTCCTCCTTGCTATCTAGGAAGGTCTTGGGCGAAGCTGATTCCATCTTCATATCCCCACCTAATTCCTCCTTTACCACCACAGTGGGGGGACACTCAAGCCCTTCTTTATCTGCAGGAGAGAAAAGTGGTTCTAAATTTAAATCTGAGACATTTATGGCCCTGCCTTCCCCCTCCATATGAAGCCATGCCCAGTATCGTAAGCCTTACCTTTTTTCCTCAGAGTCTTATCCTTGGCCATAAGGCCCAGCCCCATCATCTTGGGGCCTGCTCCATATATCTGTAGCTTCTTCAGTTCTGGATTTTTCTCAATGTCTTCCTCTGTGGGTTCCGGCTGCAAAGAAAGCAGGAAATGAAATGAGTCAGGATTACTATCTGGAGCAGGCTGCCCAACCCTAAAAGAAAAGCTCAGACTATATCTATATATCTACACATATATATTACCAAGTTTGTGCCAAGAACTCATGCATAGATGGGCCAGGGCGAGAACTCAGTTACATTTTGAAGATTAACAATAAGTCCTAAGTCTTATCTTTAAAGAGCCAGCAAGATGACTGAGCAGGCTCAGATGATTACTTGCCAAAAAGCCTAACAACCTGAGTTGAATCTCTGGGACCCAGGTGGTAAAAGAGATGATACAAGCCAGTAAATTGTCCTCTAGTACATGCTTGCCAAAGCAGAAATACATAGATATGCACGCACACAAACATCAAATATAATAATAATAATAAAAAAAATTTAGGGATTCATGAGGTCCCATCTCTAGCTGAGGAGCTATTAGTAGATGACAGCTGCCAGGCAAAGGAGAGGCAACTGGTAGGTTCCTCATGCCATAGTGGATGACCACACACCCATGTACAAATGAGTAACACAAATTGAACTCAGTAGATTAAAAAGTATGAAAGGATGACATGAAGTTGAGAGATAAGAGTATTCTTGAGAAAGTGTGGAGGGGGTTGAGGTGTATGTGAGCAAGATACACTGTATACAAATATGAAATTTTCAAATAAATATAAAAATTTCAGGAGTTGAAGAGATGGCTCAGTGGTTAAGAGCACCCATGCAGGCAGCTCACAATAATCATCACCCGTAACTCCAGCTCCAAAGAATCAGACTCCCCCTTCTGGCCTCTGTGAGCAATTGCACTAACATACTCACTATTCCACAAAAACCTATGTGCATACACATAATTAAAAAAACAAGTCTAGGGGCTGGAGAGATGGCTCAGTGGTTAAGAGCACTGGCTGCTTTTCCAGAGGAACTCAGCACCCATATGGCAGCTCACAATTATCTGTAACTCTAGTTACAGGACATCCAACACCGTCTTCAGGAATCCATGAGCACCAGGCACACACCTGGTGCATGTACATACATGCAGGTTAACATCCATACATATAAAATGTTTTAAAACTCTAAAAAGAAAAAAGTTTAAAGAAGTTTAAAACTGAAAAGAAATTAAAGGCATAATTTCAATTTTGCCAATTATAAAATAAAAATAATAATTACTTCTACCTTATGCTGTAGGGATAACATATCTTAAGAAGTAGAGTGGTACGCAAACCACCTTTTGCAAGCTTAGTGTAGCTATTCAAAGAAGCTATTCATCCTTTATCAAGTAAACCTCTCTTTACAGCAAATGGAATCCATCAGAGAAAACCACAACTGGACACAGTGGAGAGGTCAATGGATTGTGGGGAGCCCCGGCCCAGTGGATAAATCTACATCACAGCTCTTGCATCTAAGGCTCAGGGACTAATGAGGGATGGAAAAATTCTAAAAGCCAGAACACCAGGAAGTCTGCTGTCAAAGTCTTTCCTAAAAATGGCTATATAAGCCAGGCATGGTAGTGTACACCTTCAATCCCGGGACTCAGGAGGTGGATCTCTGAGTTCCAGGTCAGCTTGGTCTACAGAGTGATTTCTAGAACAGCCATGGCTACAAAGAGAAACCCTGTCTTGAAAAACAAAATACCAAAAAACAACAAAAAAAGACTGCATAAACAAGACCAGAACAGCAGCAACATCAATGGACATGTTAACATGGAGGGGTGAAATTTCACCCTAGACAAAGAACTAACTACAGGCAAATACTGATTGCTAGGAGAATTAGCTTCTCCCAGGGCTGAGCCTCTTTATTTGGTTGTTCAATGCAGAATGATCAACTTTGAAACCAGATATGTGTTGTATATTTGTTGCATATATGCAGATATACACAAAAAATATAATTAGAGAAAAAGAGGCTATCAACTTGAAAGGGGACATGGTTTGAAGGACGAAAACTGAGAGGGGATGGAGGGAAAGGGAAGGGCTGAAATGATGTCATTAAATCAATTTAAATTGAAAAGATTAAAAAACTTTCAAAACAAATAAACAAAATATAAAAAGTAACATTATTCCTGGGTATGGGTGGTACCTGCCTATAACTCAGTACCCGGGAGGCAGAGGCAGGTAGATTTCTGAGAGTTTGAGGACATCCTGGTTTACATAGCAAGTTCTAGGCCAGTCAAATCTATAAAGTGAAACCCTATCTCCAAAACAAAAGAAAAAAGTAAAACGCTGTTTGACATATTAATATGGCCTGCTAACTTAATATTCTTCAATGAGTAGTGTATATATTGTTCTCTATTGTCCCCTCCATACCAATATATAAATATATAAATATATACGGCACACAATCATCTCTGCCTGAAGGTATAAAAATAAGACAACTTCTACTCTGAGCAGACTGATTGAAGAAAGGAACAAACCAGGCACAAAGGGCAGACAAGTATAGTACAAACAAACAGATCTCCAACTCAATGAGTAGAGAAATGATCAATAAAGAAGCCAGAGGCATTCTAATGCTTAAAAGCACAAAAACAAAGTGCAACAGTGTGCATAATGTCAGTCAGTAAGCAGGATTCTTTCTACTCCACAGCCCCTATAAGTGGCAAGAATCAAAGTACTCACATCAGGCTGCAGTCTCTTTGCCCGTCTTCCGTAACTGTTGAACTTGGAAGGCTGCACAGACTGACGAAGGGGGATGCTGTGGGGTTTATATTCCTTGTCTTTCTCCTCATTATCAAATGGACGCGTGTTACACTGCTAGGGATAAAGTAAAGAGGCATGGAATTTCAGCCTCCAAAGTAAGACATTCCTTTCATCTTCATCCAATGGCCAAAGCTGTGTCCTATATTCCTGACTAACACCGATAGCCCCAGTTTAATTGGAGTTTATCACATACTTTGGGAATTTCTTTTCCTTCCCCTCTCCCTTTTTTAAAATATTTACTGATTTGTGTGTGTCTTTGTTATATGTGTGGCATTCATGCCACAAACAGTGAGCATGCAAATGTCAAAGGACAACCCCTGGGGGTCAGTTCTCTCCTTCAACCATATGTATTCCAGGTCTAACTCAGGTCTTCAGGTTTGTAAGCAAGTACCTTAACCCAATGAACCATCTTCCTGCCACTGACAAAGCATTTTCTTTTCCCCCCTTCTCTGGTGGGACTGAACCCAGGAGTTCTACAGATAACTAACTTTAGGACTTTGACAAGAGATACTATAAGAAGACAAAGTATCCATAGGAAAGGGTCTAGTTTCCCAGTCTCCAGTCCATAGAAGCAGTCCTATTAAGAATAGAAGTATGTGGTGGTACACATTGGTAATCCTAGCACTTGAGTAGCTGAGAGAGAGGATCAAGAGGTCATGTCCAAGGGACCAGTGAAATGGCTCAGGGAGTGAGTACCTACTGTAAACCCTGAGAATCTCAGTTCAATCTCATGGACCCACATGATGGAAGGAGAGAATGAAGTCCTGAAAATTATCCTCTGACCTCCATATGTGTGCATGCGCACACCATAAATGTAATGTATAAAGTTCAAGGTAGGGATCTGAGGACATAGCTCAGTTAAATTATTTATTTAACATAGACACAGCCAGAGTTTAATCCCTAATGTTGCTTAAACTCAGCATGGCAGTGCATGCCTGTAATTTCAATAACCTAGAAGGTAGAAGTAGGAAGATCAAGAGTTCAAATTCATCCATGCCTACGAAGTTTGAAACCAGCTTGGGCTATAGGAGGACCTTGTTTCAAAGAAAACTTAAAAAAGGGAATCTAGGACACGGCTATGGCAGTTGAAATCTCCTACTTGGGGGACTTCAGTAGAGTCACCTCCAGACTCCCCACCAAAAAGAAGTTACCAAAAAGTGCAGTCTGAGCTAGATGGTAAGTGGGCTAGCTATATTGTAGCCTCCAGGCCAGCTTGCCACATATCAAATTTAAGACAAAAAAAGGGTGTCAATATATGCCTGGGAATAAAGACTTTCTTACTCCATCATAGCCTGCTATGCTTACCACGAGATTGGCTCCAGACTGGTACATTTCATAGGGATAAACAATGCGTTCATAGTGAGAGCGTAGCAGTGAACCAATGTTTTTGCCAGGTGGGTAGTTGAGGCGTTGGGCCACACGGGCCCATCGACGGTCCTTGCAGATAGTTTCATAACCACCTTCTTCCACCACAATCTGAAAGGAAAGCAAGAAGGGACATGATGCACTATGTATGTGAACATGCAGAAGCAGGCCTACAGAAAGGGTAAGGAAGCCTCTCACTTCACTAGGAGCTACCCCTTCTCCCAATCTATAACTGCTGCAAGAGGTGGGAAAATATGCTTCCATTATAACCCAGAGACCCAATATCCAAACCAAAAGGGGTCTGTCTTAGAGTAGCAAGAGTTTATTGAGATAGGGTTGGGGAATATTTGAGAAAAACCTGTTCTTACTTTGCTGAGGCTATAGAGGTCCAATATCCGCCGTTCTACATTGGGAATCTTTAAGGATGAGCCCTGGATCTCCCAGAATTTGGCAATCTGGTCCAAATAGTTCAGTTTCACTCTTGTCTGGGCCTAAAGAAGAAATGGCTCAAAAACACTGGCCAACTCCTACCACCACCCACCCATTAGCACCCACCGTCCATCCCACCCCCACAGTGACCCATCTTCTGGCTCAAATTTAGAGGAGGAAGGGAACAAAGACTTCTCCCAGTGAAATAAACTCTGGGCTCTAGACAGTGCTCAGACCCACTTTTCTCTCATCTTCCAGAAGGTCATAATAGTCCTTATACATCTTCTCTCCTATTCTCCTGACAAGGTGTTTGTGTATTATTATCTCTTGTACAGATGAAGAAAAATGACCAGAAGATTTAAGTCACATAACAAGCACTAAGATACATAACTATCGAGCAACTCTAAGCTTAGCCTTTTCTCTGCTACTACTGATTTTTTTTTAAGCAAATGAGCACTACTCACTGCATTCCCATATATTTTTACTAGAAAATAAGGGTAGCTCACAGCTGTAATCCCAGCACTGGGTATAGGCAGGAAAATGAGGAGTTCAGGTCTAGCCTCCATTACATAGCAGATCTGAGGCCTGCCTGGATAGCACAATACATTGTCTCAGAAAACAAAAAGTGAGAAAAGGAAAATCTTTACACTTACCCCAGAGATATGGACTTAATTAAGGAGTGAAGACCCTTTAGAAACTTCAGAATTTTATCTAAGTTCTACATAAAAATCCAAAAGGACACATTTCTCTCCTTTTGAACCACAAAAATTGTTTTGGAGTGGCTGAATTTTGAGAATAGTCTGAAGAACTAAGGTGGCACACTGAAACAGCAAGGGTATCTGGCTAACTCAAGACCCAATATGGACAAAAGATCCTAGAAACGAGACTTCCCATGTTTGCCAAAAATCCCACTAGCCTAAGAAGGATTCCCAAAGGTCCTAAGTCTGTAACTTAATCATTTGAAACAGACATCCCTTTCTAGTTAGTTCTTTGAGTCCTAGGTAGAGAAGAACTAAGATCTATCCATGCCATGTTCCTTGGCAGTGAGAATCTTTACAGGACTAAGAACATCCTTACCTTTCTGAACTTGGCCTCATCTTGCTCCTCCTTCCCCTCATTAACTAGGATGAAATCTCTAGAAAATCTGCTTTTGTTCAGTGCTAGGTAATAACTGGCCACAGCTATAACAGCCACAGATCGGGTCAGGTCTATTTCTCCAAGGAACTTTTACTACTTACAACAGATTACTCTGGTTCTGACTGGGACAATATCTAGACTGGGGAATAGTTTTGTGCTCCATGTACATCTACAAACTACCCGAAGACCAAAATAAGTAAGAAAACAAACAAATAAATAAATAGATCTGATCCAAATTATCAGTAGTGCCAATGCTAAAAATTTTCTGGTCTAAAAAATAAGTAAAATTTAAAGTATTGGTATTCAGCTGGGCCCAATACGCTACTAGAATATTTTAAAAGGCTCAAAGATACATATTAATGGGGGAGAAGTGGGAAGGGAACTTGTATCTTCTACAGAAAACTCCAGGACCTTGCCTAAAACCATTTAGGCACCCACTCTCATCAACCCAGGGCATTCTCAAACTCCAATGAGAAATAGCACCTGTCCTAGGGGCCCGGACCTCCTGTACAGAACAAAGGGAGGGGGAAAAGTCTACCTGCCTGACCCCTAGGGGTCCATGTGTCTAACCATTCCAGCCTCAACAGAAACCAGTTCTTGTTGTTTTTACTCTTCTACCCCACCACCCACTCTACCAAGTATCAAAGAAGAAAGGTAGGAAACGCAAAGCCATGGATAAACTATATATATAAGGCCACACTGAGCTGGTCAAGAAAGGAAGAGATTTCAGATATTTCAGCCAGCCACACAGCTACCTTTTGCTGACCCAAATAGGGTAGGTACTGACAGGAAAAATTCATAAGTAGAAAACGTTTGTGGGAAAAGAACACCTCCAGCCTTTGGTCTATCAAATCAAAAAAGTAGCTAGGAGACAGTCTCGCATGCTTTGAATCCCAGTACTGGAAGTAGGGGCACAGAGACAGGCAGATCTGAGTTTGAGGGCAGCCTTGTCTACATAGCAAGTTCTAGGACAGCCAGGGCTACACAGAAAAACTCTGTCTTGAAAAGCCAAATTAAAATAAATTAAAAAAAAAAAAAAAAAAAAAAAAAAAAAAAAAAAAAAAAAAGATTGCCTCTGCTCTTACATCTGGAGTCCCAAAGCTTCTTTTGTATCCTGAGCATACGTAACCCTCTCAAAACCCCTTCACCTGCTGCTAATCTTACCTCCAGCTCATTCAACCTCTGGATTCGGGGAGTAAATCTGAAGTTGTCCACTTCCACAGCAAAGGGTGGCTGCCAATCCTAAGAGAATAGAAAGGGGAAAAAAACTTGGGTTATCCCACTTTAATGCAAGATCAGAGGACACAAAGCAGTTCAGCATTCCATTAATATTTCCTAAAATTTCTAGACACCTTAAATCCATCAACCTGGCAAACATTCAAATGGACCCACCCCCAACTCTCCCCAGGAATTATAACAGGGCTTAAGAGCCCCTCAGGCCTCATGTACACGCCCGAGGAAACTTCTAAGTCTTTCCCAACAGTAAAGCGTTAGGATTTTGAGAAGTATATAAAAAACTCAAAACAGTTAACCACAAACCCTCCATTAACCCTCATTATCACCCTTTCCTAGGCAGGGCACACAACCCAGAGTCCTGACAACTATGCAGTACCTGGAATCAGAAAACCTGGGTTCATGTTGTAGTTCAACTAGTTACTACTGTGAGATCTTACCTTTCTGAATCTTTTTTTTTTTTTTTTTTTTTTTTTTATCTGTAAGGTGGGTATTTGAATTCTGGCCATGGATTTCTCACAAGACATTTGATCTCTAGGTCTGACGCCACCAGTGAATACCCATGCAGTGTAGTTCTGGCATGGATTAACAGTTTAAGCTGTCATTGTCTGATATCTCATTTAAAGAGTCACAGAAGGCACTGCAGGGAATATCAAGGGACATGAACCTGCATCTCTTACTCACCAGTTCTGAAAGGCTTCCTATTGGACTTCTCTCATATACTTGCCTGGTATAAGAGGCAGGGAAGGAAGTCTGCGAGTGGGAAGCCCAATAGTTGTGACAAAGAATACGACGATTTACAGAGGGGAAGCCAATAAAAATTAATGAAAGCAGGGAAAACTTCATCATGCCAAGTTGGAGCTTGTTCTGTCCTACCTAAAGGGAAGCTATGAAGACTCTTCTTCCCAATAGCCTCGTGAATACTTCCCCAGACAGTCCTCTCTTCCCTGGAGCTCTGTTATGTAGGAAGTGGTTAAAAAAAAAAAAAAAAAAGACCCTAGAATAACCTAGATCAATGTCTTCATTTTACAACCCAGAGAAGAAATTACATGCTAGTTAGCAATAGGGTCAACACTAGAGCAGCCTATGTCCTCTGATCACTGGTTCTCCGCAATACACCAAACTACCAGCACTCACACATATGAAAGGAGGGTAAAGGAATGAGCAAAAAGAAAGAAGACTGTTGACCTCTTCTGCATACATGCGCGCTCTCTCTCTCTCTCTCTCTCTCTCTCTCTCTCTCTCTCTCTCTCTCTCTCTCTCTCTCTCTCAGAAAAGGAGCCAGAGGATTCACATTTCCAAGTACCCATGTTCTTCCCCAACCCACAGTAATAGACAGAAAGCACCTGAGGTCGAGTAAAGCAGGAGAGGAAAAAAAAAAAAAAGAGAGAGAGAGAGACTAAAATGGTATGGCTTAAGCCCGGTGGAGCTTCACATAATTTCTTACTTTCCACTAGACTACAACACTCCCATCAGCACAGATAACACAGACAGAAAGGTACTCAAATGCAGGCACCCCTTTTTCCTGCTCAGCCAGTTCTAAAGAATCAGTGCAACATCAAGCACCCGACTTGCAGAACTGAAACTTTAAAGCAGGAGCTATAGGTCCAAGAGACAGATGAGGGAAGGTCCAGCAAACCTCATCTTCAGTCCCATCCTAGTACAAATAAATGCTTAGGATATCAGCATTTACAATGCAGTGACAAAAACGATAGCTATCTAATTCAAGAAGTTGTAAGCTCCCATACTGCCCATCCACCCACACCAAGTGTAACCATCATATATCTGAAATTCAAACTCCAAAACCACCCTCTCTAAGACAAACTCCAATACCTACTCACACCCAGGTTTGCAACCTAGGCCCAAGCATCACTTGGATGAGTAATTCAAATTCCAAACAGAAGAAAGCCTGATTCTTTAGGGCCTAAAGGTGGTGGGAGGAAGGAAGACAGGGAGGGAGGGTTGGAGAGAGACAGGGGGGAACATACACACAAAATCATCAACAACAACAAAAACTGAGTCAGGTCTCTTGAACTGGAAAGAAGCATGCTATTGAAGCAGAGAAAAGAGGACTACTAAGGACAATCCCCTGTGGTCACATATGGACACACCGTGGACTTGTCATTCCTTCCCATTCTGGTCCCCCAAAGCAAGGTAATAGCTCCTATATAAGGCCAACCTGCCCAAAAGCCCAAGGGAGAAAAAGGGAAATTCAGACCTCAATTATCCCCATACCAGATACGCCTCTCCTAAGTAGTTTATGGAATTTTCTTTAAGGAGATTCAGAATTCCAAAGTATTTTCTTTAAGGAGGTTCAGGATTCCAAAGTATTTTCCTTAAGGAGATTCAGGATTCCAAGCTTTCTGTTGGCCTTCCTGGCCTGCTACTACCAGTTGTGACTCCCTCACCACAGAAAAGCATCCTCAGACACTTGTAGCCAGGCTGCAACAAGGAAGAAATTAGCTTACCTTACGACACCCTAAACTCTAGGGCCTAGAGGATCCATCTAAAACCAGCCAATGGAAGGGCACCAAAGCATTAAATTGAATAAGGAGACCTGTGGTGGTCTCCTCAGGTGGGATTAAGGCTCCCCGGCCTGAATCACCTCCTCAGAAATACATTGCTGCAAGACAACTCAAAGCAGCCCACTGAATCCCACGTGGTCACTAAACACCGATCATCATTTCTCCTCCAGTGTCAGCATGGCAGCAGCCTACATTGCCTTTGGAAAACTTCTGGCCAAGACTGGTACCAAAGACATGGTCATTTTTTTCCGACATTTGGGAACCAAGGGAGATTTTGATAGCTCCACTCTGTTTCTGGGAGTCCAAGAAAGCCTTATCTTACAGAATCACCTACATTCTGAGCCAGAGGTAGAGTAGAAATCTTCTGAGGACACACCAAGCTAACTGGTCTAAATTTCTCCATAGCAAGTCTGTGGAGACCTTGTACAAAAAAGTTGTGACATTGTCTTCCACTTGAAAAACGGAACAATTTCCTAAACCCATCTCAGAGAAGACAGAAAAGGGCACCCACTGTGAGAATCGTTTCCTGACTGATCCATCAGGCCAGGATATTATCATAGATGAATTGGCCTGACAGGGTGTGAGTAAACATGAGTCAACCACATCGGAGCAAACCAATGCCCACATCAAGCACCTTCAGTCACAGTAATGACCACTTACCAGAGTGTACTATGTTACCTAGTTTAATCTAATTATTCCTCGTACACAATTCACAGGCTCAGAGATTACCTTACATGCCCAAGGTCATATAGATGCTAACCTTCTTTCTAAGTAGTTTTAAATTCAGGTCCTGTCTCCCTTTAAAGATGTGCTCTTTCCACTACACCCCACAGCCTGCCTTCAAGAAAATGACTGTAGTTATTTAGTATAATGATACAAAGAGATGGATTCTCACGGCTCCCTGCTACTCTCCCCAGCCCACTAAGCATCTGTGTGTTCAATCAAGAGAGATTTTTCTAAAGAGTAGGGTGAGAGTGGGCTCAAACTCAGGTCACTTGCATGCCACAAAACGAAAAAATCCCTGACCCTTTCTCCGATCCCCAAGGCATCCTCAAGATCCCAGCCAATCCCTCTTCCTACACCTGCTGCCCTCCGCCTGGCTACCCGGATCCACCCACAAGCTCGCCACCGGCGACCATCAGCTCCCGGCCTTACCGCAGGTGGGCGGATCTTGCAAATGCCGGACTTTTCGGCGATGGGTCTGATTTTCGCGATGTAGCCAAGAGGGTCTCGGAACTCGGCCCAGCTAGGCTCGAACACCGGGCACTCCGGCGGCGGTAGGAAATCGTCGGACCCCAGCTCCATGGTCCGACGAGGGCTGGGCCAGAGATCGGGAGGGCTCAGACCGCCCTTAGGGACTCATGGCGACGCCGCTGTCTGAAACCGAGGCACTTCTCGGAGCCTAGGCCCTAAGCAGGACGGCCACCGCCCGGCAAGGGCCGGTGGGGGGGGGCGGGTGCCGCGCTCTAAAAGTCTCAGGCTGAGGTCCCTACAACCGGCCCTTAATCCCGTTTCGTTTCTTCCACACCCTAATGCTGCCTTTCAACTATTGTAGCGTTCGCTACTATAGTTAGGTCCCAGTCGCCGCAGGTTTCATCGCCGCCACCGCCATCTTGGTTTGTCACCGTCTCCTCCCCCCCACCACTGCACCTCACCACAACAAACCAGATCCCTCCGCGAGATAGCCCTCCGAGTTTTGTTTACTTTGAGTCAGAATAAATCCTAGGAAGCCTTCATCCTGTCGTAATTGCGATAAATCGTGTGGTATATGCCTCTTACTTGGACGTTGTTAGTTAAAAGTATTTACTAGACTGAAAGAAAATAGTTCGTCTCAGTGGCGGAGGAATAAAATTGTAATTTGTTTGCCGGATCCTTTTACCGGATGAACCGCCGGTGCACGTTTAAATGCCAGAGATGCGCATGCGCAGTCTCTAGACAAACCGGAAGAGGAGCTTGGCGTCTATAGGTAGTGGGCCCGAACTAGTACGCGCGCGCGCGCGCACGCGCACGCACACGCACACGCACACACCCTAGATCCCAAACAGGCTTTCAGCTCCTCCCCAATGTCCTTTGCTTCTTCTCCCAGGTCTTTTCTGTGAGAACCACGGAAGGCGGTGATTTCAAGGAATCTCCGTCCCCTCCCACTTGTCTCTCTCCCCGCCCCATTCTGTGTACCCGCTGCTGGGGTAAAACTAGACTTAAACCACTGAATTTTTTTTGTTGTTGTTGTTTTATTATTAAAGGAAAGCAAGAGACTCACTCCCTAGAGAATGTGGATTTTTAGAGTTTAGGTCCCACTTAAAAATATATTATGCTTACTCCAGCACTATTAACCTGATCAACATTTTAATGAATGCTTTCAGCTGTTCTGTATGCATTGTAAATGTATAAACACTATGTGTATATACTTTTGTGGTAACTAATGCTACACAAAAACAAAAGCCTGGATGTTTACATTTTTGTTTATTCCATGTATATGCACCACATGTGTGCCTGGTACCAATGGAGGTCAGAAAAGGTTGTCCAGTTCTCTGAAACTGAAGTTATGGATGATCAATAACCACCATGTGGGTGCTGGATGCAAATATAACAAGTGCTCTTAGCCACTGAACCATCTCCCCAACTCGTTTTTATATTTTAACTACTGGATGTTTAAGCAACAGTGCATTTTAGCCATCACCCACCAGTGACTTTTGTGTAAAACACCTGTTTGCCGATTTGTGAGCCTGTAGTGTACGGCTTTTCAAACATTTACATACATATAGGTTGTAATTATTGTGGACAGCTGTTATATATTTTAGTACATACTACATGTACATCTACAGTGTGCAGGTTCCTTAAGCTGTTTCTCCATAGCTTCATTGGTGGCAAATATGTATAAAACCAGTACTTTGAAACTGGAGATGTAGCTCAGTGATAGATATTTGTCTAATATATGCAAGGTTCTGAATTCAACCCATGGCACCACACACACAAGTACTTGGGGAAGTGACATATATCTGTATTTGAAGATCATCTAAAATTATCCATCAAGTGTGTACCTATATGCACATATTGTGTGTCCACTGCTTGAGTACCTGTGCACATGATTAAATTTATATTTGCCGACCAGACTGAATTAATTAAGCACCGGGATCCTTAGTACCTTGTATAGTAAGCAATAAATGTTGAGTAAACAAAAGAAAATTGAATGTGTTTTATAACTGACAGATTATATTGGCTGAAAATAATGTATTCTTTGTAAACATTTCTTGTATTCTATAAAGCATCTACCATAGCTTGGATGTGTTTGAAGAGGAAGAGGAGGAGTATTATTCCTCGTCTGGTTAACTGTTCCTAATCACGTACAGAGACAAACTAAGTAGATTCTACTTCAGGACTAAACTTGGGCCATCCTAACAGAAGGAGTAGGGTACACAGACAGAAGTTCACACACTGCAGTCCCACAGACCTGCCTTCTCATCTCTCTAGCTCTGTTATCTTCTAATCCCATCAGAAATTGAAATAAGGATAAAAATGCTGCCTTGCAGAATTGTCCTATAGTACCTACTGCATTGCAGTCCCTCAGTTATTTGGTAGTTGTTTTTTTGTTTCTTAGAGTCAGAATGTCATTAAAGCTCACTTCAGATCTCACTGTTGTTGCAGTGTGGTGGTTTCTCCCAGCAATCCAAAATTGAGGCAGAAGAACTAACTACATATCAAGTTCCAAGCCAGCCTGAGTTTTGAGAGCCTGTTTCAAAACAAACAAACAAAATATCCTTGTGCGCAACTAACATTTTCATATTTTTTCAATTTTTTTGTACGTTTTGTTTTGTTTTTTTGAGATAGGGTCTGACTATACAACCCTAGCTGGCCTAGAACTTACTATATAAACCAGGTTGGACTCAAACTCAGAAAGATCCTCCTACCTCTGTCGCCTAAGTGTTGGGATTACAGGCAAAAGTCAACACACCCCGCAATAGCCTTGGAAGGATATAAGTTTCCATTCTGTGGAAGAGAAATCAAGTTCTAGAAAGTTGTGTTGCAGTGTTTCAGATTCCTGGTCAAATGTTTTTCCTGTCACTTGCCCTGCTTAAATGAATTTCCTCATAAGCTAAATAAGGATAAGTATTTAAGGTAATATTAAGATTCATGGATGGGCGGGGGCTGGAGAGATGGCTCAGCAGTTGAGAACATTTGCTGTTCTTGCAGAGATCTGGGTTCTATTTTCAGCATCCACATGGCAATTCACAATCATTCTCAACTGCAATTCCAGGGGATTTGGTGCCCTCTGGCTTCCAAGGGCACCAGGCATGCACACAGCGCACATACATATATACAGAGAAAACACTCATACATGTAAAATAAAAATAATAAATTAACATTTCAAAAAAATTTAAAAAGGTTCAAGGCTGATGAGATGGTGTCATGGAACTTCCTGTTAAGCCTAATGACTCGATTTTGATCCCTAGGATTCACATAGTAGAAGGACAGAACTGGATAGTCAAAAGGTGTTTTGGCAGTGTGTGGAGTCTCTTGTAGTAGGACCAGAGTTTATTTCTGGTCCATGAACTGGCTTCTTGGAGCCCATACCCTGCAGGGGAACACCTTACTCAGCCTTAATACTTGGAAAGACTGGATCCTACCTCAACTAGATATACCAGACCAAACTGACTCACCTTGGAATTCCTTGCCCTCTCTGGGTAGTGAATGGGGAGGTTGTGGGAAGAAGCTGGAGGAAGACTGTGAGGAGAGTTAGGAAGGGAGCAGTGGTGGGTATGGGGAAAATTTGTATAAAAAAGAGGGGAGGGGAAGGACAGAACTGACTCCTATCCTCTGTCCCCTACATGCACAGTATGACACAAAATGCATAGGAATAATACATACATACATACATACATACATACATACATACATACATACATACATACATACATACATAAATGGGTTAAAAGAAAAAGATTCAGGTCCAGAGAGATGGCTCGGTAAAAGCAATTGCCATCAAGCCTGAAAATCTGAGTTTGATCCCCCGGAGTCCTCATGATGGAAAGAATGAACCAACTCTCACAAGTTGTCTTCACCTCAACACATGCTGCTCAAAGAAAGATATCTTAGAAAGATAAATAAATGTACCAAGCTTTTTAAAAAAGGATTTAGATGGTTAAAAAAAAAAACCTTAAAAAAGGTGACTCTGCCAGCAATCCTAGAACATAGGAGGCTAAATAAGGAGGATTTTGAGTTTGAGGCTAACCTGAGCTATAGAGCATGATCCTCTCCCACATGTAATAATAATGATAATTACAATACAAAGTAAGAGGAACAGACAGGAGAAAAGTGAGTAAAATTAAGGTTGGTAAGTTTGCTGTTCCTCAACTAAAGACAACTTGGATTTTCTACCTGAAGAAGTTCAGTAAAGGGGAAAGAACACCAGGCTTTGGTCTCAGCACCATCTAGTCTTCCCACAGTCTTTTCTAACGGCTTTAGCCCAGACATGCCACAGGGCAAAAGGAAACTGCACACTCTTTTAAGACAGCGAGATTGAGTCCATTAATTCCTATTTGTGAAAATCATATTATGCACCAAAAACTTTTTTGAGTATGTGGAAATACAAAGGCATGCCTTCCTGGAGCAGAGATTGACTCACAGCAATCTTCCAAGTACCTCAGGTCCCTGACCCTTTATTTTCTTGTTCATAAAAAGAACTTAAGAAGATGGGCAGTGTTGACACATGCCTTTAATCCCAGTACTCCGAAGGCAGAGGTAGGCGGATTTCTGTGAGTTCAAGGCCAGTATGGTCTTCAGAACCTGAGTTCCAGGACAGCCAGGGCTGTTACACAAAGAAACTCCATCTCAGAAAACGAACAAACAAACAAAAATAAATAGAGAATCCTTGCATTGTTTAGGGATAATGTCTGCCTTTTAGGGCCAAGTGCTATAGAGTCGTATTATCTCTGTCTTGCAGAGGAATAGAATGAAACTCAAGTGCAAGTCATATAACCAGGAAGTAGCAGAGCCAGAATTCAAACCTACAACTATCTAAAATTCTACCTGTGAAAGTCTCAGTTGTTGTTCCTCACATAGAAAAGTGTTTAGGAAATGAGCTCCTTTTCCAAGCTTCAAGTTTTATTAGGGGCCAATCAGAGACTGGGCACTGCAGGCTCAGAATTTGGAAGCAGCAGGGATCTGCCCTTATGAAGGCTGGCTTAGCATCACCCAGCTACTTGTGAGAGAAGGCTGGAATAAATGCACGCAGAGCAATAACTCAAGGTCTTGGTTGAGCTCCCAATCACACTTCCATTTATTTTGTAGATAAGCTGCATGATAATGACACTGTGTTTTAGGGGTAGGGATGAAACCCAGTGCCCTAAACATAGGGTCTCATACATACTAGACAGGTACTCTACCACTGGACTTTACTCCCAACCCCTTACGCCCCCTTTTCTTTTTTCTGTCTGTAAAATTCCAAAATAGGTATACATCGTGTTTTTGTTGTTGTTTATTTGGTCTTTGATTGGGGCTGTTTGCTTATTTGTTGAACATGGGGTCTCACTTGCTATGTAGACCTTAAACTCCTGGTCATCTTGCCTCTATCTCCCAAGTACTGTATTTACAGGCAGGAGCCACCATGCCCAATTCCCAAATATCTCTGGAATTCATCTCCTTCCTACATCTACTACCCTCTTCTACATCACTATCATTCATGTCAAAGGGCACAGTAACCACCTTAGAGGCTATCTTCAGGCCAGAAATACTTTTTAATTTTTTTATTATTATCACTATTTTATGTATTCAGGTGTTTTGCTTGAATGTAGGTTTGTGTCTTTGGAGGGCACTGAATCCCTTGGAACTGGAGTTACATTCAGTTGTGAATTGTCATGTGGGTGTGGGCATTAAAATTGAGTTCTCCGCAGGAGCAGCCAGTGTGCCTAACTGATGGGCCTTCTCTCCCACTTGTGTTCTTTCTTTCTTACTGACTTTCTTTATTTTTTAAGATGGAGTAGCACGTATTATGTTGACCAGGCTGATCTTGAGCTTGCATACTCAACCAATTGAAGTATCTCAGTCTTTTGAGTGGGTGGGACTATAGGTTTGTACCACCATGCCCATATTCTACCCTGAACTATTATAAGGGCCTTAACAAAATATATGTGACAGAGAAAGAGAGTCAGAGAGAGATATACTCAGAGGGAAATATAGGTGTATAGTACATGTATAATTTAAGAAATTAGGAAATTATAAGAATATCTAAAACTATCTTATGGTGCCAGAAAAAAAGGTCATGCTCAAGGAAAGATGGAGACAGACATTTATCAAAATCATATCATCAAAATAATGATAGTTCAAAATGAATTATGACTGTAATAAACTTTAAATTGATTAAAATAAAAATTCATAACTCCACACTGATATACATAGAGAAAGTTATAGAAAAAGGAAAGTTTGCTTATTGTTCTTTTGGGTTTTTTGAGACAGGATTTCTTGTAACTCAGGCTGGCCTTGAACTCCTGATCGTCCTGCCTCCAGCTCCCAAGGTCTAGGATTATTATGTGCCACTATACTCATCTGAGAACATTTAGAATTCTAAACAAAGAATATAGAAGGAATAATGGAGTTGGGAAATTATCAAGAGATGCTTAAGCATTTTCCAACTATAACATCATTAACATAGATCTATCACCCTAAATGCCTAAATCTTAATCGCTCTCTTTTTGGGGATGTGTGGATAGAATGAGACAGGGTGTCATTCTATGGCCTAGACACAGCATTCCTCCTGCTTCATTCTGCAAACTTTGGGGATTAAACTTGTGAGCCTTTCCAAACTCTTTACAAGAACAACAACAACAAAAAACATGATTTATGTATGGGTCAGGGAGATAAGATTAAGAGTATGTTATGGTGCTAGAAGAAAGATGGAGACATGTCAAAGGACACAGTAACCACCTTAGAGGGTATCTTCAGGCCAAATCTGTCTCATTTTGTGTTCATTGATTTTATTTGTTTTTATAGTATTTGGGTTTGAACCTCAGACAAGTGTGTACTAGGCAAGCACTCATACCACTAAATTTTATCCCCAGTTTAACTTTAATATCTTTTGCCAGCTTGTTTGTTTCTTCAAGACAGGGTTCCTCTGTGTAGCCCTGGCTGTCTCAGAACCCTGTAGACCAGGCTGGTCCCAAACTCAGAGATTTACCTGCCTCTGCCTCTCAATTGCAGGTAATAAAGGAGTGTGCCACTACCACCTGGCTTTATGCCTTTTGCTTTTTAAGATAGGGTCTCAGAGCTGGACACCTTCTCTGTGAGCTCAAGGCCATTCTGGTCTACGTAGAAATTTCCAGACACTGCATCAAAAGTTTTTAAAAGGGCAGGGAGGCTGCAGGGATGACTCAAGGGTTAAGAGCCCTGTCTATTCTTTCAGAGACTCAAATTCACTTCCCACATGGCAGCTCAAAATTGGAACTCCAGTTACAGGGGATCCAAAGCTCTCTTCTGGTCAAAGGCACCAAGCACACACGTACACAGACATACATGCAGGTGAAACACCCCTACACATAAAATAAAATATTTTTTAAAAGAAGATTGTCTTGATTACCCAGGCTGGACTTGAACTCACTTTTTAGTCCTGTAGCCCAAACTAGGGCTTGTGGTCCTCTCTCCTTAGCCTCCATAGTGGCTGAGATCACAGGCCTGTGCCATCATGGTGAGCTAACTTTGGGGGCATTTTGATGTTAACCAAAATATTGATGTTAATAGAGCCAGGTGTATGATTATTCCCAGAACTTGAGAAGTTGAGACAAGAATATCATAAATTATAGGCTAGCCTAGGCTACATAATGACATCCAGTCTCATAAATTGAGAAAAGTAAGGAGAGTAGGGGGGATGGAAGAGAAGGGAAGAGAAAGAAAGAAAGGAAGGAAGGGAGGGAGGGAGGGAGGGTGGGAGGGAAGAGGGAGGAAGAAAGGAAGGAAGGAAGGAAGGAAGGAAGGAAGGAAGGAAGGAAGGAAGGAAGGAAGGAAGGAAGGAAGGAAGGAAGGAAGGAAGGAAGGAAGGAAGGAAGGAAGGAAGGAAGGAAGAGTGGTTTGAAGAACAGAGGGAGAGGGAGATTTGGGACATTAAAATAGAGTAATAGGAAAATGCCTTAAGGTTAGATCAGAAATTTGCTGGATCCCACTAATTCCAGTCTCAGAGGTGTAAATTTTTCCTTTAAGAAAGCTGGGTGATAGCTGGGTAGTGGTGGCACATGCCTTTAATCCCAGAGCTCCTGAGGCAGAGGCAGTCAGATTTCTTAGTTGGAGGCCAGCCTGGCTACAGATCAAGTTCCAGGACAGGCTCCAAAGCTACACAGAGAAACCCTGTCTCAAAAAAACAAAACCAAAAAAGAAAAAAAAAGAAAAAAGAAATCTGGGTGAATCAGCACATTTTTAATTCCAGCATTCAGGAGGCAGAGGTAGGCAGATCTCTGTTCAAGGCCATCCTGGTCTACAAAGTGAGTTCCAGGACAGCCAGGGCTACACAGAGAAACACTGTCTCAGCTCCCTCCCCACAAGAAAAAGCTCGGTGATGAGACAGCACAGTGGGTAAGGGTGTTCCCTACTAATCCTGTGATCTGAGTTAGATCCCTGGAACCCACAAAGAGGAAAGAAAAGGGCAATTCACACACACATTGTTCTCTGACCTCTACCATATGTGCTACTACCTCCCCCACACACAAATTAATACATAAATAAGTAAAATAATTTAATTAGAAAGGGTCCTGGGGAAAGTTCTGAGGAGATGGGTCATTTGGCACAGTGCTTGCCATGGAAGCAAGAGGACCTGAGTTTGATCTGCAGCATCCATATAAAAAAGCCAAGTAATTGTAGCACTGAGGTACAGACAGGAGGATCCCTAGGGACTCATGCATGGGTTTGACGAGAGAACCTATCCCCCGAATAAGATGGAGAGTGATTAGAGAAGATATACAATATCAACCTCCAGCTCCCCCCCACACATATGCACGCACAAACGCGTACACGCATGCATACACACCCTGGCAACCAATGCTCACACTTCCTAGGGAAATATTTTCCTACTCTCTGCCATCTTGGCACTACAAGACAGGGGCTGCCATGGTTCAAGCCCCTCACCCTATAGTTGACAGCAGTACTTGGCCACCATCCTCATGAAGCTGATTAATTTTGGTTTGGTTTAGTTTGGGGCTTTCTGAGACAGGGTCTCAAGTGTATCTCAGACTTGCTATGTAACTCAGGTTATCCTTAAACTCCTAATCTTCCCGCCTCACCTCTCACAAGTGTTGTGTTTACAAGCATTTGCCATCACCTGATTTCTGCCCAAATTTCAAAAGATGCCAGGACTCTTAACAGGCAACTCTTGAGAGGGCAACATGTAAAACTGTGAGGGTGAAATTGAAAAATCTATAGGGACCCCAGGAAATTAAAGATGCCAGAAAAATGTAAACATCTGCTAAGCAAAGCTTCAGATAGCCAAGAATTCCAGCCCAAGAAAGAGACATGTGGGTTCCAACAGAAGGGCCTGGGCTTTATAGGCTCTTTGAATGTCATATGATACCACATGACCTAGATTTCAGACATGGAGCTACAGAATGTAACGTTCACCCTACCTGGTTTTCAGTCTTGTTTTGGTTTTATCTCTCTTTCTGTATCTTCATTCCTTCCTTATGGAATGCAAATGTTTATTCTGCAGTATTACTGCTTTGAAATTCTGTAACATTGTTTTATTTTTTTAAAGCCACTTATCAATTAATTAAGGGGGGGCTTTTGATACCTTGGCTAGGAACTGTGAAGAATTCCTAACTTTTGCACGTATTTCTGTAGGCAGGCATTTCACATGCATCAGCTAACAATTATCCTGCAAGAATTTTATCTCCATTCTAGAGGTCAAAAACCAGGCTCTGACGGGTCAGGTGAATTGCCAAAGAAGCATGGATCGGTATCTGAGTGCTAAAGGCTAAGCTTTGCCAAGATACAGTCAATTTCTAGCTGAAAGTAGACAAAATGAGGGAGAGAACCAAGGATAGCATATCTTAGTCCATCAAGGAAGAAACCAAAACATGCTGTGTGGACCCCACATTTGGGCTCTTTAAACACTCAGATCCAATTCATTAAGATATACCAAATGCTTATATGGCTCTAGCTGCTGCTCCTGCTAGCTGTCTTCTCTGGATGGCCTTTCAGCATGCTTTCTCAGGAAGAAAACAAAGGCAATGATCCAAGAAGTGTGGGGTCATCCACCTTTGCTGATTCTGGGAAAGCAGCAAAACTATGAACTGAATATTGTCTGGGAATCCTGCTAATGCTAAGAGCCATTGCTCGCCCCTGTGCTAGGCTGAGAACCAGGGCATAATTATTGGTGCTAGAAATAGGTCCATTTTATGGGGAAGTAGCTTGGGCCAGTGGAAATGGGTTTGGGCTACAAGTCAAGAAAACCTTATCTTGATTTTCTGTGTGGCCTGTCTCCTCTGTAAATGAAAGACAGTTATTTGTTATTTAATATCCTAAGTATATACACAGAGCTCATATAAAGTATCTGGATTGGCGCCTTCCTGGCTCAAGTCACCTTCCTGCTCTCAAGAACAAGAATATGGCCAGCCATTGTATGGATGACCAGTAGCAGAGGTTTCAAGGCAAAACCAGGCCAGTCACAGGAAGAGTGAGAACAGAGGCCACACACTTTCCACATAGCCAGCCTCTACAAAGAAGACAAGAAAACTAACTTGCTGAATACCTACTCCATCCTAGCTGCTTAGCATTGATTACTTCATGCAGTTATCAATTCCATCTAACTATAACCAGCCAGAAATTAAAATATTCTTTCTTTGAAGATTTATTTCCATTTTCAGTTATGCGTATGTGTGTATCCATATGTGAGTGCATGCAAGTGAGTGTCTTGCATCCCCTGGAGTTGTGGAGTTATAGATAGTTGTAAGTCACCATTTTGGTGCTGGGAACCAAACTTCAGTCTTTTGCAAGAACAGGCAACATTTTTACTCTTAATCTCTGAGCCATTGCTCTAGCCCAAACATTTTAATGAGACAGTTGTGTCTCAATCTGACTATTCAGATTATTGAAACAGTGAACCCCAAAGAAAATGAATTCCCCAGGAATCTCATGCCAGAGGGAGAGCTTATCTCTATGAGAGAGATTTTACCCAGTTCTAAGCATCTTACAGGATGAGACTGAAGCCCAAACAAAGAATGGTCAATGGTGGCTGAGACCTCACCTTGACCTGGACAGCTTTCATGTGCCTATCCTTGGCCCTATATAAAACTTTGATCTCTCTTCAGGACCCTGAAGACAGACTTGGGGGGGTGGGGTTCTCTAGACCTCTTTGTCCCTCTTTGCAATATGGTCACATTGAATAAATTTCTTTTTCATTCTGCTTTCCACTTTTGACTCTTTTAATTAATTGGCGTATTGAAGACAAGTGGCTGAACCTGACTGAACGCAGGTTGTGACCTCCAAGTTCAATAGCATAACAACACGTGGTCATCCCAAGCGCTAAACTTAAGTGGCAAAGACTTGGGAGGATGATTCCCTGAAGCTCTTGTGCCTAAGTGAAACCCTAAGGATATGTACTGGACCAACTCCAAAGCCACACTCACGCCACTGCCATGCAGACAACATATGAAAATGAGACAGTAAAACCCACCCTCGTCTACCCTCCTACCCAACCAAAGCATCATGCCTACCCAGCCATCTGAATTACTATTAGCACATCACCTCCCCAGCACTCAGCCTCTCTCTCCATGGGCTCCACAGTGGGGAAGGGGCATAAGTAGGAGGCAGAGGCCACACGTGAGCACAAGGTCTTTTATGAGGCATCAAATATACATTCTTATATACAAGGAGGGAAAAAGACAATGCCTGAACCCCCGCTCCTCTCCATACAGTCCCTCCCGCCAACACCCTCCCACAACCCCAAGCCCCAGGGCCCCTTGGACATAGAGGATCCATCTGTCTGTCTGTACTGCAGCCCATATTGGACAGGGGAGAGGAAGGCAGAGACTGTGAAAGGAGCTGGATGTGTAGGGCAAGAAGAGGAGCTGGGACTTGTAAAAAATATATTTATAATAAATAAACAGGGCTGCAAAAGGGCTGGCGAGGCAGTGGAGATTTTGATGAACAAGAGGGGCTTGGGCATTCTGGCTCGCAGCCCCAGCTCTGATGGCTTCAATCTCTGCCTCAGGAAGGACATTTTGGGCTCAGGATGGTCCTTTGGGAGTCTTTCCCCAGGGCTGATGCTGGGTGCCCTGCCCCAGTGAGATATGTGTGGGTAATATCTGTAAAGTGCATTGTCTTCAGTTGTAGGTGGGAAAAGTAGAAGGGATGGAGGGGCATGCAATATGGGTGAGGGAGGGCAGTGCCCTTCTCATCCCAGACCGGAGCACCCCCCACCTCAAAAACAAAACAAAACAAAACAAAACAAAACCTGTCTGGACTTTGATCAGGATAAGAACATTGCAGGGCAAGGCAAGTTCCTGAAGCCAAAGAGGTCTGGGCTGGGGCCTATTAGGAGAGAGGGCACACACAGACTGGCTCAAGAGAGGAAGCGCTGCCCTCAGTGGGGGCCAGCACAAGCAGGGTTCCACCCACGGAGTGCACTGACTGTGTGTGTCCTCCAGCAGGCAGAAAGACACATGGAGGTGTGTGGCTAGGCCCTGAGGTTTGGCCACAGCTCTACAGAGCTCTCTCCTAGCCCCACACAGCCAGAGGAGCTCTAGGGAAGCCTTCACCCCCACAGCTCCAGAAGCCTGCCTTCTCCACCAGCTTGCAAGGAAGCTCACATGTGCCCAGAGGTCTGAGGCCACCAACTAGACCTCCAGGGACAAGAAAGAGGAAGACAGGAAAAGGAGAACAAGGGCCGTGGAGAGGCCCCTACCACTTCCCAGCACTGCAGTGCCCTAAGTTCAGGCTGCAAGTGGCAAGAGCCCTCCAGTCTGGAAGAAAACCCCATGACAACTGCAAGGGGTTGGAAGAAGGGTCTGGAGGTGGACGAAGTGGAAAGAAGGACGCTGCCGAGTGTATATATATTAAAAAAAAAACAAAACCCAAAAACTGAGGAAGAAGAGGGGCCAAGGTCCCTCTCCTGTGGGTTTCCCCAGACTATCCTGTTCGCCAATACACTCATTCCATTCCTCAGACCACAGTGCTGATCCGGCTTGGCTTGGCCTTGGGGTTTGCACTGGGTGGATTAGCCGTGCCAGGGGGCCCAGAGGCGTGCAGTGGGCCATGGGGGGAAGTGGGTGGTAGGGGTGAATGTGGGGTGTGAGGTGAGGGTGGGGGCAGGGGTGGGTACGAGGGGTGAGGTGGGATGGGTGAGTGTGGTGACAGTGGTGACTGGGGGTGGTGAGGGTGGGAGTAGGATCCCCCTGGTGGCCGAGACCCAGGGCCCCCAGCTGCACCTGCTGCTGGCATCATCTGTGGGTGGTGACTGAAGATGAAGTGCTTGGGGCCCTGTTTATGGGCAGGAGGGTGTTGTGGAGCAGGACTGTACAGGGGTAATGGGGATGTGGGCTGGTGCAAGGGGTGTCGGCCATGTGGAGCAAACTGAGGGTGTCCTCCAGCCCCTCGTCTTGGAGCTCTGCCTGGCCGGCCCAAGGTATAATGCTGGGGTCCTGGAACTGGGCCATGGGCATGGAAGTGTCGATGTGGCCCCACAGGTGGGGCTGAGGCAGGTGGTGGTGGAATGGAGCCCAGCTGGGGCAGGGGTGGAGGCTGCTGAGGGGGTGGAGGCAGAGGGGGTTGCTGGGGCGGGAGGTAGGGTGGTGGGGCAGGGCCCGGTCCTTGGCAGTACTGGGCATGCAGGGCCTGGAGCTTGGACTGCCCATCAGGTAGCACCCCCAGGCCACCATGGCTGTGACCATGGTGGTGGTGGTGATGGTGGTGGTGGGTGGAGGAAGCAGATGAAGACGAGGCAGAGGCCTGGCCTGTTGGCGGTGGTGGCATCTGGAAGGGCCCCTTGCCTCTCTTGCTTCCAAATAGGGAGCCCAGGAAAGATGAGGAGTTCGAGACCGGCCTCTGGCTCTTGTACTCCTCTGGCGGCGGGGGTGGGGGCGGAGGTGGCATCCTCTGGTGAGGGCGTGGACTGCTAATAACAGACCCCTGGAAGGGGGAGGGGGGGAAGTCAGGCCAGTCTAAATATCCTAAACCCCCAACCCTAAAGTCCACCCCTGTCCCTGAAGCTGAAGCAACAAGGACCCCAAAGTAACAACAAAAACCAAACAGCAGTCCTGTATTTGTGGCCAGCTCTGCTCCCCAGCTCTGTTGCCACATCCACTACCTCAGTTGAACCTCAGAGGGCAGAGGAAGAATCAGTAGGACCTCCTTCTCATGACCATTTCTCAGGCCAACAAAATGTTAGGTCTAGAGAGGCAGAGTGACTCGCTCAGGGTCAAAGAGCAGGATTTGGAGGTTGAAATTTCTTGAGGCCCAAGTCCAAGGGCATCCCTATTTGGATTTAGCCCTGGGGTTAAGAAGGGACATGGGAGAGTGGAAGACAGACTGAGAGACAGGCAGAGTGAGGACAGACAGAGTTGAGGACAGATGGAGAAAGTGGTTGGCTGGGAGAAGCAGCCATATGGTTCCCAGCACGGAAGAGGGGTAGGCAACAGGTCCCCTCCTCCTCTGGGGCTCCATGGCCAGGGCAGGGCTCATGCAGAAAATGAGTGGGGCAGGAGCTGACACTTACTTCGATGGTGCTGTCCAGCGATCCCACGCTGTTACGCCGCCCCCGCTTCCCTGCACCCACAAGCAAGGAGCCCAGCGTCAGAGCAGCAACCCTCCCTCCCCACCCTGCTGGGCTCCAGAGCTGGGCACCAGGCCTAGGTCCCTCCCAGGGACAGACACCCCATTACCCCCTTCCCCCATTGAAGAGGGGGAGGTAGGGAGGAAGAAAGGTCGAAAGGACGAAAAGAGGAGGAAAATATGGAGTAGAGGCAGTAAAGGAGAGACAGAAGAGGGAAGAGAGGAGAGGGGCTGGTCTGTGGCCCCACTTTATACTCCCTGGCAGAAACCCTGGGCCCCACCTGTTCTGACCTGGCTATCAAGCCCCCTGTGACTCAGTACCCAGGGCTCTGAATGAAGGCTCTGTGTGGCTGTGTGTGTGTGTGTGTGTGTGTGTGTGTGTGTGTGTGTGTGTGTGTGTGATGGAGGAAGGCTGACAGCCAGTGACAGGAGGTAAAGAGGACACCTGGTCCCACATCTCCCCAGCCAGGGCAGGGGCCTAGAACGCTTACCTGCATCAGAGAGGTCTCGCAGGGAACTACTGAGCGCACCCCGCTTGAGCCCATCGCCTGCCCCATAAGTGTCCTCCAGACTACTGCGGGCCAGAGTCCCATTCACTGAGTCCTTGGCTCCTCCAGGCTGTGAGGCATTAGGCCGCATCATACCTTTCTGCTTCTCCAGCTCCGCTGGGTAGCAGGGGAGAAAACAGGAAAGGGTCAGGAATAACGTTAAGAGCCTGATTGACTAGCAACCTACCTCTGTTTCCCTCCTTCCTTCAGCTCTCCAAGCTTCCTTGTCTCACACCCCCACCCACTAGAAGTTCTTCCCCTCCCCAAACTGCAAGTCTATCTTCAAAGGTCCTTAGGTGCCCACCCCATCCTATGCAATCTACTCCTTCCTCCTTCCCTCACTCTAAGTGCCTTCTCTTCCTGCTCCCTTCCCCCCTTATTCTTCATTTCTTTACCCTTTTGTAGACAGGCCTCCCTAAACACCTTTGCCCTTTAAACAAGAACTTGACAACAGATGGCTCATAGTAAGGACGGGAAGGCCCTTCTAGCCTATGGAGAAAGGCAGTCTTTTCAAAGCTCACGGTTCTCATATGCCTTGCTTCCTCTTCATAGCCAAGAAGCTCTTGGAAGAGCAAGGGTATGAAACTGATGGGGATCAAACCTTCTATTATGTGTCAGACAGTACTTTAGGGACAGCACATACTTGGTCCCTCTCATTCCACATTATGAGCATCATCTACACTGCGCAGAAGAACCTGAGAAGTCATAGAGTTTGCTCGAGGTTGGACAGTTGAAATCGGTGAAGCCGGCATTCTAGAAGCAGGTCTATCCTGCTCTCCTGCCTTCTCTATACCGCCAATGAACTCAGGGAAACTCTGGTCCAGTGGGCCTCTCCTTATCTTCATATGGCTAATCTCTTGCCTTGCATCTCCCCAGGGGTTCCAGGACTCTACTGAACTGATATTCTGTCTTGCTGAAAATCTATCAAGGAACCGACTGCTGCTTCTGTTTCTCTCTGCCTTCCTTCTCCTCAACGGCATGTTACTTAACTACGACTGCTAAGCCTAGAGAAGAGAAAACCTGGAGAGCATCAGGAAGAGTGAGATATAATCACGATTTCCGTTGTCTACGATCAAAATAACTTGGTGGAGGCCCTGGGTATTGAGTTGTATCTCAGCTCAGGAGCTGATAATGAGTAGAGGTAGGGAATGGCATTACTAAGCAGCATGATGCACGGCTCTTTTGTCTCTTCTTCTCCTTCATCTTCAGCTTCTCCCTGTCCTCTCCTCTTCCCCTCCCCTCTCTTTGTGACAGAGACTCAATACATAGCCACAGCTGGTCTGGGAACTTGAAATTTTCCTGCCTCAGCCTCCCCAGCACTGCGATCACAGGTGTGCAACCACTGGGTATGACTCCTTGTCAAACGCTGTGAAGATTTCTTTGTCTCTGTTTCATCTGAACGAAGAGTTCAGAGGGCCACAGAACTCACTCACCCAAGTTTGCCCAGATTGCAAATAGCACTCACGAAGTATGAAACTACAGTTTTAGCTCCCATGCCCCTAGTCTTCTGATACTATTCACAGAAAGGAAGAGTTGGCTCATGATTAGAGGATGGGTGTGGAGGCCATGGAGCAGACTCTCAGTGACTGGAATAACAATCTGGGGTTAGGAAGTAATGACCCTCTTGTCTCTGAAAGGATTCAGGCCAAAGTCAAAGGGTTCCCAGAATGAGAGTAGGAAGGTTGGGCAAGCTATCCCTTAACCATATAGTTCTCAGAAGACAGGGTTCTTGATGTCTGCAGGGCACTGTATCATGACAGGGGAAGGAGTCGTGGCTGTAACTACTCACATTCCACACGGTACTTCTCCATCTCCTGTACCTCAGCAATGGACTCCCGTAGGTCAGAGGTAAAGCGCAGCCTGTCTTGGAGGCTGGGAGCATTGAAGATGATGAGGACTTTTCGTTCCCCTCCAGGTACCGCAGAAAGTAACTTGATCCCAAACTGGTAATCTGTGACAATTAGAGGGGACAGGAGAAGCTGGGTATTTCTGTCAGGTTTGAAACAAAGTGGCTAAGACAAGAAACTGAGAAACAATACAACCCACTCCCGACTGCTGCCCACCATCTCTGAGACAGAGTCATGCTATTTGGCTAGTCTCAAATTCTTGGGCTCAAGTAACTTTTCTGTCTCTGCCTCTCAAATACTGTTCTATGGATACACATAACCCTGTCCAGCTTGGAAATTATTTCTGTAGCATTCAACTCAGAAATGCCTCTTCTGTACTCAAGCATCTTCAGTGGTTTCCCTTTGTCCCCAGACTCTTGGTAGCCTTGGCAACCTTATATCAGACTCCAGGATGTAAAGGCAAATAGAATTCCAAACTGCTTTCTAGAAATCATTTCCTTTGTCCCTCTGCCTCTCACAATGACTCTGTTCTCTTGAATGACAATCATGTTCTTCTCAGTTCAGTACTTCAAAGCACACTGTGACTGCCACATCTGCTCACTTAGGAACACATACAACATTGTTGTTCTGTGTTCTCCAGGGGCCACACCCAAATAATACTCCATTCTAGTCTACTTGGACAAGTAGATACTTTGAAGACTTTAACCCAATAGTAGAGGACTTCAAAGGCTAAGAGCTAGTGTAGATGAAGGATGGACATGGGCTGTGATAAACCCTGGGGTACACACTAGGGTTCAAGAGGAGACTCACATGAATTCTGGAAAAGCTGCATGTGCATTTCCACCAGGGGAAAGGACTGACGGAAGCTGTATGTCACCAAGATCTTCTTCTTCTGGAAAATTTTGGTGACCTTTGGCAAACAAGGGTGGGAAAAAGATAAGAGGCTGGGTTCAGCTTGGGGAATTTCCAAGTGGTATCTATTTCTATTAACCACCTTCCCCACCTATTCCCAGTAACAGACTTGTAGACATGAGTACATATACCCACAAGGGAGAACTGAAACGTGAGGAACAGAAAGGCGGGGAAAACGCAAGTTTGTGACATCATGAGCATACACAGCATCTGCAACATTTTAAAGGAACTAAATGAATGCTGGTCCCTCCAGGAAGACTGTTCTAATGCCTCACATAGACTTGTTTCCATCTTATGAGCTTCCAGGGTGCCGGATCTATACCTTTCCCCTTGTCTACAGTAGTTCTGAATATCTGATCACTCCCTGCTGGCCTAGAGTGGGGGTCTGGTTTTCAGGTTCTTTCACCTACCCTAACCTTCACCATCCAGAGCTAGCTTATAATAGCTACTTTTGCCTAGCCTATGAACAGAGTTAACCTCTCAACAACCTGAAGTCTTTACCAAGTATCTAGGCATTCTAGATTCTACACTAATATAAGCTCAGGCAACCTGTAAGTGGCTATTTTATTTCATTTATTTTGTATGTTGGCAATGAAACCTGGGACCAGATAAGTACTCTATCACTAAAGTCAAGCCTCATCCTCTACAAATGGCTCTTAAAACAAACGTTTGATTTTACGTTGGTTACCGTGCACAATGGTGTGAAACACTTTTTGTCAGGGATGTGGTGCAGTGATTGACATAAGGTCTTCAACATTTAGCCTAGTCTGCCCTTAGCTTCCTCTTCCTTTTGCCTCCAAATGCCCATATTACAGGTGTTTATCCCACACCATGTTGCAAAACACATTTTAGGTCCCTGAGAAGAAGGACCCAGTCTGATTTATTTCCACATACTCAGTAGCTAGCACAAAGTTACATACACAGAGGGGTGCATGATGGGTATCTAGCAGTGACTCAGCACCTGTGTGGGCCAGGCACGCCTGATTTAAGATGTGATTTTTCTCTTCCTTTTTCTCTTTTGTAGTGCTGGCAATGGAACCCAGACTCTTGCAAGTGCTAAGTGAGCACTCTACTACTTAACTGTATTGCCAGGCACTGATTTCTTATTTCATCTTCCTGACAACTCTAGGAGATAAGGGTTATCCCTATTTCATGAAGCAAACAACTAAGGTTTGAAGAGGATGTTGGAGGCATTTTGTCTAAGGTGCTGATTCTCAACTGGAGATGATTTTGAATTTGACCCTGCTTCCACAGGATTACAGAAAAATGTCTGGAGAAGACATTGCTTTTTTTTCTTTTGTCCCTTCCACCTTTTTCTTCCCTGAAAAAGATGTTCCCTCCCTCTCCCACCCCTCCTTCTCTTTTTCGCTTTTCTCTAGAGAACTCAATTTTTTGGTTGAAGGTTTGCCATTGGCTTCTAGTAGGCATCGCAGAGTGATGCTAAAATACTACACTGCACAAGACAGGCCCCTGCAAGAAAGAATTGTCTGTCTCAAAATACTAATAGTGCCAAGACTTGAGAAACTCTAATGGGAAGGGAAGAAGCCCAAGGAAGGAGCAGAATTGCTGTTCTCAAATCTCTGGAGTACTGTCTCAGAACAGAGGGGAATACTTATTTTTTGTGATTTCAAGAAACAGTGGAGAATGTATAGTAGGAAGCAAACCCAATTAGGAGACAGACTTTAGCCAGGTGTGGGGTGTCATGTCTTTAATCCTAGCATTCTAGAGGCAGCAGCAGTAGATGGATTTTTGTGAGTTTGAGGCTAGCTTGGTCTACACAGCACATTCCAGGACAGCCAGAGCGATACAGGAGACCCTGTATTAGAAAATCAAAATAAAATAAAAACAAAACCATCATTTCTCCCCCCAAAAAAACCCACAACAGATTCTAACAGTCAGGGCTAAGCCATCTTGAAGAGTGGCTCTTGCCCAGGAAATTCCGAAAAATCCCTTCTGATTCACAGAATCCAACAAATCCCATCATGAAAAGATGTGTATCTCTGTATCAGTGATGTGCTTTGTTTTGATCACTCCAACATCAAGACAACTGGAAAGTTCACAGGGCCACAGATTCACAATCCTAGGTGCTACTGCAGTGTGTAGGGACATTTCCTACCACTTCCCAGGTTATAGGTCTATCATTTTCCCCTGATCCTCACATCGTCTGCTTTTGTGTGGCTGTCACTACATCAAAATGAAGGAAAAGGAGGGGCAGGGAAGGGCCATGTCTTACTGGAGACCATGCAGATGGCATGCTGGAGCACTGTACCAACCACACTCCACATACCATGGTTTGCACAAGAGTCAGCAGCTGTGCTGACTATCTCCCTCCCATTTCCTTCTGCCCAATGCCCATACCACAAGGAGGTCATTGAAGAGGAAAACCTCCCGCTGATGCAGCCCCAGCCTCTGGGGGCGGTTTGGATCTGGCACCTCATAGAGCTGGCAGCAGCAAACCAGTCGACGGTGAGGCAGAGACAGGACCTGGATAGATGTGGAAAAATAGGCATCATCAGGGCCATTCCATCAGCTTCAGGCCTTTGGTACCTTAACAAAGCAAAATGTACACCTGATACGTATCTGTCGCCTTGACACAAAGAATATAAACAACTAAGACCTTTAAGCTTTTCTGCCACCTTATCTTTGTCTGAATAGGGCCCAATAGTCTGAAATGTCTTTCCTGGCCAGCCCTGCGTGGCTGTAGTTTGCCCCTTTTTCAAACTGCAATTCCAAAGTTATTTTCCAAGAAATCTTTCTGACTTCATTTGGCTTGAAATGCCCTCGCCTGATTTCTGTTCCTGTAAATTAGACCTTGAGGAAGAAGCCTTATTTGTGTCTTTGTCTTGGAATCTCACTAATCTCTGAGTGCCCCTAAAGACAGAAATTGTGTCTGGTTCATATCTATGTCTCTGGATTCCAGTAAAATGCTGGGATCGAGATAAAACATCCATAACTGCTTGTTGGCCAAATATATATCTGTTTCTTAGCAAATATTAGCATGACTTCCCTTACTTGAGATGGGCAAACCACAGATGAGAAGAAAATATTTATACAGCACCTACTATAAACTCTGCAATATATTAGATTCTACATTTAAGTGGAGAATCTCCCATAATCTGTACCATGATCCCTAAGAAATTTAATATTGTCCACTTCATTTTATAGGAAAGGACAATCTGGGGCTGGGGTGAGGATGATTTACCACACAACAGTGTCCCCTCAACGGGCACTCACTGGTTTCTTGCCAACAATCATGCGCTCCACAGCCTGCACCTGGGACACATGGTCATCATTGGTCCGAAGTTCACGACCTTGGATGCGCTGGTAGATGCCTACCAGGAGGTCTCGGGGTATGTCTTCACCATTGTCAACCCCTACATGGAAAGTGTAACAGAAGAATATCTCACATCAATATGGAGGGTAGGTAGTAGAGGGGTCTCCATAACATCTCACACCTAGCATGGACCTTAGCAAAACAACAAAACAAAAACCCAAAGAAAACAAAGCCAAGTGGGTATACTTGTGGGGTTTTTGTTTGTCTGTTTGTTTTAGCTTTGAATGGGACAGGGAAAATGTCTTTCAATAAAACAGCCAATTGTTTTTTTTAGCCAGGGTAGGTATTTTTGTCTAAAGAACTTATAACACGTTGTAATTAAAACAATCAGGTACTACTTTTTACCTTGCATGGTTTTTGTTTTTAGATTTATTTATTTTTATGTATATGTGTGTTTTATTTCTACATATGTTTGTGTGCCATGTTGGTCTGCTGTCTTCAGTGGTCAGAACAGGGCATTGGATCCTCTGGAACTGTTGTTATAGACCATTGTAAGCCACTATGTGGGTACTGGGAACTGAACTGGGGTCCCTGGAAGAGCAGCGATGCTTTTGACTGCTGAAGCGTCGCTCCAGTCATCCCCCACTTCTCTCTCTCCCTCCCTCCCTCCCTCTCTTTCTATTTCTTTCTTACTTGCTTTCTCCCTCTTTCTTTTTCTTTTATTCCACCTGCCTCTGCTTCCTAAGAACTATGATTAAGGAAGTGGCCACCACATCTGGCTGTCTTCTGCTCTCTTAACTGGGAATAGTACTTGACAACAGTATTCAGAGTTAGGAAAAATCTGAGGGATTTGGCATGTATACTTATGAACAGTTTCAGAAACTGATCTGGCAAGAGCCTAAATATTCAAACCCACCAATTCCTTTTCAAAGAATCCATCCTAAGAAAATCTTCAGAAATATTTGTGAGACTGATGTCAAAGAATGTTCACCAAATGATATTTCTGGAGAAATTCTGAAACGGCTTAATTTCTAACAATAGAGAAATCGCTAAGTAAAGGGTAGTTTCTCTATAAACTTGATGTTTACCAAAATATTTCAATATTGTGAAAAAATCCTTGTAGTAAGTTAACTGAAAAGAGTAAGATGATAAACTATATATGAGGGCCAGAGAGATGACCGAGCAGGTAAGGATGCCTGCTCCTGGCTCACAGCTTGAATTCTATCCCCAGAACCTACATGGTGGAAGAAGAGAACCAACTTCTGCAAGTGTCCTCTGGCCTCCACTCAAACACCATGACATGTGTATACCTACAACACACACACACACACACACACACACACACACACACACACACACACACACACACACACACCCCAATAGATAAATAAATGCAAAAATGTAGGGAAAAAATTTTTTGGCAGTGCCAAGCATTAAACCCAGGAGCTTCATGAATATTAAGTACAATCTGTTGCTGAAATATAGCCTCATGTCCCACATTCCTAAAATTAATATGCATTATTTGCTTATTTGTTCAATAACTGGAGAAATATATACAGTTTTATACACACATACACACACACACACACACACAATCATGCCTCCATATTCATAGGAGATTGGTTCCAAGATCTTCAATAGATATTCAAATCCAAAGATGCTCATGTCTCATATATAAAATAGGACAATCAAGCATGGTTGCCAAGTGGTAAGGTGTAAAATGTGGTAGTATTTTCATGTAACCTATATACATTCTCTTGTTACTTTAAATAATCTGTATATTACTTACAATATTGATTGCAATGTCAATGCTATGTAAGCAGTGGTTTTACTGTATTATTTTGGGATAACGGCAAGAAAATGTTTGTACATACTCAGTATAGACACAAGTTTTTTTTTCCCAGATGTTTTCAATGTACAGTTGGTTGAATTCATGGATAAATAATCCACAGGTATGGAGGACTGACTATATAGAAGCATATGTATATGGATGAATGAATAATGGCAAGATTATGGGAAACAGCTCTGGGTGCCCTCCAACCTAATTTCTGCTTCCTAAGTCTGTATCATCTTTCTTCAATTTTGACTGTGTGCTGAATGAAACCTTCTCACTCTTCTCTTTAGAGCCTCTGCTAGGAAAAATGACTTCTCCTTTGGAAATGCATTTCTTCCTTGCACAAGTGCTAAAAGAACATTCTTCTCCCTACTGCCTTTTTTACCTTAGCTACCAGACAGCTTAAAGCCTTCAGCTACGTAAGTTATGACAGTCAGCAGCTTTGTCTTGTTCTCACAGTCTCTTTTTCCCTTCTTTCATTTCTTTTTAAATAATTGCAATATCTGTGCCATTTTAGTAGGCTGCTCTTCGGTGAGAGCTAGGGCTTGACATCATTACAATAAACCAAAAGAAAAGATCAAAGTGACATCATTTATCTGGCAATGGAGGACCTCAGATAGTGGATCCATTTGGCCTTCCCAAGTGTTCTCTAAACAACTTCACATTTTCTTCCATCTGGGCCTTTGTTGTTCTTTCTGCTAGGTAAGCCCTCCTCTATTTTTAGTCTGTCATCTTCAAGGCTCACCTTAAAACACAAGTCCTCTGGCAAGTCAGTAGGAGGTAAACTCTCCTTCCTTTGAGCTCTGGTTGTCTGTTGGCCTCTTTGGCATCACTGTTCACTTTCTGTCTTATTGTGGTTATCTGGCACTATATGTCAATCTCTTCCTCAAGCTGGAAGAGCTCTAAGAGCAGAGGCTATAGCAGACTCTCCCCCATTGTCTCCGGTACACATTTTACTTAATACACATTAAGCATATAGTAAGTATCAACTGGCTGACTGGGTGGTTGGCTGAATGACTAAATGAATGGAGGGAAAAGATATCTAAAGTAATCAAGTGAACCTTTATAGGCATAAATAGGAAAGGTAAGGACATAGATAATAAGGAATGGATGAAGAAATAATGAGTGAGTGAGATAGTTTAAAAGCCAGGCTATTTTTGTTTTTTGAGACCAAGTCATATTCTACAACCTGAGTCAATACTTAATAAATAGCTAGTTTGAGAGTGAGTATATGAATAAACTACTGTTTTTCCTTTGGAGTTCTGGAAATTAAACTCAGAGTCTTGCACATTCTAGGTAAGCACTCAACTACTGAGCTACCCACACAACCTGGCAAATAACTATGTGAGTGAATTAATAAGCAAATGCCCTGGGGACATCTTGCCATCATGAGATAAACTGAGAGCATCGAAGGCTAATTTTTAAGGACATCTGGGATCTCTCTCACCCCACTCCCATCCCAACCCTTGTTTCTTTTCTCTGATGATGGGCAGGAAAAAGAGATGGGAAATTCTGGTCACCTCTTAGGTTCTTAATGAAGTCATCCAGTTTCATCTTCCGTTCAGCCTTGACACTGGGGCTGTACATGTCAGTATTGAGGAGGATGATGGCAAAAGCAAGGATGAAGATGGTGTCTGGGTTCCGGAACTGGCGTACGAGGGCAGGGTTACAGACACAGTACCGCTGGCTAGGAGACAAGAAGGGTCAAATCTAGACTCAGGTGCTAGCAATCTCCACCTACCCATCATTTTCCCAGCTTGCCATCATAAATCCTTTCCTTCAAGAACACTCCCTTAGTATTTGAGTCTGTCTCCTTTAATTTCCCCAATACTACCATGAAAAGGCATAATCACTACCCTTTTGGAACTTTTCCAGGAGATTTACGTACATTGTCTCATGCACTTGATCACATCGCTGCATGATTACTATTTCCCCATTTCTTTGGGTGTGGAGTGGCAGAGATTGAACCTTGGGACCTAAGCTCCACGATTAAACCATACCTCCAACTCCCAAGCAGTCCTATTTTACACAGGATATAATAAAGGTTCAAAGTGGTGAGGTAACTTGCTCAGGCAATTGAGCTGGTGGATAGTAAAGGTAGGATGAAAACAGATCATCTGGCTGTAAAGCAAATCTTTCCCCTATAATGGGAATTGAGTTCTTAGCAATTCTTCCATCTCTCCAGTAAATGCTCCAAAGGAGTGGAGCAAGACTTTAGGACCCAGCTCTGTTAGATCTTCAAAGCATTTAGACCTGAGCTTAGATATCATGGCATTAGATACACTCAAGTTCAAATCCTGGTTCAGCTAATTTACTCTAATGTCCCTGAACTTCAGATTTGTCATCTACAAAATGAAAATACCAATAGAATGCTAGCCATTTTTCAGCATGGGACATATAAACCAAAGATTCATAGTTGTGCAACAGGCAAAAGCTCTATCACTGATTTACATACCCAGATCCATGAATGTTCCCATTTACTATTGATGTTGTCATTTATTAATATGCCTGTATCTCAATCACTAGAGCTAGATACTTTACATTCACTTCCTCTGAACCCTACAAAGGTCTCTCAAGTTGGGATTTATCATTTCTGGATTTATGTTTGTTTGGTTAGTTTTTATTTTGTTTCTTTGAGACAGGGTCTCTCAATGTAACCCTGGCTGTCTTGGAATTGGATATGTTCGTATACCAGGCTGGTCTTGAACTCAGAGATTCTCCTGTCACCACACCTGATCTTCATTTCTGTTTCATAGTAAGAAAATTAAGATGCTCAGAGAAGCGTCTTGTGGAAACAGGGCCCCAAAGTAGAAAGGGGCAGCTTCAGGAGTGGGAAGCAGGCACACCTGAACGCTTCAATGAGTCGCTCCACTTTCTGGGCCTCACCCTGAACACGGATATGGGATTGGAACTTCCTGAGTGCATCATCCAAATCCATAGAGGAGAAGTCCATCTCATCCACCACACAGCTGAAAAGTAAAGAAGCAGGGTGGGTGGTGGTGCTCTTCATTTTTCTACACAAACCATTGACCCACCCACTTACACAAGGAGCCTAAAACTCCCACTGACATGCTTCCTAAACTTGGGACCTAAAACACCTGAACAATAGAACATTTGAAGCTTAAGTATGCAAACTGAAGGCACATGATCACTAAGAGTGCTTTCCATTAATCTATTCATATCAGTGGTGGGAAACTGAGGCCCAAAGCAAACTATTTAGGCTAGTATGCCCTTCAGAGAACCACTCTTAGAAGTCTTTAGGGCCTAGAGAGATAAGACCCTTTCGGTATCTAAAGTTCAGAGGGGTATGGTAACAGGAACATCTATTCACCTTGTTTTGACAAGTTTATCTGAGCAAAAAGATGGACTGCACCCTTCCTCCCTCCCGCCTTCCTTTTCCAGGGATCCCTAGCCCGCCTGCCCCATGTTAGGTCCTCACTCCAGCACATCTCTGTTGAACTGCTTCTGCCGGTTCCCCAGGAATTCCCCTATCATCTGCCTGCTCAGGCCTTTCCGCTCCAGGATGAAGTGAGCCACTCCCACAGGAGTGTCTGAGAGGAAACCTCGCTCGATCAAATACTGGATACCCTTCTCTGGCTTCCTGCAGAAAGAGAAGAGGTAGGTGAGATAGCTGTTCCTCTAGAACTGTGCCTGGTTCCATTTCTAGAACTGATTTGGGGCTCGACTAACCAAGGCTTCAGAGAGCCCAGGATCTCTAATGAGGCCCACTTCCTTTAGGGTACAGGAAGACCACAAAACAAGAAGAAATTACTTTTCCATTTCACAGAGTTTCAAAATTCCAAGGCCGCCTCACACTAATTTCCTCTTTGAAGGCATACCACAACTGGAAGAAAATAAGTATTGAAATGAGAGCCTACTTTCTGCCAGGATAGTTGGAGCAGCCATCAAGAGTCTTGAGAATAGGCCTGAGCTCTAAACCAAGATTGCTTCTCAGGGCCCTCAGGGCATGTGAAGAAGTGGTTACTTTGTTCCATGTCCTCCATCCTACCCAGCCTCTGTGACTGCTTCTACAGATGAGGTGTCTCCAATGCTTCCAGAGGGTGGAAACAACAAAATTAGAGTTGGAATTATCCCATGTGCAGAACTTGAATGCCTTAGGACCCCTGAGGCAAACTAGAATTTGGAAGTGATGTCCCAGGAGTCTCTGAGCTTTCTAACTGTATATGGCTTTGGACAGCTTCTTGTACTCCTCCAGGTCTCCGTTCCTCATCTCTACAATAAGAACATTACTACCAGCCTTGCTGAGTTATTAGGAAAATCAAATATAGGTGGCAGTGTTTAACCGACTATAAAGATGGGAGATCTTACATCAAATGCCTTCCATTATATCTAATGTTTTCTAATTACATCTTATGTTTTCTAATTATTTTCTAATCAAATGCCACACTCTCACCCCCATTCCTAAGCACCTGGCACAGGACCAGGCACCTAGAGAGAGCTTAGTCACCGTTAGTCACAGCAGCCTGCCACCAAATACACAACCCTACTTACAGAAAGATGAAAAACCTGAAGCCCAAAGAAGGAACACAAATTGCCTAAGGCTTAACAATGAGTGTACAAAGGCAGATTAGGGGTCCTGGTCTAGGTTCTTTATATTCTAGATTGCCACTGCTGTGAAAAGGAGGTGCAGGGATGACAAAACCTGGAAGCCATTTTGAGAAAACACATTGCCATCTTGCTCAAGCTCATACAAACAGATACTGAAAGCACTAGAACCCAAACTCAGACATGCTGGGGGCCTCTCTATTCGGCAACCCTGTTTTCCCCCCTTTGTTTCTTACTTGGGTTAATTGTGTTTTGAAGCTAGCCTGGTGCTCACAACAGAGCCCAGGCTGTCTTCTAACTTGTGGTAATCCCTTTGACTAAAGTCTACTGGGTGCTAAAATCGCCAAGCGTGAGCTACTGCGTCCACCTTCTGCTACCCTTCGGCTAGTCTCATCCCTGGATGTCTGGGGAGATATACCATTTCACCAAATGACAGGATGGCAAAACCAAGGTCACTGCTTGGAGCTAGGTCCTAAAACAAGGTGCCCATGCAGGATGGAAAGAAGTAAGGAGGCTAGAACCGAGAGCACATACTTATTGAAGAGGTTGAGGCCAATTCTGTAATGCCGCCTCTGTACCACATCATTGTTGAAGGCTGGTGAGTCCCAGCTGTGCCTTGTTTCCCTCTGGTAAGTCTGCTTGCACAGGCCAGTAGCTGGAGGTTCCCTCAGGCTATCCCGAGAAGAGGAGCCCGAGCTGCAGTTGATGGTCTCATTGGAGTTGCTGGAGCTGTCAAGGCTCTCATTGTCTCCACCATCAGAGTTCTCACCTGCTGCCTCACACTTCCCCAACCTCCGACCTCCAGCCACACCACTGGGCCCAGTGCCACTATTGGGGGCTGGTGGCAGGGGCCCTGGTGGGGCTGGAGCAGGACCCTCAGGGGCAGGGTAGTGTCGGTGTGGGATCGGGGCCCTGCCTGGTGGCCCCTTGTGCTTCAGGGTCCCATGGGGGCTGCAGCCATCAGCCTCATATACCAGCTGGCGGTGGACAGAACCGCGATCTGAGCGGTCACTCAGGTCTACAGAACTGTCACTGGGAGGCTCAATGGTAAGGAGGGGAAGGTGTGCAGCTCGGAGGCGGAAATCCCGGCACTCCAAGCACCCAGGCCCCCTGCGAGTGCCTTCCTCACGGCTACCATCTTCCCGGGTCCCTGGTGGCATCGGTGGAGGAACTGGTGGGAGGGGAGCTGGAGCCCAGAACTCAGGGCGGCCCTGGGGTGGGGGCTCTGTGCTGGGCAGTCGTTCAGGTGATGGAGGAGGAACTGGGTCATCCAAGTAGAGGGGAAGGTCACTGAAGGATGTGGCTGAGCTGTCCTCTTGATGTTCCTTTGATTCCCGCTTCTCCAGCTGCGCTGACCCTGGCTCCTCAGACATAGGCCCTGATGGGTGGCAATTCAGAGCCTCATCGATGGATTCAGCCAGAGACTTAACCTGTACACAGTGAAAGGCGAAAAGGGAGGAATGATGAAGAGAGGAATGGTGCAAGGGTACAAGGAGAGAAGAAAGGAAGGCACGAAAAAAGCTTCATGGTGGGTCAGCCAAGAAAGCAGGTGTCTGCATCCCCCTCGCCACCATAGGTTCTTTATTTTAAACTTCTAAAATATTTATTTATTAATTTTCTGTGTATGGGCATTTTGCTTGCATGTATGTCTGTCACCACATGTGTGCCTGGTGCCAGTGGAGACCAGACAAGGGTCTCAAAATCCCCTGAAACTGGAGTTACAGGGGAACATGATCCACCATGTGGATGCTGGGAATCACACCTGCCACCTCTCTAGCCCCTTATTATTCTTTTATATGTATGTATATTTTTATTGGAAATAAGTTCATTTTCGCACAAGATATTCTGATCACAGATTTCCCTCCCCAAAGCCTCCCTACTCACCCACTCCATGCCTTCTTTTTCTCTTTAGAAAACAAACAAAAAATATCAAGCAAATCAGAAAGATAATTTTTAAAAAATAACAAAGAAAACGCACAAGAAACACACACGCATACACACATACAGTCAAAACACATAAAAACACAAAATCAGAAACCATAACAACACACGCAAAAGACCAGTTAGACAAAAAATGTCCAAACAAAGCAATACGAGACAATAAGTCTACAGAAATACCATTGAGTTCATTGTGTGCTATCCAGCCCTTTATTTTACAAAGAAACCCATAGGGTCTTAATAATTTACAAAATAACTCTCAGGGAGTCACTGTGAGTTCACAGAGGATTAACAATGACAAGATGCCTTTGCAGACACTCCAGAATTCCATCTCCATATCAACTCAATTCAAATACTACCTCCTCCCTGATTCAAGCCACACTCTTCCCTCTCAACTCCCATCTAGGGAAAACCCCAAATCTTGGCTTCCTCCCAGGGCTCTCTTAGGAAAGCCACAATATTTACTCTTGAGAATCTGAACTCCACCCAGTAACTCTGTCTCCTTGTATACCTAGCATCCAAACTGGCCCCTACCGATCTCTTCCTCCTGGTACCCATAATCTTAGCATACTGCACTAGAGTTGGTCTGTGTGGCCCACAGCACACAGTAGAATGAGACCATCAAATACTGCAGAGTCTGTCTTGCATGCTCCCTTTGACTTGTACTCCTTCAGATCCCTCACCTAAGGGAAACCACACTGTGAGTCCTAAGGCTGCTGACAGAGAGTTAACCTGCCAGGCCTAGGTCAGGCTTCTGAGACTGTGTCTGACACAGCTTGACAGCAGCCTCCTGAATCATCCAGCCACACCCCTCACAGCTTCCTGGCCCTCAGAAACTGCATCATAAATGTTCGTTGTGTGTGCTCCACATTTGTAATTATAGCACTCCAAAGGCTAACTAAGCCAGGAGGACCTTAAGTTCAAGGCCAGCCTAGGCTATACAATGCAACTCTGTTCAGAAGGAAAATAAGGGAAAGGGCTAGTTTATTGCTTAAACTCAGTTCTAGTGTCAGGTTGTTTTTTATTTGTTTTAAAATGTACTATTATTATATCTGTGAGCACGTGATGTGTGGGTGTAGGTACATAAGCCACAGCATGTGTGTAAAGGTCAGAGGACAACTTTGTGGTACTGATTCCTCTCATTCCACTTTTACATAGGTTCCAGGGATTAAATTCAGGTCACCAGTCTGGCACAGGTCATCTCACTGGCCCCAAAAGTCAGTTTTAAGTAACTACATTTTGGGGTAGTTTGCTATACAGAAATAGGTAACTAATGCATTTCCTCCACATCTGACTTAGACAGCACAGAGTGCTATGATCAGGCCTGGTTCTATCTCTTCCATCAGATGGTATTCTCCTATTCTCTATTCTTCCCTTGAGGAATAGGAGCAGGGCTCAGTTTCTATTTTAGATCAGCTACTGCGTGACACAGAAAAGATGCTTAATTATCATATAAATGAATGGATGGATGATACAGATCTTCCCTTCATTACTTTTTTCCTTCCCTCCTTCTTTTTACTAGCCTCAGGGAAGCATGCATGATAGGGTCAGATAACAGAGTTTAGATCACAGTGGTTTCTTCTTTTATAAAGCTTCATTCATTCAACAATTTCTACCAAGTACCTCCTTAGCTTTAGGAGAAAAAAAAGAACAACTAACTTGGCAGTTACCATATACCAGCTGCTTTCATGCACGTTACCTGGTTGAAATGCATCTTTGAAACAGCTCTAAAACAGCACTAAAAAGAAAGATTTATCTCCCTTTTGCTGGTCAAAAGGTGAAACTATTTGCCTGAGGTCATATGGCTGGGAAATGGCACAATGAGCAGGGATTTTTACCTGGAGGCCATGCTAAAATATTATAAAGTCAGTTTAGAATGACTTCACATTCCACTCTCTGCCATGCCCATTTCCATCATCCCCTGTTTTTTCTGATACAATCAATGCCCAAACAAACAATGCCCTCTTCAACATCTCAAACTAGCTACATCTTTTCAGCCCTGTAAGGCCTAGTTATGATGCTGTTTACTCCAAGAAACTTCTTTGGTCCTCCAGAATCCCTTCTGGTTCTGAACATATTCTGTTTTAGGAGATGACCATGCACCTATATGTCTTCTATTGTCTACCAGACTGGAGAATATAGACCAAAGCAAAGCCCCAGCCTCAGTCTCTTTTTTATCAAAAGGTGAAAATAATCTCTACCTTACAGATCTGTTGTCAAGTATACAGAGTATCTGGCATTTAGCAGGTGCCCATTATCTGTTAGTAAAGCCTTTATTTGCTATTATAACAAGTTTCGAACAGTAGGGACATTTTGTCGTCTTATTTATTTGATATATTCATACTTTTATTGCTGTATTATGCTTATAGTGTGTGTGTGCATGTGCACACATGTGCTTGTATGTCACAATGCATATACAAAGATGAGGGGAAACTTTCAAGAATCCTTTCTTGGGGCTGGAGAGTTGGCTTATCTGTTATTTTTTTTAGCCCAAAGTTTCAAGTCCTTTCACAATCCTCCCCAAAACATGGTCAGGTCTGTCATATCAATATCCCATGAACTTTGTACCAATTTCTATTTTAGTTATGGTTTCTATTGTTGTGATCAAACCATGACCAAAAGCAACTTGTGGAGGAAAGGGTTTATTTCAGTTTACATTATGTAGTCCATCATCCAGGAAAGTCGGGCCAGAAACTCAAGGAACCTGGAGGCAAGACTGATGTAAAAAGATATGGAGGAGTGATGCTTACTGGCTTGCTCCCCACAACTGTCTCTGCCTGCCTGCTTCCTTCCTTCCTTCCTTCCTTCCTTCCTTCCTTCCTTCCTTCCTTCCTTCCTTCCTTCTCCCCTCCCTCCCTCCTTCCTTAGTTTGGTTTTGATTTTTTGAGACAGTACTTCCCTGTGTAGCCGTGGCTGTCCTGGAACTCAATCTGTAGGCCAAGCAGGCTTTGACTCTGCCTCTACCTCCAGAGTACTGGGATTAATGGCATGCACTACCACTGCCTGACTCAACCCACTTTTTTATAGCACCCAGGACCACTAGCCTAGGAGTGGGACAGTCCACAATGAGCTGGACCCTCCCAGGTCAATCATCAACCAAGAAAAGGCACCACATGCTTGCCCATGAGCCAATCGGATACTCTACTAGGGTTTCCTCTTCTAAATGACTGTATCTGTCAAGCTGACATAAAACTAGCAGTACAACAATTAAGAGCACTTGTTACTCTTTCACAGGACCCAAGTTCGGTTCCCAGCACCACGGGTGACTCACAATTATTCTTAATTCCAGTTTCATGAGATCAGACATCCTCTCTGGAGTGTTAACAGGTATCAGATGTGCACTTGGTATACATACATGCATGTAGAGGAAAAAACCCAAACATATAAAATGAAATAAATAAATCCCTTTTTTAGAAACCTGTTTTTGTGGACTGAAGAAATGGTTTTGTGGCTAAGAATAGAATATATACTGCTCTTGTAGAAGATTTGAGTTTGGCTCCCAGTCACCATGTCAGATACCTCATAACGACCTTTAACTCCATCCCTAGGGACCTGACATCCTTTTCTAGCATGTTTGGGCAACCATACATACTTGGCATACATGCACACATACAGAAACATAAAAATAAAGTAATGTTAATAAACGGTCTGTTTTGTCTTTCCATACCGTGGGTTCTGTGAATCAAACTTAGGTTATCAAGCTTGTCAGCAAGTACCTTTACACAGTGAATCCTCTGACTGGTGCTATGCACCAATAGCCTAACATGCTTGTTTTAGCAATGTAGATTTCTTTTAACAACACTGGACATGAAACACAAGACCTGGTACATTCTAGGCAAGTGCTCTACTACTGAGCTATGTCTGTGCCTTAGGGTGTGTGTGTGTGTGTGTGTGTGTGTGTGTGTGTGTGTGTGTGTGTGTGTGTGTGTACACATAAATGCTCCTAATCCTCCTGCCTCAGTCCCGCCAGTGCCTCAATTATAGGTATACACTCAGTTGTAATTTTTCTCATGTTAACAATTCTCTGTCATCACTCTCAAAGTCTCAATTAAAATCGCTGCTATTTGTTGCTATTAAGTGCTCAGTAGTATAAATTCTTGGAAAATAAATTTTAAAAACTGTAGAAGCAGCCAGAATCTGGTAATGAAGAAGAAAAGCCTCCCCCCTCCCACCAGGGTTCCTGACCTGTTTGGAGAAGGAGTCCTCGAGCTCTGTGATGTCATTAGAAAACTCTCCAGATGTGGTGACTGAACTTCCGCCGCCATCGATGCCCCCACCACAGGAGCCTCCATAGGGGAGGCCCCGTTCAAGCCGGTGGCTCCGGGCACCAGCCATGGCACCCTCATCCAGTGAGGCAGGCTTGCCCTCGAAGTATGCAGGGTTCTGTGCTTTTTCGTACTCCTCAAAAGAGAACTGCATCCGCATATTGGACAAGATGATGCGGCGGGACATGCGGCTCTCTGAAGCTGAGCTGCGCAGCCGCTCAAAGTTCTTATTCATACGATACTGGCGAAAGGCTGTTTGGATGGTCCTGGCAGCCCTGCGGCTCAGGAAGGAGCCCCCATACTTCCTCTCCAGCATTTCCACCTGTCAGAGGAACAAGTTCAGAAAGTTGCCAGAGCCTCATGGCCTTGGTCTTCAACTATACTCCCACTCAAGTCAAAACTAGCTGCTGGAAGTCTTGAGAGACTTTGTACCCAGTGTTTTCTCACTTATAACCCCAAATGTATACAATCACAAAGAAAAAAAAAGAAAACATATTATTTAAAATCAGAAAAAGCTTACAGAAACCAAAAAGAAAATCAAAGAAAGGAAACAGTAAACGAAGAATAGGAAGCTGACAGAGGAAGAAAGAGAATCAGAGTAAGAGATAAGCAGGAAGAAAGATGAGAGGGGTGAGGGAGGATTCACCTGTAGTCCAAACATCTAGCCATAATTAACGTGTTAATAACTGCCTTTTCAGGCTCTGTTTTTCTGAAATCTTGTATATTGTCCTCCCTCCCCTCCCTCCCCTTTCTCCCCACCCAAGCCCCTCCAGACAGTGTATTGCATCATACTGTGAAATTGTCAACTTATGTGTGTGCCTCCCCCCTTAGATTGCATGTCTTTGAAAGCTGGATGCAGGTCTCATTCAGTTTTTGGACCCCATCACTGGAGCACAATAATGTCTGCTGAGTGCATAGGAGATTCAGTGCCTGTGCAGTGAATGCGAGTTACCTGTACAATGACAGGTCCTGGAGTCAGTCTTCTCCAGTTCCAGCCTTACTGTCCCTCCCTGAATACCACCCTCTAGTACCACACCCCAAGCCCCCCTCCTTTGGCTCATTCTGTATCCCGCTCCCATTTTCAACCAGAGCATCTCTTCTGCACCTTCTTGTCCTGCAGGTCTGTGGAGAGTTCATAGCTGTCTGACAGGGCCTTGGACCGCTTTATCTCCTCCTCCTCCTGCTTCCTCAGGGCGACACTGGCCGGCTGGAGGCGTGCCCTCTGAGCCCAAGGAAGGCCCACGCCAGCAGGGGGGCCCCCCATGTGGCTGCTGGTGGGGGGCAGATGGCTCAGCCGGTAAGGGGGTTGGCTCCCAGGACTATCAACCGCTGTGCTCAGGTCACTGCCTGGGGCATCACCCTCCACACTGTGGGGATGAGATAAAATGAGCCAGGATGTGGTGACAGGAGAGGCTTGCTAGGCCCAACTGAGTGAATACACTCACTACATCATGCTCCCAATCCCATCTTCTTCCATTTCCTCAGATACTTAGGGAGCCCAACATTTAAGAGACTTTCAGTCTGTCTCCTAACTGCCTGCACCATCCCATCCCTCAAGTGCCCTTGTTTATCTTCATTTCCTTTCAGTTCCTTCCGTTTGGAACTCCAGCTCCATAACTCTGCTCTGAGACACAGATCCCTCAAGGGTCCTCAGTCCTACCCACCTCTCTTCACAAATTAGTCCAGTCACAACCTCACCCCTAGCCTCCTCCCACTCCCATCACTATTAACTCCAATTTCAATGTTGCCCCCTCCCCAGACCTTTTCCCCTCCCTGCTCTAGCCCCTCATAACCCCATGCAGTGACTTCCCGGAACTATCCCAGACCAGTTTACTTGATGTATAGTCCCCTCCCAGCCCTGTTTGATGATTCCAGGTTCTCCCCCTCCCTCCACCCAGCCCTGCCCCTGTGCCCTGCCCCTGCCCTTAGCAGCCTGGAGTCCAGGCCTGGCCAGTTCCCAGGGTTCCCAGGCTGCTGCTGGTGCTGCTGCTGCTGTTACTGCTGCTGTTACTGCTGCTGCTGCTTCTGCTGCTGCTGCTGGTGAGAGGGCAGGGTGAAGGCACAGGCTGGGCCACAGTGGGAAGTGCCTCCCATTCAGCATCCTCACAGGTAAAGAGCTGCCCTGCGGGGAAGCTTCCTCTTTCTCCTCATGTCCTCCTCTGCTCAGCTGGGGGAGGAGGGCAGGGGGTTCTCAAGCAGAAAGGTGGCAGGAGCTGGGTCCCAGGTCTTGCCTGCTGGGGTTACTAGAGCTGTTGTTCTGCCAGACCTGCTCCCACAGTGCCATAGCAACCAGGCTGCCAGGGAACCCAGGTGGCGGCAGAGCTCCAGGGCATGGTGAGAAGCACAGAGGTGGGTAGAACCAGGAAGGCTGAGTGGAGGAGGTTGTGAGAGAATGGGTGTGGCTGCGGCTAAAGAATGATCTTTTTCCTCTGGGGGAAGTAGTATAGGCTGTGGAAGCACCTGGCTAGTAAAGGGATTAAAGGGCCCTCCTCAGCCTCTATTGGTAGAGGCCAGAATGCCAGGCAAGGGCAAGTTGGGTGGGTGGAAAGGGTTACCTACTAACACAAGAGCTTGTGCTGTCTGGGGACTACCAGCCCTCTGTGCTGGAGGTCAGGGGCAGTGGAGCTGGGCTCTTCCCTGGTGGGAATTCTCACTCACTGTTCATCCTCCACCCTCCCAAGTACTAGTCAGAATTCTCCTTTCTCTCCTTTCTCTTCTCTCAGCCCTCAGAATTCCCCCCCCCCACAAGTTACACCCAGCCCAGTATCAAAGACACTCCTTTTGTCTCCCTCAGAAAGGATCCTGCTCACCAACCTCTCAAAGCCTCTCCTTTACCAGCACACATTTCAACCATATCTCTATCCACAAAACATCCACAGCTCTCATTGCCTATAAATTAGTTCAATCTCCAATCATTCCGGAATTAAAGGCCTCTCCAAGGTTCAACAGACAATGAATGCTTCTAGAACACTTCGTATTTAGGTACCATTCTCAAGACTTCAGAGTAACTTAGTCGCTCTTTCTAACAGCCCTATAAGGTTGTTATTTGTCTTCATTTTATATAAAAAAAATGAAGCCCAGGGAGGTTAGCTACCAATAATACAAGCGGATTCAAATCCAGGCAGCATGATTCCAGAGTTCACACTCTCTGTAGACCAGGCTAGCCTCATACTCACAGAGATCCACCTGCCTCTGTCTCCCAAGTGCAAGGATCAAAGGAATGTACCACCACTGCCTGGCTGTTCGAACTCTCGATCATTAAGCAACCCCTAATCTAATTCACTGAGGCCCAGATTCTGTTTTTCTCAAATGTTCCTAACCCCTTACCTCCCAAACTGCTTATATACTGTCTTCTACTCCCAAGGCCATTCCCATCATTTCTGCCAGTGCAATCTGAGAAATGTCCCACATGCTAGTTCTGTTAAGAGTCAGGTCATATGGACATACTGAGATGCCCCTAAATCTTGCCGCTAGCCAGAAATTACTGCTGATCTTGCTCAGAGTCCCTACCTTTGCACATGACTCCTTTTTCTGACATATATTAGCTTCAGCAACGAGTGCATGACTCTCAGTATCCCAGCAAAGGAAGAGAATATGGTAAACTCCTATCTGGCTGGCAAAGGGTATAGGGCAGAGACCAGAGTAGATGTTTCTGGCATGAAGGAATCAGTGAATGTTCTTGGTGGCTGCTCTAATGAGACTCTCACCCAAATTTAGGCCACAAACTCTAATCTAATTTGCAAATCTCTCCTCTATCCTGTGGATAGAGAGAACGTTGAAACGTATAAATTAGCCCATCTTGCTCTGACTTTCTAGAATTCACTCAATAAACAAGGACCAAGCACTTTTATGTGTCATGCACAGCACTATGCACCAGAAATACAATAAAAAGCAAAGCCACCAAATTATGTGTTCAGGAAGGTGATATTAGAGTGAGGAAAACAGACAAGAAAGGAAGAAAGGAAGGAGGGAGGTGAGGAGAGGAAGGAATGTCCATTATTTCAAATAAAGCTAAGCATTAAGATTGTAAATAAAACAGAGTATAAAAAGGTGCTGTTTTAATTGTGTGTGTGTGTGTGTGAGAGAGAGAGAGAGAGAGAGAGAGAGAGAGAGAGAGAGAGAGAGAGAGAGAGAGAGCCAGAATTCAGAGACTTATACAGGCTCTGCAAGCTCTTTACACCGAGCCACAGACCCAGCCAAATGTGTTATTTGAGATGTGGTGTCCAGGAAAGCCCGGGGTGGGAGAAGTGACATAGAAGCAGAACCCTGACAGAAATGAGGGAGTGAGCTCTGTAGCTGTCTGAGGTAAGAGAGTAGTCATAGTACAGCATATCTACGCATTTAAGGATCAGTAAAAAAGATAGTATAACCAGAACATAGTGAACAAGGGAGCGTAATGAGAGAACGACAGGCAGAGTTGGACGGGTTGGTTTTTGTCAACTCGACACAAGAGAGAGTCATCTGGAAATGGGGGGCTTCAACTGAAGATTTGCCTTCATAAGATTGGCTTGTGGGCATATGTGTGGGCATTTTCCTGGTTAGTGATTGATGTGGGAGTGCCCAGCCCACTGTGGATGATGCCACCCTGGGCAAGTGGTCCTGGGGTGTATAAGAAAGCAGGCAGAGAAAACCATGGAAATGCAAGCCATTAAGCAGCATGGTCTCTGCTTCAGTTCCTGCCTCCAGGTTTCTGCCCTGAGTTCCTGCTCTCACCTCCCTCAGTAATGGACTATTACTTGGAAGTGTAAGACGAAATAAATCTTTTTCTCCCCAAGTTGCTTGTGGTTTGTGTTTTATCACGATGACAAAAAGAAAGCTAATACAAGGGACACTGAGTCTGTCATAAAGATTTTGGCTTTTGATCTGATTGAGACAAGTACAAAAGGGATGGAACCTAATTTGCCATCAATAGAACATGCTCCAGCTTCCTTACTTGGCTTGAGCCGTATATCATACTTAAACCTGGCTGCCTTCTGTTCACACGTCAACAGTTAGGTCAGGTGTGCCTTTCCACTCCTGCTTGCCTCCTTCACACAGGTTACCTTCCATACATGCCCCTCCGTCATCTCTTCCCCCTGCAACAGGCACTGTAGCCCCCTTCATAGTGCAGAAAGGTAGAGTTGATATAATTGTAGCTCACGCTCATACATAACTATTAAGCAAGAAAGCCAGATGCAAACTCAGAGATTAGACAGCCCTCTAATGATATTTCAGGGCCTCTCCTACTCCCAGCCCTGAGATGCTCCAGGCTGTATACTCCTTGGTAATTTCTTTCTTGAGAACTTGCCCCCATTTTGATTGCAAAAGAACAGCTGCAGGGATTGTAGGGTGGCAGCACAGCCTCCCATTGGGGAGACTGGCCAATAAAATGGAGATTGCTTGAAGGGTTGCTCCTGATACCATGTATATTGCGGAAGAATCTGGAGGTGTGGAACCCCTCAAGTCAGAGGCCCTAAACACTAAAGCACTTTAGTGACAGGCCGATCACATGGAAATCCCCCCTCCCTGTGCCACACACACTAATAAGTATAACATCACAGACACATCCATCCATGGAAGTAGACATGAATACATGTAGACACAAACACATACTGCCTGCTGGACTATTCTTTAGGGGGAAATGAGAGCATCCTTGGCAGAGGGGAAAATAAACCATGCTCCACAAATAACTACAGAACAAAGTGGAAAGTTATCAAGGCTGGGGAATACAGGAAGTGATGGGGGAGTAAAGGAGAGAGATTCCTTCTGCTTGGGGGTGGCTGAGCAGAACAAAAATAAACTGGTACTTAACTATGCACCTACCCCGTGTCAGGCATTTTCCACACATTATTTAATCTGCATGGCAAACACAAAGAGAAAATTAGAATTCTTGTTGTACAGAGGAAGAAAACAGCTCTAAGAAGGAAACGGACAAAGGTCACAGAGCCAATAACTGGCAGGATGGGGATTCAGACCCAAAGCCTTTGCTGGCCCTCCTGCTGTCTTGAAGTCTTCCTGGGAGAGGAAGCTCATGGACTGTGCTTTTCTTGGGAGGAGCTAGGAGAGATGAGAGTAGGGGAGTCTTGTAAACCAGGCTCTAAGACAGGGAGAAGCAGGATAGGATGCCTTCTAGGGACTTGAGGCTAGCCTGACCATGACAGAGGGTGGGGCACTGACCCTTCCCAGATGTCACTCCTGTTTAGTGTGAGGAGGTCTTTTCTCCCTCCTTCTCTTTATTGGTACTGCCCAGAGCTAGGAATTCAGCAGGGAATGGGATCAGAATGCAGTTGCCATGGAAATGAATGGAGACTGTTGCTATGGATACCATAAGATGAGGGCAAGAGGAAAGCAAGGTTGCTGAAAACTATCCCCATGACAACTTAGGTTGGAAAGAGAAGGGACTGGAAGTGAGACGCAAGAAAACAAGGAGATGAGGGTATGGAGAGAGAGCCAATGGCTTTAGGCTCTATAGGGAAAAGACTGGGGTAAGGACCTGACAGAGAATGGCAGGGGATACTAAGGACCAGCAGCCTCTGACAACTCTTCTACAAGATGGTTTTGCTGTCCAATCCAGGGCCACGGAGAATACAATCCTAAATTCATTCTGGATTGATTAGCTAACAGCTATCCTGAGGGCTGATCAGGTAAACAGTGGGAAAGGAGATTCTCGGAGCCCCCAAACCTGGGTTGGAATCCTGGATCTGATCATTTGAAATCCTAGAAATGTATTAGTTGTAGCTTACTTATTCTTTTCTCTAGCAACTATGCAAAGTCTAGGTTTTCTCCTTGAAGGAGACATAACATAGATGGGAATCTAAGGTACAAAGGGATGAACTCAATTGCAAAAAGTCTCCCATAAGTAGTAGTAGAGCCAAGACTCAAAAGAAAATATATCTGAACACACGAAGTTGGTAGTATGGCTAAGTGGCAGAGTATTTGCTTAGCATCTCCAGGTTTGGGGTTCAGTCCCCACTTCCACACACAGGAAACAATAAGTCTGAATACAAAGCCCATGCTCTTCCTGTTCTTGTTCACAGTGGAGTCCCTGCACGATCCATCTCTCCATTTCTTCCCATAGGGGTAAACAAGGGACTAGACATTGGGTAAAACCTTTGTAGAGTAGTAAGCGAGGAAGCAGGAAAGCCTGAAGTTAGATGGGAAAAGCTCCTGCATTTAAGAACAATGACTTATGGATTGGTACAAGAGATCCACAGAACTGGAGTAAACTTTACAAACAAGTTTTAAGAACAATCCAATCCCAGAGATTCAGGTGAAGACCAATCAGTGATAGAGACTCTTGAAAAACTTCCCTATATCCTATGCAAAAGGTGCATTTAAACTACAAAGATCCATGTGACCTCCATCCCAGCACTTCCTATTGACTCTCACTCTGCCCTGTATGTTCTAACCAGGGAACAATGGGTTACTTACAATTCCTCTAAAGCAACCTCATCCAGTCTTTCTGGGCTTGCATTCACAGACTTGCTTTATTTTTCCTGTCCGAAATGTCTTTTCTTCCTTTTACGTTTGGATTTAACTGGCCTAGATGAGCTCATCTTCATTTTGTGTACCCCGAGCCTGCAGATCTTCCAGCTAAGTCAGTTCTGACTCACGCTCACCCTCCCAGAACCCAGCAAGATCAGGTACTGTCTCCTCACGCTCACCCATCTCCTTGTGACCCTTACCACCAGCTAACATGATTCTCTCTTGAAGTATGCATTGTCCTCTTAATTCCCATATCTGTTTTCCAAGAGTAGTGGCCTGACACGATTCACTTTCATGGAGCTACCATACCTAGGTCAGGGCCTATTATTGCTCAGCCACTTTGTTCCCTAAATCTGCAGGTAACATTTGTCTGTATCTGTGTAACCATTTGCCTGATAACTGTTACCCTAAGAGCAACAGCGCCCTGTTTAAAAGTTAACCATAACTCACCCTTATGATTAGACTCACTGGACACATATAGAGAGACTTCCAGGTACAGAAAGCCAGAACCTCACACACAAACCCCATATTCTCCGAATTCCTCATACTATCTCACACAATCACATTTCCTTAGATATACAACAGCTCACACAGTCTCCCACTGCTGTGAGACCTGTGCTGTCTCACACACGCGCACACAAAGATACACAGACACGTGGAGGCATATTTTTCTCACAACAGATCTAAGCCTGCTCCTTTTCCACAGCACAGACCCTGTTTGATCCGGCCAATTCAGTTGCCTGAATAAGAGTTGCCGCTCTAAGGGTTCCTAGGATGACCATCTCTCCTTGACTTACCCTCTTCCTCCATTCAGTTAATCCCTGCCCACTTCCTTCTATTTCTACTCAATTCAAGCATAGATGATCTCCTTCTCCCAGTCACAGGTCACCTAGACATCACACACCCTGGAGAGACATCTGAACACAGCAATTACTCACCATTTCCCAACTTGACCCTGGAGCACCCCGGTGGGTATTTTTTTCACATTGTCCCTGTAACGTCTCCTCACCTCTTGCTACCTAATCAAATATTTCTCAATACTTGAGACCCAATTCTCACCCTTCTTCCTCCAGCAAGCCCTCCTGGATCCTACCATTCCCCACCCACCTTTCCATTTCTTAATATAAATACATCATGGAAGGGGGAGCAGGAATCCATAAAGGCCACTCTCCCCATAGCACCCTTTAAAGCGGTGGTTCTCAACCTCCCTAGTGCTGTGACCTTTAATACAGTTCCTCATGTTGTGGTGACCCCCCAGCCACAAAATTATTTTCGTTGCTACTTCATTACTGTAATTTTGCTACTGTTAGAATCATAATGTAAATGTGTCTTTTCCAATGGACTTAGGTGAGCCACAGGTTGAGAACCACTGATTTAAAAAGTCTTTACTTGCAGCCAGGTCAAGGAAATATTTGCAATCATGTTGGGGAAATGGCTTCCCCTCAGAGATCTTAAAGTTACAGTATCAGAGACAAAGAATCCTAATATTAAAATCATATCATCAGAATTTTAAATGGTAGAATTATGAGACCTAAAATCATAGGATTGGGGAATCCAAGTATCTTAACACTGAAGAAAGAGAGATCACAGAATTGCATGAAATATGTCCCCAAATCATAGTATTTACAAAGCACATAATTACAGCTTCTTAAAATGGTAGCATCTCAGATTCAGAACATCAGAGCTGGAAGAACTCTGGTGACCCTGGTCAAACCACTCTCTCCATTTTCCAGATGGATAAACTATATGTCTCGCAGAAGTTGAGAGTCATGTCCAGGTTTAGCCATTTCAAAGATGCCTCCGGCTAGTGCACTAAAGAAAGTAACAGGTGTGTTCATGCTGGGAGACAGTCACACATTTATTTATTGAATGACTTTTAGGTGTTGGCAATGGCACAATTAAAACCCTACTCTATTTTCCAGCCCATTACCAGCCCTGGATAGGAAAGAAGGCAAAGTTCTGGTGGGAATGAAGACAGGGAGATGGGGGAGGGGTGGAACATACATCAGACAGAGAGAGGAGATCAGCTTTTATTGATGGAAATTTCTTTACACATAGCAACACATGCTGAAAGGCCTTTTCCTCCTGTTCATGTTTACAGAGTGCTATGGGAGTGATAGGGGTTGGGGCAAGGGTATGAGGTGAGGCCTTCAAGCAGTGGAGAAAATGGCAGCTATGGCCACAGCAAGGGAATGAGTGACGGGGAATTAGGCAGGCTGGGTTCCTGCTCCCGTCTGGTCCTCTGAGCCCTAGGCACCCTGCATCTCTGTTTGTGCTCACAGAGGACAGAGGTAGGTCCTTGGGGTGTCATTTGGAGACCTCTCCAGTAAAACAGGCTTCAGGGTGCCTGGGAAGTGCGGGTATGGGTGCAAGAGGGTCCAGGTTCCAAGCTTCAAGCTCCAAGCTCTGCTTCTCCCACATTTTAGTAAAATCTAGGACTCCAGCTCTTTAATTCAAGGGCTAGAGCCTAGAGGGAGACAGCAGTGGAGGAATTCCAAGAAGGAGGTTGGGGGAAGAAAGAGCATGATGCTTGCCCATCTGGTTCCTGAAGCAGGGGACAGGGTCCCATGAGGGATCCACAGAGGCAGGGGGTTGGGGGCTGGTTAAGGCTTTTGCTTCTGCATAGAAAATGGCCCTTGTCCTCTCAGTTACCGAGAGGAGGGACTACTGCATTCGGAGGCCGGACAGCAGAACTGGTGAGCGTCTTCCTCTTCCTCTTCCTCAGTTTCCTCCTCCTCCTCCTCCTCCTCTTCCCTGGGGCCAGGAAGGGCAGGGTAGAGGCCACAGGCAGGGGTGACAGAGAGAGGCAGAGACATTAGTTTGCAGAGAAGGGGAGATACATGAAGGGCCAGAACTGGGAGGTTGGGCTAAGATAAGGGATCCAAACTGGGAAGCCAGTGTGACACATTATCCAGGGCAACATCCAACTCAGTCTCCAAGGAGCCTATGAGTGGTTCCCTTCCCTCCCCAACCCAGCCTTAATCTTAGGGTCACCTTCATAGTACAGAAACACAATTTCTGACCCTGACAGATGCCCAGCCTTTACTTTCCTATAAATAATAGTAACCTGTTTTCTACTAGAACTTTCTATTCATCATCTCATCCAACCCCTGCAACAACTCTGCATAATCAGCATTTTAGAAATAAACGTAACCTCAGAGAAGCTAGATAAACTGACTGAGGCCACACAGCTAGGTATAAAATACAGTTAGGATCTGAATCAAGAGTTCTTAGAGCTTCAGGTCTCAGACTCAGTCCTTCCAGGTTTCATGCTAGAAACCCACTCTGTTCTTACAGGACAAAGATTTGTATTTTCTTAAGACTCAAGGTCCAGCAAAACCAAAAAGATGCTTAGAAATCAAGCATGAAAGTGCAGAGCGTTAGAAGCAAAATTACTTGGGTTCATGAGTTAGGGATATAATAGCCCAATGGTAGAGCACTTGCCTATCACATGCAAGGCCCTAGGTTTCACTCCTAGAATCACAAAAAAAAGAAGATGAGAGAAATAAAGATGAGGAAGAAAGAAGAGGAGGGGAGGAGAAGGGTGGGGAGGGAAGAAGAGGGGAGGGGAGGAGAGGAAAGGGATACCTGGGCCTAAACCCAGGCTCTACATATGCTTCTATGTTTTGTGCCCTTGAGCATTGTATTGCTGCTCTTGGGAGTTGTTACTTCATCTGTAAAAAGCAGCTCATGCTGCCAACTCCCAGGACTGTTGCAAGGTCTAGAATATATATCAAATGCCAAGCAAATAACCGAAATGGAAACAAGAGCAATAGGGATTTTGTTAACTGTTTCTACATCTCACTTCTAAGGGATCAGACTGCATGGCAGTCACTGGAGTGGGGCTATAGTATCGTGGAGTATAAGGATAGACAGTAGGGCTGGGAGGGGAGCCAATGCTTCAAAAGTGAAGAGGTGGCTTTTCTGGGGACAGCCAAGGAAATGGCAACATCCCATTCCCAGACTCCTCAGTTTAGAGAATGTAAGAACTATGGAATGCAGGAACAAAAAGGATCAGGAAGAGATGGGAAGGGGCAATGACAAGCTGGGGAAGGCACTGTGGTCCCCCTGGCAGACAAGCACATGCATGAACACACACACACACATACGTGCACACAGCATTCTTCTCCAACCTGGTGATCTCTCTGACATACTGTTCCATATACACACTGAATCAGCACAATCACGTGAACCAGGTCTCAAGCCCCGAGCCTTACTTTCCCGTTTCTCATCTCTACAATGTGATAATAATGCCACAACTCTTAAGGCTGTCATGAGGAGAATTTGACAGTCCGGTCTCACTGTTCATTCCCCTCTAACCAAGGACGACAGCTTTCCCTTTGACACACCCCTTCTCTTTCCTTTATAGCCTCCTTAAAGGTCATCTTTCAGCACCAACCTCTTCTGCTCATCTCCACTCCTCATTTTCTGCTGGATAAAGTTAAGACTCCAAGTTGGCATTGAATGCTCCCTCATCACATTGGGCTCAGCTGGACTCAAACAGGTCCGAGTTTCAATACCAGCCCCACCACCTACCCAGCTTGTTGGGCAGGGATCCATTCCTTCACCAGTCTGGGACTCATTTTTCCTTATCTGCAAAATGGGGAAATATCCATCCCATAGGGTATGGTGGATTAAATGAATCCAGGAATGCTAAAGCATCTACTGCAGGAGAGTTTTGGTGCTTAACACATGGTAATGTTATGGCTGCCATTGCCAGTGGGATCCACGTTGTTATACTCCCTCCTGCCTGACTGTCATCAAACTAGTTAATTATTACCTCTGCATGCCCAGCTTTTCACTCCTCTATGTCTTTGCTGATTTTATTCACACTGAATTTCATGCTCCTAAATCAAATGCTGCTTCCTGAGCACTGACCTCCCTAACTCCCAGCCACAAATATTCTTTGCTTCTACCTGGTTCCAGCATTTATGTGCTTGGTCAGGGCTCTTTGGTGATGTCTTTGAACTTCCCTGAAGCATTTTTTTTCACCAATCTCAAAGAATCTATATGTCCATTACCATCACTACTTTCCCTTTCTGGAAGAAAGAGGGGTCCCCTATACTTAATGCCAGTTTCCACCCAAAATCTGAGGTCTATCCTTGCTCTCTCATGAACAACAATCATTCTTTCTATCTCCATATTCTTAACTGTTCTCTCTTTGTTGCCTCCTTCCTGTCCCCATTTATAGAAACTCAAGACTTTCCCATCTGGGAATCAAAACCCTCTACCTGCCTCCACATCTCCCTCTGTCCTTCTTTCTTCTTCACAGCTAAGCTTCTTGAGAAATTTGTCTACACTGGCCATCTCCACTTCAGTACCTCCTACGGGTTCTTCAACCCACTGCAATCTGCCTCTTGCACTCATCACTGCATGGAAAATGTTTTTAGGAAGGTTGCCCAGGACTTCCTGATGGTTAAAGCAATACATTCACTTCTGCCCTGGACTTAATGCCTCCTGACCACAACATTAAACACTTTTATCAAGGCCACTTTTTTCCTTAGTGAGCCTACTCACAGTTGGTTTTCCTTCTCTGGCCCCTCCCTCCACCTCTTCTTAGGCCTATTCTGCAGGTTGGTACCTCTTCCCCAATTCTTCTTTCATATTCTCTTTCATCTCACTCTCTTACAGTGATGTCATTACATCTCACCACTTCAGGTGTGGTTCTGCCTAGCACAGATCTTTCCGCTGGGTCATGGCCCATCAAGTCTAGTCCTTCTAAGCCAGCTCCAACAGGGCAGCTGGTACAGCCCTTGGATGTCAGAGGGACCTCTCCCATAACTTTATCAGTGCAAGCTTTGACTCTTGCATTTCCTGCCTCAGTGAAAGCTACTGCCATACACCTAGTCATTTGTACCCAAAACATACGTTGGAGTTACCCTGTCGGGGAAGCCCAACCTTGACATTTTGATACGATGATATCTGCACAGTTTAAATTTAAAAATAGTGCAGTCACAGTACAAGAAAAATGCAAAAGGTCTCACAATGTTTTTAAGTAAGTTTAAGAATTTGTGTTAGGCCAAATTCACAGCTTTTACTGGCCAAATGTGGCCTAAAGATTGCATATTGGACATACATGTTTGATTCTTCAGTCACTAAAACTTGCTCATTTTAGCTCCTAAACAACTCTACCATTCTGCACGTGGCACATTATCTTCTGCTCCTTTTACCCCTTGTTCAACCATTCTCAAATCACATCGTTCTTCCTACTGTTCTTCAAATACATGTACCTCTGTCTGGAGTTGCATCTCCTAATTTGGGCATGGCTTGCTCCCTGACCTCCTTCAAGTCTCTGATCAGAAATTCACCATTATAGACAGAACTCCCCTAAAAGGTACATCTTCACCACACATATCTTTTTGGTTATTATTTGTCTTGTCTACAATAAAACCACAAGGGCAGGCATCAGCCTTGTCCAGTGCTCCAGTTCTCGTACCCAGAACAGTGCTTTAGTAAATATTCATGCAATAAATTAATCCATAGCTAAACCTGAAGACCCCAACTTACTGTGAACTATATCCTCAACCATGTCCACGACCTCCTCCATCTTTCCTTATACACCAAGTCTCTGACTCTGGTCCTTTCTTTTGCCCAATCACTTCTTAGTCCATCTCCTCTGCTCTATGCTTACTGTTACTTTCTTAGTTTCTCTTCTCTTGGATGATTGCATCAGCCTCTTCTCAAATCTCCCTTTCTTCTTAAATGTTCATTTGCTAATGATACTTTCCTATTCAAGAACTGCTCAAAGTTCTCTAGCAGTCTATCTCCTTGAAAAATATAACAAACCTATACTCCCCAGATAACTGCGTGAGGAATGTCTAACCTCTGCCCCTTCTAATATTTCTATTTGCTCTTTCTTACATTCAAATTCTGTGCAGACCCTCAGAGCATCCTCCATCATCTATTTTTAGCTCTTGGCATCATTACAGACCTTAAGCACCTTGCTTGTATGTTACTTTCTTTGAGAAACTTTGTCTAACTCACAATAAGAAGTAATAGACATCTCTCCCTCATATCTACTCATTTCTGCCCTCCTACCCCTCAGCTTCACTATATATAACAGTTTATATCACGCAATAATTGAATTGAATTTAAAATGCCTCTAAATGAATGGTGTCCTCCAGAGTCACAAAATGTACTAAGTGTAACTAGCCCTGCCTGACTCTACTATTTCTATGCCTATCCCAAGTTAGACCTCACACTGACTTCTATATACACAAGCCACTTTAACTATTCATATAATTAAAGATGGTCTCCTAATTGTCCTGCCTCCACCTCCCAAGTGCTAAGATTAAGGGCATGGCCCACCTTGTCCAGCTACAATAATTTTTCATACTGACTGGTAATGTGACAGTTCTAAAACACAAATTTTATCAAATTAAACTCCCATTTCAGATTCTTTCACATGATAGTTTGTTATCAACAATTTTGGCTCTCAAGCTTTCTGGGGGGATACAAATCTCTTTGTGCATTTAATGAAAGCCATGCAGTATTTTCCTCATAAAATTATGTGCATAGTTATACACATGTAGCATTTTGATCCAATTTCAGGAGGTTCGTGGGCTTCATGAAGCCTATCAGGGAGCCATATACTCCACTCTCTTGCTCTATCTAAAAACATCCAGTTCTTTTGCATATGTTATTCCTTCTGCCTAAAATGTTCTTCAGTACTTCACCCATCTGGCTAATTCTTACTTATTCTTTAAGACCCAAAACTCAGGGTGAGTTCACCTGTGGCCTCTTCTTTGAGCTCCTATTCTCTACCCTCTCCTGTGTTCTTCTCTGTCACAGGACACTATCAGCCTTTCCCCAACTAACAAGGGATTCATGGAAGACAACAATAGCCCTGCATAGGCAGTACTCTGTGTCTACTGAACTAGACACTTACCAATAACAACAACTCTACAGAGTACCCATTGTGTTTCGGGTACGTAGTGGTATGAATTCTGAATGAATTTATTTGAATGGAATCATCCACTCCTTAATCAATAAAATTTATGATGCAGTTGGTAGTATTCTGTTTTGTTTTTTAACAGAGAAAAAGGGGATTGAAAGATGTGTGAAGTAAGTTGTTCAAGTGAGTTTGGACAGAGGTTGCCATGGTTGCCATGGCAAACCATGGTATACCATGTCTTATTGCTCTGGACTGTAAGGTTACAAGACCAGCAAAAGAAAAGGACCAAGGACTAGGGCCAGAGCTCTGAACCTGGGTTCTATTTTCCAAGACCACATCTCATTCTAATACACATTATGGGAAGTCTAGGCACCTGGTGTTCTCCTTATTATGCATCCTCTACCCTTCTCATGTACTGTTTACCCTCCTCTGTCCCCAAATCCTGCCTGCTATGGTCAGGACCAGCCTTTGACTCAGAACCATCTTCACACATGTATTGTGTTACACACTTTGTTAGGAGGAAAACATGATCTGAGTGCTCTTTCTCCTTCTATAGTTGACAGTCACCTGAAGTTTCATATGCCCATCTCCAATTCTCAGAACAGCCTCAAGAGGTAAGCAGGCATTAGTCTCATGACCAGATTGAGGAAAGAGAGGCCCAGAAGCTAAATGAATTGCCCAAAGTCACAGACAGTGGAAAATCTTGAACTTAAACTGACTCAACTGGTTTTCCCCGATGAAGGGTGAAAAAGAAGGCAAGGCTATTCTTCATAGAGGAGGAGAGTGCAAGAAAGTTATTTTTTTCTATTCATTAAAAATGTCACCTCCTATAGGAAGCCTTCCCTAGATGCCAGATGGAGTTACATGCCTCTATTCTGGCAGCCAGCCTTAGCATAATTCAGTCCCATTCCAAAGTACACTATGCTTCTTTCCTCCCTGGTAGACCAAAACTCCCTGAAAGTAGGACCCGACATATTCCATTCCAAAAGAGCAGCACGTGCACTTAACTACTGACTCCTCTCTCCAGTCCCAAAAACATATTTTTTTTAATTTAAACTGTAGATAAAAGATATTGCCATCACTTTCACAAGTGTATAAACTAAAGGTAAAAGTTATTCATAAATCCTGTCTTTATTTAAGAAAGCATACATTACATAATCTTTTAGTTAAGAAGTGGTCAAAGGGCTGGAGAGATGGTTCAGTGCTTAAGAGCATTGTATGATCTCCCAGAGGTCCTGGGTTTGATTCCCAGAACCCATACCACCTATAACTCTAGTTGCAATGCATCTGATACCCTCTTCTGGTCTCTGTAGGTGCCAGATATATATGTAGTGCTCAGACATACATGCAAACAAAACATCCACACACACAAACAAATTAATTTTAAAAAATTAGAAGACTTGGTCAAGAGTGGTATTCGAGGCTGGAGAGACTGCTCATCCATAAGCATGTGCAGAGGACCTTGCTCCCATGTCAGAAACTGATAACCTACATCTCCAGCTAATGCCTCTAGTCTCTAAAGACACCTGAAAACAGCATGGCCTACACAGTGAGTTCCAGGACAGCCAGAACTATACAGTGAGACTCTTCCTCAACAACAAACAATAACAAAACACCTGCATTCAAGCCCATTCGCATGCAGAACTAAAATTTTAACGAATGTTTCTTTTAAAGGATGTATATTCTACAGGGGTACTTAATAAGGAGTTGCACAACAGACTTTATGTTTGCAATTTGGATTGGATGTTTTAGGAAAGGTTTCTGCCTGGCTAAGTGGGCTCTCTCTGTCCGTAAAAAATCTTGCTCTGAGGCATGGATCTCAGCTTGAAAGAATGTGAACATGCATGATTCTAATGCTCATAATATCCAGCATCACAAGCCTGTGATATTAGCACTCAGGAGGCTGAAGCAGGCGAATTAAAAGTTTCAGGCCAGCTGGTGCTAATAGGACCATAAATCCAAAAAGGAAAAGAGAAATTCTCTTGGCAATCGACAAAGTGGCCATATCAAACAAACAAAAACCTGTATTAATCTACGCTGCAATCAATGTATACAAGAAGTTCTGTTTTGCCCCAAACCTGGTCTTTTTAATTTTTTACACTTAAAATGGTGCTTCATTATGGTTTCATCTACAGTATATTAACAAGTATTAAGGTAAGTGCCTAATCATAGTTATTGGGTAATTATCTATTTCATTGATGAATCATCAAATGGTCTTATTTCAACATTTTATTTTACTTTATTTGAGACACGATTTCACTACACAGTGTAGGCTCTCCTGGAACTCACAATGTAGCACAGGTGGGTCTCAAATTCATTACAGTTCCTCTTGTCTCAGCTCCTAATTGGTAGGATCACAGGTAAAAATCTACGATGTCTAAGCTAATTTCTCCTTTTTAGATGGGTTGTTTCCCTTTCTTATTGACTTCCAGAACACAATCTAGATTTAGAGATAGCAACATTTTGCCTAATATCTATGCAGTAAACTTTCTGCTGTCCTTATTTGTCTTAACTTTGTGTACAATATCTTTCTCCACACAGTTTTAAATGTTAATGAAGAAAATATTACTCTATTTTATGACTTCTGGGTTTTGTGCTGTTTGAGAAGAGATCTGGGATCTCACTACATTGCTCCATGCTGCTAGCAACTCCTGCCTTCAAAGAATCCTGTTTACTTCCTGAGTATCTGGGACTACTGGCATGCACCATTACAGGCTTTGTTTTGTTCTGTTTGTTTTTTCAAGACAGGGTCTCATTATGCTGCCCTGGCCCTCCTACATACTCTGTAGACCAGGTTAGCTTCAAACTCACAGAGATCCACTGGCTTCTGCCTCACAAGTGCTGGGATTAAGGGTGTGCACCTGGCTTTGTCTTCTAGATTTTAAAGTCTCACATTGCAAGGCCTTCTTTATCTTAATATTATAATTAAAATATTCCAGAGTTTCTTCTGATAATGCTGCAACCATATTTTCATATGTGTTACTGGTTTGAAATGTCTTTTTCATCACAAACTAATTTCTCATTTCAACATTGTGGGTTTGCATCTAAACTCCCTACTTTGTTCCATTTATATATTCCCCTATTTCTGCGAAGGTATAATATTTCTAATCACTGCAGTCTCTTAAATCATTTTAGATTTATTTATTTTGTTATTTTATGTGTACTGTACATGACATGTATACTTGATGCCTATGCAAGCCAGAGGAGAGTATTGGATCTCCTAGAACTGGAGTTAAGGATATTTGTGAGCCACCATGCGATTGCTAGGAATTGAACCCAGGCCCTCTGCAAAAGCGATCAGTGCTCTTAACTCCCGTGTCATCTTTCCAGTCCATTGGTGCTCTTATGGTAAGGTTTGGGTACATCTAATAGGTAAATCTACATTATTCATCTTTTTCAAAAATTTCTTAATTAATGAATACTTACTCTTTTAAATGAACTTTAAGGTGTAATTGCTCAATGCCAAAGAAAATATTGTTGAAATTTTTATGACAAGTACATTGAACATTTTGATCAAATTGGGGGAAAATATCATTGTTCACCATACTGAGCCCTCTCCTCCTCAGATAGAAGATAATCTCGATGTAGTCAAGTCTTCAATAAAAATTTATAGCCTTCTCCAAAAATATTTTCTGTTTCATGTAAATTTTTAGGGAGTTCATTGCTTTTTACTACTGAGAAAAGTATATTTTTCTATTGCATCTTTCAGCTAGATACTACTGGTATTTGGAAATGCTAATGTTTTGTATACACATTTGTCCTGTATGTACCTGTCACTGGAACTTCTTAGTAGTTGAAAGAAGTTTTCATTTTATACTCTTTGACTAATTAGACAATCATATCCTCTCCAGATAATGCTAATTATGAGTCATTCTAATATTTACACTACTCATTTCATTTTAAATCCCATTATTTATAATTGAAATTAAATATACACATATATGAAACTGTCAAATAACAAATTCAATAAATGAAATCTCACTGCTTAAAAGTTCCAAAAATTAATTAAATAATAGTGATGACAATCACTCTTACTCTTGAATTTAATGGGAATGTATTAAGTGCTTCATTTTTACATTTGAGGGTTATCTCTGATTTCTGATAAAAAAAACAAACCTTTACCAAGCTAAGGAAGTTTTCACTAATTCCTAGCTTAATGTATGAGCTATCTTCTGCTGTGTAACAAATTATTCCATTGCAGCAAGAGATTACAACGTAAATTTATCAGAACATTTTTCAGCATTAATAAAGATAAATGATATTTCCCATAAAAGAGAAATATTGCAATAAATTACATTAGCAGAGTTCCTAATATTTATAATTATCATTTATTACTACTATCATTTATTATGAATGTTATTATTTTAATGCCCATGGGTGTTTTGTTTGCATGTATGTCTGTGTGCCAAGGGCATGCCTGGTGCCTGCAGAGGTCAGAAGAGAACATTGCATCTCTTGGAAATGGGTTACAGAAATTTGTGAGTTGCCATTGTGGGTATGGGCAATTGAACCCATGTTCTCTGGAGGAGTAGTCAGTGTTCTTAACCACTGAGTCATCTATCCGGACACCAGGGCTCCTAATGTTGAACAATCCCTGCACTCTTAGGAAGCCTTCATTTGTTAAGATATTCTCTCTCTCTCTCCCTCTCTCTCTATCTCTCTCTCTCTCTGTTTCTTGTAGCATAGACTGGGTTCCAATTTTCTATGTACCCAAATCTGACCTTGAATCCTTCATCTTCCAGCCTCTACCTTCCATTCCAAGTGCTGGAATTATAAACCTATGCCACCAAGGCAAGAAAGATATACTTTTAATACTGTAGTGGAGTCTATTTAATAATATTTTATTATAATATTTGTTATATCAGGAATGGGGGCACAAGCCCAAAGTCCCAGAACTCAGGAAGTAGAGGTTATAGAAACACAAGACTAAGGGCAGCCTGGATAACATAGTGATTTCTAGGACAACCTGAGTAACTTAGTAAGATATAAGTAAAATGGGCTGGAGACACAGCTCAGCTCAGACTAACATGCTCAAATCCTTGCACCTAATTTCCAGGCCTGATAGATAACCAATAAATAAACAGTTCATTGTTCACTGACATAATTGTGTGGCAGGTGGATAAAAACCCAGAGCTTTGTGCTTTTCCATTTAGCCCTACTACTTTTGTTTTTGAGAAAGGCTCTCTCTACATTGCCCAAGATGACTTCAAATTCCTAGACTAAGGCCACATTCTTGACTCGGCCTTTTGAGTACTGCAGGTGTGCCACTGAACAGCCAGTTACCTAACCTTACAGCATGAACTGGGAAGCTGGTTATCTTTTCCTATTATCTCATCCTGCCAGATCTGAGAACTTTCAAGACTGCCGGAAAAACAACTGGACATGGTTATTAGTTCTCAAGAGAAAAAACTGACCATTTCTTCATTCGATTTCTCCCCTTTCCATTTTATTCAGGGTCTGTCATTGCTGTTTCGCCCTTTTATAGGTAGTTTCAGTAATGTATGTATTTCCAGAAAAATCACCCACTCAAATTATACTTTCATGTCTCTTACTATAAACACACACACACAGCATTTTCTTATAACTTTTTCAAAATCTCAGAATTTGTGCTAAATGTTCTTTTGAGAAATCTTATTTTGCTGCATATGTATATCCTTTTCCTCAGTAATATCTGCCAGGGGATCAAAACTTTTGTTTTCTGTTTCATTCATTTCTGGCTTCATCTACAGTAATTAGTGTATTATATTTTCCTTTTATAGTTCTTTTTCCAGTTTCTTAAGTGGAAAAAATTACTTCATGTAATTTAACTGCCTTTCTGTCTACTAAAAGCACCAGGAAAGCTGGGACTCAGTGACACAGTGTTCGCTTAGCACTTGTGAAGTCCTGAGTTCAATTCCCAGCACCACAATAAGTAAGTAAATAAGTAAAAGCACTGGAAACTCTATTCTCCTAGAGCCCCGTGCACATACCTCACAGGCTGTGAAATGTGATGGTCTACTAAATTGATTGATTATAAATAGTCTATAAATTCCATTTTTACTTCCTTCTAAATGCAAGGTGTTTTGTTTGTCTGTTGAGATGGGAACTCGTTGTGTAGTCCCAGCTAGCCTTGAACTCACTGTGTCACTATGTAGAGCAGACTGGCTTTGAACTCACAGAATATTGGGACCAAGGTGTCCATATTGCTGGTCCTTCCTTTTGTATACGGCTATTAATACTTCCTTTTGTTGAAGTCTAATCATAAATATAAACCAGAATTTCTGATTAACTTAGAAATAATGTTGTTCTCCAAAAATACAGGCAGATCCTTCCCTCTGCCTAAACATCCTTCCAGAGTCTACTCAAATAGCAAACTCCTATTTATACTTCAGAACATCCTTCAAATTACAGATATTCCAAGACCAAACACTCCCAGCTATGGAGACATGCTTCTAGTGATGGATTTCTTTAAATAAATGTACAAATAGATTCAAAAGGTCCTCTTTAGTCTCCAGACCCGATCTCCCAAGATATTTTCCTCAGACATTCAGACAACCACTCCACAGTCACTTGGGGGACTAAGGGACACGGGGCAGGGGTTGCGGGGTGTCTGGCAATGATGGTGCATATTGGTTTGAAAAGGAAAGGATTGGGGGAGGGTTAGGTCTAGCTCTTACCTGCTCTCTGCCAGCCTGCCTGAGGGGGTAAGCTTCATGGAGTCAAGGACCTGAGTAGGACAGCAATACTGGTGTAGAGTATGAGACGCTGTGGACCTGAGAGACAGCAAGAGACAGGGAAAGAGAGACAGAGAAAGAGACAGGGCAGGAGGGGAGAGGCAGGGAGGGTAGTGGGGACAAAGGGGGAAGAGTAGGTGGGGGGCAGGGAAAGGAGGGGGAGAGGAGATGGAGGGGTGGGAGGGAGGAAAGGGGGAGACAGGAAAGGGGGAGACAGGAAAGAGGGAAGAGGGGGAAGAAGAGTAAAGGGAGGAAGGGAGGAAGGGGAGAGGAAAGAAAGGAAAAGACAAAAGGAGGGAGGGAGGGGAGAGGGAGGGAGGGAGGGAGGGGAGAGGGAGGGAGGGAGAGAGGAAGGAAGGAAGGAAAAAGAAAAAAACCACAAAGTCAAGAAAGAGAGGACAGCACTCAACCACAAACAGAGCACAATGACAACAGGAGGCAATAGAGACAAGAGCCAGGCTTGGGACTCCGTGGGGACCTGGGTCACTGAGAGACGCTGGGACACCACAGCAGGAAAGGGGAAAAGGAGCCCTCCTCACAGCAGACACCACTGGGGAAGGCAGGAAGGGAAGCAGAGGGAGGCGGCCGAGAAGGGAAAGAGCTGTGCAGAATGTGAGGGCTCCCCTTAGAGAAAACCCCTCGTACGAAGAAAGGGGAGGGGGTCCCTCCAAAAGGGCCTGGGCACGGTAGGGTCGGGAGGAGCACTGAATGGGCAAAGGAAAAGACAGAGAGAAACCGAAAGAGACAGAAAAGGAGAAAGAGGAAGGGCTAGACAAAAGACACAGAGAGAGTACAGGGAGAGGCGGAGGATATGCCAGGGCAGAGAGGGCTGAGCACAGAATCTTGGTGACAGGATAGGACTTAGAGCTGGGGGGGGGGGGTGGCGGAAGGGCAGGCAAGAGGACAGAGTGGTTCCAAGGAGGAGTCTTTTGCTTCCAAGGCTGTTACTGTCCCCCCCCACACCCCAGCATATCCCAAGGCTGGGCCCACACTCCACCCCTCTGCTGAACCCCACCCCCACCTCCAGGGCGCAGTCTAAAGGCCCCTCTGGCACCTGCTTGATGTGATTAAAGTCCAGAGAATGGCAAGAGGAGAGACAGTAAGTAGGGGGGCTGAAGGTTTTGTCCCTGCCCTGTCCACCACAGTGTGGTTGCTGGGGGTCATACCAAACGGCCACAGCCAGGACAGGCTGAAAGTGAAGCCTGCCCCTTCAGGTCAGCCAGCCCCTGTATCCACATGTCCCTAAAGGTATAGGTGGTCAGTACTGGCCATTCAAGAGCCCAAGCAAAAGTCAGAAATTGGGCTGGAGTCCAGCCCAGCTGCCCATTCTCTAATGTAGTAAAAGTCAGAAGATGCCCACATTGTTACACAGAATCTTTTGAATGTTGAGGATTCTTATCCAAAGCCCTTAATAGGCCACTATCATCAGAGTAGTGGTTTCTCAAGTACCCTCTATATGCCATTCACTGACTCATTGCATCTCATTGCATCTGAGCCTCAGACACCCTCAGGCTGCTGGAATGCTGGCAACAGAATGTCAGTGGCTGGAGCATGCAGGCTGCCTGGTGTGCTAGGCTAACGCCAGGGCAGTCACAGAGGTCACCTCTCTCAGGCCATGGGCTGTTCTGCTGGGGACTCCAGTGTCCTTACTGAGCTGGTTTTCAGATGCCCACAGACTCACCCACTCAAGTCTGCTCCCTTTCCTAAACCAAAGGCCTTCAAGAGTCCAAAAAGGGAGGCAGAAACCAGGAAGCCAAAAAGGCAGCTGAATCATCAGGCCAGACAGTGGGTCTAGGTCTGAGCAGGAAGGGAGGGGGATCAGGCTGTGGCCCAGGTTCCTACCTGCTGCTCCTCCAGGGGGGTTCCATGGGTCTGGACCTGTCCCAGGGGCAGCCCCCCTCCCTACTCCCTGCCAGTGCCACCCGTCACTCTTCCCACCTACTCTTCCTCAGCCCTTCCCTAGAAGGAGGAGCCAAGGAGGAGGGGCCAGGCCAGCTGGGCTGCAGGCCAGACTGCAATGGGAAACTGCTCCTTCCTTGCTCTCCAAAGACTGGGATTCCTCACAAGAGGAAGCAGTTTAGAGCTCTCTCTTATTCCTCACCACCAAACTTGGGGCCGGACCCCTATGTGCCTCTCCTCATAGCAAATTGTGTCAGCCTGAAAAGTTTTTGTCACAAGGCCCACTTAAATACCTTCCGTAGGAAGTTGAGATGCAAAGCTGGGTAGTAGTGGCAGAACCCTAAGATTAGGGCTTAATTTGGCTATTCCAAACTCTGGAATCTGTAACCCCAGTTCTATTACTACTTTGTACTCTTTTAGCAAAGGCCTTTTCACAAACATCTTCAAATTAGCACATTTTCAGATGTATGCAGACTATCCTAGACAGTCAGTCACGTCAAGTAAAATTCAAATCACCCATTTTCAAATATGCAGATGTTGCCCTGAATCATATTCTTTATGATTATAGTAAGCTCTCGCTCTCTCGCTCTCTCTCTCAAAATAAAAGAGGAAAGCACAACAGTACACACGCCATTTATAATCCAGAGGCTGTTTCTCTAGGAAGGTTGTGCAGCCTGATTCTACAGGTCTGACAACAGAAACTAAGTGAAGTTAATACAAAAGGGCACAACTGGGTGTCTGGCACCTGCCTACCCACCATGGCACTCTACTCTCTACATGGGTAGCACCAGAAAAAAAAAAACTTTGGGGACTCTGTAAGATGTGTGTGTTCCTAAAAAAAGATAACAGGTCCAGCCCTAGAGCCCAGGCTCCTGGCTGTTCTGAGCAGAAGGCTCCTGGGGAGGGCCGGGGTGATCAGTGATCTAGAAGAAATAGGAGCTGACAGGCCACAGACCAACCTTCCTGCCTCCCTACCAGGACAACTGGCTCATCTGAAGAAAGCCAAGGCCGGTAGGAAGAGATAGGCCCTCTGAATCACTACAAACCTGGCATCTGTGGGACCCCTGAGGGGCCTCTCCCCCCCCTCCCCCCACCTTTCTCTCTCTCTCCATCTCCTATTACTGGGTTCTCAAGTCCTCACCTCAACCTATGTCGGTTTACTTTCTTGGACAACTCTCCCAGCTCCTGCAGCTGCTTCACCTTTGGTTCAGATGTGTCTCTAGGCCTGCCAAGGGTTAGTCCTGACTGTAAGGCTAATAACGCACAACCTCAGGCAAGCCTCTTCTACTCTCTGAGAGTCCAAGAGCCTATACTGTGGAGCCTAGCCGAGTTCAATGAAACCGTTTATATGTGAGTTTATCTCATTTGACTCAGTTTGGTTCTCTATAGAGGAGCAGTGCCAATTCCCTACCCCATAGGTTTGGTTTGGTTTCTTTGAAACAGAGTCTTCTATGTAGGCCAGGTTTGCCTCAAATTCTTAATTCTGCTTCAGTATCTTAAGTACAGGTTTGTGCTGCCCTGCTATGCTCTGCTTACATCACAGGGTTGTTTGTTCATTTGTCATTTTTTGGAATGGGGTCTTGCTATATGGCCTTTTACTGGCCTGCTATGCTACTCATTATGTAGCCCAGACTGACATCGGACTCAGTGCAATCCTCCTGTTTCAGCTTGCTGAGTGCTGGAATTATAAGCATGAGCCATTATACCTGGCTTACTTCACAGGTTTCTGTCAAGATTCCGTAAACTCGAGAAGGTACCACATGATTATGGAAGAATCTCTGCTTGAGTAAGAATGTCTGACACTTCCCCCAGTGGACTTGGGGAGGGGGGACTTGCAAGAACTCCTTTTTGCTTGTGAGAAGAGAAAATACCTGTTAATGAAGTGGGGCCTTTGTGTAATTCAGACCTATCTAAGCATGTTACATAAATTTATATGATGACTCACCAGGGGCTGAACGAATTCAGAGTGAGGAGCTTAATCCAGCCACAGGGCACTGGTGATTACTTCATTCAACAGGTACTGTGGACTGGGCACTGCGCTGGGTTCTAAAGGTACAGTACATCCTGTCTTCAGGAAGCTCATGCCTAACTGAGAGCAGACAGACATTCTGTTCGTGTGGATACAGGAAGCAGAAAGAATTCTGTGCAGAAGAAAGGGCCTAAGATGCTGCTTCCAGGAACTTCAAGGTCAATGTGGCTGAGTGAAAACTTTGAAGACACACATGAGGCCAGGGATGCAGGAGGGGTTCAATCTTGCAAATCCATGGAGGCCATGATAGGGGTTTCTTACTTATCCTACGATAGTTTTGAAGTTTGTGGTTCGTAGATAGTCATGAGAGGGAATATCTCTAAAGCCCTTGGAGTTGGATAAGAAGTATTCTCTGGGAAATATTACTTTCTAGCTTTCATCATCTACTCAGATGGTCATGTGACTCAAAAGGGTAAAGAAAGTTTGTACAGGATTCCATGCTTTAAATGCCTAGGAAGTGAGCTAGTAGCGGGTCCCGTAGATCATTCCATGACATAGCCCCTATCTCTCCCCCTCAACTAATCTGGATCTTCCTCCATTTGGGAGGATAGGGTTTGGCCTTGTAGCCCAGGCTGGCCTTAAACTTGAGCTCTTGGTGTGTGCACCTTCTTAGTACTCTCCTAACAGATATGTACCACATTTTCCCCACCTACACCTTTCCTGGACAGAATTGCTTCTAATTGTAGGGCTGCTCCGTGCCTCACTTTAGCTAGTAGTCTCCCTCTGGGACCCTACAACCACCTCTCCACCTGAACAGCACCTCCTTGTTCTTCAAAAGCCCTCTGGGAACCTGCCCTGATGCCACCTAGGCAGGGTGGATCACCTCCCTACTGTCCTTCCATTCCATTCCTCTCTCAGCCAGCTTCTCACAAGACTGTTCACCGTTTCATCTGCTTACTTGGGAAATGTGTAAGAATAGGTGTCTCAATGAGCCCAGTGTCCCCAGCACCTAGCACAGGTCCACCTAGTTATAATATGTTGGTGGGAGACAGTTGTACATAGCACGGGGAGCTGCAGGATGGGCCAGTGGACACTAGAGGGCACTGAAGCCACTGCAATTCTGTGGATGTAACTGACCAGGGCCCCAATTCCAGCCTCCTAAACTAAAAATCGTTCTGATTTCCAGATCCTTTGTCCTAACAATCCACTCTTACTGCACATGCAGCTTTAGTTTCTCATTAACGCAGGTGCTAATCACCCCTCCCACATGTCTGGCCTCTAATATGGTCTGTTTCATCTCACACCACTCCATCCTCCCTCAGATAACTTGTACTCATCCTCCAAGTCTCAGTTTGGATGTCAGCTTGGGTATCCTGGCTGGGTTAGGCATACTTCCTGGATGATCCCACAGCACAACACACTTCTCTTATAATTGTGGGTAATTTTCTGTTTCCGAACCAGAGAATGGAGTCTAGTCTAACACAAGGCCTATCACCTTTACTCGGCACCATCCTATTAGTCAACCGGTGTTGGCAGTTACTAAATAACTCATCCTTGAATGACAGACAAAAATGCATTAATGGATAGATAATCACTTTACCTCCTCTAGATCTATGTTTCTTCACCTTTATATCACCCTACTTGGCAGAACAGCCACGAAAATTAAAGATCATGTGTGTCAAGTGTTCCCTAACACCATCTGAAATTCAACAGATATTTTCAGAACCAAAGAAATAATATTTGGAACAACAAAAATAAAGGAAGAAGAGGAGTTGAAAGAGACTCTGCCGGAGCCTTGGACAATCTCTGTCACTTAGACTTAACAGTAATAATAGAATGATCCCATTTATTAGCGTAATAGCAGCATCTCACAACAAAACCAGAAGGCCCCAGATGAGGTGGTAGAAGACTCTAGTTTCAGCCAGAGGATGCTAGGTCAGGGCCAAGTCCAGAACTGTGGGCATTACCCTCACATCTGGAGACCTGTCATTACTGGCACAGCTGGTTCCTAACTCTTTACTAATAGGTGAAAACTTGTCTAAGGAGTTATTAATTCCCTCTGTAATTAATGTAAAAACTGCAGGGTTTGTATTAATGGAAAAGTAAGCACAAGCGTCACGCTGGTAATATTGATAATGTGTGTCTGTAATTATATACTACAAATAACTATAAATTTAGTCACTGAACTAATAAAACAGAAAAATCCCTAAGCAACCATAAACTTGGTAGCAACTGTACCATCAGTAACATTATATCAGTTGTTCTGAGGCTATGAAAATCACCACAAACTGGTGGCAATGGCAATTTGCACCATGCATTTTGGTGCAAATGTGTGTGGAGGTGGGCGCAGCGGCACATGCCTTTTATCTCAGCACTCAGGAGTACTCTCAACCTGAGTTCAAGACCAGCTTGGTCTACAAAGAGAGTCCCAGGCTAGCCAGATATATAGTGGGACTTAGCCTCAAACAACAACAACACCCCCCCAAAAAAAACTTTAAAAAGTGTTTTGACTGAAAATAAAGAAACAGGATAGCTCAGGAATAAAGCATATGCCTAGTATACAAATATCACAAGAAAAAGTGAAAAATAATTTTAGGTAAAACAGTGTGTTTTGATACAAGAACACAGAACTTGAAAACAGAAAACAAAGGTCACCTGGAAATAAGTAGGAACCAAACACTGTTGTGGATGTACAATCTTAAGATCACAGGTGCCAGCATGGAATATATACAGGCTCTGATCTCAAAGTTTTGTTTGCTTTTTGACACAGGGTTTCTCAGTGTAGCCCTGGCTGTCCTCGAACTCGCTCTGTATACCAGCCTGGCTTCGAACTCAGAGAACCCCCTGACTTTGCCATCCAAGTGCTGGGATTAAAAGTGTATGCCACCATGCCCAGCTCCTCACTTCACTTTCGTGCACATAAAAACTCTTCTTAGTACAAAAGAAACACCAAGCTCTTAAGTACTTTATCTCTCTACCCTCATCCTATCCCAAGTGAACAGAAAACAAACTTGTATTACCAGAGGCTGAACGGGATCTCGGCAGTTAGATGAAAGGGACCTTAAGCCACATAGCTTCCAGGTTTGTGACCATACTAGGGTGCTCAGCATCAGAGGAAGCCACAAAGAAGAATCAGCGGGGGGGGGGGGGGGGGATGAGAGGGTTCGGGCAAGCTATGAAAGACAATCTTGGTCCTTGACTCCTGGTCTTGATTTTGGTTGGTGAAAAGCATGGCTATTGTTCATTTGCCATTCTTAATTTTGCGAGAAGTAACCTCATTATAACACTCCCTCTCTATTATTGAACTAGCACAGCTAAGCTTCTGTTTCCTGCAACAAAATGTATCCAAACTAAGACAAGTGAAATTTGGGGATACAAGCGCACACAGCTTGTGTAAGGAGAAACGTAAGAAGGCGATGTCAGGAAATGAGACTGCAATTATGGCATTTGTGTCTGTTTGCCCAAAAGCTCCTTCCCTCATTTCCTGACACTTGCTAGCACAGTCACACACTATAGGCAGACATTTACACACAGACAAATGCAGCAACCACCAGATATGCTTATGTGCAGACACTCTGACATGCATGGCCTTGAAGTGGCATGCAAAGTTGCCCCTGTGTTCATCTCAGCAGCAATGACGCAGAGCCTCCCTGACATGCAGCAATACACACCCACACATATGAACACAGTGGTGCTGCCTATAAGGCTCAGGGCAAGAGTCGAAGCTTAACTGGGCTCTGCTTAGCCTCCCTCCCCAGCTGCCAAGTGACTCATCCCTAGGGCTGCTAATTAAAGCCAGGACAGAGGGGACAGAGGCAAAGGGAGGGAAAGAGAGGGGAGGCAAGTTTATTTTGGTGCCAACCAGGCACTCAGCCAGCTTAGGGGTCACCCACTTCCGGGGGCTGGGCCAAGTGGAGGCAGAAGAACCCAGAGGAAGGGAGAAAAGAGGAATCATTTGCCCTATCTCATCTCTCTGGAGCATCCAGAAAGAGTTCCTCCTTTGGGAAAATTACCCAGCTCCCCTTGGTCCTACCTTCTGTCTTGTTATCATAAGCCAGATAAATCCCCCCTCCCTGACTTTTGTTTTTATATATTGGCCATCCACCTCGTTATCATATTGTAAAGCTAACTTATCTATTTATCTTTGTCTGTAGCAACTCTAGACTAAGAGCTCCCCATGAGCAGGGGTCCCGGATTACCTCCTTCTGTGTCGCTCTCCTCCCAAACAGACTGTCCAACGCAGGCCTGCTACATAGGAAATGAATATTGTACAGGCTTCAGGAAAGCAATCTGGTTAAACCCATGACACTGTGGTGATTACAAATCTGATGATCTAGATTCCCACCTTAATTTTTCTTGTGGGGCAAATTATCTTAGCTTTCTAAGCCTTAGCATCTTTGTTTGTAAAATAACAATATATAGCCTTTGAAATTGTAGTGAAGACAAAATAAGAGACTATATGTCAAGTAAGTATCTAACCATCACTTGGCAAGGCTGCTACTGCCCAAAATGAAAAGAAAATCACACCTGCACCCCAGGCAAGGGGTAGAAGGAATGATACAGAAGCAAAAGTTCTAAACCTAGTTCCACTACCAGAAGGACCTCAGACAAATTCCAGGAGCTTACTGAATAGTCTTATGTAAAGTGGAGAATTGCAATATATCACCATAAATGTACCCGCCAAGTATCATGTGGAAAGCCCAGCTCTTAAAAGTAGCTCAGTAGATTGCAGCAGTGATCACAAAGGATAGTTAGCAAGAGGGGCCCAGACCTTTGATGCCTGGAAAGCCAAGGATGGATGGAGGAAAGCAGTCTGGGTGGATGAGGGGCAGGCTTCCCTGGACAGGGACTGGAATTGCTTCCCTGCCCCCCAACCAGAGAGCATGTTGCAGGCAGTAAGTAACCAGGCTGGAGGCACAGGAAGCAGTAGGAACAGAGAGTTGGGGCAGAGTGGGCAGTTAGGCAGAGCTGAACAGGAAGCATATGGGAAGGAAGAATTGAACGCAGCTGGGGCTACTCTGGGGATTGGTAGTATCTCAGATATGTGAATGGAGACGCCAAGGAAGGATTGTCAGGTCTTAGTCATCCTAGGAGGTCAAAACAAGGAGGAATCTTCAAAATTACCTAAACCAAAGTCTCAATGGGACAGACAGGGACACTGAGGCCCAGAGTGGGAGGCCTCGCTGGGAACAGAGCCAGCCACTGCTCCTCCTCCCACTTCTCCAGACATCAGTGGCTTCTGTTGCCATGGGGATGTCCCTGGCTCAGAGGGTGTCAGTGGCTCCCCTACCTCCTCCCTCCTTCCCTAGCAACAGGCCACCTCCTCTTACTCTTATCATTGCATGCCTAGCAACCTCAGCCTGGTCCCCGAGGCCATGAAGTTCCAGCCTGACCTCTTACAGCCATGATTGCCTCTGGGACAGCTGGGGCTCCCTCATCTTCTGGTGATGGGAACAATCTAGCCCCTCATGACCGTCTGTTTTTAAGTCTACATTTTGCAATGTGACTCTAAATCATGCAGCTACAAGTCAGTTTAAGAGAGACTGCGGATCACACAACTGATTGAGTCGCTATTCAACTTCCCTCAACTCAGAGAAATCAGAACCATTGTTTCTATTTTATAAGAGAGAACCAAAGGACCAGAGAATTTAACTGATGGCAAAAATCACACAGCTAAGAAGCAGGGTGTGTGATATCTTTGTGATCTTTAGCTATAGCCAGTCTTACTCTGAACTTCAGTTAAGGCACCTTTAGGTCTGACAAATTCTGTTGGATGCACAGGAAACCTAGACATTCATCTTTGCCCCCTGCCTCATTGCTGGCTGTTCAGCTTTAATTATATTCTTGAACTCAATACTGAGGGGCCCTGAAGCCTGGGCCCTAACATGGGTGGCTTGTGGTCTTCCTACCCTACTCACTCCTTGCTGTTCAGTTTTCACACTAGCTGAGGTCTACTCCTCTTCTTGGTATTTCTTCCATTCACCTAACTCATTTCTAGTCACACATGCACCCATGTATATACAGCAGGTGCTTCCTGGATGTGGAAACTGGGGTTCTCTAAGAGACAAACAGAGATTCCCAGTAAAATCATTAGAAAGCAACCTAGCCCAAAATGGAGCCCTTAGCCTGGATCCAAAATTTCTACTTCCTTTTCATGTTATAGAGCCTACTTTCCTTAGTTCCTGGTCACTCAGGTGTGTACAACCTGTAGCCCATGGGCCGCCTATACCCCAGGATGGCTATAAATGTTGCCAACACAAAATTATGAACTTAGTTAAACATCATGAGATTGTTTTGCATGTTTGTAGATGATATGGGTGCATATGGGTACACAAGAATGTGCATATGTGTGTGTATGTGCTTGTGTGTGAGTTTGTGTGCGCGTGCATGCCAGAGGCTGACCATGGATGTCTTTTTCAATTGCTCTTATCTATTTTTGAGGCAGGGCTTCTCACTGATTTGTTAGGATGGATGGCCAGCGAGTTCCAGGGATCTCTGTCTCCCTAGCACTGTGACTACCAGAGCATAGCAGCCCACTCAGGTTTCTATATGGCTTCTAGGCAGCAGCCCAAGGCCCTCACGCTTACACTTTAGCAAACATAGCATGCACTTTACCAAATAAGCTCTCTTCCCAGTTGCTATTATGAGATTTTCTTTGCATTGTTTTGTAAACATCAGTTCACATGGTTCTCATGTGTGAACTTCGTAGATGACAACATCATGCCATAAGTTAAAAGGCTGCACATGCCTGAAGGGATCTAGGACTTCTCCTTGACCCGATCAGGGTTCTGACCTTTAAAAGTTGTTCTTTCTTGCCCACATCTGTTTTAGTCCAACTGACTGGTCTCTGGCTTTAAACATATCCCTTGCATCCCTACTCATGCTGAGTCTACATCCAGAGACTCACTCTCCTAATGTGAAACCAGTCCTGTGCAGTCCTGCCTGCTTAGACACCATCTGCTCCAAGAAATACTCCCTAACTGGAGGGAACTTGAGAAGCTCTGTGTGGGGCCTGAAAGGATCCTCAGAGAGCACCATCCAGCTGTGGTTCCAAATGAAAGCGTCTGCCCATTATCCCACGAGACCTCGTTTTATATGTGCTATTGCTATAGGCTCTTCTGCTGCCCTATAACTACTGCCATAGCCTCAGTGTGATATGCCTGCTGAGCCCTCAAAGCTGCTATAGCCTCCTTGAATAGGAGCCCAGTATACACACCAGGAAGCAAATATGAGTAAAATTAACACTAGCTTCAGAACCAGAGAGTCCAGGATATGAATCAGAGGAATGCCACCCTTTCCCATTGACCTTCTTTCCCTGCGTCAGGCACTGAGCATCTTGGGATCCCCTCTTCCTCTTTCGTCTTCGTTTTGCTTTTGAAAAAGGCTCTCACTATATAGCTCTAGATGACCTGAAACTCACTCTGTACACCAGACTGGCCTCAAACTCACAGAGATGCACCTGCCTCTGCCTCCCAAGTGCTGGGATTAAAGGCATACACTACCATACCGGGCTCTTTTTCATCATTTGTAAATCAGACATCATAATCCATGTCTGATGCAGCTCCTGTGAGCATGAAAAAGATCATGTTTAGAGTGATTAGTACATGAGGAATCAATGATAATTATTATAATTACTAATATTTGGATGATGGCAAGGATGATCATCATCTACAAAGCTGTCAAGAAATCCTATAGTGACAGTATAGGCAGGAATCTGGGCTTGGTGCCAAGCAGACTGGAGTTTGAATTCTGGCTTGTGTCCTCAACTGTAAAACACAGACGATAAGGCCAGTACAGGTTCCATCCACAGTGTCACTGGGTGGATCAAATAAAACAAATCCTTGACAAGTTCTGTAAGATATAAAAGCCCAACAACATATGCCATCATGTAACTCATGATTATGGTTATTATTAAATACCATGAGCTAAAGGTTCCAGGAACTCCCCAGCTGGGAGGAGCTGACAACTAGAGATGTGTTTAGTCTGGTTCCTCAACAAGTTAGCAGGCACATCAACAGAAATGCCTATGGGAGGCCTGTGTTTGCGGTCATCCCTGGTAGCCTTTCTCCGAACCCACAGAAAGGACACTGAGGTCTATGTCCTTTCTTAGACAAGTGTCCTCCTAAGAGCTAGAACAAGCTGTGCCTGGCCATGTTCCTTGGCTGCACGCAAGGATTAATTATGTGCCATCACAGACCTCTCGCCCAGACACCAGGGCTGATTATATCCACCACATTCTCACTGATTTAATGCTGGTTACAGCATGTGTCTTCCCTTCTCCGCTCCACACACAGCCCTCCCCTTGGACCTGGGTACCAATGTGCTGACCCCAGACCTCCTGCAAGAGATGCTAGAACAGACTGCCTATACACAGGCAACTTCTGACCCCGGCCCATATCCAAAATTGCATGACAGGAACTTTGCTGATACACAGCTCAGAGGTAGTGAAATGGAGGTTCACATTCCATTTGTGCTGTGCTCACCAACCCAGAAAGCCTGGTGAGCAGGGCTCACAAGAAAGGGTCCATTTTTCCAATTGGTCCATTCAGAAGGAAGAAAAGCTCCTGAAGTGAACGGTTTCCTTCGCATCACAAAGATGTCATCTTTACTAGTACAGGCCTGAAGATCACTGACTGTCCCCATTTTGTGTTTCTATTGCCTGGGCCCATCTCATTTCAAAAGCCATAGTTCCCAGTCCAGATGCTAAGACTAGACAATGGCCTGAACCCCCTCAACATCCCAACATTATCCCTATTTTTGGCACATCTGCCTTTGTGGGGTTTCTGACAGATGAGGGACAGAGGAATGTACAAAGAGCTCCAGTCTTAGCCCAGTTTTACTTCTGCTTCCTCAACTGATAACCTTATCAAAGCTTATAAACTTTTAACTGAGCATACAAAAAAAATTTCCTTGTCACCATACATATTCTAATTTCTAGAATGTATCACATTTAAAGTCAAGCTAAGTCCCATTTCTTGAAACGGGCAGAATTCAGGATAGAGAGAGAAAATAAGACCAGGAAAGCCCAGTATCCTTTGTTCCCTTCTTCCTGGAAGAAGAAAGTAGAAAATTTCCTAGGTCTAGAACTGACATCTCAGAGATCAGCCTCTTCTGTGCCCCTGCACTCTGTGGCAAAGCTTTCAAGTACCCCAGGACTGCAAAGACTAAATAATGGTCTTTAACACCATCATGTCTATGCCTGCCACATTCTCCCTGTGCCCCCTTCCATTCCACACCCACCTCTAATACCAGTGGGGAAAGAACCCTGCCATTGACCCCTGCATGTGGATCCCAAAGTAACAACCAGAAAAACCCTCCACCCCAGGACCAGCCCCAACCCCCAAGTACTACTAAAGAAACAAGGTACTGACCTGACTGTTCTGGAATTCTCACCATCAGACCTGAAAGAGAAATGGGAAAGAAACAGTAGTCAATACAGGCCCACCACTCTTTCCCACCCTACCTTGAGCTCCAACATATGCCATGAAAGCACAAAAACGTTTTTTATTCATGCACAGAGAACAGCAAGTGCAAAGGTCACGATGGTGAGTGCTTAGCTGGAGCAACAGTGAGAAGGATGGGTTGTCTAAGCAAGCAAAGGGCCACTGGGGGTGTGTGACGTCAAGGAAGCAGCAGCAGTTACAATGAGTGTGGCTTCCCTTGGAGTGTGGCCGCAGAAGCAGCCAGAGACCGCCAGGTTCAGATACTGTCTCTGCTACTTGCTACCTGTGTGACTTGGGCAAGCTACTTCATCTTTCCGAGTCCCGGCCTCAGTTTCCCTGAGTCCCCAATAACACAGGGTTGATCCTCACAGAGCTGTTGGGATGATTAAGCTCTTTGAAACCAGGCAGACAAATGCCAGATATTATTAATAAGATATAAGAGGCTTTGCCAACTGCCTAGTCCAACCTGCTTATTTTCCAGATGAAGAGAATGAAGCTGAGTGGGTAAATGAGTCAGCTGCTGGGCTCCTTTCTACTATACTGGGCTGTCTTTATTATGCATGGCCCCAGATGCAAAAGAAGGGTGAAAGAGAATGGAGTAAGGGCCAGAAAAAACAGGAAATGAGCAAAACCAGGACCACTCCTCACCACTCACTCCTCCTCAGGAAGAATATGCATATGCTTGTATAAGCAGTCATATGGCTATTATGTGTTCAGGTATGTGTGCACATGCACTTGTGTAATGGAGGTTAGGACAGAGAAGCTGTTCCGCAGGGAACAGAAGAGAAAGGAGAACCGGGGTCCCTGGAAGTGAAAGAGTATTGGGAAGTAGTCTTCCTCCCTCTTCACCCCACACCTCTGGTTCTCTCTCAAGCTGAACTGGAAAAGGCACAGAGATGAACACATAAAAGACTCTGTCTTCAGCTGAGAGAGCCAAGATACAATCTTAGTTGGTGGGGGGGGGGGCATGTTATCTGCATGTATATTGAGAGGGTGACTTTAGAAGAGCATTTGTTGAGTGAGTGTGCATATGCATGCATGTGCGTACACACACACACACACACACACACACACACACACACACACACTCCAGCAAGGTAGGGCAGGCTAGCATCAGGGTGCTAAGTGAGTCTGTTTACTAGCCATATTGTCCTGAAGCAGTCACCTTGCTGTCCGGGACCTCAAATTCTTCACACAGTAAATAGGTCAGTATGGGGCAGTGGCACCCTCCCTTCATGGAATGGCTTTGAAGTTCAAAGTGCCTGACACCTGGTGCATGCTCATCTGATAACAGTGGTACCAATTTGTTACCGTTTGTCCCCTTAAAGGGACAGAAAACCAAGGCCATAGTACATCTTATTACAGTTATTCTTACTCTACAGCGACAAGATGGCTTCTGCAATTCCAGCTCAGTCGTTTTCAGGTCTCAAGACTGAGGAACCCAACTTGAATGACTCACCAGCTGCCTACAGAATGGAAGCCAGAACCCTCAGCATCTCTAACACTAATCCCCCGCTCCAAGGAGGCTGGTCTACAAGCACATATGTCAAAATCCAGAACACATTTATTTAGTTGACTATACCCTAGGCTCTAAACTTGGAAGACAACTACCTATCCAAGGAGTTTGACTGCATCATTATCATCACGACCCATCACTGAGCATCTACTATGTAGCAATCACAGTATCTCTGATTCCAAAGTATTCCTCTGGTGTGTCACAGTTCTCAAGATGGTACTGGGGTTGGAGGAAATGTCCAAGTTCTGATGCAGAGTGTATTAGCCAATACATCTTACATTGAACCTATTCTTCTAGCTTGGGAGGGCATAGCACTGTAAGAGCCAAAGTAGAGGTGTATCCCAACTCATAGGTCTATCACTAAGCATTTAGTATGTTGTATATGGATAACAATAATGCTGATTCGTTTTTGTCAATTTGACACAAACCTAGGCATACTTGGAAAGAGAGAATACTAACTGAGAGAATGCCTCTATAAAATTGGCCTGTAGGCCAAATCTATGGGCCATTTTCTTGATTAATGATTGATGTGGGAAGGCACAACCTATTAGGGATGGTGCCACTCCACGCCTGGTCCTGGGATGTATAAGAAAGCAGGCTGAGCAAGCCAAGGAGAACAAGCCAAAAAGCAGCGTTCCTTCCTGGCCTTTTAATCAGTTCCTGCCCTGACTTCCTTTAGCCATAGACTGTGATGTAGAAGTGTAAACTGAAATCATCCTCTCCTTCCCAAAAGGTCATGGTGTTTTATCACATCAATGGAAACTCTAAGACAAAAATCATCAGTATAGTGCTATCTGGCACCTCCTCGGGATACCTTGACAAATCAATTTTCCTTCCTATTTCATGAAGCTGGGCCACCATTCTTCTGAGAGAGAATATAAAGTGGTAGAAGATAGAACATATGATAATTTGGTCCCTAACAGTCAGTATTACCTTTGGTGAGTCACCTCCTTGGACTTTGGTTTGTCACCTCTAAAATGATGGAGTTGTGTTAGTTGAGTTCTATGCACTCTTTAGGCTTTAAAATAGTTAGTTACTCTCTGCCAGGCCTGGCACCTTTAATCCTGGTGCTTGGGAGGCAGAGGCAGGCAGATCTCTGAGTTAGAGGGCAGCCTGGTCTACAGAGTGAATTCCAGGACAGCCAGGGCTACATAGAGAAACCCTGTCTCTGAAAAAAATTACTTTCTTCAGAACCTCAAAGTTTATGTCTTTTATCAAATAAAGTCAGCTGTCCACATGTGGAACAAAAGACCAAGAGACCACACCACTTTTTTTTTTCTCAAGTCAGTAGAAGGAAATGTGTCTGTCTGTCTGTCTGTCTGTCTGTCTGTCTGTCTGTCTGTCTGTTTATGCACACACACACAAACCAGCTCATATGTTCATACCTTGTTTGTGTGTCCCCCTTTTTCCTTAGGCTTGGGCCTAATGAGTAGAGTTGGATAATAAGACTATAATTCCTAAAACTGAGCTTTAGAAATTTGGACAGGGAATTGGAGTCCCAGATACCTAGAGTATGGTCTAGAAGAGATGGGGTCCTAATGAGCATGGCTCATTGACTCCACATATATTTGCTTGGTGAGGAGGGGTTTTTGAAGTTTGGGGCCGGGTCCCTGTTTCACAGTACAGTTCATAATATCGGGATTTGTAATAAACAGAGCCCAAGGGCCTCCTCCTTTGGCTTCCTTATGTAGATCCTGCTCTGTAGTCCAGGGAGTAGGGATTCCTCAAGGGCCAAGGTCTTCAGGATCTGTGACCAGTGAAGTATGCAGTTTTCACTGTAAACCCTGCTAAACAAACACATTGTTTCCATTGGGCTAGCCACGGGGGTATTTTATTCATAGCTCTTTTGGTATCCCGATCTTCACTTCTGAAGAGCTTTTTAAAAATGTGCACTGAATGAATTCTTATATTAGAAAATCTAGGAATCTTTGGAAAAGCAGAGGAGGAAAAGATGTGCGTAATTACATTACAGAGGCAGCGACCACTCCGAGCAATTGATTTATCCCTCTCATTCTCTGCACTTCTTCATGTAGTAGAAATGACTCTGCATTGTATGATTTTTATTGCTTTTCCTGTTACATGTTTCCCCATGTAACTGCATAGTCTTCAAGACCATTATTTTGATTTGTCATGATGTAGTTAACTACCCCCTGAATGTAGAGAAGGGAAACAGGTATGTTTTCCCACTGGCTTAAATTGTCTTGGTAGACTTTGTTTCACACACAGCTTTAGAGCAACACATGGTTTTTAGGAAACTAACCTTATATAGGAGCGATTGCATCTGGCTTATTTCTCTTTCTAGATGGTTATTCCCTCTAGCTCTGTCTGGTTTTATAGTCATTCATTCGTTCATTCCATTAGCACATATTCACCCTGTACTTCTATGAACTAGATCCCCAGCTAAGGTTATGGGAAGAAATGAGGCATAGATCCAGGCCACCAGGAGATGTATCTATCAGTCATGCTTGAAATGGGCAATTTCAGAACATTCTGATTATGGCTGAGAGAAAAGGAAGAAGGGTCTATCAAGGGAGAGCAGAGAAGTGTCTCCTTAACCCACCCTTTGGACATGATCATGACCTCGGATGATATGGTGCCTACAGGAGACATGCAAGATGAACAAATAGGACTTGAGTAGAATAAAAAAGAGAATGTTCACACAATGAGCTGAATAAATTGATTTGTCTCTGTTACTCCCCAAATCCCACTAAAATGTGAATAAATATTTTTTTTAAAAGACAAAAGTCTAGGATACTGAGCAGAAGCAAACTATTACGCTTACAGAACCCCTTCAGTGCTCAGGATTTGGAGGTACTGTACACACTCAGAAGGCCAAGTGAGGGATAAAGCTAAAAATAGTAACGTGTAATGCTGTCTTCGATACTGTCCAGTCAGACTCTCTCCACCTTCAGCACCATCCCGGCAACCAGAGGTTTTTGGATTTGAGAACACCAGGTGCAGTGGCAGACGGGGTGAAACAGCTGAAAGCAAAGGGATCTTCCTTTGAAGATGGTGGGACCTTAACTTCTTCCTACTCTTCTACTTCCGGCAGCAGAGTTGTGTGCACACAGCTGTGCACCTGGGTAGTGACACGGAAGCCATTCCAGAGCATCATCAAGCAAAGACACTGAAGTTGGAGTTTCTGTTTTTAAGGTTTATTTAGTTTTATTTTATGTGCATGAATGTTTTGTCTGCATGTATGTAAGCATTCACGCTTGGTGCTGGCAGAAGCTAGATCCCCTGGAACTGTAGTTATAGGTGGTTATGAACTGTCATGTGATGCTGGGAACTGAACCTGGGTCCTCTGAAAGAGCAGCAAGTGCTCTTACCTGCGGAGCCATCTCTCCAGCCTCCAAGTTAAGTATATTTTGTTTTATGTTAAATAAACTTTAATAAACTGCATTATTTTTAAAAGATAAGTTCTAGGCAGTCAAAGATTACTGTACGATGTGCTATGTGAGGAAGACCACCAACCTCGAAGGCAGATGGACAAAGAAAACAAACCGAAGAAGGAATCTGGAAGGAACAAAGACAATGAAAAAATGTGGGAAATGAAAAATAGTAAGAACCAGAATAAAAATGTCAGTGGGATTAGAAAATAAAAGGTGAAGAAATATCCTAGGAAACAAAATAACACAATAAAGAGAACGACAGAAAAGATGAAAAAATTGGAGGATTAATTGAGGAATTCCTCCATCTAACAATAGGGGTTCCAGAAATAGAAAATGGAGGAAGCAGCGGGAAGGAAATGCTCAGAGACACAATATAACAATGTTTCCCAGAACTGAAGCAAGGAAAGGCCAGCAAGATAAACAAAGCAAAGACCCACATTGAGATCCGCTGCTATGGCATTTCAGAACACCAGGAAGGAAAGAAAAGATGCTAAATGCTTCTAGGGAAAAATACAGTGTGTACAAAGGGTGCTTGTAGAAAGTTGTTGGTCACTAATTTTTCTATGGTCTTTATTCAACATAACTCACTGAACAAATCTGGAATAAAAAAGAGGATGCTAGTGGTGGCGATGATGGTAAAGATTGATTTATACTTTCGACTAAGTATTTGTCTATATTAACTTATTTTTCTGAGATGATATATATATACTATATATAAATATATATATAGTATATATATATATTTACCAGGTAGCTCAGGCTGGCCAGGAAATTTTGATTCTCTCATTTCTACCCTCAAAGTGCTGGGATTATAGCCATGAACCACTACACTAGGGCTATCACTTTTAAATATCATGTTCCAGCACTAAAGAGGCAAAGATCACGTATTTATATCCGAAGAAATCCAAGAGACTACAACCAAAGACTTAAAGAGCAGGCAACAGGGTATGAACTTTGCCTTATAATTTCTGGGAAGCACCATGAAGGCTTCACACAGAGTATACCTGCTTTTAATCCTAAACAAGTATTATATAATCATAATTAAATATAATAAGCAGGTATTATTGGTCTTTATCATACCCAAACTTACAATAACCCAAATAATAACAATGCTACTACTTATTATGTGTTCATAATGGTTCAGGACTCCTGCTCTCTCCCTAACAGCTGTGCAAGGTGGTTGTTCTCACTGTACAGATACAGAAGCTCGGAGTAACAATGGGAAATTACCCACAATCACCCAGCCAGTAAGTGGTGCATGTGAGTTTTTGTCTGATTGCTTAACTTTTTGAGACCGGATTTTCACTAGGCAGTGCATGCTTATGGGGGAACTTGTGACCCCTCCCGCCTCTGTCTCCTGCCTTAGTATGTGCCATCATACATGCTCACAACAAAGGCCCTGAACTGCCACAGCTGTGCTCCTTTCTGTCACACCAGAGCCAAGAGGCACTTCATCTCCCATACCAGCCTGCAGACTTGACCTTCCTCACCTGTCTCCCCTCCACACAAGCACAGCCCAAGGCACCCTATACCATAAACATTAAACGAACACTTTTATTTATTCTTCAATTTTAGATTTATTTTTGCTTTATGTGTGGGGTGTTTGGCCTGTATCTGTGCACCACGTGTATGCCTGGTACCAGGCCAGAAGAGGGGGTTGGATCCCTTGGAACTGGAGGCAAAGATGGGTGTGAGTCACCATGTGGGTGCTGGGAATTGAAGTCAGGACCTCTGGAAAAGCAGCCATTGTTCTTAACCACTGAGCCATCTCTGCAGGCCCAGCAAGCACTTTTAGAAGAGACAGAAAATGGGTTACCCAAAAAAGGAAGTGGGGGTGGGTACAGATATGACAGATGAATGGGGGAGGGCAGGAAAAAGGAACTGTCTCCATTGACCTTACTTTATCCTCCCCTGGTCTCTGCTTGAGGTTCAGCCATGATGGCAAAGTATGGGTAGAAGGAGGAGCAACTGGGGCAAGCCTTCCACCATATAAGCCTAAACTCAGCCTCCAAGCCTCTTCTAGTGTACTTGGAATCAACCTTGGTCCACCTGCTTTCACTGCCTGAGTAAAGAAGATGGGATCCCCTCCAAACACCTAGTCAATCCTGAAAAAGCCTGGCTCACAGCAGACCAGAAGCCTACCAAGTCACAGACAGGGCACCCAGGGAGGTGAAGGAGAAGGCTTGAAGGCTTCATAAGGATGCCATAGTCAGAACGGGGACAGATCCCAGGTATCTGTTCTGCTGATGCGCCTTGACTCTATCTATGGTCTAGGTAGAGGAAGTTAAGGAAAGGGATGTGGCAGGGCTGTTAGAGGAATGTTCACTGGCTGGGGCAAACAGTGACACAGGGTCAAAACAAGGTCATCCAAGCTTGGCTATTAGGAATGTGGAGTTACCAATAATTTGTAGTTTCAATCAGGCTTAGCTAGAGCCAAAGCCTATAACCCAAGAGCATAAATGGATATCTCCTCTCTCCCTGCAGTAAAACAAAAGTAAAGGAATGATTATATTAACTATGAACTCATATAATGAAAAGGGATGGCATCATCAGTGAGTAAGAGATTTAAACAAATTTCTGAGAGAGAGAGACTAAAAAGAGGACTGGGACAGTATAGGAGAGCCAACCCTCATAGGGGCTTGCGTCTGAGGAGGGAGCCCCTTGGGCCAGGAGAGCCTTAGCCATACTTAAACTTGGCATATACCAAGAAGGGTAGATATTACAGAGTGGGGGAAACAAGGAATAAACTGACAACATAAAATCCCCTTTAGCCCAGAGAAATAGCTCAGCATGTGAAAGTACTTTCTCTGCAAGCCTAGTGACATTTCCTCCCTAGGCCCTCCACGGTAGAAGGCGAGAATTGACTGTTGTGTGCTGACCTCCACACACACACACACACACCACAGCATGTGAGTGCTTGTGCTCACACACATATGATCACACACACAATAATAATAATAAACAAAAATCATTCCCTCCTTGCCACCCTAAGTGCTGGACTCAGAACATGAGCTGCCTGGCATTCACACACAGTCGAAATGTCACGGGGTTACCAGAGAAAGGAATCAGACTATGAGAGATGGATTAGAGTATCTAATGACATTTTACTGGTCTCAAGTAAACCACTTCTTATTTTGGCATTTGAAGGACACCCATTATAACAATCATCTCCCTGTTGGATCACCAAATAAAACCAATGATTCTAGATATACAAACATCTCAGTAAGAGTTTCTATTAATTCAATCATAGTCTGTAAAGCAGAAAATAGGAGAGAGATGCTGGAGATGTGGGTCAGTGGTTAAAAGCACTGACTGTACTTCCAGAGGACCAGGGTTCAATTCCCAGCATGACATGGCAGCTCACAGCTGTCTGTAACTCTAGTACCAAGGGATCCGACACCTCATATACACAGACATGCAGACAAAACACTAACGCACATAAAATAAAAAGAGATAAATTATTTTTAAAAAGAAAATAGGAGAGAATCACAATTTGAGATGGGGGATGGAATTCAGTGTTATAAATAAGCTAAAAGAAATGTTTGGTTGACCCCCTTCTCTACTCCCCTCCCTCAACCATCCTCATGACCTGGTTAGTCCTCCTCACACCTCTGCTGGCCCTCTATAGCTTTCATGGCACATTATTCTTTTTTTCTTTCTCCCTACCCCTCCCTCTAAGACTTCTTTCTCCCTCTTCATAGTGCCCCCTTTTAACGACCTATACTCATTGTCATATATATGCGTAGAAAACATTTGTGTGGGCGCTGCTTTTCTGGGTCTGGGATACTTTGCATCAATTCACAATTTCTAGTTCCATCCACTCTCTGAAAATGTTATGATTCCATTTTTCTTCGCAGCTTAATGAATTCCATATATATATGCATCACCTTTTTTAACCTATTGATTTGTTGACAGTATGTATAAAAATCCCATAGTTAAATCCATTACTTTGAGTACAATTTTTAAAATTAATGAAAATTAAATAGCAAAAAAGAGATAATGTTTTAAAGTTGGCAAGAAAATAATTGTTAAAGCATGCGACTTAGAAATGAAGTTAACAGGGCTGGTGAGATGGCTCAGAGGTTTGGTGTACTTGCCACCAGGACTAATGACCTGAGCTCAATCCAAGGCAAAGTTGATTCCAAAGAGTTGTCCTTTGACCTCTAAATGCCACACACACACACACACACACACACACACACACACACACACACACACACATGCACGCACGCACGTGCACACACACACACGTAATAATAAAAGAGATAGGAAGTTATTAACAGAAAAGCTAAATGATAAAAATGATCATATCCAGCCACTGGGCATGGGAGCCCATGTCCATGATTCTAGTACTTAGAAAAATGGAGACAGGAGGATCTGTAGTTCAAGGCCAGCCTCAGCTATATAACAAGTCCAAAGCCACCCTGGACTTTATGAGATCCTGCCTGAAAAAAACAACAGCCAGGGATAGTGATACATGTATATAATACCAGAAATGAGAAGGGGAGGCAAGACAATCCTAGCGGATCTGAGACCAGTTTAATATATGTAGCAAGTTGCAGGCCAAGCCGGGATAATTAGGAACCAAACAAAAAACAGCAATGGCAAAAAGAAGTGGCCACCTCTGAGAGCTAGGAAGAGGCAAACCTTTCTGACAGGTTCTCCTTGTGTACCTCTATCCTGGCTTTTTTCCCCCTCAGACTCCTCTTCCCTTAGCCTCCCAAGAGCTGAAATTACAGGGATGTGCCACCGTGCCCGGCAAGACATTGGCTTTTGATTCTCTACGTCCTCGTGTATCAGTTAAAAGTGTGTGTATGTGCTGCACGATCTAACTTAAATGTAGAAGCTAAAAGGGTAATCTCTCCGAAATAAAGACCAGTATAGGGTTTACCAAGACTGAAAAAATAAGAAGGGGATGGAAAGAAGATGGTTATTGGGTGCTAGATATTTAGAAGGACTAAATTCTATTGTTCTATAATGCAAGAGGATAACAATAGTTGGTAAAACAATAATGGAATATTTCAATTAGCTAATAGAGAGGGTTTTAATGTTCCCAATACAAAGAAATGAGTATAGGTTAATCACCCTGGTCTGATGGTCACACATTGTATACATATATTCAAATGCCACACTGTATCTAAGAAACATGTATAATTACCATGTCAAGTAAAAATAAAAAATATTACACACACAGAGAATTAATTTTGTGCTGATTGGGGGGGGGGGTTGCATTTAAAATTCTAAAACTAAGTTCCTTTCTTTTCTTGTGTTCTCTGTCTTCCATACTGTACATACCGAGCAGAGGGGGTGATCATTCTGCTGATATGAGGTCCTGGAGCAAGAGAGGCTAAGTACAGGGCTAGACATTCTAAAGCAATGGTTCCCAACATTGGATAGCAACCTCGGTGGGTGGTCGAACAACCCTTTCACAGGGGTCATATAACAGGTGTCCTGCATGTCAGATGTTTACATTATGATTAATAACAGTATCAAAAAGTTATGAAGTAGCAACAAAAATGGTTTTACAGGTGGGGGTCACCACAACATGAGGAACTGTGTTAAAGGTTGCAGCATTAGGAAGGTTGGGAACTACTAATGTAAACTAATACTTTGCCTCTCTACAACAATCTGTACAGATCCAGATCAGCCTGTACCACCTTCTGGTCCTCTTCAAATATCACCATTACCATTCCAGTCCCTCCAGTCTTCCATTTACCCAACTATTTGCACCCAGTAATTATTTATACCTGTGTGAGTCATGAAGGATTTAAAGTTACTTACTCTAAGAGCACAGATAGGGACAGACCAGAAATTGAAGCAAAAATTAAAAACTCAGGAAGAGAGATCAACAAAGAAGCTAGAGCTATATTTTAAGTTAATTGGTGGCTGAGGCATAAAGGAAGATGCAATAAATTATGAAAGCTCCATATTAGCAAGGAGAAAATACACCATTTTCAGAAAAAGCAAAGTGTGGCCTAACATTGGATTCTTCAAATCACTGTCCACAGGGGATTTTAGAAAGAGAAAAAAAATGACGGTTTATTGTGTACAAATATAAGAGAGTGCAATTCAAATTATCTCGGTTAATCTTAAGCAGTAGGCATTGTTATTCCATTTTAAAGAGCAGGAACTAAAAGCTTATAAAACATAAAATGGCTTCACTGAGGTCATGTAGCATGTTGAGGTGGCATTTATATTCAAACACAAGTCTGTCTTTCTAAAAAGCACAGCCCTCCTTTATATGAAAATTGAAGCGGGGGCAGGGGGTGGCCAGGCCTGGCTGTCAAGCAGGAAATTGCCTTTGAGCTGCCTCAGATACATCAAACAATTTCTAGCAAGACAAAAATGAGCAGCAAGAAGTTTGGTCCTGAGCTGGATGGAGAAAGAAGAAAGAGTTCCTATCCTAGCTATGAATTAAGCACCTTGGTTTCCGAGGAGCCAAATCAGAGCAGAAGGCCAGTCTACCATTCAAGCAAGAGTCCCTTTAGGAGATGAATCCTCTTTGTTGCTTCATGCCCAACAAGCCACCCAGTCTCTTGGAGTCCTACTTTTCTTCTTTCATTTGGATTTTCTATAAGTAGAACACAAAAACAATCCTAAGATTTTAGAGCAGGAAGCAGCACATTCGTCAGAAGCTGCTTTGAGCACTGGTATTAAAGCTACAGCGACTCTTCCAATCCAGATACGCTCTTCTACACACACTAGCCGGGCCTTAAACAGTATTTTGTTACTTCCGGTCACAATCTCACCTGTAAAATAAATGTTGTCAGCTGCCTGCTCAGGTCCTTCCCGCTCAGACATCTGACATGTACAACCCTGCTGATTAGCAACGCTGCTGTTCCTCTGAGCGATGCATTGTGCTGTGTTCCCTTCTATGATGGCACCTGAAGACTTCTTTGTCATCACCATCCTTTCTCTGGCACCCAAGTATGCAGGTCTTTTTTTTTCTCTCCCTTCTTCTTCTCTCTAAAATGAGATCTACTTTCTTAACACAGTGTTATCGTTTTAAAATTGGCTTCATTGTGCCATTTTATTTCTTTCCTTCCTTTCTGTTTGCTACGGGGCTGTGTCCTGGAACTCCTGCTGAAGACCAGGCTGGCCTGGAACTCAGACATCTGTCTGCTTCTGCCTCCTGAGTGCTGGGATTAAAGACTCATTATATCATTTTCATACATGCATATTTTTGTCGTTTGCTGTCGTTCACCCCTCTAATGCACCCTCCTAGTTTTCTGCTCTCCCTTCTTCCACTGGTCCCCTTCCCCCTCCAAATAGTCCCATTTCTGCTATCATGGCATACATAATTGTATATGTGCCTGTTCTTGTGTGTGTGTGCTTTTGTGTGTGTGTGTGTGTGTGTGTGTGTGTGGTGTAGTGTGGTGTGTGTGTGTGGTGTGGTGTGTGTGTGTGTGGTGTGTGTGTGGTGTGGTGTGTGTGTGGTGTGTGTGTGTGTGTGTGTGTGTGTGGTGTGGTGTGTGTGTGTGTGTGTGGTGTGTGGTGTGTGTGTGTGTGTGTGTGTGTGTGTGGTGTGTGTGTGTGTGTGTGTGTGTGTGGTGTGTGTGTGTGTGTGTGTGTGTAGTCACACCAGAGGTTAATGTTGAATGTCTTCCAAAACAGTTCTTCACATTCTCTTTGAGACAAGGTCTCTCACCGAACCTGGAACTCGCTGCCTAGTTAGACTGACTAGTTGGCAAGGCCAATGAATCCTCCAGTTTCCACCTCCCCAGCGCTGGGATTGCAGGAGCACACCAACACAACTAGCTTTTTAGTGAGTGCTGGGAAATCGATTTTAGGTCCTCATGATTTTATTTTACCCACTGAGCCATCGACATGTAAAAAGTATATAAGAGAAAAATATACAAAATTTGTCTTTCTAAGTCTGGTTTATTTTGCTTGATATGATTTCCAGTTCTATTCATTTTTCTTAAAGATGACATTTAATTATTTTTAGGGACGAATAAAACTGCACTGGATATATATATATATATATATATATATATATATATATATATATATCACATTTTCTTGATTCATCTGTTAATAGGCATCTGCACTGCTTTAATATCTTGGCTCTTATGAATAGGGGTGTATATCTTACAGTCTCTCATTTAGACTGTTACATACACTTCCTTAGTAGACGTTTTCAAAGCTATCTTCCAGTCTGTCCTTCTAGGGATATTGCTCCAAAAATGGGACTCTCAATATACGATGCAATGAGCTCCTCTTTCCTCCTCTTTCCCTCGCTTAAGGCCTTAAAGTTCTTATGTCTTCACGATCTAGTCTGACCACTTCTCCAGGATCTCCTCCTCTTTGATGAACTTTCCTGCTCTAGTTCATTCTGATTTTTCCTTCTCTTCGTACACACATCGTGGATGGGTATACTTAGGCTGTTCCCCTTGCCTTAACCTCCCATGTGCCCCCAATTCCAATGACCCATATGCAGTCCTCTTTCACCTAGTTAACTGCAACTTATCCTCTGAGCCTCCATTTACAGATCACCTCCTCTAGGAAGCCTTCCCTGCTGGTCTGTAGATACCAACCCTTAGGGCACTTCCTGTCTCTTCATCTCACAATACAACACTGGATACCACTCTGTATTCATCTGTTTCCACAACTGCTTTCTTCGTCACAAAGCCAGAACTGTGCAGCATACGTCACCAAACTCTCTACCTGTTAGAACACAAGGTGTATCATGTACCAGACACACAAATATTCACTGCATTAACCTCTCTCAGAATTCTGGGGAGTGTCTACTCAGTCTCTTCCGCTTTTCCCTAATATAGCACAGAGCTTTAGAAAGTTATTAATAATAATAATTTTTATCAATGAATAAACACATACCGCGCGGTGAGATTAGCTATGTCATATTCAATTTGCACAAGCACAGTTGAGTTGGGCTACTCAAGAAGTGGCGAACACAGCAATGTGCAGTCACATGAGGTGTCACTTAGGTACTTTAACACCATATATAACAACAATAATTTTTTTCAATGCTGAGTTCCTCCCTAAAGAGGAAATAACTAATTTGTTCACATTTTTCCCTCATGGCCAATGTTTATTATTCTTCAGGGAACAGAATAGAAAATGAACCCAGAGCCTCATGTATATTAATCAAGGACTAGTCCCTAATGAAAGTAATTCTTTTGGGGGGGGGGACAGAGTTTCTCTTTGTAACATCCCAGGCTGTCATCGAACTAGATCGGTAGACCAGACTGCCCTCAAACTCACAGAGATCTCTGCCTCTGCCTCCCGAGTGCTGAGATTAAAGGCATGCACCACCACCGTCCAGCTAATGGCAGTAATTCTAACATGGTTGTATAGAAGAAAACATTGGTTTGATTCAGGTGAATGTAGTACACTGTATCCTGGGATCCAGTAGGAAATCATAAGGCCTAGATATGCAGTCATCCTAATCCTTTAAGAAAGCATACATTTCATACATTCTCACTCTCATTTCTATGTGACAATTAAGAAGAAATAAAATTTAGTCTAAAAAAATCCATCATGCCGTAAAAATGTGTCTCATATGAGTGAAGGGTACTTCTTAGGTGATAGTGGTGATTAATTTACATCTTCAGAGGAAGAGTCCCAATCAATCTTGTAGCTCTGGCTTAGCCATCTTTGTTTGGGACTGCTCTTTGTTACACTTCGCCTCTAGGGGGCAGGGCAGTACCACTTATTCTTTTCTAGTCTTAGCTCTCTGCTTTCCATTCTGAGCAGGACCTTGACAAATATAAGGAGCAGGCAGGAAATGTTCTGACACACTAAGGGGTGGGGGTAGTGGGGATTAGTCTGTTAGAAAATACAGTTTTAGCCCCATGTCTGCTGAGGAAACACACAACAAAATACCAGGCCTTGCAAGTGAAGTGATGTTCAGAGACTCACACATCCCACTTCCATCCTTCAGATTCTCCCAGGTAGTTGTCAGAGTACCCAGGTCCCAAGAAGCTCCAGCTGTTACGCATATCAGATGGGCTTCCTGTGTATGTGCTTTCAATGGTCTGAAAAACTGGACGCTTGATGAGACAGAGAGCAGAGGAAACTAGACTGCTTGGCAAATCATCTTTTCTCAACAGTTCTCCCCAAAGAGGAAATAAGTCATCTATTCCTCATTCTCCCCTGTGACCAATGCACAAAATCCTGCCAGGGAATGAGCCAAAGGGGCCAAGTCTACTCCCACTCAGAAGACGTTGTGCCTGGCCTAGCCTATAATCTCAATAAAGACTGGATGGATACAAAAAAAGAAGAGAAATGAACAAAGGTGCCAATAAGCAAAGTTGTTAATTATTAACTGGACTTGTGACAACAGCATACTGGTCCTGGTTCATTCAGGAGAGAAGATTTTGCACCAAGAGTTAAGAAGGTGGCATGACATGTACAGGGCATGCTAAGGAGGTGGAATGATGAACAGACTGGCCAACTCTATACCTCTAAAGTCTCACCCATATCAGTTTCTCTGTCACTGTGTCAGTTGGGAGACACTGGGTGTAAAAAGTAGAAAAATCTTAAGCCAAATGCCTCCAGGAAGCAAGAGGAAAAAGCCAAGAGAATTTTGAATTCAACATTTCTCTCAATGGGAGTCCAGAATAAAGAAAAACTGAGAGACCTGGTCATTGGTTCACCAGGACTTAATCAGATATACCTATGTCTCCTCAGAATTCACTGAGCAGCTAACTATGCTATGTGATGTGTTTTCAAGCTCTTCTTCACTCCTTTGTTATGCCCCCAGCACCAAGCACAGAATCTGATATATAACATGTACTCAATACATATCAGTTAAGTCTGATTCTTTTTATACCAGTGGTTCTCAACCTTCCTAATGCTGAGGTCCTTTAATACAGTTCCTCATGCTGTGGTGACCCCCAACCACAACATTATTTTCATTGCTAAGTCATAACCGTTATGATATGCAACCTCAACAGGGTCAAGACTCACAGGTTGAAAACCACTGTTTCAGGGGCTAATAAGAGGCCCAAGATGTGAATAGCTAAGAAAATAGACATATATCTATAGAAATAGGTTAGATAGATAGATAGATAGATAGATAGATAGATAGATAGATAGATAGATAGAATGCTAGAGTTGGAGTCAGTGGTTAATAGCACTGATTGCTCTTGCAGAGGACCCAGGTTTAATTTCCAGATCTCACAATCTGTAACTGTGGTCCCAGGGGATCCAATGCCTTCTCATTGAGGCAAAACACCCCATAATGTTAAAAACATAAAATAAAAAGGCTAAATTTCTCACTACAAATGTCAGGGATAAACTGAGCATCATGACGGACCAACAAAGGCTGGAGAGATGGCTCAATGGTTAAGAGTTCTAGAAGACCCAGGTTTGATTTCCAGCAACTCACATAGCAGTTCACAGCTTTAGTTCCAGGGACTCTAGCGCTCTCTTTTAGCCTCCATGGGTTTCAAATGTGGAGGCACATACATACATGCTGGTATAAAAGGCCATACACATAAAATAATAAAAGTAATGTTTTAAAAAGGACTGCAAAAAAGATAGGAGAGGTATCAGCTAATCCAACCTTAGAAATAATAGTAAGCAGCCAAGTCACAGAGGCCACCAGAAGGCCTGGGTGAGCTAATGATGGCAGTACAAGACCAGGGCAACTCAGGTATGGTCTATAGAAAAGGGATTCACAAAAACGAGAGAAGAAAGGACAGAAACAGAAAGACAGCAAAAACATAGGAGCCAGACTGCAGGCATGGCTTGGCTCCAGCTGATTTATCAGAGGCTTGACAGAAAAAGAGGAGTAATCTCTCAGGACACCATGGAAAAAAATCAGGAAGTGGTTTCAGAAGGGAACCACTATATGGAGGAAATCCAGAGTCATGCCTGGAGTTCATGTCTTAAACCCCCCCCACCACCACCACCAAAGGAAGGGAACAACAGTGCCTTGAAGGATTGGAAGCCATACAGCTCTAGGTCTCAGCCAGCTGTGGAACTCACTGCTCCTCTCCGATCCCCATTTCCTCATCTGAAAAATGAGGATAACAATAACACCCACCTGGCAAGGATCCTGTGGAAATGAGATAAGAAATAGGGCTGCCGGATGAGTAAGAATGTCAAGAATGGTCCTGGAGCTCAGCCGCCTGGGTTCCTGCTAGCTCTTCTGCAATCCCGCACTTATTCTCTTAGGGACCTTGGATATATTACCTGAACTTCCTAGACCTTAGTTTCTTCATCCGTAAAATGGAGTTAATAACAATTTACATGCAAGGATTCATGGGAAAACAGAATAAATCACAATATGGGAAGCATTTAGAATAAAATGCCCAGCACACAGTAAATGCAGTAGCAAACTGTAAGTTATTATTACATAAAGCTGCATACGATACCACACAGAAAGCTGAGGCTCACTCAATACACATATGGCCTCTTCACCATGCTCCAGGCCTCTAGTCTGCCCCCAGAAAATGCAGAGGCCACAGTTGGCAGGGGTGGACAGAGGAAGAACAATCAGCAAACACCAAGCCTCGGATCTCTGTTCAGCCACACATGTCAACTGGACACCAAGGGACTGTGCACACTTCTTCAAAGCACCTCCCTCTACTGCCCTGGTCCTTGACTGTCTTGATCCCTCTATTCTCTGAGAAGCCCCACCCTTTCTGTTCACTTTGTCCTCACTACTGTGTCTATGGCCTGACTAAGCCCGCAAGCCTGACTTCCTGGCTGGTGGGAAGAGAGCTCTACCAGTGCCAAGAGCATGGTGTTTGCTCAGCCTAGTGGCCCCTCCTGCTCTGTGAACACAGCCAAGAAATATTTGTGGATGACAACAACCCCATTCTTGCCCCAGATCTAGACAGAGAAGCAAGACTCCTAATTCTCATTAAATCCAACATTATCATTTTCTCCCACACCAACATAATGCTCACAACACAGAGGGGAGAACAATAAATAGTCTCCCTCTTGAAAGGAAGGAGAGATACCCTAGAGAAAGAATCCAGCATGCCAAAGGAGCTAGACTTCTTCCAGAGCCTCTCCATGGGCTCATTCTCACTTGTGCTCTCTCTCTCTCTCTCTCTCTCTCTCTCTCTCTCTCTCTCTCTCTCTCTCTCTGTGTGTGTGTGTGTGTGTGTGTGTGTGTGGTCTCGGTCCCTGTGGGGAGCATGCTGACACCCCAGCACCTGCAATTGATGATAGTTCAGCAGTGATGTGGTAGACCAAGTATCTCCCTGGGTGTCAAGAACAGCAGACTGGCCTCTCTAGGTTCAGTATCCAAATGTAAGCCAGCTTCCAGGATGGGTGGGGGCAGAGGAGAGACAGTGACCACCATATTGGCTTCTGCCCACCACTGCATGCATCAGAAATAGAGCTAGGCCTATGCAGAAAATGTAGGAACACAGATCTCTTCAGCATGGGACACTCAGCAGTGGGTCCTAGTCTCTATAAATCATTCTAGGTGTCAGAACTGTAGGGGGGATCAGACCAAGCGTAACAACAAAAAGATCTCTTTTTAAATCATGGCAGGAGGTGACAGTTCCACATAAAAAGATAAGCATGAGTCAGGATCCCCAACTAGTAAGCAAACAACGAAATCCTCATGTACCAGTGACCAGAAGGAGGTAGGGATTCATGTCGCTTTCTGTCACACTAGGAGGACCACACCCAGAGTCTGGCAGAAGACATTCTGGCATCTTGGAACATGTCCAGTAGAGCAGTATGGAAGGATGTGGGAATTCTGGGTAACTGATATGGACATGGATAGGGGATACCCAAAGCAAAAAAAGGCAAAGTTCACAGAAATATGTTGTGTATGGTGTGTTAGTTGCATGACTTCTGATGGCCTTTACTTCTCAGAGCCCTCAGTTATTTATGTTATGACGTGATGGTGGTGACAGATGCAAAGGGTGTAGGGAGAACTGAGTCCTAGGCAGAATGGGCTCCCAAACAGGCTACATCTTGACCCAGGCCCCATTTCTCCCCAGTTTGTCCACCAGGGGGAGCCTGGGGCCCAGCAGAGCCCAGCCTGTACCAGCTCTGCCTGTCCTCCCCCAATGCTGCAGCCTCAGCTGCTGAACTCCCACCCTGCCTGCCCGCGCTTCCAACAGCAGCCTTCTCACCCACTCCTTACAAACCCAGAACAGGCCTAGCAGGGGAGTCGCTTGCAGCAGCACTGGTTACAGCAATAGCTACAGGTTCTCCTGACATCCGGCAAGGAGGAAGGTGGGAAAGAGGAAGGTAGCCGTCTTTTCCCCCCATCGACCCCCCACTCACCCCAGACCCATCTCTTCTAGTTCAAAACCTGAAGATACCTAAGGCTCTCTTGGCTTTTCCCAGGTCAGTATCTCACCAGGTCCAGAGGCCAAGACTCCTAGGGGTGATTAATCTCTAGGGAACAAATAACGTGCCTTTACGATAGGAAGACTCAGATTCTTTAGCAACTAGTAGTATAACCTTGAATAAGGCCCCTTGGACTTGATGCCTCAGTTTCTCCTTCTCTAAAATGGAGTTGCTGATGCTCACTAAGTGGGCTTTATGGTGAAGTCCAGATGAAGTAATCAAAGATAGACAAGCAGTTAATATGTAGTCAAGAGACATTCAAAGTGCTATTTAAACCTCTTTATTAGCCCAGTAGGAAATGTGATGCAAGAGATTCCAACAAGCAACCTGGAAAGTGCACAGAAAAGAGAAAAGGAGTCCGAAGTGGGCCTGCAAGGATGGAAGAAGGGCAAATGGGCTTCCAGCCAGCCAAGAAATCCAGACCTGTGTCTGCAGGATGGAGACTTTGAGAGCAATGGAATTCTGAAATTGAGGTAGATTTGGGTCTTTTCACTGGGCTTAATGTCCGCCCGAGTCAGGAACTGTATGTTTCTTCAAGCTCTCTCCGACCCCCTTTGGGCCTCAACTGGACCTGTCCGGCCAGCCAACACCCACATCTCTTGAGGCAATCTACTGCATCACAACTGCCTAGGTTGAAAAGTTCTCTTGATTTTATCTCAAATGTTCCCAACTGTTCCTTGTATCTGCTCCCTGGAGTCATACATAATGAGGCTGCTCCCTCCATCACAGGCCTGACCCCTCTCTAGAAGTCTGCAACCAGACTCAAGGACCACAATGCCCCATCCAGTCTTTCTCTGGCCCCATTCTGGGGCTGTCCCTCCAGCACACCACTCAGCTGAGGGTGCACTGCAGTGGAGCCTAGCCAAGCCCTGAAGCTGCAGCTGCTGCTCCTGGGGCCCAGCCATCTCAACCCAGCACCCCAGCCTGCTGCCTCACCATGGGGGAGTTGCAGAGAGCTGTCTCCCGGCAGATTTCCTGAGGCAGAAGGCTTCCCCACCCCCAGCCCAGCCTCCAAGAGACACTCCACTAGTTGTGGCACATGGTAGGACCAGCTGAGCAGAGAGAGGAGGGGGAAGCCTGTCCATTTGCTAAGGACTTCAGACTTGTTCCTTGGTGTGGTTGGGTTAGTAGCATAACCATTGAATCTCAGTTGGCAAACCTTGCCTTTAAAAGAAATATAGGGGAAATGATGAACTGCCAGAAGAACGGACTCAGTCAAGGTCACAAAGCCAATCTGCAACAGAGCTGGAAGGAAAACCCAGTTCTCCTATCTCCCAGTTCAGTGTTTGTTCCACTATAGCAGCAAAGCATTAGGAGAGCCTTTAGGGCATCCCTGTGAACCTTCATGCCCTTGACTCACAGCCTAATACATCTATCTCAACCAGCACACAATGGAATCTATATGGGAAAAGTGGACCCTGCCCATGTCCCATCAACTCAGAAAATATTTCTATCTTGTCTCAGATACATGTACAGACCCCAGCAGCAGAACTAAAGCTGATCCAACAGATGGGAGATCTATGCCTTCCCTTCCTGGTAGGGCTCTTTAAATGGGTGTTGTTTTCTTGAAGGGTGGAGACCAGCTGGACTTTGAGAAACTAACCAAAGGCCTAGCTTCCATCTTTGCTCCCCCATCTTTGCCACCATCACCACCACCACCCATGCCAAGATGTGCTGCATTTCCCCTCAGAGGGATGTCTCAGCCGCCAGAATCCATTCTGGTCCCCACCTGCCTAGACAAGATTTACACCCCCCCCCCAAAAAAAAAGGTGTGTAGGAGTGTTTCTCTCCTTTGGGGCTTTGAGTTGAAACCAAATCTGTCTAAAAATATTTAATCCATCCTCTGGAAAGGATACACCTGAGGGTTGAATAAGTGGAGGGCGGTAGTGGGGATTGCTTTAGTCTCTGGCTCTGGTTCTGGAGGTTAAAAAAAGAAAAGAAAAGAAAAAGAAAGAAAGAAAGAATAAAGCCTGCACTAATCTGACCAAACCAGTGTGTGGTAGCTAGGGAAAGCATGTCAGCTGATTGAGGAGGACCTGGCTTCTCTTGATTGGGACAGAAGAAGCAGGAAATGGGATCAGGCATGGGCTTCATATACTTTATCCGCCAGATAAGTTGGAGAGGAATCTAGAGGAGAAGGGAAAGGTGGGGTGGGGGGTTGCAAACACATTCCTTACTTTCTCTGGAGGGTTGTAGCCGGGCTGGTGCTGGTACTGGTGCTGTGACCTCCGCCCGCGCCAGGGCTGGAGCTTCTGGAGGCTCCACGGCTCAACTGGCCCCGCTCCCGCGGTGGCCGCTGCCCCACGCCCACCGCTGAGGAATAGCCGGCTTCCTTCTCGCGGCCCGAGTGCGCTGGCCCAGCCTCCCTCCCGCCACGCTCGCGACCCAGGGCTGGGTTCTCGTGGTGCAGGTGGCACTGGGCCACGTCGCGCTCGCGGGCTGTGTAGCCGGTAGTGTCCTGGAGCTGATAGGAGGCTTCTCGTTCCTTGTCCCGATAGATAGCTTCCCGGTTCTGGTAGGCGCCATCCCGGTTCGGGTAGCCCACGTCCCGGGACGCCTGGTGGAACTGGCTTTCCCGCAGCTCGCGGTGATGGAACTGGGTCTCGCGCAGGTTCTGGTACTGGCTCTCGCGGCCAGGGCTATCCCGCGCGCCAAGGGGGTCCCGGTGCAGTTCCCCGCGGTGCAGCTGGCTCTCCTCCCGCAGGTCGCGGTTCTCCTGGGTGAGCTGGTCCAACTGGCCCTCCAGCTCTTCGATGCGCCGCCGCTGGGTCTCCAACAGCTGCTGCTGACTCTCAATGATGTTGTTCAGCTCCAGCAGGTACTCCACTGCCCGATTGGGGCTCTCAGATCCCGGGCCACCCGGGGGCCCGGACCCCGCCTCCATCCTGGCGGCCCAGGGACAGGGGAAAGGGCAGGAGAGCCCAGTCCCCGCTCGCTCACGGCGCCACCCTCCCCCGGGCCCAGCCGGGGGAGGGGGCCGGCGGGACGCGAGGGCGCGCACCGGGCTCGGGGGCCCGGGGGCCCTAGGGGGCCCGGGAGACAGCGCTGGGGCCGGCGGCACGGGGCGCAGGAGCTGAGGCTACCGCTGCCGCCGTCACCGCCACCACCACCGCCAGGGCTCGGAAGGACGCGGCCCACGGCGCTCCGCCCGCTGCGGAGTCACTGCGCAGCGCGGCCGCGCGGGACCGCCCCGGCCGCCGGCCCGCCCCCCGCCCCTGCCCCCACCCAGCTCTCCCGACCCGCCCCCGCGCGCCCCACCTGCAGTCGCCACCAGCACCCCAGCTGGACCAGCCCCAAGGCACTGACACCTCAGCTGGAGGCAAACCTTAGCTCGGTCTGCAGGAGATAACTCCATTTCAGCTGTCCCGGGGTCTTCACCTAACAGCCTAATGAAGTCCTCCAACCTATCCTAACATGGGCTGGTCCAACAGGCCCAAAGATCCAACACATCAGAACACCCATCCCAGCAGTCTCAAGACAACCAATTCAGACTAATATCCCTCTCATCTGCCAACTCCGAACAATATCCCATTCCCTATCCCAGCTGGCTTCCTGTCTTAGGCGATCTCCTTGACTTTCCATTCCAACTAGTCTGTAGATCATCCCTCCAACCCTGTACTTCTTGTGTTTCTCTAGCTCTGTGATCTTACAGGCCACCCAGTCTGTAGCTCCAGATCCCAGGCAGCCCCTGGAATCCTACTCCCACTCCCACCCCGGGAACTTAATAAGCATTTGCTTCCAGCCAGCCTCTAAACTCTCCATTCAAATCAATGCTCAGATTCCCAATCCTATCCAAGCCCGAGATTCTCCATGTTAGCCAGTCACTGGGTCTTTTGACCAAAGGCACCCATTCCAACAAGCCCTCAGACTCCCCATTATAGTCTGACTTGATGGCAAAGCATCCTTCTTCAACCATCACTTTCTATTCCCCCATGGAAATGGTATTTTCATTCATTTCATCATTGCCAGCCAATGAAGTTTGATCTATCCATCAAGACTTAAGTCAAATGGTCAGCATGGATCTAGAATGCCTTCACTTGTAAGGTTGAGGCAGGAGAATTGTCAGGAGTTCAGGGCAAACCTGGGCTAAATAATGAGTTCCACACAATGGTGAGCTACAGCATGAGATGCTATCTCCAAAAAAAAATCAACATAACAATATAAACGTTGGGGGCTAGAGAGATGGTTCAGAAGTTAGGTGCACTGGCTGCTCTTCCAGAGATCCTGAATTCAATTTCTAGCCCCCCCCCCCCATGGCACCTCTGACTATCTGTAACTCCAGTTCCATGGGGATCTGACACTCTCTTTTGGCTTCCATGGGCACCGGGCACTGTACATAAATGCTAGCAAAACACTCATATACATGGAGGAGGAGGAGGAAGAAGAGGAGGAGGAGAAAAAAGTCTTAAGTTAAATGCCACCTCTCTGATGCTGTTCCTGACTTTCCCAGTGATAAATGTTCTGTATTTCTGCAGAGCTCCTGAAGACTGAATAGGAACAGCAGACTGAAAAGTGCTGAAAAGGATATGACTAGAGAGGAAGCTCAGTGACAACAAAATAGCCAGCTTTCTGACCTGAGGTTGGATCCAGAATGGTTTGAAGACATGGCAAATGCCTTCTGAGCCTATGCAGCACTTCTCCAGTATGTTTAGGTGGCCACTGAATACTGGGCTTAAGCTCCAACTGCTCAGGATTGCCTTGATAGACCCAGTTATAGAATGAATGTTCTTAAGCTATTCATTCACAGGCTGTTGAACAGAAAGTGAAATAAAGTTAATGGAAAATAAACATCACTTTCTTTTTAAAGGTTTATTATTATTATTATTATTATTATTATTTGTGTGTGTGTGAGTGAGTGTAAGTGTATGCTACAAATGTACAGGTGCCCTTGGAGACCATCAATTCCCCCTGGAGCTGGAGTTACAGGTGGTTGTGAGTGGTGGGTGCTAATATGGGTGCTGGGAAATGAACTTGGGTGCTTTGGAAGAGCAGCAAGTTCTTTTAACCTCTGAGGCTCTAAATCTCAGTTTCTTAAACATACACAATAAGATACCACATCCTCTACGAAGGCTAAATCAAAGGGATCCATTGCTTTGTAAAACAGTCTGGCTGTTCCTTAAAAGGTAAAATAAATAAATAAATAAATAAATAAATAAATAAATAAATAAATAAATGAATGAATGAATGAATGAATGAATGAATGAATGAATGAATGAATGAATGAACGAACGAACGAACGAACAAACAAACAAACAAACAAACAAATAAATAAATAAATAAAATAGAGCCAACAGGTCTACTTCTGGGTATTTGTCCAAAAGAAGTGAAAATATCCAACTATACAAAATCTCATGGAGTATACATTGTTGCCTTATAAATAATAACCCCAAAGTAGAAAAAAACCAAACACATCAGTTGATAAATGAATAAATAAAATGTGGCATAATCAAAAATTGAAAATTTGGACTGGAGAGATGGTTCAGCACTTAAGAACGCGTGTTCTTTCAGAGGACCTGAGTTTGATTCCAGCAGCAACAAGGCAGCTCACAATCACACATAATTCTAGTTCCAGAGGATTCAACACCTTCTGTGGGCACCAGGCACATATATGTTACATGTCACATGTATGAGGCAAAATAACCATACAAATAAACTAAATAAATCAAAAATTAAAAACAGGATGTTATTTTACCAATAAAAAAATGAAGAGTCTAGTGTGATGGCACATGCCTGTAATCCCAAGAGGTTGAGGCAGGAGGATTGTGAATTTCAAGCCAGCCTAGGCTACATAGTGAAATTCTGTTTTAAAACAACAGAAATAACAAAGTAATAATACGTTAAAAATTATGAGTGAGAGAGGAGGTGGGTGAGGAGGAGGGTGGGAGGGGACTGGAAGGAGTGAAAGAAGGAGAAATTGCAGTTGGATGTATTGAAAACAAAAATAAATTTATATATATACATATATATATACATATATATATATATATATATATATATATATATATATACATACAGTGGGTGAACTGCAAAAACATTGTACTAAGGGAAGTAAACCAGTCACAAAAGACAAATATTGTATGATTCCTTTTTACAAATTCCCAAAATAAACAACTCTCTATAAATAAGTAAATTAGAGTAATAGTAATAGAGGCTGGATAGGTGGGGTAGTAGAAAGTGTCTGCTAATGTGTATGGGACTTTATTGGAGGGGATAAAAAGATCTTTAAAAGGAGTTTGTGGTAACGATAGTCTAACATTACTTGTATACCAAAAGCCACTAAATGGTACCTTTTAAAAGGTCCAGTTTCCATCTTTAATACCAGCATGTAAGAAGCCATCATGATCCACAGAACAAGTTCCAGGGCAGCAGGGTTACACAGAGAAAGTCTATCTTGAAAAAAAGGGGGGGGGAGGCAGTTTCATAGCATGTGAATTATATCTCAATATCAATAAAGCTGTTTTAAAAGAAAAGTGTTGCACAAAACTAGCATATAAGAACAATAGTTATAATAAAAGCAATTATTTTACTGTTATGGTGATTCCTATGTTCTGGGTACTATGCTAAACAACTTAAAAATATGAACTTACTTAATATTCATGTTATGTGGTAGGTTCTGTTATTACTTCCATTCAATTCCTAAGGAAAATAAAATGAAAACTGAATGATTTGCCAATAGTCACACGGAGGGATAACCAGAGTACTTATTCAGAAGCTTCCTTCTCACTCCTTTGCATTGTTGCCCAGTGTCTTGTACAAAAGAGGCACTCTGTAAAAGTTAAAGTCATATATCTAGTGAGTATTTCTATTCACTCAGCAAACAGCTGTAAAGCATTGTCCATATTCCAGGCAATACCTGCATGTTCATCCTTATCTGTATGTCATTCAAATTCCCTCTAGGGTTGGAAGAAAATCGGTACTAAGGTTCATTTACAAAATACTATGTCTACTATGTATCAAGCATTTCTCGGAACACTGAAGATATAACAATAACCAAAACAGACAATCTCCTAGTAACATCAGAGGCTACACCCATAAGGTTTCATCAACATGACTGCCCAAATGTGACATGAAAAGTACAGAATCAATGGACATGACAAGGTGGATGGGGAAAACTCATAAGGCCTCGACTCTCCACAAAAAAACTACAGGCAACTGAGGACAGCTGGAAGTGGTAAGTGCTTTTTACCCAGGGAAGAGCACATCAGTGAGTTGGCTAGTGGCAAATGGTCAGTTCTGACAACATATCTGAGAACATTCTTCCATAATCCATATCCACCTAAAAAACTGTGAGTAACTTTATTTGGAAATAAAGGTTCTTACAGATTTAAGCAAGTTAAGATAATCTCTGGTGAAGTTAGTGTGTTCTAATTCAATAGTGATTGTTAATGTGACAGGATTTAGAATCACAATAGAAACAAATTTACAGGAATGCTTGTGAGGGACTACCTAGATTATTTCACCTAATGTAGGAAGACTTACCCATGGGTCAGCAGCCTAGACTGTCCTAAGATGAGAAGGAAGACTGACTTGCACATGTGTATCTCTCTCTGCTTTCTGACTGTGGATGCAGTGTGGCCAGATGTTTCAAGATCCTGCTGACTTGACTTCCCTAAATGGTGCAATTGTACCCTCAAAACTGTGAGCCGAAGTAAACTTTGACCCTTAAATTGCTTTTGTCACAGATTACAGCAACAGAGAAAAAAATAGCTAATATATAAAATAAGTAGGGCTTTTTGTTTTGTGGGGTTTGTTGGATATTTTTTATTTGGCCTGTTTTTTGTTGTTGTTGTTGTTTTTTTTGTTTTTGTTTTTGTTTTTTTGTTTTTTGTTTGTTTTTTTTTTTTGAGACAGGATCTCTGCACATAAGCCTGGCTGTCCTGGAACTTACTCCGTAGACCAGGCTGGCCTTGAACTCATAGAGATCCACCTGTCTCTGCCTCCCAAACACTGGGATTAAAGGCGTGTGTCACCACATCCAGCTGAAGTGAGGCTCTTGCTATGATAAACCTGACTGTGAGAGCTTTTGTTATAATAACCCTGACTATGGAGTTCTTAGGCGTTCAGACCTGTTTGTAACTGGAATATTGAAGACTATGTATATGGTACTTGGGGTTAGGAAAACTAACATGCTGCAAGTAGGACTTACCATGGGAACTTGGAAGACAAGCCAGCTGAGAGGTATATAGAGGTTTTAGAGTAGGGACAAGGACTCTTGAAAAAAATGGCCTACGGCCCATTCATGGTTTTGGTCAAGAATTTGGTTGCATTCTGCCTGTGTCCTAAGAACATGAATGTTGTTTGATTTAAAGGTGTTTGATGAAGGAAATTTCAAGACAAAATGGCATTTGTGCTATGGCATGGCTACTGTTTATTGTTTTGATCCAGGTATACTGTAAGAAAGGAAAAGGTAAAGCAGAAAGATATAAAAATTGTGGATTTTACTGAGAAGAAGACTGTGAGCAAATTTAACCTTATAGATCAGGCAGGTTTGAAAGTAGCTATAAGTGTTAAAGAGACTGGCATCATTAAAGAGAACCCTGTGCTTTACACAGGGACAGTAAGAATGGTGTGATGAACATAGAACAACACCCACCAGAAGTTCCATTGTACAAAGATACATGTCATTTAAAGGAAGAAAGTCTAAAGCAAAAGGATTCTCAGATCCTCAAAGCAACAGCCTAAGGAAGTGTGTGCCAATGGTCAGCACATAGAAGTTGGTACAACTGTGGTCCAAGTGTGTGATCTGGCATGAGAATTCAGTGGTAGCATCCATGTGGTAAATAGTTTGAAAGCATGAAAAATGCAAGATCGAACAAGTCATAGATTCTTACTTCATACTTTCAGAGAGCATCAGAGGCCAGGCAAGGTCTCTTGTGGGCAAGGCTTGAGGCCCATCAGGGAGACCCTAAGAGGCTACTGCAGAAAGCCAAAAAGGTAAAATCCTAAGTTGCAATGGAGATCCCAGCATGTTGCCAGTGCCAAAACCATTTGACATCTGCTGAGGGAAGCTGTAGGCATAGGGTGGGCTCAACCCGAAAGAGAGGCTACATGTTCTGCGTGTGGCAAAGCTAGAGAAGCAGGGTTATCTAAGCCATTTACAGTCTGAATGATTCCATCTGGAACCCTAGATGTGAGGTGTGGAGCTTCAAACCCTGGTATTATCTCCGCTGGGTTTTGGTTTTACTTTAGTCCATTCATTCCTTGTTATGTCCCCATTCTTCCCTTTTGGAATGAGAACACCTATTCTGTGTCATTATTTAAGTTGGAAGTGCATAATTTATTTTTGATGTTATAGGAACTCACAGTTAAGAGATTGCCTTGAGTCTCAGATGAGATTCAGATTTTTGCTTATTCTTCTGATTTATTTTTATTATATGTGTATGAGTCTTTTGCTTCCATGTATGTATGTTTGCATACTACATGCATGTCTGGTACCTGCCGTGGCCAGAAGACTGCATCAGAACTCCTGGAACTATAGATGACTGTAAATTACCATGTGGATGCTAGAAACTGAACCCAGGTCTTCTGCAAGAATATGAGTGCTGAGCCCTCTTTCTCAAGCCTTGACTTTGGACTTTTAAACATTGTTGGGATTATTAAACACTGTGAAGATTTTTGAAGTTTGCCTTGGTGTATTTTGTGTTATGAGACACTGAGTCTATGAGTAAAAGAAGTGGAGGGTTAATGGCTGAGGGCGCACATGGAGACAGGTGGAGTAGTGACTGTTACTAATGACTATTGATTCAACAGGATCCAGAATCATTGTGGAAAAAAAAATCTCTTATGAGAGATTATGGTTATTAGGTTAACTAGGTTGGAAGGGAAGACATATACACCACATATACTCCACAGGCTGGGGTTCTGGACCATATACCACTAAGGAAGAGAAATGAATAAACAAGATTTTGTGTGTCATGGGAGGAAAGGAAGACTCGGAAAAACACAAGCATTGAGGGCAAATGAGAGACACACGTTGTGTGTGTGTGCATGTGTGTGTGTGTGTGTGTGTGTGTGTGTGTGTGTGTGTGTGTCTGTACATGAGTGTTGTAATCAAGAACAGTTGGGAAACCATTGCCTGATTAGCTTGAAAATTCTATTGTCAACGAATATGGACCTTCTCTTATAGACAATGAAAAGTTTAAGTGAGCCATCCACATAGGTATTGTAGGCAGCAAACATGCCACACTGCAAGATGACGTCAGTATTGGTTTGTTATTGTTGTTCAGTAGAAACCATGGTACTACTTCTCTTTTTGCCTGCCACCTCCCAGAGTCATTTCCCAGAAGCATCTGCAGTCAGTGAGACTGTTCCAATTCTCCTTATCCAAGGATCACCTTTGCCAAAGAATCTGTGCTAGAGGAGGAAAGAGCCCCCAAACCAGTTCTCACCACTGCCAGTATCTAGTCAATAAGAACTTGTCGTGATGTTGAGAGCCATGAAACATTTTCCTCAGATGGTGGCATCTGTTCAAACTGGGGCTTGTCTACTAGATTCTCACAGCTCTGTCTATGCACAGACCTTCTCCTACACCTGTTAGCTGCCAAGTACAAAATGGGAATATCGAGATTAAAAGAAAATCAGGATCTGGGAGTGTCTCTCAATGGTAGAGCACATTCTTAGCATGTGCAAGTCTTGCCAGTCATGGTGGTGCACACCTTTAATCCCAGCACTCGGGAGGCAGAGGCAGGTAGATCACTCACTGCCAGCCTGGTCTACAGAGTGAAATCCCATCTTAAAAAAAAATCTTTCCCACAGGCAATTAAGTGCCCAGAGGAACTCATTTTCGAGGTGAGGACACTGAGAACCAGAGACTGGCTGAATCTAATTGCCGTAGCCAGTGGCCACTAGTCTAGTTGACTACTACTCTAGTGCTTTTCTTTGACTATTTGCTGGGGTTTGCTGTTTCAAAGAGACAGAAAACATGAGAATTTAGATCGCAGAAAGATAGGAAAGGAACCATTTGTGTGGAGCACAAAAAGAGAGAAAGGACTTTTCTCTTGGGTATCCTTACAGAGATAGCGGTGCTTAAAACTGAGACAGCTCTTAGCTAATTAATTAACTATACTGCCAGCCCCCTTCCCCCTAGTGGGGATGGGGTGAGATGTAACCAAAGTACTTGTCAGCCTCTAACAACTGCACAGAGCAAGCCTAATAGGCTGCTGTGGAGTTTCGTTTTAGGAGAAATTTTCTCTCTGAATATGATTTGTAAGCTTGATCCTGTCAGAACATAAAACCACATAACCCATCGTGTTTCCAATTTTGTCCTAACTGCCACAAAACTTCGAGCCAAATTCAGAGTCCAATTATAATCCAGTTCATTTTAGGTACCTGGCAACATCTATTTGTGCTTCCTTCCCTTGGTGGCTGGTCTGTCTTCCTTCACATTTTAATCTCCAATTGTCTTTCTTTCATGTTATAAACTGACGAGTCACCTAATATCCTCTTTAAAGTAGGCGAGATATAAATCTCACATAAACTAAACTGTATTTACAGGTTTTAAGGGGATTTAAAACAATGAAGAACATTTGAAGAAACAAATGATATTTGGCCTACAGGAAATCAGGCTTCTAAGGTCATGATTACTGTCTTCAAATATCCAGTAGGCTACCAGGAGAGTAATGTAGTAGAATTATTCTGAATAGCTTCAAAGTGCACAGTCAGAAGTAATGGGTGAAAATTACCAGGAGACAGAACCCAAGGGAAGAAACCTTTTCCAGGAAGGCTTAATCAACAAGGTGAGTTCACTGTCACTGGAGGCCCTCAGATAGTTACTAGATGGTATCATTTGGAGGGTCTATTGCAACAGAGAATGGAAACATATTAGATAGGATGGTTTTAAAGTCCCTTTACAGCCCTAACACGTGCAAGACATCATCATAGCTGTAAATTAGAAGACAGGATGAAAATGAGGAAGGATATGGAGGGAGAATAGGAAAGATGCAAAGATTCACTAAATACTAGGATATTCTACCCCAAATAAATCTTGATCGCTTCAGAGACACTCATAAGTGGAATAATGGGCTAGGAACAGAACCGAAGTCTGCTTAACCTAGTCCTGTTCCATGTAATTCTTACAGGGGAAAAAACTGAAAATCCCTTTCCATTGCTCTATACACCATAGGCTGTTATTCAAAAAAGAACAGACCAATGCTATTAAGAGTTTAAAGGGACAGAGATCATGTGATCCACACCCCTCATTTTATGACTCAATAAAGAGACTCAGAGAGAGCTTGCTGTAGTGGCTCATACCTGTAATTTGAGCATCAAATTCAAAGCCAGCTTGGGTTTATATAATGAGGTTTGATCTTTAGGTAGATAGATACAACATAGATAGATAGGTAGATAGATAATGGATAAGTGGGAGCAGGCCTTAGAAAATAGAAGGAAGTAGTCTTCCCATTGCCCACTTCATCTCATAAAGAGCTTCTCAATCAATTTTTCCTTCTTTCAATCTTTTAACAAGGCTTGATGTTGAACCCTTGCACATGGGGAGTACACAATTAGCAGTTGGGACATTGAACTTAGCAGAACTGTCCCAAAGTGCTGAAACCAGAAGTTGGGCCTTATAACATGAACTGTGGTGTTTTTTATGACAAAATACCATTTTATTCTAATCAGACAAACAGATTTTCACATCTCTTTACCAAAAGCCTGGAGTCATACAAGAGCCGACATGAGATAAGCTGTGGTCCCGAGGAGCAAATGCTCTTTCTACGGCCTGCATATTTGCTGTCAAGGGAAGCTTCTCCTCTTTTGCATACTTCCTGCCTGTGTATCCTTCAGCTCTCAGTTCATCAGCAGCCCCTTCTCTCATTCCCAATGTAGGCAGGTCCCTCTGATAGATGCTCTCTGTGAGTCCTTTTTCTTGCCCAGCACAACAAGCTTGTAATTGCATATTGACGTGTGCAGTGCTTTGTTGCTTACCATCTGCTTCTTCCTTTGGACAGTTAGTGTTGCAAGGTCAGGTATTCTTCTGTCTATTTTTGCATTCTCCACTCAATATCATGGGTATAGTAAAAATCTTGGTACATGGTAGGTGAACAATAAGCAATTCCTGTCTGTCGGATGCCTAAATTAACACCCTAATATTAATTATGATATGTAGCTAGATAGATCATAACTACAGTTTAGTGTGATAGGTGTTTTCTTCCTTAGGAAGAAGATAGCTAGTTTGGGGATCAATGGCGCTGGTCTAGGATGACCTCAGAAATGTATATGCTGCCAGGAAACTATAGGAAGAACAGCACAGCTTTGTAAAAGTGCCTCTTCTTCAGATAAACCCCAATAGGTTTCAGAATTCCTTTACTTTCCCAGTTCCCCTGGAAGCAAACGGTTCTGCTAGAGCAGGATAAACTTAACACAACTGGCAGTCAGACCACAGAAGCGCTGCTCCAGGAAGCTCAGAGATAGGAGTCTAGCTTGCTTTGCTCCTTAGCATTCTCATCCCTAGGAGCAAGTTTAAGAACAATGATTGGTTCTGGATTCAGGAGACAGTTCTGCACCTTTTGGCTAGGGGAAGACCTACCGTCAGGCAGAAGAGTGTTGCCCTCTTGTGGTAATAATAATGATGATAAATGATTATTAGTACCTATGATCTCCGATAGAATGACCAACCTTTCTAGCCTCTCAGAAGTGTTTTGAATCACTGAAGACCCCAGATCGCATGAAGGCTCTGAATGTCAGTTAAACCAGGGCATTTGGCCGTACTACCTCTTCCTAATGCTCAACATACCCTGCATACACATGATCTCACTAGATAACTCATGATTCTGAAGGCTGGGAATCAGGACTCTGTTTGGACAGAGCCTTCAAGATCCAGCCCATTTTTCAGATGAGGAAACAAAGTCTGAAAAACCTTCTGCATTTGCTACCTTGTTCCAAATTAGCAATAGAATAGCCTCTAAACTGCAGACCCCCAGCCTCATGCTCTTTGCCCCATCTAGCACTTCCTCAGCTACTTGTCAGTTTGTGAAGCTCTTCTAAGAGGTCTTTTCTAAATCACCTGCTCTGCTCCTTCGGCCTTTCATCCCCCCCCCCTTTAAAAACTGGTACTGTTTTGTAGCCTCTAAATGTGTAATGAGGGGAATATTTCCCAGGGAAAGAAGCCAAGAAGATGGGGTACTGCTCACAGGCTTGCCCTGACAGACCACTTTGCCTTCATATACTCCCCCTCCCCTGCTTCCTCGCCCCTCCCCCTCCCATCTTTTTTAAGGTTTTCTTCTTTCGTCAGCCACAACCCGACTTCTATCCCCAGAAATACTGGGAAGGAGAGCAACCTTAGTTTAGGGTAGTCTCAGGTTTGTCCAGTGGCCCTAAGGAAGGGCATCTAGCGCTGAAGAAAAAGGAGAAATGAGGAGGGAGGCTTCCGCAGTCACCAGGTGGGATATATTTGAGAATCAAGAGCTAAGGAGAGGTAAGGAAGCATCACTGCAGCCAGCCGCTCTGGGAAAGGAGCCACCTTGTCTGACTTCCTTGCCCGAGCAAGTCTATCAGAAGAGAGGTCCTAGTTTCCTGACCGCTTACATTTACATATCCTTCTTTGTTCCTTGGTCCCTGACAAGGACCCCCCCCCCCAAATCAGCTCCTGCCTCTCCCCTCCACTGAGACAAATTTGCAAACTCCCACATCTCTGTGGAAACGGCAGAGAGCAGGAGAGAAGAAAAAAGGAGAAAAATCCACCCACATGCCAACAAACTGGAAAAAAAATAACCCAGGCCTTGTCTCACTCAGCTGTTGGCTTGCCTCTCCCTCCCACTGTGGCGGCTGCTCCTGCCTCCTGGACAGAGACCTGGATCTCTTCAGCTCCCCTTTCTGTTCCAAGCTGACTTTGGTCACTATCCCCTGCCTCCAACCCCAGCCCAACTACCAGCGTGAGATTCCTGGATTCCATAATCAGAAGCGCTAGTAAGAAGAAATAGCAGATTTTCACCAAGCGCGTGAAGCAGGCTGTGAACCCCGTGCTCGTGGGGACCTTCTTCTTAGCCCACGGAAATAAATCAAGGCGATGGTTCCCAACTCACAGCTCTTCCTGTCAGGCTATTTGGCTCTCTGAAACTCCCTTACCTCTTCACCCCTCCTTACTAACCTTTCCAAGCTCCCTTTTCAGTCTGACTTCGTGTGTTTCCATCTCTTCATGCCCTCCCGTTTCCTCGCCTTCTCTCCGAGTTCTGAGCACCATTTAGAAAACAAAACAGAACAGAGCAAAACAAAATGGAGTGTGTTGCGAGGAAAGGAGCAATCTGGAAACTTTCTCCACCAGGAATATTGGGGAAAGTGGGAAAGCCTGAGGGGATGAGATTATGAACTCAGAGCACAGGAAGATAGTATTGCAAAGAGCTTTTGAGTTAACCTTTATCAGATAAGGTGGTCCAGAGACAAAGCTATTATATTATATGAACACACCCCCAAACACACACACACACACACACACCACACCACACACACATACATACATACACACAAACACCACCACACCACACCACAGCACACACACATACACACAAACACACACTCACACCACCACACCACACACAAACACACACTCACACCACCACACCACACACAAACACACACACACACACTGGAGAGCAGAAGAGTGAAAGATTCTAGGCAGAAGATTAAAATGGCAGATTTGTTTCTTCTTTCCAAATCCCTCTTCTTATTTGACTCCCTTGTTTGACTGTGTGGGATCTCTAGAATGTGGAGAGGGATACAGATTTTACTGTAGCTAGAGCTAACAAAAGAGATAAAATGGGCATCTTTGTTATTCAACCAAAGGAAAAAGAGTTCCATATTTTACCAGTATGATGCTTGCTATAGGATTTTGGAGTACTTTTTAAAAATCAGGTTAAGGAAATTTCCTCTTGTTCCTTGTAGTTAAGAAGTTCATTTGTTATTGAATACTATCTTCCTTAGAATCTTTTATAATGACCATGTTTTGTCTATTTTCTTTTTTATACACATGTTCAAGAATGAGCTCAGGGGTGGCAACATGGCTTAGTGGAGTAAAGATACTTTTGGCCAAGCTTGACAAGCTGAGTTTGATCCCTGGTCCCATGTGGTGGAAGAAGAGAACCAATTCCCACAAGTTGTACACTGACCTCCACATACATAATGTGACAATGAATCTCCCCTCAAAAAATTTAACAAAAAAAGGAATGAGCTCAAAAGAGAGAGATAACTTATACTACACAAACGTATCCTAAAGATCCACTGTCTAACTTAAGGGCAAAAGTCATGGGGGGGGGCTGGAAGTGTTCAAATAGAAGTGCAGCCATAGCCAGGTACAGTGGCTGATACATCCAATCCCGGCAGCAAGAGTATATGAATTCAAGGATAGCTTTGGCTACATAGGAAGTTTCGGGTCATCCTGGATACAGAGGGAGACTCTTTCTCAAAACAATAACAACAAATAATAGGTCATAGAAAAGTCCAAGCAACCTGTAGAAATCCCCAAACAGTCTCTATTTTAAAATCAAAATAAGACGAAATCCCCTGTAACTAGTTAGAAAGTATAGCATAATCATAAAACAAAGTCAACACACAAAAATCAACTGCTTCTTACATCGCAGCAGTAAACAATTAGAATTTGAAATTTTAAAGCAGCAAAACTATTTTAATAGCATCAATGAAATATTTAGATATAAATACAACAACAGAATAGGTCTTGGTATACAAAACAAAATGTTGATGAAAAAAATCTAAGTAAAGAAAGAATTATTCTATGTTCATGAATAAGCAGACTGGATACTATGAAGACCCATCTTTCCCAACTCAATACCTATATATAGTGTCCTTTCAGCCAAATTCCCAGCAAGCTTACATTGTGGGTATAGTCAAAATGTTCTGAAGAAAGGCCAAAGACCTGGTATAGCTACAACAATACTTAAGGAAGACAAAATTAGAGGGCTCATACTATCTAGTTTCAAGGCAACCACAACAGAAGTGAGTTACAGTACACAAAGGAGCTAAAGAAGGAATACACACATAGATCGACAGAGCAGACTAGAACACATTCTGAGAACTTGGCAACAGAGCTTACTGGAAAGAGGAGCTGAAGAAAATAAAGAAGAATCAGGTCAGGATCTTCTACAAACTTCTGCATGAGGAAGAAGGCCGCTGATACAGTCTCGCATTTCCTGTTTCCTTTTTAAAACCAACTTCTTGTCGATTTCCTTCCTGGAATAAATTGTGTCAAGTTCTCTCCCATCACTATAACTTCATGTTAGAACTGGTGTAAAAAGGATGATCCTTGTGGCGGTGTTCTATCACCCTAGCTACTCAGGAGTCAAAGACAGAATCACAAGTTCAAGACCTGTCTGGGCTACAGAGCAAGCAACCTTGACAACTTAGTGAGACTCTCAAACTACAAAGTAAAAAGCAGACTAGGTGTACTCTTTAGTACTAGAGAGGTTTCCTTGCATGAGTGAGGCCTCGGATTCAATCCTGAGAGAGGAGTGGGGGAGCAAAGAAAAATTCAAAAGGTGGGAGTAGTGGGGAAGTCCCACTAAAAAGCTTACCTTTTCTTTTAGTGTTTAAGCTTTGTCCTTTCCCCCTGGTGTTAGGGATCAAACACATGACCACCAAGCTAGATCCTCAACCTTCAAATTTTAAGAAGTAATAAAGATTAGGGTGGAGAATGTGACTGAGTGGTAGAGTGCTTGTCTAACATGTATGGGGCCCTGGGAACCATCCGCAGCATCACAGAAGTAAACGTTATAGAATATATGATTCTTTGACTTGTCTCCCATAATTCTCAGTGTTAGGGGTCTGTCTTCTTATGGATACTATACCTCCAAACCAAAGCCTTACTGCCTTTTCCTACTCTGTGGAGGGGATGCCAGAGAGTCTGTTACTGAGAGTCAATGAGGAAGGTAAATGCTATCCTGATTTTAAGAAGCTACAAATCTATGGTCATGGGACCTGGAATGTTCCTCATCCCATCATCTCAGAAGCTAAACAAGTTGGCCCATGGTTAGTACTGCCAATATAGTGCATTTGTGTAATGCCAGAATTTGGGAGTCCAAGGCAGGGGGATTTCTGAGAGTTAAAGGGCAGTCTAGGATATATAATAAGTTCAAGACCAGCCTAGAATACATAGTGAAATTCTATCTAAAAGGAAGAGGAGAAAGGGCGAGGGAGGAAAGAATTGCTCCATGGCTGAGATGGCTTAGCAGTTAGAGCAGTGGCTGTTGTTCTGAAGGACCCAGATTCTGTTCTCAGTACCGATATAATAGCTACCAATCCTCTCTAACTCCAGCTCCAGGGTACTTGATGCTCTGTTCTAGCTTCCATGTACACTGCATACATATGGTACATGAACATATATTCAGGCCAGACTATTCACATACATAACATAAAAGTCTTTCTTAAAAGAGAAAAGTTCCAAGCTTCGTGTGCTAAGGATCTCTTTGCCCTATAATTTGTGTCTTAATTAAGCATGAGACAGAAATTGAAAAAGAAAAGAGAATAAACTGAAGGAGAAAAGGAGAAGACGGTTACAGTCTGTTAATGGAAAGGCTAGGTTCTGGAGCCTCTTGTGCAGACTGTACCCAACACTTTGGTCCTTGATCTCAGAAAAATCTCTTGGTTTGCAGCTGCAGGAGAAATGGGAAGATGCTTGCTATACAAGAAAATAATCCATGTAGTGAGTACACCTTGTTAGAGTGGAAAGATAGATAAGTAAAGTGGGTAAATGCAGAGCTGCTTCTCAACGTTTTGTGGAGTTACTCATCTGTCTGAGAATGTGGTAAAGGCTCCAGCCTGCACACTGTCCCCAGAAAACATGCAAATCACACAGCATACCAAGTTTTGCCTGTAATTCAGAATGTTTGAGTGTGCTCTGAACCATCCAGTCTATGAACACCTGAGTTAGAAATATAGAGATCTGGAGTGTCTCTATGAGTGTCAAGTACAGCTGTAACACGAAACTGAAGCAGGAAGAACACTTGAATGCAGGAGTTTGAGGTTACCTTGTGCAGCATAGCAGGGATCCATTTAAATAAAAGGAAAGAGAGCATTCATGAGCAGTAAGTGGATTACCTTGGTGTACAATCTGCTTGGTCAAAGAGGAAGTCCAGGTTTATGGCTGAGGCAGCTAAATGGGTAATGGAGCCTTTCACCGAGGAGAACACCCAAACAGAAATAGGTGTCTAAAGAAAAAAATATTGAATGGTCTGCTATGTCTTATCTGCCTTTAGGAAGGCATCCATGAGATGGACATAGGATCTGGTGTTCAAGAAAGACATGTAGGTTGGAGCTACAGAACTAGGAGCCATCTTGTAGGTGATTAATAAGTACAGAGGAATGGATGGATCACCTGCAAAGGCTTCACAGAGCGAGCCACATTCAGATCGGCAATGCAGGACTACATACAAAACAGAACTCTGACACACAATCTGAAGCAACCTGCCTAGGAAACTTACCCTTTACTTACAGTAAAGAGCCTAGGAAGCAAGCTCATAGCAAGTGAGACCCTTAAGAAGTTCGGTGATTACGGCTAGTGAAAGTTAGATGAATGACTTCCATAACAACTGATGCCAAATGACACTTTCCCAAGTTCTCGTACCCCCTTTTAACTTAGAACTAACAACAGAAAGGCATGTACCCCTAACTAATCACATGGGATACCATGCTTCTAGCTGCTGATGGCTTTCCAGGCCAAATAGCCTCTAATCAGGGCACACCTGAAGCTGTCTCTTTTCCACCCTGAACCTTCCCTCCTCTACCTGCCTCTGATTCTTGACCGAAACAAAACAATGCTGGATTTCCTTGCTGTAGCAAGCTCTAATTAATAGCTTTTCCTATTCTCATTTGGCTTGTCTCTGCCCTCCCCTCAACCCACCCAAGAATGAGAAAGGGGCTTGAACATAGCCTTATCAAACAAAAACATTTAATAAAAGGAAAGAGAAAGAAGACCCCCCCCAAAAGTGACAGACGTAGGGGCAATAAAGGAATAAAGAGCAAACCCAGGAAGAGTGTATGTCACCAAAATCAAATGGAGGGAGTGGTGTATGGTGCCAAATATCACACAAAACAAAGTCTGAATCAACTAGATTTAGAAACAAGACCATTGGCAGTCTTGCAGAGAGCAGTTTCCATGGAGTAGTGGGCGTGGATGGCAAATTACAATGGGCTAGGCAGGAAAGAGTTGAAGGCAAAATGAAAAGGGGTTAAGAAGTGACGGAGGAGAAGAGATTAAAAAGTGAAGGGGAGGCGAGGAGGTGGGACAGCGGTGTTAACACCGTTCTCAAGCTGTTTGTCTGTGGCAGGGAGAAGAACAGGGCCAAAGACAGAGAGCAATGAACCCCGAGCAGTGTCTTTGTATGGATCTTTATTGATGCAGAATTCTGCAGTATAGATTTCATATGATTTAAGTACACACTTAAAATTGCTTTTCTTTGTTTACAAAATTGCGCCATCATCACAGTTCACTTTTACGTCCCTCAAGATAGGAGGAGTTATTCGTGCTGACCTAAACTCCTGGGTTCAAGTGATTCTCCTGCTTCAATATGGCTGGAACTAAAAGCATAAACCATCATCCTCAACCTCAATCTATTTTTTTAAAAAAACATTTCTATTTCCTCTAAAAGATCATGCCCATTCAGGTGCCACCTATCCCCACTCTCATCCCTAGTCAATTACTTGTCTACTTTCTGTTACTATATATTAGTGTTTGATGCAGAGTTTCTACAGATGGAATGATAATATGTATATGGGAGTGATTGCCTGAGTTTTTTGACTGAACAAAATATTTATGAGGTTTGTGTAGCACTGCTCTATTTCTGAATAACACGGTTACAGTGTCTTTTGTTGAGGTATTCATCAGTTGGTAAAAAAAAAAACCATTGGACTGTTTCTATCTTTTGGCTAGTTTGAACAAAAAGGCCATATGAAATCTGAATATAATTTTCTTGTACACACTAGAATTTTTACTTGCCTTAGATATTTAGAGGTACAATTATGGGATCGGGTTTTGAATTATGATTATATTCTTAAGAATTTTGGAATTTGGGCTTTAAAGGTTTTTAAATTACACTATTATTGGGGTGGGACATGTGCTTACTATATTGTGCCTGTGGAGATCAAAAGACAAATTTCAGAGTAAGTTCTAGGGATTGAACTCAAGTCATCAGACTTGCAATGAGACATTTCCCCACTGAGCTATCTCTCTGGCTCAAACCATGCTTTCATTGGTTGACTAAAAGTCACAAAACTGTATGATTTAATGACATATTAGCTATATAATGTGCAAGCATCACTCCTTCATAGTTCTAAGTTACTTTCAACACTTTAAAAGGAAACTCCCATACTTACTCATTTAGCAGTCATTCTTTATTGCTCCCTAACCCTAGCCTATAAGCACCCACTAGTCTGCTTTGTGTTTATATGCATTTACTTTCTGTGGATATTCATACCAATGTAGCCATGTAACAGATGGCCTGTTGTGTCAGAATTTATTCACTTAGCATTGTGTTTTCAAGGTTCATCTGCACTGTAGTGTATATCAGTGTTTCATTCCATTTTATGGCTGAAAATATAAAATTGTACTGCATATATCACATTTAATTTATTCATTCATCAATTTATGGCCATTTGTGCATTTTCCAATTTTTGTTATTATAAATAACTCTACTATGTGTGTTTGTATATGTATATTTGTTTGAATTCTTGTCCTCAGATGCTTTGAGTACTTGCCTAAGGGTAGAAGTACTGGTTTATATGGTAATTCTGCTTGCCCTTTAAAAAGAAATATCAAACAATTTTTCACAGGGGCTTCACAATTTTGCATCCATGTGAGCAGTGGACAAAGATTCCAGTTGTCAACACTTCTTTTTAAAAAAAAATTATACCCTAGTAAGTGTGACTTTGATTTGTATCACCCTAGTGGCTAAGGGCACTATGGATTACTTTGTTTTCTGTAAAGTCAGGGTCTCTCTATCTGACTGTCTTAGGGTTTCTATTACTGTAAGGAGACACTATGACCAACCCTGGTAACCCTTATAAGGTAAACATTTAATTGGGATAGCTTGATTAAAGTTTCAGAGGCTTAGTTCATTATCATCATGGCAGGGAGCATGGTGGTGTGCAGGCAGACATGGTACTGGCTACATGTTGATCACAAGGCAACAGGAAGTGGACTGTGACATTGAGTAAAACTTAAGCAAAAAAAAAAAAAAAAAAAAGACCTCAAAGCTCACCCCCACAGTGACACATTTCCTCCAACAAGGACAAAACTACTTCAATAAGGCCACACCTCCTAATATGGCCACCCCCTTTGGGATTATGATGGCCAAATGCATTAAATCTACCAGAGTAGCCCTAGCTTGCTTGAAATTTAGTAGGTAGACTGCCTTTGCCTCCTAAGTGATGGGATTAAAGGCATGCGCTATCAGATTCAGCTATGAATTTATTTTCTTAGATACTTCATGGCCATCTCCATATATTCATTTTCTATTCAAAACTTTTGTCCATTTTTCATTTGGATTGTGCATCTTATTGATACTGAGTTGTAGTTCTTTATATATTCTGGTTTCAGATCCTTTATCAGATATATTATTTGCATTGTTTTCTCCTAGTTTGTAGACTGTTTTGTGGCTTGGAGGGGGTAGTTGTGGGGATCAAACCCAGGCACTTGGGAATTCTAGATGTGTGTTCTACCACTGAGCTATATCACAAGCCTTTTGTGATTTTTCCTGATGAAGCCTCTAGTACACAAAATATTTCTTCCTTCCATCCCCTGGAGACTCTATGTAGCCAATTACATGTTCCATCCCCTGGGGACTCTATGTAGTCAATTACATGTTCCATCCCCTGAGGGCTCTGTGTGGCCAATTACATGTTCCATCCCCTGAGGGCTCGAAGTAGCCAATTACATGACCCTGACTACAACTTTGAATTCTGAAGGAGTAATACAAAAGTATGTAGAGTCATTTAGTGATTTTTTCAGGGCAGCTACTGAAGTCGAGAATTTGATAAGAGTTAAGTATGATGGTATATACATAAATCCTAGCCCTCGGTGGATTGAGGCATAATCATGAATTTAAGGCCACTTTGAGCAACAAAGAGAGATCTGGTCTCAAAATAAAATCTGTAGTATAGCAGAGTCCACAGCTATATGGAAAAATGTTGTTGCTCATGAGTGAGAAACAATTATCCTGTCAATCCATGCTATTCTTACGTTTACATCATTGTAGTGAGATTATGTTGTTACATTGTAAATAATTGTCCCATCTCCTGGTTTAATAAGAATGCTGATTGGCCAAAGGCAGACAGGAAGTGTGGGTGGGGCTACCAGACTAAGAAAACTCTGGGAACAAGAAGAACAGAGCAGAGATTTCACAGAGATACCAGACAAGCCAGAAAATGCAGAGGACAACTATGCTGCTCTGAGAAAAGGTACCTAGCCACATGGCTGAACAGGATAAGAATCATGGTTTAGTTTAGGGGTAAAAAGGTAGCAAGGTATACGCCTGGGCCCCAGGTCAATCAGTGTATAATTAATATAGGTGTCTGTGTGTTTCAGTGGGCCTATGGGACTGTGGGTCTGAAAGTCTGGGCCACCAGGCTAGATTGAAAAGTCCAGGTCAGAAACATAATACAATGCATCATGACATGCCTGGCTTATGACCTTGCTTTTTTCTTCAATACTCTGAATGACCATATGGATCACTGGACATTCTTTTCTATTATTTGGGGTAGGCTGGCTTAAGCTTTGAAAACTTAAAATCTTTAAGTGACTTCACACATACAGATAGATCCCCCCTTACTTCCGCAGGGTCTTCTCCATAGCTCAGACTGGCCTTAAACTCATATTATCCCTGCTTCAGCTTCCTAAATGCTAGGATTACAGGCATGCACTATCATACCTAGTTGAATATATTTCTTGCTTGTGCATGATTTACTACAGGTCTAACAGCTTTTTAGAATAGTTTCTTTCCAGGTGGTAACTCAAAGGTGCAGGCAGATGAGTGTTCCACCATCTTGTGGCTAACTCTATCTGGCCTTTATGAAAAAAAGAAGGAAGAAAGAGGAGGTAGATTGAGGACCAGCTTTTAAATGTACAACCCATTAGCCAGAACTAGCCACATGGCATCAAAGAAAGTTCAAGAAGTAGCAAATGGCACTGCCACACCTGCCAACACTTCTAATTCCAATAATTTCAGCCTCAATAATGAAATTCTAATACTGGCAGATTTCATCTGCTGTTACAGTTAAACCAAAGACATTGTTGACACAAGTGCAAAATAGATCCATGGCTAATAAAGAACATGCGGATGAGAACAACTGAGTTAACCTTTTCTAATAATTAAAGTGATAACATAACCTTTTCTAATAATTAAAGTGCTAACATATTAAAAATTGAATATTATAAAAATATCTCATGAAGAAAATGAAGTCTTTTATAATCTCACACCCCACAATAACTATTACTTATAGCTTGTTGCATATTCTTTCTCTCTATTTTCTATGCCGTACAAACAAAAGACTTTTATATACATAGTATTTTTGCCTTGTTTATTTGCTACTGTGTGTTTGAAATCATCCCATAAATACAACATAATTTACTCGAGCAATTCTCTATCAATGAGTAATCAGCTTTTGATTTTTACTGTGCGCTTTATGCAAATATTTTCCCAAGTCTATCCCTTGATTTCACTTTGAATGTTATTTAACGCATTTAACTTTAAATAGTTGAATTTATCTACCTTGTATTGTCAGCTAAAAAAAAAAAAGTGACGAGAGGCCTCTGTATAAGATTACCCTTGCATACAAAAGCAGAAAGAAATTATGTTCACATAAACAATGAGAGTGAAGGATTACTCAGTTACTAAAGTGCATGCTGTACAAATACAACAACCTGAATTTAATCCTCAAAGCCCACATAAAAATGGCAGGTATGGACTATTGGGAATATATCCAAAGGATGCACATTCTTACCCCCCTGGCCATTGGCTCAACTATGTTCATCACAGCATTATTCATAATAACCAGAACCTGGAAACAACCTAGATGCCCTTCAACTGAAGAATGGATTAAGAAATTGTAGTACAATTATGCAATGGGGCACTACTCAGCAGTAAACAAAGACATCCTGAAATTTGCAGGCAAATAGATGTATCTGGAGAGTATCATACTGAGTGAGGTTACACAGACCCAGAAAAATATACATGGTATGTACTCACTCATAAGTGGATTTTAAACATAAAGCAAAAAATAACCAGGCTACAATCTACAATTCTGGAGCAGCTAAGCAATAGGAGGAACATAAGAGAGATATCCATGGGTTCCCCTGGGAAGGAGCAACAGAGAAGATCTCTTGAGAAAATTGGGATCATACAGGGAAGGGAGCAAGGGGAGGTGGGAAGAGATCATGAGAGAAGGAGATGGTTGAGTGGGAGAAGCAACAGAGAGGGAGAACAAAGAAATAGATATCTTGATAGAGGGAACCACTGTGGAGTTAGAGAGAAACCTAATGCTAGGGAATCATCCAAGAACCCACATGGTGTTCCCAGCTAGGACTCCAAGCAATAGTAGAGAGAGTGCTTAAACAGGACTTTCCTCATAATCAAATTCAGCAATTGATGGATGTGGAAGCAGAGACTCATAGCTAAGCACCAGGTCTAGCTTGAGATCCAGTTGGAGAGAGAGAGAGGGAGAGGGAGAGGGAGAGGGAGAGAGAGAGAGAGAGAGAGAGAGAGAGAGAGAGAGAGAGAGAGAGAGAGAGAGAGATCATATGAGCAAAGGAATCAGGATCATGAGGAGGAGACTCACAGAGATGGCTGACTCGAACTATTGGGAGCTCATAGAGTCTGAAATAACTGCTGAGGAGCCTTCATGGAAAGGATCTTAACCCTCCGAATGTAGGTGACAGTCAAACAGCATGGGCAGTTTGTGCAGCCTCTTGCACTTGGACCAGAGTTTATTCCTGATGCATGAACTGAGTATCTCGGAGCCCATTCCCTACAGAGGAACACCTTACTCAGCCTTGATACTGAGGGAGGGACTTGGTCCTACCTCAACTGGATATGCCAGACTGAACTGACTCATCTTGGGATTCCTTGCCCTCCCTGGGGAATGGATGGGGCATGGGGTGAGAGGGAGGCTGAGGGAGGACAGGAAGGAGGGGAGGGAGGGGGAGCAGTGGAGAGTATGAGAAAAAACTTTTCAAATAAAAAAATTACTTAAAAATGGTAGGTATGGTGGCCTACACGTTTATTTCCAGTGATGCAGAGACAGACACATTAGAATCCCTGAGTCTGACTAGCCAGTCTAACCTAATTGAGAAATTATTTTCGTTTGGTTTATTGTCAAGACAGGGTTTCTCTGTATTGTCTTGGCTGTCCTGGAACTTTCTCTGTAGACCAGGATAGCCTTAAATTCACATAGATCCACCTGCCTCTGCCACCCAAGTGCTGGGACTAAAGGTGTGCACCACCACTGCCAGATTAATTGATAAATTTGAGCCAATGAGCGATCCTCCAAAGGAAGACACCTAAGGTTTTCCTGTTGCCTCTAAGCACATGAATATATACCAATATGTACATATACATGTCCAATAGAAAAAAGGAGAAATGAATACACCAGAAGTTAATTTTTAAAAAAATATCTACTATATAAAGTTCAAGGGGAACAGCTGGTTGAGGACTGATTGTTGACAATAATTTCCAGAGTACACTTTATATACAGTTTCAATTTTTTAGCTATTTGTATTAGTGTTCTATCTCTGGTATAACAAATTACCACAACCTTGGCGAAAATAACATACAGGGGTCAGCAAGATGGCTTAGCAGGTAAAAGCACTTGCCACCAAGTCTAACAACCCGAGTTCAAATCTTGGGATCCACATTATGAAAGTGGAGAGCCCACTCCCAGAAGCTGTCCTTTGACCCTCACATGTGTACCACACACACTAAATACATCAATGTACAAAAAGTAACATGCTCAGCATGCAGAAGGCCATGGGTTCAATCCTGATGTCAGAAGTCTGAAATGAGTTTTACTCAGCCAAAAGCCAAGGGCATGTTCTTTAGTGCCACGGGGAGTATTTTGGTATTTCTTTCCCTATCATTTCCAACTTCTAAAGACTTCCCACATTCCTTGGTTTATGACCACTTCTTCCAAAATTGGAAATATAAAGTCTGTTTCTCTTCCTTCTCCTCTTTCCCTTCCTGTCTCCTCTCTCATTTCTGTAACAAGTCGGTGACTCTTCTCCTTCTTTCTCTTTCACGTGTAAGTACCTTTATAATTAGATTGATCCTACCTACTCAATCCAGAGTATTGTTGTTCTGCTACGTGCTACAGGCTATGTGTATATGTTCTCACAAAATTCCTTTGTTGATTCCTAACCCACATGGTGTTAATATAAAGCAGTAAGGCCTTTTGGAGGCCCAACCTTCTTGAATGAGATTATATTATAAAAGCTACCTGAGAAATTTTGTTAGTTCCTTTCTGCTCATTAATCACGAGAGGATGCTTTTTTTTTTTTTTAAAAAAAAAAAAAAAGTGTCACATACCAAGAACAGACTGCCCTTAGACACTGGATCTACCAGTGCCTTGATCTCAGACTTTTCAGATTTCAGAAATCTGAGACATAATTCCATTGTTTACTAAGTACCATCTAGCCCTTGAACTAAAACAATGACCAACCATGGCACATTATCCATAAGGATGCAATAATGGTATGCACACACTGTCTAATTGGACTTAAGGCCTGATCAATTAGAAGGAAATCATGCCTGATACTGGAAACCTTCTCAACGACCTTGAGCTAATGAGATCATGGATCTTGAAAGAGAACATATTCCCACCACTTTACTAAGTCAGCATAATTTCTAGCTGCATTTTAAATATATAACCTTATATCACAGACAAGTTTAAGTCTGATCCCTCATCAAAGAAACATTTCCTTGCAACAGATGGAGATCATTACAGAAAACCACAACCAATCAGTGCAGAGTTGTGAAGCTCACTGACACATCTACAACACAACTCCTTCACATGAGGAGGTGGAAAGACAGTGAAAACAGGAAGTTTACTGTGAGATGCCCTAGAAATGTCAGAGAAGCTATATCCATGAAGTCTGAACAGTATGGCTGCCTAGCCATGACCTGAGCAAGGACAACACTAATAAGCATGCTTGCTACCAGGGACTGGGAAAAATTCATAGGGCCTTAACCCCAGACAAAGAACTATTGGTAACTAAGGAGTACTGAGAGCAGGAGAAATCATCTTCCCCAGGGAAGAACCCCCAAACTGGCATGCTTCATTTATACATTTAGGTGTGTGTGTGTGTGTGTGTGTGTGTGTGTGTGTGTGTGCTAAAGAAATAGAGGCCATTGAATTTGAAAGAGAGTAAGAGGGTACATGGGAATGACTGGAGGAAGGACAGGGAAAAGAGAAAATGGTGTGATTATATTTTAATTTAAAAATATTTTTAAAACAATTTATTCATCTAAAGCAGATCTTCTCAACCTGTGGGTCATGACCCCTACAGGGGTCACAGATCAAATATCTTACACATCAGATATTTACATTACAGCTCATAAGAGTAGCAAAATTACAGTTATAAGGTAGCAATGAAATAATATTATGGCTGGGGTCACCACAAAATGAGGAAATGTATTAAAGGGCCATAGCATTTGATCTAAAGTATGTTCTTATAGCATCTGACCCGTTTAAGAGGCAATATAAAGTATGTATTTTCAAGCTATTGGAAATGATGTGGACAATCTTGGAAGGTAATTCTTTAGCATTCCACACTATATAAATAAATTACCTATTCAATAAAACAACAAAACAATACGCTGAAAGTATCATCTTTTTCTTTAGAGTTTCTGAGTTTTGAGACACATGAAAAAGACCTTTCCCACTCTAGGCTATAAAACATCTATTCATACTTTCTTTTGAAACTTTGAGTGGTGTTTTAACTAATAATAGCAGCATTAATTTCTGTTAGAGTATAATTAACATAAAATGAAATGCTCAGATCTTAGTGAAAAGTTCAATCAGTTTCAACAAAAACATGAACCCATTGTAACCCACAGCTCTAGCAAGATACATAATATTTCCATCCTCCTATGACCCTTCAAAATCAGCCCTTTTCCCAGAGTGTGATTCTTCTTCCTTCTATCTAATATTTTATGCTATTCTGAAAAATACAAAAATTAAGTCATACAGGATGTACTTTGGGGGGGGGGTATGTTGTTTGGATTCACTCAGTCAGGATAATGACTCTGAGATTGACCACAGTCATTCTTGGTGTCAGGAATCCAGACCTCTCTTGCTGAGCAGATTCTTTGTGTGCGCATGCTTGTGTCATAGTTTGCTTACCCATTCACCTGTTGAGCACTTGGCTTTTCCACTTGTTTTTTTTCCCCAAGAGAGTATGAGTGCTTAGAAATGTCTTTAAATCGATTATTTTCCTTTCTGTATGTACGTGAGCCCGCATGAGTTTGTGTGCACCTCGGACAGAAGCCATAAGAGGGTGTTGTATCTCCTGGAACTGCTGTTATAGATGAACAAAACACGTGGGTGCTGAGAACTCACTGAGTCCTCAAGAAGAGCAATAAGTGCTCATAAGTGCTGGGTGAGCCAGCTCCTCCAGCCCCTAATATTTATACTTTTTTGAATACTTGGAATTTATTTGAGCATAAGCAATAAGATGGAGATGTGACTTTATTTTTGCCAAATCACAGGAAATTGAACAATTCATCTTTTCACAAATAAATTTACCATTGTTAATGTGTTAAATCCTTCATGAACCTAATTTTAAAAAGCGTTCTGCTGTGTTGCATTAATCTAGTTTTCAGTTTTGAACCAGTACCACTCTATTTTAACTCCTACAGCCTTACAATTTCTTTCATTAAGTGCTAAGACTGGTGGTTACTCATTACTCATTAGTCATCTCAGAATTTTCCTTGTTATTTCTGGATCTTTATTTTCTAAAGGGATACAGTTTATATATGCAAGATCAATTTAAATTTATTTTGATTTCATGAAATGTATGAAGCAATTTGAAGAACATTAACACTTTTATAAATATTGAATATTTCCCACATTCTTATTTTATTACAGTATTTATCTATTTATTGTGTGGGCATGTGTGTAAATGTGTGCATGTGCCACAGTGGTGGTCAGAGGACAATTTGTAGAAGTTGGTTTTTTCCTTTCCTATTGTACACTGGGGACTGAGTTCAGATTGCTAAGCTTGGTGGTAAGTGCCTTTACCTGCCAATCCATCTCACCTGCCCTGTGCACATATTTTGTAACTATAAGGGAGCCTCTTAACGGTACAGTGAGATTTCCAGGAAGATACAATGGCAAGGTTTAGAAGTAAATGCAGAAATTTAAGTATGGCTCAAGGGAGGGGAAATCCAGAACTGTATGAAACACAGGAGAAAACAACGCAGAGGAACTTACTGTATTGGGGGTGCTTACTGTATTACTTATCTATTGCTGAGTAGCATCCACAAATTTAGTGGTTTAGAACAACAACCTTATTTATCTCATAGTTTCTATAGGTCAGGACTCTAAGCACAACTTAGCTCCAGTCCTCTGCTTCAGGGCCTCACAAGACCACAATAAACGTGTTAGAGGAAGGGCCCTCTCGCTTCCAAGATCACTGGCAAATTTTCAATCTTTCTTAATTGACCATTCTCATTTGGACCGAGAACCCCCTCAGTTCCAAGACATAGGACTCTCTAACATGGCAACTTGATTCATCAAAGCCACAAAAGACTAAAAGTGTAAATCATGGGTAAAGCAACTGATGGAAGTAGTTTCTTTCTGTACTCTCTCCTGCCATTCTCCTACAACCTGATGGCTCATGTTCCCATTCCCACTCACAAAATCTATTTTCCCTTCCCGGACATCCCCCCATGAACCCTCCCTGTTACCCAGTCTCTCTGGATCTGTGGATTGTAGCATAGTTATTCTTTATTTTACAGCTAATATTCACTTTTGAGTGAGCACATACCATGTTTGCCTTTCTGGGTCTGGGTTATCTCACTCAGGATGATTTTTTTCTAGTTTTATCCATTTGTCTTCAAATTTCCTGTTGTCCTTGTTTTTAACAGCTGAGTAATTCTCCATTGTATAAATGTACCACTTTTTTCCCATTCCTTGGTTGAGGAACATCTAGGTTGTTTTTAGGTTCTGGTTATTACAAATAAAATGATGCCATGAACATCATTGAGCAAGTGTCCTTGTAGTATGATGGATCATCCTTTGAGTATGCCCAAGAGTGGTCTAGCTGGGTCTTGAGGTAGATTGATTCCCTGTTTTTTGTTTTGTTTTGTTTTGTTGTGGTTGTTTGGTTTTTTTTTTTTTTTTGAGAAACTACCACACTGATTTCCAAAGTGACTGTATAAGTTTGCCCTCCCACCAACAATGGAGGAGTGTTCCCCTTACTCCCCATTCTTGTCAGCATGACCTGTCACTTGTGTTTTTGACCTTAGCCATTCTGACAAGTGTAAGATAGAATCTCAGAGTTGTTTTGTTTTGCATTTTCCTTATGGCTAAGGATATTGAACATTTCTTTGGGTTTGTCTCTGCCATTTGATATTCCTCTATTGAGAATTTTCTTTTTAGATCTCTACTCCATTTTTTAATTGGATTATTTGGTATTTTGATGTCTTGTTTTTTGAGTTCTTTAAATACTCTGGAAATAAGCTCTCTATCAGATGTGGGGCTGGTGAAGATCTTTTCCCATTCTGTAGGTTGCCCTTTTGTCTGACAGTGTCCTTTGCCCTGCAGAAGCTTCTCAGTTTCAGGAGGTACCATTTATTAACTGCCAGTCTTAGTGTCTGTGCTGTCGGTGTTCTGTTTAGGAAGTTGTCTCCTGTGCTAATGCATTTGAGATTATTTATCACTTTTTCTCCTATCAGGTTCAGTGTAAATGGATTTATGTTGAGGCCTTTGATTCACTTGGACTTGAGTTTTGTGCAGGAAGGTAAATATGAATCTATTTGCATCCTTCTACATGCCAACATCCAATTAGACCAGCACTATTTGTTGCAAGAATTTTTTTTGTTGAATAATTATAAGTAGCATTATTTACAGGTGATATGATAGTATATATAAGCAACCCCCAAAACTCTACCAGGGAACTCCTATAGCTGATAAATGCTTCAGTCAAATGGCTGGATACAAGATTAATTTTTTAAAAAATCAGTAACTCTCCTATATGCAAAGGATAAATAGATTGAGAAGGAAATCAGAGAAACAACACAAGTAATATAAAATTATATAAAACAACATCTCTGGATGTAACTCTAACCAAGCCAGTAAAAGACCTATATAACAAGAACTTCAAGTCTTTGAGGAAAGAGACTAAAGAAGATATCAGAAGATATAAAGATCTCCCATGCTCCTGGATAGGTAGGATCAACATAGTAAAAATAGTCATCTTACCAAAAGCACTCTACAGGTTCAATGCAATGACCATTCAAATCACAACACAGTTCTTTACAGACCTTGAAAGAACAGTACTCAACTTCATATGGGAAAACAAAAAATCCAGGGGATAGCTAAAACAATCCTGCATAATAAAAGAACTTCTGGAAATACCACCATCCCTGATGTCACACTCTACTGTAGAGTTATGGTAATAAAAACAGCATGGTATTGGCATAAAAAACAGACAGGTTGGTGTTGTAGTAAGAGGTTCTCGGTCCCGGGCGGCCGGAGACCTGGACCCACAGACCCGCCCGAGACCGCTTAGCCGCCCGCCACCGCCCGGGTCCCCAGAAACGACTCAGACGCTTCTATTAACTTCATGCTGTTTGGCCTATGGCTCGGGCACATTGCTAGCTAGCTCTTACATCTTAAATCAACCCATTTCTATTAATCTGTTGGCCACGTGGCTCGTGGCTCACCCGTGTCTCCTTACATGCTGCTCCTTCCGCGGCTTCAGCTCGGTCTGCCTGACTCCACCCTGCTTCTCCCACCTAAGCTTTGATTTCTCCTCCTACCTATTCTACGGTACCCGCCATGGCCCAAAACAGCTCCTTTATTCAAAGATTGAGATTCACAGCATAAAGAAGGGCATTCCCACATCAGGTTGGTTAATGAAATTTAAGCTGAAAACCTGACATAATCCTATAGACACCTGATTTTCAACAAAGAAGCCAAAATTATACTTCCTTTTCTTTATTGAGAAAAAGTCATGTAGCTCAGGCTGGCCTCCATCTCCCTATGTAGATAATGGTATCCTTGAACTTCAGATCATCCTGCCCCCACCCCCATACTACCAAGATTGCAGCACAGTCAGCTTTTTTTTTGATTCTTTGAGGCAAGGACTCAGTATTTATAGCCTAGACTGACCTGGAATTCACTTTATAGTCCAGAGTATCCTCAAACCCTCTATCCTCTATAGTGTACATGTGCTGCTTATTTGTGTTCACTGAGCAGCAGCTAACTTTGAAATTAAGACTGTGTTCAACCCATTTGAGACCAAAGCATGTTGTCTCAAAGTGTCCTCCAGGTTCACTTGATTGGGAATGTGCTGTGACAGAGAGGAACAACGGCAGAACAGCCAAAGGGTTAAAATTCTCTGCCTTTGCTGGGCAGTGGTGACCTTTAATCTCAGCACTGAAGAGGCAGAAGGAGGTGAATCACTGTAAATTCCAGGCCAGCCTGGACTACTGATCGAGTTTCAGAACAGCCAGGACTACACAGAGAAAACCTGTCTTGAAAAAAAAAAACAAACCAATGTGCTCTTAAAAAAAGCTAGAGGGTAAAATTTCCAACTTCAGTTTTTGCATCAATTTTTGAAGTCAGTTTCTGCTGGATGTCATGAGCCAATATGATGATATTATCTCTTGTCATGGCTATTTGGTCTTTTGTTATGTTTTTGTTTTTACTTGAAAGCCTTGCCCAAGGGGAGTCTCAGCTGACTGCCTTAGAGGTGCTTCCTCAATTGTTCTCTACTGGATGTTTTGAGTATCTAATTTGATATTTTGTTATCTAGCTACCCACCAACCATTTGCTATTTATTCTTTTACTTTGGCTTGCTCTATACTTAATGAACTATTCAAACTCTAAAACATGGCTGTCATAGGTCATTCTCTGTATCGTACAGAATATCTTCCTGTATCCACTTTCTGAGTACTGAGATTACAGGCATGTGCCACTATGTTCAGCTCAACTTTAATTTCTACAAAAATTATGATCTCTGGCAAAAGAGACTCCAAGCTCACATAACCAGATAGATAGTAGCCACATCCATTTGTGTAGTGTTTTAAAGCTTACAAATCTGTTTTCTGGCCATGTTTTAATTTGATTTCCTTAACAAACATATGATATAGCCAGACAGTAAAACTAACATTTAAAGAGAATAATATATACCTACCTCAGATCTCACATCAGTGGGTGGCAAGTTTTCAGTTCACAGCTTATTACTCTAGAGCCTGCTCCAAACACCACGCATGTATGGTTTCCCCCTACAGTAGGTAGGGTCTTTCATCCCTTAACTTTCTGAGTTTTTTTTTAAAATATATTTGTTTACTCCACATCCTGACCGCAGCCCCTTCTCTTCCCACTCTCCTCCACCCGTAGTCCACTCCTCCTCTGTCTCTGCTCAGAAAGGGGCAGGCCCACCATGAATGTCCACAAAGCATGGCATATCAAGTTGAGGTAGGACCAAGCTTTACCTCCATCCCTGGCCCCATGCTTGGCCCTATTCAGGCCAGACAAGGCAACCCAGCATGAGGAATAGGTTCCCAAAAACCAATCAAAACACTAGGGACAGGCCCCGCTCCTACCGTTAGGAGTTCCTCAAGTAGAGCAAGTGTGTGACAGTTATGTGGCTTGGTCTTTCTGAGTTCTTATCCTTGCCTAGTCATAACTAGACAATCAGACCAGTCTTGTTCTATCTTCCAAAATTCCCATAGTGAGTCAGAGAAAAATGTTTGTAAGGCTCCCAGAACACTGTATGGCATTCAGCAAGTTCTCCTGAAATGGAAGCCATCAGGTATTACTATCCTTTCAAGTGTTAGAGCCCAACCTCATTGCCAATCACGTCAAGTGCCACCTCTTCACCTTAATCTCTATGGCAATACGTCATACACTCCCATCACTTCCAACAAAAATGTATCTAGTTGTCAGCAGTGTGGCTTCAGAGTTTCTTCCCAACTTAAAAAAAAAGCAGACTCTTAAATATTATAATAAACACCAGTTATCCAAATCTTTGTTTCTAAATGTTGTTATCTGGCCAAAAGAATTAGGCTTTTTGGAAAGTTGGTTGAGGAAATGAATATGTAAGAGGTCTGGAGCATCTTCTGGTGTGAGAAAAAGGAGAACAGCTCAAAGAAAGATGGAGTCTCAAAGACTAAAAGCACAGAGGAGCCAGGTTGAATGGAGTGGTAGTTAAATTTGTCTATCAACTTGATTAGATGGACAGATACTAGAAAACAGGTAAATCACCACTTCCAGGAATGTGTTTCCAGAGAAGGTCAGCAAACTGAATGAGGGAGACCAACTCTAAATAAGATCAAGTATCATCTAATTAGATAAGGACCCATGTTTTCTGTGATTGCTGCCCATGGACAATGGATACTGGGAACTTTGAACTCCAAATGTTTGAACTGAGTACCAACATATGTCTATATTCTGGTTGGTTCTTTGTGGGGGTATGTTTCAAATTTAATAAAAACCAGTCTGAGATACCAGAGGACAGATCCACCTCTTCCAGTCTTGTTCGTTTTGTTTATTTTTTTCCAGACAGAGTTTTCTTTGTAACAGTCCTGGCTGTCCTAGAACTTGCTTTGAAGACCAGGCTACCTTCAAACTCAGAGATTCTCTTGCCTCTGCTGCCCAAGTGCTGGGACTAACAGTGTGACATGGCTTCAACTGCCTCCTCTGTCTTTCTATGTCTGCCTTAAATACCCTCTTTGCTCAGTTGTTTCACATCCAGGTTAAGATTAAAGGCCTGGCACCACCTCTGCCTGCCTGGGAGCCTGGAACTCCCTCTGTAAACTAAGATGGCCTCAAACTCAGATCTGCTGGGATTAAGGGCATAGGTCACCACTCCCGGATATTCCCTGTGCTGAGATTAAAGGTGAGAGTTAACCACTGTCTGATCCTCCTAGATTGACTGTGAGTAGATCCTTCTGATATCTCAGACTGGTTTTTATTAAATATGAAACATATCCCCACAGTTCTTGCTTCTTTGGTATGGGCCAAGGTTTAAGGACTGTATCATGAGCTTTTGTTTTTAGGCTTTTTTCATTCTGTTACTCAAAGATGATCACTTTTTGCCCTTAATGATGTTGTCAGCCAATCTAATGAAAACTCCCCATATGTATTTTATTGATTTTTTTCCTATTAAGGATCCTGATTTCTAATTGAATATGTGGCGCTTGCCTTTAATCTCAGCACTCACAGGCAGAGGCAGGTGCAGTCTGTGAGTTCAAGGCCAGCCTGCTCTACAGAGTGAGTTCCAGGTCAGTGAGAACTACACAGGGAAACTGTCTCAAAAAGAAAAAAGAATGATACTAATATGCTATAACTCACTGAGTCATATATATATACCAGGTGTAAGGATAATACTCCTCGACATTAGAAAAAACAAGGTAAAAAGAATGACAGCATTTGAAAAATCACCATTTGACAATCCCAGTAATGATAATTGTTTCAGGTGAACGTAAAAACTAGTAGGTTCAAGTCTGAGTAAAGATATAATTACAGTAAGTGTGATGCATCTTTCTGCAAGATGTTATTAAGGATAGTAACTTTACTGTGAAGAAATCTGGAAGGCATTCTTGAATCTTGTGATCACCATTAGTGAAACAAATAGACATTGGTACCAAGACATCATCACTACTTGATTTTCCAACCAAAATGTATAACCTGAATATAATGATGAAAATTACTAGAAAAACACAAATTGAGGGACAGTCTAAAAATACTAGTACTGTACTCTTGAAAAATGTCAGTGCCATGAAACACAAAGAAAGACTGATGAATTTTGCCATAGTGAAGCTAAAGAGACATAATAAATACACAGAATTCAGTATTGATATCCTCCTAGACTGACTGTGTATAGATCCTTCTGATATCCCAAGGGACCCTTGTGTCTCCATCTCCCAGTACCAGAATTACAAGGGCATGCTTTCTACATGGGTGCTGGAGATTAAACTTGGGTTCTCATGCTTCTATGGTACTTTAGCAGCTGAGCTCTCTCTGTAGCCCCCAGCAATATTCCTTATACTAAAAGTCCCTTGGGTTCACTGGCCAGTCAGCCTACCCTAATTGTCAAGCCCAAGGCCCCAATGAAACACTTCACCTCTAGAGAGAAGGTAGATGGCTCTTGAGGAATATCAATGGGTTTAACCTTTAGCGTCTGCATCCATGTACACTTGCACCAACAAACATACATGCGTGAACACAGATATTAGGCAAGGATATCTGTTTCCATCATTCCTATTCAACATTATACTATAAACCAATAAGAAAAGAAAAGGAAATAAAGGACAGTAAATAAGAGGTATGTAAACAGGAGAAAAAAAGGAAATAATACTGTCTCTGTCAGAAGATATTATCTGTGTTGAAAATTTAAGCCTCTTGTAAATAATTAGGAATTATGGCAAAGTTGCAAGACAGCAAGCTTTGGCTACAAAGGCCAACAGGTTTTTTATATTTCAGCGAGAACAACTGGGATTTGAAGTTTTAAAAGCCACAGTATCAACTGTATTAGCATCCAAAACTTACTTAGTTATAAATCCTAACTAAAAAATACATACAAGATCTGCGTGAGGAAAGATGCAATGCTCCAATGATAGAAATTAAAGACAAACAAATAAAAAGATATTACATATATACATATATGAAGAAATATCAGATGTCAGCTCTAACCACCTCAATATAAAGCAGTGGTTCTCAACCTGTGGATCATGACCCACTTGGGAGTTGCCTATCAGATGTCCTGCATATCAGATATTTATGTTATAATTCATAACAGTGACAAAATTACAGTTATGAAGTAACAACAAAGAATCTTTATGGTCGGGAGTCACCACAACATGAGGGACTGTATTAAAGTGTCTCCGCATCAGGAAGGTTGAGAATCATTGCTCTACAAACTCAATGTAATCCTAAACAAAATCCCAGCCAAAAAACACCTCAAATTTGTCGGACCGCGACAAAGTGTTTCTGAAGTTTCCCCTAAAAGGTAAAGGACCTAGAATAGCCAAAATGAGACTGAAAAAGAAAAAAAAAATGAGGACTGCGACTACTTGACTTCAAGACATACTCTAATTCTTTAATAAACTAGACAGTGTGGCACTTGGTACCGGTGAAAGGATAGATAAATACACCAGTAAAATAGAATACAACACACAGAAGAATGCACAGAACTAATGAATGATCTGAACAAAGGAGAAAAGGTAATTCAATGGAGAAAAAACTGATTTTTTTAAACAAATGTGTCTGGGAGAACTGGACATCTACATGCCAAAGTGTTTATCCAGCTAGACCTTACATTCTTCAAGAAAATAGCTCAAAATTGATACAAGCCTTAACATAAAATGCAAAATTATAACATTCCTAAAAGATAATAGGTAAAACATAGGTGACCTTGTCTTTAGCAGTGACTTTCTAGATCAAATGTTACACAAGCACAGTATGAACGAAAACGATCAGTAAGTTGTGCTTTGTGAAAATAAAAATTTCTCTGCTGAGGACACCGTTAGAAGAAAGAAAATACAAGCCAAATTAAGTGAGAAAATATCTGCCAAACATATTTCTAAGACAAGAAGACCTGGTATTTAAAACATGCAACAAAATTTGTTTGTGCTGGGGACCAAACTAGGATGTCATACCGGCTAAGCATGAACTCTACCACAGAGATACACCCCCACTCAACAAAGAACCTTACTATTTTTGTTGTTGTTGTTTTTCAAGATAGGATTTCTCTGTATAGCCTTGGCTGTCCTGAAACTCATTCTGTAGACCAGGCTGGCCTCTAACTCGCAGAGATCTGCCCACCTCTGCCTCTTGAATGCTGAGATTGAAGGCATGCGCCAGCACCACCCAACAACAAAGAACCTTTCAAAGGCAACAAGGGAAGAAACCAGTTTTAAAATTGGCAAAATTTCTGAGCAGATCCTCAGCAAAGAAAATATGCAGACAGAAAAGAAAGATATTAAAAGATGTTTAACATCGTGTGTCATTAGGAAATTGAAAATTGAAATGATTATCAACACACTTATTAAAAACATTGCATTCCAAACACTGAAAACACCAAATGCTGATGAGGATGTAGAAACAGGAATTCATTAAGTGCTAATAGGAATACAAAACAGAACAATCATTTCGGGATATAGTTTAAGACTTTCTTACAAAGATAGACATCATCTTCCCACATAATTCAATAGTTGTATTTCTGGGTATTCATCCGAATGACTTAAAAATAAATCCATACAAAGTCTGCATATAAACATTTATAACAGCTTTTTTATAACTATCCAGTATTTAAAAAAACAAGATGTACTTCAGCAGGTGACTACTACAATAATCCATATACTAGAATATGAATCCAATAATAAAAGGAAATGGTTGGGCAAGTCATAAAAAGGCATGGATAAACCTAAAAGGTGGGGGCCTGGAGTGATGGCTCAATGGCTCAGTGGCTCAGCTGCTCTTCCAGACCAGGGTTCAATTCCCAGGACCCACATGGCAGCTCACAACTGTCTGTAACTCCAGTTCCAGGGGAGCCAACAACCATGGCAAAACACTAATGCCATTTTAATAAAATTTAAAAAAAAAACTTAAAGGTGTATTATGAAGTGAAGGAGGTCAAGGTGACCACATACTGTGTGATTACAACTATGTGACATTCTGGAGAAGGCAAAACTACAGGGACAGCAACAAACAAAAAGATTAGTGGTTGTTCAGTAGAGTAACCCATGCCCTGAATCCCAACATTTGAGAAGTTGAAGCAGGAGAATGCAAAGTTCCAGGCCAACTTGAGCTACATCAACACCTCATCTTAAAAACTTCATAATTAGGACTGGTGAGATGTCTCAGCAGAAAGTTTAGCTGTTAAAAACCCTGGTTACCTAAGGGTTGATCCCTGGAATCTACATCAAAATACAAGGAGAGACCAACCAGAAACTGTTGTCTTCTGAACTTCAAACACATGCATGCATGCATAATAATAGCAATAATAATAAAGTTTTAATTAGTGATACTGATGACTAGAAGAGAAAGGGATAAATAGAACATAGAGGATTTTTATCATATTTTTATTATTTAAAACACTTTTTAACTTTAAACAAATTTTGATCATATTCTCCCCCCCCCCACATCCTTCCTGATTCTTTTCCCCCTCCCTACCCAAACAACTTTCCGTTTTTCTCAAATAATAATCAAAAGGCCAATCCAACAACAAAACCAAGGAAACAAAATAAAACAACACCCAAAACAAATCACCAACTGTAACTAAAAAAAGCTCACAGAAAAACTGTGGAGTTCATTATATGCTGTTGGTCAACTACTTCTGAACACAAGGCCTGTGCTGGAGTAGTTGATATACCCAGTGTCATTCATTCCATTGGAGAAAACTGATTTTCCCTTTCCCAGAAGGTATAAATGACAGTTCCATTTACTCTAGGAGTTAGGCATTCATTTTTTAAATAGAATTAAATAAAGCATTATAAGATAAAACAAAAAGCCATCACATCGAAAACAAGACAAATCAACGGAAAGAAAAGCGCCTAAGCAAAGGCATAAGAATCAAACACCCACTTGTAATGATTCACAGCACATAGCAGCCACATGGTAAACCAAACATGGAGCAGGCAGAACACCAAATACGGAGGACACGCCCCTGGGCATGGCTATGTAAATTTATGCCCATCCGCTCTCTTAAAAGGAGGTGTGAAAGTTGGTCTCTCCTCTCCCTTCTCTCTCTCCCCCTCCCCCTTTCTCTCTCTCAGCAACTCCCCTGAATAGACTCATGTGGCATTTGGTAGTGTGTGTGTCTATCTCTCACACTTGCAACTAACACCACTCGTTTGCACTCTCTGGAGTCTCATAAAAACACTAAACTGTCATCTACGTTCAGAGAGTTCCTTTTCCTGAAGGTTCCTCAGCTGTCATTTCAGAGTCAGTGAGCTCCCAATAGCTCAGGTCAGCCATCTCTGTGAGTCCCCTCCTCATGATCCTGACCCCTTTGCTCATATACTCTCTCCTCTCTCTCTCTTTGACTGAACTGGAAGCTTGGCCTGGTGCTTAACTATGGATCTCTGCTTATGCCTTCATCAGTTGTTGGATGAAGGTTCTTTTATAGAGTGGAGAGTGTGTGGATCCTCTTCCAGTAGGACCACAGTTTATTCCTGGTGCATGAACTGACATCTCGGAGCCCATTGCCTACAGAGGAACACCTAACTCAGCTTTGATACTGGGATGATACTCAGACCTACCTCAACTGGATATGCCGGACTGAACTGACTCACCTTGGGATTCCTTGCTCTTCCTGGGGAATGGATGAGGGGATGAGGTGGGGGGGAGGCTAAGGGAGGACAGGAAGGAGGGGAAGGAGGAGGCAGTGGTAGATATGGGAAAATACTTTTTAAATTAAAAAATGGGAAAAAACCTCACTAAACTGGAAGCTACAACACATAAGCAGGCAGCCTGGTGTTTCAGCCTCTATGAGTTCATGTGAACTTTGCTCAGTTGATCCAGAGGCCTTGTCCTCCTGGTGGCCTCTATCCCCTCTGGCTCTTACACTCTTGCTGCCTCCTCTTCCTCAGGGAGCTCCAAGGGAAGGATTTTATGGAAACATCTCATTTAGGCCTGAGTATTTCAAGATCTCTCACTGTCTGCATAATATCTGACTATGAATCTCTGCATTTGTTCCCTTATACTACAGGAGAAAGTTTTGAGCACAGAGAGTTTTTTTTCAAGACAGGGCTTCTCTGTGTAACAGCTCTGGATGTTCTGGAACTCAGTTTGTAGTCGAGGCTGGCCTTGAATTCACAGAGATCTACCTGCCTCTGCCTCCTGAGTGCTAAAGGCGGGAGCCACTACCACCTGGGAAGCACAGACAAAATTTAAGGCAGTGAAGTTATTGTGAATGAAACCAAGGAGCATTTATGCCATACATTGTCAAAACTCATAGAATTAGGTAAGCATGGTAGCTGACACCCGTAGTCTCAGCCCATGGCAGACTGAGGCAGTTTAAGACCTTCCTGGACAACATAGTGAGACCCTAACTTACAAAATAAAGAGTTGTGGAATATATGCTAAGATAGGATGAGAGTACATGTGAACTTTGAACTCTGTACTTTTAACTCAACTTTTTATAAATATAAACTATGAAAAATAAATATATACTTACATATATGCATATGAATATCACACAGTATTAGAGCTTGAACACAATTCTTCATACTCACTAGGCAAGCACTCTGCCATTGGTATTAAGAGTTATGTCCTCAGCAATAGCATATATTTTTAAAAATGAATAAAGTACTACTATATGTTACAATATGGATGAACTTTGGAGACGTACTAAGTGAAAGAAGTTGGTCATAGAAAGTTATACTCTGTATTATTCTATTTTATGTGTAATGTTAATAAAAGGCCAACCTATAGAGACAGAAAGTAAACTGATGGTTACATTGGGGTAGAGAAATGAGGATACTGATGAATGATATCTGTGGGGTATAGGATAGCTTAATGGAAATATGAATGTAAGAATTCCTGGCACATAGCAGCCATGTGCTAAACCCAACATGGTGCCAGCAGAACACATGGAGGGCACACTCCTAAGTGTGGCTATGTAAATCTATGCCTACCTGCTCTCTTAAAAGGAACTGCCACCTGAAAGTTGTCTTTCTCTTCTTTTTTTCTCCCTCATACCCGCTCGGCAACTCCTCTGAATAAATTCTAGTATGGCATCTGGTAGTGTGCATGTCTGATCTCATGTGTGGAACCAACATGCTGTGACTCGGATAGGCTCTTTCCTGGGCTTAGGTGCACATAGGTCAGGAGATCCTGATCCAGGGTTCACTACCAGGCCACCTTCCATCTGCCCTGCCTCAGCTTGTTCGAACACAGGCCTCGATGGGTGGGTGAGTCTCCCCTTTGCAGTTGGTGTAAACACGAACTATTGTCTCCAATAGTGCACGTGAGATCAGGCACACACACTACCAGATGCCACATGACAGTTTATTTAGGGGGGTTGCCAGGCAGGTACAAAGGAGAGAAACAAAAGAGAAAGAGAGAGAAAGACAGACTTTCACTTGGTGGCTCCTTTTAAGAGAGCCGGTGGGCATGGATTTATGTAGCCACCCCTAGGGGTGTGTCCTCCATATGCGAATGTGGAATGTTCTGTGGGTGTCACATGGGGACTACATGCCAGGAATTCTCATCTCACCCAGCACTATGTTGGGTTTACCACGTGACTGTTATGTGTCGGGAATCCTTACAATGAAGATATCTTAAAACATATTATAGTGATGTTGGACGACTGTATCAATATTCCAAGTGCATTGTATTCTATACTGTAAGGAGAAATTTGTATAGTTCATAAATTGTATCTCAACAAAACTACTTAAGATACATAGACTATCTAACTGAATCTCCACTACTAGAAACTTTTTTTTTAAGTTATTGGTCAGAAGAGTTCAAAAAACTCCCAAAACAATATAGGCTATGGCTTTTGTCCTTGATTGTTGCCCAAAAGTTGAAGGGGATTCCATATTGCTAAAGAAACCATACATTTTGAATACTGGATGTGGAATAATCCAGGTGGGTCTGACCCAATAGCATCTTCCCTGAAAAATAGTTTTTGTAGCACCAGAGGTTGCTAAGCAAGCTTCCAAGGGAAGAAAGTAATCAATAGTCCCACCCAGCTGCAATAGGTATGAACCACAACAATGATTAGCATGGCAAGATATCTCCAAAGATGCAACACTGGTACTCACATCTTAGAGTTTACCAACAGCTGTGTTTGGACTTAAGGCTTGCTCAGCTGGAGGGGAATCATATCCAGTACTAGAAACTGCTGTGTGACAAAACTTTTCCTGGAAAGAGGAAACAAATATACTCATCTACTCACCCCAGATGGGAAACCCATCAGAGACCAAAGTATGGGTACTACCAAAGCCCAGCTTGGCAAACCAATGAGTTTTATTGTAGCTAATTACAGGAATATGTGTTAGGGTTTCTATTGCTGTACTGAAACAAGTTTGGGGGGAAGGAAGCAAATTGGAGAGGAAAAGGTTTATCAGCTTACACTTCCACATCACACTTCCTCATTGTAGGAAAGTCAGGACAGGAACTCAAACAGGGCAGGACCCTGAAGGCAGAGAGCTGATGCAGAGGCCATGGAGGGGTGCTGCTTACTGGGTAATTTGCTTCAGATGGCTTGCATCTATTTTCTTATAGAACCCAGGACCACAAGCTCAGGGATGTCTGTAGGGGAAAGTGACCAGCCAAAGAAACCCACCCTGGCTCTGAAACCAGAGTCAGTGAAAGAATTCCACCCTGGCTCTGGACCAGAACCAGTAAAAGAGACCCACCCTAGCCCTGAACCCAGAGCTAGTGTAAGAAACACACCCTGGATCTAAGACCAGAGCTAGTGAAATACATTAATCCCTGAATCCAGAACTGAAAAGAAATATGCCTTGACTCTGAAACCAGCACCAAAGAAACACACTTCGGCCCTCGAATTAGAGCCAGTGAAAGAAATGTGCCTTGGTCATGAAATTAGAGCCCCAAAGCCCAAAAAAGCTAGTGAAAGAAACACACTTTGGCCCCAAAACCAAAAACCAAAGCAGGGTTAAAAAAAAAAAAAAAAAAAGGAAAATTTGACCAATCCTCACCCTGGAAGTCTCCCTAGAAAGCTCTGCACCCCCCCCCACCAAGAAGCCCTATATAAGTCCTGAGCCCACAACCCTTTTCCAGCTATCTCCTCCCACCCCGGGCTAAGGCAGCCACACTCTCCTGGACCCTTCAGCCCAGTAAATCTTTTGAATGAGGTTTGGGTGAAGATCTTCTGTGGGAGCAGCAGTAGCAGTGGAGCCTGTACAGAGATCAGCTGAGGAAGCGAAGTTGTAACACTCTCATCACCCAGGTTACCTTCCCTGGCTGGGCTGAGTTGTTACATTCCTGAACAGAGAGCAGTGAGCAGTGGATAAGTGAAGCCTAGCTCTCAGAGGGTCACTACAGCAACTTCACCCTGGAGGCCCTTCCTTGCTGGAGCAGAGCTGTTAACATTGAGGAAGCCTTTCCATGAAGCAGGGCTGTAAGATGCTACCTAGGCTTACTGTGGTATTCATTGGCTTCCAAATGCCTGAATACTTTCCATTTGAGCTTTGACATTGGTTCCCGACTGCCTGAATACTTTTCCAGTATGCCTGGGCTCCTGACTGCCAGGATCTCTTTCCATCTGGGCTGCACAAATACCTACAATGGCAACACACACAATGGGCTGAACCCTTCCCCATTAATCACTAGCTGAAAAAATTCCCTATAGCCAGATTTTGTGGAAGCTTTTTCTCAATTGAGTTTCCCTCCTTCCAGATAACTCTATGTCAAGTTGACATAAAACTACCCAGGGTCACTTAGAGAAGCAGAAGTGACTAAAAGACAACAACATCACCAAGATCCACTCCAGCATGAGTGACAGATCACAAAAGCACACTCACTACCTTCAGGTAGTTCAACAAGTTGAGGGGTGTCCCTTCAGAGTGAGTCAGTTGGTCTAAACCTCTTCCAGGCAGCTAGGTAGCCAATCCAATCCCAAAGCCTTCAGTTTTTTTCTTGGGCAAGTCTTTAAGAAGCTCGTCTCCTCTGAAGGGCTTCTGTGCAAGCAGCCGAACTTGTTTTTCCTCTGAGAGAGACTCTCACCTTTTATTGTTCACTCTGGTAGGGAGAGGCCTAGTGAATCTGGTCAGTTTCAGGGAGTTCTTGAAGCTCCTTTTCAGTTGTTCACCTCGCTGCTTGGAAAGCTCCCCTGCAGAATGGAATGTTTTGATCTCAGAGGAAAATGTTACACAACAGAAACCTAGCCAACTAGCCCTGGCTAGTGAAGTCATGAATCTTAGAGGAGAACCTTCTATCACCAGTTTAGTAAACCAGCATAATCCCTAACTGCATTCTAAACCCTTATCCTTATACCCACAGACAAGTGTGGTTCTCACCCCCTCATCAAAGAAACTTCCGTTTGCAAGAGACAGAGACTGTTCCAGGAAAACCACAGCTGGTCAGAATTCAGATGGTAGAGTCCCCAGCTCCAATGAACAGAAACATCTACAATGCAGCTCCCGCACTAAAGGATCAGGGAACATCATGGAAAAGGGGTAGGAAGTTTGTACAGACCTGAAGGCTAGGACATCTGTTGTGACATTATATTTTCTAGTTATAACAGGGAAGCTATACCCATGAAATCGAAGCAATGTGGTTGAAGAAATAAAATCTGAACAATCCCAACAATAGTTGGCACCCCAATGCAGATGAAAATATAAAAGCAATTACCTGATGGAAGAAAATTCCCCGGGCTGGGGCCTCTAATTGGTTGTTCAATACCAATTGCTCAGCCCTGAAATCACATACATACAAGTAACATTAAATGACTCTGAATTGAGTATTTACATACACATGTGTATCCACAATAATTAACGAAAATGAAATGACAAATTTGAGAGGGAGTGGGGTAGGACATGAGAAGGGTGGGAAGGAGAAGATGGAGGGGGAAATGATGTAATATTTTAATTTTAAATAAAAGGATGTAAAACCGAGTGTGGTGATTCACACTTGTAATCCCAACATTCTTGGGGCTGAGACAGGAGGACTGCAGTAAATTTGAGACCAGCCTGGGGCCAGTCAGGGCTGCATAGTAAAATCCTGCTCAAAAACAAGTATGCTAACCCCTCCCCCCAAAAAACCCCAAATAATTCCTTATACATGCACAAGCACAGAAATGTGTTCTCATTCTAGCTCCCAGAACCAGTAAATGCAATTGGACTCCATACCATGATTCCCATATCTGCAGTGTCAACTAAAACTTGAAAACATTTTTCAAACTGTATCTGTACTGTACACATAAAAATTTTCCGTCATTGTCCCTAAATAACAGAGTATAATAACTATTTACATAGCATTTACATTATATTAGGTATTATAATCTAGAGATGACTTAAAGTATATGGGAGGATGTGTGTAGGCTATTATGCAAATACTACATCACTTTACATAAGGGACTTGAATGTCTGTGGGTTTTGGTATCCAAGGAGAGTCCTGGAACAAGTTGCCATTGGCTCCTGAGGGATGACTGTGTAGGCTTAGACTATCTACATAACAGCCACACAAGGAAGTGCTAACAATGGAGATCTTCAGTGTAGAACCGGAGTACTGGAGGATGAAGGCTAAGATACTTGTTAATCGCCGAATATCTTCTTGTGCTAATCAAAGATTTTTCTTTTGTGCATTATTGCATACTCCAAATACTATTTTTTCAAAAAGCCTACACTGGTTTTCTTAGCTTTTCTTAAACAATAATCTCTATGCTATCTCCCAAAATAAGACAGGAGAAAAACACCCTAAACATGGTCAAACAAATCTAAAGAGAGCAAGAAAAAAACAGGTGTGGCAATATTTCTGAATCCCAGCACTTGGAAAGTGAAGGCGGGTAGAAGAGTTCAAGGCTAACCTCAACTATGTACTAAGTTCTAGACAACTCTGGGCTACACAAGTCCTTATATCAACTTCTCATTCCCCTGTAATATATATATATATATATATATATATATATATATATATATATATATATATATATAAACTAGCAAAGAATACGAATATGCCAGAACCATCACAGAAATAAACTCTGTACCTATATCCAGTCAATGGAATGTTATGTGGTATTTAAATGCATATAAAGAATTCTAATTGGACCCTGGCAAGAAAGCTCAAGAGATTGTGCCCAGCCTGGTGATCTGAGATTGATTCCAGGAATCCACCCGGTGGAAGGCGAAAACCTCTCTGTACAACCCCCAACCCCCCCCCACGCACAAAATAAATTAGTAAACGTAAAGAAGTTAAAGAAATTTCACTGAAAATGTGAGACAATGTGAGTAGAGGATTGAACATACAGCATGGTTAAGCTCAACTTTTTTAAGCTTAAAACAAAGGCTGGCTATATCAATCAAAATTCTAATGTTGGTTGTATTTGGGTGTGGAATTTGCTTTCTATAGAGAATGGGAGTGTTTTGTTGTTTGGGGACTTTAGGGCAGAGGGCTCAGTTACTAACGCTCTTCCAACTGGTCACATGAGATTGTGTGAACCTTTTGACATGCCTTTTTGTGATGCTGGCAGTATGGATGGTGGCTCTGGGGATCGGAGGGTCCTGTATCTACTAAACAAGTTCTATACTATATTGCAGCCCTTGGATTTTTGAGAGCTATTTATTTAGCCTAGGCTGGCTTCAGACTCCCAATCCCCCCAATCTTTTGCCAAATGCTGGGATTACAAGCATGTGGTACCATGCCTGGCCTATGTCTCCTGCTTTGATCCATTCTGTTTGTTGATATTACTGTTTATTCCCCTGCAGAGTGTCCCTACATCTCATTCCCCTTCTAATCTCTTAAAAGACAAACATTAAAATTATTTCTTTTAGATTTATCTTAGTTAATTAACTAATGTATGCATGTGCATGTATGTGCATGTGCCAGTGGAGATCAGAGGAGTATTGGAGCCCCTGGAGCTGGAGTTACAGGTGGTTATGAGCTGTCTGGTGTGAATGCTGGAAATCAAACTCCAGTACTCTACAAGAGTAGTTGCACACTCTTAACCTATGAGCCATCTCTTAAGCACTTTGAAGTGTTTTTATTGTTTTGAAATAAGGTCTCATGTAACCCAGGCTGACTTTGAACTTATTATGTAGTCAAAGCTGAAATTGAACTCCTAATCCCCATGTCTTCACTTCTCATGTGCTGCGATTACAAACTTGTACCTCCATGCCCCGTATGAACTTTCTTTTTAGTATTATAAAAATGTGGATATATGTATATATTCATGCACACACACAAACACACACAGATATACCCTGGTTGTCCAAAAGGAATGTTGTGAGAAGCAAGAACAATATGGAAAGTAACTTCAAGTTGGTCAGAGTTAGTTTTGCCATGCTTTTACTTAGTTACATGACTCTGGTAAGCTAGCAAAGCTTTCCAGTACCTGCTTCCTTAGCTACAAGGGTGTGTTGGTTTAAACGAGAACGTCTCCCATAGACTCTTGTGTTTGAACACTTGGTCTCCAGTTGGTGGAGCTGTTGGGGAGGTTTGGGTGGTGTAGCCTTTGCTGGAGGAAATCCATCTCTGGTTGAGGCCTTTGAGATTAAAAGCCTTGTTGCACTTCCAGCTTGTCTATCTTTGCTTCCTTCCCATTCCCAAATGTGTTTGCAAATGTGAGCTCTCAGATTCCTGCTCGTATTGTCATGGCTTCCCACCATGACAGATTCTTATCCTTTTTTATAAGGCCAAATAAACCGTCCCTTCCTTCTGTAAGTTGCTTTTGGTCATGGTATTTTATCACAGCAATAGAAGGGACAGACAAAATAATAGCCCTTATTTCAGAGGGCCCCTCTTCTTACATCCTCTGTGCCTCTTTGGTTATGATCTACTTGATTGGGATTACTAAGCCATCATAACCTGTATCCCATGACCAAAGACACACCTCTTTCCAGATAAACCAGGCCATGGGGTAGCAGAGAAACTGTCAGGCTGTGTCAGGTGACACAACCCTGGTTCTCTTGACCAGGAACAGGTGATCATGAAACTGAATGCAAATTTCACTCATCAAATCATTTGCATATTTGGGTTCTTTCAGTGAATATTCATTGACCATTCTTCTAGGAAGAGTCAAGTTCTGAGCTTTAGGAGAAACAGAGTCATTGTCTCCTAAACAAACTTTCAATTTGATAGGCTATTGAGCCCCAGAGTTAGAGCCATGTTATGTAGGGAGCAAGGAGGAGGTCACAAGACTTTGAAAATCCAAAGGAAAGAATGTGATCCCACTGAGAATTAAAGTAGGCTGCTGGATGAAGTTACATTTGGACAGCTGAGTTCACTGAATTGGGGAAATCACTGTAAAGGGCCTTTAATTAAGAAAAAAAGTTGCAAATGTATCTAGAATAGAAAAAGTCCAGAACATTGCAGGAAGAAATTGTTAGTTAAGTGGTATGAGGCCAAATATGGCTAAGGATGAGTCTTGACATTTGGCAGAGGACAAAATTTATGGCTAGCTTTAAACACCAAAGAAGGAGCTAGAACTTCACCCTGTGGAAAATGAAGTGTCACAGAAGGAAAGAATGCATTGGGTTTGTGCCAATGCCCTGACACTGCTAGTGTAGAGCATATCAATCTAAAAATGAACAGTCTAGAACCTAGGGTGTAGAATTAATGTCATTTGTGTGAGGGACATTACAATTAGATCAGGCAGTGGCAGAGGACGAATGGCATATTTGATAGACAGGAGAAAACCAGCCGGACCTGTTGGGATCAGCTGTGAGGAGACAGCTTATACTGCACATAAGACAGAGAACATAGAGTGGGGTGTGTTGCACAAGTATAAACATAAAGATAAGCATCAAAGGAACTCCTTTCTGGAGGAGGAAGTAGGTTAAGACTCAGTGTGTGGCTTTGGGTCAGTCACCTTGTATTTTTCTGGTCCTTTGGGTTTCCACCTGCTAAATCAGAAAACAGACAAATTGTGAGGACTGCATTACACAAGAGGATGCTAGTGCTTGGCAAGATGGCCCAGCACATACATGTGCCACCACCAAGCCTATGATCTGAGGTCAAGCTCAGAACCAATACGGTAGAAGGAGAGAGTCCAGTAACTGTCCTCTGAACTCCACATGTGCTCCATGGCTCACATGTAAACACACCACACACACACACACACACACACACACACACACACATACACACGCGCACACACACACATTAAAAAAGAAAGAATGCTCAGGATTGAGGAAGTGCCTAGCCCTGTGGGTGACTTGGGTCAGAGTGAGTGGGTTGCAACAGTGCTGTCCTTGCTGCAGGCAGAAGGGTACATTGGTAGCAAATCTCCGTTGGGCACTTGACTGGATTTGGAATCACCTAGGAGACACACCTCTTGGTTTGTCTATGAGGGAGCTTCTAGAAAGGAGTAACTGAGGAGGGGAAGATGTGCCCTGAATGTGAGTACACTGTCCTATGGGCCTGAGTTCCAGAATTAATAAATGAGGATAAGGGGATCAGCATTCATCTCTCCTGGGTCATGACTGTGGATGCAATGTGACTCACCACTTCATGTCTTTGCCAGCATGCCTTCTCTGCCATGACGGACTGTACCCTCATACTGTGGGCCAGAATAAACCCTCTCATCTTAAGTTGCTTTGGTTGGGTATTTTGCCACAACAATGAGAAAAATGGCTAATATAGACATCCCTGAGTTCAGCTGAAGAGGTTATGGGGAAGGAGATATGTGACCAGAACACACGTGCCTTTGGAGGCCATCAAAGGCCAAGGCAGATGATCCAATATTACCATGGAAGGCTCTACATTGGCAGTCAGCATAGAGGGCTAAGAGATCACCGGTCTCAATCTCAGAATTGCTGTGTGATGCCTCGTCAGTTGTAAATCATCTGGGTCCTAGTTTTCCCATAGGAAAATGAACAACAAAAAGGCAGGTGTGTGTGAGTGAGAGTGTGTGTGTTATGTTGTGTTATGTTGTGTATGTGTGTGTGTGTGTGTGTGTTGTTTGTATGGGGAGAGTAGAGGAAATGTTCTCAAGGGCTTACTTCAGGTACTTCAGTTCCATGACACAGAGTCTTTGAAAAGGGGTTGGGGAGGCAGTAATCTCTCTGTCCCCGACTTGCTTTGTGGCCTTGAGCCAGCTGCTGGACCTCTCTCAGCCGAATTTCACATCTGCAATATCTGCAATATCAGGAGATCAGGGAAGAGAAGCCTGAACATACAATGATTCTCCCCAGAGGATGCTCATCCTCATCTGCAGCTGAAAAGCTTTGGGCAAATCAGAGGAAAGCGAGACACTGGTCACAGATGAACCCCTTTCCAAATCTTCTGTCTTCTCCCACTGCCCTCCCCGCCCCACTGTCAGGAGCTTGCAGCACTGGCTCGCTTGCCAAACTTGTTGCCATGACAACGGGTTACAAATAACTCAGATGCAGGCAAAGATTTTAACCCAAGAGCTGCTGGGCCAAGGGCTTCTTGTTTCTTTCCTAGACCAAACTAAAGGAACAATGTCACAAATTCTTTAGGTTCAATTCACTCTTCTGCTGACAAGCCTGCCAAGGTTCCTCAGTGTCACAAGAATAAGATCTGGCATTCCAGGTCCTCTGAAAACCTGGTTCAAGTCTTTCCAATCTTATTTGCCACTCACCCCCATTAAGAAATGATCGCTCCTATTTTTGACACCTACTGTCTGACAAGCCTGGTGTTGGATGCTTTATATGCAATATCTATGAAAATCTTCCCCAAACTTCTGTTAGGTGAAAGTATTGTCTCACCTGGGACTGTATACTGTCTGAGACACTGTGTATGTTACAGAGGTAAGAACTGAGAGTCACTGATACAAGGATGTCAGAGGTGGAATTCAAACTCAAATCCATAAGATTCCCAAGCCCATTTTGTCTTGCTCATGGTTCACAAATGTAGGTCTACATACTTAGTATATACAGATAAACTGTGGACACTTAGAACTCTAGATCCTAACATTTAGCTAAAAAGATGAGACACATCTGGGCACAGGGATGTTCATTATCCCAATTACACAGAAGGATGAGACAAAGACATCAAGAGTTCAATGCCAGCCTAGAAAATTTTATAAGATACATCCTCAAAAAAAAAAAAAAAAAAAAAAAAAAAAAAAAAAAAAAAGAAGAAGAAAAGTGTGTTGGGCATAGTGGTTCAATTCTTCAATCCAGCATTCAGGGGCCAGAGGCAAGTGGATCTCTGTGAGTTCAAGATCAGCCTGATTTATATAGCAAGTTTTAGGCCAGACAGAGCTACAAAGCGAAAGCCTGTCTCAAAATATCTACCTTATTGAGACATATCAACTAATGTTGCTTCAAATTGCTCAGATAGTATGAACACATTATGAAGGATCACAATGAGTCATTAGTTAAGTCTTTTGAGGACTAGGGACTTGGCTCAGAGTTAAGAGCATGTACTTTTCTTCCAGTTCCCAAGTTTAATTTCCAGCCCAGCACCCATATCAGGCTGCTAGCAATCACCTGTAACTCTCCTCCAGGGGATCCAACGCTCTTGCCTCTGCAGGTACACATACCATCCCCCACATAATTAAAAATGATAAAAATAAATATTAAAAAATTCTTTTAGTTTCAAGTAACAAAAATCCTGACTGACAGTGGCTAAAACGCCTACAAATTTATTTATCTATTTTCCCAATGAACTGTAAGTGTGTTCAGATGCATGGCTAGGAAATAAACTTCTAACGTTTTTATAATATCTTCATGCTCAGACTCATCTCTTCATGGTCCCAAGATGGCTGTCATGTGTCTAGGCTACATGACTATATTCAAATCATAAGGAAGGGGACAGAATCAACAATCATGTCTCTTTGCTCAGGAAATCCAAGGGTTTTTCAGAAAGCCCCCAGAAAATAACTCATTGATATAGGCAAGTCATATATCTATTCTTAGCTACAAAAGAAGCTAACCAAGTATCTAACTCTTTAGTCTCTGAGTGGCAGCTGGCAGGGAGGATGGGCTTGAGCATTGTGACAGGAAAATGGCCACACCAAGTAACATGGTTGAAAGTAGTCACTGCTAGTCTAGCAGTGGATGTGAGTGAGGAAGGATACTGCTAGGTTTTATTTTGGTATCTTTTGGAATTATTTTGCTTTTTAAAACTAGGTATGTTGTCTGGAGAGATGGCTCAGTAGTTAAGAACACTTGATGTTCTTATAGAGGGCTTGTGTTCAGTTTTCAGCACCCACGTAACAGCTCTTAACTCTCTGGAATTCAAGCTCTAAGGGATCCAACACCCTCTTCTGGTCTCCCCAGGCACCAAACATACAAATAGTACACACACATATATACATACAGGCAAAATACTCATACACATAAAATATAAATAGATCTGAAAACAAACAAAAAACAATGGGCACCTGGCTGTGGGAGTATATGCCTTTAATCCCAGCACTTAGGAGGAGGGCATATCTCTATGAATTTGAAACTAGCCTGGTCTATATAGTGAGTTCCACAACAGCCAGAGATAAATAGCAAGACCCTGTCTCAAAAAACCAAATACGATATTGATGATGATGATGATGATGATAAGAACCCCTTTGTGTCTGAGATTCGATGCCCTCTTCTGTCCATGACAGGCACTGTATACATGTGATGCACAGACATATATGCAGGCAAAACACCCATACATGTAAAAGGAAAGTATGTCTTAAACAAAAAAAAACAGAAAACACTCCAAAAGAATGCCAACAACAACAAAAAAGCTATGTGCATTGGATTACATTGATTTATAAAAAAGAAAAATTATAGTAGAGGGTTTCTAATGAAGAATAACATTTAAAAAATAAAAATGTATTATTTCTATATCTCCAGAGAATGAATGTCAATCCATCATGAAGGAAAACTTACCAGAATAGGCCCTTCACTTAGACTAAGTTATGTCATGGTACCTGTAAGTCATAGGGAAAAGTGTGCTGTCTCTGTTAGGATGAATGTGGCCAGTGCAAATCAGTGTGGTTCTGTACAGAAGCTTCAATGGTTGACTGTGGCTAGACAGTCCGTGCATAATATCATATTAGCTCCATGAGCCTTGGAAGCTTTCTTTCCTTCTCCATGAAATGACAATTCACATCTGTGACATATATTATCTACTGATTTAAAATGCTATCTGGTATGTGGGTTGGGTGTATAGTTCAGTTGGCCAAGACCTGCTTAGCATGTATGAATTTCTGGGATTGATATAGCATTGCAGAACTAGGCGTGAGTGTTTTGCCTGCCTATATGTCTGTACATCACATGCATACAGTGACTGAGATGGCCGGGAGAAGGCATTGAATCCCCTAGACACATTTTTATTTTACGTGTATGAGTTTATGAATAAGAATATCTTAGCTTTATGCTTATGATTGCCTTTCCTCATATATGGCTGTGGTAGTTTGAAAAAGAATGCCCCCCCCCACATGCTCATATGTTTGTGTGTTTTGTCCCTGGTTGATGAACTGTTTGAAAGGATTAGGAGGTGTGGCCTTGTTGGATGAGGTGTGTCGTCACTGGGCGTGGGCTTTGAGGTTTCAAAAGCCACTCCAGGCTTTCTCTTTGCCCCCCCTCTCTTCTCTGTCTTCTTCAGTAACATGTCTGCCAACATGCTGCCATGTCCCTCCATGTGGATAATGAACTAAACTTCTGAAACTATAAGCCAGCCCCAATTACACATTTTTTTGTATAAGAGTTGCCATGATCATGGTGTTTCTTCACAACAAAAGAACTGACCAGGACATATGGTAAAACAAATTTTCTTTTTTGTTTGGTTTGCTTTGATTTGGTTTTGCTTGGTTTGATTTGGTTTTTCCAGACAGAGTTTCTCTGTTTAACAGCCTTGGCTGTCCTGGAACTCACTCTGTAGACCAGATTGGCTTTGAACTCACAGAGATTGGCCTGCCTCTGTCTCTAGAGTGCTGGGATTAAACAGGTGTGCCACCATCACCCAGCAAGGGGCAACATTCTTAAAGAAAACTGACTCTCTCAGCAGTTATCAATTGGCAATAGCACCTTGTTTGGCATGGGATTTGACCCTCACCTCCCTTTTCCATGTTGAGATTTGGTGTGACTTGAGGTTGCATGGAGCTTGTGCGTGTTGTCAACTGTTGTTGAGTTCATATACCTTGTTGTGTCTGTAGGGCACTGTTTGCTTGTATTCATCCACTGCTTTTGGCTCTTACAGTCTTTCCACCCCCCTTTCCCACAATAATGCCTGTGCTTTGGGAGGATAAGATGTGCTACAGATGTCCCATTTAGGGTTGAGAAGTCTGAAAGTCTCCTATTGTTGGAGAGGGAGGTACATACATATTTTTTACCCAGACCTTTACTCACCGAAGATGCTCAGAGGGAGCCTCATCAGAAGGCCTGCAGTTTGAAACTGCTGTCAACTCTTGCTAGAGGTAGATATGGATGAGATTTCATTTTTGACAACATTAAAATATTACTGGTGTCATTTTAAAGAAACAACTCTTGTGAAATATACGGATGAATATTATGATCACCTTTCATGGGCTGTGGACCATATAAGGTGGGTGTGAGAATTTTCCAGAAAGAAAAGACATATGCTGAGTGTTATGCAGTTGATCTAGGAATGATACTGAGGTAAGAGCTGGAGCTCTGGACTGCACACAATAGTAAGGGATCATCTTGCCCATGCCTAGGAGGCTGTGGAAGCAGTCTCCCTCAGACAAGCCTGTGTGCAATTCTTTTAGGGGTGGATAAAGGTACAACTTGGCATAAATTATTTTTTGCCACCAGGAATAGTGGCTCATGCCTTTAATCCTAGCACTCAGAAGGCAGAGGCAGACATGTCTCAGCCTAGTCGACAAAGCAAGTTCTTGTACAGCCAGGACTACCTGGAGAAATCCTGTCTAAAAAAAAGGGAAAAAAAATCTCTTTCTTGACTCAATCATCTTCTGTTATTACCAAGACTCTAGTAAAGTTCTATTAAACACACATACATACACAGAAAATGTACCTACTTCTAACATAATAAAAGTATTCTTTGTAAAAAGCACTTTTGGGTTAAAAGAGGCTAGAAAAGTGAGGGGATATGTGAAAAGGATGAAGAATTCGGGAGAGTAGCAGGAACAACTTCCAGTGTTCTATAGACAGTAGGAGAACTATGGGTAACAGCATTTAGTTGTATGTTTAAAAATTGCCAACAAGAGATTTTGAATGTTCCTAATCCAAAGAAATGATAAATGTATACATAGTGTTTTAGCACACTATATATCAAGAATTTCTATCCATAACTGTGTACAATTATTATGTATCACTTAGAACTAGTTTTGGTTGGAATAGCAAAAAGTTGACTAGCTAGAAGATTCATCAGCCAAGTGGCTGGAGTTTTACAAAGAACAGGGAAGGAGAAATTTACCTAAGAAAAACCAGCAATTTCTCCGAGTAGAAGAACCTGAGTCTTCAGACAAAGACTGTCCATCAGTACAGCAGGTGACCAGAAAACAACTAGATGAAGAGAAGTGTGCATCTAGCTATATTATTGTGACATTTCAAAAAAAACAAAACAAAACAAAAATAGATTTTTAAAAGCTTTTAAGCTCCTAGAAGCAGGGAAAACAGGTCACAAACAAAGGTATGAGAATAATATTAGCATATGCCTTTTAATCAGCAACTGTGGTTTAAAAAGGAATACTTTCAAAACTCAGAGAAATTTACTTCTAACACCAAACTCTAAAGTCAAAGTATAACTGAAATTTGAAGGTAAATTAAACAACTACATTTTCAAATGCTCAAAGATTCCCAAAGTTACTTCAAAGCAGGGTAGTGGTGGCACGTACCTTTAATCCCAGAGAGGAAGCAGAGGCAGACAGATCTTTGAAATTGAGGCCAGCCTGGTCTACAGAGCAAGTCTGGGACAGCCAGGGCTACACAGAGAAATCCTATCTTGAAAACAAAAGTTACTTCAAAATGTCTCCAATAAAACTTGGGATTCTTGAATCAGTCAGGAATCTTGGATATGCATAAAAAAACAGAATTCATTGAAGTTAAGGAGGAAGATGGGACTCATTGTGACATTAGCTAATGTAAACCTGAAGAATGTGGCTGAGACAATGAGATAGGAACTAGAAAGGCCAGGCATGAAGAATCACAGCTAAGGACTTAGCTATAGGAATAGCTTGGATAGAAAGCAGCTATTGCTGCTGCTTCTCATAGTTGGTAATAGTGTGTGTGATGTTCCCATTTCACACCATAGCAAATGAACTCTGCATCCCTGTGACTGCTGCTGGATTTTCTCAATCATAACCACCAAGTGAAGACTGCCCTTCTTTCCTCATATGACTTTCCCTATCATTCTTAGTTTCTTAGTGGAGTTAATGAGCCCCTCTAGTAGCTTAACAATCCTTTCTTTCTCATGTTTATTTGGACAAATGCATACCTGTGAAAATGCACACCATACTAGTACACACTTACCTCGATGATATATATCCTGGTATAAATTCTATTCTGTTTCTTACTTTTTCATTCAACACTAAGCTTGGGGAACTATTTGTCCATGTTAGTATGTGTAAATCTAGCTACTGTTTTTGTTTTATATCTTTCCATCCAATGGAAACTCTATGGTTTACTTATCTATTCCATTAGGATGAACACCTAGGGTGATTCCATGCCCTCACTACCTCAGAAACTGATACAACAAACAAGCTTAAATATATTTCCTTAGGACCTGTGGGACTTTGTCTTGGAAAATTTGCCCAGGACAGGTTATACAATATTTCCACAGAGACAACCAAACACCTCTCCAGAATAACTGCACCAGTTCTAAGTCCACCCACAGTTGTCGTTTCCTCACATCTTTATCAGCACATGAGAATATTGAGAATTTTTACACTTCTACCACCACTGTAGTAATTTCTCACTGCTATTTTAATTTTTCATTTATCTAATTATTAGCAGAGTTAAAAATCTCAACATGTTCAAATTTACTGTTGTGTAAATTACCACTTGAATCCTGTGTCCATATATTTATTGAGTTGACAATCTTTTTTATTTTCTTTGTTTTAATTCATTCTTACATTTATTTTGACACAAACGTTCACTTTGTAACCCAGACTGGGCTTGAACTCATGGAGATCACCCTACTTCAGCCTCCAGAGCGCTGAGATTACAGGATGCACCATCATCTCTAGATTTACTTCTTTCTGATTAATCCTCTGTTTTACAAACTGCAAATTCATTTTCCAGTCTATTATTATTCTACTTTGTATATTACAGGATCTTCTGCATTTCTGGCACCAGAGTCAAATTTATGAACACAGTATTTAGGGCCTGTTGACTGATGGCCAGGAAGAGGAGGAAATTTTGACCATCTTTGGTTGCATAGTAAGTAGTAAGTGGGGATCCTACTTCCCACCAAGCCATCCCTGAGAGGGTACTGTGGGAGATTATGTTGTTACATTGTAAATAATTGTCCCACCCACTGGTTTAATAAAAAGCGCTGATTGGCCAAAGGCAGGCAGGAAGTGTGGGCAGAGCTACCAGACTAAGAAAACTCTGAGAACAGGAAGCACAGAGCAGAACACCAAAGAGAAGCCAGTAGAAGCAGAGGACAACTATGCTGCTCTAAGAAAAGGTACCAAGCACATGGCTGAACAGGATGAGTCATGGGTTAGATGAAGGGTAGAGAGCTAGCAAGTGATATGCCTGGGCCTTAGGCCGATCAGCCTAAAACTATTATAAGCATCTGTGTGTCTCAGTGCATCTGGGGGTCTGCGGGCCTAAACCTTGAGGCAAGGCCCAAAAGTCCAAAACAGAAACCTCCTACTACAGGGTACCCTAATTAAGATGTTGGGAAGCCACTAGAGTGTACGCCTTTAGTTTTCCACCATTCATATATAGTCTTTTCTCTATACTTAGACCCTGGAAAAATATTCCCTTCTTAATATAGAACAACTACACCCAATATCACCAAATTTGCCCTCCTCCTCCTTCCTAGAGGAAAGCAATCAAAATTGAAAATTAGGATGTTTTCAGGTAAAAAGCAACAGAAAACTAACTCACTCAGGCTCAAAAGGTAAATGCAAATTATTGACTCACTTGAGAGACCATAGATGAGGAGACACCCAGATGGTATTGTTAGAGAGAATCTTGTTAAACTCTGTATGAATCACTGAGTAGGGACCTTAGAGGTATATGTTATCTACTACCTGCATTCCTGCATGTAGCAGCCCCCATGACCTAGCTCCCCGAAACAGAAACGTTAGTCCACAGGATATACGTTATCTGCCCACTGCATTCTTTCACATAGCCACATTCCTGCACATAGCAACCATCCCTTAACCTATGCCTGAACTTCCTTGTCTAAATATCCTATAAAAGCTTTGTTCAAATTCAGCTCAGGGCTCTCTGTTCTTCCGAGATCAGTGAGTCCCATGCGCGTGGAATAAAAATCCCCTTGCTTGATTGCATGAGAGAGCGTCTCTTGGAGTCTTCTTTCACACGGTGTGTTTCTCAACCCTAACAGTATAATCTGGAATATGCTTCCATTTCTCTGTGACTCTCTTGCTTTCGCCTCCTCTACTTATCAGCACCACCCTCAGGTACAGATTCCACATGTTTAGAAAATGGTTAGCAGTAGCAAAGGGGCTACATGCTTTTTTGTTTCTATACAGAGAAGATGAGCGATTATATACCTCAAAAGCTGAATATAGTCCTAAACCTCACTGTGACTGGGGAATGAAATCACTCAAGTCAGTATACCTATGAAGACAAATTCCTAGATCTGGCACTGGGGTCAATCCAAATTCTATAGTTCTTATAAAGTGGGACAGATGGAATGAGTGCTGGAAAATAACAACAATATCCACTATAAATATGTGGATTAAAAAGAAGAAGCTATGGGAACCAAGAAAGATTTTGTCCAACCTGGAGCAACAATGAAGAGATATATCCCATTATGGCCGCTGTGCAGCAGCCCTATAGAGCAACCATTCACACAGGAGCAGAAAGAAAAGGGGCTCCAGGAGGAAGGGATTCTAAAGAAAAGTGGGGAAAAGGGACTTCAAATAATTTGTGTGCAAATTCCTTGGGAATTTGGAATAACTTAATAAGGTTCTAAAATCAGACAATGCAAAGAAAAGAAAGCAATTAAAAACTCTAAAGGTCTAGGCAGTGATGAAGCACACCTTTAATCCCAGAACTTGGGAGGCAGAGGTAGGTGGATCTCTGTGAGTTCGAGGCCACTCTGGTCTACAAAGGGAGTTAGTTCCAGGACAGTTAGAGCTATTACACAGAGAAACCCTGTTTCAACCCTGCCTCCCGCTAAAGAAAAAAAAAAAACTCCAACGGTCTGGAACTGGATAAAAAAGAAATGTGGGCTGACAGGATGGCTCAGTTTGTAAAGTGAAATCTGAGTTTGTTCACCAGGCACGTTTTTAAAGAAGCTAGGGTTGATGTGCTTGTCTGTATGGTGATATGTCATGTATTTAATAAAGTTTGCCTGAAGATCAGCTACACATTTGTAATCCCACTGCTTGGAAAGTAGAGACAGGATGATCCCTGGGGCTAGTGGCTAAGTAGGCCTAGCCTATTTTCTGAGTTCTGGGCTGGGGAGAGACCTTGTCTTTAAAAAAAAAAAGTTGATGGTACCAGAGGAACAGCACCCAAAGTTATCTTATGGCCACCACACACAAGTACACACACTTACACACCCAAACATGAACATGCACACACACAAAATTATGTAAATATCATGAATAGTTTGTTAACTCTTTAGAATAATCAATCAGCAAAGCATGAATAAATTAATTGTGGTCACAAATAGAGGCTAAATTTTATCAATCTTGTTAATAAAAAATAAAATAGAAGCCAGGTATGTTGGTGCATTCCTTGCATGCCTTTAATTCCAACACTTGGGAGGCAGAGGCAGATAGATCTCTATGACTGTAAGGCCAGTCTGGTCTCCAGGCTAGTAAACTGACACTTAGGTCAAATAACAAAATACAGATGACAGAAGTAGTACAGATGTGTGTGTGTGTGTGTGAGAGAGAGAGAGAGAGAGAGAGAGAGAGAGAGAGAGAGAGAGAGAGAGAGAGACAGACAGACAGACAGGCAGACAGACAGACAGACGGCTATATTGAAGGCTTATGAGGAAAGCAGTTGAGTAGTATACCTAGCAGAAAGCCAATAGAAAATGACTAGAATTGATAAACAAGTTGATACATAGAAAACCTGTGAATTATTTGGAAATATGAAGATAATTATCAGCAAAAAGGAAAACAGAGATAGACTAGTAGATTTTCAGGTCAAGATGACAGACTGATCATGTGTTTAATTCTACTTCTGAGATCTTGCTAAAATGGCAGTGAAGGAACTATAAAGGTATAAAAACACCTTTATATTATACTACTATGAGAAAGAGTCTAGGAGCACATCTGTCAACAAAATTTCAACAAATTTTCTGGGAGACAGGGATTAAATGGAGAATTTGTGTGGTCATCTGCATGTAATTGCACCCATAATCTCATAGGGAGTGGCACTATTAGGAGCCATGGCTTTGTTGGAGTGGTCTGGCCTTGTTGGAGGAAGTGTGTCACTGTGGGGGTGGGCTTTGAGGTTTCTTATGCTCAGAATAGCAACCAATGTCTCAGTAGACTTTCTGTTGCCTGAAAGATATAGGACTCTCAGCTACTACTCCAGCACCATGTCTGCCTGCACACCACCATGTTCCTCATCATGATGATGATGGACTGTACCTCTGAAACTATAAGTAAGCTATCCCAATTACTTTATGGATGTGGTGTCTTCACAGCAATAAAAATCCTAACTAAAACAATTGGTGGTTGACAAAGCATGGTGGACAAAGCCACAGCTTGGAATATGTGCAAAGGTGGTGCCTCTAAGAAAGAAGCTGGCCTTTCTTTGCAGAAAGTTTGGAGCGCTTCGGGTCTTGACAATACCAGGTATGATGAAAGGGAATGAGATGTGTGACTGAAAACAGGGATGTTAATGGGAAGGCTGTATGCCCAACTATCTACCTTATGTATAATGTGCAGTAGTTGGGTCTTTATTCATTGGGCAAACACAGGGGCCTCTTCTCAAAGGAATGGGACCATCTCAGAGGCAGGATCTTGGTGTTCTGGCAACCAAGGACTGTAGCATAAGACTCCAAACTCTTCTTCTCATTCTATGGAGGATCTGTCAGTTTGCCTAGACCCCCCCACCCCAAACTTCCAATAAGAATCTCATTGTATATTTTTTTAAACTTTTACTCATTCATTTTGTTTGACTATTTCAAACTAATATAGAATATATTATGATTGTTCTCTCTCATACACATTCTCTTATCTCCCTTTCATCCCTGTTAACATCTCCTTCCAGCTAATGCTAGTTCCTCTTTCAGATTTATGACTTTTGGTTTGGTTTTGTAACTCATTTTAACCAGGATCTATGTGGTTATTTCATTGAAACTATTCATTGGAATCTGATGGGGTTATTAGTGGGTATACAGGTGAAGGCAATGATTTCCCCTGAATCTATCAGTAAGAAGTAGTCCACCAGTGTAAGCTGAGGCCCTCTTGAGTGCCTCCTCCACCCATGCCTGACTGCTGATAGGTCCATTTTTGTGCAGAATCAGTGAAGGTGTCTTCAACAGCTTGGAGTTTGTAATTATAATGGTCATGCCCCTGCCCAGAAAAAATGACATTTTATAGCTCTGCTCATTATTTTCTGGCTCTTACATTCTTTCCATCCCTTCTGAGCTCTAGGGATAGCAATATAATCTCTGTATCCACCATGGTTTACTTCAAAAAGAGTGTCTTAGGGTTTCTATTGATGTGATGAAACACTGTGACCACAATAACTCTTATAAAGGAAAACATTTCATTGGGAATGGCTTACAGTTCAGAGGTTTAGTTCATTATCCTCATGACATGAAGCATGGTTCCACACAGGCCGAAATGGCACTGGAGAGGCAGCTGGGGGTGCTGCATCTTCATTCACAAGTGGCAGAAAAAGACTGAGACATTGGGTGTGGCTTGAGTGTCTGAGACTTCAAAGCCCACCCCCAGTGACACACTTACTCTAACAAAGCCACACCTCCTCCACATCTCCTAATAGTGCCACTCCCAATCGGCTTATGGGGGCCATGTTCATTCAAACCACCACATTTCACTCCCTGACCCCCATAGGCTTATAGCCATATCATAATGCAAAATGCAGTTAATACAGCTTTAAAAGTCTCCATGGCCTATCACAGTATCAGCACTGTCTAAAAGTCCAGAGTACAAAGTCTTCTGAGACTCATGTAATCTTTTACTTGTAATTCTCTGTGAAATCCAAATGAAAAAGCAGATCACATACTTCCAACATATAATGGCACAGAATGCTCATCACTATTCAAAAAGGATGGAAAATAAGCATAGTGAGGAAATACCAGACCAAAGCAAGACCAAAAACCATCTGGGCAAGCTTCAAACTCTGCATCTCCATGTCTGATGTTAAAGCACTCTTCAGATCTCCAACTCCTTTCAGCTTTATTGACTGCAATAAACTTCTCTCTTTTGGGCTGGTTCTAGTTCCTGTTAACAGCTCTCCTTGGCAAGTATCCCACAACTCTGTATCTTCAACATCTTGGGGTCTCCAAGGCCATCCAGGCTTCACCTTTACAGTTTTGCAAAATGGCCTCTCTAAGGCCTCCATGCAGGGACATCCCTGACATATGCTTTAGCAGCTTCCCTTTGTTGCAGAGGGAGATTCCATAATCCCTTTCTTAGATCCTTAACTTAAACTCAGAATCACATGGCCAAAGCTTCCAAGTTCTTCTGCTTCCTGAGACTGGAGCATGGCTCCCTTGTTCAAATACATTTTCACCAGCTTTCTCTTTTCAGTGGTTTCCTTATTGTCTAAGCTTGGCTGTCCTTGAACTTGCTCTGTACATCAGACTGGCCTCTAATTTAGAGATCCACCTGCCTCTGCCTCCTAGAGTGTTGGGATCAGAGACATGAACCATCACACCCACCCCTATACTTTTCTTTAATTCCTTTTTACAAGATGGAAGCTTAGCTGGGGTAAGGTCTTGCCCTGAGATCACCACCCCCTTTATTTACCATCAGGGTTTTCTTTAATCTGTTTATTGCCTTGAACAAAGAATTTAGCTCAATTCTACTTCCTGGGTGTGGCTTTTCTCCTCAAACTGTACATGTTCTATTTTTCCTCACTCACCTTGCTCCTTTTGACTATAGATCCACATAGGACTGATACTGAAAACCATGTGACATAGCCAATGCTGGGCCATTTTGAAATGTCCTCTACCAAAGCTATTAATCTATGGCTCTTCAATTTAGCATCAGGCAGATTTTTTTTTTTTTGGATGAGGGCAGAAAGCAGCCACATTCTTCACTAAAATATTACAAGATTGATTTCTAGGCCACATGCTAATATTATTCTCCTCTGAAATGTCTTGAGCCAGGACCCACAGTTCAAATCATCCACAGCACACTGCCTTCCATGCTCTTCACTAGTACGGCTCATTAAGCTTCAGTTAAAGTATTCAACTGCTTTTCGAGTCCAAAGTCCCAAAGTGTTCTATATTCCTCCAAACATCATGACAACAGCAACTCTTATAAAGAAAACATTTAATTGGGATTGGTTTATAGTCCAGAGGTTTAGTCCATTATTGCCATGGTGGGAAGCATGGTGTCATGCAGACACACATGATGCTGGAGAGGCAGCTGAGAGTTATACATCCAGATTGGCAAACAGCAGGAAGAGAGAGTAGACACTAAGTCTAGTTTGGGCTTCTGAAACCGTTAAGCCCACCCACAGTGACACACTTCCTCCAACAAGGTCACACCTATTCTGACAAGGTCACACTTCATAGTAGTGCCACTCCCATGAGCTTATGGAGGCCATTTTCATTCAGACCATCACAGAGAGGGTTCTCTGATTAAGGCTAAGAGTCCATTGCTACATTCAAGAAAAATTAGCAAAAAAGCACAGATCACAAGGTTTGTTTTTTTTAAGACCACAAATGAAATAAATATTCCAAAATAAGCATAATAACTGTGTGGAGAATTTGTTAGCAAATGAGTGGCACAGTGATAGGGATCTAAATCTATTTTTCACCTCCGATGTTTCAGATTGAAGGCCAGAGCACCATCTATCAGATAATAATTGCTCTACTTTAGCCAAACATGACAAAAGAAAATTGTGGCCCTACTCCCACTATGCTAACAAAGGCCAGCAGGGAGTTCAGATTCTCACTCTCACTGGATAATGTGTTACCCTTTTCTTCCCACTGGGGTGGGACAGCTAGAACGCCCATTCCCACCTAGCAATGAGGAACCCCTGGTGGGAATAACCAATGGAAGACTGAATAGAGACCCTGACTATTTCTATACCCAGTAAATTAACGAGGCAGGGTCTCTTCTTCCACTGTTATAATGGTGTCTGACAATGGAAGCTAAAATAGAATATTGACATAAGATCCAGCATCTCATAACACATTAGCTGTCCGTTGGCAACCGCGCCCCATATCCAGAACCAAGGAAGCCTCAACTTGAATGAGAGAAACAAACAAAATAATTGACACTAACACCAAGATGACAGAGACGTTAAAATCATCTGAAAACTTTTCAAGGATAAGGAGTCACCATAAAAATGCTTCAACAATTAGGAATAGTCTCAAAACAAATAAAAAATTAGGAAGTGAGCTACGGGAATGGTTCAGCAGGTCAAGGCACATGCTGCCAAGTCTGACGACTTGACTTTGATCCCAGAGGTCTACATAGTGGAAGGAGAGAACTGATTTCCATAAGTTGTACTCTGACAGCTACATGGACACTGTGCAACACACACACACATGCACACAAATAGTAAACAATGTCATATATTTTTAAATTAGCAACTGTTATCAAACAAAGAAAAATATACAAGGGAAAAATTATGGAAACTTCAAAACTGAAAATATAAAACTTTAAATAAAGTCCTCAGTGGGTATGATAAGAGCAAAATGGAGGGTACAGAATAAGGAATTAACTTAAAGACAGAAACACAGATGTTTCCCAATTTGGAAAACAGACAGAAAACAGAGTTGGGAAAATGAGAACAGTCTTAGGGACCTATGACACTATTATAAATGATATGACACTGTGTCCTTAGGATTGTGAAAGGAAAGGAGACTCTTATGTCTAAAGCAGTCAGCCTCACATTAATCAGACAGGATCAAGACAGGGGATTACAGCCAGGCAGTGGTGACAAGCACCTTTAATCCCAGCACTCAGGAGGCAGAGGCAAATGGATCCCTGAGTTCAAGGCCAGCCTGGTCTACACAGTGAGTTTCAGGACAGCCAAAAACTTGAAAAACGAAACCAAAACAAAACTGAAACAGCTGCTTACTAGAAGACAGTACAGAGAGCTGGGTATAGGGACACACACTGTAGTCCCTAGGTTTGGGAGTCTGAAGTAGGAGAGTCATTTGAGATCAGAAATCCAAAACCTGATGTCCCCATCACATAATGGAGCAGTGCCTTCAATATTGAATGGAAAAATGATATGAAATCTTAAATTATAGCCAAGTATCATGATAAGGATATTTTCAGATATGTAAAGTAAGACTTTTCCAATAAGAAGTGGCACTCACATGTCAGTGTCAAGTAACAGCTGTCTAATTGGACTTAAGGATCACTCTACAGGAGAGAAGCCATGCCTGGTATTGGAAACTGAGCCACATTCTCCAGGCTAATGTGGTCATGTACTCTAGAAAAGAATCTACTACCACCACTTTGCTAGACCAGCATAATTCCTTACTCCATTCTAAATCTTATCCGAAATCTATAGATAAGTATAGCTACAACCCCTCATCAAAGAAGCCTCTCTTGACAGCAAATGGAAAACCACAACTGAACACAATGCAGAGATCAATAGGCCATGAGGATCCCAGCCCCAACAGATACACCTCATCACAGCTCTTGCATTTATGGCTCAGGAAACATCATGAGGAACAAGAGGGGTTGGAAAGCTTGTGAGAACCAAAACAGCAGGAAGTCTTCTGTGAAACAGTCTCTCCTAGAAATGACTGCATAAAACAGACTGAAACAATAACAAGATCAATGTACATGTTCATGTAGGAAGGGTGTCTTTGTTAGGGTTTCTGTTGCTTTGAAGAGACCCTATGACCACGAAGACTCTTATAAAGGAAAACATTTCATTGCGGTGGCTTGCTTACAGTTTCAGAGGCTCAGTCCATTATCATCATGGTGGAAAGCACTGCAGTGTGCAGGCAGACATGGTACTGGAGAGGTAGTTGAGGGTCCTACATCTTGCATGCAACAGGAAGTAGACTGAGACAGTGGATGATATCTCGAGCAAATATGAGAACTCAAAGCTCACCCTACAATGACATACTTCCTCCAACAAGGCCATATCCACTCCAACAAAGCCACATTTCCTAATAATGCCATTCCCTATGAGATTATAGGGGCCAATTACACCCAAACTTCCCCAAGGTATAAAATTTCACAGGTTCTCTCCCCTAGACAAAGAACTATAGGCAACTAACAATGGCTGCTAGGAGAAGGAGTATTAACCATTCTTACAGATGAGCCTCCTTATTGGTTGCCTAATGCAGCATGGTGAGCTTTCAAACCATGTATAGACAAACAACAAAAATGAGCTCAGTAAGTTGTATGTATGCATTTTGTGCATATGCATACACACATATAGAATGAAGAAAAAGAGGTTATCAACTTGAGAGGAGTCATGGGAGAGGTTCAATGGAAGGTAGAGAGAGGAGCTAAAAGGAGGAAAGGGGGGAGAAGGAGTGTAATATAATCCTTATTCAATTAAAAACAACAACAATAATAAAATAAATCTATTTTCTATACAACCTTTCTGAGAAAGCTATTTGAGGATGTAATCATCAAAACAATGAAGAAAAGCAAGCAAACGAAACCAAACCCCTAAAGGTCTAGTAAATGATTGAAATAACCATAGAAAATAGTAAAGAAAAATTCCAAAATGACTAGATTTGAAAAAGGAATGGAGAGCCCAAGGAAGAAAGGTCTCAAGGGGAGGATGGAGACAAAAATCAGACTCAGTGGGGTACAGAGATAAATAGACAATACCCAACAGAAGAATCTCAAATGACCCTTAAAGAACTGCTCAACATCCTTAGCCATCAGAGAAATGCAAATCAAAAGAACTCTGAGATACATACCACCTTACACCTGTCAGAGTAGCTAAGATTAAAAACCACAGATGACAGCCTTTGATGGACAGGATGTGGAGCAAGAGGAATACTCCTCCATCGTTGGTGGGTTTGTAAAGTTGTACAGCCACTCTAGAAAGTAGAATGGTGGCTCCTCAGAAAACTGGGAATTAATCTCCCCAATGATCCAGCAATACCACTATTAGGCATATACCCAAATGATGCACATTCTTACCTCAGGGGCATTTGCTCATCTATGTTCATAGCAGCATTATTCATAACATCCAAAACCTGGAAACAACCTAGATGTCCCACAACTGAAGAGTGGATTTTTTAAATGTGGTATATTTACACAATGAAGTACTGCACAGCAGTTAAAAAAAATGACACTGAAATTTTCAGTCAAATGGATGGATCTAGAAAGAAATCATCCTGAGTGAAGTAGCACAGACCCAGAAAGACAAGCATGGTATGTGCTCACTCATAAGTGGATTTTAGAAGCAAAGCAAAGGATAACCAGGCTACAATCCACAACCCCTGAGCAGCTAGGTAACAGGAGGAACTTAAGAGAGAGATCCATAGATTCCCCTGGGAAGGGGAAACAGAGATGATCTCCTGAGTAAGTTGGGAACATAGTGGGGAAGACGTAAGGGGAGGTGGAAAGAGAACATAAGGGAATGAGATGGTTGAGTTGGAGGAGAAATTGAGAGGGAGAACAATGAAAGGGATACCTTGGGGCTAGGGAGAAACCTGGTGCTACGGATACATCCAAAAACTCACAATTATGACCCCAGCTTGGGCTCCAAGCAATAGTGGAGAGGGTGCCTAAACTGGCCTTCCCCTGTAATCAAACAGATGACCACCCTAATTGTCATTAAAGAACCTTCATCAAGCAATGATGGAAGCAGATGCAGAGATCTACAACTAAACAGTGGATTTAGTTAACCCCATAATGGCTGAGCAAGGTGTTCCTCTGTAGGGAATGGGCTCCAAGAAGCCAGTTCATGCACCAGGAATACATTCTGGTCCCACTGCCTGCGGCCCCATAAAATGCCCATTCCATGCAGCTATCACCCACATTCAGAGGCCTAGTTCAGTCCCACGCAGGTTCCCCAGCTGTCAGTCCAGAGTCAGTGAGCTTTCAGTAACTCAGGTCAGCCGTCTCTGTGAGTTTCCCCATCATGATCTTGACCCCTTTGCTCTTATAACCTCTCCTCCTTCTCTTCAGCTGGACCAGGAAGGAGCTCTGCCCAGTGCTTAGCTGTGGACCTCTGCATCTGCTTCCATCAGTTGCTGGATGAAGGTTCTATGATGTCAATGAGGGTGGTCGTCAGTTTGATTACAGGGGAAGGTCAGTTCAGAAGAGAAGGAGGTCTCAAGGGGAGGATGGAGACAAAATTCAAACTTCGTGGCATATTTTTTAAAGTATAATTCGTAATGCAGTGGAGATTGTGAAAAAAGAGAAGGGAATATGAGATAAATCAATAAAGTGAAAGAAGAAAAATTTAAAGCCAGGAAAAAGAAACTTGCTACAAATCAAAAATGTATCAAAATATATTGGTCAGACCTAAAAGAAAGACTATTTAATCATATCAGTAGATGTATATTGCTCGTTAATTTCTAGAATCATACTATAGCCCAAACACCAAAAAGCGAAGGCAGCAATCATGATTACAGAGCAGAATTTAATTTACTGCCATCACTTTGCTAGACCAGTTTTGACAATATAAAAATATAGATGAGAAGATGAGATGTGGTGACAGCGGCCATGGAGCAGGAAGAGTAGGTATCCCAAGTTATTCTCAGCTACAAAGAAAGTTTTCAGCCAGCATGGGCTACATGAGATCTGTCTCAACACAAAACATAACACATGGACACACACAAAGAGACACACACACACACGTAGTAAGAGGTTTCTGTCCCGGACTTTTGGACCTAACCTTAAGGTTTAGGCCCACAGACCCACAGACCTGCAGAGACATACAGATGCTTACATTAATTTTAGGATGATTGGCCCAGGCATATAACTTACTGACTCTTTACCCTTAATCAAACCCATGTCTTTTATCCTGTTCAGCTATATGGGTTGGTACCTTTTCTCAGAGCAGCATAGTTGTCCTCTGCTTCTTCTGGCTTCTCTCTGGCATTCTGCTCTGTTCTGCCTGTTCCTGAGTCTTCTTAGTCTGGTAGCCCCGCCCACACTTCCTGTCTGCCTTTGGCCAGTCAGCGCTTTTTATTAAACCAGTGGGTGGGACAGTTATTTACAATGGAACAACATAATCCCCCTACATACACACACACGAATAAATAAATAAAATCAACAACAATAAAATAGAGTGCTTTGAAGGTAGCTGAGCAGATAAAGGCCCGACACGAAGCCTGAAGATTTTGGTACAATCCTGGAATCCATATGCAAGAAAGACAAAACTGACTCCTACAAATAGTCTTCTGACCACACATGAACTGTGGTGTGTGTCCTCATAAATATTTTTTTTAAGTTTAAGTTTCAAAATAGATAAATATCCATACTACAGAAGTTGGAAGGTCAATGGAGAGGGTGCTAAAGGAAAGGATATTTTCTTATTTAACAAAGGTCTGATCAAAAACTAGTGTCTCAGGACAGGAAATGATGGCACATGTTTGCAATCCCAGCACCTGAGAAGTGGCTGGAGGATCAGGGCTCCAGGCCCGTGTCAAGTGAGCTCAAAGCCAGCCTGAGAGTAATAAGAGATCCTGTCTCCAAAGCACCAGAAACGACAGCAAACTAACAATTGAAAGGGGAATATTGTTTCTACTTCATAGAAAAACAAAACGGTACTTACATTCAGAATGTCATACAACAGTGAAATGAAATTACATTAGAAATAAGAAAGATAAAAATTGAACTTAGTATGAATGATCTACAGTCTCATTTGTCAAAGAACATCAACATGTATTGTCTGAAATTGACTGTTAAAAATGTCTACACAGGAAAGATTCGGAAGAGATGGCTCAGTGGCCAAGCGTGCTTGCTGCTCTTGCAGAGGATGAGAGTTTGGTTCCCAGCACCCATATCCAACAGCTCACAATCACCTGTAACTGTAGCTCCAGGGTTCCAATGCCCTCTTCTGGCCTTCTTGAGTACCTGCACACACATGTTTGTACATACAGAGAGACATGTATGTACACATAAATAAAAATTAAAATTAAAGTATTCCTTTAAATTTTTCCTCACTATATTAGAAGTTAACAATCAGGAAAAAAAAAAGATAATTGAAATTAGGTACCAATAGTGAAAGCAGGCAGGGTTGTGGACTCTTGCTTGTCAGAAGACCTTCTATGCTGATTTGAGTTTTCTAAATAATATGCCTGCATTAACTCATTTTTAAATGAACATTTGATTTAAAGGAAAAAGAAAAGTTTAAAAGCACAAAGGATGCTCCTGCCCATGAACCCTCTCTGCCCCATTCCCCAGATGTCCTAATCCCTCTAGACTTCATGTAATAGTTTGGAAACTTTGCAGTCTCTTTCTGTCTTACATGCAGCCCCTGCTGCAGTCAAACTGTAATGTTTTACTGCTATATCTTCCCTTCCTCCAGCTCAGAAAGCCCTTCCTCATTTTCACCAGTTCAAATCCTCCCTATTCTTAAACTGTTTTTTATTTTATTTTATTTTATTTTATTTTATTTTATTTTATTTTATTTTATTTTGTTTTGTTTTATTTTATTTTATGTGCATTAGTGTTTTGCTGCCTGTATGCCTGTGTGAAGATGTCAGATCTTGGAGTTACAGTTGTGAGCTGCCATGTGGGGACTGGAAGAGCAGCCAGTACTCTTAACTGCTGAGCCACCTCTCCAGTCCCTATTCTTAAACTCTTAATGGCAATTCTACCACCTGAAGAAAAGAATCCTGGCCTCTAGCAGAAGAACTTTCTCATACCTCAAGGGTTCCCACGAGTCCTCATTCATGAGTCTAATGATGACACTCAAGTACACTTTATTCACATAAATTATTTAGTCAGTGACTTATGTCCTCATCTTTTTTGTTTTGATTTCCTAGATAGGGTTTGTGTGTGTAGCCCTGGCTGTCTGGAACTAGTCCTGTAGACCGGATTAGCCTCAGTTTCACAGAGATCCACCTGCCTCTGCCTCCCAAGTGCTGGGGTTAAAGGCGTGTACCACCACAGCCTGGCCACCCCCAATCTTCTTTAACACTAGCAGGGGGAGTGAGATTCCTAATGCATCATCTGTCACTTTCCTGTTTCAGACCCTCTTACAGCTTCCCTCATTGTTCATAAGGCCAAAACTAAGCATGATTGCATGGCTTCCACCAGTTTTACCATGGCATGGACCAACACTAACTACCCTCTGGAACCCATATTCTTACACATTCTCTGCTTAGGCAGCTCCTCATAATGTTGTTTTCTCCCTTCTCAGGCAGCAAACACTAAATCTTCTTCCAAGACTCAGCTGAAGTACACTCTCTTCTGTAAAAGTGTTACTGAGCGACTCCTCCAACCCACCAGACTCCAGGGAGAACCATCCAGGGCTTTCTATAAGCTCGCCCTGCCCCATCTAGACTTCTGTTATGTCATCTGCTACATTTAGTGCACTTCTCTGAGTCACTACTTAAAATGTGAATTTCTGGAGGCCAGGGAACTCGGAGTCTAGTTGAGGGCCTGATACACAGAAAAGAACACAAATATGCTTGTAGAACAGATGAATGGAAAAATTGGGTGGGTGTGGGGAAAAAAACAGATGAGTAAACATTCATATCGATGCATAGACTAATACATAAAAAATGAATTAGACAAACGAGAAAAAGAAACCAGCAGACAAACAAGTGAAAAGTACATGAGAAAACGAGGGCATGAGGGAAAGATTCAATTCTCACCTCCCTGTCTTGCATCAGACTCACCAGGAAGAACTTCCACAGTCTTCACACATCGAAATTGCACATGTGTTAACGTCTTTTAGATTAGAAAAGACACAGGCACACTTGCATTTGTGATGGGCGTTTAAAGCATCCACAGGGAAACAAGACAGGAAGGGCTTCAGAGGCAAACTTGAAAATGGCTTTTGCTCCAAAGCAACTCTAGAGTCTGGCTCATCTTGTCACCCCTCAGCTGAGGCATCTGTTGCTCCTTTCTCTAGTGCCTCCCAAGATGGTGACTCAACTACTTTCTGGCTGTATTTAGACCCCTCCTACTGCTCCTGACTAACTTCTTTCTGCTCCTCTTGTTTCCAGCCCATGGCTTTGTGCTCCTGCTGCTTTGCAGCCCTTGAGACTTTGGCTTCTATTAATCCATGGCTTCTTTTCATTTTCACCTGTAGGAAGCCCTGCTGCTCCTAGTCCCAGCTCTTTGTACCACATGGCTCAAGGTCCCAGGTAGCTCCTCTTGTATTTCATCACGCCTGCTGTCTCATGGACCTTGTATTCAAACCTTCTTCTGTCTCGTGGATTTACATAATCAGTTTGTCTTATGGCTCCTCATACACCATGGCTACTATTGCTTCATGACTCCTTCAGCCTTTTGGTCCTCAGTGACCTGCTGCTTGATGGCCAGCCCTATGAACTCAGGATACAAATATTGCACAAGTTACAATTTTTGAAAAGATTTTTTCAATGTTATGTATGTGTGTGAGTGCCTGTCCACATATGTATGTGTACCATGTGTATACCCACAGAGGCCAGAAGAGGGCATCAGATTCCCTGGAACTAGAGTTAGAAGCTGCCCCATGGGTTCCGAGAATCAAACATGGGTTGTTTTCAAGAGCAGCCAGTGCTTTCTTACTGCTGAGTCATGCATCGCTCCAGCCCTGTGATTTATGATTTCTACAGTTTTGCTATTGCTGTGTACTTTCTAGCCTCAGTGAATTCCAATTGTTCACTTAGTTTGAATACCATAGATTCAACTTCCCTAAAATACCTATTTTATACATATATTCCATTAGATATGTCACCCACATGAGATGGAATCCTTATTCAAGTCCACTTAGTAGACTGCTCACCAGCCTAGAAATTTGCTACCTTTGGTTCTCATACTATCCCAATCTAGTCATTTGTAGTTAGGCCAGTGAAGTCATGTGGTAGAGTGTGGCAACTTACGCTAGAGAAATCCCTTAGAAGAAGCAAGGCAAGTTTTGGTTTTTTGGGTTTTTTTGGTTTTTTTTTTTTAATAATTGGCAAGCATTGTTTGTCCTGCTTATATATCAACTTTCAAAGCTCAGTCTCAGTCCCACCTTTCTTACCATTTCCACCTCTCTTAATTAGAACCTGGGTTCCATTTATGGCTCCGATACTTCATAGCAGTAGCACCTTTGGGAAATTAATTTCTCTCCAAGGGCCTTAGAATGAGCAGTCTCTAAGTTCCTTTCTAGATTTAATATATGGGGCATCTCTATATGCTATTGGTTAAAGGATGCATCTTAGCTGGGGGGAAACTGTCAAAAATACTTAAGGGAGGGAAAGGGAGAGTTGGAGTCCTGCCTTAGAGGAGTCTCAATGCACACAGGTGTTCAGCCAAAATGTATTGACCTAGATCGGTGAATCAGTGACTGGGGATGCAGGGGGAACTATTCAGTACACAGAATGCTTGGCCTGAGGGGTGAGTTCCAGGTGCTGAGGAGGCTGAAAGAGGATTCTGATTCAGAGAGAGATGAGGAAAAGCCAACTGGGAGAGAGTAGGGATATGGTTATTCCTATATATTGTCAGTCACCAACCACACCAATATTCATGTGTGTCTGTGCACCACATGCATGCCTGATGCTCAGAGGCCAGAAGAGGGCACTGGATCCCTTGAAACTAGAATGAAAAGTTTTCTGTGCTATGTGGGTGCAGGGAATCAACCCCTCATCCTCGGAAGAGCAGCCAGTGCTCTTAGCTGCTGAGCCTTTCAGTTCATCTCTCATCATAGCCTGTCTATTTCCACTGTCCTTGTCTATAGTAGACAACCTGGTCTTTTCACAGTTCCTAATCTCCACCCTCTTCTTCACAAATGCACTCATCCGTGCATTCATCCACTTGAAATCTTACTGGGCAACTTCTGCAGGGAATATGCCAGTAAACAAGCTATCTCCAGGCCCACCCTTGTGGTTTGGTGTATTGAGACAAAGTAAAAACCATTCCTAAGATGCTGGCTAAAGGTGCACGGAACCACAGGTGCACAGAACATGAACAACCATTCCAATGTATTCCTATCCAGGCTGTCTTACCTCTGACTCTGGAGTGTCCTCTGCTTAAAGCTGCTTTCATAGGCACCCCCCCCCCCGCCCCAGTCTTCAAACTATGGTTCCTAAGTCTATAGGACCCTAGTCATTTGGTGAGTCATGAAGCTGAGGGCTTATCTCACATGCTGCACTGGAAGGTTTGGAAGTTAGAACCCATGGATGGCCTGTTTCTTGGGTTCAGCAAGCATGGGAGCTATAATGTCCTCTAAACCCCAATTCTAATAAGACACACGTAAAACTGTTTGTTTAGTGGGCTGAAAAGATGGCAAAGCAGTTAAAAGCACTGTCTGCTCTTCCAGAGGACCCAGGTTTGATCTCTAGCACCCACATAGTGGATCATAACTCTAAGGGATCAGATGCTTTTTGCTAGTTTCTGTGGGCATGTATATGGTGCATAGGCAGGTAAAACACTCATACAATTAAGATAAAAATTAACATTAAACATTTTTTTTAAAAAAAAATCATGTTTCCTGATTATCTTTAGCTTTTCCCCACCCCTGCAATCCTTATGCTTCAGTGCTCATTATTGCTGTTTCTGTTCTCCAGATCTTCAAACATAACACTGTCACCGCCTGGGGTTTCCTTCTACTGAAACTAGTGAATACCTATTCAAATCTCAGTTCAGCTATCACCTCCTGGGCTGGAAAATGTCTTCTTTGAATCTCTCTCAGCATCCTTCCTCGGCTTCTGACAGAACTGATCCAAGGTGCTTATGAATTGGCTTCCAACTAGACAGCAACTACTCAAAGGTAGGATAAATAATTGACTCATCTTTATAGTCTACGTGTGCAATACTAAGATTTCCAGAATGAAATGTCTGACATGAAAGGAAGATAACTGGTGTGGAAAACACTCAACTCCTCAGACCAAGGTGACAAACAGGGTTAACCTAGCTCCTGCTAAGGGGTGGGATTCTCTTTGGGTTCAGCTTCAGTAGGAGACACTCCACAGCGTCCATCAGAAAGCAGTGACCAGAAAGCAGAGCTGGATGCGCAAGTCCAGACCCTCTCACTAATCTGCTTGGGTCTCACTTCCCTCATCCCCGGGGACTTTGAAGTTCCTTTGAAGCACTTGTTTCCCATGTGCCAGGGCCATAGTCTAAGGCATTTCATGGAATCCTTTCTATCCCGTAACAGAGAGGGTTAGTTATCTGGGTTATTATCCACACCTACTGAATCATATTTCCAGAGGTGGGACCAGAGCAATTTATTTTTGAAAAGCTCCACATCCTTTGGAATGTGGGGGTGTGGAAGGTAACTGCTGATTTTTATTTCGAACCCTTCTGTACTATTTTAATTTTTACCTGTGTATTACTTTTATCTTTTAAAAAAGGAGGGTGGACTTCACAAGTGAGTCTGCTGTATAACCAAAGATGTTAACCTCAGCAACGGAAAAGCATTGAAATGAGTTAAAGAAAAACTGGGTTCTGGGATATTTAACCCCCTGTGGAGGAGGGTCAGTTTTCATAAGGCACAGAGAATAGCAACTATCTTTAGAGCCTGGCAGTGGTAGCATGCTCTTTAATCAGCACTCAGGAGGCAGAAGCAGGTGTATCTCTGTGAGTTCCAGGACAGCCAGGGCTACACAGTAAAACCCTGTCTTGAGAAACCAAAACCAATATATATATATATATATATATATATATATATATATATATATATATATATATATATATATATATATATAGTGTGTGTGTGTGTACATGTATGCATGTATGAAAAAAACCTGAGGCTCATAAGTAATTTGTCCAAGATTCTATAGCTGAAATTAGAACTGAGTCTGATCTTCAAACTGTGCCAGCATCTGCCAAATGATGGCACGTGGACCGATGATGGTATGTGTTTGGTTAAACATAAGCATGTTTAGTCTTGCTTTTGAATATGGAGCAAAAAAATACAATTATCAGTATTACATCGAACCTTTGATTTCATGGGGTTTATATGCACGGGCATATGTGGAGGTCAGAGAACTTGCAGGGGACTGGGTCTCACCTTTCACCACATGGGTCCCAGGAATCCAACTCAGGATGTCAGAGCAAATCATCTCATCAACCCCTAGTATAATTTCTTTAGAAGAGAATGGAATCGTGCACTCTGTGTAACCAGAACTTTCTGGGTGAAGCTATGGTAGAGTCAGTGTCACACACATTGAGCATCCAGTCCCAATTATACTTTAGCCCCCTTGAGACAGCGTACTAGATCACCCTTGCACTTTCAATCTCCTTGCCTCAGATTCCCAAGTGCTGGGACTAAAGGCATGTATCTATTACTGGGGCTGAAGAGATGGGTCAGTGGTTAAGGGTGCTTACTGCTCTCCCAGAGGACCTGAGTTAGTTCCCAGTGCCCATGTTGGGCAGCTCATTAACAGCCTGTAACTCCAGTTCCAGAGGATCTGATGCATACCTATGTTAAACACACACTATGCACACAAAAATAATACAAATAAATCTGGGGTAAAAAGAACATGTGCCACAATTTCCAGTCTTAATTTTCAAAAGCAAGCAAGCAAACAAGCAAACAAACAATATAGATTTAGGATAAAACAAGTATGAATGACCTTTGTGACTGAGCAAAGGCTAAACTCATCATACCAGGCTTTATTTCACCAGCAGTCACTACAGCTAACAAGGGTAGTTCCCAATCAGATCTTAATACTGTTAGGCTGACAAGTGGCCTACTAGGCTTAGTTCCTGACAACCCAGCTTGGGGCCCAAGCACAGTTCTCATGGATTCAAATTACTGGTTCCCTCAGGATCTCTATTAATCAGATAAACCTTATTCGTACCCTACCCCCTTTCCTTGTAACCAAGGCAGCCAGCACTTCCCAGAAGTGGTAATTCCTTCTGTCTCTCACAAGGGTCAGAAGCCCTTCTAGGCCCAGGAATAACAAGACTTATATTTGGAGAGGCTGGTATCTAGTGGTACTCCACACATGGATAAGGTTTTTTTTTTTTAATAATTTATTTTTACTTTATGTGCATTGGTGTTTTGCCTGTGTGTGTCTGTGTAAGGATGCTCGATCCCCTAGAACTGGAATTACAGATACTTGTGAACTGCCATTTGAGTGATGGGAATTGAATCTGGGTCCTCTGGAAGAGCAGGCAGTATTCTTAAACTGCTTAGCCATCTCTCCAGTACCATGGATAAGGTTTTTAGGGAGAGCTTTTATCATTAAATCCTATGAGGTAGGTAAATGTATAGTCCCACCTTACAAATGAGGGAACCAGGACAAAGAAAGGTCAAATGATTTGCTCAGTAACCAATTAGTTAAAGTGTTGAAAAGTGGAACCAGACTTGTAACTGTCTCTCCCCAGAGCATTCTCTACTCTTTAAATGCAATGCAATGCAATTTGTTAAGGTCTGGATCAAATGTGAGCTTTTCCACAAAGCATGCATAGAGTGATGATCCTTTTGTCAAGGTATTTGTGATATTTGACTAACCAGAGTAATTGGTCACCTTACCATTTCCTTATAATTAAGAACTGAGCTGGGAGATAGTGGCCCATGCCTTAATTCCAACACTTGGGAGACAGAGGCAGGCAGATCTCTGTGAATTCAAGGCCAGACTGGTATAGTCAGTTCCAGGACAGCAAGAGTTGTTACAAAGAGAAACCCCCTGATTCAACTCAGTATTTTAAATATAGACCCAGACAAACAGACGGTGCTCATTGTGTGTCTGATGAATATACAAATGAATGATTATACAAAAGAGTGAATGAGGGAAGTTTAGTGACTACCTACAACTCCTATGAGGTCCTGGGTACTTTTTTTTTGCCCATCTGGTGTGCTGTCATCCGGCGGTCCCGTGGAATAAAATTCAGATTATGCTCTTTTAAAACAAGTGTTCAATATTTATTTTGTGAACAAATCCATATGCACACAAGCAATCACACATGTACATATACATAAGAAGGCATGATACTCAGAGATAATGGGCTATAAGATAGATCCAGGAAATGGACAGAAGGGCAGTTCTGGGATCCAGGCAAGAGGGCAGATTTCCATCTATTGTTCATTGGGATTTGGATTGGCATCTGGGTACTTGGTGAGGTCGAAGGTCAGGACTTTGCTGATCACACAGTCCCCTTGCTGAAGAAGGGAAAAAAGAAAGGTACACAGCAGCCCAGGACCAGGGCTGAAAAACTGTCTCCTTATGTATCTGCTCAAAGGCCAGGCAGTGAATTAAGGAAGCATTCAATTCTTCTTTCTTTGCCTACTACACTTCATGCCATCTCTACTGTGTAGCTGTCTCTGCCAGGATGGGCTGGCTAAACATTCAGAGTATGATGCTCAGGACTTATTTTCTGCACTCCTCCACCCCCCCACTGCTGCCTTGGGGAGTTGGGCAGAAAGAGGACTGCCTCCTGAGCCCAGCCCACCCTACCTCAGGATAGACTCCAATGAGGCTCTCAGCCTTGGTATAGAATTCCTCCTTGAGAGAGATGACAATGGCCTGGAAGTTGCAAGTAGACTGCTCCTTGATGTAATTTGCCACCTGTGGGAGGGGTATTTAGCAGGGCTCAAGACCTAACACTCCCATTTTCCAGTTGAAGTAACTAGGTAGTGATGGGGAGTGAGAAAGACTGAGAAAGGCTATTGATTATCAAAACAAGGATGAGCCAATCTTCCTGGCACATAGAATAGGCAGCAGGAACAGCTAGGCCACAATCAAAAATTGCTCTCTGAAACCTAGCCCCAGTTTGGGGCTTCCCTCCCAGCCCTTACCTTTCTTGCACTTACCTTGCCAATGTTGGTGTTATCCAAGGCAGCATCGATTTCATCCAGGACAAAGAAGGGGGCTGGTTTGTAGCTGGGAGGGAATGTATATGTGAGCTAATGCTATGGAAAGAGGGCAGCAAGAAGAGTGGGCCAGCCCCACAGCCAGAACAGAGCAACTGCATTTAGAAACCAAAGAACCCAAGTCTTCAAACTCCAGTGGCCCACGCTCCTGAATTCCCTCCTCAGTATCTGGCTCTGTGTGTCACTATCCCCCTACGATCATAAAAAACAAGGCTTTTTTTCAAGAACTTCCACAATAGCTGAAGAGACAACTGTCTTTACTAAGCACGCTATCTGGAGGTCTACTATATCCCAACATACATCACGCTCCAACGTGCCTTTTTGCCTCCATACACGTAGCAGGTTCAGCCTTGAATGCTTGCTGAATTCCTTAGCAAACTTCTTTAAAAACTGTGTATAAGTGCTTTTCCTGAACGTATATATGTGTACCCTGATGCCTACAAAAATCAGAAGAGGGCACTGGGCCCACTGGAGCCCTTGAAATTAAAGTTATGGATTGTTCTGAGCCAACATGTGGATGTTGGAAACTGAGACTAGGCCCTCCACTAGTGCTCTTCTTAACCAGAGTCACCTCTCCTGCCCCCCAAACACTACTCATGGTTTTTATGGCCCTGTCCGTCATTTACCCTTAAAAACCTTCCCTGGCCCATCCACACACTGAAGATTAGGTGATGCAGAGCACAAAAACAACCAAAAGCAGCTTGAGAGTAATGTCTCTAAAGTGAGTCATAGTACAAACATGGCTTCGTGTCCAGGCTTAAACTGCAAAATGGCGGGTTTACAGCGGGCAGCTTACGTTGCAACAAGACATTTGATTACAAAGGCTGCTGAATTAAACAAACATATTTTAAAAGTATCATGACTTTGAAATTTGGGTCTAAAGATATGTTGCTTTAAAAAAGAGGTTCTGTTTTTGTTTCCACAAAGGATAAAAACCTGTAGATTGCTTCCAGGTTAATATGGTTTATTCAACCAAGACCCCCCCAAAAAAATCTCTAATAAAAAGAGATGGTCCCATCAGCTTCAAGGCTACCAATGGAGGTGATCCAGCCTCAAGGCCCCCATAAGATTGCCAATACCCCTCAGTCAGCAAAAAATAATAAAAAGCTATGCCCAAACTCCCAAAATATTGTTTTTAAGTGTTTGTTTGCATTACAAATGGTTAATGGTCATAGTCAATCTCTTTCTAAAAAAAATATGATATAAAAATTTTTAAAAAGAGAAATCAGCTGTTAATCTCAAAACATTTTACATTAGTATAGATTTTGGCTTATTAATACAAATTTAAGGTCAATCTTGTTATACTATATTTATATTTCTACTCTTGCTTAAGATATTATGTTTATACAATTCCTTTAAAATTACAATGTGTAATTAAAATATACAAATTAATAGTCATCTATGATAACCAAACTTATAGTCACGTTAAGTTTTTTAGATATACAAAGATCTATTTCAATTAAATAAATAATCTTCAAACACTTCAAAGACCTACAAAGTTTATTTTATATATTTAAAATAAATATAAATTTAAAATATTTAAAAAACTTAGACTTTTCTAGACAGTGTACTGCTCCTGGCAGTACAAATCTACTTCAAGAAAATAATGGACATCAAAAAAAACCTCCATGTAGAGTTTATTTTCTTTACAACAAAAGTTAGCCACTAAACAATACTGTTCTTGCCTCAACTGTCTAACAATATGCTACATAAACTAAACATACAAGACTCATAAAAAAAAGCCACCTCTAAACTTTGGCAAAACAAACCAAGATAGTCCTTCAAGTCCTGCTTCACAGAAAAAAACTGCCAGACATCCTTCAAGACACATATAAAGTGACTGACAAATGCCAAAATGGGCAAAAGAGGTTTTCAAATTTTCTGTTTCACTAAAAGATACGCCAAAGACTCTAGGCCTACAGGTTAAAGATAGATGCCCAACGCTACAAAACAGTTTGAGTGACTATTCAGGCAGACATGTCACCTGTCATTTCTGTATTTTAAAATATAATTTTCTTTAATTATTATAAAAGATATATTAAACAGAAAACTTTAAACTCACAAATATAAAATAGATAATAAAATATTTTCTTTAATTTTGCTAAATATAAATAGACTAGATATAATTCTTTCTTAATAGCTGTTTTGATACATATAATTTTGCTATGTTAAAATCAAAACCTTCCTTTTTAATTAGAGAAAAAAATGATGTAGGATGTGTTTCTGTATGCTGTAAATATTCTTTAATAAAGTGACTGTCTTGGCCTATGGCAGGCATCTTAGAAGTAGGCAGGGAAATCGAAGCATAGGTAGGGGAAGGAGGGCAGAGTCAAGAGAGACACCATCCAGCCGCCCAAGAATCAACATGTAAAGTAACACAGGTAAGCCATGGGCTACGTGGCAAGACAGATGAATGGAAATGGGTTAAACTGAGATGAAAGAGCTAACTAGCAATATGCCCAAGTCATAGGCCGAGTAAAATGTAATTAATACAAGCGCCTAAGTCATTTGGGGGGGGGGGGGAGTGGCCACAGGCAGGTCCAGACTACAGGGCCAGACAGGGCCAGAAACTCTTTCTACAAGTAGGCATCCCCCCTCTGTGTATACATACCACCCATACTACTATCTATGTGTCTGGCTTCCTCTAGCCTGTGACTTCCTTAGGACAGGGACCATATCTGATTCACCTGTCCCCAAGCTCTCAACAGGGTATGGTAGAGCACAGCACTCAGGAAATGCTCACCAAGTGATTGTGTATAATCAAACACCAAGTTGAAGAGGGTCATATTTAAGCACTACTGGCTTGCGATGGGGAAGTGCTAAGGTGTGCTAGAAGTCAGAGGGTTTTTCAGAGGAAGGGGAAGAGAATGAAGAGGAATGTCAAGCTATATATGTATAGAAAGAGCTTATTAGCCAGCAACCATGAGAAAAAGCCTACAAGTGGAACTAAATACATGCAAGAACCAGAAGGATAGACTGAGTGGGTTAGGGTAGAGGGAGAAGAGCCCCCCCCCCCCCCACAATCAAGGCAGATGTGTTATAGTAGAGACAGATATAATCCAGACAGCAAAACCCTCTCATCTATGCAGATCTCTACATATCCTTGGGCCTCAGAGCCTCTGGCTGCTTCAGCTCTGTCTCTCTGCAAACTGCCCTACAGGGCAGAGCCTTACCTGTGGATGGCAAAAAGCAAAGCCAAAGCTGCAACTGTCTTCTCCCCGCCTGACAAATTGTCCATAGGCCGGAAGCGTTTGCCAGGAGCTACACAATTGTAGTTGATGCCATCCAAATAGGGTTCTTCAGGATTCTCTGGGCCCAGGAATGCCTAGGGAAAGGTGTGTGTGGGGGTAAGGACCTGGATGTGTGGGTGGGCACGGTGACCGGAAGAGGAAAGAACAGAGAAAGAATGGTAGGAGCAGGGTCATAAGGCGCTCCGGTCTACCTGGGCACTGCTGTTTCGTGACAGAGCCTTATAGATCTCATCAATGTTGGTAGCCACAGATTCAAAGCAAGCATTGAATCGGTCAAAGCGCTCCTTCTTAATCTGCTCAAATGCTTGCTTGGCCTTCTTTGCTCGCTTTCGTGCCGCTTCAAACTCTGCCAGAAAAGAAGAGCAGATGATGATCTTTCAGTGCCCTGGGGTCTGCCAGGGATCACAACCATAACCTGCCAAGAATGACCTAGAAAAGAAAATCTTGTGACAACTTACAAAAGGAGAGACATGCTTAGAGAGAGCCCCACAAGGATCAGTATCCAGGGAGTTGGCCACCACACAGTCTAGTCCTAGTGTCACACAAACATGAATTTCTACAGGAGCTCTACCAGCTATCTTGGCACCATCAGTTGCTCCCCAGAAAGCAAGTAGATAATCCCCATGGTTTAGCGTATAAAAGGATGCAAAAACAGGAGCTGGTGTGATGTAACGGTACACTGTTATCATACCTTCAGTCTTCTGCTCTCATCTAAAGCCCAGTCTTACCATCCGAGGTCTCCTGGAACTTGTCTCGGACACTCTCCAGCTTTTCCATGGCCTTCATGTTGGGGGCAGCAATCCGCTGAAGCACACTCTGCTGCTCGTTCAGCTTTTGCTGTAGTGTGTTCATCTCTTGCTTGATCTCTTCCTCTGCCTGTGCATCCTGTAACCCCATACCCAGCAACAGTAAGGAGTACCTGACCCCAAGTCCACAGCCCCTGAGCGATGAATGGAGCTTGGGGATCTGCTCCTATGCAGAAGGCAAGTTCTTTCCAACTTGGTGCCTTTCACAAAAGCTCGCTTCAAGTAACTGTTCCAACTGTCACTGGGCATTCTAGATGAATGTGGCTCTCTCACCTTTAGCTCTGCCTCCAGATCCTGCCAACCTATTTGTTTCTGGAGGGACAGCTGCTAGTGGCCCTCTCTGGCCCAAGCCATGAGCTAGCTCCATCCCAGAGGGACCTAAAGCTCCACAGTAACTAAGGCAACTCATGCTTTCCTCTTAAATCATTATATCTGAACAAATTCTACTAAATATTGCTTTAGCCCCTTATAGATATTGTAAATGCATGTCTGAATTTGTGCCTCACTGCCACTTTTAGTTAATAACTTCTTTAATTGAATATGCACCAAGAGCTGTTCTTGTAGTCACAGAGTTCAAGGTAAGCAGATAGTCAGAATAGTGCAAGGTGGGTGTAAAGACAGCGATAGGCGGTGTTGAATCAGCACAAAAGAAGAAAACCCGATTCAGACTCTGTGGTCAGGGAAAGCTTTCTGGATGCATGTGTAAGTTAAAGCCTATAGGATAGAGGATGAAAGAACAGACATGGTTTTATATATTACGTAGTAGCTGAGAACATCACAGGCAAAAGCTGAAAAGGAGGTTCTTCATTAGTTACTCATTGAGTTAAAAGCAGATCAGGAATAATCAATTCTAGAAGCCACACCCTGTAAAGAATCAATATGGTACTATTACCAATTTGGGTGCATAAATGATCATGCTCATGCTGGGGAGGCACAAAGAAAGAGAAGAAGCTGGATAGACAAGCAAGGTACAGATTCTAAAAGACCATAGAAAACATACATTTTTATCTCAAAGGAGACCGATGTGATTTAAAGGCCGAAGAGGACATGAATATATTTACATTTTAGAAACTCCCTTTGGAAACAGAGAAGAGCCCCGGAATCTCTGGAGGCTAGAAGACAGCTTTAACCTTCCCGGAAGTAAAGTTACACATAGCTGTGAGCCACCATGTGGGCACTAGAAACTGAACTTAGGTCTACTGCAAGTACAGTAAGCGCTCTTAACTTTTAAGCCATGTCTTTAGCTACAAAACTTATATTCTAATAAGCTATAAAATGTAAATAAAAACATACCTAAATGAAGTAGTTAATTTCTAAATGCACATGAGTTATAATGAGCAATAAGACTTGACAGTAATTAAAAGACCACAGAGAAAAGCCCAGGACCAAGTAGAGTCAACACTAAGTTCTATCAATTTATTGTTGTTATTATTATTGTTGTTGTTATTATTATTATTTTGGGAGGATAGAGTCTCACTATGTAGTACTGGCTGTCTTAGACTCACTGTGTAGACCAGGCCATTGTCAAAACTCAGAAACCCACCAGCCTCTGCCTCCCAAGTGCTGGGATTAAAGGCGTACGCCACCATACCTGGCAAACTTTAAAGGAAAATCTACCAATACTTGCTAAAGTGTTCCATGAAATCGAAAGGAAAGGAACATTACTAAGTTCATTCTTTGAAGCCAGCCAGCATTACCCTAAGTCTAAAAATCAGGTAAACATGATGGCAAAAGAAAACTATAGACCCGATGTCCCCGATAAACACAGACACAGAAATGTTCAGGAAAGTACTTACAAACTGAATTTAAGAACATATATCAAGAGCACATATCATTACCTAGTAGGTTTCATCCCAAGGATGCGAGGCTAGTTCAACGTAGGCAATCATGAACTCACAACAACTACGGTGACCTACACAGAGCCACACAAGACAGTCCTTGTCAATCGTCAGTGATGGAAGAGAACGGTGCTTGGTTTGCTCATGGAGCCATGACCCTTACTACTTATTGAGTTTCTCACAGAGGTGAAATCATTTTCTCCAGTTATGTACCCAGTGCTGAGTCCACCTAGCTCCATCAGGCAGCTAGCTCCAAATCTGTGTTCATTTGGACAGCCCCAGTTACTCACCAAGTCACAAAGCAAGTAGACATGAACACAAGAGACTTGTGCTGAAATCAGGTGGGTAGATAGGGGCAGTAGAGAGATGGGAGAGGGCGTGAGTGTAAGGCTGCATTATGTACATGTGTGAAACTGTCAAATAACATTTAATTAATAAAACATTAATAACTAAAACATATGAAAACCAATAAATGTAATGTAACAGTTAATCTTTTTAGATTTAAATATTTTACGAATGCCTTGAGAATTTCATCCATGCACACAATGTGTTGTGATCATATTCACCCTCACTCGTCCCTTCACTCCTTCTAGATCAATGGTTCTCAACCTGCAGATCACAAGCCCTTTGGGGATTGACCACACTTTCACAGGGTTCACTTAAGACTATCAGAAAACACAGATATTTACGATTCAAAACAGTAGCAAAATTATAGGTAGGAAATAGCAATGAAAATAATTTTATGATTGGGGGAGGCCTAACCATGAGAAACTAAGTGTTTTTTTTAAAGGGTCACAGCATTAGGAAAGTTGAGAACCACTGTCCTAGATCCATCTCCACACCTTTATCCCTCAATTTCCTGTCATTTGTATACATTTACATTTTTTTCATCCAATGTTTTTCGTTCATATTCTTTCCCCTCTCCCAACCTCTTCCTACCCAGTGAACTTCATGTTCTTTCTCTCTCAAAAATAAATAAAACTTTTAACAAGAAAATTAAAAACCACCAACTCTCACTGAGTTCAGTATGTTCTGTCCATAATGAGTGTGAGACCATCATGGAACATGGTCAAATTTATGTTTCCTTAAAGAAAACTCTCCTACAAAATTTATCACCCAGTTAGATGTGAAGGATCCTGAGCCTTTCATGATAGAATGTGTTTTTAATTATGTGTATGGTTGTGAATAGTTTACAGGTTTGTACACATGAATGCTGGTACCCAGTGGATGACAGAGGGGTTGGTTGGATTTCCTAGAGCTGGCACTCCAGTTGCTTGAATCAAACTGAGGTCTTCGGCAAGAGCAATGCATATTCTTAACTACTGTTAAGAGCATCATTTCTCTAGGTGACCATGCTAGAATGCTCACTGACCTGATCATATACACAAGAACCACAGCTGCTGTGTGTGCCTGTGCACATGTGCATGTGAACATAGGTACCTAGGGAAGCCAAAAGTGTTTAATCTCCCTACAGCTGAAATTACAGGCTTGTGAGCCACTCAACATAGGTGCGTGGGAAACCAAACTTTGGCCCTCTGCAAGAACAGCATGCCTTCTTAATTGCTGAGCCATCCTTCTAGCCATTCATATAAATAATCTTAAGGACAGAAATACATTACCATTTCTATAAAGACAGAAAATGCATTTAACACAGTTCAACATGCCTTCAAGATAAAAGTCCTGGAGAAATGAGGAACAATGGAACATACTTTAAAACAATAAATGTTATATATGACAAACCTATGGCCAACATTGTAATAAATAATGAAAAACTGAAAGTATTTCCTCTCAATTTTGGGATGAGACAAAGAAGTCCACTCTTTACATTCTTATCCAATACTGTGCTAAAAGTCTTGCTTAGAACGATAAGGCTAGAGAAAGCCATAGGGATAAAAAGGAGAAGCAAAGTAGTGAAATACTCATATTCGCAGACACGATTCTGTTCTTGACTGTATACATTTTACCAGAAAACTCTTACATTTAATAAACACTTTCAGTGAAACTGCAAGACACAAAATTAACATACAAAAAATAGCAGCTCCCATATATACCAACAACAAACTTCCCAAGAGACAAATTAGGAAAAATAATTCATGCACAATAGCTCCCCCACAAATAAAGTACCTAGGAATAAGGATGTAAAGACGTATACAATGAAAACTTTAAGGCACATTAAAAAAAAAAGCAGCAAATTAAAAAAGATACCAAATGACAGAGAGACCTTCCTTCCCTGCTCCTGTACTAGCAGAACTTATGTTGTGAAAATGGCTTTTATTACCTAAAGTAATCTACAGATTCTATGCAATTCCCATAAAAATTCCAACCCATTCTTCACAGAACTAGAAAAAAAAATCTAAAACTTAATACAAAACCATCCATATATAGCCAAAGCAATCCTAAGTAGAAAGAAGAATGCTGGAGGTATTGTTAGACCTGTCTTAAAATTGCATTAGGCCCCTGGCTAAGGAGCTATTGGCAGCTGACTGTTGCTGGGACAGGGAAAGTTAGTTTCCTCTAAGGGTGTGAACTCTATCTAGTAGGATGGTCAGACTGCAGACAAAGACACCACTGACTTTATTTGATGGATTTATGACAAACGAGGAAAAAGACAGCAAGTTGGATGAATAAGATCAAAATATCCTTCATGAAATTTTCCAAGAATTAAGGGGAAAATTCTATCACGAAGCAATCAAGATAATCTAGTGGTGACACAAAAGCAAACATGTGGTCCAAAAGAGTAAGACAAGAGACCCAGAAAGATGCTCACAGCTACAGCCACTAAATTTTTGACAAAAGTATCAAGAATATAACCAGAAAACACATCCTTTACCTTAAACAAAAGCCATGTCAAAACAGATGACTTACTTCAAACCTCCAACTTTGAGAGTGTTACAGGAAGATATAAGGAATACACTTGAAGTTACAGGCATAAACAAGAACTTTCTGAAAAGGGATGAAATAGCACAGAAACTAGTCCCAAGAACCAATAAATCGGACATGAAACTTAGCTTCCGAAAGGAGACTGAGTTCAGACCTGCCTGGAGTTGATGTGCCACGCTGGGCTGACCCGCCTTGGGGCTTCTTGCCCTTCTGGGGGAGGGGTTGGGTAGATGGGGAGGGGGGAGGCTGATGGATGACTGGGAGGGATTGGGAGGAGGGAAGGGGTGGGGAGCAGGGGAATACATAGATAAAAATGACAATAAAAATGACATTTTTAAAATAAATAAAAATCAAAAGCTAAAAAAAGAAAGGAGACTAATATCTGGAATAAAAAAATTAAAGTAAAACACCCAAGTCACAAAATCGCTAATCAATAAAAGGGTTAATATAATGAACAGATAGTTCTCAAAAGAAGAAATGCAAATGGCCCATAAAAAGTTCAAAAGGCCCAGCAAGATGGGTACTTGTCACCAAATCTCTGTTCAAATTCCAGAACCCATAAGGTGAAAGCAGATAACTGACTCCAGGAGGTTGTCCTCTGACCTCGACATGTGTGCCATGTGCCAGTGCATACATTCATAATAAATAAATGTAAATGTACATACACATATACAAAATGTCCGTTATTGTTAGCCAGCAGGAAAATGCAAATTAAAACTACTTTGAGATTCCATCTCACCCTCAGTCAGAATGATTATAATGAAGAAAGCAAGTAATAATAAATGCTGGTGAAGCTGTGGAAAAGAGCAGACCTTATTCACTGCTAATAGAAGTGTAAATATTGCCATTAAGAAAATCAATATGGCCTCTCAAAAAACTAAAGACAGATAGGCATGGTGGGGTACACTTTTAATTCCAGCACTTGGGAGGCAGACACGAAAGGATCTGTGTGAGTTTGACGCCAGCTTGGTCTACATATTGAGCTCCAGGAAAGTCAGGGCCACACAGACTATCTCAAACTCCCTCTTCAAATAAATTAATAAACAAACAAACAAAATACACAAATAAAGTTAGCGTAACATATGACTCAGCTCTACCAGTCTTGGGCATATATCTAAAGAACTCTTGATCCTGCCACAGATAGAGATACTTGCACATTCATGTTTACTGCTGCACTATTCACAATGACAAGGGAATGGAACCAGATTAGATGATCTTCAACAGGTGAATGGATGATGAAAATATATCATGTATTAACAGCAAAGTTTTACTCAATTGCTAAGAAAAATGAAATTGTGAATTTTTCAGGAAAATGGATGTAAGTGGAAAGAATTATAGTAAGTCAGATGGCCCAGTCTCAAAAAGACAAAGACTCCAATTTCTTTTAAAGATTTCCTCATTTAGTATGTATACAATGTTCTGTCTGCATGTGTGCCTGCACTGCATGACAGAAGAGGGCACCAGATCTCACTGTGAGCCACCACGTGGGTGCTAGGAATTGAACACAGGACCTCTGGGAGAGCGGCCAGTGCTCTTACCCTCTGAGCCATCTCTCCAGCCCCAGATTCCTACTTTTTAATGTTGGTATGTGTGTAAATAAGGGGTGTGAGAGTGAGTGGGTATAGACTATAAAACTAGAAAGGAGAGCACAAAAACTGTTGAAAAAAGAAGCCTGGAGGAAAGTAGCCTGGGACATGCAAGTGAAAAGGAGGCTACTGACGGTGGGAGGCCCAAGAGGGAGGAGAGATGGGAAGAAAGGGGGAGGGGACAGAAAAATTTTGTTAAAAAATGTCATAATGAAAAAAAATCTCAACACTAAAAAGTCATAGCCTTGTTGAACAATAAACAATTTATGGAAAGAAAGAAAAAATAACATTTGAAAATCTCTACAAGTTGCTGAAGGATAGTCTGTAGAATAGGCTTTTAAGGAAAAATTAAAAGTATATGATAGTTTAGTATTAATTATCTAAAAGGAGGTGAGAATATGAATGCAATTGCATGCAAACATATTTGTACTTTAAAATTACAACAAAAGGACAATATAGAAACTAATTAAAAAGTGACATACTGATGAAGAGAAGGGGACAGAAATAAAAGCCAGAATTCTCTTCATGTACCTTTTGATTTTAGAACCACATGATCCTGCATAGTTATAAAACAAAAGTAAACAGAAATATGAGAAATGTCAGGTTAAAAAAAATTATTGGGGAACAAGATGTGCGCAAGATAACAAAGCACCACTCTAAAGATTCCTTGCTAATTAGTGACAAAGAATAAAAGTGTATGCTTAGCAACGAGAAACATGGCAATTGACACCTTTAACTATGGGATTAAACTCAGCATCATTAGGTACTAGGGGGCAAATTCTGACACGATGTACCCCTCATGGTGAAATGCAACATACAGCAGACTACTTCTGCACCCCCAGTGCTGGGATTACAGGTATGTGCTCTCACAACTAGCTCTAGAGTTGAACTATTTTACTGTCTATTTTCTTCATGGGACTCAGGAATGAAAGAAACAAACAAAGAGTGTATGTACTATAGCGTGAAAGCCAAGTAGGGAAGCAGGATCAGAGAATGTGAATATGATAAAACTGGGTCAATAACTTGGCTCAGAGTGACAACCTAATTTTGATCTCTGGGACATCATGGTGGAAGGAGAGAATAGATTCCATAAAGCTGTGCTCTGATTTCACACTCATGATGTGCTACTCACACACATCATATACACACAGACTCAATTTTTAAAAATGGGTTAGGAAACAAGAAATTTTCAGTGAGAATAGTTAGGTACATAAACCTAAGGACAACAATGTTAAATTGAAAATTCCATTTTTATTAGAAGTATCAATCTGAACTCTAATAATTTGATTTTCCCTTAAATCTACTTAAGAGTTATAGAAACACTCTTGAACACTCCCATGTCCAGTTGATATTACTAAATAGTAGCATTTCCCTGAATAAGAGCTAAGAGCTTCTTGAGAAATGGCTCATTCCTGATCTGGTGTAAGAAATATAGTGGATGAGCCTAGGCATATCAAGAACAAAGAAGATGAACAAAGACTGCAGCAGGTTATGTCACGATGATGCAGAAGCCAACCTGAATGATGCAGAAGCCAACCTGAATGCATTCCCACAGGCTAAAGACAGAACACCAAGAAAAACCGCAACAGACCGAACACACCATATGTACTGAAGGTCATAAACTCACCACGATAGACACCAAGTCAGCGGACAAGCGCAGAGACTGCCAAGGGAGCAACTCATAACTACGTGAACTGATGAGGCAAGGAGGCTCTCCCTTTCCTATACTACTGTCCCGCAGGGTTACCGAGCGATGAGAGGAAACCACTCTATGTATTTTGGCTAATAAAAAAAAGAAATTAAAGAAGAAGATGGCCATTTTACAAGGAGGACAAACGGATCTTTCTATGTGCAGATTTTATAAAAAGTCCCATAATAAGACCATACAGATTTCCTGCAGAAACAATACTGTTCCTGGGGAGCAAAATGCCATTGAGAAGCAAGGCTGTAAGCAACAGGGATTTTGGAAAATAAAATCACATATCATTACCACACCTAAAATTAACAGTAATTCTAACATCAAAAGTCAGTATTGAAATTATTGTTCTACAAATTATTTAAAAGTTTTTCAAAGCTGAATTCCAACAAGGAGCAACCGCCAGATATTTCTCTAAAGTTTCACCCTCAAAGTGTGTTCTCCGTATCATTTCTCTGCAATGGGTTCAAGTTAGATGCATACATTTTGATGGGCTGACTGCTTTCTCAGTCTGCACAAGTGTCTCAGTTTCTCCTTTCTCTGTTCTACTAAAGACTAAACCAAGGACACTGAGAGTGGTAAGCACTCTATCACTGAGTAACACCCCTACCCTTCTCTGCCCTTTGAAATTTACCATCCAGCTATTCAAGAGACTGAGGTAGAAAAACTGCTTGAGCCCAGGAGTTTGAGGCCAGCCCAGTCAAAAGATGAGACCTGTCTCATGTGAAATATAATAAATAAAGAGAAATAAAGTTTGCCACAGACTAAATTTGGGCGATTGTATTTGTGCTTTATTCTACTGGTTCGTCTAGTATCAATGTTTCTCACACAATCAGCTCTAGAATTTCAGCCAAAAATGGACTGAAAATATGCTTTAAAAATATTCTGACTGTAGGGGATGCAGAGATGGCTCAGCAAAAGAACACTTCTTGTTTTTGCAAAACACTTGGGTTTTGTTCCCAGCACCCACATGGTGGCTTACAATTGTCTATAATTCCAGTCTGAAGGGATCCAATGGCCTCTTATGGCCCTCCATAGGCAGTGGGCATGCACATGGTATACACACATACAAGCACATAAAATAAATATGCCTAAAATATGTTTAGGGGTTTTTTTTGTCGTTATTCCTTAAAAATAGTGTAATAACTATTTACATTGCACTAGGCATTATAACTAAGCTAGAGATTATTTAATGTATTAGGAAGTCAGGTGTGATGGCATTTGCCTTTAATTCCAGCACTTGGGGGCAGAGGCAGGTGGATCGCCAAAGCTAGCTTGGCCTACATAGAGTTCTGGGGTACCCAGAGTTGTGTAGTGAGATCCTGCCTCAATAAATAAATAAATGACTAAATTATGGGGGAAATTATCAGGGAGAATCTGTTTAAGTTACATAAGAATGCTAGAGCATTTTTATATGAAATACTTGAGTGTGGAGGAGGGTTCCTAGAACTAGTCCCTAGTAAGGAAGCATTTGCAAGAAACTGTGTCACAACAGCAAATATCTGATGTGATGCAAAAGAAGTTACAATTCTACAGTACCACATCCGCTACATTCTCACTGACACAACCAGGAACTCAAATGCAACCGAACTCCACATTTATGTACTAACTTATAAAGGGAATGAAGAACATAATGAAGTAATGTAACATAGATAAAATCAGCAAAATCCAGAGTGCAGAAAATTCGATAGGACCAATGCCATGGTTTCTTCTACAAATAGATAAATAAAAAAAGAGAGTGAGATAGAGACTGAGAGACAGGCATATGGAAAGTCATAGATTAGCAGAGATTAATCTTAACATGTGGACTCCGTTTCATCCTGATTAGTCTTTTGCAATTTGATACAAGATGGAGTTATCTTTGAAGAGGAACCTCAACTGAGAAAATGCTTCCATCAGATTACCTGTAGGCCAAATCTGAGGTAGGAGGGCCCAGCACATTTCAAGTGGTGCCAGCCTGACCAAGTGGTGCTAGGTGGTGGAATAAAGCAGGCTGAGCAAGTCATGACGAGCAAGCCAGTAAGCAGCTCACTCCAAGGCCTCTGCTTTAGCTCCTGCTTCCAGGTCCCTGTTCTTTAAGTTCCTTTCTTGGCTTTCTTCAGTGATGGACTGTGTTGTAGTTCGACTGTAACTGGCCCCCATAATCTCATAGGCAGTGGCACTACTAGGTGTGGCTTTGTTGAAGGAAGTGTGTCACTGGGGCAGGATCTGATGCTCAGGATACTGCGGTGTCTCAGTAGATTTCCTGTTGCCTACAAAATGTAGGACTCTCAGCTACTACTCCAGCGCATCTGCCTGGGTGCTGCCATAATGGACTAAACCTCTGAAATTCTAAGTGAGCTTCCTCAATTAAATGTTTTCTTTCTCGGAGTTGCTGTGGTCATGATATCTCTTCAGAGCAATAAAACCCTGACTAAGACAGTCTGGGACTAAGACAAAGCTGAACAAACCCTATCCTCCTCCAATTTGTTTTTGGTTAGTATTTCATCACAGCAACAGAAAAGTAAACTAAAACACACTTGCATCTTGACTTGGACACAGATAATGCAAAAACATTTACTGAATATTAGGCAGAAAAAAGTAATGCTATTTTATTATGTATGATGGTATAGTATGTTTTCTTAAAAGTCCTCATATTCTGAAGATCCATGCTGAGGTAAGCATGAACACAACAGTGCTTCAAATTTGCTTTAAAATAGTGCCACAGGCGCAGGGGGCGTGGGGGGTGCTATAAGAAACAAGAATGACCATGTGTTACTTACTAACTGCTGAAGACAGACAACTGGTGTCTGGTATTCGTTATACCATTCTCCTTACTTCTACATATATTTGAAATTCTCCATAAATTGAAAAAAAAAATCAGATTTCCCTGGACATAATAATGAAGAATAAACTACAAAGCAGAAAATATTTTGGATATTAGTTCCTATAGGAACCTGTGTGAACGAAAGTGGCCTGCACTAGAGAGATGGTGGAGCAGCAGCAAGCCAATAAGAGCATCAAGTACTCAGAAGGCAAAATCGACAGAGCTTGATCAGTAGTCAATCATGAAGAGTAGGTGGGAAAGAGTCAAGAATGAAGCTTGGGGTTTTTGTTTCCAAGCATGTGAGAAGCACTGAAGGGGAAGATCTGGGGAAGAGACCTGAAGTTTGAGGGAAGCTGTGGGACTGCATATAGAGATGGCAGCTGAAGTGAGGACAGAGAAAGAGATAATCACAATGCCAAGAGAGAACAAACAGTAGCTGAGGTAGAGCCCTGAGAAGTGCCTAAAGCACCGAGTTTTTTAAATTCTGTGTGCACCTGGGCTTCGACTAGTACATCCATCCACACATCCTTACATCCACACAAGGAGGGATATGGGCAACTGGGGGTGCAAGAAGTTCCCGACTCAGTCATCCTTCCCTAACCATCTCTTTCCATTTTAGCCACAGATTTCATATACCCAGTAGGTTAACCTTTCTTGGGACAGCTGAGAAGATGGCAATGCCTCCCAGCCACAAGTTCTTACCTTCAGATCCTCACACAGGTCACCATAGTCAATCTCAATGAGGGCCTCTCGGGCATAGATACTGGATGTTCTCTGGGAACCACTCACTGACTCCTCTCCTTGGGAGCTACCCTGCAATGTTGAGATGGAGAGGCAGATAGAGCAGACCAGCCATTTTTATCCCTTTAGAAATCAGGGGTTCCTCTGAAGCTTTCAATGTCTTTGAGGAAGCACCTTGCTGGATGGCACTGAGGTAGAGGCCAACAGGAAGGTCCAAATTTAAAACTAGTCTCTACCTTTCAGCAAGCTTCTTCATTTCTAATACGAGGACAATGCCCAGCTAGCAGAGCTACAGTTAAGATTAGGAATGGTTATGTCATAGCCTACCAGTGTCTGGAATACTAGTGTTCAAAATATTTTACTGAATTAAATGGAAAGGCTATTGGAAAGAGCTCTTCAGCTTTAGCTCTCCACTGCTCACTACCATCTTTCACCTATAGTTGATAAAATGCTCAGCTCCTCTGATGGTGTTCCTTTTCCTCCACCTAAACTTCCTTACGTCTGCATTGCTGATATGCCCTCCCCAACCCTCTTCTGGCCAACCTCCCTCACTGCAGTTAAGCTAAGTCTCCTCAGGTCCTCCAGTTTTCCACCTTCCTTTGCTCTTGACTTGCTCCTTAGTTCTTACTCCTACCAATGTTCAGTATTTGATAGGGCTATGAGCTCCAGTCCTGAAGATTAATCAATCACTTTACTGTTTTTCTGGCCACTCACTAGCCTGCAGCTCTCTTCTCAAGTCAAGGTTCCTCTCAGAGCAAAGTCTGACTTCACTACCTCCACCTTGCCACATTTCTTTTGCATCCATCTTTATGTCCCTCACAATTCTGTCTGTGGTCCTATCTGTTGCCTGCCCCCTCGCAGCCATTTTCATCTCCCATTACTAGTTAGTTGTTCACAGATCATTCCCACAACCTACCACAATACTCACTTCTTCCTGACTAATATCATCCATAGTGCCCTTTGACAGCGGCAATTTGATGTCCTGCATCTTACAGGCCTGTAGCAGGTTGTGGCGGTCACTGCGCTTCTGTTCAAGCTTGGTCTCAATGGCTGTCACCTCCTTCTGCAAATGAGTCATTTCCCTAAAAAGATCCAAGTAGCTATGTTAAGATCCAAATCTGGAAGGCTGCCTGCTTTACCTACTTTCACCCATCCCAAGCTGGAATCCACTCACTTGTTGGCACCCCCAAGCTTCTTGCGAATCTCCTCCATCTCATGGTTCTTGTCATTCACTTCTGACTTTTTGGCCAGGTGCTGATTCTTAAGGTCTTGGAGCTGAGCCATGGTCTCATCAATTATCTTCATGTGCCTTTGCTCCTCCTGGTCTCAGCATAAGAATAAGGCAAGAACTTAGAACTTTTTTCCTTTTGTACCACACCCTTCCCAATTGGCAGTTTGCTGAAGTTGTATGTCAATGATCTCTGCTTTCAGACAACTCCCGCAGACTTCTTTTATCCTTTCCTAAATCACTGCCTTCCCCAACTACAATTATGTAAATCGCCTGCTATACATGAGTTCAAAGTATGAAAAACTAAAGTGAAAGAACTGGGGATTCACTTGGAACCCCACCAGGCAGAAACAAACAACTAAAACTCTAGGATATTTTCTTCTTTACAAACAACTTCAGAGTTGAAACTACATTTTAACTGTACCATAATCAATGTTTTTTCTTCCTCTTCTTGGTTTTGAAACAGGCTTTCCCTGTGTATCCTGGGCATTTCCGGAACTCACTCTGTTGACCAGGCTAGCCTTGAACTCACAGAGATCCACCCGCCTCTGCTGGGAGTATAGTCGTGTGCCACCACTGCCCAGTTCAATGTTTTATTTTTCAATATTTTTCAAAATCAAAAGTTTTGCAATATATATAGCTACAGCATAATGTTTGTATTTATTTTCCTTTTATATATATGGGGTGTGTGTGTACATACTCACTCGTATGCATGCATATGCCACAAGTTTATATCAAATGTCTTCCACATGATATTTTTTTGTAAGATTTGCTCAATTTTTAATTATATGTATGTATGTTGAATATGTTCGTGTTAGTGTAGGAGCTCAAGGAAGCCAAAGCCTTTGGATGCCTTAACACAAAATTACAGACAGTTGGGATCCATGTAACCAAGGTGCTGGGAACCAAGCTTGGGTCCTCTAAAAGGGCAGTGTGCTCCTCCTCCTCCTCTTTTGTTTTCTGAGACAAAAGGTTTTCTATATAACAGTCCTGGCTGCCGTGGAACTATAGAACTCACTCTGTACACCAGGCTGCCCTCACAGAAATCCACCTGCCTCTGCCTTCCAAGTGCTGAGATCAAAAGTGTGTGCTGCCACCACCAGGCTGTACGCACTCTTAAATGCTAAGCCATCTCTCCAAGCCCTTCCACCTTAATTTTTTAAGACAAAGTCTCTCACTGAACCTGGCACTGTTTCTGCTAGATTAGCTACCTAGTGAGTCCCGAAATCCACTTGTCTCTGTCTCCACAGCACTGGAACTTTAATAGTGTATCACAATACTCAGCTTTTTATGTAAGTGCTGGGGTCTGAACTCATGCTTGTGCAGCCAGCTCTTTACCAAATGGATCATCTTCCCAGTCCTCAACATTTGTGTATTTAAACTAATACAAGCAATGCAGTATATTTTCTGAATAGATGCTAACCTGGGATTACTACTGGAAAGAACAAAATGACTAGGATTGAGAGTGTGCAACAAAACTAGAATTACGGCCTTACTTAATGTTCTGGATTAAAATTTTTAAAAAAAATGTCTTTGCTTATGTGTGACTGGACGTCACATGTATATAGGTGCCCTGAGAGGTCAGAAGACCACCCTGAAGCTAAAGTTAGACAGCAGTAAGCAAGCTAATGTGAGTGCTGACAACTGAGCTTGGGTCAAGCAGGAGAACAGCACACGTACGTCCTTAACTGCAGGGCCATCTCCCTAGCCCACATTTGTTTTCTTTCTTCTCCCCTTTAATCTTTAAAGTCATACCACAGGAGACATGTTGGGCTGGTGACATGGCTCAGTTGGTACAGTGTTTGTCTCATATGCATGAAGCCAAGAATTTAATCCCTGGCACTGCATAAAACTGAGTGACGCTCCATGCCTATAAAGCTAGCAGGTGGAGGCTATGTAGAGTTTGAGGCCAGCATAGGCTTCACAAGACCTTGTCACGAAGGAGGGAGGAGAAAAAGGAGAAGACAAGAAGAAACATCTGGAATTTAATCCTCAAATAACTCACAGAAATAAGAACTTATAATAAACACATGGAATGCCAAAGCAAACTATGGCGATACAATAACTGATACATTTTCGTGGATGAGAGTTCTTTGACAGCTTTTTGTATCCATAGGTTCAATAGAACATCAGTATTTGGCAAAAAGCTGTATTATGCAAGGTGTAGAGGGGCAGCCTGGTCTACATAGAGTTCCAATCATCCAAGGATAGTGAGAATCTGGGTTTTTGTTTTGTTTTTTTAAATGTACTGAATGTTTAGATATTTTTGTCATTTCCTAAATCATAAAGTACAACTCCTTACACTGCATTAGATATAATAGAGATGATTTAAAGCATTCAAGGATTGCATATTTTACAGACAAACAATGCAGCATTTTATACAAGAAACTAGCATTCTGGTGCCGGGGTGTAGGGTTCCTAAGAACAATCTCCTATGAGTATCAAATGATGGCTGTACTATTCTGACACCTTTCTGCTAACCAACAATTACTCAAAATGAAGTAAAAAGTCACATAACTACACTATCTTGGAGCATTCAGATGTAAATTTAGTCCTGTTTCATTATCTCATTACTTAATCTGCAAGTGTATGTAAGAGTCCAGTAACACTATTCTAGATCACTAAGGGTTAATGAAGAAAATACATAAGCAGATTCAAAAGTCAAGTGGTATGTTCAAACCAAGAGAACCAAATCACCCCAGGAAGGAACGTTATAAGGAACAAGGGTTTCCCAGTAATTTAAAGAGAAAGAATATTAAGGAAAGTCACCACACAAAACAGTGACACAGGCATTCCAAACAACATGACTGCAGCAGACACTAACATAGTCATACCACAAGATGGCTGTGTGTCAGTAAAACATCATCTGTTTCACTGAGTTTATGTGACTAATCTGAATTTAGGGTCAGGACACTTGGAGCTAGGCCTCTGATGGTACTTGCCAGTCTGTTCCTTCACTGCTGCCTCCTGCTCCTCGCCTTCTTTGTGAGCTCCCAGAAATCCTTAAACCCCCACCAGCATGTTTCAGGCTAACTCCAAGAAAGCTGTTAAGGGCATTATATACCTCAAAATGAAGCAAGCAAATGATAAAATGCTGTTCATCTGCAGCCACCACAAACAAGTGGATGTAGGCAACATAAACATAGACCAACTCAGGTCCATTAGACCTCAAAGCAATCAACAGAACTGCTAAGGAAAATGTACAAAAGCTTATGTTGACAAAGTGGAAGAGCTAAAGAAAAAAATGAATATTAAGAGACTAGATTTGTTTGCATTTAACCTATAATGATCCAATTTCTTGTTTTTATCATATACTGGATGTAAAAGCAATGAAAATACCCCACGGTTCACTCAGATGGTTGATGAGACCATATGTTGATCAAAAATACAAAAATAATCAGTTAAGGTTTTGAGAACAAAGTTCTAGTAGACTAAAGGCTGAAACAATTACTGACCTTCTCTAAGTCATTTTTCTCTAGTATCTATTAAAAGTACAAGTTACCCTTTCCAAAAATTCAAATTTTACTCATTTTGCCAGTATTTCATTGATTAAGTTTGTCACAGCATTACAAACACACACTTTCTTTTTAAAGATAGGGTCTTTCTACACAGCCCTGGCTGTCTTGGAACTCACTATTTAGACACCATGCCCAACACAAACACTCATTTTTATATTTAAGTAATAACAGGATTTAAGCAGCTTTGGCTATCTTGGAAAATACGTTTGCTTTAAATGAGATATGAATGTTACTAAAGATTAAAGACCACTCTATTATGTAAGAACACAATGCTACATAATTTTCTAAATTCCTACTTTCCAAAGGGGACTGGGTAGTCTCCAACTTGGAACTATAAATAATGTTTATGATAAACATAAATGTGTTTGCACAAGCTTTGCCAGCACTCTAGATTACTACCTTGGGTATTACTGAGTTAGAGGGCATAAACACATTGTGAGGCTTCTTGAGATGTTGGAATGTTATATAAGAATATACGTCTCCTGTGTCATATGAAGTACTAAGAAGTGTTTTGGTTTTGATTTTAATTTTGAGATAGTGTGCAGTGTCTCAGCAGCTAAGGAGTGTACTGCCCTTCAAAAGACCCGAGTTCAGTTCTCAGCACCGACATCAGGCAGCTCAAAGCACTATATGTAACTCCAGCTCCAAGCGGATCTAATATCTCTGACCTCTGAGGGTACTAACACACACATGTGCACATAAACACAGAGGCATATGCATGCGATGTAAAATAAAAACTTTTAGATTATAGAGAAGGAGAGAGATGACTGAGCATTTAACAGGGTATGCTGATTTTAGAGAAGATCCAAGTTTAATTGCCAGCTCCTACATTAGGCAGCTCACAACTGCTTTTAATTCCAGCTCCAGAGTATGTCAGGCCTCTGGCCTCCATGGGCACCTGCACTTTGTGCATATACTCAACAGATACAATACCACAAATCTTCAGATGACGGGAAACAAAGTATACCCAATGTTACTTTAATTTGGATTTCTTAGATTCCTGGAAAAACTTTTTTTTTTATGTTTGTGAGCTTTTCCAATCTTTGGAATGCTATGCTGCATAATCATCTCATCCCTATTAAGGTTTTGGTGTTTTTCATTAGATGAAAAATGTATGAACTATAGGTATACTTGAGTGTATCATGTCTATTCCAACCTTCCCCTTGAATGTTCCCTTTCTCCTTCCTTACCTTCTTAAGCTTTTCTATCTCATTTTCATCCTTTTTCACTGTCTGCTCCCACATGTGTACTTTATCCTGGTCTTCCTTCAGCTGGTTCTTCTCAAAATCCAATTGGATGCCCAAGCGAGTCTTCTGATTCTCAAATTCCAAGCTGCAGAAAGAAAGAAAAACCAGAGTTAGTGCCCAGGGCCTCTTAGTTACTGCTGAGTCTCAGTGACCATGGCTTCTTCTACTCACAAGTACACCAAACTGTGTCCAGAAGCTAGAACTCTAGTATAAGACAGAAAAATATACACCAAATTCCATCTATCCCCAGTAGTGGGACTATGTTCTGGTACCTTGTCCCTCTCACTGGTTTAATAAAAAGCTGACTGGCCAGACAGGAAGCATGAGTGGGACTACCAGAGTAAGAAAACTCTGGGAACAGGAAGTACAGAGCAGAGACACCAGAGGGACGACAGCAGATGCCAGCAGATACAGAGGAAAGAACCATGCTGCTCTGAGAAAAGGAACGAGCTGCATGGCTAAACAAGAAAATAATCATGGCTTAGTTTAAGAGTAAGAGTTAGCAAGTTACATGATGAGCCATAGGCCGATCAGTATAAGATTAAGGTAAGTATCTGTGTGTTTCTGTGGGACTGTATGTGGGTCTGTCGGTCTGGATCACAGGATGGACAGGCCAGATACCTAGTACTACAATCCCCCTCAAACACTGACAGGAGATTCCAGGACCTTACTAGGAGACATAAAAAAGAAAAAAAGCAAGGTTCATCTAAAACCATTGTGAGTTTATCAATTTTCTATGTACTTATGCAGATTATCTCTATTTCTCTATTCAATGATGCCATAACTAGGCATTTAATACCCTTACTTTACACAGAAAACTTAAGCTAAGAGGTTAAAAAAAACTTTGCCTAAGGCTACAAAGCTAACAGCTAAGCAAATATCACTGGAATCCAAGTGTAACACCAGAAGCCATGCTCTTTCCTGTATGTCATCTCTGTAGTATAACGTAGCGGGCTTAGAAAGCTGGTAGCCCAGTCCTTCCACCTGCACGTAGTATAATTTCAGCTATATTCTCTACAGTGCACATTCCTCATCTGTGGTAGATTTTCTTAGGTTAATATGTATAAAGTAACCACTCAGTACATTTTAGCTATCACCTATGTGAAGAATACTGGCTGGAATCATTTACCCAAGGGTTTCCATTCGTTCTAGCATCCCAAGCTCTGCCCCAATATTTTACAAGTTCCTAAGGAGTAGAGCTGAATTCCTGCTATTTTACTATCACCTCTCCCTTACCTCTCCAGAAACTCAAAATACATTAACAGCATATAGACACTAGCAGCCAAGCAGGGCTAGCTTCCAAATGCCCCACCAATCCTCAATATAGTGTGACAGATGCTGCCAGATGTCACGCTAGCAGCTTAAACCTATTAGTCACTATAATCCAAATGGAATGTAATCAACTCCACAGTTTTGAGGTATGTAATTTTTCGGCCAATCTCCTAAGTGTGACTCATAAAGCTCTCGGTGATCTGGCCCCCACTGACCTTTCCACCTCCCCAGCCTTCCTCCTGACCTACTTAGCATTCAGAACAAGGCATGCTCTGTCACACCTCTAAGCATGCTGTTCTTAATGGCTGAACTTCTTTTTGTCCCTGCTTGGCTGGCTAAATCCTACTCACTCCTCAGATCGCTATTCACCACTCCTCCTTCTTCTAATGCCTTTCCTGATAGTTCAGGGCACGTTCTAAGTTTCTGTAGCATATTATTGGTTCTTTCCATTTTGAATTTCAGATGGGTTGCACTAGTCAAATGTCACAGTTGGCAACACATTTGTCATTACTCTCTAAGCAAGACCCTTTCCTTATCTCCTTTATTCAACCTTTGATTTCTACCCCCATTTCCTCCCCTTATATCTCAAAATGACACACATCCTGAGCTATGGAGACAAGCTCAGTGGTTAAAAACACTTTGGTCTTCCAGAAGACTTAAGTCTCCAAACCAAGTGGCCCACAACCACCTATAATGCCAATTCCAGGTAATCTGACACCATCTTCTGGCTTTTGTGAACGCTAGCACACACAAGGCATATTCTCATCCCCCCCCACACACACTAAGGTCTTTTAAAAATGCACATCCTTACAAAATGTCACTGTTTTAAAATTTATACCAATGCAACACATTATCTCAATTTTCCAACCCCTAACAGATTTATACATTATCCATATCACTGCTTATAGATCTATTCTTGTTTGAACTGCACCACAGTACTTCATAGTCTGATTATCACATTTAATTTCAAGTTTTACCCAATGGTGGCCATCTATATTGCCACCAACAACTCAGTAATACAGATTATGCCCAAATGAACAGTCTTAAAATGTGTCTCTTTCAATCCTATAACAAGACTGTCTCGGACATACACCCACAGAGCAAGTAAGTCTTATCTGTACCTCTGTATACTAAAGAAACCTTATTTTCAGCAAATATTACTACTATGTTATTTTAACTAGCACTCTCTGATGAAGAAACCAAACAATTCCTTCAGTTTGCAGAAATTTGAATCTTCTTTCTTTGACCATTTTTAATAGGTTTCTTGTTTGTCTTCTTGAAATTTTCATCTTTATTTACCAACCATACTGTCCTGAAATTCATCATCTACTTTTTCCTCAAGAACTCTGTGTTCACTAGAGCACACAGCACTAGAATCAAATTTATATCCTTTGACCTTAGCTTGCAGTAGGAAAGCAATAGATATTTACTACAAAAACAGTGGTACTAAGGGCCGAACCTTAGAACCTCATACATGCTATTCTAAAGGCAAGCACTCTATTACTGAATAACACTTTTACTAGATTCAGAGGCAGGGTCTTGTTAAATTCAAGGCCGCCTTGAACCTGGAATCCTGAGTAGCTGGGATTATACAGACAATACACCACTAGTTGTCTGCCTCTAGATGAACTGAGACTCAGAGTCTAGGGCATGACCTTCTTCAATGGTGACTATATAATGTCTATCTGCCTCACCCCCATCTCCCTTACCTCCTCCAATATCTAGTACAAGAAAACCTAGTACACAGTAGATATTCAAAAAGACTTATTAAAGTGAGGCATAATGATACAAGCCTATGATTCTGGCATTGCAGAGGTTGAAGCAGGAGGATTGCTGAGTTCTAAGCCAGCCTAAGCTCCATAGCAAGTACCAGCCCAAGCAGGGCTCCAAGCAAGACTCAATGTGAAAAAAACAAAACCAAAAAAGATTTATTGAATGAGTAAATGAGTGCACATATGCCACGAATGAACTAAAATGAGGAGGCCTGGGCTGCAAGGGGAGACTGCACCTTAAAAGCCAAGGTAAATACAGTATTATATATGATATATGATATGATATATGATATGACATGATATAGCATACAATAAAATGAGGGAGAGAGGCTTGCTTCTTTTCGGGCTGTTCCTCCAGCCTAGAATTTCTTTTCATTCCTAGCCTCCAAAACACAAGGATAATGGCAAAACAAAAGGCAATGTTTATTGTTCTTTGTAGGTGCTATTTATTATGCTGAATAATTTACAAAGATTATCTCATCTAATCCTCCCCATAATTCCACAAGATAGCCATCATTGTCTAATATTATAAAGACTATTATAGTTCAAGATAATGATTTTAATCCAAGTAAACCAGATTTCAAGCTGGCACTTTACCCACTACCCATCCTGTCATACTAGCCGACTGATTTTGCTGTTGTTTCTGCCTCCCTACAGCGTTCATGGTTCTAGGAACTGGTTGCTGCTCTAGGTCACACACGCTCCCAAGGACGCCAGGTTGCAGGCATGCATCCTAACATCATCTACCAGTGCTTTTACTCACCGCTTCTTGGCAATTTCATTCTGCCGCTTCACCTTTTCTTCCTCAAATTCTCGGATGTTGCGTACACCAATCTCCCGACAAAACTCTTCAAATACTTCATCTTCCACCTGAGGGAAGAGTCAGGGAGGGCAGACACATTACTGGTTAAAGTCCTACTTCCAAACCCAGTCTTGTTCTGATAAACATGATGGCATGGCCTACCCTCTACAGACCTGGTTCATCTTCTCTTTCAAGTCTTTCATTTCCCTTTCCCGGCTCTGGATAATTCTTTTGATATCATTAATGCGAGGTCCAAAGTTGGCTAGCTCACTCTCCAGCTTAGACTTTTCCTATAGACAACAGGTTGAAAGATAAGAGACTAGACTCTGCGGAGGAAAAGAACTTCCTTGCCAGTACCCGCCGCATGACCATCGAGCACTAAGAAGACCTGACAGCACCAAATACCCCAGTCAAGTTCCACAGCCTTCGATCCATAAGGCTAGGCACACAGTAAACATCTTTAGTTGTAGGTCCACAATCCCTTATCGATAACCCAGGGGCCAAATATATTTTAGAGTTGGGCTGTTTTTCACAAGAGGGTGAATCTAGGCACTACATAACAGCTCTTGTTTGGAGAAACTGGAAAAACGTAGAATTACGAAAGAACACACTAATGTACACTGAGTCAGCCAGCCCAGTCACAGACACTAAAATTCTTGTAACTCACGGTTTTGTGATCCCACTACATAGCTCAGAGTGGCCTTACATTCTTCAACCTTCCACAGTCTCCAGTACTGGGACTATAGGCATATGGCATTATACTGGCCCTCTTGCTCACTCTCAATACTGTTAGACATTCCAATTATTTATTGAATGAACTTCATTACTAACAGTACCTAACATTTACTGAGTGTCTACTGTTCTAAGAACTTTATAGATATGAACTTGTTCCATCTCTGCAATAATCATAAAAACAGACAATTAATTTTCATTTGGTAGATGAAAATAAGAAAACTGACAAGGAGAAGTTACATAAGTTGCTTAACGGAATAAATACAGCTGACAGAAGATGTGGAGCCTCCCCTCCCAGGACACCCCATGAACAGAACTTCCGTGCAACAGAGGATGGCCTTACAGAACAAGGCCAGGCCCTACCTGGAGATTCAGGGCAAGATGCCTTGTCTTGGTCTGCTCTAGGTCACTCTGGGAGTACTTCAGCCTCATCTGTAGCCCATGGGCCTGAGACTGCACCTGACGCAGCTCTGCCTCTTTCCTTTTTGCCTTCATCTGCTCCTAAAGAGGACAAGAAAAAAGGAGCATGTGTAAGTGGCCAAGCTGAGCTCAGGAGCCTATTCCTAAGGGTTAGTGTTACTTGTCGCTTACTTTCAGTTCCTCTGTCAAGCGCTCTTTTTTCTCTTTCAGCTTATCTACGGCTTTCTCATCCCAGCGCCGTGCCTTTGCCTTGAGATCACTGGCTCCACCAGAGATAACTCCTGACTTCTGGAACAGAGTTCCATCCAGTGCCACTGTCTATACATAACAGGGAGAGAAGAGGCAGGAGATAGTGAGAATAGGTATCTCCAGTACTGCACCTGTCCAGCTCCAACCTGGGAAAAGGGGGCCATACCTTATGGCGTTGGTGACCTCCAAAGGCAATGCGTCGGGCATCCTCCACGTTGTCACAAACAAGGGCATTACCACAAGCATACTGCAGAGCTTTTTTGATATGCGGTGGTTCATAGCGAATCACATCAATCACTAGCTTGGCCCCCTTCAGCTCCCGGAGTTTCTCATCTGTAGGTTTCACCTGTGTGAAGAATCTTATGAAGCAACAGAATATATAATGCCAAGGTGAGGTGCCCCTCAACACTGCCTTGACCTACCGCCAAGCCTTACCTCCAGGTAATCAAGAGGCAAGAAGGTCTCAGGCTCTCCACGTTGCTCCTTAATATACTGAATACAATCCCGACCTGTCTTCTCTGAGTCTACAATAATAGCATCCATGTTCTTTCCTAAAACCTTGGTCACAGCAATCTGATACTTCTTTTGTGTAGGCTGGCAGAGATCAATGAGGCGGCCATACTGAGCAAAGGAAGAAGGGAAAAGGCATGAGGCTTAGGAATCCCAGTGACTAGCTTACAAAGAAGGACGAGATAGACATCTGTATACGGAACGATGAATGCATCTCTACTGTTTACTCGTGAAGTCAGTCCTCCATTTTCGCGCCTGTATAATACCATTAAAATGGGAATGATTGAGGGGAGGCACTTATTAGACTTTTACAGCTATAAACAATTTAAACCAGTACAGTGGTCAATCCTAATGTTCCTTCCAAAGAGAGAAGTTTGATTAAAGGAGGGTTGAGGACTAAATAAATATGATACTTGATGGAAGACCCAATTAACACCTCAGAAAAAGAAATCACACTGTCTCTAGGATCAATTATATTGAAGGCTTAAAAGGTGAAGCTACAGGTTTGCCAAGACTGCTTTTAGAATCAGAGAAGACTGACTGAAAGGCCACAGGCTTAACAGACTCACCCTAGAAGACATTTTTGAAAATAATTCACTAGTGAATATTTTGTTTAACTGAATGTAATTAGAGTAATATGCCGGTGTATCTTTTAAATTTTTTAATGACTCCTTTTATTTTTTATGTACATTGGTGTTTTGCCTGCATATATGTCTGTGTGAGGGTATTGGATCCCCTAGAACTGGAGTTACAGACAGTTGTGAGTCGCCATGTGGGTGCTGGGGATTGAACCAGGGTCCCCTGGAAGAACAGCCAGTGCTCTTAACCCCTGGCCATCTTTTCAGCCCTGCCAGTGTATCTTTTGTTGTTTGGATGTAAACGATTTGTGTTCAAAGACCAAGGGAAACCTATGATATTATGAAATATACACTTAGCCGTAGACTGAGGTTCCTGATCCAGTTCCAAAAGCTAAAGTCATAATAAGTTTACTGATCACTGACTACTCCTAGGTAACCAGTGACCAAGGTAGAATTAGAAGATAGGGCCTTCTAGTCCCCTGTTCAGCACCTAAAAGGAAAAGATAACTAAAAGTCGAGTTGATCATCAACTGCTAATGAACCAATCCCCCCTAAAAACTCCAAAGTTGAGGACTAAAGAAATGATTCGGCTGTTAAAGAGAGCTTGCTGCTCTTGCAAAGAACCTGAGCTCAATTCCAAGTATTCATGTCTGGTGGCTGACAACCACCTGTAACTCCAGCTCTGAAAGATCTGATACCCTCTTTTGGCTTCCTTGGGCACCCTCACTCACAAGTATATACCCACAAATGGAAACAAAAGACACCTCCACCCTATAATTAAAATAAATCTAAAAAAACAACCAAAAACCTTGAAAGTTCTATGTTCATGCTGGGTGTGGTCATCCATGCCTTTACTCCCAGGACTCAGGAGGCAGAGGCAGGCAGATCTTTTTGAGTTCAAGGACAACTTAGTCTACATAATGAATTTCAGGCCAGCCAGGAGTATATAGTGAGACCTTACCTCAAAAAAAAAATTAATTAATTGACTCAGGGAGCTTCTAAATAACCTAAGGCTCAGTAGGTAAAGGTACTTGCCAAGCAGCCTGATGACATGAACTCAATTCCTGAAACAATTGTGGAAGGAGAGAAATGACTTCTGCAAATTCTCCTCATCTTCACACATGTGCCATCAGACAGACAGACAGACAGATGGAGGGGGGAGAAAATGTGATTCCCTGAAAACCACAAAAAACTCTAGCAAATTAACCAATGGACGTCATCATGGAAACTTAATTTTCAATCGGATGGTCAGAACCACAAGTCAGAGTCTAGTCTTGCAATCATCAACTGAAGTGAAAGGCCATCTTATGGTAGAGTCATTAACCCATGGTATCTATCTGATGCTACCTCCAGTCAGTGTCAGAACTGGATTATAGGACACATAGAGTCTATTGGAGAACCAGAGTACATACAAACTTGCTATCAGAATAAAAGTGCTGTATTTATTGGCTTTGTGATAGTAGGAAGAACACTTTAACTTTATCCTATCTCAAAAAGCAGACTCCATTCTATATAGAAGCCTCTACTCTGGCTCCAAAGTCACTGTGACAGCTTCAGGCAATCATATGTGAATCTATACTCACTTTTCAAAGACTCACATCATTTCATAGACCATTACCTAACAAACATGGCCAGATACCTTATATACATTATTTCAAATTCTTACAAGCACCCAATAAAGTAATTACCTTTTACTAGATCCCTTCATACACCCCTAAAATCAAGCATGGTCCCCTAAGAACCATGAGATAAAGATTAATTGCTTCAAGTAATTGTATATAATGAGCATAATTCATAAATACTTCCCTAGCAGTACCTACAGAAATGGTCAGTGTGTATTTATAGAACTAAACTAAGTTGTACTCAGAGACAGGATAATACAGAAGAATAACAATTCAGGGTACCTAGAAACTCCAAATTAGGCAAAGAGATCAAAAGGTTTGATAATGCCCCAGTGGTCCTTTAAAAGCCAATGGCCTAGTTAGCACATGCCAATGGAAACCCCACAGAAACTCCACAAAGCTAATTTTTTGAAGAATAATTCCTAGCCCATCTCTGGCCCCTTCCAAAGCTTTCTAGTCCTTCCCATTCCCCAAAGAGGAATGGATATAGCAAGAGAAATCCATCAAGAAGACACAATTATAATGAAACGAACACATGACTGAGCTAAGGAGATGGTTCAGTGGGGAAAGCTCTTGCCATGCGGGAGTTAGGGCCTAAGTGTGAATCCCTAGAACCTACACAGCAAAGAATATGGAAGCACACACTGTCCATAATCCTAATGGTTCCTACAGGGATATGGGGTGGAGGCAGGGGAATCCCAGGAAGCTGTGGGCCAGTTACCCCGCATACACAGCAGAAAAACAACCACGGTGGTTCAGAGATGCCTCAGTGGTTAAGAGCACCACCCAAGTGGTGGCTCACAATCATCCATAGCTCTACTTCCAGGGGATTGATGACATCTGAACACTGCAGGCACCAGACATGCCTGTCAAAACAACCATACATGTAAATCTTAAAGAAAGAAAGAAAAAAAAAGGCAACAACATGAGACCCTTTCAAATAAGCTGGATCCATTCTTTCTGTGGCACAGAGACTCACAAATAAACACACACACTAACCTTATTTTTATTATATGTAATTATGTGCGTGTGTCTGCATGTATGTGAACATACCCTCAAAGGCCAGAGGCATCAGATCTCCTGAGCTGAGATTATAGGCAGTTGTTAGCCTCTCTAGCTCCCAGTAAATAACATTTTTACACAGAAAGAGACAGGATAAATTAAGTATGAAAAGCAGTTCTCTCACAAGCTTTGCTTCTTCCCTTGACTGATTTTTTATTTTATATGTATGTGTTTTGTCTTCATGTATGTGTGTATGTACACTGACTAGTGACTAGTAAGGCAGAAGGTGTCAGATTCCCTGGGACTGAATCACAAAGATTGTGAATTACCATGTGGGTGCTGGAAACCAAACTCAGGTCCTATGGAGGAGACAATGAATGATCTTAACTCTGAACCATCTCTCCAGCCCAAGCTATGTTTGTTTGGGTAGGTATTTTAGCTGAGTTCCCCTTTCCCCAGATAGAAAAGTAGGACTAAGCTGATCTGTCTTCAGAGTGTTCTACAACAGTCCCCCGCCCCACTGGCACTCCATCTGAGAGAGGAAGAGCCTCAGCAGCCTTAGGAGGTAGACACACTTGAGTTTCATGTCTGAGAAAGTGGAAACGTCTAAGTTTCCAGAAGGCCTTTCTCAGCTGAAGGAGGAGTCAGACAGACAGCTGCAGAAAGAAGAGGTTCTTAACTGTTGAGCTGTCTGAAGTCTGTGCCAAGAGCTCCAGGGTTGCCACTTTTGTGAGTCGTCGCCCGACATTGGAGTGGGCTTTTTGGTGATATAACTGCTTTTTTTTCTGAGTTATTCCTGCTCTTTTAAGTTACCCTTTACTCATACTGTTCGTAAACCCAGTAAAAACTCATGAAATAGTTCACCATGTTGGACTTTAGTACAATCATTACTTAGTTCTGTCATGGGCTCCCTTTCTGAGGAGAGTAGATATGTGTGTATCATGTCTCCCCGTAGAAAGTCCATTACACATCACAGGATGACCAAAAGGGTTGACAGTCTCAATACATGCTCAAAAAGTTCTCTCCAATCTTACCACAGAACCAGGGTAGAGACGCTTGATGCTTTCCATAATCTCTGCTTTTCGTTGCTGGCGACTACTCTCCTGACGGTCAATGCGAGCATCCCCCAACTGCTCCATCACCTGGTTCAGCTCCTTATTGATCTCATCGATACGACGCTTGGCCATCTCCACTTCCTCTGTCAATTCTCCCTCCAGCTTTTTCTGCTCCTCTAGAGACTGCCTGCAAAGTAAGAAAATACAAGATTTAGACTTACTGGTGAGGTAACACTAGTGACCAAAGGACTCTGGTAGAACTGCCTGAAGAGGATCAGATTAAGTATAAAAGAGATGTGGAAGGAGAGGGGATGACTGTAGAGCCACATACTTGCTAGTGGTAATATATTCCTCTAGCTTCTCAATCCGTTTCTGATTCTCTTCAATCTCCCGAAGCTTTTGCTTGATCTTGGCCTAAACAAGAAATACATTCCATTACTAGAGGGTGAGCCATGTGGTACTGGTTTACATTCTTATTGACCTCACTCATCCAGAATTCCAACAGTCCAGCACAATCTGTCACTAATGCAGGAGGCCTACCAAAAAGCAGAGGAGTTAATCAACTAACCAGGGATCACCAGAATTGAACCAACAACCAGGAAGCCTGCATGGGACTGACCTAAATCCTATGCTTATATATCACAATTGTGTAGCTTAGCCCTCTTATGAGACTCCTAACAGTGGGAACAGAGGCTGTCTCTGACTCTTTGACTGGCTTTTGTGACCTTATTCCTCATATTGGATCACTTTGCACAGCCCTAATACATGGAGAGGTGTGTGGTCTTCCTATAACTTGATATGCCATGTTTTGTTGATACCATGGGAGGCCTGCCCCTTTCCTGAACAGAAATGGAGAAGGAGTAGTGGAGGAAGGTTAGAGGGAGGTGTGGAAGGGAGGAGAGGAAGGATTAACTGCAGTCAAGATGTAGAATAAATACATTTATAAATTTTAAAAAAACACATACAAAGTCCAGTCTACTGATGGATGGGTTGTCCAAAGACTCCAAAATTTCTCAAAGGTATTGTACCCAGCCCAGGTTGCCTCATCCAATCTTAAGGTCAAACCTAAAGTAAAGCTTCACAGACCTCTCTGACCTTACTGTCTTATCTATAAGATGTAGTTTCCACTTCATAAAATACACAGTAAGTTCTTAATACAGGGTATGCATTAATATTAATGCTACAATGCTCTTTAAATATTTTAAGTGTTTAGCTGAATGCCTAGAACATTATAGGCTCTGGAGATAATATAAGAACTTTCTATCATTATTACTAATATTAGTGTCAGTAGAAGTGTATTTATTTGGTAATAGTGTGAGCTTTAGAGCCAGCCTGCCTAGGTTCATATCCTAAGCCTGCAGCTAAGTAATTATGGGATTACTATTATTATTAAGCAGATTACTTCACCACTGTGATATAGTTTCCTTGTTTGGAAAGCAAGGATAATAGTTACTATCCCCTAAAGGCAATCATAAATGAAAAACTTAAGTAAGTGAATGTATGTAAAGCATGGTGTTTAACACACAGTAGCTGCCTGACAGATATAAACTTTGGTTGTTATTAAGACTATCATTATTTCCTTATTTAGGGATTATCACCCCTGGTCTTTTTGCTTGTTGTTGATGCTGGGAACTGAATTCAGGGTAAATATGCTAAGCACACACTGCTGCTGTGCTACAGCCTCATGCCTCATCCTTTAAATTTCTGCCTACCTCTGTCTCTACTTTCTTCCGTTCTTCCAGATCTAGACGGTCCTGGTCAGCTTTCTGGTCTCTATTAAACTTCTCCAGCTCCTGAGCCAAAGTGGCTGCTCTCTTGCTAGCTTCTTCTTTCAGTCGGTGGTATTTCTTTACCTGTATTAAGAAGAGGAAAAGAGGAAAGGTTAGTAAGTCGGCATATGTTAAGTCACTGATCTTTTTACTAGTAACCCTTCAAGACTTACCTGATTCTCCTCCAGAGTCAAGTCTCTGCCCTGACTTTGACTCTCCTCCTCCATCCGTTCTTCAAATTCCTGCCGAGCTTTCTCCACTGACAGCATCTCTTTCTCCAGCTCATCCATGTCACCTTTACGTTTCTTGTAATGCTTCTGAGCATTCTGCAGAGACTTCTTGGCTGCTTCAAGCTTCTTGATTTTGTGGGAGGTGTTTTCTTTGGCTTTGATGTACTGAGGCCGCTTCTGATTCAACTCTGAGTCCTTTTCCCTTTTGCCAGGAGGAAAAGAGACCATCAGCTAGCTAGTCCTGCAGAAGGTAGGTTCCCAGGCTTTTATGTATTCCTCAGCACCCTCCTCAGAGTAGACCATGCTCACAAAGGCTCGGTTAGCGGCTGGCTTGCCCAGGACCTATGCATTCCCAGTCAATCTTAAAGAACAAGGGCCTAATAATTCCTTAGAGATCTTCAAAAACAAAGAACACAACAACAAAGAAAAGACCAGGAGGGTGCATGCAGTTTGACTACTTCTTGGAATCTCCCATCATCCTGGCATTCTAGTCACTCTAAAACAAAACTACCATCCCTGCTTCAACCCTTGCAACTCTTCAGGGTTCTTTATGGCAATAGATTTCACTTAACTCTGATAAAGGTCAAAACATTGTCCTATAAGGTTGAAGCAAACCCTAAGACAGGCCTCGCATTAAAAACTTGCACAAATACTTTATATTTACTGAATTGCCTTCATCTGACCTCATCACTTCGCATCTCTGTCCTTTAAGCTTCTAGATTCAGTGTTTCTCTTCTAGGATGGCCCCCTTGGTCATCTAACAGCTGTACTTCCCATTGCCTCCTCCGACCTGCTCACTCGTCAATGCAAACCTTCGTTCTTTTACTCTTTAATTATTTGTACCGCACACACAGACAAGCATGCGCACACACACATTAGTTAGTGTGGATGCACGCACATGTATGCCCACATGCAGAGATCAGAGGACAACTTTCCGGACTCAGTTCTCTCCTCCAGCACATGGATCCCAGTGATTTAACTCAGGTCACTAGGCCTGGCCTCAAGCGCCTTTATCCGACGAGCTACGTCAAGGTTCGGCTACCTTACTGCACCAAGCCTGAGTTGTTAATAATCTAGTGTATGGACTGAAGGTCGGGGGACAGTCAGTACAAACAGGAGAGTCCGAGCTCGGAGGACCCTAGGAAGCAGCAGAGCTGCTGAGGCTCCCTCCAGTCCCAGGCCCAGGGACACCTCTTACTTGATCTCCTTCTCAATCTGCTGCTGTTCCCGCATCATTTTGCCCAGCTCTTTCTTCTTCTCCTTCAGCTCATCCTCTACCTTGTCCATCCGCTTCTTGTCCTTCTCGATCTCCTTGTTCTTGGAGGCCAGCTCCTTGTTGAGCTTCTCAATCTCCATTTCATTATGGTAGAGCTTGAAGAGCTGCAGCTGGACCTGCGCTCGCACCACCTCGTCCTTCAGGCGCTGGTAGCGGTCCGCCTAAGCAAACAGGAGGGGACAGGCATCTATCAATACGGCCCTGTGTTCATCTGGGCCCCCCGGGTCTAAGAGGCGGACAGGCGGGACACCAACCTCCTCTTTCTCTTGTTTGGCCTCCTTCCGTTCAGCAGCAATGTTTTTCTTCCGATGGTAATTAAACTGTGTGTCCTCTTCAGCCTTCACCATCTCCTTCTTCCGCTTGTCATACTCCTGTGCTAGCTCCCCGGATCGGCTAATTTCCTCAAACAGAGCTGTCCTCTCCTTGGGGTTCTTCATGGCAATAGACTCCACTGCACCCTGATAGAGTCAAAACACTGCCCCATTTACACATATGCTGGCTCAATTCACCCTGCCTGCTTCAAAAGTTTACCACCCCTCCTCCCCCCAACTAGTGCCACATTTCAAGGCTTTTTTGAGTGTGGGGATAGAGTAATTACTGAGGACTAAAGGTCAGTATGTCCTCCACCACCGGGCTATACTCCCTGCCCACTGTTTCCTTTTCTTACTGTGAGACAGGGTCTCACTAAGTTGTCTAGGCTAGATTTGAATTTCGGCTACAGCCCAGGCAAACCTTGAACTTAAAATCCTCTTGCACAAGAAAATGAACAAGCAAAGGCCTGCATGCCCAAACAGCAAATGAATCTGAGAACTCCAAGTGGCTGAACTGGACTGGGAGTGACTGGAAGGCAAGGCTACTATGGTAGGGAAAACCCCAATCAGGTGATAGCATTTCCTGAACAACAGGCTTGGACGTTTGTTCTCTCATCCTAAGTCAAGTGTTCTCCACCCCCAACAATAACCTTGAGCTTGGCATACCACAAACTGTGCCCATCAGTCTCTCCAGCTCATCTATCTGGAATGGAGCCTAAGAATGTACATTTGTAATCGGAACTACAATTTAAGAACAACCATCTTAAGACAAGAAGGAATCACTGATCTGCTTTGCAGAAAGACAGAAAAAAGACATGTGCTCTTAGAGGACGAACCCAGCTGAGGGAGAAGCTGAAAGAGGCGGCTCAACAGCTAAGAGCAGTACTGCAGAGGATCTAGGTGCAATCCCTAGCACCCAGGCAGCTCCCAACCATCTGTAACTCCAGTTCCAGAGGATCCAACAACCTCTTCCGCTTTCCACGGACACAGCACACACCGTGCACATACATACAGGAAAGCCAAACACTCACACACATGCTTTTAATCCCTGAACTCAGGAGGCCAGCCAGGGCTACATAAAAAGACCTTGTCTAGAAAAGAAAGGAAAAGGAAAGGAAGGGAAAAATCCAGCTCACAGAAGAGCCAACTGCCGTCACTATTGTCAAATTACTAAAGCAATAGTTTCTAACGGCAGTTTAAATATTCCGCCATATATACAAAGATAAGTGTCAGTTTTATATTTCATCGAAGAAGCATCTTTTTGCTTCCCAGAGAGAATTAGAAATCCTCAACTACTCAAAATGCAGAAAAAAAGTGAGTATAGGGTGCCCGCCTCACACAGCCCCCATATCTCTGGTTCAGGGAACATCTCAGGAGAGGGAGCAGAAAAATTATAGGAGCCTCAGGGCCAGGATGACTGCTGCATGATAGTTTCTTTCTGACAGGACAAAGATCGTATTCCCAAGAACTCTCAACAATATGGTTGTCAGCACAAGATCCGTGAAGACTATAGCAATGGACACATCAGTATGGATGGGAGAAACATTTAAACTCTGATGGTTGCTAAGGGAGGGTGAACCATTTGCTCCACTGCCTACCCCATCACCCTAGGAGCAAGACCTCAGCCATAAAAAACATACAAATAAGGGCAAATACTAACTAGACTTTAGTAGAAGTGTGTGTAAATAAATAATATATATTTATTATATGTATATATATATATATATGGCTCAGTGGTTAAGAGTACTTGCTGTTCTTGCAGAGGACTCTGATTCCCATTACCTATGTAGTGGCTCATAATCAACCATCTATAACTCTAGTTCCAGGGGCTTTGATGCTGCCTTCTGGCCTGTGGGCACCAGGTACACTGCACATGTGGTGCACATACAAGCAAAACACCTATATATATATATAAAACCTTTACATAAATAGAAAGGGTCACAAATTCCAGAGGGGGTGATTAGGGAACTACAGGAGTTAAAGGAGAGAGAGGGAATGTGGAAATAATGCAAATACAGCAAACAAAATCTTCAAATAAACTTTTTAAAGATTAAAAAAGTAATTTTCTGAGCATGGTGGTGCACACCTTAAGTCCTATTACTCAGAAGGTAGAGGCAGGCAGATCTTTTTGAGTTCAAGGACTGCTTACTCCACACAGTGAGGTCCAAGGTAGCCAGGATTAGACAAACCCTGAGACCCTGTCTTAAAAAAAAAAAAAAAGAAGCTCACCTGGAAGACGAGGAAGTTACGAGCTTTGATGAGAATGCCCAACTTCTCTAATTCTTCACTGTACTCATGTAGCTGAACAACTTTGTTGTTGATCTTGTACTCAGAAGAACCTCCTACAAGACAATGAATGACTTAGCAAGGGTCAGATGGTCCTACTATCCTAGCAACCAGTCTATCTGCTTCCTTGGATTCAGAGAGTTTTCTGATCAGCCTTACCCACCTACAATGACACGGGCAAAGGTGCGGTCCTCAGCACCCTCCTCAGAGTAGACCATGCTCACAAAGGCTCGGTTTGCAGCTGGTTTGCCCACAGGAGCTCCATGGATGAGATCCCGAAGGGTCTTTACCCGCAAGTTGCTGGTTTTCTCACCAAGCACAAAGCTGATGGCATCCATGAGATTTGACTTACCTAAGGGAGAAGGGGACAGAGTAAAGAGGGGACATCAGGAAGATGGGAAGGGGAAAAGAAACAAAGAATGTTTGAGAACAGAAATGTGCTCTTTTCTACTTTATTTTCTAATGTCAGACTAATGGAAAACAAAACATAAACTGTTGTCAGTTATCTGGGTCAATAGCTTAGGAAAAATAGTTCCTTTGCAGTTATTACTTATAGTAGCCAGAAACTAAAACCCCATATAAAGAAACAGATATTCATAGAATAGATTGTTCTACAACCTTTAATATGATTACATTGACAGATATTAGTTTTACCATGAAAAGCCAGTAGCTTGGACCTCAACCATACAAAATAGGGGGCAAGCTGGAATGAGGGGCAAGACAGAGTGTTCTAGAGATTTATTGCACAAAAATGTGAATATATTTAACACTCTTAAGCTATACACTTAAACTGTTAAACCATGCACTTAACACTTAAAGGAGTTAAGTCAGCCGGTGGTAGTTGGTGGGGAAACACACGCCTTTAATCCCAGCACTCAGGAGGCAGAGGCAGGCAGAGCCTGGTCTACAAAGCAAATTCCAGGACAGCCAGGGCTGTTACGCAAAGAAACCCTGTCTTGAAAAACAAAGCAAAAAGGTTAAGTTGCTAAATGCAATGCCATTTTAAAAGGGCATGTTCCAGTTACAATATATTATGAAACACACAGCACTGGTTAGGAAATATCTTGCTAAATATATTTAACCTGAGTCTAAATAAGCTATTAGAACCACATTCATAATAAAGGAGCTGGTAAACAACATAATAAAACTTTAAGATGATAAAAATGAATTGTGGGGGCTGGGTATAATGGTACAGTCTTTAAATTTCAGAACTTGGGAGCAAGAGGCAGGCAGATCTCTGAGAGTTCCAGGACAGCCTGGTCTACATAACCAATCCTACCGTAGTTAGAGCTACATACTAAGACCTTGTCTCAAGTAATAACACCATCAAATCAAAACAAACAAACCCTCCAAATTAGAAAGACTGAAAGGAAACAGGTGTAGTAACATGCTTCTAACTCTAACTCAGGGGACTAAAACAAGAATATTAAGGATTAAGAGTTCAAGGTTGGAGCTCCAGAAATGTCTCAGTGGTTTAAAAAATGGCTGTTCTTCCAGAGTACCCAGGTTTGGTTCTCAGCACCCACAAGACAGCTCACAACTGTCTGAAACTAGGTTTTGGGAAATAAGTTACCCTCTTCCGGCCTCTACCAGCACCAGGCACACACTTGGCACACAGACATACAATGCAAGCAAAGCATACATACACATTACATTTTTTTTTAAATGTATCAAGGTCAGGGCCTTTAATCTCAGCAGTCAAGAGGCAAAAGCAGGCAGAACCCTGAGTTCAAGGCCAGTCTGATGTACAAAGCAAGTTCCAGGACAGCCAGGGCTAGAGAAAAAACAGAAAAAAAAAGTCACAGGAACCAAGAGTTCAAGGTCACTCTTAGCTTTATGTGTTAAAACAAGACTATGGGATGTCCCAAAATACATATGGCCTGCTCTTTAAAAAAAAAAATCATATAACTAAGAGGTAGGACTTTACCAGCACATACAAAGCCCTGGGTTCCATCCCCATTACTAAATAAAGGCAATGTGTGGAATGAAAGGGGCCAAGAGAACCATTCTAGAATACAGGGCATTATTGAGATATATGCAGATAGAACATGGATACTTTTATAGGTTAATCTTTTATTTTTTATGTTGGGAAAAAAATATCTACGTAGTCTAGGCTAGCTTCACAGTCATATGCTTCTTGCCTCAACCTCCCACATACTAGGATTACAAGTATGTCACACCCCACCCAACTTGAAAGCATAAACTATGATTGAACTCTGGTTCCAAAAAAAAAAAAAAAAAATGGCCATTTTGGGAAGCAATTAGGGAAGTTTGAATATATCTTAGATAAACTGAGCAACTATAGAGGCTTGAAGCTTAAAGAAAAACATTTCCTTTGTTGTAATAATGAAATAGTGGTAAGATAAGATAATGATTTATTTGGATGCTGAAGCACTTAAAAGTGAAATGTTATTAAGTCTTCAGTTTATAAGTTTTCAAATATTTAAGTGGGGACAGACAGATGCACGAGGGGACACACACGGGGGGGGGGGGGGAGCACGGATATGAGGGGACACAGAGCAAGGGGGAGAGATTGACTCTGTCTATAGTCAGGCTAGCCCAGAATTCACACAGATCCACCTACCCCTGCCCCCTGAGTGCTGGGATTAAAGCTGTGTACCACCACACCCTGCTAGCACATATGTTTGCCAATGTTCATAATACAGAACTTGGGAAGAAACAAAGGAGTATGAACAGGCTGATGAGATGGCTTGGCAGATTAAAGCACTTGCCTCCAAGTCTAATAACTTGAGTTTGATCCCCAGGACACACAGAGAGGAAAGAGAGAACTGACTCATACAAAGTTGTCCTCTAACCTCCAGATATACACCAAGTTTTCCACACAAGCTTAAGGACTTGAGTTTGGACTCTTAGCAACTTAAAAAGCTGGGTGTGGTGCTGTATGCCCTTAACCTAGCATTGAGAAAGTAGAGACAAGAAGATACTTTGGGATTACTGATCAGGCAATATAGCCCAGTTGGTGAGCTCCAGACCAATAAGAGATCCCGTCTCAAAAAATAAACTGGGGTTGCCAGGTAGTGGTGGTGTTCATCATTAATCCCAGCACTCAGAAGACAGAGGAAGGTAGGTCTCCAGACCAGCCTGGTCTATATAGTGAGTTCCAGGACAGCCAGGACTTTACACAGGGAAGTCCTGTCTTGAAATTAATAAATAAGGTGGAGTTATAGGGAGGAAAAACTAACATCCATCTCTAATACAAACACATGCACAATAAATGTCATTTTTAAAATAATTAAGTAAAAACATTAAAGAGTAGAAACTTAGTATGCTTCTGAATCTGCTCAGATTTGCACCTCTGAATCACATATTTGGAAAGCTTCTTTGTACTTTTTGAAATCACTCAGTCCAGTCTCTTGATCAAAAAAGGGAAATTGAGTAGCAGAACCAGTGCTAAGCTTTTGATTTTGATACCGTGTTCTGCTATGCAGCCCTGGTCCTCGCTATGCAGCCCAGGTTAACCTGGATCTCATAGCAATCGTCTTGCCTTAACCACACGAGTGTTGAGATTGTGTGTGCCATCACATCTATCAAGTACCAGATGCCCAAACTTAAAATTTATGTTACCAAAATTATAACATTAGTATACTATTGTTAGCATACATCTCTCAAGTATCCAATAACATCTTTCAAATATCTAATTGGTGTGTATGTGCATGCATGTGGAGGCCAGAGGTTGATGGTGGGTGTCTTTTTTGAAATAACTGTTCACCTCATTTTTTGAAACAGGACCTCTCTTGGCCTGAAAACTCACCAATTGAGCTATAGTAGCTGGCCAGCCAGCCCCAAGTATCCTCCAGTCTCTATTTCCTCAGTGCTGGGTTATGGGTATATAGCACCACATCCAGCTTTCTAAGTGGGTGCTGAGAATCCAAATGTGGATTCATGCTTGTGTGGCAAGCACTTTACAGACTGAGCCATATCCGCAACCTTATCTTTTGTCTGACAGCATCCTGGACTCCTTTTAATATGTGTTAAAATACCAATGCATAATCAGCTATTTTCTTAAAAATACTACATCATATGATTCATGCAATTCGTGATTCATGTTCACATTAATTACCCAATTTAGCTTATCCAAAAGTCTTAGGAAATAGGCATTTCCCTACTTTAAAGAGGAAGAAACTAGTCATTCCTCAAATTAACAGTGTCAGTTCTTTACTTCAACTGACAGGGTGGTAAATCTCCCTATATTATTCAGCTTTAAGATCCTTGCTCATTGTCCTTCATTCTGTTACTTGTTAGTTAAAGACATTAAAAAAATAAACTTTGTGAGGCTGGGAATGCGACCCAGCTGAGTGTGTGCTTATGTAGTGTGTGCAAGGCCTTCAGTTCAAACTCCAACACTGTATTAAAGCAGGTGGAAATGCACACCTGGAATTCAAGCACTCCGGAGATGGAGGTAGGAAGGCCAGACTTAGACTAAACAGAGTCTAAGATCAGTCTGGAATATGAGATCTTATCTCAACAAATAACAACAAAAAGCAAGGTCAACTTGGTGTTCAATAAATGGCAGATCTGTCAGGTGGTTGGCAGTACATGCCTTTAACCCCAGCACTTGGGAGGCAGAAATAGGCACATGTTTATAGAACAATTTCTAGCATAGCCAGGGCTATAAAGAGGAACTCTCCTTGGTGGGGAGAGGGGGGGGATAAAAAATGAATGAAATAAATGAATGGCAGGTCTACTGCTGTGCAATCTAGATTCAACTTCCTAGCCAGCTGCAACAGAATTAGCACATAAGTGGAATTCAGTCTTTAGCATCAATTTCCAAACTTTGAGCTTCTCCCTTGATTTTCAAGGAAAACCCCTCACAGCTACAAGTCTTTTACTCACAATTCTTCAATGTTGTAAACATATTTCTAATATGCAATGTGAACACTAACAAAACACATCTCAAGAAATGGCTTATTGGGGCTGGAGTGATGGCTCAGTGGTTAAGAACACTGGCTGCTCTTCCAGAGGACTTGGGTTCAATTTCCAGCAACCACATGGGGGCTTACAACCATCTGTGATGAGATCTGGCGCCCTCTTCTGGACTGCAGACATACATGCAGACAGAACACTATACATAATAAATTTAAAAAATCTAAAAAAAACAAAAAACAAAAAACAAAAAACAAAAAACAAGAAATGGCTTGACTCTCGGTGATGATGATGTAAAAAACAGGAACTATAAATTTGTGATAGAAAATAAAGTCTGGCAGTTTACAAAGTAGAAATCAAGGGTCAAGGAAGTGTCATAGAGCCAAGCTTCGAAGGATATGGAGAGACAGAAGACAGGTGTGGAGGCAAGTGGAATAAAAGTTTGAAGTCATAAGATTTTTGTTTTGTTTTGTTTTTCAAGTCAGGGTTTCTCTTTGTAACAGCCCTGGATGTCCTGGAACTAGCTCTGTACACTAGGTTGGTCTTAAACTAACATAAATCCATCTACCTCTGTCTCCCCAGTGCTATGTGCACCTCGGTCAGAAGATAAAGCTACACTGGGAAAGGAAGTAACCTGTCATCATCACCCGCACCTCAAGACCCTGGCATTGTCCAGAAACATTGTTGCTGGTAAGTTTCTGGAGAGTAGAGGTGCCGTCATTTAGAGAGTAGAAGCCAGGAATGCAGCATTTTACAATGCACAGGACAAATCCCACATCTGTAGTGTGTTGCTTAAGTGTCAATGTTTGGAAACATTGTTCTAAGCAGAGAACAAAACATTTGGCAAGAGTCCAGTGAAGGTATTGGCTATGAGCTACTTTAAGGCCAGACTTGCCTACCAGGCTAAAAATTGAATAAAGTAAAACATCTCTGGAGTGGAGGAACACAGCCAAGATTCCCAACTGACATTCCTAGGGGTGGGTGAGAGGAACTCACAAGCTCTAAGATAGTAAGATATTATTAATATATTTCTTATTAACGTTAGGATATTAAGATACTAAGATAGCGGGCTTAAGTATGAAAAAGTACACTTACCTACTACCAAAGTCAATCTAAGGTATCATCTTAACCCCTTTTCTACAGAGCATTTATAATGGCCTAAATATAATCATATGTTGTATCTTAATTTCTTTCTCCTCTAAAGTAAGTTTCCTGCGATCATAGATTAAGCATATTATTTTCCGCATAAACTTAACAGATAAAGCCGGAAACAATGAACAAAACTGGCAAGCAAACAAGTTCAGGCTTGTTACAGCTTCCTGGTAGAAGGCAAATAGAGGCAACAATCTCTTCGGTACATAAGGAACGAGGGTCGGAATCCCACTCTACTGAGCGGAGCGCTGGGTCTAAAATTCAAAAGTGCCACAGCTGAAAAGAGAAAAAAAGGAACTGGAGAGGCCTCCAACGAGAGGCGCGTGGCGGGAGGGGGGAGCGCTGGCTAAAGTGGAAAGTATACTACTAGGGACCGGCTGCCAAGGCAGAGAGAACATTCCCAAATTTTCCCAGAGGTGTCAAACTTCAGAAGTAGAAGTGGAACAATACAGACCAAAACGGAGCCAATGGCCAAAAAACTGGCAGCAAGCTCCAGGAACGCCTCTTTTGGCGGGAGGGGTTGTGGGCGGGGTAAAGCAGAGTTCGGCCCATACCATTCAGATTGGGGGGGGAGGGTCTGCAAAACTCAGCTAACTGACATGTGGGAAGGGGCTCCGGTTAACTGTATGGCAGAACAGGGTAGCGCGTTCGAGTCGAATCCGCGCAAGAGGAGCAAGGTACATTTTAGGGTTCAGAACGTCTCAGATTGCATGGGGTAAGTGGTAGTACTATGGAGACAGAAAGGGGGGACCGGACCCGGACACCCGCGGGGCCGCAGCCGGATTAATCTCACCAGAGCCATTGGGTCCAATGATGGCGGTGAATCTCTGAAATGGTCCGATAATCTGTCGACCCTTGTAGGATTTAAAGTTCTCGATCTCAATCAGTTTCAGGAAACCCATCGCAGCGGCGCTACCGTAGGAATACACGCGCCTTACTCTTGGGACCCGAGGTTAGCCCGCGCGGGAAATGCCGTGGTGCAGCCGGGCTTACGATAAATCTCGCGATAATAAATACAAGCCAATCAGAATTTCCGGCTTCCGGTGCCAAAGGGCAGTCACTTCCGCCTGAGGCTTTTGTTCATTTGTCGCCTGCCTCGAGCTTTGTGTTTGGACCCCGCCCCTCTTTGTAGTTGCGCCGCAACCGTCGTAGCGGTCGAGTACAAAACTGGGGGGAAAGCGTTAGTGATCCGAAGGACTCAGACGCTTTGGGTCAGGATCGGGAGGCAGGCGGGGCCCTTAGCCCACGCTTGCTGAGACAGGTCAGAAGTCACAAGAAGGTTATGCCCTCCTGGCTACCAAAGGCGAGTGGGAGGCGGCCGCTGTGCTGTGTAATTTATAGTCTAGCCGGTCTGGGGGCTTCAGCAAAGGACTCAGTCGGGAATTTGGAAGGTACCCTCGGAGGAATGGGCAGTTTAGAAGGACAGATCTTAGAGAGGACTTAGATGAGGTGTGATTGGACTGTGAAGGAGGATGAGGGTGAGGGTACTCCTAGACAACAGAGACAAAGTAGCGGAAAGTTGTGTTCTGAGATACCGTCCCTGTCGCCTGCCCCTCTTATTTCTCCAGGCAGATTTCAAAGACTGCCGTGGTCAACCCTAGAGCCAAGTTGGACCCAGTCCACTTAGGAGCTTCAAAATTGGAATTCTGTGCTGAGAAGGTATCTTGTGTGAACACCAGGGGGCCACGTCCTTAGGCCAGTGCTCCAGCATTGTCATTTTCCCCTTTTTCCATACTATTTCTGTTTCTCCCTAGTCCCGCTGCCACTGCAGCATACTTCTATGGCACTTTCCCTTTATCCCCATCTTTCGATCTTGACTCTCGTCTGCTGTCTGCCTTCCTCATTAGCTTCTATTTCCCTTTTCTCTTTTTATACTCTGCCCTTTTCCGTTAATTTCTCATTTTCATTCTCCATCTTTTCATCCACTATTATCTTATATCTGCTTATTACTAAGTCATGCTCTTAGCGGTCCAGGATGTCTATTGAGTGCTTCCCTTTAGTGGCCTCATAGTATGTAGATCAGGCTGGCCGCGAACTCAGAAATCCACCTCCTGAGTACATGTGCCACCACCACCCAGCTCTATAAACTACTTTAAGGTTCATTTGTGTGTGTGTGTGTGTGTGTGCGCGCGCGCGTGCGCGCGCCACAGATACAGGGCATCAGCTCCGTTGGAGCTGGAGTTACAGGTGGTTGTGAACCACCTGACTGGTATTGAGAGAATTCTGGTACTCTGGAAGATTGGGAAGTGTTAACACTTAACCACCAAGCTATCCCTCCAGTTCCTATTCTTGTAACTATTTTCAAATAATGTCTAAAGCTGAGAAGAATCCTAAAGATCTAGGAAAATGAAAAGGCTCATTTGATAGAATCTGATATGGAAGCCAGAAATGAAGCTCTGTTGGGAAAAGTTAGTTAACAAAAGAGGATAAAATAATTAAAGGCAATCTCATAATTTTTTAAAAATTATTGTTTAATTTTCAAAGATGAGATGGAGTTTGGGAGAAAATTAAACTGTAACTATTTCTAAATATATACAAAATGTAGTTTCAAATGGATTAAAAACAAGTGATAAAGCCAAAACTTTAGGAATTGTAGAAGAATATATAGAATATTTTTATGAATTTAGAGTAGGGAGATATTTTGTTTTAGGTGGGGATTATTGGTTACTGTTTGGTTGGTTTTAATATTTTTATTCTTTTTGTAAGGGGGGGTCAGTGTCTCACTACATTGCCCTGGCTGTCCTCAAACTCACAATGCAGACCAGACTGGCCTCAAACACACCAAGATTCTCCTGCCTCTGCTTCCCCAAAATGCTGGGGTTAAAAGTGTGTACCACCACATCTGGCCTTCTGTATATGTACCAATGAGTAGTGATCATATCCATTCCCACTCCAGCCTCTCTGTCCTCTAAGTCCCATCATACACCTCCCTTTTGAGTTCAATTAGTACTGCCCACGTGTGCATGGTATGGACCTGCAAGAAAATGGACTCTTCCTCAGCAGGCATCAGCTTCTAATAGCTCTTCAACTAGGGATGGAGCCTCATGAGCCCCTCACCCACCATGCTGGAAGGTTCACTGGCTTGTTCTTGTACAGGTCTCATCCAGGTAACCACAGCTGCTGTAATCATGAGTGCATGGCCCTGTCATGTCTAGAAGACGGCATCTTATGGTAACCCCTCTCCATCCTCCAGCTCTTTACATTCTTTCCACTTTTAGCACAATGTTTCCTGAACTTTGGAGTAGTATACACATCTCACTTAGGGCTAAGCACTCAACACTTACTCTCAATAGTTTGAGCAGTTATGAGTCTCTGCATAAACTTGCCTACAGCAAAAAGAAGCTTCTCTGACCTCAATTGAGAGCAGCACTCATCTATGAATATAAATATATTTGTACTTATACATTTAGGAGGCGGTTAGCATAACTGTAGTAGTAGGTTCTTACCTAGGGTCTACGTCCTCCCCAAACATGGACTTCTGACCAACTTTATAGTACTAGGCAGGAATTCCCTCTTTATGAACCAGGTCTCAAATCTAATCAGTGATTGGTTACCCTCTATAATAGTCATGCCAGTATTACACCGGTGGGCACATCTTACCTAGAAAGTTGGCACTGTAGCATGCAGGGTTCACTGATGGGTAAGATACCTTTCTACCCTAATGGCCTAGGTAGCACCTTCTGGAACCATGAAAGCTAATGAGCATAGAGGACATTTCCTGATTGGGCCAGATTGATTTATCTATGCCCAGAAGCTAAAGTGTATGATATCTTTAGCAGTAGGCTCTTAACCATCTAGTTAGGGTTAACAACCAAGAGAAGTAGCAGTAGCCTGTTTTAGGTGCCTCTGGGACCTCCCTAACGACTTGGCACTGAGATTTATATTTAATAATTCATCTCTTCTGGGAACAGCATTTGCCACCCATGATGGTTGTTTTTGAAACAAGCCTCTGTAGTCAAGGATGGCCTGAAACTTAACTATTTAGTCCAGACTGTCCTCCAGTTTTTAACAGTCCTATCTTGGCCTCCCAACTGCTGGGATTATGAGTTGGAGCCAGCAACAGATTTTTTAAAAAAATAACCAGAAATACTTCAAAGAAAAAGAAGGGTAAATGTGACTAAATTTAAATTTAGTAAAGTTCACCCTTAGGATGTGAAATGAGGGCTGGAGGAGGGCTCAGTGGTTAAGGGCCCTTGCTGGGAAGTAGTGCATTTGTTTAATCCAACAGCACTGGGGAGGCAGGCAGGTGATCTCTATGAGATGGAGGCCAGCCTAGTCTACGGAGAGAGTTCTAGGACAGCCAGGGATACACAGAGAAACCCTGTCTTGGAAAAAAGAAATGATAATCCCCCCCCCCCCCCGAAACAAGGTTTTTGTGTGTACTTTTGGCTGTCCTGGAACTCAGAGAGATCTACCTACCTTTCCCTTTCAAGTACCATATAAGGATGTAGATTTACCGTAATTAGAGCATTATATAGCATATGTATACATTGAAACATAACCCATAAATATATATAATTTTGTTTTATAAACCCACAAAACAAAATTTTTAAATGCAAAAAAATCCCTAAAATGAACACAAGATAAATGAGCATTTTACAAAGCAGTAAGCAAATGGTTGAACATATGTGAAACCTCATTAATAAAGAAAATTTCTGTTAAAATCAGTAATTATGAACTGATGAAATGGTTCATCAGGTAATGGCATTTGCAGCCAGACCTGACCTGAGTTTGATCTCTAGATTCCACATGATAGAAGAGAGCCAGTTCCTGAAAGTTGTCCTCGGACCTCTATAGTGCACTGTGGTGTGGTTGTGCACACACAAACACACCATACTGTTTTGTGAGCTTTTACATGTGTGTGTGGAAGTCAGAGGACAACCTATAGGAGTGAGTTCTCTTTCTCCATGTGGAACAAAGGTGCTCTCCTTCCACCATGTGGATCCAAGGGATAGAACTCAAGGCCTGGTTGCAAGCACCTTTACCCACTGAGCCATCTCATTAGCCCCTTTGTGATTTTAATATTGTATTGTATCTCACTTGACTACTCAATAGTTACATAGGACTGGTGGCTTTAGATAAAGTATCTTCCAATAATTATTGGTTGAGAAGCTACATTAGTTTCATATTACTGCTATAACAACAAATCATTCCAAACTTAATAAACTAATAGATTATTTTCATACAGTTCTAGAAAGCAGAAGTTCAAACTGTGTCTCACTGGACTAAAACCAAGCTAGTAAATCAGGCTTATTTCCTTTTGGAGAAACTGAACCTTGCTTCTATGTAGGTGCTAGGGATCTGAACTCAGGTCCTCATGCTTGCATATATAGCAAGTACTTTACCCGCTGAGTCATCTCCCAGTACTGGAGGCATTCTTTAACCCAGGCTTTACTTTTTCCCCATTTCCTTTTAGGTGTGAGGCTAGCCTTTAATGATGAGCTGTTTACTTGGCCCTCCCTCCTCTTAATAGCCCTAATCAAAGCCAATATCCTTGTCTTTTATTAATTTTAATGGTCCACACATTGCCTCCTAGCTTCCTCAGTACTGTTTTTTGTTGTCCACTCATCAAATGGACAAGTAGCTTTTCTGAAATAAAATTTCCCCTTTATTACTTGTCCATGTCATGTGCCTTCATATTTTGGGAAGCCCAGTTTTGACACAAGTGGTGGGGGATTGCAAACATGAATCTTATTCTCTTGTCTTACCTGTTTGAAATCCTCCACCAGCTTCTTATTACACTGACATCAAAACTCATACCAGGGCCTGGAGACAGTTTAAATATTACATCTATTTTATTTTACATATTTTTATTTTACTTTTTAATTTTTATTTTACAGAGTGAGTTTCAGGACAGCGAGGGCTGTTACACAGAGAAACCCTGTCTTGAAAAACAAAAACAGTGGGCTCTACACTCTTAAAGAAAACTGGCTCTCCTCACCCAACTGCTCCTTCACTGGGAGTGGGTCTTTGTGCCCACTTCCTTTGTGCATGCTGGCATTTGGTCTGGTTTGAGCTTTCACGGGGTTTGTGTATACTGTCAGTTTTTTTCTATGTGAGTTCATACATGCAGCTGCTCCTGCTATGTCCAGGGCACTATTTCCCTGTATTCATCCATCGCCTCTGACTCATACAGTCTTTCCACCTCTTCTGCAATGATGACTGACCCTTGGGAGGAGGAGATATGACATAGATATCCCATTTAGGGCTGAGAATCCTGCAGTCTCTCACTCTGTGCACCTGGACCTGCTTACAAAAGCTTTAAGCTAAGGATTGCAATGGTCAGACTTGATTTTGGGAAGATCCCCATGACAGCCAGGGCAGAGAGAATAACATTGGAGGAGGAACAGACCATCGAGGTTTCTGGGAATATTGCCTGACATAAGACTGACATTTGACTTAGTGTGGTGATGGCAGAGGTTGAGGACAGATATGAAACATCAGGAACGAAAATGAGCATCATAGCTGGTGAGATGTTACAAGGAAAAAAAGAACTAAAGATATAGTTTAGTGAATCAGTGCCAGTATTAATGGGCCATTCCACCTCTCATTGCTCCAGATGTATAAGTTAGACTTCCCACCAGATCCCAAGGAGATGGCAGCCATTGAGGCCAGAAGAAATCGGGAAAAGGAACGGCAATGCAGATTCTTCAATGTGCGGAACCGAGTCATGGGGGTGAGTGGGTAATGGAAACCACTTTACAAGACTGGGGTTACTTCCCTCGTACATCTAGAAAGGACTGTAGCACTGCGTTATAACCCCTCCAGATTCAAGAAGACCCTAGGACTGGAAAAGGAGGAGCTGGGGAACCAACTTCATAGCCTGGGCAGACTTAGAAGAGTCAGGATTGTGCAGAGGGTGACAGCTGGTTCTTGAGAAACATGGAGCCACAAAAGGGTATAAAGAATATTTAAGGGATTTCTACAAGGCTAAATATGATACTGTTGTATTAGATATTTTTCCTGTTACTATGACAAAATACCTGACAAACACAAGGAAGGAAGGGTCTTGGTTTGTTTCAAGTATATATAGTCCATTATTGGTGGAATGAGCAGGAAATGGTCACTTTGCACCCACAATTAGAAAGCAGAATTTGGTTCACTTTCTCCTTTTTATTAAGTCCAGACCTAGTCCATAGTATGGTACTGCCCATGGTTAAGGCAGGTTTCCCCAGTTAAATAATACAATCTAGAAACTTACTCATAGACATGTTCAAAAGTTTCTCTCATAAGTGATTCTAGATGCTACCAAGATGATGCACGTGCGTGCGTGCGTGCGTGTGTGTGTGTGTGTGTGTGTGTGTGTGTGTGTTGGTATGCATGCTACAGCATGACTGTGGAGCCCATGTGTGTGTGTGTGTGTGTGTGTGTGTGTGTGTGTGTGTGTGTGTGTGTGTGTGTTGGTATGCATGCTACAGCATGACTGTGGAGCCCATGTGTGTGTGTGTGTGTGTGTGTGTGTGTGTGTGTGTGTGTGTGTGTGTGTGTGTGTTGGTATGCATGCTACAGCATGACTGTGGAGGCTCAAAGATAACTTCAAGAGTCAGCCCTCTTCTTCAACCATGAGGCTCTCTGGTATGGCTCTCAGGCCTGCCTGAACTTTTACCCACCGAACCATCTTACTAGACCATGTAGACAGGATTAACGTTCACAACTGTGAACCAAACTGAGGGATAGACACTGAAAGGAATGTTTATTCTTCGCTAAACTGTAAGCCCTTTTGTACTATTTTGAAATGTTTTAAGAGTTATGATTAAAGAAAATATTGATTGCTTTGATAATGAAAGGACTGCTGAGTGGGTGGGTAGTGAATAGATACAGCTTAATGATCTAGAAGAGACACCATACTTGTGTTCAAAGCCAGGCTGCTATTATATATGTGGCTTTATAAAATGTAATCTATCTTGTCCTCCTCTGTAAAATGAGATCGAATAAAGCACTGAAATGTCAATTCTGGCATCATCAGATCAAACTACCTGACCATAAGCAAACTGAAGTTTGAGTGGTCTGAGATCCCAGTTGCAAGAATTTCCCCGGACCTGCCCAATACGAAGCACTATGTTGAATAGTAAGGAATGCAATGATAGAGAAGGCCTGCCTTCTACCCTGAAACAGCTCACAGCCTAGTGGAGGAGATAATAGAGAGACCAGTGTTGAACAGTGTCAATACAACATGGACAATGGGTCCTAGATTACGGGTAGAATCTTCCTGAGCAAGTAAACTGAAGTTTGGATAACGAAGGAAAGAAAAACTTTCCCAAGAGGAGGAAACAGGGCAAAGGCTGTGGGGTTGGAAACAGCTTAAGGTGTGCAGAGAGCTGCAAGTCCAGTTCCTAAGAGTAATGTGAGAAGGGGCCACAGAGAGATAAAGTCAAAAGCAGGAGCTAGACCACAGAGGCATTTACAAGCTTTGTTCAGGGGTTAGAACTTTATCCAGTAGGTCTTGAAGAGTTATGAAGGGATTCTGAAGGGGGTTAACTTGTAAAAAGCATCTGTTAGAGCATTCAATGTGCTGAGACCGGACTCTAATTTAGTTCCTTTCTTTGAAATCCAGGTAGATGTGGAAGCCCTGAACTGTCAGGTGCAGGAACGAAAGCTCCAGGAAGCACTGGAGCGAAGCAAAGACACAGCTTACGGTAAACACTCAAGGCTAGGGAAACAAAGGCTTAAACCAGAGAGTGGCCGGCCTCAGACAGTTCCACCTGAGCAGAGCCTGAGGCTCTGGGAGTGATAAGACAAGCCAGATAAGGAACGGAGGTCAGGTTGACTGGTCTCTGTTCTGAGGAGTCATGTCCCTGTCAATCACTCCTAGGTACCAAGAATGCACACTATGATCTGGTAGCGCAGATGCTAGAGAAAGAAGAGACGGAACGGGCAAGTCGGTTGTCCAAGAAAGTGCATGATTTTCGGGAGCAAAAGCAATTGAAGAGCACACACGAATTTGACTTCTGGGATCCAGGCCAACTCCAGGAGTTTCCAGTCCCTTTTTATGCGACTGGCTTCTACTATGGGCCAGCTAGCATGCAGTACTTCGCTGGAGAGGACCTGGACAGGGCCTCGTGCCTGAAAATGCAGCAGGAACAGCTCAAAAACAACCTGGATAAACAGCTGCAGGAGCAACAGGAAGCCAGAGAAGAGGAGGCCCGTGCAGGTAAGTAGCCTAGCAAGGAGCTCACCTGATCTGGGGATAGCACTGTGTGAGGAGGTAGTTACCCATCCAGCTGAGTCAGAAAGGTTAGTCTGTACAAGCCCTAACTTCCCTGACCTCAGCAACTGACAGTGTAGCCATTATTCATGATTAATTGGCACTTACCTGGGGGAAGCATTTTACAGTTCTTACTTTCTGCTTTGGGCAAATGAATGTTCTTCTCTGTAACTGAGTTTGTCCTTTATTTCATGAGACAGACTCTTGCTATATATATGCAGCCTAGGGTGGGCTTGAACTCACCAATCTTCCTTTCTCAGTCTCCTGAATACTGGGGTTCCAGACATGTGCCACCCTGACAGCTCATCTTTAAAATAGAGATTATAACACATCACAATAGCAACTCCTATTATGATACAGACTGTGGCCACATCTTTATTTTACACAAGAGAAAACCTTTCCAGGACAAGGGAGGGGTCTTTCTACCAATTTCACTCTTCAATTACCAGTGTCTGACAGGACCAGGGAGACCAGTGTGTGACTAGAGTTGGGGGGAAATGTAGTGCTTTGTTAGTACTGTGGCCATTGCTGACATGCCATTTTCTTCAGCTCTGTACTTCAGCCTTTCCATTTGTTGCTGTTTTGGTGGTGCTAGGGATGGAATCCAGGGTTTCCTATATGCTAACCTCATACTCCCACCACTGAGCTCTTCCTTTAGCACCCAAAACCTTCAGTATGATTGTATGCATCTCTGCCATTGGCCCTATCAGACTGTGGTAGTCTGAATATCCATTTGATCTGTCTCTCCCACTTGAGGGGGTGGGGTTGGTGTGGAGGTTGTTGAGACAGGATCTCACTGGCTTTGAACTTGCTATATAGCCAAGGATGTCCTTGAAGTTCTGATTCTCCTGCCACTGTCTCCTAAGTGCTGGGATTATAGGCATACACCATCACAGGGGACTAGGCAGGGAGTTCTCTGAGGCAGGAGGTAATTCTGTGGTATCTTTAGAACCCAACAAATAACCTTTAGACTGAGGCGTAAGAGACAAAATTACTTAAGGCTGCACAGCTCAGACATAAAGAACTACATTGTTACCCACATTACTGTGCTTTGGCTACCCCTGACCCCAAAGAGTAGCTAACTCCTTCCACATAACTGTAAATATGACACTCCTATCTGTACACACAAATACAAAGTATGTCAAACAAATAGCTAATGAGTAAACCAGGAATGGGGACTAGAAGGGCCAAGTACAATGCCCTGCCCATATTTCTATGTAGCTTTGCTTAGTGACCAGCTGCGCCTGGCCGTAGACACAAGAGCTGCTGAACTGGCCAGGCTGGAAGAGTCCTGCCGAGCAGCCATGAGGACTGCTATGGCCAATGCCAACAAAGCCCAGGTATGTCCCCAACTATCCAGTACACGAATCACACCCCAATTCCTGAACAAAGTCCTGGAGAATCTTAACGGCAACTTTCTCCTCATACTCCATTTCAAGCCAATGCAAGCATTGTCCTGACCCTATTAAAGCATAAGTCACCTCTCTCCCTACCTCGATAGAGTGACTTAAGAATGACCTTTCATCCCTGGTCTCTCAAAGTGCAGAGAAATTTCCCGGCCATTCAATCCTCCTCCATCATATTCTTAGAGTCATTAAAAATCCATGCTATGTTGCTCCTTTCTCTTTGAGATTAGTAGGGCTGATTTTTCCCACCCCTTCAAGCAAGTTTCTTAAGGCTGGGCTCCCAAACAATTACATTTGGGGGTCCCACCAGGCAGCTAAGCAGGCCCTGCAGCAGCGCCGTGAACAGCAGAAGCAACAGGAGGCCAAAGTCACAGAGATCAAGAAACAAATCACCAGTGACCTACTGACCGAGAATCCTCGGGCTGCCCAGCGGCCTCATGCTCCACACCGGGTCCTGCCCCATTGCTGGAAGGGTATGACTGCAGAGCAGCGAGCTGCCATCAGGAAAACCCAAGAAACGCAACGACAACAGAAAAAGGAACAGCGCCAAGCAGAAAAGTCCCGGGAAGCTGAGTGGGGACACCAAACCGTTCGCTTCGCTAAAGCGGCACTGGAGCTGGAAGAACAGGAGAGGGAATTATGTGCGGAATTTCGGAGGGGACTCGGCTCCTTCAACCAGGAGTTAGCCAAAGAACAACATGCCCGGTGAGTTCTAGAGTATAGCAATGTGGAGGAAGGCTGCGGGTAGGTGGGGACAAATGACCAGGGCCCGGGGGAAGGAAGGCACATCACCTGTGGTCTTTGAATTTTTACAGGCAAAATTACCTGAATTCAGTCATCTACACCAATCAACCTACTGCTCAGTATTACCTCCAGTTCAACACCTCTAGCCGCTGAACTCAGGACGCTTACGTCCTTTCTCGCCTGTCAGTCTCACAGGTGGTTAGGAGTCAAGAAGAAAATGCTGCATACTCCTATCTCTTATCTCTCTCGAGTAGGAGGGAACTAAGTCCGGACCTCCACTTTCTACCCTATGTAATAAAGTTATTCACTACAATGACCATGTGTTGTGACAGCATACAAGTGTGACATACCCCCAGGGTTCCTAAGTATCCAGCTTCAGGGCCTTTACTTTTGTCCCCATGTTAGTTTCCCTAGTACACAAGACATGCTGTAGTTTGAGAATTTATTAGGCACGGAGGGTGACTGAGTAGAGTTACAAAACGGCTTTTAGGCTTCTTCAAGCTGAAAAGAAGCTAGTGTTTTTTCTGCCTTCACCCTTTAAGGCTGCATCCGAATGGCCCCATCCAGCCGGATGACCTCTCCGTTCAAGAATGGGTTCTCGATTATGGTCTGTACCATATGAGCATATTCAGCAGGGTCACCTAGTCGGCTGGGGAAGGGCACCTGGCTGGCCAAGAAGTTTCGCACTTTCTCTGGAAGGCTGGTAAGCAGTGGGGTGGCAAACAAACCTAGGCAAGAGCACCAGAATCAAAAGTTTATACTTGTTTCCCTATGCACGTGGTTCTTCCTCACTTTAGTCTAAGCTGCCTACAAATCCTACCCAATTCTAGGTATGACCAAAAAGAATTGTCTACCTGGAGCAATTGTCATCACACGGATGCCTATGGGAGCCAGATCTCGAGCAATGGGCAGTGTCATGCCCACTATGCCTCCTTTGGATGCAGAGTATGCAGCTTGCCCAACCTAGAAAAAGAGTGGAGATCACAGATGGGAGACCACATACAAGTCATTCAGATAAGAACTTTGCCCCCATCCACATACCTGGCCCTCAAAGGCAGCCACACTGGCAGTATTAATGATAATTCCACGTTGGCCTCCCTGGTCTGGTTCATTCTGGCTCATCTCAGTAGCAACCAGCCGGATCACATTAAAAGTGCCTATGAGATTCACCTGGAGGGTGAGGAGAACCATGATGTAGGATCTAAAGCAGACACTGCCTTTTGTTTGCTTAAAAACTGAGTACTCAGTCAGACATTTTTTATTCCTACCCCTGGAGATGTGCCAAGGTCTTACATTGAGAACCCGCTGGAAGTCCTCCAAGGTATGAATCGTGTTCTTCTTATGGTTGTATGTCTTAATGGCCACTGCGATTCCTGCGCAGTTGACAGCCACATCTATACGGCCAAACTTTTCTTTTGCTAGAGTCAAAGCTGTTTGTACATCCTTCTCAGAGGTCACCTTGAAAGGGAGAAATGAAGGAAAGGTATTCATTTTCTGGCATACACAGGCCACTAAACCTGGAGAAGAGGGCAAGCCCAGTCCTTGAATGGGAACAGAGTTGTGATAAAACAAGCGAATGGAGCAAAAGGGGAAATGGTAGGTACTATAGAAAATACTACAAAACATTTTTCAAATCTATATTCTTTGGATTCATGCCCCTGGTAATTCCCAGCTGCTATGGATTAGGACACTATAAACCTTGTTTTGACTTTTCTCATTTGCAGTATTGACAATTAAACTGAAGGGTCTCCACATGCTAGGCAAGAACTCTACCACTGAGCTATATTCCGATACAACCCTGTTTTGAGAATCACAGGAACATGAAGTAGCTTTTTAAAAAATTTCTTCCTGATGAGTTGAAGTTTTTCAGCTCTGTAAATATAACATCACCAGGCAAGATAGGTGTTACTAACTTCATATCTCCTCCAGGAAATTCTGGTGTGTCCAGTCCTCAACCCCCTTATGCCGAGCCTCCACTTTAACTTTCTTACTGCAGATGCTGTCAGGCGCTCAAGGATTCAGGTCAATAAAGGGAAATGGATTCTTGACTCTTACATTTATTTGTATGTGTGTGCAGGCATGTTTGTGCCAGCGCACAAGTGTGAAGGCCAGAATCAGTTATTTCCTTTATACCACGTGGGTCCTGGGGATCAAACTCAGGGTGAGTGGCAGCAAGTGCTTTTACTGGCTAACTAAGCCATCCAACCAACTCCAGACACCATTCTTATGGAAGAAGCAACCCCCTCACGCCCCCCACCGCCAAGGTTCCTCAAGCACACACTGGTAGAGCAGTGACTCACGTTGGCTGGGGCAAACATGCAGCTCTCTCCTAACTTCTTGGCTTGGGCCTCACCCTCCGAGCTAGGTAGGTCCAGAAGCACAGTTGTGGCCCCTTGTCTCACTAGTCTTTCAGCCGTGGCCAGGCCAAGACCCGAGGCTCCTCCAGTTATTACTGCAACCAGGCCCTGTGAAGGTACAAGGTGAACTGCTACTGGCCACACCACCCTCCACCCTTTCACTTGCCAATTCCTGAATTCTGCGAAGAAGCAAGGACAACGACCCAAAAATGCGTCCTCGCCGCTGAGACCTCGGGGAGCGGAGGCATGGGGGTCGCATCCCAGGCATGTTTCTCTGTTGACCCTTCACAGGAGGTTGCGCCCAACCTCCACAAAACCGTAAGCAGGACCCCTTTCTCCAGGGATCAATCTCTCCTCTCCTGCACAGTCCTAGCCTAGGTAAAAAAAAACAAACATTAGGGGTACAGAGCAGTCTACCTTCACGCTCCGAAATGCAGCAGCCATCTTGCACGAGTCTGGCCACCAGCGGACGGCTTTTAGCCTCTTGTACATGCGCTCGCTGATTGGCCCGCACAGAGCCGCCTACTGGGGCGGGGAGCCGCTGCCTGGCACTGTGGGGGGTGGGGAGGGTGAGAAGAGGAGGTGTGGGGCGGGGCCTGCTGCTCGGGCACCTCAGAAAGAGAAGTCGTGGACCCACACTAAGGAATATTTGTTTCATTTGTAGAAAGAACTAGTGGCACCTGCAAACCACCACCCCTTCACCATCTGACCGGTTGGCATGCAGCCAGCTCCACCAGAGGACGCCAGGGCGAAGATGGAAACTGAGCCCCCTTTCTCAGTAAAGCTTTCAAGTGTTAGTAAGACCGATTCCTATCTGCCAGGCCCTGCGGTTACACAAAGGAATAATAAAATGTTCCATACTTCCCAGAAGGACAGTTCTTTTACAGAAAGATAAAATCTCAAGACAGACAACTAAAGGGGCAAAGAACCAGATTTTTGTCACTGATAAAACCAAGACCCTGTACCTGTTACGCAAGAGCTATATAACGGAGCTACAAACAGCCCAAGTACAGATTCCAGAAACCGCTGCAAGGCTTAAGCAAGGTCAGACAGGATCACTCTTTGTGCCTGTGGGCAGAAGAGTCATTAGGAGATAGGAATAGGAAGCAGACTTTAAGAAACAGGTGTTTCTGAGTGGCAAACTCAGAGACAAGACCATCTCTCATCATCTCAGTCTTTGCTATGTCCCTGTGTTCAGTGCTCAGATTGCACACTGTAGATTGCACCTCATCCAGAGACTGTTGTTAAAGAAAAAAAACAAAAAACAAACAAACAAACAAAAAAAACCACTCAGATCTCTAGTCATCCTAGAAGAGCTTTCGACCAATATTTCAATTAGAATCTCTAGGATGAACATCTACTCTGCCTTCCATCCATGGTTTTCCTCAACCTAAAGTCTTCAGGCCCACAAATCTCAGTTTACACTTTGTGCCTGTAGCTGCATTATGTTCTTTATATGTTAAGTATTCCCCTACAGACTTCCCTCAAGGACTCCTGGTTACAGACAACATGTGCATACTGTGTAGAGGTCAAAGGGCAACTAACTGCAGGCCTTGGTTCTCTCCTTCCATCAGGTAGGTTCTGGGAGTCAAACAGAGATCATTAAGCTTAGTAACAGCACCTTTTCCTACTGAGCCATCTCACCAGTCCCAGACTCAAAATCTAAATGTTTTTGTGAGGTGCTCCCATCAACTGTGACCCTAGCATACTGGAGGCAGAAGCAAAAAAAAAAAAAAAAAAAAATCACTTCCCTGAAGAATAACAGTAATAAACTCTACATAACTCTTGCTACAGGCTAAGAGCTTTAAGTCTTCTTTTCCTTACACAAATTTTTTAATTTTAATTTTGGACAGGGATCATGTGCTGCAGAGCATTTAGAGATCCGTGCAGCAGTAGAGAGGTGATGTGGCTATAGTCTGAGTAGTCTTACAGGACACCCTCTAGGAAGGTCCTATTTTAGTTTAATTCTGGATGAAAAAAAGCACCCATGCAGGAACAGGTGGATGCAAAAATGAACACAAAAGAGGCTACTGTAAATCAAGAAAAAATGCATTGGGCCAATGAAAAATGCTACCCCATGCTATCCCATTTTCCTTTAAAATGCAGTCCCAGTAGCAGACATGCCTGTTTTTTTGAGACAGAATTTCACCATGTAGTCAACTTGTTGCTAGCCTGGAATTGGCTATGTAGACTAGCATAGCCACAAATTTGCTACAGTGGTAGCATGTGCAAAGCCCTGCATTCAATGATTTCCAGCATGCAATGGGAAAGCAAGCTCTACCAACAGCACTAGCACTAGTGACTACCATAACTTTGAATTAGTAGTATGATTTTGAGAAGAAACATACATCTATGGTCATACTCTGAACATCTATAACTCTGAACATGCCTGATGTTATCTGATCATAGAAGCTGAGCAGGATCAGGCCTGGCTAGTACTTGGCTAAAAGAAGATATATGCAATACCATATTGTACTGAGCTAGGGAAATAACCCAGTAGGTTGAAGTTTTTGTTCTGTGTTTTTGAGGGGATGGCACTATTAAGAGGTGTGGCCTTATTGGAATACTTACAGCTTTGTTGGAGGAAATCTGTCACTAAGTATGAGCTTTGGGGTCTCAGATGCTTAAGCCAAGTCTAGTGTCATTCTCTCTGCTTCCCAATCCAGATGTAGAACTCTCAGTTCCTTCTCTAGCACCATGTCGGCCTGTGTGCTGCCATACTCCCCACCATGCTGACAGTGGACTAAACATCTTAAACTGTAAGCCAGCCCAAATTAAACATTTTCCTTTATAAGAATTGCCATGGTCATGGTGTCTCTTCACAGCAATAAAACCCCAGCTAAGATACTATGCAAGCATTAGGACCTGAGTTTGGATACCCAGAACCCACATGAAAAATCAGGTACAGCCACATGTGCAAGCTCTGGGTTCAGTGAGGAACCTCTCCTCGAAGGAATAAAGTGGAGAATGATAGAGGAGGATTTCACATTCTCCTCTGTCTCTACTTGGGTATACACACCCTTACACACATACACACACACACACCCTCACACACATACACATACATCATACACACATACATATCACACACACACATACACACACATATCCTCACACACATACACACACATCACACACATGTATACACCACATACAGGCATACCTCACACACACAACTTTTAAAATTTGATTTTTCCTCTTTTCTTTTTTTCTTTCTTTATTCCTGTCTTTCTGCAGGGTTTCATGTATGCAGCCCTGGAACTCACCATGTAGACCAGGCTGGCTTCAAACTCCCAAAAACCCACCTGCCTCTGCCTTCAGAATGTTGAGATTAAAGGTGTGAGCCACCATGGCTGGCTAAAATGTGATTTCTATTGATGACAAAGCCACAAGAAGTAATTCTACTGTAGTTTGATATTGCAGTATTATCTAAAAGGACAAGATCCATGCCTATTAGCAAAAGTGAAAATAAACAGGAAGGGTTTTTCCCACACAAGTTCACAGGCTCCTTGAATTTTCTCTACTGATTCCAATGGATTGGTGCTTAACCACTATGTTTAGAGCAAACGGAAACCATTAAGTTAAGCCAATGTTGTGTCTCATTATTTTCAAAGTTGTCTCAAGGCATACCACCCATTCCTCAGGGATCAAAGAAGAGAGATCCTGTTTGAGGATGCTCACTCCCCCCATTGGGTTTTGTGTCCTAGCTCCTTCCACTCTGTTAAAAAATTGTACCATTAAGCATTCTCTCTCTCTTGTATTTATTTCTGTCTCAAGATTAGAAAATGAGGGCTTAAAAGGCCAAAGGTTACATGACAAGGACAACAGTAGAACTTAAAACAATATCCTGCATTATGTCACAGTCTTCATCAGTGTGTATTCCCCTACTAGGGGACAGAGGAAAAACTGATAGTCTTCAGGAGATCACCTCTGATGAACTTATCTTAGGATATATGCTAGCAAAATGCATGACAGCAAATGCATGTGAGTGGCTGTTGAATGAGCCTGTGTGATGCTTTCCTAGGGTACAATGACTTGACTATTGCCAGATCAATAGCTACTTTTCTTTTCCTTTTGGTTCTAGGAATGAAACCCAGGGCCTTGTACATGCTGAGCACCAGTTCTATCTAGGAGGTACATCCTAAGCACTGAAGGTCTCTTAGCCTTTGTGTAATCCGAGCTTTCTTACTGCATTGAAAATGGTTGATTGCTCCCTCTCCCTAGAAACTCCCATCTGTTTTCTGTGATGCCTCCTTCTCTTGGCTCTTTAGAATTCTCTCACTTCCTGCTTGGGCCTCCTCCCTAGGTTCCTTTTGTCGTTCCCTCCTTGTGAGGATCTCATCCATCTTTTGCTTTTAAATACTTCCCCAGTAGTCTACCTTCAGCCTACTGACTCCACTAAACTTCATTTTCATATTGTCAATTATTTACTGCCCCATATCAAATGCCTCCATCACTTTGTTCTAGAGTAAGCCAAGTCATTGCTCTCTAAACCTTCTCTATCTATCTAGCAATACCATCTTCCCAGGCAATCAAGTCAGCCCTAAGATTTACTGTTGTGAAAATTACTTTAACTATATAAAGATGTGTTATGTTTGTTTATGCTGTGGAATATGACTTTAACTGTGTAAAGGTGTGTTACATTTGGTTACGCTGCATTTCTTTAATGATGTAAGGATTTGTGTTTACTTATGTAAAGATGTGTTGCATCTGTTTCACTTTGCCTGTCTAAGGCACCTGATTGATTGGTCTAAAAATAGCTGAATGGGCCCCAGCATTTGGAAGGCGAGGCAGGCAGATTTCTGAGTTCGAGGCCACCATGGTCTACAGAGCAAGTTCCAAGACAGCCAAGGCTGTTACACAGAGAAACCCTGTCTTGAAAAACCAAAAAAAAAAAAAGAAAAAAGAAAAAAAAAGTTAGTCAATAGCTAGGCAGCAGAGGGATAGGCTGGGCTGCCTGGCAGGGAGAATAAATGGAGAACAAGGGAAGAAGAATGAAGAATAAAGAGAATGGGGGAGAAAGAGAGGAATATTGCCAGGGCCAGAAACCAGGCAGCTGCCAGACAGACAGACAGACACTGGAGGAAGCAGGAAAGTAAGCCATAAGAAGAGTAAAAGTCTCAAGGCAAAAGGTAGATAAAGAGAAACAGGTCAATTTAAGTTAAAGAAAAAAAAAATAGCCAGAAATGAGCCTAAGCTAGGCTAAGCATTCATAAGTCTCTTGTGTCATGATTTGGGAGCTGATTGATGGCCTAAAAGAATGAGCCTGCTATACTTTACTTCATTTAATCAATTGCTAAGCCCCATTGATATTATTCCTAAGCATGTCTGTGGTTTTTTTGTTTTGTTTTGATGGTGTTGGGGAATGAGCACAGGGCATCTTGCATGCTAGGCAAGTGCTCTGTCACTGTGATATCTCCCAATGTCTAAATGCATCTTTGATTTGGCACTTCTTTCTCTACTACTCTCCTAAAAGCTCTTACCCATCCTCTTTCAACTTGTCAGATTTCACTGCTGTCCTTCTTTATAAAGATGCTTTAGGAAGCAAACCAGCAAAAACCCGTTTCTAAAATCCACTTTTTAAATACTTTTGTTTAAATCCCTTTGACAATCCCCCTGGTTTTCTTTTTGAGAGAGGGTCTCACCATGTCTGACCTGGATTCTCCCCCTCACTTTTAAGGCTCTCCATCATCTATATGTATATGACACTATACTTTTTTGGTAATAATGCCCACCTTTATAAATTCCTACAGTGGTATAACTGTTACAGAAGATCACCAAACTGCACTTGGAAAGATGGAGAACTCAGATTTATTAATGGCCTATTGACTATTTGAGCCAGTGCTTTATATAATCAGACCCCAATCCTTTATTTAATTCAGTTTTTTGTTATTGTTTTGTGTTGTTTGTGTTTGTTTGTTTTTCAAGAAAGGGTTTTCTTGGTAACAGCCGAGGCTTTTCTGGACCTCATTTTGTAGACTAGGCAGGCTGTCCTCAAACTTACAGAGAACCAGATCTGCTTGCCTCTGCCTCCCTAGTGCTGGAATTAAAGGCATGCACCACCACTGCCTGGCCCCATACAGTTTTTATTGGCAATACAGCATCATTTTTGATATTTTTGCTGATTAGTGGACTTTAAATTTTAGTTTGTGTGGCCACAGTTCTCTAGCAGAAATTTTATTTTTCCTAATTTTCATTTTTTCAAATTGAACTTCATTTTTATTTTATGTAAAATAAAAATATTTATTTTTATGATGTTCTACCTGCACATATGCCCATACACCACATGCCTACCATGCCCACAGAGGCCAGAAGACGTATTGGATCTCCTAGGACTTGAATTACAGATGGTTGTGAGCCACCAGGTGGGTGCTAGGAACCAAACCTGGGTCCTCTAGAAGAGTAAACAGTGCTCTTAGTCATTGGGCCATCTGTCCAGCCCCTTTATTTAATTCTTAATAACAAGCAAGCACGTTTACAAAAGCAGAAACAGGAAAGTCAAGGCAGTTATTTGGGTATTGTCTACTTCTCTATTTCTCAAGGCAATGTGAATATGGTTCTTGGCATAAGGAGCAAGTTAAATTCCAAGAGATAACGTAACATATTTTTATCCCCAGTGAAGGCTACACTTCTGCTTAACTCTTTCCTACCATTTAGCGTCCCTTTACCTTCTCCAGGCTATGATACAACTTAATCCATTTTTCCTTCCCAGATAAGCATATGGTATAAATCTGTGTGTGCCTCATTTTTTTTTTATTGTCAACTCTAACAGTTCTACCCCACAAATAGTCAGGATAGTGAGATACTCCTCCAGCACCCACAACTCTATATGCCTGTCAGTGAACCAACACTTCTCCTCCTGAAAGACTGGAGATCTAGTTTGACATCTGTATTCATATTAAGCAATAACACATGGCTGATTGCATAAGAGAATTGCATTGTTTGCTCGGTGAATAGACACGTATGAATGACACTGCAATAAACCTGCATTTTCTGGTGGATTCAGTAAATGTCCCAACTAGTATACAGTATAAATTCCACCTATAATCCACCCATGACCATAGAAGAATCCTTACATGCTTTACATACCCATCCAGGTAGGCAGTCTGGAAAGCTGGGAGTCATCTGCACACTTAGTGAGGCTGTTCTAGGACCTGCTGGGTTTTGATTTTATTTTATTTTATTCTGCTCTCTGTTTTGGTTTTTTAGAGCAACAAGAAGTGGGAGGGTGACAACCATATCCTGGACATAAGGGAGGGGGGAAACAGCAAGGGAGAAAGTGGGAGAAGAAAAAGAGATATGAAGACACCCCCTCAAAAAAGCAGGGGGGAAATAGGTAGGAATAAAGTCAAGAAAGGAGAAACCAGCTGGCTCTAGTATAAGGAGCGACAGATGCCTCAAACCGGAAGCTAGTGGAGGGAGGGAAGGCACTCAACGCAAAGCCATTCTTCCCCTAGAACTCCTCCCCAGCCCTTCTGGTAACCAAGTGAGGCAAAGTGGAATACTCCACCTGCTTGGAGACAGAGGCAGACGCTGGGCTTGGCTTTCTCTGTGTGGGGAGGTAGTTTCTCACAGAGCCCCAGCGGCCCCAAATAGGGGGAAGAAGGGAGAGAAGGTGGTAGCATCTTCCATTTGGTTCCAGCTCAGGGTGGAATTAGAAAAGACTAAGACCTGATTCAAAGACTGTAGGGGAAGATGAGTCTGCCCGGGAGGGGATGAAGCTGCCTTTGAAACCTCTACTCTTGTGATTTGAACAACACTCAGAAATGTAAGGAGCCTGCAAGTGGGGGAGCAAGACTTTATAGGCACCCTTTCTCTCTGTGACATATCTTTACTTATTATCATGTGTGTACATGATGAGGAGCATGCATACTTCAGCACACATGTAAAGTTCAGAGGACACTTCATAGAGCTGGTCTTCTCTTCCCTTTGGAAACTGAACTCAAGGTACCAGGTTTGTATTGTAAGTGCCTTTAACCACTGAGCCACCTTGCCTGCCTCTTGGCCTTTTTCTTTAGTGTAGACCTGTGGAGATATTTTCAAATACAATAAGAACAGTTGGAGATATCAGAGGACAGATCTACCTCCTCCCTCTTTTTTCCAGACAGAGTTTTCTGTGTAACAGTCCTGGCTGTCCTGGAACTTGCTTTGAAGACCAGGCTGGCTTTGAACTCACAGAGAATCTCTTGCCTCTGCTTCCCAAGTGCTGGAACTAACAGTGTGCGCCATGGCTTCTTCTGCTTTCTCTCTTGACAGGCTATTTAAAGACCTTTTCCTTTGGATTTATATTAATCAACTTTTTAAGCATGAGACTCTTACTCTCAGGATTATGGGTTTGAGTCCCACATTGGGCACCATTTGTAGTGTGGTTTCTAGCCCGGACTTTCGGGCCTCACCTCAAGGTTTAGACACGCAGACCCACAGACCTGCAAAGACACACAGACACTTACATTAATTTTAGGCTGATTGGCCTAAGGCCCAGGCATATAACTTGCTAACTCTTTACCCTTAAACTAACCCATGATTCTTATCCTGTTCAGCCATGCATCTTGGTACCTTTTCTTAGAGCAGCATAGGTATCCTCTGTATCTTCTGGCTTGTCTGGCAGCTCTGGAGTCTCTGTGGCATTTTTGCTCTGTTCTTCCTGTTCCCTGAGTTTTCTTAGTCTGGTAGCTCCACCCACACTTCCTATCTGCCTTTGGCCAGTCAGTGCTTTTTATTAAACTCATAGGCAGGACAATTATTTACAATGTAACATCATAAATCCACTACATAGACCATATGTAGAATTTATTACAAGGTAAGTCTCAAGAACGAGAGTGGATAATGGCCAAACAGACAAACCACTACAGAGGAAGACACATTCTCAAGGGGTGGAAGAGGACAACTTCCAGAGATACCATGCATGGTACTGACTTAGGTTTTTAGGCAGGCTTTATATTGTTTCCAAAGTCTTTAGAACACACAGCTTTCCTGAAGAGTGTTTTCCTGTTCAAGTGACTGACAGGTCCATTTGAGTTAATGTAGGGAGGAAACAATGGTATCCCTCTGGCTTTTTTTTTCACTAGGAAGCCACAACTAAATAACTGATTTTATGACTTTCTAGACACTTTAGGATGCCACATCACCACACAGTGTGAAATATTACTCAGATTCTATTCTTTTTAAAAATTACATTTATTTATGTGTGCATATCATGCACATGTGCATGAGGGTAGGCATGTATATGGAAAGCAAATAACAACTTTAAGGAGTTGGAGTCTCCTTTGGCCATACTGGTTCCTAGAATTAAACTCAGGTCATAGGCCTTAATTGCAAGTGGAAAGTGTCAAGACATTTCACCTGCTCTTCAGATCTCATCAATTAAAAAGATAGATGATAGATAGATAGATAGATAGATAGATAGATAGATAGATAGATAGATAGGTTTTTGAGTCAAAGTTTCTCTTTGTAACAGCCCTAGCTGTCCTGGAACTAGATCTATAAACCATGTCGACCTTGAACTCACAGAAATCTGCCTACCTCTGCTCCCAAGTGCTGGGATTAAAGGTGTTCATCAACACACCTAGCAAAAGATATATTTTTATTGTTGCTTTTTAATTTTCTTTGTGTATATATGTATACATGCATATATGCATGTGAATGCTGGTGTCTGCAGAAGCCAGAGATGTCAGATTCCTACAAAATTGGAGTTATAGGCAATTGAGAGACAACTGATGTGGGTGCTGAGAACTGTATTCATATCCTCTTTTAACTAGTAATCAGTCTTGCACTTTCAGTTCCTGGTTTTACAAGATGCTTATGATAAGAGAAAGGTCCATCCTAGGTGATCTTCAGGCCTGATTATATCTGAATGCTTAGCCAGCAATCTCACTTTAAGAACTAAGGCCCTGAAATCATTTAGGAGATGGGCATCTAGTTGATCTGGCCACATATGACTGGAACGAGGCATAGGAGGCTTTAGAGCAGTGATTGTCAACAGCCAACCTTAATTTATCTAATAACCTTACAGGAATTGTCAAATGATAGAAATCCCCCAAATTGTGTTAGAGTTAAATGGACTCTTGTACAAATCTTGAGGAGATTCAAGGAAGAAATAGTCTCATATGGCATGCACTCACCCTTTGTAAAAGAGATGTCAAACTTATGATCAACTTGTAATAGAGGTATCCCTAAAGACTGGACATATATAGTTACAGTGGTTTTGGAGCCTGGTCCCCAATTACAATGGAGGACCTGGTGGAATGATGAAGCTAAGATCATTGAATAACAAAGTAGGGCAAAGAGCTAGCAAGTTATATGCCTGGGCCTTAGGCCGATCAGCCTAAAATTAATGTAAGCGTCTGTGTGTCTCTGAAGGTCTGTGGGTCTGCAGGTCCAGACCTTGAGGTTAGGCCAGAAAGTCTGGGACAGAAACCTCATACAACAGTGGTAAACAAGGTGATTCAGCCAATGGACTCTCTACATTCTGGAATTCCTTTGCCTAAAGGGTGGCCTCTTATGGCTACTGATAAAAGACTGTTTCTTCATTATACCTCTACAAGAAAAAAAAAAAACAATGAAAATTTTGCCTTTATAGTGCCTACTTATAGTAAATCTTGGCCTGTAACACTCCCCATAGGGAATGTTAAAAGCCCCACTCTGTGCCAATATTTTGTACAAAAGCTGTTAGAAGTGAGAAGGCATAAGCACTTTTCACAAACTATCATTTACCACTACTACATGAATGGCATCTTTCTGACTGATTCAAATATAGATACATTAGAAAGAATGTTTGAAGAAGTGAAAAAAAGTCTACTTGGGGATTACAAATTACTCCTGAAAAAAATATAAAGAGGAGATTTTATTAATTATTTAGGATATAAAATAGGTCTACAGAAAATTAGACCCCAAAAGGTACAAATTAGAAGACATAGATTACAGACTCTTAATGATTTCCAAAGATTGCTAGGAGACATTTCCAATTTACTAACCACTATTGGGATAAAAAAAAAAATCATGAACTGGATAATTTGTTCAAAATCTTAGATGGTGACAAGGACTTAAATAGTCTGAGAGAATTGTCAGCTGAAGCTGAGAGAGAATTGGCTTTGGTCAGAAAGAAATTACAGGATGCACATGTGGATCGTGTGTATCTAGACCTTAAATGTATTCTGGTTATTTTACCCTCTAAGCATTCTCCTATAGGAATTTTAATGCAAAGGGAAAATGTTATATTGGAGTGGATATGTTTTTACCACATAAACCAAGAAAGAAATTAAAGACATGTGGAAAAAATTTCTGATTAGATTTTTAAAGAAAAATTAAGACTTTGTCTATTGACAAGAATGGATCCAGCAGAAATTGCCACACCTTTAAATGAATCATGAAATTGACAAATTATGTGCAGAAAGTGAACCTTGGCAAAGAGCTTGCAGTAATTTTTTGGGAGAGATTAACAACAAATATCCCAAAGCAAAAGAATTCAAGTTATTTTTATTTATTATTTTTAATGTTTTTATCATACCCACCACTGTTCCCCCTCCCTCCCCTCTTTCCAGTCCTCTCCCAGCTTCCCCTCACCCTATCATCCCCTTATCCATTTCTCAGAGAGGGTAAGGACTCCCAGAGTGAGTCAATTAGGTATGGCAGATCCAGTTGAGGTAGGACCAAGCCCCTTCCCCCAGTATCAAGGCTGAGCAAGGTGTTCCTCTGCAGGGAATGGGCTCTAAGAAGTCAGTTCATGCACCAGGAATAAATTCTGGTCCCACTGCCAGAGGCCCCATAACCAGCCCATGCCATTCAATTGTCACCCACATTCAGAAGGCCTAGTTCCATTCAATGAAGATTCTTCAGAAAGAATTCAAGTTATAAAGGGAACTAACTAGATTTTTTTCTCATGTTGTATGGGAAACTCCGATTTCTGGAGCCCCTACATTTTATACTGATGCAAACAACTCAGGAAAGGCAGTTATAAATCAGAAAATGTAAGTAAAGTCACTCAGAGCCCTTACAACTTTGTCCAAAAGTCAGAATTATATGCTATTATAATGGTATTAATGCATTTTACAGAACCTCTTAACATAGTTACTAACTCAGTATGCAGAAAGAGTTGTTTTACACATTGAAACTTCTGGTTTTATTAATGATGAGTTAGAATTAAGTTCATTATTTATTCTGTTGAAAGAAATAATCAGGACTAGGAATCATCACTTCTATTTAATACTCATTCGATCCCATACGGGTCTGCCAGGCCATTTAGCACAAGGTAATGATGAAATTGCTCACTTATCTATAGGAAATGTGCTAGGGGCCTCAGAGTTTCATACAAAAATCATGTCAATAGCAAAGGTTTAAAGGATTTCTCCATTACTTGGCAACAAGCCAAAGAAATTGTTTTTAAAAATGTTCCTTCTATAACCAAACTCCATTACCAGCAGGAAGTAATTCTAAAAGTATATGGATATGAAGGTAGGAAATGAAATTTAGCAGGTAGATATGTTTTATTTTATAACAATTGGAAAATTGAAATATGTATACATCATACAATAGATACATTTTTAGGATTTCAATGGGCAACTAACTGCTTTGAGCTCAGAAAAGGCTGATTCTATATCACACACTCGTTAAAAGAGATGGCCATCATGGGAACACCTGTAGAAATTAAGACACAATGCTCCAGCATATATTTCAAGTAAAATGAAACAGATTTTTGTTTATTACAATATAAAGCATATTACAGGAATACCACACAATCCTACAGGGCAAGCAGTCATAGAGAGATCAAGTTGAACTCTAAAGATGTGCTAAAGCCAGGCACTGGTGGCACGCGCTTTTAATCTGAGCACTCAGGAGACAGAGGCTCAGTGAGTTCAAAGCTATCCTGGCCTCCAGAGCAAGTTCCAGGACAGGCTTCAAAGTTGCACAGAGAAACCCTCTCTCAAAAAGCAAAACAAAAAAAGATATGCTAAATAAAGAGAAAGGCATAACAAAGAATCTCAGAAATAAATTATATAATGCTTTATATATTAATTATATATATAATAATTAATTAATAATGCTTTGTTAATTTCAAATTTTCTAATGCTAATGACAAAGGAACAACAGCTGCTGAAAGGCATTGGACCATAGGAAAAACAGCTGAACTAAATCAGCCTATTTACTACAAAGATGTACTAACCTCTGAATGGAAGCCAGGATATGTGCTACGTTGGGGAAGGGGTTTTGCTTTTGTTTCCACAGGTGAAGAAAAGCTATGGATACCATCAAAATTAATAAAGACTTGATCTGAACCAGAGAAACTTCTTGATAAGGAAAAAGGATGGCTCATCCACTGATGTGACAGTTCTATATGTTATAAGGAAAACCCACCAAACAAGGGTCAGGGCACAGATTTGATTTTGTCTTTACAGAAAACTAGAAATACCTACCTTCAAGAAGTTTAAATGCCTTGAACATCTAGACAACTAAAGCAGAAAATAAGGCTATCCATAAAAAAATCATAAGCAAAGAAAAATCGGGCCTATTAGTACCAATCTATCATACAAGGTAAAAATCTCACTGCCTAATATCTATATCTCTTGGATTATGCTTCCATGTCCTTCCCAGGTGTAGCAGGCAGGAGTGAGTTTTCATCTGATTATTCATTACAACGAAGTGTTATTTGTTTATATGCCTGTATGGGAAAAACCATATTTTTGCCATGTGCAACTAGTCTTCCATGTGCAGCTGGTCTGCACGTGTGGCTTATGCTTGAGAATGGACACATTAACCCCCAGAGTGTACACTGTGTGATGCTCTGAATAAAGCTGGCTATTGTATGAGCCCTTAGTCCTCCTCATTTTAGGCTCCATTTCCCAGCTTCACAACGCCAACTAGAGCAGTAAAATGCTATTTCTTTCTTTCTTTGTGAGTAAACGCTGGAAATGTTGGATTTAAAAAGATGTTGAGTTGTGGTCATGTCGGGTGAGAGTCAGAGAAGCCATGTAGAGGGTCCTAACAGGGAAAGTTTCACTGGGGAGGAGGAAGAGGAAAGAAGAGAAAGCAGGCACAGAGTAGCCTCATGGGAAGAGAGAGAGGGGAAAAGAGGTGTAGACCGGACCAAGCCAGCCTGGTCTTCAAAGCAAGTTCCAAGACAGCCAGGACTCAAGAGATTCTATTGCCACTGCTTCCCAAGTGTTGGGACTAACAGTGTGCCACCACTACCTGCCTTAAATACCTTCTTCGCTCAGTTGTTCCACATCCAGGTTAAGATTAAAGGCGTGGCACCATCACTGCCTGCCTGGGAGCCTGGAACTCCCTCTGTGAACTAAGATGACCTCAAACTCAGACTTGCTGGGATTAAGAGCTTAGGTCACCACTCCGGGATACTGCCCATGCTGGAATTAAAGGTGTGAGTTACCACAGTCTGATCCTCCTAGACTGACTGTGGGTAGATCCCTCTGATATCTCAGACTGGTTTTTATTAAATTTGAAACATATCTCCACACCGGACCTTGTGGCAAGAGAGAGAAGAGGGGCTGGCCTTTAATAAGGGATTTAGCACCTGCACATAGACCATAGGATGTCTAGGTATTAGCTTGAGCACTGGCAACACATAGGGCCTTGGGCTGACTAGTACAATGCCTGAGTCCTGGCAGCGCATGCACAGCCATAGAGCTCAGGAGGCAGCTCGAAATGCTGGAAAGGCTAACAGGTCACATACAGAGTAAAGCAAGAATACATAGGAAAATATCAACAAATGGATGTTTATAACATCCAACATAACTCACTATCGTGTATAGTGAGTGCAAAAATGTCCACAACATGCTTCCACGGTTGGAGAAATGGCTCTGCAATTAAGCATGCATTGCTCTTAACAGGGAATCAAGTTCAGTTTCCAGGACCCATATAAGAGGGTTCACAAACACCTGTACCTGCAATTCCAGGACATCAGCTGTCCTCTCCTGCCCAACTTGGAAAAGCAAACCTGGGCTTGTATACACACACACACACACACACACACACACACACACCACACATACACACAATTTTTTTTAAAAAAATTAATCTTTAAAAAGTGTTTTCAAGCTGAATATGATGGCACATGCCTCTAACTCTAGCACCTGGGAGACAAAAGTAGAGAAGGACATTGGAAGTTTGGGACTGCTAGTGAATTCCAGCCCATCCAGCAATATAATGTGAGAAGACCCTGTCTCATAAAAACAAGAGCAAGCAGGCAAAGCGACAAGAAACAATTAATTTTAAAATAATATAATTGAGTTAATATATATCTTATCTTACAAAAATGATTTGAAGCAGCTATCAATTCCAAAATTTTATTCCTGGCACTAAACTTGGTGGCCAATAGTCATCAACCAGGGCAAGATGACAAGAATACCTATTATTTTTCTTTTAAAATGTTATTGTGATCTGAGAGGTGCAACTTGGAATTAGCTAGTATTGTGAGGTTTGACCCCCAGCTGTAAAAAGCTTATATATCAACGGAGGATTTGTTCTTTGCTTGGGGTTCCTTGATGTTTTGAGACAGGGTTTCTCTGTGTAGCTCCAGCTATCCTGGAACTCCCTCTGTAAACCAAAGTGGTCCGGTTGGTGAGCTGTTGGTTACTGTCGAGGTGTGTTAGCCTTGCATGGTTATCATGCCATGCTCCAACAACAATAGCTGGGGATTTGCTGGGAGTCTCTTGGACAATGCTGACCAACAACTTGATAGAGGGCTTCTCATGTTGGGGTTCTTGTTAGATAGTTCATGACTCTTGTGGGAAGCATTATCAGCTGGGATGGGAAAACTTTATTTAAACCATAGTCTGTGCATAAACAGACTTATATGTATCATATGTAATTATAGGTAGACAGAGAATATGCCTTACAACTTTTTCAAACATTCTTGTTATTTTACTTTACTTCGTTCCTCTAATTTATCTTCTGCTCCCTAGGTAAAGCCCTCGCCCATTTTCCCACTCCCCCCTTCAAATCACTTACACCCTGTTATTTCCCCTCTCTATTGCAGTTCCTTCACAGCCTCTTTTACTTTGCCGGTTTCTGTAGTTACTCCAGGCTATGTACTCACGTTGAAGACTTGGAACTGGGAACCTCAGAGAAAGAACATGTGATATTTGTCGTTCTGGGTCTGAGTTAGCTCACTCAATATGATCTTTTCTAGTTGCAGCTACTTACTTGCCAAATCTATGATTTCATTTTTCTTTACAGCTGAATAGTATTTCGTAATGTATTGCACTATATTTTCATGATTTATACATTTAGGTTGCTTCTGTTTCCTGGCTACTGTGAATAGGGTGGTCAATGAACAAGCCTGAACAAGTGTCTGTGGAGTAGTAAGTCAAGTCCTTTGGACATCATACGACAATGAGTGGTTTATTTAGATCCTATGGCAGATCTATTTCTAGCTTCTTTTTTTTTTTTTTTTAGGAATTTCCACACTAATTTCCATAGTGGCTGCACCACTTTTTAATCTCACCAACATTGAGTGAAAGTTTCCTTTTCCCTACTCTCTCTTTAACATTTTGTTTGGAAGGAGTTAAAAAGAAAGTTGTTCTGATTCGCATTTTCCTAATTGCTAGGGACCATGGGTGTTTCTTGAGATATATTTCTCAGGCGTTTTCATTTCACCTTTTGAGAATTTTCTGTTCCGATCCCAAGCCCAATTTTAAATGGGTCATTTGGCTTTTTGTTTTGGGTTGGGTTTTTTTTTTTCATACAATATATTCTGATCATGGCTTCCCCTCCCTCTCCTCCCAGATCCTCCCCACCTTCCCATGCATCCAACTCCATGTCTTCTTTTCCTCTCTTTTTAGAAAATGCCTTATTTAGGGTTTCTATTGCTGTGAGGAAACACCATGACCGGAAAACAACTTGGGGAGGGGGGGGTTATTTCATCTTATACTTCCACATCACGGTTCATCATCAAAGGAAGTCAGGACAAAAACTCAAACGGGGCAGGATCCTGGAGGCTGGAGCTGAGGTGAAGGCCATGGAGGGCGCTGCTTACTGGCTTGCTTCCCATGGCTTGTTCAGCCTGCTTTTTTATAGAACCCAGGACCGCCAACCCAGGGGTAGTACCATCTACAATGGGCCAGGCCCTCCCCATCAATCACTGATTAAGAAAATCCCTTACAGTCAGATCTTCATTTTGTATTATATTTTTTTTATTTAAAAGGTTTTTTTTTTTTTCATTTTACAGATCTTATGGAGATACTTTGTCAACTGAGGTTCCCTCCTTTTAGATCATCCTAGCTTGTGTTCAGTTGACATAAAATTAGCCAGTGCCGGGAACCAAGGCCTGTGCTGGCTACAATAAAAGCCATTTTCACCTCATTTAAAAGCTAAGTTTACGGAGCCTACGGAGCCTACGTGACATACCCCTGCTCTCCAGGAGTGAGTAAGTGCAACTTCCTGTCAATTAAGACCATCTGCAGGTTTTTACCCTTAACTCTAGGAATGCAGCCCTATCTCCCTGTAATCTCACCTGTAATCTTCCTGTGACAGGACATCCTGCAAACTAGGTTGCTTACTAACTCCTCTTCCCCATTCTTCCTCACACAGCCAACTTCCCACCTCACTTGCTTTCTAACCCCCCTAAGAAAAATAAAAATTGCAGCTTGACCAGAACTCACTGCCCTGCTGTCATTTCTCCCGTCTCTCCCCCTCCCACTCGCCCTCTTCTGTTCCAGGGTTCCTGCTCTCGTTGTAGACCCCACTGGCCGGGGAAAGCCAAGACAGAAAACAGCAAAAAGAAACCAGAAAAAAAACAAACCAAAATAACAAAAAAAGCCACAAAAGCGCAAGAAACACAGAGAGACACACAAAATTAATCTTTCTGAAATCAAGCATTAAATATATATTTGTACTTCCTAGGTACATCATGTGTCCCATTCCCCACCCCTCCATAGACACTCTCATCCTGAGCGTGGAGTCTATTATCTCTGTAGACATTTTGTCCTTTTATTTCATATAAACATATCCAGAATGTTTGGTAGCTTTTAGCTACAATACAGTTTCCTTAGTCTGGAATGAAACATGAGACCCCTGTTAACTAACTCTGCGTCGCTTTATCTAGGTGGTTTTTTAATCCCTCAAGGCAGTGTGTGTTGGTACTCAGGGCTATAAGGGTCTTTTACATTTGCATGCTGTTCTTCAGCAGCGGAGGGGCTTCTGAGTCCTCTTATTACCCATGAGCACAAGTGTTAGGACTGGATTGGAGAAGAAACTAAGAACCTAAGAGGGTATGACTTGCCCCGTGATCACAAGATGTCAGAACCCAGGGTTTGTTTAATGGCTCTCTCTATGTTATCAGACAATAGGGCTGAGCAATGGGAAAGCTGACGAGGGAGAACGGGGAGTTTGGAGGTCATGGTGGACAAAGGGAGGGTAAAGGAAGCCATCAGAGCCCGCTGCTGAGTCTGTTTAAAATCTATCAGTGAATCTCATTCTCAACTCTGGCCCTCACTGGGATCACCTGGGGAGTTTCAAACCTACTGGTGCCTGGCACCCACCCCAGAGATTCTAATATGATGGCTCCGTATGGAGCCCTGAGTAAGAGGTTGCTTAAAAGCTCTCCAACTGAGTTGAATGTATAGTCAGAGTTGCAACCATTGACTAAGCGAAGCAATTTGTTAGGTAGTGAATTAGCTGAGGGGGAAGTACTTAAAGGCTGGTTTGTTAACATTAATAAGATCTTAATCCTCCATGACTGCCTTGATAATGTGATATAAATAAGGTATTGAACTCTTAGGCCTGCAGTCTATTGATAGAAATGAGCTAGGATGAAGGTGATAACCCGCTTTCCTTAGAGTTGTTCATGCCACTCTTAGATGGTGGTATTTAGTTGCTGTACCCACGCGACACACAGGGAAGATGAAGGTCACAATAAGAGTCCTTTATTTCCCAGAGGTGGAAAGCAGGCTTACACCAGAAAAGACTATTGACCCCGAGTGAGGCGGGGTAGGATTTATAAACTCAAAACTTCAATTACATCATACCAAAGGCAGGCTACTGGGGAGTGGATGGGGGTGGATGGTGAGGGAAGTGTTTTCAAAAGTCTTAGTTTAGTTGATTCAAACAACTTGTTTTATATTGCAGAATAATGGCCCTGTAGAACAACGGTGCAGAATGAGAATGTTCGGCTTAAGCAGGATGTGGTTAACTGGGGGGATAGGGGGATGGGTTTGAGGGGGCCATTGGGGGAGTTAGCTAAAACGAGGACAAAATGGAGTTACTTTGGCTAGTTCAGTTATCAGGGCTTTAAAGGAGAAAGCAACAATGTTTTCATAATGAATGCTCATCAGAGAGTAACAACATTCTAAGACCCTTCTTTTATCAAGGGTCCATGCTACTGGGAAGGAAGACAGATGGAAAAAATTAAAATCCTTGTCTGGCAGAAGCCCATACAAATGGACAATTCAGACAGATACAGACAATTAACACAGTGACCTAAGTGTGGCACCATATAGTTGCCTGGGACTGCATGGGAAGGACTTTATTCAGTGGACAAAAAATGGAGAAGTGAGAGTTTCGCTCACAAATAACTCAACTGTAGCAAATGGGGAGGTTACAAATATAGGAATAATGAAGGAGAGATTGACTAATAAAAGGGGAATGCGTATATGGCTGCTTGCCATTCCTTCCATGCTCTGCTGTTTCTCATTATGGTTGCTGGTGGGTGTCATTAGCCTTGGAAGGGGAGGAGGGAGAGACTAAATTAAGTCTAGGGCTAGTGAGTCCTATATTATAATTCTAGGCAATTTTTTTCTGAAATGATTGGAGTGTGTCTATACAGAGCTGAATAGAGCCCTATGCGCAGGTTAAGGCAAGCAAGGAGACAGATGTAATAATAAGAGCAGAGATGCTAAGCTTTCTCCTCAATCATCTGCATGACTAAGTGAAGAGAAATGTTTGTAGTCGAAGTGTCTTTCAACTCAGAAAAATAAACTAGCCAACTGTTTATCATCAGAACTCACATGTCAGATGTTATTCATGACAAAGTCAGTGGGAAACTAAGCTAGCTGAAATCTTCCAAGGGTATGTGTGTGTCTGTGTCTTTGCATGTAGAGGACAGATCAACAATGGGTGTGTTCTTCAATCACTCACCACCTTGTTTTTGGAATTAATATTGTTATTAGCATTTATTTACTTATGTTGTATCTGAATGTATGCGTGGGGGAGGGGCATGCTCTGGGACTAGAGGCAATTTTTAGAAGTCAGTTCTCCATTTCCTCTTCCCACCACATGTTTCCAGAATTGAACTCATGCTTTTAGATTTGGCTGCAAGTACCTTTACCTTATGAGTCACCTTGTCAGACTTTCTATCTTATTTATTTCTTTGAAACAAAACCCCTTATTGAGTTTGCTAGAAGACCCCAGGCATCCTCCTATCTCTGCTTCCCCAGTGCTGGGTTACAGATGTGTGTGCACCATTGCACTTGACCTTTTATGTGATTCTGGGGATTGAATTCGTGATCTCATGCTCTCATTGTAAATATGGTATCAACTGAGCCATGTCCTGTGCCCTCAAAATAATGCTTTTATTTGTTTGTTCGAGACAGGATCTCATTTAAGTAGCCCTGGCTGGCCTACACTCCCTAAGTAGACCAGGTTGGCCTTGAACTCAGAGAGATCAGCCTTCTTCTGCCTCCAGAATTCAGGGATTAAAGGTGTGAACAACTTCAGCAATAGTTCACAGCCTTCCTAAGGCTGTGATCCCTTAACAGAGTTCCTTGTGTTGTGCTGGACGCCTCCCCCAACCATGAAACTATTTTTGTTGCTACTTCATAACTGTGGTTTTGCTATTGTCATGAATCTTAGTGTAAATATCTGATATGCAGGGTATCTGATATGTGACCTCTGTGAACGGATCATTTGACACCCCCCAAAGAGTTTCCAACCCATAGGTTGAGATTAAAGGCAACATGGTGATTTGAATGAGACTGGCCCTCATGGGCTCTGATGTTTGAGAACTTGAACCTCAGTTGGTGGCATTGTCAGTACGTTTAGGAGATGAGTCCTTGTTGGAGAAGGTATGTTGGCTAAGCTTTGAGATCTCAAAGCCAAGTGCCATTTCAAATTCCCTTTCTCTCCTTCCCACTTGTGATTCAAGACATGAGCTTTCAGTGTCCTGCTCCAGCCACGCTGCTTGCTGCCATGCTCCCCGCCACAACAGACTCATCCCTTTGAAACTAGAAGCCCAAATAAATCCTGCCTTCTAAAAGTTGTCTTGTTATGGGGTTTTCTCAGAGCAATAGAAAACTAACACAAAACGATAGGCAGTCTGTATTCAAAACATTTTTCTAGTAGAGCTTGTAAATCAGCTCACAAAGTGTGGGTTTTCTTCTTCAACCACTAGTTTATTAGTATATCTAACCAGGACTTCCTTTAAAAATATATTTATTCATTTTTCTGTGCCTTGGTATTTTGCTTACATGTACATCTGTGCAAGGGTGGCAGATCCCCTGTTACAGACCATTGTGAGCTGCCATGTGCGTGCTGGGAATTGAACCCAGCTCCTCTGGAAGAACAACAGTGCTCCTAGCCCCTAAGCCATCTCTCCAGCCCTCACCAGAACTTCTGTATGTACCTACAAACAAGTATGACTAAATCATCCCTAGTTCTTTCACGAAAGCTATCATGTTCTCTTTTTCACAAGGTTTTTATTCTCAGCAAGTGAAGTGGAAATCTTACAGAGTTTGAGAATTATGGTGGTTTGGTTTCTCTTTAGAAATATTCTTCTCAGCCCTGTACTAAGTACTTCTTCTATGAAAGAAAATGGCTAAAACTTGGTGTCTAAAAATCGGTGTCTAGTGGAATAATCAAGAGAAGAGGTTCTTGTTGGAACAGTGAAGGTTGTAAGAAGTTCTGGGCTTCGGAAGCTATTTTAAAACCATCTTATACAGATCAGGTGAAATATTGGCCTTCACTACAAAGCCTGATAGCACCTTTAAAGATCTGACTAAATGGTCCATCAGAAAAACACAGTTTGTTAGACAGTGGTGGCTCACGCCTTTAAACCCAGCATTTGAGAGGCAGAGGCAGGTAGATCTCTGAGTTCAAGGCCAGCCTGGTCTACTGAATGAGTTGAAACAGTCTCTCAAAAAATTAAAAGAAAAATACCCACAATTTTTAGCCATTTTCCTTCATAGAAGTACTTAACTGGGTAGTACTTAAATTTTAAGTCATTGTTTGTTCCTGGAAAGCTATGGCGACTCTTCTAAGGATAAAATAGTTTACTATTTTTTTTGAAAAGTTCATATATGTATACAATATATTTTAATCATATTTATTCCCATTTCTCCCCTTAACTCCTCCTAGATTCATCCCCTACTCCGCATCCCCTCCCAAATTCATCTCTTCCTGTTAAACAATAACTCACTGAGTTCAATTTGTGCTGTTCATACACTCCTGGGGGCGGCAATCCTCTGGAGTGGTTGCCCTACCAGGGACCACACCTTTAAAGAAAACTGACTCCTTCTTTCCTAGAAGTCACCAACTGTAAATAGCTCCGCAGTCAGGAATGAGGCCCTGGAGCTCCTCTCGCCTGCAGGAATGTGGAGAGATTTAATCTTGTTTGGGTTTTGCTCAGGCAGCCTGAACTGCTGTGAGTTCCTGAGGGCAAATGATCTTGTCAGTCACGGCCAGAAGGCACTACTTTACTTCAATCTTCCCTGACCTCTGACTCTCACATTCTTTTTAACACCTCTTCTGGCCCTCGGAGGGAAGTGGAGTGATGTCCAATTTGTGGCTGAGAACTACACACACACTTAGTCTTTACACTTTGACTAATTGGGAATTTCTGTGTTAGCTGTCGTCACTGCACACACACACACACACACACACACACACACACACACACACAAAAAAAACCTTCTCTGATGTGGTCTGAGAGTCCCACTAATATATGAATATGAGGATATGAATTTAGAGGGCAGCTTGATGCTATGTATATTTTATCAACATAACAGTAGTAGGTTTATCCCTCTGGCCTATGACTTCCCCAGTAATGGTCTGGAGCCAGATTCATAGTACCCGGCAGGTATTTCCTTCTGTTGAGTGGACCTTGAATCCAATCAGAAAGTCACTGGCTACCTTTCTAACATTCATGCCACTATTGTACTCATGGGCAGCTTGACATACTGGTCATTATTGTTCACAGAGTTCACAGCTGGATAAGACTGTCGATGACCCTAACCCTACCCTTACCACCAGCAGCATCCCCAACACCTTTTAGCACTATAAAAACCAGCTATTAGCCAGGTAACATCTTAGTTCCAATTTGATTTCTTCACATCCTGTGTCCACTCTATAGTGTCTTCAGCAATAGCGTTTTAACATCAAGTTCTGGTAAGCAGCCATGATGGTCACTTTTTTTGACATCTTGACAAAACTATATCCATCTGGGAGGAAGAGACTCAATCAGATAGGCCTGTAGGCAAGTCTATGAGGGCATTTCCTTTATTGATGATTTATCTAGGAAGGCCCAGTCTACTGTGGGCAGTGCTAACCCTGGGGACCTGGGTTGTATAAAATAAACTAAGTGAGTGATCCATAAGGAGCAAGACCTGGATTCCACAGGTACTCCAAACTAATTTCACAATTACAAAATTCAACATTTTGTATTTATGGGTCAAAATGTGATATTTGTCTTTCTGCGTCTGAGTTACCTCACTCAATCTAATATTATTCTCCAGTTCCATCAATTTACCGGCAAATCTACAATTTAATTTTTCTTGACAGCTGAACAAAATCTCATGTTTTATAGACACCTCGTTTTCCTTATCCATTCATCAGGTGGTGGTGGGCATTTAGGCTGTTTCTATGTCCTAACTTGTGATTAGAGCAGCAATGAACATGGATGTGCTTGTGTTCTTGTAGCAGGAAACAGAATCCTCCGGGTATATGCCCAAGAATGGTTTAACTAGCTGGATCATATGGCAGATCTATTCCTAGTTATTTTAGGACCTTCCACACCGATGTCCATAGTGGCTGTATCAATCTGCACACCCACTAACAGTGTTTAAGGGTTCCATTACCCACACTCTCATAAGCATTTGTTATTATTTTTTACTAATCTTTCCCATTTGGACTGGGGTAAAATATGAGATCTCAAAGTAGTTTTAATTTGCATTTCTCTGATAGCTAAGAATGGTGATCAAAAAGTTAGCATTGTTTTGATACTGTTCTGTGTTATGGGATATTAGCTGAAGATGTGTTACATTCATTTGTGCTGTGGAATATTTGTTCAACGATGCAAAGATGTATTCTTTATGTTGCATTTGTTGAACTCTGTGAGGTTGTGTTACTGTGCCTGTTTAAAACACCCGATTGGTCTAATAAAGTTCTGAATAGGTAATAGCAAGGCAGGAGAAAGGATACGCATGGCTATCAGTGGGAAACTGGAAGAGAAATCTGGGAGCCAACCACCCAGCTTCACAGCAAGCCAGAGTAAGAAGTAAAGGAAGGTATATAGAATAGAGAAAGATAAAAGCCCAGAGGCAAAAGGTAGACTGGTTAAATTAGAAAAGCTGGCTAGAAACAAGCCAAGCTAAGGCTGAGCATTCATAAGAAAGAATAAGGGTCTGTATTTATTCAGGAGCTGGGTGGCCAGCCCCTAAAGAGTAAAGAGCAGAGAGTAAGGGGGAAAAAAAACCAGTTCTGTGCCTTTTATGAACAATGCATTCCAGAAATCTTTAGAAACTTACTCTTTACTTCCTTACTTCCTGAGGCTGGGAATTAAACCCTGGGCCTTTTGCATACCGGGTAAATGCTCCAACAGTTATGGACATGCACATCCAGGGACTCTCAATTTTTTTCTTTTCTTTTATATGTGTGAGTGTTTTGCCTGAATACATCTGTGCATGTTTGATTCCTGAGGAGGCCAGAAAAGATAATCAAATAACTGGAGTTACAAATGGTTGTGAGACATCTCGAAGATACTAGAAACTGAACCCTGATCCTATGCAAGAGGAGCAAGTGCTCTTAACTGCTGAACCATCTCTCTGCCCCCCCCCCCCTTTTTGCAGTTCTTTAGTGCAAAAGTCCTTCATGTACATGTACACTAATGTTTTTAATGTTGGATTATTTCCAACTTCTGGTTCTCAAGATGAATAATCTTGTATACGTAACATTTTGCACATTCCCAGAAGTAGAATTACTAATTAGTTACTAATTTATGTCATAAATAGAAAGGATGTTGGGAAGGGAAAGATGATAGAAGAGGAGTAGAGGGCAGACAAATATGGTCAAAACGTGATACAAATGTAAAAAATACATTGGAAGCTAGATTTGGTGGCACACACTTATAATCCTGGAACTCAGGAAGCTACTCATTTGGGACTATTGAAAATTTCAGAACAGCCATGGCTATATAGCAAGTTAAAGTCCAATTTGATGGGCTAGCATAGGCTGGATCCTGTGAGCTGTCAAACAGGCATACCAGAAAAACTGGGAATCGAATCAAATGTGGGTGTAGTTCAGCAGATCACATGCTTAGCTTTCTCAAGGCCCTGGGTTCCATCTGTAGCACCAAAGGGGAAAAAAATTAAATGTGAGTAGGATGAGCAGAGATTGTTAGCATTTCTAACATCTTAGCTGCCTCCAGAGCCTTAGGGCTTCACATGCTATGGCAGTCCTCAGGCATCTGTCCTAGTCAGACTAGGGCCCTAAAATGGCCATTACTCAGAAAAATACCTAGATGGCCCAGAGCTACATAGTCTGTGTGTGTTCAGTCTATGCATCGGCATTAAGTCCCCTTATTAAAGGAAAGCTCCTCCCCATTTCTCTCTCTCTTCCTCTTCCTTGTTACGAGGTCAACTCTGCACCTCAGTTCTCTCACTCTCTCTCTCCCCCTCTCCCTCTGTGCCTGCTTTCTCCCCCCCACCCATAAAACTTTCCACCTGAGCACTGTCTGCATGATGTCTCTGTCTCTCATTCACCGCTGGGACCACTGCTGAGCACCATTTTAAAACACAAAGGTGAAGGAAAAAGAAGGTCCAGGTAAAAGCAAGGGTGGGCAGACTCTACATAGCCCCAAAATCTGGCTGTTGTGCTTTTGAGATCTTCACAAAATAGAAGAGTGAATATAAAAATATATCACGAGCAATGATTCCTTCCCTACCCCTTCCCTCCCTCCCTCCCTCCCTCCCTCCCTCCCTCCCTCCCTGCCTCCCTCCCTCCCTCCCTCCCTTTTCTTCCTTGCTTCCTTCATTTTAGTTTTTAAGACAGAGTTTCTCTGTGCAGCCCTAGCTGTTCTGGAACTTACTCTATAGATCAGGCTGGCCTTGAACTCACAGAGCTCCAGCTGCCTCTGCCTCCTGAGTTCTGGAATTAAAGGCCTGTGCCAACACCACATGTGCAGAGTAATTTACAAAGACTAGCTTATTTGGCTCATGATTTTACAAGGTAGGAAGGTCCAAGAGCATGAGAGCATCATCTGTTTAATAGCTCTCAAGGGTCTCCCTGTTATATCATGATATGGGTAGGAATATCATATGGCAAGAAAGGACAAATATGCTAGCTTGAGCCCCTCTTCTTCCTCTTGGGTCTCTCTTCCTTCTCATGTAAAGCCACTAAAGCCAACATGAGGACCTACTGTCACGACTTCATCCAATCAGAGCTACCTCCTAAAGGCCCAACCTCAAAATACATGAACATATGAATAGGGGATTAAGTCTCCAACCATGATTTTTGGGGGGACACATTCATACCATAACAGAGATATTAGATGTTTATGGTTTCTGTGCAGGAGGATACAATGACGCTGAGCTGTTTTAGGTCATTTATAGAGGTGGCTATCTTTAATCTGTTTGAGAGTCTCTATAAGATGGTATGTGGTACCTGAGTTACTTGGGTCTTTGTTCCCTACAGTGCCATGCCTAGCATTAAAATAATTTTTTAACTTCAAAACTTTGTTGGTTTGAGAGGTTGGTGCCCCGAAACCCTGTGGTTCAATATCTGAGGATACAGGCATTATATTTATTGGGCTGAGTGTGGTGGTGCATGGTTTTAACCCTAGCACTTGGAAGGCAGCAAGAGGTGGATCTCTCTGTGAGTTTGAAACCAGTTTGGTCTATATAGTGAGTTCCAGGCCAACCATGGCTACACAGTGAGACCATGTCTCAAAAATATGTTTTTATTGTATGTAGGAGCTGGAGAGATGATTCAGCAGTTAAGAGGGCATATTATTCTTCTAAAGGACCTGAGTTCGATTACTAGTGTCCACACTGAGTGGCTCAAATCACCTGTATCTCCAGCTCCAGGAGGTCCAGTTGCCCTCTTCTGGTCTCTGTAGGCACTGGAATTACACCCACCCAGACATACTTTTAAAAATATTGGATTTGCATGTGCCACAGTGCACATATGTAGGTCAGAGAACTTGAAATCTTTGCTCCTCTCTGTCTGCTCTGTGGATTATGCTTGATGCAAGCACCTTTAGAAACTGAAATATCCCAGTGACTTTCTCCTAGCATTTCATAGCCCATGTTCTGTGGCTATATTGTTTTGAACATTTTTTTGAGACCAGAGAGAGTCTTGATCATTAGTCCTGGTTGGTCTTTAACATGCCATACTCCTTCCCCAGTGTCCTGGGTGTTGGGGTGTGCACTATCACACCTGGCTAGTCTCTGAGCTTTTATAACATCTGTGCCTAATACCTTTCAATAAAGAGATAGGAACACTGAAGAAAACACAAATAGAAATAAAACTTGCCACAAAAACATTCAGTAAGTCTAACAAAAGTTAAGTGGAAAGTCACATCAATAAAAGTATCAAGTAGGGAGCAGACTATCAAGGCCTCAAGATAAAGTAAAGGGATTGGGTCACTCAGTCAAAGAAAAGTAGCTTTTACATTTTTATTTTGTGAAGGTTTACCTTTATTTATGTCTCTCGTTGAGTCTTTATGTGTGAATGCTATCTGTGTGCAGGTGTCTGTGGAAGCCAGAGGAGGACATTAGATTTTTTTGGAACTGGAGTCAGAGGTAGCTGTGAGCTACCATGATGTAAGTGGTGGAAACTGAGCTTGGGTCCTTCTGAAAGATCAGTTAGTGCTCTTTGTAGTGGGATTATGTTCTGGTACATTGTAAATATTTGTCCCTCTCACTGGTTTAATAAAATGCTAATTGGCCAAAAGGCAGACAGGAAGTGTGCGTGGCACTACCAGACTAAGAAAACCCCAGGAAGAGGAAGATTGAGACAGAGACACCAGTAGATGCAGAGGAAAGAAGCCAGGATGCTGCTCTGAGAAAAGGTACCAAGCCACATGGCTAGACAGATGAATAGAAATGGGTTGAGTTAAAGATGAGAGAGCTAGCTAGCAATCTGCCTGAGCTATACACCAATCAGCATGAAATCAGTGTAAGCTTCTGTGTGTTTCTTTGGGACTTTTGAGACTGCTGGTCTGGACCTCAGCATTATACAGAGCTAAGCAGCTGTAGGCAGGTCCAAATCTTGGGGCTAGTTCGGGCCAGAAACACCTTATTACAGCTTTTCACCACTGAATTATCTCTCCAGCCCCAGCCCACCCCCAATAATAAAATTTTAAAAACTAGTGAACAGAGCATGCAGCCTCTTTAGAGCATTAGGAAAAGACACAGCCTATGAAACAAGGGCTTTAAAAAAAGAAAAAGAAATTCAGATCAAAGGCACAGGAAATAGCTTCAATAAAGTAATAGAAGAAATTTTTATTTTATTCTATGCATATGAATGTTTTTGCCTACATGTGTGTATGTGCACCATGTGTGAATCTAGTACCTAAAGATGTCAAAAGAGGGAGCTGGATCTCCTGGAATTGTAATTGCAGATGGTTGTGAGCTACTAGCTAGGTCCCAGGAATCAAATGCAGTCCTAAGAGTAGCCAGTGCTCTTAAATGCCGAGCCATCTCTCCAGTCCCCTTTTCATCCCATTAAGAAGCATGAAGTACAATTTGTGTTGGCTGACTACTGAACATGGGGCCTGTCCTGAAGTGTGTTTGATATATCCAGTGTCACTCAATTAAAGAAAATAGATTTTCTCTCTCCAAGCAGGTATCATGAATAGCTTCTTGGCTAAAGTGGGACAGCCAAACTTGGTAATGTGTTTGCATTCTCATGGTGGTACTGGTTTTGAAGGCATGCATGAAGGGGTTATAAAGAACAGATGAGGCTTGGTACTTGTACCAGGACTAGAGTCTGTTGTATGATGTTTCTGGCCTGGACTTTTGGGCCTAGCCTCATGGCCTGGACCTGAAGACCCACAGACCTGCAGACCCACAGAGACACACAGAAGCTTATATTAATTTTGTGCTGATTGGCCTTGGGCCCAGGCATATAATTTGCTAACTCTTGCTCTTAAACTAACTCATGACTCTCATCCTGTTCAGCCATGGGGCTCAGTACTTTTTCTCAGAGCAGCATTAAGTGTCTCATCTGCGTCTGCTTTTCTGGTGTGTCTGTGGCATCTCTGCTCTCTTCTTCCTATTCTAGAGTTTTCTTAGTCTGGTAGCTCTGCACATACCACCTGTCTGCCTTCAGCCAATCAGCGTTTTTATTAAACTAGTAGGCGGGACAATCATTTGCAATGTAAAATAATGGCCAGAAGAGACCATTGATGAAGCTGCAGCCTTAGTTGTAGTAGATCTCCCAGGATTGAAGGGTCATCAGAAGTTGAGGCTTGGCATCATGTATCAGGGTCAGAGTACCTTAAGAAAGCCCTGAATGGACTATTGGTAAAAGTACAGACCAGTTTCAACTGGAGGTTACAGCATTTTTGAAATGCCAGTAACATGGTACCACTGCCAAGGACATCAGCAGCCCTAATGTGGAGGTGGCCTAAACCCAGGCCTAAACAAGCTGTGTATGCTGCAGAGGACAGAACCAGAGAAGTGACCCAAGAACTTTGGAGGAACTCGGAAGATTATGAGTGAATCCCAGACATTGGACATTTGAGTTATTTATGCTTTGAAGTTTGAATTGGTTTTGATTTAATTTAGTTGTGACTGTATAATGGTTCTTCCCTCTTGAAATGAGAAAAATTTAACTTACTTCTGGCTTTATAGGAGCTCACAGTTAAGAGGCTTAAAGCTTTTAAAGAGACTTTGGAATTTTAGGGAGAATTGGGCTATTTTAAAGAGACTGAATTTGTAGCCAGGTAATGGTGGTTCATGCATGTAATCCCAGCAGTGGGAAGGCAGAGTCAGGTGGATTCCTATGAGTTTGAGGCAAGCCTTGTCTACATAGCAAGTTCCAGGACAGAGGAGGCTACACAGAGAAACTCTATCTTAAATCCCCCTCCATAGAAAAAGAGACTGAACTTTTAAGGTGTTTTAAGTTTTAAAGACTGGGAACTTTAAAATTTGGAATATGTTTTATATTGTAGTATGAAGGAAAGAAAAGGTTATAGTTTAATTGTAATGTCTCTGTGTGTCAAATTGATAGGGGCTCAATGGAGCTGTCATGTTCTGTGTCATCTTGATACAAACTTGAGCCACTTTGGAAGAGGGAATCTTGATTGAGAAAATACCCCCGCCAGATTGGCCTGTAGCATTTTCTCAATTAGTGATTGATGGGGGAGGGTCTATATCATTGTGATGGGGCCATCCTGAGCTGGTAGTCCTGGGTTCTATGAGAATGCAGGCTGAGTAAGCTATGGGGAGCAAACCAGTAAGCAGCACCCCTCCATGGTCTCTGCATCAGCTCCTGCCTCCAGGTTCCTGCCCTTCCTTAATTTCTGTCCTGACTTTCCTTAGTGATAGACTGTGATATGAACTATAAGCCAAATAAACCTCTTTCTATCCAAGTTGCTTTTGTTCATGGTGTTTATTACAGCACTAGAAATCTTGGATACTTCCTAAGCTCAGTGGGTTTTCTAAATGAAACACATATCTAAAGCATAAAACACCCATGTATAAGAGAAAACATATGATATTTGTCTTTTGGGGTCTGTGTGATCTCACTCAGGATTATTGTTTCTAGCTACATCAAATTATCTGAGAATTTAAGGATTTCATTTTTATTAACAGCTAAATAATATTATATTTTGTAAGTATACTGCATTTTCATTATCCATTCTACAGTTAATAAACATCTAGGGTATTTCCAGTTTCTATCTATTGTGAATAGAGCAATATTAAACATAGATGATTAAGTATATCTGTACCAAGATGTTGAGTCCTTTGTGTGTGTGTGTGTGTGTGTGTGTGTGTGTGTGTGTGTGTGTGTATCTGAATCTTCACAGCAAATGATGGTGTCCTTTGCAACACAGCAGATTTTAAGCTTCAGGATGTCCTATTTATTAGTTGTTGATCTTAATGCTTGTGCTAACAGTGTTCTGTTCAGAAAGTTCTTTCCTGTGCCAATAAGATTAAGCCAATTGCTTACTTTCTCTTCTACCAGGGTCAGTGTATCTGGTCTTATGTTTAGATACTTGATACATTCGGAGTTGAGTTTGGTGCTGAGTGATAGATATTGATCTGTTTTCATTCTTTTACATGCAGCTATACGGTTTCACTGGCAGCATTTTTTAAAGATGCTGATTTTTTCTTTGGCTTGTCAAAGTTCAGGCATCTGTAGGTGTGTAAACTTCTGCCTGGGCCTTCAGTTCTATTCCATTGATTTAATATGTCCATTTTTATGCCAGTACAATGAATGGCTTATTTTTCAATGGAGTCTTTAAAAGTCAGAAAGATTCAGACTGATGTTCCACAAGTTCTGAATGACCAAAGATGCCAACCATGGTAGTTTGAATGACAATGGTCTTATGGACTCATATGTTCAATATTTGGTCCCTAGCTGGTGGAACTGTTTGGGAAGGATTGGAAGATGTGGCCTTCTTGGAGAAGGTGGAGGTTTCAAAAAGATTCCTTCCATTCTCAGTATCTTCTTTGGTGGAAAGTGGAAAATGCCAAGACATTTAACCTGCCCAAAAGGTCCTATCAACTGTTAACTACATATAAAGCCTCAGAGCAGGGGGAAAGTAGGTTGTTGATAAGGCCTAATCTCATGCAGATCTTGTACATATATCCACAGTTTATAGTAAGAAGTTTCTGGCCCAGCCTAACCCCAATGTCCAGACCAAGAATCCCAGATAATCACACAAAGTCTTATATTAATTACAAGCTGATTAGCCTATCTATGGCTTGGGCTTATTACTTGCTAACTCTTATGCTTTAAGTTAACACATATATCTGCTTAGCCACGTGACTTGGTACCTGTTTGCTTCAGTTCAGCATTCTCATCCTGCTTTTTCTGTCTCTTGCTGGTATCTGCTGCTCTGCTTTTCCACTTCCCAGCATTCTCCCAGTCTAGTTGTCCCACCTCTACTTCCTGTCTAGCAACTTGACCAATCAGCATTTTATTAAACCAATACAAGCAACAAATCTTTACAAATTGTACAAGAGCAATATCCCACAGCAACAGCTGCTGTGGGTTCAACATCTATATCATGCCTGGAAATCAGCAATCTACACTTCCCTTCCTGTTTCTCAAGCTCTCACATTTTTTCTGTCTGTCTTAGTGTTTCTATTGCTGTGATAAAATACTATGATCAAAAACAACTTGGGAAGAAAAGGGTTTGTTTCAGTCTATGCTTCCACATTTGAGCCCATCATTGAGGGAAGTCAGGACAGAAACTCAAGGCCAGAACCTGGAGGCAGAAACTGAAGCAGAGTACATGGAGAGGTACTGCTTGATGGCTTGCTCCCCATGGTTTGCTCAGCCTGCTTTCTTATAGAACCCAGGACCACCAGTCCAGGAGTGGCACCACTTAGCATGGCCTAGGCCCTTCCATATCAATTACTAAAATGCAGCTGGGTAGTGGTAGCACATGCCTTTCTTTAATCCCAGTAGTCAGGAGGCAGAGGCAGAAATATCTGTGAGCTTAAGGGTAGCCTAGTCTACAGATTGAGTTTCAGGATAGCATGAACTATACAGAGAAACTCTGTCACAGAAAACAAAACAAAAATTTTTAAAAAGAAAAAAATGCCCTATTGTTTTGTGATATATTTCGATTATGACCCTCCCAAGACTGCCAATGAAGTTTACCTTGAATCAGAGAGTGAATCTAGCTACTACTAGCTGACCAAAACGAGCCAGAGAGGTTTTGGAGGACCAAGGACATATAGAGACACAGGAAGTAGCGCGATGGGGCTTAGAGAGTTTCTCAGCCCTTTTGGATAGAGGAAGGAGAGAAGGAAGGAGAGGAGGTCACTGGTCACTTCTCTGCCAATTCTCTGATCATTTAGGTTCTTAGCCCAATATCCGACTCCTGAGTTTTTATTGATAAAGAATAATTAGATGAACACTTCGCATCAGGCTTGCCTACAGGCCAATCTTATGAAGACATTTTCTCAATTGAGAGTCTCTTTTCCCAAATGGCTCTAGGTTATGTCAAGTTGACATAAAGTTCTCTAGAACATTGTTCCTTCTTCAGGATTCCCTGAGCCCTAGAAATGATGAGATCCCAATTTTTGCTCGGTATCCTACAGCCATTTATCTCTGCAATCACTACTGATGGCTGCAAAATGAAACTTCACTGATAAAGCTGACAGCATAGGCGTAAACACAATTATTTTACGTGATTGATAGTGACACCATGTCCATTTATTAAACAAACAGCAGTAGCTTCCCCACTATGACCCAAGACCCCCCCCAAAGCCCTGGACTTTTGACTGGATTTAGAGTATTAAACATGAATTCTTTCCTGTGAGCCGATATCAAATCCGGTGAGGAAGCTTGCCACACACTTGCCACTGTTGCACCGAGAGCCTCATCTTGCCTGGTTGGTTAGTATTGTTGCACACAGGGTTCAAAGATGTATGAGAGTGTTAGTAAGAAATCTTACTCAGAAGTCTGCATAACATCTTCTGGCACTAAGGGTTAACCAGCAGGGAGGACACTTCCAGATATGCCCTGGGCTAACACATGTGTTGTCTCCAGCAATAGGGCCTTACTGTCTAGTTCTGGTGGGCAACCAGCAACAGTGGCAACTCCTAAGGTTGTTTTGGGGGCTTCATAAGCCTCCATAACAACTCATACAAAGTGGTCCATCTTTGACACCATGCGTTTTGTCAAATAACCTATGGCCATTGGGAGTAGCTTTATCCACCCAGACAGGGTACAGTACTGCTCAAATTCTTTTTTAAAATTTGGATTTCTTGGTTAACTTATCAAGTATGAGCTCTCCTTATGCCTGTTTCATATAGCATTAATTTTGGTTACCCTCCCCCATTTCTCTACTCCATCTCCCCCTTGCTTGAACCTTCCCACTCCCAGTATCCTCTTTTCCACTTTCATATCACATGTGCTCCACTACTCCCTCTTAAAGAATATTTTTCTCTTCTCATGGGCTTCTTTATCATTTTCTGGACTCTATACGCACGCATTCCTACATAAATGTACATATAAAAGCCAGAAGCTAGGATCTACATATAAGAGAGAACACGTGGTGTTTGGCTTTCTGAGCCTGAATTACCTTACTTAATATAATCCTTCCCATCTGTTTTCTTCCAAATTTCATTTTTCTTTATGGCTCAGTAAAATTCTGTTGTTGGCTGGGGATGTGGCTGAGTTGATAAAGTTCTTGCTTATCATTCATGAAGCTCTGGATTTGAGCGCCCCACCACCACATAAAATCAGGGGTGATGACACATGTCTATAACCCCAGACCTTGAGAGACAGAGGTAGATGGGTCAAAAGTTCATGATCATCCTTAGCTACATATTGTCATAGTGAGCTTCAGGCCAACCTGGGCTATGAGAGACCCTGCCTCAAAAAAGTCCATCGTGTATATGTACTGTCCCATTCACTTGCTAATATAAATAAGGTAGTGCTTTATTTATGGGTGTGAGAATATTTCTACAGACTATGAAGTCCTTCAGGTACATGCCCAGGTAATGGTATATCTGGGTCATTCAGAATTTCTATTTTTAGCTTTCTGAGAAATTTCCATGCTGGCTTCCATGATAGTCATAGCAGTTTGCCAGTCAACAGTGTCTTTGTAGGGTCCTCTGTCCTTATATCCTCACCAGTATTTGTTTTCTTGATGACAGCCATTCTGACAGGGGTGAGACAGAATCTCAAAGTGGTTTTACTTTGCTTTATTCTGATGTCCAATCCTTAGAATACTGTGCACTCCACAGTATTTATTGGTCTTTTGTGTTTCTTCTGAGAACTCTCTATTCAGTTCGTTAGCCTTAAGTGTTTTTCTTGCAGTGTTTAGATCTTTGGTGAAGAGGTCAGGTGTGGTTGCACACATCTGTAATTGCAGCACTTGGGAGGTAGAGACAGGAGAATCATCAGGAGGAGTTCAATGTCAGCTTCAGCTATGTAGACGGTTTTGAGCCTAACCTGATCTATATGAAATCCCCTCTCAAAAGTACAACAGTAAACAAACACCTTTTCATCTATTGTTTTTCTGTTCTTAGCATTTTATGTTCAATGTATGGAGATTTTTAAAGTCCTAAAACGTCTTCAAAAGAGTTTTATCCACTAATCTGGAAGCTTCCTCACTGACAGCTAGCTTTCATAGTGCTTTAAGGCGTTATGCGGGTTGCTGGGGAGACAAGATATCAATAGTCTTGTCCAGTTATGAGCCATACATACCAATATCAACCTACCAGGCAAGATGCTTACATGTGTAATTGTGGTATTACTACTATGAATTGGATTTGAAACCCTACCCATAGGCAGAAATCCATGCCCGTCTCAATGGTTAAGAGAGTGTACTACTCACCTGGCAGTGTGGGAGGCAGAGGCAGGCAGGTCTCTGTGAGTTCAAGGTCAGCCTGGTCTATAGATCGTGCTCTAGGACAGCTAAGGCTACACAGAGAAACTCTGTCTTAAAAAAGTAAAAAACTAAAAAAGAGCATGTACTGCTCTTGTAGAGGCATTAAGTTCCCAGATTCTTGTTAGGCTGTTCACAACTACATGTAACTTTAGCTCCAGGAGGATCCCATATCTCTGGACTCCATGAGCACCTGAACTCATGTGCACATACCCACACACAAATACCCAGACACACAGGTAGGTAAGTAGGGACACACACACACACACACACACAGTGGGGGAGAGGGAGATGGAGGGAGGAGGGATATGTCCATGGATGCACACACATACATAATTAAAAACAGAATAAATCTTTTTTAAAAAAGGGAAGAAAGATTAGGCCCTAAGAGGCACCTTAAAACTGTTGTTCAGCTAAATTGACGCAGCATCAAACTGCCTTCTAAATGTTTGTGTTTATACCCCCAGACAAATGCTGCTGTAAGCTTTAATCACGGATGCCTTTCCCCAGGGAATGGTGGTGAACAGATAGACTCATGGCTATGTAAGGCGCTGAGAGTAAGTAATGGTTGAATGCTCTGCCCACATCAAAACATTTACACTATCTCCTCTAAGGCTAAGGTAACATTGCGGAAGGGCAGGCAGAAAGAATGTAAGAACCAGAAGATAATGGAGAAATGCTACAAAACAGCATCTTCCAGGCAGGGCACAGTTATTGCAATCACAAACTCAGCAATCGCGAATGACTACAGACATGAATGAAGAATTTTACCACCCATTACTAATCTATTTCTGGATAGATTCAAGGAGAGGGGTAGTTATTGCATTTAGTTGTGTAGCCATTGGTAACTCCATCAGGCTCCGATAGTTTCAATCCAATAGCCATGTGCATGGCCGTGGGTAAACTAACGTAGTCATTAAACATAACCCAAAGTCATGAATCTGGGGAAGGGACTGATAGAGATTGGCGTGGATAATAGGAATGGGAGGGAGATGAGAGAGGACTGGGTGATCATAATCAGAATGCATTATATATACATATGAAAGTATCAGAAGTGAAATGAGCAAATGAAACCAGTCAGTTCTAATATCAATTGCAAGGTATAAATGGCCAATTTCATATGTCAGCTCACCTGAGTCATAAGATGTTTCCTATTCCTGCTACCTAGAAGTCTTCTATAAGATTGAATTCTAGAGACAGAACAGTGATTCCATTGCCTTAATAGTGAAGAGTGGCACCAGCCACTTTGGGTTCCTTGTGCCTGAGTCTATAGGCAAGGAAGGAAGTTATGATGTGGGCTGGAATGGTTGATCCTGACCACTAAGGGAAGGTAAAGAGTATTTTGGAACTCAGGGGGCCCTTAGACTCTAAGGCTTAGAGCATTTCTAAGTGTTTCTACAACTTGTGATTAATGTCAATGGAAAACAAGGACAGCTTAATCCAGACAGGACTACCAATATTCAGAAATGAAGGTTTGAATCATTCTAGGCAAAAAACTGTGAGCAGTTGAAAGAATGAGTAGAAGAAAGAAGTTAGTTATGAGTATTACATTGTAGTTGGTTGTTTTTACTCTTTGGGGGCCTGCTGCCAAGCTTCCGAATAAATACACTAAGACTCATTCTTACTTATGAATGCCCGGCCTTAGCTTGGCTTGTTTCTAGCCACCTTTTCTAATTTAAATTAACTTCTTTCTCTTCTTCTACATTTTGTCTATGGCTCTTTGCCTTTCTTTATTCTCCGTATCTTTCTTTCCTTTTACAGTGTCTGGCTGTGTGGCTGGGTTGCTGGCCCCTGGAGTCCTCCTCTCCTCCTTTTTCTCACTCCCTGCTCTTCTCTCTTTGTCCTTTTCTAAGGTCTAGAATTCTCCTCCTATTTATTCTCTGTGGTAGCCTCTCTATTTCTCTCTCCTGTCTCGGTATTGGCCGTTCAGCTCTTAGACCAAGCAGGTGTTTGAGGCAGGCAAAGTAACATAGCTTCACAGAGTTAAACAAATGCAACACATCTTTGTATCATTAAAAAAAATATTGCACAGCATAAACAAATGTAACACATCTTAAATCAATATTCCACAAACTACATATAACCAGGAGTTTAGTGACAGAAACAAAGCTTTTAATCATATTTTCTCCTTATTGTGATGAATATGAGTCAGGTATCTGTTTTCTTTCCTTTATTATTATTGCTTAGCTATATTAATTTTACATCAGTATTTGTTACACGATATTAAGAAGAAGAAACAGGGACCGGAGAGATGGCTCAGTGGTTAATAGAACTGGCTGCTCTTCCAGAGGACCCAGGATCAATTCCTAGCATCCACGTGGCAGCTCACAACTGTCTATAACTCCAGTTCCTGGATTGACTCCCTCCTCTGACCTCATCAGGCACATGGTGCACAGACATTCATGCATACAAAACATTCATAAAGTGTAATAAAACTATTTTTGTTAAAAAAGAAGAGGAAACATTTAAGAACGTTTCCTTTGCTTCTAGGGAGGGAGCAAGCATTTGTAACAGAATAGTTATGATATTATAAAACACTCACCAGAAGCAGCTTGGGGGGAAAAAGGAAGCCAGGACAAGAACTCAAGCAGGAAGAAAGGACTGAAGCAGAGGCCGTGGAGAAGCCCTGCTTACTGCCTTGTTCCTTTGCTGACATTCAGCTACCTTTCTTATACAGCCCAGGCCTACCTGTATAATGAATGGCACTGCTCACAGGGTCCTGGGACCTCCTACATCAATTAACAATCAAGAGAATGCCCATAGGCCAATTTGATATAGGTTCCCTTTGCCCAGGTGTGTCAAGTTGATAATTAATATTAGCCTTCACAGGTGATTAGATTGCTAGTATCTTTGTCCATGTCATTTTTTTCTGTCTTATTTTAGACACTGTGGCTTCTGACCTTCTTATGTAGCACAGACTGGTCCCAAACTATCCACCCTTCTTGGTCTCCCAAGTGCTTGTATTCAGGTGTGTACAACTTGACCCAATTCTTTATTCCTTAGTATTTTCATTGATTCTTTGGGAGTGCCACATCATGAACCCCAAGTACACTTACTTCCCAGTCCTCCCAGGTCTTCCCCCTTTGAAACCTCCCCAGAAAAAAAAGAAGAAAAGAAAAAATAGTCCAATTTGTAATGCCCTTATACTTACTAGAGCATGGTCCAACCCACAGTGGCCAGCCCCTTCAAGAAAACTAAGTCCTTCCCCACCAGCCAGAAGCCATCAATTGTGGAGAGGTAAACTTCAGTATCCTTATCACAATGTTTAAGACTTCTCTTGATGGCTTTTTATGGAGGTTATTACTTTGGATGGAGGTGGAGCCACACCCATTTCTTATTATTTTCATTTGAAGATTACATATGGTTTGAGGTGATGTATATGGTGTCCAGTTGCTAATGGACAGACGTATGATGGTGAGTTTTGTGAATTAACCGATTGAACCATAGGATGCCCAAATAATTAATCAAACCTTGTTTTTAGTATAATGATAATAGAGTGTTGGAATGAGACTAGCAGTCAAATTAGTAGTCTGAATGAAACAGATCCCTATCCCTAATAGGTGGGCCTCATTTGATCAGCCAGTTAAAGGCCCTGCTAGAGTCAAAAAGACTGGTGCTTCCAAAGAACAATACTTATATGACTGCTCTTGATTTGGGATATTGGGTTTTTTTTCTCTTGCCTTTAGACTCATGCTGAAACATTAGCTCTTTCTAGAACTCGAGCCTGACATTCTGTGTCTGGGACACAGATTCTCTGGGGTTCCTGGCTCAAACTTAAGTTTCCATTTTGCTGACTCAATCTGTGTAGATCTTGGAGCTTCCTCCCCATTAATTATGGTAGCCAATTAGTTATACTCTTTCTCCCATTCTCTCTCTGTCAAATTTTTGATGGTTCCATTTACTATCTTTCCACTTTGCTTGGGCTTTTAAATTTTAGCCTTTTTCTGAATTAGTAATATGCAGTATTATCTTTCTCATGCCAGGCATTATTGGTGAGCTAGCTATAGTTTCCAGCCAGCCATGTGGTCATGAGGAGAAATATGCACACTGTAATACTAAGCTGTGGCATTTAGTATGTGAGGTACATTAAATGCCTGTTGACCTGTGATATTTTTCACTGATTATGGGTTTACTAAGATGTGATCTCACTGTAAGTTAAGGAGCATCTATCTGTATTTACATGTCTATATTTCCTCTGTTTGTCTGGAGAGCTATTAATAATAATAATAATAATAAGGCGAGCTTCACTAGGAGGAGTTGAGGTGTAACCTTCAAGGAATAAAATTGAGGGGCTGATGATATTGTTAACCACAAGGCCTACACTACAACAGTGGCAGCTAGTGGTGGGTATCAGTAAAGAGGCCAGATGTTTAGAAAGTGGATTTTGAGTCTATAACCATTGAAATCATCAAACATCCTGGGTAATGGGATGGAGAGATGGCCCCTCTGTAAAGTGCCTTTCACAGAGGCATAAGGGCCTCAGTTTAGATCTCTAGTGCTCACATAAAAACTGAGGGGGGGTTTCATGAGCCCAGTGCTAAGAGTTGAGAAATACAGATAAGATCTGTAGGGTTGATTGGCCAGTCAGCCTAGTCTGTGTGTTCCAGTTCCAGTGAGAGATTCTATCTCAAAAACTAAGGTGGAGATTGGCATGGTAGCACACACCTTTAATCCTAGCACTTGGGAGGCAGAGGCAGATCTACAAAGAGAACTCCAGAACAGCCAGGGCTACACTGAGAAACCCTGTCTGGGGTAGGTGGTGGGTGAGATGGAGAGTAATCAAGGAAAACACCTGGTATCAATCCTTGCTTCTTTTCCATATGTGCGCATACACCATACATATACAGTAGAATATTGCTTTAAGGTGGGTTGCTTTTGTTTACGGACTATTTGCTTGATTACTGAGTCAGCGACTAGCTGACAGGGAGTGGAAGGGAGGAGCCAGGTGGAGTAAGGGCTTTTAAATGGGGGCCAAGGAGAAGGTGTTGGCCTCTTTGGAAGATTCAAGCAAGGAAAGGCTAGTTACTTGCTGTTCAGCCTCTCTGAGGGAGCAGAGTGCCACCTCAAGTTTTGAGTCTTGAGTTCTTTAGAGGCATAGAGGTTGAGATTAGCTCCTGCAGTAGCTTTGAAAGAGTCTGTGCCTGAGGGAACAAAATGCCCTCAGGCTGCAACCTTGCAGCCTAAAGACCCGCAGGGTTGCAGTTAAGGAATGAGAAGGAGCCTGGAGGGTGGGAGTAACAAAGGAGAGTGAGCGCTGCGAGATTTCCCTAGGATGGAGGGTGTTTTGTCCCCCAAAAGACCACCAAGGAGTTCTAAAAATTAAGCACCAATAAGGTAAATTTCCTGTATGACATCTAATAAAAGTTATAGGCATGTGGCTAGGGATGAGGCTTATCAGCAGAGAATTTGTCTAGAGTGCTCACGGCGCTACATTCCAGCATGTAGTTCAGCTTGTAAGGTGTCTGGCCTCAAGCCTAATGACTTGAGTTTGATCTCTGGGACCTACATAGTGGGAAGAGAAAACTGACTCTTGGTAGACACAAATACATTCATGCATGCATACACACACAGGTAAATAACTATTTGTAATAAAAAATTTAAAAAGGCTGTAGGTTCAGTGTTCAGCAAACATAATTACAATGCAAAGGAAAATTGTCAGGCGTGCAAAGAAGCAGAAAAAAATACATAAGCACCAATAGGGCAAAACACAGGAAAATTACCCAGATGATAGAATAAAAAGAAAAATATTGGTGTATGTCATAGCAAAAGTGATAGCAGATACCTTTAATACCAGCACTAATGAGGGAGAGACAGTCAGATCTCTGAGTTCAAGACCAGCCTGGGTTACATACTGAATTCCAGGCCCGCATGGGCTGCAGAGTAAGAACCTGTCTTAAAATCTGCACCATATATTCAAGAAAGCATTGCAAAGTATAAACACAGTTGAAATAACAATACCCAAAGGAAGCTCTTTTAGACAGACTTTTGTCATCCTCTACTAATAGCTGAGACCCAGTCTTCATTGGAAACAACATGCCTGTGGTTCATCGAATGGTTCAACTTACTGGAAATCTTTTTTGGAACTTGTCTGAAAGCCACCCTCTAGGATATTAAAGAAAGCAATTCATGTAAGGTTTTTCAGTCAGTTGTTTTGTTACTGTGAGGTAACCTGAGGTAGGCTAAAGTTATATTTAAAAAGAAACAGGGTCTGGAGAGAGGGCTTAGCAGCCATGAGCACCTTCTGCTCATGCAAAGGACCTAGATTTTGTTTCTAGCAACCATACCAGACAACTCAGAACTGCTTGTGACTCCAGTTCCAGAGGAACTAACACCTTCTTTTGGCTCCCAAAGCACCTACACACATGTGCTGCATATACATATAGGTGCATGCACACCCACCCACTCACCCCCACACTCTCCCCCACACAGAAATAAGTAAACCTTTTCTAAAGGCTTATTTAGCTCGAATTTTTGAAGGTTAAAGTCTAAACAGCTTAGGACAAGCAGTGATGCTGATGGCAAGAGAATATATGGTAGCAGGCCGTCACATTGCCAGATAAGAAGAGAGCGGGGATCCCCCAAACCTCCCAATGGAACCTTATCAATTAACCTTAGGATTCCATACACCTCCACCTCTTTTTGTTTTGAGACAGGTTCTCACTGAGTAGCGCCAGCAGGCCTGGAACTCATTATGTATACCAGTATATTAGGCTGACCTTGACTTCCTAAAGTTCTGGAGGCCTTTGCCTCCAGAGTGCTGAGATAAAAGCCCACATCTTTTTTTTTTTTCTGTGTATGGGTGTTTTGCCTGCATGTATGTCTGTGTACTATGTGCATGCCTGTTGCACATGGAAGCCAGAAAATAGGGGGGGGGTAATCCCTTTGGACTGAAATTACAGACAGTTGTAAGCTACCACATGTGTATAGGGAATTGAACCAGGGTCCTCTGGAAGAACAGCCAGTGTGTTTAAGCGCAGGATCTCAGTATGTAACTTAGGCTTCTGAGTGCTGAGATAATAAGGCATATTCCACTATATCCAGTCCCATTCCCCACCCCCAAGGACTATCCCACCATGTTACAATACTACCACCATCCTGGATGGGGACAAGCCCCCAACATGTGAATCTTTGGAGGACATTCAAATCATAGCACAGGAGTGAGTGTAGTAAGAAGTTTCTGGCCCCTGCCTAGTCTCAAGGTCTGAACCCACAGTCCCAAATAATCACACAAAGTCTTATATTAATTACAAGCTGTTTGGTCTATGGCTCAGGCTTATTAATTGCTAGCTCTTATCTTTAAGTTAGCCTGTATTCTCCTCCCTTCGTCCCTCCCTTCCATCCACAATTGAACTAACTCAGGAGGGTTGGTGCTAGCTTCTAAACTCACAATGTGAAATTCCCCCTCCCCTAGCTCCTTTATTTTTTTTGGTAAAAACACCCCCCCCCCTTCCCTCTGTCCTTCCTCCTCTCCATCCGTTTCTCAACTGAACTCAGGGGGGTCAGTGCCCTAGTTTCTAAAGTGGCAATGTGAAACTCCCGCATTTAGCCAGACACCGGGAGAAGTTTCAGGCATCTACTAAGAGAGCACACAGAAAAGCAAAATTCTTCAGGTTTCACTCCACTGCCCTCTACTGGTAAAGCTTCAGTGCCTCCTGGCAGAGGAAAGCAATATTTCAAAGACTCAGATCCATTTTCAGAGTAGACAAAAAGGTTGAGTTTGAAGGGGGGGTGCCTTGGTAGGTGGTGATCTATTCCTTTGGCTGACCAGTTTCCATGTACACCACTCTACACACATCTGAATTTGTATTGTCATAAACAATGAGTAGGCTCGGTGTTGCACAAAGGGGCACACAAAGTGAAAGGCAATTCTTTTTTCAAAAGAGGTGCTTCTGAACCCACATGGGGCTACCAACACATGGGCCAACAGTGCTCTGGTGTTTTCTCCTGAGGTAGGTGGTTAACTGCGTCCCATCCCTTTAGCGGGTGTTTGCCTTGCCAAACAGATGCAATAGGCACAGAGAGAAAGGAGGTTTGGGAAATCTGAGTTCTTGCCAGGCTAAGAAACTTTGATTTTCAAAAACTGTTTCTCACTATCCCCCATCTTTTTTTATACATTAAAAGAAGCGTTTCTAGCATATACTAGCTGTTTGAAGTCTCTAGAATAGTACCTTATTGTTAGGATAAATGATGGTTGAAACATGGTTTAAGGTGGTCCCTTGACCAAGCCATTGATATTGCTCAGCTGGAATGTGAAGTTTTTACCCTGTCCAGAAATTCTATTCTCTTGAGCAGCATTTTTGTCTTAACAGGACTTTACTATGATTTTATTATGTTTCCCTTCTGAAAAAGTAACCCGATAGGAGTTTAGGAGCCACATTAGTAAGCATCAGAGTCCTCAAAACACATTTGGCATCTTTGGCCTCTGGCAAGATAGGGCTGCCAACAGTACCAAGGACATTTTTTGGCATTTACTTGAGAAGAAAATTGGCTGGTTTTCTTTAGGGTCTTTTTACCTTAAAGGGCCTTGTCAATTTTCCACCTCCTGTTCTTACCATCCTTCTGCCTCTAAAGAGGTAACTCTGGCTGCCATCATAGCATTAGAGCAGTAACTAATCTGGCTTCTTCCAGTTGAATTTGTGGCTTTGCGTATGGTAGTTTGGGGGTACCCCCTTCAGAGATCTTAATTAAAGGACCCCAACTGTCAGTGTAAAAAAAAAAAACCTACTTATTTCCAGAAAAAGATGTGAGGAAGAAGTAAAGGCAAGAGTTATCTTAGGCTTTCAGGGAAGAGCCAACGAATCAAGAAAAGCCAGAAGATAATATCCACATCAGTCCGGTAGAGTCTCTTCATGGGCTCACAAGAACATCCATCTACTGAACTCTTTTCTTCTGGCCTCCATGTCTGGACTCTGCAGTGATGAACCCTGGACCTGCCTTCAGCATTCTGGTTGCAGCTGGAGTGCCTAGAATCACATGGGGTCCCTTCCAGATGGCTTCTATGTAGGGAGAAAAAATGTAACCATGTTTTGATTTTAGGTTAAAATAAGAGGGGGCCTATCTCTTTTGTCAGGCAGATGCTGCAGTGTGCCTGGGTCTGAAATCTTATATCTAGGCAACATTTTTATTATTATTATTAAGCAGAAAATCACCAGTGAGAAATAGTTGTCTTAAATAGCATTGCATATAGATTCAAGTCTAATGTCTGGGAAGTGTGGCCACTTGGACTGTTTTGAAAATCATATCCATCACTTTAGTGTTTTGGTTTTCTTTCTTGCTGGGGGGGTTTAAGACCATGACTTAGTTTAACACCATGTCTTAAATCTCTTGTTTCAAATGTCAAGGCCAGTTGAGGATCTGACCCTGAAAGGTCACTTGGATTTCTTTTACCAGTTGTTCCATCTTTGTGAAGATGAGACTGGCACGAGCTTGGCTTTGCTCTAAAGCACAGAAGAAAAATCTGCTGTGTCAACCCCCCACTTGGTAGACCGAACACTGGTTAGAATTCACCAGGAGGGGGTCTCTAAGGCCTCCCTGAACAAGATGAAAGCTATCCCACAGATTCCTGGGACTTAGTTGACCTTGGCCTGGTAAGAGGAAAAATATTTTTCTTTAAATCTCTCTGACCACATTAGTGGTCAAAATCTTGAACAGCCAGAAAATCATCAGTCTCACTAGTCCAGTACTTTTAACTACTGTGTAATATTTAGATAAAGCTTGGGCAAAACCCAAACACTTCTAAATAAACTTTTATTATCCATACATTTTAATCTTTAAGCCAGTCTTTGTAACTGTTAGAGACTGGGGTGGATAGGTCTACTGATTTAAACAGAGGTTTGACATCAGTATATTGAACTTTGAACTTAGCAATCTTAATATCATTGTGGTGGTTTAAATTTGAACACTTGGTCCCCAGTTGGTGGTGGTGTTTGAGTTTAGGAGGTGTGGCCTTGCTGAAAGAAGAACATCACTGGAGGTAGGCTTGGGGGTTTTAAAAGTCACACACCATCTTAGTGCTCTTTCTTGGCTTCCTACTTTAAGTTCAAGATGTGAACTTGACTCAGATTACTGGTGTAGCTGCCAAGCCTGCCACCTCAGCTCTGCCATCACTAACTCTTATCCCTCTGAAGCCAGAATCCCAAATAAAGCCTTCCTTCTATGAGCTGCCCTGGCCCATGGTGTTTTATCACAATAGAAAAAGATCTAACACAATCATATACATCATCCTAAGTCTCATCTTTTGCATACCTTAAATAACTTTCTCAGACATTTATAACTCTCTAGTTTTCTTTTCCATTCTGGAAACATCCACATATTCTAATTTTGTACAAAAATTTTGTACAAATTCTTCTTTGCTAAAACTGTTTACAGTTTTACATCCTGTTAACATTTTCTTTATTTGCTGGTTTTCTTTCTTATTCATTTATTACCATGAGACATAAAATCGTTAACAGATAAATTTACCATTTGTTGTGAGAATTTTCTCTCTGGGGAGGAAACTAAAAATATATATCCTCTCCTCATAAGACCCTTACAGAACATGATGAGGGGTGACTGACAGGCATCCACTGCCGGGAACCAAGGCCTGTGCTGGCTGCAATAAAAGCCATTTTCACCTAATTTAGAAGCTAAGTTTACGGAGCCTACGTGACATACCCCAGTTCTTCAGGAGTGAGTAAGTGCAACTTCCTGCCAAGTAAGACCCTTAGCAGGTTTTTACCCTTAACTCTCTAGGAATGCAGCCCTATCGCCCTGTCAGATAAGAACACCTGTAACCTTCCTGAGACAGGATATCCCACAGACTAGATTGTTTAGTAACCCCTCTTCCCCATTCTTCCTCACACAGCCAGCTTCCTGCCTCACTTGCTTTCTAACCCCCCTAAGAAAAATAAAAATTGCAGCTTGACCAGAACTCACTGCCCTGCTGTCATTTCTCCTGTCTCTCCCCCTCCCACTCACCCTCTTCTGTTCCAGGGTTCCTGCTCTCGTTGTAGACCCCACTGGCCGGGGAAAGCCACACTGGAAGGTATTTATGATGGTTTCCCCATAGCCACATAGGCAGAGTTCTCCTAGCTTTTCCCAACCTACCTACTCTGACTCCTCCTTAAAACCATGAGGTTGGGTATGATTAGGGAAGAATTGCATACAAGTGGTTTGGAGGAGAAGCTGTAATTATACTCAGGTGAAAATCCAGTGGCGCTCCTTACCCTCTCCTTCTATGAATGGACATTTGCAATCAACAAGCCACAGCTGGTTTTATGAAGATCACAATCATTTAGCTTATATGCTTAGCAATGTGCAATGCCACCTTAATATGAGAAGTTGAATCCACGTCACTTACGTAGTTTAATGTACTAAATTAATATTACCTGTGACATACTAATAAACTATGAGCCTTTGTAATTTTCCAGATAAACTTTATAGAAATAACAAGACAATCTTTATACAGTACATAGAATCATATAACATAACCATATTTTTTGGTTTTGTAATTGTTGTTTGAGATAATGTGGTCAGAAGTTTCTGTGTTCCATTCAGCCAGTCCCACAGCCATTTAGTCCCAAATAATCACACAAAGATTTATATTATTATAAACTTTGGCTCTATGGCTCTTACTCTCAAACTACCGCATGATTCTTATCCAGGTTTAGTCATGTGGCTTGATACACTTCCCTCAGAGTACCATTGCTTCCTCTGTGTTTGACGGGCATCTCACACTCTGCTCTTCTGCTTCCCAGAATTCTCCTAGTCTGGTTGCCTGTTTCTACTTCCTGTCTAGCTTCTGGCCAATTATCATTTTATTAAACCAATATTTACAGTGAAAAATATTTGCAGTGTAGAAGATCATAGTCCTGTAGCAAGATAGGGTCTCTGTAGCCTTAGGTGTCTTGGATTTCACTATGTAGACCAGGCTGGCCTTGAACTCAGAGTGCTACCTGCCTCTGTTTTGAATGAGTATATATAGTAAACACATGGAAGTAGCAAAGCTATAGAAAAATATAATTGTTTACAGCATTCCTCAAGACTCAACTAAGAAATACCTACTAAAACTATGATGCTGGAGTTACTATTGAGAGATTGTAGACAGAGGGTCCTCTCTGCCCTCTCAATACACACTCCATTAGCTGTTTTTTTTAAATATCACAGACCTCTTTATGAGATAAATTTTAGTATAAAAAAGGTATTATTCCTTCATAAAACTGAATCCCATTGGTTTATACTGGAAAGAAAGCTTGCAGCTGAGTCCAGTGATAACTGGACAGACCTAAAGCACTGTCTTTCTTACAACCTGTATAGATTTCTCATCATCTGTTGGGTCATGCACTGGAAAATGAGATTAGCAAGAGAGAGAACACACACACATATACAATTAGTCCTATGTGAGACAAAACATTTGATTTTAAAGAGTCACCCTTTGATATTTTTCAGCTTTATGAGGTCACAGGTGGGTGACAGTCCGCACGCAAGATAAAGTAGTATCAAGGTAACAGATGAGTCTGCTCTTACCAGTGTCTAACCTGAGACCCTCAATAGCTAGACTTGGAAGCAGGTACCCACAATTATTTTGGGTGTGCTTGCAAATGGAGGCAGACAAGAAAAACTTATTAAGTACTCTCCCTCCTATAAAGGGATCATAATATAATGATTATATGAGGTAAGAAGGTCTTGGTTCTTTTGTGGGTTGAACCTCCATCATTCCCCCTTTAAACATCCTCCTTGTCCACTCTTCTTAAATTTATAAACTGTCAGGCCATATTACATTTCTCAATCTATGTAGAAAGGCAAGAAGAACTGCAGAGTGAATTTCTCTTTGTTTGAGACAATTTCTCTACAGCCATGGCTGTCCTGGAACCCACTTTGTATAGAGCAGGTTGGTCTTAAACGCACAGAGATCTGCCTGCCTCTGACTTTCGAGTGCTGAGTTTAAAGGCGTGTGACCCATGCCCAGCTTGTGAATTTCCTTTTAAAGAGGTCTACCAGTCAATGTGGATTTGAAAAGCCACATTATAATTTACCACATGCAGTCTTAGATTAATTGCTGTAACTTCAAGAAAACCAGAAAATAACAGAAAGTAAAAGAACCCGGAAAGGATGGCACCAGCATCTTCTTTTCCTTAGCTTGTCAATGTAATTGTAATGGGAAAATGAAAGGAATAGCACGGCAAACGCATCCAGGACTTGCACAGGTAAAAACAAAAGCACAAAGCAAGCATGGAGCAAAAACACCTCAAGAAGGGAAAAAATGAGAAAAACAGGCAAGAAAGATGCCAGGCAAAAGGAGCTGGCATTAAACCCCAGCACAGCCTACATCTCCAGCCCCCTGCCAAGCAGAAATTCTCCTTGTCTCTAAGAGTTGTAGCCAATGCCTTGCAGAAGCATATCTAGCATCTGGCAATCTATCCTTTGGGGTCCTGGTTGGGAATTTTTTTTCTGGCCTACTGCAAATTTACATGAACTTTCCAACTTTAGCTATTTCAAAGGATCGGCCCCTTTGATACCTGGCTAGTGTTGGAGGCACATGGCTGAGGAAATTCTTAAGTTTCCCCCACCCCCGGAAACCAGTAATGCATCATGGCTGTCAGAAACTCATTGAAGTGTGTGATGAATGCAAACTTTCTATGAGAAGCTCAAAGATCGCAGAAGTAGCTGCTGCTGCTCTGGGTGAAGAGTGGAAGGGTTTTGTGGTCTGAATCAGTGTCAGGAATGACAAACAGGGTTTTCCCATGAAGCAATGTGTCTTGACTCATAGCAGGGTGCACCTGCTGTTGAGTAAGGGGCATTCCTGTTAGAGACCAAAGAGAACTCAAAAGAGGAAAGGCAATTCTGTTCAGGATGTGTTGTGGATGCCAATCTGAGTGTTCTCAACTTGATTGTTGTATAAAAAATAAAAATAAAGGAGAGAAGGGGATATTCCTGGACTGACAGATAGCACAGTGCCTCTGCAGTTGGGGCCCAAAAGAGCTAGTAGAATCTGAAAGCTTTGCAACCTCTCTAGAGATGATGATGTCCACAAATCAGAAAGGCCTTCAACAAAGAAGGTAAGAAGCCCCTTAGCACCAAAGCACCTTAAGTTCAGTGTCTTGTCATTCCACAAACGCTGATGTAATTCTCTGAGAAAACAGTGCACTAAGGAAAACAAGCAGGAGCTGCAGAATGTACTAAAGCTTTTGCCAAGAGAATGAAGAAAGCCAAAGAAAACCACGGGGGATGCTGAGAGATGTAGGCTGAGAGCTTCTAAGTCCGAGTTCAGTCAGTATTAAGCCCTTGTGAGTAAAAATAAGTGGAGTGGAGAGATGGCTCCTTACCCAGGTTCAATTCTCAACACTCACATGGCAGCTCACCACTTCTGTAACTTCACTTCCTGTTAGGGAACCTAACACCCTCACATAGACATACAAAATTCCAAGGCCTATAATATAAAAATAGGTAAGTTATTTTTTTAAGCAATGAATAAATTATTAGATACTGAATATAAAAAGAGGGGGTATGGCGATCCCCTCAGGACTCAGTGGTACTGCGAAGTGGCTTCACTAACCAAGATGGTGGTGAAAGCCATGGGACTTCATAGTGCTGCCAACCAAGATGGTGCCGTGTTGTGTGATTGTCTTCATCTTGATGATATCACTAACCAAGATGTCATATGGTTGTCTTTATCTTTATGATGTCATCAGTCAAAGTGGTGACAAACTACATGACCGCTTTTTGTTTATAGTGAGCTCAGTTCCATGATTGACTGAGCCCATCACCATAGTGCCACCTTTGGGCAGCTGCTCCTGCTTTGTAGAAGAGAGCAGGCTCAGCAAGCCAGTGATCAGCACTCCTCCATGGCTTCTGTTTCAGTTCCTGCCCTTAGGTTCCTGCCCTGAGTTCCTGTAGGGCTTTCCTTCATGGCGGACTATATGACATAAGCTGAAATAAACCCTTTTATCCACAAATTGCATTTGGTCATGGTGTTTATCACACAAATAGAAGTCAAATTAATGCCAAATCAATTTGTGAAATTTATATTACTAATTTAGTAGCTTTGTGAGACACTTTAAGTTAGAAAAGCAGCTGCCTGGGGACATGGGAGTACTAACCACATCAAATGACTATTTCTCACCCTCACCCTATATCAGATTCATGGTTTTCCAGGACTGGAGAAAGAGGTAAAGAAGGGAGGGCACCATGCCTAGAGAGAGAGAGAAAGAGAGAGAGAGACAGAGAGAGAGAGAGAGAGACAGAGAGAGAGAGACAAAGAGGGGATACAAGAGTTAAAGTTAGGTTTTGGAGGTCTCTTGCATTGTTCAATCTCTTCTTAGTCAGGCAAGAAGGGTTATATTGAGTAGGGTCGGGGAGCCTCTGGGCTGGCCAGAGGAATTGCTTTCTCCTGTCTGGAAGAATGTATTTCCTTTATTTTTCTTGCTGCTTGTTTTGTTTTGATTATTTCCCACTCTGACCCTTAATCCTTATATGTTCAATACTCCATTTCTAAGGAGGAAATTTCTCACATATAATTGAGAGTCCCTTAGAGGCATGGCCTCTCACTCATGTACTCTTGAGCAACAGCTAAAAATATTCCAACTACCAAGAAAACACTTTGCTATTCCCAACCTTTATTACTCTTAGCCTGTACACAGACTTGTCCAGTCACCATGGTGCTACCTTGAGTCCTTTCCTGCATTGCCAAAACCTTTTTGTAATGGAAGCATTATTGATTCAAGAGTTAGTTCACCCAAGACTTTGGAAGCCATAGCAACAGAAGAAAGGAACACCTATCTCCCAAGGGAGGGGAATCTTAACACTCTCCCAGATGGGTTTGATACCCAGGGTGACCCTCCAAATTCTTAGACACAGTGAATATTTTCAGTGTCACACAAAAGAACACAAAAGCAAAAGTATCTTGCCTAGGCAATTATCTTTATAAAAACGGCTGTAAGGAATGAAAACGAGGCTAGTAACACACCAGGGCTCCTGTCTTTTATCTCTGGCATTGGTAAGGTTTTGCAGTCTCACTAATTGGTACAATGGAATAGGGGAAGGTTTGGGAAATATGTCCTTGCCAGGCTAACTATCTTTGTGGGTTTTTTTTTGTTTTGTTTTTTTTTAGTATGTAAAGAACTTCATTTCTACCTAACGAGATATGGTGGTTTTAATGAGAATTCATGTTTGAATATTTGGGCTCTAGTTAGTGGAACTGTTTGGGAAGGATTAGAAAGTTTGGCCTTTTTGGAGGAGGTATCACTGGGAACAGGCTTTGAGATTTCAAAAGATTAGTACCACTCCCAGTGTATCTGTATGCCTTCTACTTGAGGATCAAAATGTAAGCTCTCAGTTTTTCCTTCCACCATGACTTTGTTCCACCATCATAGTATATTTTTTAAAAAAGCATAAGCCCCAAATAAATTTTTTCTTCTATAAATTGCTTTGTTCATGGTGTTTCATCACAAAATAGAAAAGTAGCTAAGACATAAGATACATTTGGCATGGTATTATACTCCTGTAATCCCTAAACTTGGGGAAAACAGGAGTTTAAGGTCAGCTGCCTCATGTAGAGTTTGACACTAGCCCACACTACATGAGACCGTATCTTTTTCTTTTCTTTTTTTTTTTTTTTTTTTTAACTAGTCAGGGTTTTACTGTATATCTCTGGATGTCCTGGAACCCAATTTGTAGATCAGGCTGGCCTTGAACTCACAGAGACCAACCTGTCTCTGACTCCTGAGTGTTGGAGCCAAAGACTATGTCTTAATAAAAAAAAACCCACAAAGATATAGTTCTTCTTACATAAGACAAGAATTAATCTTTTACCAAATGAGAGACAAGTCCTAGGAGCCATTGTATTCATCTTTTTCATCAATTCTCTATTCCACTTTCCCATTTAAAGAAACGAGTCACATTTTAGTTGTTGTACGTGTGTGTGTGTGTGTGTGTGTGTGTGTGTGTGTGTGTGTGTGTGTGTGTGTGTGTAGGGTGTGCTTGTTGGACTTTCCCTCCACCATGTGGGTCAGGGAAATGAACTCAGATCAGTAGATTTGCCCACTGAGCCACCTCATTACTTGCCCATTTTTATTTTTAACCCTCATGCATTTAGGCTCATTTTGAACTTGCTGGACACTGAACTTTGGAACCTCCTGACGTCATCTCCCGAGTGTTAGGCAAAGGCATATACTACCATTCCTAGCTTATGCAGAGCTCGAGATCTAACCAAAAGCTTCATGTATCAGACAAGCAGACACTCTTCTAATAGAGCTACCTCTCCATGCCCTCTCAATGCAGCCCTTGACAACTTGGAAATCACTGTGTAGACCTGGCTAACCTTAAACTCACCCACCAGAATCTGCTTATCTTTGTCTCTTGAGTGTGGGGATTGAAGATTTGTGTGCTCCACTACACCAAGGACCTTCTCCTCCTCCTCCTCCTTCTTCTTCTTCTTCTACAAGATCTCTCTCACTATCTAGCCCAGGCCTGTGGGGAGTAGAGAAAGCCTTAGGTAAATGTGTAACTGAAACGTTAAGTGGATGTGTATTATTAACAAGGATCAAGACCTCAGATCCATGGGAATTGGTAAAGCCTTCCTCAGGTTAGGTCAAAACTGCAAAGTCCTCTTCTAGTCCTTGTGTCCATGTTGGCAGTGTGTACAAAAGTTGGCAACCATAGCTTCCTCTTTCCAGATAACTGTAACTTAAGACAGCTCTCCTCCAAAGGCCAACTAACTACTCTGTAAATACAGACTACAGCCACTTGATTCCAGTTTTCCATATGTAGATCTGTGTACCCTTTCCTTCATTCCTTCATCATCCCAGTCAGGTTCCCACGACAAAGCCATGCTAGACACAGCACAGACTGGCCTCAAACTCATAATATTCCTGTCTCAGCTTTCCAAGTGTTGGGATTACAGGAGTAATCCAAACATATCTTATTAAATAGAAATAGAGTTGTTTTGTTGTATACTATAAGAAATGGGTTTTTTAAATTACATTTGTCTCATTACCTGTATTATTTCCCAAATTTAATTACAGTTGCACTGAGATCACCAATTATGTAGAGAATCAATTATAAAATCAGCTTCCAACAGCCACTTGTATATAAAATTAAAATGAAGAAAAACATTTAGCATGTCTAAATATATGCACAAATCAGCAAAAATCAAGCAAAGCTGCTGTAGTACTCAGCTCTGTAACTGATCACGAGGTTACAATTAATATCTGCTGTGAAACCTTTTCTACACTGTGAATGTGTATTATGCTCACTGATTAATAAAAAGCTGACAGGCTGGTAGCTGGGCAAGAAGTTAGGTTAGAAAAGGCAAACTCAGAGGTATGGGAAGGAAGGTATAATGAAGGGAGGTGCTAGCCAGCTGCCCAGGAAGCAAGACATGGTAGAGGATAGGTAAAGCCATGAGGCACATGGCATTACATAGATTAATAGAAATGGGTTGATGTAAATGTAAGAGCTAGCTACTAACACGTTCAAGCTATCAGCCAAGCACCTTAATTAATATAAGCTTCTCAGTGATTATTTGGAATCAGGTGGTCAGGACAGGAAACATCAATTTCCAAATATTCATATCTTTTTTTTTTCTCTCTAATATCCATTCTGCATTTGTCCTGTTTTCACGGGGAACCTCAAAAGTTTTTTTTTGTATGTAATGAAGCCACCCAAACTTACGTTCCTAATAGCCCAAGTTCTTTGTTAGTCTGCCCTTTTTTTGGTTTCTGTAGTTGTTAAACTTTACCCTGGGCACCGAAGTACTAAGAAGCACACTAAGTAAGCTTCTGGGTTACACAACTTGTCCTTGCTTCCACTGTGTAGCAACTGTTCATTTTCCTCTTGGTAATTAGGACCAACAACTGAAACCATTAAAATTTTTTTTTTTTTTTTGGAGACAGGGTCTTACTATGTAGTCCTTGGTGGCCTGAGCATGCTCTGTAGACCAGGCTGGCCTCAAACTCTCACAGAGATCCTCCTGCCTCTGTCTCCAGAGTTCTGAGATTAAAAGTGTGCTACCACTGCAGGCTGAATTAATTTTCAAACCCCCTTCTTTTGTCTGTAGTTTTATTGATATAAATAACACCAAATGTCCAAAATGCCCATCCGTCCATTTCGGTGGAATCATTTTTGTGTCTTTTGGTATGAAACATCTGGTTCCTTGGGGTCTAGGATTTCCAAACTGGTAGAACTCAAAGTTGCTGAGCTATGAAGTAAAAATTTCATGGGTAGGTTACTAATTGTAACATTGGTATTAGCTACTCCCATTTATATATCTTGATTATAGGAATAAATGCATTTTGGCAATGAAATAGACAGTACCACATAACGTTCTCTAGCTTGAGGTATATATTACCTCTTTTAAAAACATCCTTCTCATTTGGTTCCCCATTGGGATCACAAATGACTACTTTAGCAAATGATTCGACCTTTCAGTTAGGCTAGGTGCTTTAAGATGGTGTGGTGTGTGAAAAACCAGTTAATTAGTTAATCAGTTGTGAGCCTGTTACATCACTTGCTTTGCTCTGAGATAGGTTTGTAGATCTGGGGCAATGCTGTGCAAAATACTTCACACATTCTGGTACTTGTGCTGGCAAAAGTAGGGAAGGGAAAACTATTCAGAATATTTTCATTATTTCTCAGAGGATGCATCTTTGCTCCCCTTAATGATGTTAGAAGCTATCAATATGATAATCAGCCTACCAGTAGGTGACTGTCTAGTGGGTCTCATGGGAAATAATAGCACATCAGGAACTAAATTATAATCTCCTGGTTTGTAGTTTAGGCACATAGTAATACAATCAACTATGCCGTCCATGATAAGGGACAGGTCATGTAGTTAAACCCTAGTCCGATTTTCATCCATGCTATTATAGCAAATTTGTCCATGTACCTATTGAGCAAATATTGAGATGAAAGAGGTTTACTGACATTCACAGATCATATTGTTTTGTCCACTGGAATATTTATATTTATTTTTAATATATAATTTATTCTTATTTTATTTAATGTGCTTTGGTGTTTTTCCTACATGTATGTCTCTCCGTGTGTATGTCTGTGTGTGTATGTGCATGTGCATGAGCGTGTATGTGTGTGTGTGTATGTGTGTGCCTGGTTCCTGTGAAGGCCAGAGGAGGGCTCTAGATCCTCTCAAACTGCAGTTACAGATGACTGGAAGCTGCCATGTAGGTACTGTGATTTGAACTTAAGTTCTCTGGAAGATCAGGCAATTCTTTTAACCACTATTTGTCTTTCCAGTAATGGATTATTTTTGGTTCGTATAAAAATGAGTTTTCTTGTGACATTTTCAGGTATATGACTTATCATGTTTTGTCTTTATTCATTTCCCTCCTGCCCTTCCCTATGTTTCTGGGTCCTAACAGTCCCTCAGGGGAGGGGTTGAGAAGTTGCAGAGTCAATCCAGAAGTCAGTTGAAAAGGACTAACTCCTTTATTCAACACTAGGGAGAGTCTTATATACTCTTCTCCCAGCACCAGGATGTGTTATGATCTGATGATATTTCATGGCCATCCCTCATTGGCTGGGCACTATCAGGAAATCTGACAGCATCTGTTGCTAGGCAGATTTCCAACAGTCAGGAACATTAGACAGTGGCTGTTGCTAGGCCCTCAGGCTGACTCTAGGTTGGAAGTACATTATGTGCATGCCTTGGCAACTGGTTTGAGCCAATTTCCTTGACCCTATAAGCCTGTCCTACTAAACTATCTTCACTGTATCTCTCTTGCTGGCCTCCTTCCTTACCTTTCTGCTTCCACGACATATTTTATTACCTCGTTCATCTATTTTCATGTCTATCTATATATGTAAACTTAAATATATATATATGTGTGTGTGTATTCTTATTTCTACATGAGAGAAAACCTGATATTGTCTGAGTCAGGCTTATTTTGCTTAACATAATTATTTGCATTCCATTTATTTTTCTGTCAATTTAATAATTTCATATTTCTCTATGGATTAATAAAATTCTAGTGTGCATATGTACTATGCTTTATTTTTATGTTGTATAACATTTATATTTTTTATTAATATTAAATTCACCACACAAAAAGCAATGAGGTTTATTATGGCATTTTCATGCATACATGCCATTATTCTTTCTTTTGATTAATTTTTCTACCTTATTCCCCTGCCTCCCTCTCTCTTTCTGGGCTCCTTCCTTCCCCCTTCTGGTTTTATGTCACATTTTGCCCTCGTTTGCCTTTTATTGCTGTGATAAAACACTGATTAAGTCAGGCAGTGGTTGTGGCATATGCCTTTAATCTCAGAACTCACAAGGCAGAGGCAAGTGGATCTCTGTGAGTTCGAGGTCAGCCTAGTCTACAAAGAGATTTCCAAGACAGCCAGGACTGTTACACAGAGAAACCCTGTCTTGAAATAAAACACTGACCAAAAGCAACTTGGTAATGAAAGGGTTTATTTCATCTTTACAAGTTACAGTGTCACTGAGGAAAACAGGGCAGTAATTCAAGTCAGGAACTTGAATCAAATACACAGAGGAACACTATTTATTGTCTTGCTTCTCTTGGTGATAGACTGTATCCAGGTTTGCTTTTAGTCAGTACTTTATCATAGTAACAAATAACTAAGACAGATTTTTATGGAGAGTGGGATGGGTCTTCTCATACCAATCAAGACAATTCAGGTGAAGCTCTTTATTCAGGTGATTCTAATTTGTGGCAACTTGATGTTAAAACTTCCCATTACCTATGTATTTTATTACTCTTCTTCTCCCCCCCCCCCCCCCGCCAAGATCTCTTTCTTCACGTTCATGGTCCTCTTTTTAGTTTCATGATACACACACACTTAAATCCACATTACACATATGAGAGAAAACATACATTATTTGTCATTCTGAATCTGGATTATTTTGTTTAGCAAAGTGATTTTCAGTTCCATTGACTTTTCTGCAAATGACATTTTTTTTTCCTTTGTGGATGAATAAAATTCCACTGTGTATATACTATATTTTATTAATCCATTCATTTGATGATAGATATGTAGGCTGGATTCCTATCTTGGCAATAGCAAAGAGTGCATACCTTCATTACCTGTGATATGATGACAGACCACTTGAGGTGGTATAGCTGAGTCATAATGATAGTTCTATGTAGCCAGAAATTTCTGTCCTGACCTGGCCTAGCCCCAAAGTCCAGATCCACCACAGCCACTTAACCCCAAATAATCACACCAAGGTTTATATTAATTACAAACTGCTTATCTTATGGCTCAGGCCATTACTAGCTATCTCTTACAACTTAACTCAACCCATTTCTATTAATCTATGTCTTGCCACGTGGCTCATGGCTTACCTGTGTTCCATTACATCTTGCTTCTTGGGCAGTAGCTCACAGTGTCTCTGTGTGACTGCGTCCTCCTTCCCCTTTATCTATGTTTAGATTTCTTGCCTGCCATAAGCTGCTTTGCCATAAGCCAAAACAGTTCCTTTATTATCCAATGGTAAGTCACAGAATACAGAAAGATATCCAACATCAGTTCTATATTGCTTTTTTGAAGGAATCTCCATAAAGATTTCTCTAATAGTCGCCTCATTTTACATTCCTGCTCACAGTAGATAAAGGGCTTCTCTTGCCCCACATCTTTAAGAGCACTTGCTATTTTCTTGGTATTATTCACTCTGACTGGGTAAGATTTTGAATCTCAAAGCAATTTTAGTTTACATTTTCCCTGATGGTTAACTTCTTGAAACATTTCAAATTGTTCATTGCCTATATTCATATCTTCAAGTGTTTTATTTATGCTTTTCTTTAGCACTTTGAATTTCATGTTTACATTATGTTCTTTGATATACTCTGAATTGATTTTTGAGCAGGTTGAGAAATTATGGATGGATGTAATTCCATTCTTTTACATGTGAATATTCAAACAATAGTTCCTAGAGAGTACCTAGAGAAGAAATGTCTTACCCCACCATTTACATATAAGGATGGATGTGTGTGTGTGTGTATGCACATACATACATACACACACACACACACACACACACACACACAAAGTAGTTGTCATTGAATGTTCAATGGATCGCTTATTACAGAATAAGTAAAAGGTAAACTTGTTTGTTTGTTTGTTTGTTTTGTTTTGAGACAAGGTTTCTCCATAAAGCTTTGAAGCCTGTCCTGGACCCTGATCTGTAGACCAGACTGGCCTACAAATTCAGAGATATGCCTGCTTTTGCCTCCTTGAGTGCTGGGATTAAAGGCATGCACCACCACTGTCTGACAACATTTTTTTTTTTAATTTAAGAAATTTTTTCCTTTTACATACAACCCACTGTTCCCCCTCCCTCCCCTTCTCCCGCTCACCCCCACACCTCCCTTCCATCCCACTTCCATCTATTCTTCAAAGGGGGTAAAGTTTTCTTTGAATAATCACCACAAGCTAGCATACCAAGTTGAGGCAGGACCCATCCTCTCCTCCCTGTATCAAGGCTGAGCAAGGCGTCCCACATTAGAAATGGACTCCAAAGAGCCAGGTCATGTAACCAGGGTAATTCCTGGTCCCATAGCCATGGGGACCACTAACAGCTTGATCTATGCAACTATCACCCTCATTCAGAAGGCTTAGTTTGGTCCCTGCAGGCTCTCCAGCTCAGTCCAGAGTCCCTGACTCCCATTAGCTCAGGTCAGCTGTCCCTGTGGGTTTCTCCACTGTGCTCTTGATCCTCCCCTTCCTCCTCTAGTTGTTCCTCCATCTCTTCAACTGAACTCCAGGAATGTATCCAAGTGCTGGGCTGTGCGTATCTGCATCTGCTTCCATCAGTCATTGGTTGTAGATTCTGTGATGACAATTAGGGTAGTCACCAACCTGACTACGGGGAAGGCTAGTTCAGGCACCCTCTCCAATATTGCCAGGAGACTCAGCTGGGACCTCTTTGTGGGTTCCTGTGGACTTCGCTAGCACCAGTTTTTTCCCCTAAATTCTTAATGGCTCAGTCTATCCATCCCTTCCCCAACTCGGCCATCTTGTATTCTTATGTTACCACCACTGGGTCTGGGTTACCTCACTCAGGATGATTTTTCCTAGTTCCACCCACTCATTTGCCTACAAATTTCATGTTGTTTTTTTTTACCACTGAGTAAAACTCCATTGTGTAAATGCACAATTTCTTTATTCATTCACTGAGGGACATCTAATTTGTTTCCAGGTTCTGATTATTTTTAATATTGCTACTATAAACATAGTTGAGAAAGTGTCAGGTATATTCCCAAGACTAGTATTGCTGGGTTGTGGGGTAGGCTGATTCCCAAGTTTCTGAGAAACTGCCATACTTATTTCCAGAGTGACTGTACAAGTGTTCCCCTTGCTTTACATTCCCTCCAGCATAGGCTGTATTTTTAATCTTAGCCATTCTGAGAGGTGTAAGATAGTATCTCAAAGTTGTTTTGATTTGCATTTTCCTGATGGCTAAGGATGTTGAATACTTTTTTTAAATGTCTTTGGTCATCTGAGATTCTTCTGTTGAGAATTCTGTTTAGATTTCTACCCCATTTTAAAACTGGGTTTTTTCATATTTAGTTTCTTAAGTTCTCTATATATTTTAGAGATCAGCCCTCTGTCAGATGTATGGTTAGTTGTTGCATGAATAAATGATCTCTGAGGAAGTCGGAGATATTAGAGAGAGTAAACATCACAGTCAGATCTTACCCAGCGTTCTTCCAGCTTCCTCAGCCTGGCTTCCCTTGGCTTGGCTTCTCTTGTCTTTCCATCCTGTCTTAAGTACCCTTTTGGTAAATTAAGGCATGGCCCCACCACTACCTGCTTGGGAGCCTGGAATTCCTTCTATAATCTAAAGTGACCTCACTCGGTTGGGATTAAGGGCGTAGGTCACCACTCCCAGGATATTCCCTGTGCTGGGATTAAAGGTTTGAATCACCACTCTCTGATTCTCCTAGACTGACTGTGGTTAGAGCTCTGGAACTTCCGCTTTTATTAACTCCCCACATAGACTGTGGGTAGATTCCCTCTGATATCTCCAAAACTTCTGAAACTTTATTAAATCCCCACAGTTAGAGAAGATCTTTTTCCATTCTATAGGCTGTTGTTTTGTCTTGTTGACTGTGTCCTTTGCCTTACGGAAGCTTCTCAATTCCAGAGGCCCCATTTATTGTGGCTCAGTGTCTGTGCTACTGGTGTTACTTTTAGGAAGTTGTCTCCTGAGCCTGTGTGTTCAAGGCTACTTCCCACTTTATCAGGTTCAGTCTAACTGGATTTATGTTGAGATTTTTGATCCACTTGGACTTGAGTTTGTGCAGGATATTAAATATGGATCTACTTGCATTCTTCTACATGAGCAACATCTTTATACACTTATTTGCATTTCTTGTAAATTACCAACTCATGAGAAATTACTGAAATTTCTTTCAGTAATTTAAGGGGGCTGAGATGGCTTAATGGTTAAGAGTGCTTGTCCTCCCTTCCATATGACCTGAGTTTAGTTCCCAACACCTACACTGGGCATTTTACAATGCCTATTAACTCCAGATCTCTAAGGGCTCCTACAACCTTTTATGGCCCCCTTGGGCATCTAGACCCATATGCATATCACCTCTTACCCTAACACATACATACATAAAATTCCTCCAAAGCAGTATTTTTAGTAATTTGAGAATTTCAATGTAATTTGACCACATTTACCACTAATTTCCCTTTCCATATCATATTCTCTTCTTAAAAACAAAACAAAAACCCAGCCAGGTATGGCAGCACAAGCCTTTAATCTCAGACAAAGCCAGTCTTCTCTACAAACTGAATTCCAGGATAGAGCTACAAAGAGAAACCCTGCCTTGGGAAAAAAGTCTTATTATCTTACCTATAACGCCCATGACTCATATACCTCCACTTTCATTTTTTCGCTTAACTGGGGATTGAACCTAGGCTTTCACACATGCTAGCTCTATTATCACTTTAGCCCCTGCACTGTGAGGTTTAATAAATTGTTTAATAAAATGGTTCTGCTGGGACTTAAGAGATGGCCTCAGCAGTAAAGAGCACTGGCTGCTCTTCAAACTTTGATTCCCAGCACCCTCATGGAAGCTAACAATCATCTTTAACTTCAGTTTCAGGTGATTCAAACACCCACACACATTTTTTTAAAAAAATAAATCAATGCTTAGCAAGTTAGCAGGCATATATAGACCAGCTAGTTGTGAGGCTGAACAGGACTGATAGCCTAGGCAACATATGACAACAAAGTCCGAGATATTGCAAGGCTGTACTATTACTTTTGAGCAGTTGCTCGTGGTGCTCTCAAACTGTTAGGCTCAAGCAATCTTCTTGCCTCAGTCTCCCACATAGCTCTAACTATAGGTACACTCGTACACCTAACATTTGAACAGGACTCACTCATACTGCATGTTAAGTTCTTTGACACTTTTGGTTATCACTGACACTGCATGCTATAATACAAATGTTTTCTTTCTACACTGCATATAACCCTACTTTATGAATATATCCTAATTTACATCCTCTGGATACCAGTTTATATGGTTAGAACTAGGCCTTTAGTATCTATTCATGGTTTTCCCACATTAGGATTCTACCTGTATTCATTCCTGTAGCCCCCTCAACTTCCAACCCATACACCCCTTTCAATCCTTTTGTGCTATGCTGGTCACCAAATTTAGGGCCTCACACATGCTATGCAAACATACTGTAACTAAGCTGTATTTTTCAGTCCAATAATCAAGTATTATGGGGCAAGGTCTGAATTCTATAGTCCAAGCTGGCAGCAATCCTTCTGCCCCAGATTTCTAATTCTTTGCAAACAGCCAAACAAAGCTAAGAACTAGCTCTTGTCGACCTAACAAGTCTTATTTCCTTCCAAGTTCTACTAGACCCAATGTTTTAAAAAATATCTTCCACAGGCCTGTGGGTTTGAGTAATGAAATTTAACATTTTTTTTGTTTTACATGCTGACTGCAGTTTCCCTCCCTCCTCCATCTACTCCACTCCTACCCCATCTCCATTAAGAAAGGGACAGCAGGCCTTCCAAGGGCTCCAGCAAAGCATACTTATCCAGCTCGGACTTCCCTTGCATAAAGGCTGGGCAAAGGTAATCTAGTGTGAGGAACCAGTACCATTCTCCTTACTAGGAGCCTTACAGAGAGACCAAGCTACACACAATTGTTACACACACGCAGAGGGCCTAGGTTGGTCCCATGGAGGCTCCCCTAACTGTTGTGGACCTCTTAAAGGGCACAGCTTTCTGATCAAGGGAGATGAGACCCACTCTACTATAGTTGGTTCAACCTACTCTTTTCTTCCTTAAATTTCTAACCAGCTTTAGTATGCAATGCTATTAACAATGGGGAGAACCTGCAAGGTTGTTCAATTAGTTCCGTCTACTCAGATACCTTTATATACTGCATGTACAGAGAGAGATGGGCTGACTGCTTCTTCCCAGATAGAGGCAATTCACTGACTGGTCTTTTCAAGATTAGATGCAGGCAAGCTAATGTTGAGCAGAAAGAAAATGGCTGCCAGCCAATTTACCAGGTCCCTGAAATCAGGGTGAGCATGGCCCCTCATTTTTCTAAACCTACTATGAGATGTCAATATGGAAAAGCTGTAGTGAATAAGAACCACACAAAGAAAGTACTACTTAGGATTGTTTTCTAACTAAATTTTTATTTGTTGTTCAAGGCTGTAACCATCAAAGTATGATCAGCTTTAAGTGCTGAATAGAGTAAAAACCACAAGAGACTACTAGATAATCTGTGAAGACTTGCAGACAAATACAAGACAGACAAAACAAAAACAAAAAGGGTAGTCTTGTGGAGAGCTAGTCAAATCTTTTGCTTATTAAAATGTACTGGGAAGGAATGAAAACTTCTAAGAAAATTAAAATTGAGACTATCATAAATGCTCACCAACATTGTATGGGTTGAGTGAACTCGAAAAGTTTTGATACAACCTGCTGCAGTATGTTCCAAATACTCAAGGTAAATCCCAGTTCCTGGTGGTTGTAAGTCTCTTCTCCAGGGACACTGAACGAGGAAAGAAATTGTACCAGAAGTGGAGGTGGGTGGGTGAGCAGTTAGGGCAGAGATGGTTGTCTGGAAAGTTCATTTGTCTAGTATGTGTGCAAGAGGCTTTTCTTTTTCCAATTTTTTTTTTTTAGGTTTGAAAAAAACTCCGTTGTGAAAAGTGAGTTATGAAGAGTGCTCTTTATTTGAAACCTCCACAACACAGATGCCAATCTTGTCTCGCATTGAATCATTAGCTGTGCACATCAACACATTCCAAGCACAAATTAAGAAATGCAAACAGAACAAAAAAATATATATATATATAATTTTTCCCCTATCCAAAGGTTTCAAGTCTCAATGCAGCAAATCCTTCTGAACACAGAATCTGAGGAGCACACTGTTCAGTTGGGACAAACAGGTCCCTGCAAAGGCTACTGCCTTCTTAACACATGGGGTGGGGATCATGGACGGCATGGAAAAGGGAAAGGCAAGAGAATGAGAAGGGAACAGGTATGCACTAGGGAAGATGGGCAGCTGGAACACACACATGGTGAGTTGGTGAATTTCATTTATTTGATTTTGACATTTTCTTTCTGGATCTTTTTAAATCCCCCCCCTCCCCAGGTCCAACAATGGTAGAAAAACCCCACAGAAGTAGGCCTTTTTAGGCCAGCCCAAAGCCTTCAGAGCACTCCTGGATGGCCAATAGTAGCATGTGGCGGAGCTTTTCAAAGCTCTCATAGGCAGGCAGGTCCAGTTGATTAAAACTAAAAGGATAAAACAATTAGTTCATGAGAAAAGACAAATTGCAGTGCTACCAACATTATGTTCCTCTCTGAGCTAGAGTCAATCTATTCCCCTGCTTCCTGCTGACTCTCCCATTTTTCCCAGCCTGATCTAATTTGACCTCAATACTGGCCATGGGCAACATAAATTTGGTCCTTGCTGCAATTTATACACCATGACCTTACCTACAGGATAAAGTATGATACATAAAAAAAAAAAAAAAGATAGCAGTGTAGTAGGATTATGTTACATTGTAAATAATTGCCCTGCCTACTGGTTTAATAGAAACACTGATTGGCCCAAGGCAGACACGAAGCATGGGCGGGGCTACCAGACTAAGAAAACTCTGGGAACAGGAAGAAAAGAGCAGAGAGATGCCACAGAGATTCCTCAGAGAAGCCAGCAGGTGCAGAGGACAACTATGCTGCTCTGGGAAAAGGTACTCAGCCGCATGGCTGAACAGGGTAAGAACCATGGATTAGTTTAAGAGCAAGAGCTAGCCAGTTATATGCCTGGGTCCCAGGTCAATTAGCATACAATTAATAAGCAGCTGTGTGTTTCATTGGGACTATGGGACAGTAGGCCGGAAAGTCTGGGCCAGAAACATCATACAACACAGCAGGAGACATATATAGTGAATTGGTAAGTATGGTTTACTATTTTTACCTTAAAAAAGTATTTTTATCAGTGTTTTGTCTGAATGTATGTATACATACCACAATGTGTGCATGCTGATGTCATGAGAGCGCAAAGAACTGGAGTTATATATAGATGGTTATGAACCATCACACGGGTGCTGGAAACTGAACCTGAGTCTTCTGCAAAAGCAGTATTTGATCTTAATTGCTGAGCCAGCTCTCCAGCCCCTCTCTATTAGTTTTTAACTTTTATTACTTTTGAGACAGGGTCTTGTGTATCCCAGGTTGGCCTCAAACTTACTATAATGACTCTGAATTGATTGCCCCACCTCTACCTCCCTAGGCATGCACCACTACATCTAACTTATGTGGTGTGAGGAATGGAATCATGGTGATATATTAGCAAGTACTCTAACCAATGGAACTACATCTCCAGTCATGACATTTTATTAGTTAAAATTTTTGTTTAATTTACATCTGGACCGAAGGTTCCCTTCCTCATTATTCTTCCTCTGCTTCTCTTCGGAAAAGCAGGTCTTCCAAGGGTGTCAATGTCATATCAAGTTGAGGTAGGACTTAACCATTTAAGGCTAGACAAGGCAACCTTATGGGAATAGGTTCCCAAGAGCCAGCTCAAGCGTTAGGGACAGGCCCTGATCCCACTGCTAGGAGTTCCATAAATAGACCAAGCCACACCAACTATCACATATGCAGAGGGCCTAGGTTAGTCCCATGTAGGTTCCCTAGTTGTTGGTCCAGACAGAGCCTGACAGCTCCCACACAACCATGTTAGTTGAGAAACAACTGCCTTTAAGGAGGCATTCAGGATGTGTGGTGTGTGTAGGTATATGCATGTTAGTAGAGGTGCCTGTGAAGTCCAGAAGAGGGGGGAATTAGACCCTACAGTCGGAGTTACAGTGACTGCAAACTGTCTTGTGTGGGTGCTACAAACTAAATTCAGGTCTACTGAGAAAAAGCAATAAGAGCTCTTAACCTCTATCTAGCCTCTGTCCAGCCATTATTTTTTCCAGTTAGGCTAACCCCTTTGGAATATACCAGGATTCCCAGAAGCACTGTTTACTTTACAATGTCTTCAGCTACCACTCGTTTAGCCCATCTACTTACCTCCACCTTCTCCAAATACCCAACAAAGTGAGGAAAAACAGTCATTTTCTTACCACGTGTGAGCTGAAGGCAGGCGATCTGTGGACCTGTCATCTCGATGAATCTGAAACTTTTGGATGCCATTCATGCCCTCAAGGGCAGCAAACCCTTGTAGGGGCACCTTGGAAGTACCCGTGACAAACTGGAGGAACTTGGCACGGTCTGCTTGGTCAAATGAACGCAATGCTCTCCAAAACCACTGTATCTGTAGGAAGAGACATACAAAAACCCAATGATAGTAAATCAGGCAGTAATGACACACACCTCTGGTCCTAGGCAGGCAGATCAGCTTGAGCTGTTACACAGAGAAACTGTGTTATACACCACACACACATAACACAGGGGAGACAACACATGTACACCACAAGAGACATTGAGCTTGTAAAGATCTGGAAATAGCAATGGACTTGAAATACCAGGCAAGTCTCTTTTGTAAAATGGACTTCAGTTTCTTCACAAGATGGGTGAAAACATCAACTCCATAAGAAGAGGCATAGGTATATTGTCATTCATACACTAGCACTCATTAATGTAAAAAGAAAATATGAGAATACCTTTGCTGGCAGCAGCTCACCTGAATAGAGTTGGACTGGTACTTGTGGTACTCAGTGTTAGATTTTAGATCATCAATGTCAATGGTGGGCAGCCCTGATATGAGCAGCTCTAGTTCCTGTTCAGTAAAGATGGAAATGAGGCGCTTTGGAATGATTTCATAGAAGCCTTCCAAGAAGGCTGCCAGCTGTTTACGGATGGCTCCTGGTAAGAGAATGAATAAAGTAACATGGATTCAGATCTCATACACTGAAGAAAGGTAAGAGAGACTCAACTTGACAACTGATACTGACAGATCAAATCTGCCTGCTTCACCTACCACTGTTTCCAGGCCCCTATATGGGTAATAGTTGAAATTAAGTATTTGTCAAGTGTTATGACTCCTTTTGTGCAAGGCATTTGTGGCATAGGAACTCAGAACAAAAAAAATGTGAAATAAATGGCTTTTTTTTTTTTAAATAAGCCTGAGGTATATCTAAAGGACACTTTTCCTACCTGTCATTCTCATCTGACACACCAGGTGTACATATTCCTTCTTATTCTCCTCTGTGACCAAGATGTTGGCTCCATTGGGTTTGAGGTCTCGAACTTCACACACTCCAAATTCTTGGACCTAGAACATCCAAGACACCAATCATATATAACGAGTTTGGTCTGGCTACAACTAACACAGAGGTGCAGGAACACACCCTAACTCTCTGCCATGCCCCAGACAGGGAGATGAGGTATATCTACAGCTAACTGCCATTTTTCACTATTCATCAGCCTAGAGCTCTTCTGCATAGAAAATACTGCAGAATGGAAGATGAAAATTGGTCTTTGGCCATAAACAAGTAAGAAAAGGGTACCTCTCTTCCAGAAGAGTCAACTTTTACTCATAACCCTGTAACTCCAGCTCCATGGGATCCAATGCCCACTTCTGGCCTCTATTTCATATTTGTGTGAATGTAGGTACATGTGATATATGCATATGTAAAGAGGCTAGGATGATACTGTCAGTGAGTCCTGCTCTATTATTCCTGAAACAAAGTCTGACAGCCAGCCTATCTCCAATGACCTTCTTGAGTGTTGTACTCTTCCCCTAACACACTTGATTCCAAGCAATCGTGGCTATACCTGGCTTATTATTACAGAGGTGAGATCTGAACTCAGGTGTGCAAAACAAGTGCTCTTAACTATTGTGCCATTTCTTATTTCCTAGAACATTCTTAAAAGAAGAAACTAGGAAATAGCTTGCTTACTTTATTTTAGCAATTTTATTTTCTGTTTATGATGTCTCTGCTTAATGAAGTCAAAGCACTCCCTCAGAGCTGTTGAGACTCAGAGTCAGTTAAATCCAAGGTGATCCCCAAAACCCTACCTCAGTGCTGAAGGTGAGGTCATAGCCTAGTGTGGAGACATCATTTTCCAGCAGATAAACTAGGCCCTGGTAGAAGTGGTAATCTTCACTCTCCATATCTGTATACCTAGAAAAATGCAGTTAGATTGGGTCAAGGCTTGATGGAGGCAGATAGGACAAGGAGATAATGAACTGAGTCCCAGGGCTAAGTAAGGGAAGTCAAGTCTAAAGACTACCATGATCTCACCTGACAGACTTGCCCAAGATGTGTTTGTAGAAGGACCGTGTAAAGTAGCACTCTAGGAGGCGGTTATCATATACAGCTTTGGCTACAATTCGTCCAACGAACTTGAAGTAGCTGAGGTGGTTGGGGTTACAGTGGGAAGATGGATTGATCGTATAGGTGACCCGGTCACCAGGTGAGGTACGGAACAAGGCATACATAGGGTTAAACATCTCTCGAGAGATGATCATGTACCACTCTCGCAGGAGCCCCCCAGCATCCTGCCCTTCTTCTCCTTCAAATACTATATACCTGCATAAAAGACAGAAACAAGAGAGCTGTGCAGAATCCCAGAACAGAACGGATCGTTTCATGTAAATAAGAAAGATTCTGTAATCTGACCAGGAGAGCTCTGGAAAAACACAGACCAGGATTTAATCTGTCTCATCAAGTGTTGCAAGCTGCCATTTTTTTCTAGGTGGCTTGATAATCTATCAGAGAACAGTTACTCACTTGACAGGGATATTCATGTGCACGGTACCTCCCATCCCAGGGTTACTGTTCAGTAACATTCCTGTTCCTAGCCACAATGGTACACGTTCTCATTGCAAATAATTCAAGTGTATCTTTATAAACATTAAAGTCATCCTTGTCTGCCTAGTACTTGGTAAGTAAGTCAATCAACCAAAGGGCCAGCCAGCAGGCCATGTCCAAAAGTAGGAAGACTGCTCAGTTAAACATTATCTAAACTAGTATGCCACTGAAGAGTTTGTGACCACTGGCCCTAAATTTGAGGCCAAATTAGGCCACTTCTACCATATAGAAAGAACTCCCTGCCCCAAACCATCTTGGCTCTTTGTCCTGAGTTCTTACAATCGATTCTTCATTTCTTCAGGAGATTTTCGATGCAGTTCCCGATAGGAGTCTTCAAATACATGGTCACGGCGAACATGAACTGCCATATCTTCCTTCCGGAGCCCTTCATCCAATCGTTCTAGCTCTTGGCGAAAGTATCTTAGGATGCAGAAAAGAGAAGTAGGACTGGGGATGGCAGAGAAACACCTATCTGTCTACAAGGTAAACTGAATGACACTTTTAGCTTTGTACCCTACACACCTGGAAAGTACACAGCAGCTGGTAGAGAGATCATTATGAATTCATTTTTTCCCTGACTCTACTGAATTAGGGATCATAGAGACCACTACATTAAATTTATGCAAAAAGGAAGCACATTTATATGGAGGAGGAATAGGATGACAAGGAGTCTTGAGCCTGGTTTTGACTGTAACAACGGGACTCAGGGTTAGATAAGATAAAACACAACATAAAAAACCCTTAAGGCCCTCAGAGCATTATGGCATTTTTCCCCCCCTGGGAGGGGAAGACAGGTATCATTCATGTAGTTCTTCACACTAACACATCCCGCAAGCAGGGCACATACTTGCGCTTGACATCAAAGTCGAGGACACGGATGTAATCTACTAAGACAGCAAAAGGCCCATCAGCAAGGTGAGTGGTGGACTGCCGTAGTATCTGGTTTAACACAGTGCGATGAGTCTCTGAGAGAAGAAATGAAAGCAGAAATCAGCATTTTACATAGGTTCTAATAAGCTACTCAATAATCTACTAGTTATCAACTTGCTCTTAGTTGTTTTAGGGGCCTAAATCAGGAATTAGCTAAAGATAAGGGCCAGTCCTAAGGTGTAAATGTTAAAGCTGGGCATGTATAGAACATCTAGCTTCACATGAAATCCCTTGGAGTGGCAGCACTGAAGAGCTTCTATAACAGGCCTCTCCTGCTCTTACTAGTCCATTTTTTTTTGTTTTGGCAATGTGTGTGTGTGTTTGCACGCGCGTGTGGGGGTGCGCATGTGAGCATACTTGCACTCTTACTGCTTCTCATTCTGCTGAATCAGCTAGGATAAAATGCTTTCTGTATCTGTAGGTCAAAGAGTCTCTGTACCTGCAAAGCGAAGGAACTTCTGTGTATCAGGGGGCAGGCTTGAGGAGATGTGCATAGACGAGGGCTCCCTGGAGAAGAATGGGTCAAGGGAGGAAGGAGTGGCTGGGGTTAAGGGGGCAGGGGAGAGTGGAGGAGGCTCATCCTTGATGTGCGCCAGCTGGCTCTCACGGGTATCACGGACAGGAGGCTTGCTTTCCCGCTCTGTGGCATGGACCAAAAAGAAGGCCTCGACAGCAGGTTGTAGCACTAGGGATAACAATGACAGTAAAATGACACTTTACACTTTAACATACAATCACCCTACCCTTCCTTAAGGTCACAAAAATATAACATGCAATAAATATTAAAAACTTGCATAAAATGCAATGGTAGACTAAGCCAAAGAGGAAATCAGAAAAGTGGGACAGGCAATTAAATTAGTAATAAAGACAAATCTTTGCCTATAAAAATAAAATGTATCAGTTACCAAGAGAGAAGGCAATTCTTTTGAATTCACTCTTGTTAAAGAGACACAGAGGGAGAGAGAACAAACTTGGACTGAAAAAGCAAGACATTACCACCACCACCCGACAGAAAGTGTCCCAGTGTAGACCAAGGGGCTGAGAATCTGTGCCCTCAGAGAACAACTTACCTAGCACTGCATGCTGGTCATGGGACTCCTCCAGTTCCTTTAAACATTCCCCCAGCATGTCCCATAGCTCATCTAGGCTCAGCTGCTCACTAAGCAGTGGTAACTCAGGCGGCCTCTCCTCTTTCTCCTTCTCTCCATGTGACGTTCCATCTGAAGTGACAAGATACACAAAGGACAGTCAGAAAGCTTTCAGTGTCTCTCAGGAAATTTTCTTCCCAGATCAGAAGCACAGGCCACTAGACAGAGTGGGCTCACTGGCCAAATATTACTTACTGAACAACATCTACAACGACTTAAGTATAGCACTGGATAACATTAAATAAAATAACAAATTTATTTGGCTCCTTAATTATAATAGTCTCTTTTTAAGTGTTCAAAAGCCACATACTGTGTGTCATTATCTCCTCAGCCCACAAGGAACCTCTTGTTTTAAGTTATTTAAAGGTAATGTGCCATAATGGAACTTTTGATAGTTGTCTTCCAGTACAAGTTATGGTTTAGAACATTATATTCTGCCCTTGTAATCGGACTGCCAATTTTCTTTCTTTTCTTTCTTTCTTTCTTTCTTTCTTTCTTTCTTTCTTTCTTTTTTTTAAAAAAAACTCCCTATTCTCTTTTCTAAGAAATAAGGCTAAGAGGTAAACCAGATAGCTTGGCTCAAGTTTCATGCCTTTTAAATTAGACATCAAAAGCATTCTATGTGGAACTCACTGAAAAATGCCATTTACGTGTCACGTACTTGGCTAAGCATTATACACATACTAAATTATCTAATTCTAACAGCCATGAATAAACCTATTTATTTAAAAAAAACTTTTTAGAAATTCTGTATATAAGAACAAAGGCCAACTTGGGGTGTTGTTACTCTATAGAGTAGTAGCCCTCAACCTTCCTTTAATACAGTTCCTCATGTTGTGGTGACCCCCCACCACCAAAAATTTTTTTTACTACTTCATAACTTATAGTTATATAGTTTTTATACTTCATAATAATATTATTGTTATGAATTATAATATCTGTTTCCTGGTTGTTTTTATTGACTCCTGTAAAAGAGCCTTCTGAGTACTAAAGGGGTCATGAACCTAGTTCTCATAGGTTGAATACTAGTGTTCTAGAAATAGGGTCTCTTGATGATCTGGAGCTCACTGATTAGGGTGGGCAAGTTGGTCGGCAAGCTCAAGCGTAAATTAAGGATGTGCCTATAATAGCTTTCCCTAGCACTGGGATTGTAAAAGTGTGTCACTATGGCTGGTGGTTTTGACCTGGAATTGAACTCATGTATGGATGGTAAGCATTTACCTAGACTGGGCTGTTTCCCCATTCTGAAGAGTACTGCTTTAAATGCATCATGCGTTATAACCCAGAGCTAATAAATGGAGGAGCCAAGACTTTAAACACTGCCATATTCATATATAATATCGTCCAGCTCCTTTTTTCTTTTGAGACAGGGTTTCACTTATATAGCTCTGGCTGGCTTGAAACTTCCTATGTAGATGAGGTGGTCTTAAACACCAAGATATGCCCACTTCTGCCCTTCTGACTACTAGGATTAAAGGCATATAGCATTATGTCCAGCTCCTTTTCTTCTTATAGTAACATTTTAACACTCTTTTTGTGTATGTGTATATGTGTGGATGCATGTTGAGTCATGACACGTGTGTGGAAATTAGAGGACAAATTTGAAGTTCACCTTTTCCTCTTCTATTATGTAGGTCCCATGAAGTCAATCTTGGTTATCAGGCTCTGTAATAAGTACTCTTCTCTGCTAAGCCTGTTTAACCACCCCTCTTTGAGACAGAGTTTCACTATATGACCACAGACTTAGTATGTATACGAGTAACTCATTCTTGCCTCGGCAACTTAATGTATTTATTTAGAGAGAACACAGGGCACATGGAAATCAGCAAAAAGGGGAAATAGTTGTCTCGTGACCAGATATGTTCTGGAACTCAAACTCAGGTTGTCAAGCTTTGTGGCAAGCACAATTGCCCTTTATCCACCAAGTCATCTTGTCAGGCTCTAATCTGCAATTTTAAAGATAGGTTCTTCCTATGTTATCTAGGCTGACTTCACATTTACAATCTCATTTCAGCCCTCCAGATACATGCTACCATATACCAGTGTTTCTTTACTATAGGAATCAAAATCCTGTTATCACTTATAGAAACCAGTGTTCACTGAGTGTATTTTGGGAATAGGGGATGCACTACAATTTATCCTTTTCTTTTGCTGAGTACTGACCAATGGAGTGAGTATCTTGAGCACTAGGAGATGGCTGATCCACATCCATGGGTGACTCCTCTCTCCGGACAGATGTCTCTGACTGGCTAGACTCCGACTGGATAAAAGGAAACAAGGTCACATAAAAGGTGCACCTGTGCTTTTCTCTGGGGCAGACTAGAGGTTGGCTCTTGAATGTCTCATATACTGAGCTTAGAAGATATATCCTCCTACATGGTTATCAAAGGCTATACCTCTCTAGGCAAAACAATGGCATGCATGCTTTCTTTTTCAATTTGAGCTTATAGATTTCCCCAAGAGCTCCCTGGATACTTCCATTTTCTACAAGCTGCTCACAACCAATTTCCACTCACACCTCATCCCATCCCCCCCACACTTGTGCCCTAAATATAGACAAAAATTTCAAGTTTTCTGGAACAGGTTCTTTTCTGTGTGCATAAGACAGACAGAAGGGTAAGCTTGCTGGCTATTTCTATTATTTGCTCAAATGGAACTTAGTACAATCTCCCATAGGCGGGCCATTTAAAAAGGTATCTGTCTTTATCGGTTTGTACAGGAGACTGAGCAGAAAAAAAAAATAGCCCAGAAGAAGTTTTTATTTTTTTTTTCTATTGCCGCTGGAGCCACTTCCCCTAAATCCTGTGCCACGTTCAGTTTCACCAGCAGTACACTGCATATAACAATTTTTTTCAAGGCAGGATTTCTCTGTGCAACCCTGGCTGGCCTCTTCCTCAGAGCTGCCTCTGTGCTAACACTGCCTGGCTCCAGAAATCTTATTTAAAGAAAAACTGGGGCTCAGGATATTTTGATATCTTAGGAAAGTGATTTGTATATTTTAAGAAAAGGAAGGCAATGAGAGAGTGCAGCTTTTACTATAGCCATTCTGATCTGGGACCCCAATATATGAAGTGGCTACTTGAATTCCCAAAATCTTCCTCCTATAGCACATCATTTCCTATGTGCCAAGGGTTTATGAAGAGGCAGAAGCCAGGGTGGAGGAGTAACTATAGATAAAAGTGGACATATGGGGTATATACCAAGCTTGGGGAACTTTCATGAGTAAGACTGTTGCATTGTCTCTAGATCAGTTCATAACACTAAAAAATGTTTTTTGACCCCATATCCCTTCAGAACTCAGACAGAGCACTAGGCAATTTACAAATGGATAGCCGAAAGTGGGGTATGATGGCCAAGCTTTAAATCCAACCATATGTCAATACAAAAACAGTAAAACAGTCAATGAATAGTAAGGGAAACACAACAAAAAGTTAACTCTCTTGTCTAGAGGCATTCATTTAGCAAACTTAATGCAAAAGCATACAAAATATGGGAAATGAAACCCCACTGATGGCATGGTGCAAGAAGGAGGGTAGAGAAATGAATGAGGGGCCACAGGCATCATGCTAACCGTTGCTGCTTGTTGCTGTCTCCGCGCCCTTTGACCCTCACGTACCATTTGTATAATGGCATCAGCCTCAGCCTCCAGCTGCCGAACAGCTGCCTGGATGCTGCTAGCTGAGCCTAAACCGGAGGAACCTGTGAGAAAGAGGAAAATAAAAAAAAGGAAGGCACGATATAAAATGTAGGAAGAAGGAGAACCCCAAACTTTCTCATTTCTCCATGGATGCCATAAAGCATCTTGCTGAATTACAGTTCAGGCAGTTCTGCATACTCATAATCAAGTCCCAAGGAAGGGAGTAGCAGGGGGAATAATGATAGGCAAATAGATGGAGGTATTTTAGAGTATTCAATGGGACAGAAGAAAAGAGGGAGGAAAAATGACTTGGCAAGCCAATGTTTCAGTTAGAAGTGTTCAAAGAGGAAGAAAGCACAACTCATAAATCAAGACTTTCTCAGCCAAATGTTTTTTTTTTTTCATTTTCTTTCCCTTAACTGTAACTTGATTTACTCAATCTCAGGTAGACAACTTGAATGCATTATACAATACAGCCATTAACACTTAATCTTAAATCTTAAAAGGACAACCACAAATAAAACGGGACATTTTAGCCCTGCTCCTCCAAAGACTCTGAATCCATTCCACTACCGCCCCTAATCCCACAGCACCAGCACCATCACACTCCTCAACTGGACACCCCAGTTCCATACCTAGCCTGCCTGTCTGCTTGGCTTTCTTGTTAGCTCGCCGTGTGTCATCTCGTAGCTGAATGATGACCTGAAGTACCCTTAAGAAGAACTTCTGGGTAGATGTCTTGGATGTCAACATGGACATAGAAGGCAGTTGGAGCTCCCGGCCACCCAAAGGTCGCTTCTGAGATGCCACAATTACCACATTCTCAGCCACGTCAAACCTGGATAGTGTAGAGGTGGCTTGTGTATATTGAAAACATCAAGGTATAAATACTTAGAGCAAGGAGGGCTTCTGATATTTAACTAGAGAAAAGAACCTTAAGACAGGACCACAGTGCAAAGAATTTGAAAAAACCTGGTCAGATGTTATAGAACAAATAGAAAAACCACCTATGGGGGGGGGGGGGAAACGGAACAGAAGAGGAAACCAGCAAAATGTTTTTAAATGTTCCAGATTCTAGTCCACAGCCAAAATGAGAGTTACTACCCACCTGCTCTGCATTTTGCCTTTCAGTTTGGTAGTCTGTGGTTGCTCCTCAGGTAGGCCATCAGGAGAGAGGGCCTCACATTGGGCTCGCCGCTGCTGTTCCAGATTGTATTCCCTTAGCTCAGCAAGTAGGGTACCTGGATAGGCAAAGTAATCAATCAGAGATTTCCTTAATGTGGTAGCAGAAAGCTGAACCTTACCAGGAAATCTGCAGAAAATTTGAGTAAACAGAAAATTGTCATTTTGTTTAGTGTTTATGCTTATGAACTAATCACTCAGGGATTAAGGATTTATAACTGGCAGATTAAGTCTACACAGAATGCAGTTTGGTGTAGAAAGAAAAAGGGTCTCTCCTGGAGCCAGAGAGGTCGTAATATAATTTCATAGTTTTGAAACTTACTCAGGCTTTGTGGTTGTTTTCCTCACTCTGTTCTCTCAGGGTTGCTGTGAGATAATCATGAGCTAGTGTACTCAGCTCAGGGGATCTAAGTAACTAGTAGCAGTCAAGAAAGGTCAGATAAAAGGCCAATTCTTTTAGAAAAAAAAAAAAACCTTGTAATTCTCATGCAGTAAAAAAAATACCTGCATGATACAGAGCAATTAGCAGCTTCTAGGCCATTTGTGGGATGATATAAGCAGAGACTCAAGATCAAAGGAGATGTATGATTAGAATAAAGGTGGTAGAGAACAGAAACATTCCACACTGAAAAAAGATGGGTTTTTAAACCTCGAGTCAATCATATTTTCTCACACTGGGTCTAGTTTTCTATTGGACAAAAAAGGGGGAGGAGGAAGACCAATGAAACTGGACAACTTCCAAGTACTATTGCATCCTCAAAACCACACAAGAGGCCACTATTCTGAATATAATTCCTGAATCTGACCACAGTGTAGGTCTATGCAACTTTATTATAGAGCTCTTAGAAGCACTCATTAGAGATAGAGGAAAAAAGGCCTTTTAGTTCTTGTGAATATTTCCTTTATCCCTTCACTAAGCACTATGACCAGCTATATACCAGCTATTAGTGATAGCAAGAAAGCCAGCCAGCCTTATCCTCAAATAATCCAGCAGAAGAAAATAATAGCTGTGCTCTAGAAGCATGGTCTAATTCATAACTTAACATGTGCACATGCATGCATGCATGTGTCTGAGTGTGAGTATGTATATGTATATATGTATGAGAGATATTGGAGAATACTTAAAAGGTTTATCATTACCTATCTGCTTACAAAGGGTATAACCCAGATGGCGTGCTCCATTCAGTAGCAGCTTAAGAACTGTGTCTCGGGTACCAGAATCCCCTCGAGAGAGCTGTAGTAATACATTGGCTGCATCTTCCAAGCCTTCTTCAGAACAAGAGTGGGATGTCAACACCTAGGTAAAATATTAGGAAACATAATAAGCCCTAACCCAAGAACTGAAACACCTACCCCTTTCCTTCAACTTTAAAAGGTATGAAGAGCTCAGACTCACCTCTACAGAGAGCTGTAGCTGGTTTTCAGTGAGGCCAGATGATACCATTTTGAAGTCTATACCACTGCTGCCTCCTTCACCCACCTTTGCTGGAGATTTGCTGCCCTTAGTAGTGGAAGCTTTGAGAAAACAGAACACATTAAAGCTCTGTGACTGTTATAAGCCTGCAACTACCACTGCATTGTAAAGGGCTTCAAAATGGCAAAGCAAAGAAACTGACAATCTATGTATCAAAGCAAAATATTGTGTGCTGGAAATTAAATTTAGTAGGATGGTGTTATACATACTACGGAAGCACTCTACCCCTGAGCTACACCCCCTTCTCTTACCCCAGAGCCAATTCTTAACTGTGCTTTGTAAGGTGACCAAGAATCCTAGGTATTTCTCCAAATTGTTTCTATATTATATATAAGACTCTTTAAAACCTACACTTGGGACTGGAGAGATGGCTCAGAGATTAAGAGCACTGGCTGCTCTTCCAGAGGACCTGGGTTTAATTTTCAGCACCTACATGGCAGCTCACAACTTGTCTATAAATCCAGTTCCAGGGGAATTGGCACCCTCACAGACATACACGGAGACAAAACACCAATGCACATATACATTAAAAAAAAAAAAAACAAAAAAAAACTACCTACTCATGCAGATAATTTGTAAGCCCCTTGCTACATGGCTTATTTTTCTCCACTTTCCTGAAACTGCCTGTTCTCTTAAATCACACTGCATTTATTTATTCAGCCTATTATGGCTTAGTCTGAAAATCCTTGGAAGATTAGTACTTAACACTACCAGTGCCTAGCCAGAGGCTCAGCTTTTGACAAGTGTGTACATGTATGCACATATACCATGTGGGGAGGGCATGGTGGGGGGTGGGAGGGTGTCGAGAGGAAAGGAATAAAGAGAAGACAGGGTTAAAATGGAACACATCCAGGAGAACTACCTGGATCGTGAAGTGTAAGATGGGAGCCCTTGTAAACCCACCCCATAGTTGACAACACTTACTTGAAACAGTAGTGGTAGCAGTTGTGGGAGTAGTCACTGTGGTAGAAGCAGCTACGGTAATGGTGGAAACAGCTGTGCCAGCAACCAGGGTTGGAGCACAAGTGACAGAGGTGGTAACAGCAGGGGGTGTGGGCGTGGAGGCAGCAGTAGTGGTGGTGGTGGTGGTGGTAGATGTAGTTGAAGTGACAGCAGTGGTGGAGGAAGCACTGTTGCTAGAGTTAACTTGTGCTTCCGATACTTTGTTTTCTGGGAGAGCAATTGAGATGAGAGAGAGGAGTCTCAGGAGTTTCTCAGTTAAGAGAGAACTCCGGCGGATGACTGGATGTGACAACATGTTCATGAGCTGCCCAAGTGGAGAGGCTTCAAGGCTGTGTAGGGAAGTTTCCCCTTCTCCACCAGCGCTCACTGGTACTGACTTCACGGAGTTTTTGCCTTTCCGGCTAACATTCATGTTGTCCAGTTTTACCAACAAGTCCCAGAAGTCTGTACAAATGCCACTGCTGGAGGACTGTGAGGAGCATGGGCTGCAGGCCTGTTTACTGCCCCTTTCCCGATCACTCTCGCAGTTTGTTTCTTTGGTCCGCTGCTGTGTGAAGTGGCTGGGAAACACCTGCCAGGAAAAGAAGAATAGGCTTGAGCTCTACAGTCTCCATATGACACGTCTTTCAGTTAGAAAAAGACAAATGCTTCTCAGACTCTCCTTTTCAATGAATAGCTATGGTAACATAGGGCAGATGGATGATACGAGTTTTGTCCAGTAGATGGTGAAGGACTCTAGAAAAATAAGTTTTAAAGCCAGACAATGATTAGCAATCTTTTCTAAAAGTCTCTCTGCACTTATGGAAAGGGAAGACAGCACAGCCTATCAAAGTTTTTGTTAATAAGTGAGGTAATACATTTTGCCCAGTGCCTAGCACAAGGTGGGCCCAAATACTCTGTAGCACTTTAATTAATCAAAGAATCCTGAGCTTGTCACTTTCTAGCCACACAACAAAGGCAAAGTGGTCTGAATCTCAGCTTCTTTATCTGTAAAAATAAGAATCATAGAGTACAAACAGTTGTTTTGGTGACTGAGACAGCACATTAAAAATTGTAAAAAACAAAACAAAAAAAAACAAAAAAAAAAACAAAAACAAAGATAAAACCCCATTTACTTATCGGACAATTTCCCAGAAACAGCACATAGCACAATACAACAGAGGAGCAAACAGATTTGCTAAGCCCTTTACTATCCAGATTTCCACCCAGGGTAATGGTACCACCCACTTCCACTCCTTGAACTCAAGAATTCCCTCAAGTTCCTTACCTTGGCCAATTGAATGAGTGTATCCAGAACATGCCTGCAAACAACAGGAGCAGCCTGTGGGTGGATGTGGACAGTGGAACCACTGCTTGCATGCTTCTCTGTATGTTTACGACCTCCAGAACGTTGGATCTGGAATATGTTAGTCCTACAGCCTAAGGCAGCATCCATAGACACTGAGAGCCAAGAGAGCTGGTTCGAACTTTTGGACTCCATCTTGTGGAACAGATCCAGGGGCCGGTTCTCATGGCTGCTTGAGGATGCACAGCTCTTGCTTGACTTTTTGCCCCTTTCTTCACTTGTGGAAAGCTTGGGTGTCTCAATGCATAATTCACTCTCACTGCTACGCTGCAAAATGGATAGGAGGCTGCGAATGACCCAGTGGCGGGTCTGGGCATGATAGCAGAGATTTCTCAATACTCGGTGTAAACGGCTAGTATTGAGCTTAGGCTCATCCACAAAAAGTAGGACCAAGAGGCAAGACAGGGCTTCATGGTCTAGAAGGAGACGTCCTCGGAGGCGGAGAAGCGTGTCCACATTACTGCCAGAAGGTCTAGAAACAGAACATGTTTTCTGGGTAACACTAGATGAAGCATTAGGATGGTATAAATATAGGAGAGATAAGTGGGATAACCCCAGGGAGACTTCAAGGAAGACAGACTATTGACAGTGACCCTCTTGTAAAACTACTCTGTGGGAGATTATGTTGTTCCATTGTAAATAACTGTCCCACCCACTGGTTTAATAAAAAGTGCTGATTGGCCAAAGGCAGACAGGAAGCGTGGGTGGGGCTACCAGACTAGGAGAACTCTGGGAGCTGGAAGAACAGAACAGAATGCCAGAGAGAAGCCAGAAGAAAGCAGAGGACAACCATGCTGCTGTGAGAAAAGGTACCGAGCCGCATGGCTGAACAGGTTAAGAGTCACGGGTTAGATTAAGGGTATAGTGTTAGCAAAAACTATTGTAAGGCCCAGGCATATAACTTGCTAACTCTCTACCCTTAATCTGGTAGCCCCGCCCACGCTTCCTGTCTGCCTTTGGCCAATCAGCGCTTTTCATTAAACCAGTGGGTGGGACAGTTATTTACAGTGGAACAACATAATCTCCCACACTATTCTATATCAGGAACTTTACAGTGTACCTTCTTTCCTTGGAGAATGTTGTTCACCATTATTGAGATAGTGAACAACAGGCCAAACAAATCAGGCAACTTGCTCCCTATCACATGACCACAGAGAAAGGAGCATAGACTCTTATTTTATCGTTTACCAGTTGACAAAAATTTAAGGTTTATGAACCAATATTTTGGTTTTACTTTCTCTGTATTAAGGGGCTTCCACCCTTTTATAAGGACTGATCTTTTGCACCATTGTTTTGGAATGTTAAACCTGCTTCAGCCTAGTCAATAAGTAACTCATCTCTATTTCTGCAGTCTACCTGTCACAGTCTTCAGTTATTTTTGTTAAAACCATAACTTTATAGCATCTGCTGCCAGCCTGACTTTTTGAGTTTGGTCTTTTAGGTTAAGACTTAGTCAAAATTGTGGCATTCAGAAGGGGTTTAACAGGATTTTGCTTGTCTACTCATCTCAAGGCAAAAACAGCTCAGAATAATCACTCAACCTATCTCATGATCTTTAAGTTTCTCTACCTATAAAACTAAGGGAATGAGAAAGTAGAATGGTAAAGTTTTAAAAAAGACAAACAAAGGTACCTATTATGGCTGCTGCTACCCCCCATCTGGAAGGTGCCACCCCTCTGTACAGCAAGGCGAGTATACTGGACCCCTCGGTTGCCACTCAGGCGACTGGTAAAAGCTACAAAAAAAGAAAAAGGAATCTGAATTTGTTCAAGTGGGGAGGAGGAAAAGTGGGGTTAAGAAACACAATAGGTAATAATAGAAGAGGATAATTAAAACAAGGCCAAGATGCTCCACCAGAGACCTCTCACTTGCCTCCCTCTGTACCTGGGCTTCGGAGAATGGCAGAGAGTGCAGAGGTACTACTGTGTCCAAAGAGACGCTCATGCATGAGCTGCCGCTGTCGGGCTTCTTGTTCTCGTCTTAGGGCTTGAGCCTCAGCTGCAATGTCAGGTGGCATCACAGCCAACACACTGTCTTCCATGTCCTCTAGGACACTCCGGCGCAGATCTGAAGGCAGAGTCTGGATAAAGGTCACAGGATCCATGGGGGTGTCCGAGCTGGCATTCTGGGCCAGTTCTCGCCGCTGCTGCTCAGCTCTCTGCTGGGCTAGCACCTATGGAACAAAACAAATCAGTAAGAGTTTATCTATCTCTTTTTTGGGTAGTCTCGTCTCACCACCTTCCCGTTCACATACTTCCTCTTGAATGGCTGGAGGCAGTGCAGCCAGGAACTCAGGGCTCACTTCAGTCACACCAGAATTCCCCACTACTGCAGGAGCTGAGCTATTTGTAGAAGGAGCACTTCTGGTTGGTGGACGGATGCCCAGTTGGTTCTGTAAGACTTCCCTACGGATATCATCAGGGAGAGCAGCCAGAAAGGAGGGATCCACACCTTCGGGGAGACTGATACCTGAAAAGAGATGTTAGGTTATAAAGCGGCTTACATCTTCACGAATGTTCAAAGATATACTAGTGAAAAAGTATGTGTTTCTTTGAGAAAACCACCATTTTTCAAAGAAAAGTTTTCACTGCTCACATAATATGGAAAAAGCCTACAATCCATTTTCTTAAGTTTAAAATGAGTTATACATAGTAGCGGATGCTGTTACTCAACCTTTATGAAGATTTTCCTACATACATTGTGTGCACACCACTATGTAGTGCATACTACAGAGGCCAGAAGCAAAAGGCAGCCCAACTGGCTGAAGACTGAAAACTTCATTAACTGTGAGCTAAGTAAGATAGATTTTTCTTTTAAAAGTTGATTATTTTAGATATTTGATCAGATAATGGGAAGTTGACTAAAACAGTATCAATGAGTAGAGATATTAAATAATGGTTCCAGTTTATAAAGTTAGGAAGTGGTACAAATGGAGAATATGAGAAAGCTAAGTTGACTTCTAAGTTACACAACAGCAGCACCTTCTTATTGCTAGTCATTCTTCAATACACTGCAACCCAAATCTGGAAGTTCTTGGTGGGTATGTCCAGGTAAAAGAGTTTTCTTGGAAACATCAACATGGCCCAAACATGCAAGGTCTTACCTGCAAGGGGATCTTCTTCTTCACTGCTTGTTGAAGGCAATGGCTCTTCTAGGATTCCTCGAGAATCTGCTCCAGAGATGGCCACAGCAGAATCTCTGGTGGAAGAACTCTCAGAGGATGCAGGGGGAGAGCTGAGGGAAAGAAATCATTATCAGATTGTTTTTTACACCATTTTCCCATAAAGAGAAAACAAAACAACAAAACATCCAATAACCATTTCTCAAAAATAAGACACATTGATCACAGTGCAACCATGCCCAATAATGAACAAGTAAGCATTCAGCTTGAAGCAAGCAACTTAATACATTCTTACTCTCTTATGGCTGTACAGTGCTTACTTGTCCTCAGGTTGCCGGGTAGATTCCCCTGACACATCAGGTCTGCCTTGAACTTCTGCTACAACTGATGGGGCATCCCCAGGAGTGGAGTTGCCTGCTGTGGGCTGCTCAGAACTGCCAGCTGCTGGAGTGTCACCTACAGCCTCTTCTAATGTACAAGAAGCCAGGCTGCTGGTGTCCATGGGAGAACCTTCCAACTGACTGCTGACAGCTGTTAATGCATCTGAGTCTTCAGCTCTCTCTGGGGAAAGAGAGGCTAAAAGAAAATCAGAATGAAAAATTAGATGGCTACTTTGAATCAAGGCATTATTATGACAAACAAAATCTTTGGCAGGGTTGTTTCATTTCCAGCAGTTTGTACAGAATTTTCACTTCTCTACCATTACCACTTGATGACCTATTGCTCACTTCTCCATTTCATCGGCCCTTTTAAAATTCTGCACAAGACTTTTCTATATACTATTAATGTATTACACACATCTGTGAAACAATGTCCCTAAGACATCACAAGTAAGGATTTGTCATTGTCACTTTTCCTGCAGATAGCATTTATAAACACATGCCAGTGGTTCCGGGTATCTAAAAAGAGAAGGCACGTATGATGGTCACTGTCAATTTGATAGAATCTAGTTATTACCTAGGAGATGAGGCTCTACAAACATCTTTTGGGAATCGGATACCCTGCTTACATTGAGGTGGGAAGACCCACTCACTGTGGATGATGGCGCTCTTCAACTGGAACTCTGAGATGTTTAACAGGAGAAGGGGCACTGACTGAGCAGCATAAATGTGTTCATTGTTTAATACATAATGATATAGTTTCTGCTGTGACTTTTCCTGCGATGACAGACTATAACCTGAACTGTGAGTCAAAAGACCTTTCCTCCCTTAAAATAACTTTTTAAAGATTTACACAGCAACAAGAAAGAGTTTGTGAAAACAAACAAAACAGTAGCTTAAAAAAAAATCTCTCCAGGCTACATACATCATAGGAAAGCATGGTATAGATAGTGAACAGTGTTTCACTTTACTCTGCAAACAATTATTTTGTTGAGAAAAACTGAGAGTCCATTTTAAATAAGTGAGATATAGGCATATCTCAATAAGGACAAGAAAACTGAATGCAATTTGTATTTACTAATTCTAGAATTGTTGACACCCGGCAGATTACAATCTTAGATCAACTACTCAGTGACTTTGGAGTAATTATCTTATGAATAAATATAAAATTATCAATGAAGGTACCACCAACTACTCTGAAAAATTACTTTCAAAGAAGTTAAATAATAAAGCTAACATGAGATGACTATTGCCTGAATAAATGGTGGTATGCTGCTTAGCACAATCATTAACAGATTTAGCAATAATTAACTGAGAACACAGAGAAGGAATTTCAGCTTCAACTGAGAAAGCTAAAAGTGGAAACTGATTCTAGCTTCTAATTTGTTAAACCAAAGTAGAGAAAAGCTACAAAGAACAATTTTAATGCCCTTTTGAAGTTAGAATTCTACTTACTTATGGTGGGAGCTGGGGATAACTCCATTTGAGTTGTTTCTGCTTCTCCACTTGGCCTCGTGGGACCCAATTCCTCCAACTCTATAGGCATCAATAGCTGTGTAGAGTTTCCCACTTCTTCAGCAGGAGACTGCAGTTCCTGAGGAATCTCTCCTAAGGCTGGCGGGGGTGGGAGTGCTGGCTGCTGCTGGGAAGGTTGTAGATTACCAAGTGTCTCCTTGGGCTCAGAAGTAGCTGCATCCGTTGAAGAGGGAGTTGTTGGATAGCTGTCAGGCATAGGAGTCCCATCTTTATCAGAAAGAATGATATTGGAGGTTAAGGAGAAATCAGCCATTGGAAGCATCCTAATAAGCACACGCAGCTTGGTAAGGGATTCATCCAGCAAGTGACATGAGAATCTCTCTCAAAACCTATCAGTGTGTCAAGAACCAAAAATCTGACTCTGAGGATCTAGAACATAAAATCTTTTGGTGTGTTCCAGGTGGAAGGGAATTACTGTATATTTTTCTGTGAAGCTACACAGAAAAATCTACTAAAAGCTTATAAATTGCCACATTTCCTTATTCACTTAAAACAAGAAATGGTCACAATTGACTTATAGTTGCTTTTTGTTGTTGTTTGGAGACAGGGTCTCATGTAGCTCACACTTGTACTAAGCTTGATATGAAGCTTGAGGCTGTCCTTGAACTCTTGCTTTTCTTGCCTCTGCCTCCCAAGTTTTGGAATTGTAAGCATGAGCCAACACACTCAGTTTCTTATCCAAAATTCTTACAGTACAGTTCCCATTTCTGTCTTCATATTTTTATTGTATTACTAAGTAAATTAAGTTATCATAAAAAGCAAAAGAGTTTATACCCAGTGGTTAAAATCAATATATTAAAACGTCTGAAGGACAAATCCACTTAATAGTATCTACCTCCCTCTACCACCTTTCCCTTTTTTATAGTCCTGTTTTTAAACATAAACACCTACAGATTTTATCTAATGGAAGCAACACTGCCAAGACTTAAGGTGAATATGCTACACACCAGGGAAAGTAGTAAGTTGTATAGTTATCTTCTTACTGGGGCCTAAAATCCCTACCCCACAACAATACAACTTACTACCTCACCCCAGCATGAGCAGAAGCAAATAATGGCAGTAGGAAAAAGGTCATTTTACCTTGTAGCATAGCAGACCCTTTCATACACCTTTTGCTAGGTTAAGGGTTTTAAAAATATTGTGTAGGCTTTGGTAAAAATAAGTCTCTCAATTCAAAGCCAGTAGATTTAGGGAAGCTTCTAGAAGGAAGTTCTGAGTAAATAGAAAATTGGAGAAACATGAAACCATACTATCGGCCAATGGCAAAAAAAATGGTTATTGCCCATTGTTAATATGATCAGAAAATCTATAAAGCATATACTTATACATTTAGCCCATAAAAGCTAAATGTTCAAAACAATGATCTATAAATTTTTAGGTTCCACAGACCACTACGATTTTAATAAATAAAAAGCAGTAATAAATAAATAATACATACATGACTAGTTTATTAAGAGAAAAAGAACAAAATACATGACCTGTGTAGCACAACATGAACCTGAACAGGGCTAGTTGGATGGGAAGTGTAACACCGTAGGAAAGACAGTAGACTGTATAGTTATCTCCAAGATGGGGTATGACCCTAAAACTATACAATCTACTACCTCATCCCACAGGGCACCAGTGTTCATCTTCAGCCCATGTGGCCAGCTATTCAGAAGGAATCCACCGATTAATAAACAAGAACGGAAGGGAGGGAAAGTTACCTGAGACATTCTGTTCGGTGGAGTCATTTGTCTTAGATACAGTACACTGCAAAGAGAAGAAACCATTGGGAGACTTTATAAGCACATAAAAGAGGTCAAATATGAGAGTCATCATCCTTCACCTACACCACACAGGAATCCAGTGACCTGGCAGTGTGGCTATTTCAGAATACAAAAATGTATTCAATTTTCTTCCTTGCGGTAGTTTTATGAAACTGTGCTTATAATAAGCTCTGGCTGTCCTGGAACTCACTTTGTAGACCAGGATAGCCTTGAACTCAGAGATTCACCTGCCTCTAGTTTTGTTTTGGGGAGTTACTCTGAATCAAACCCAGGGCCCTGCACATGCCAGGAAGCATTCTACCAATGCTCATTTTAGCTCTTTCAGTGAGATAATACAATGTTACTGATTTTTAGGCCAAGTTTTATATAGATATTTTAGTCCAAGCTTGTTCTAAGAGACCTCAATGTGTTTGAATTAATCAATTTAGTGTTAAAAATCAAGGCTCAGACAGGGAGAATGCTCTATCATTAAGCTACATCCTCAACATTTTTGAACCACTCTCTCTTCTATTAAGGTCCTTAACTCCTTTATGTAGGAGCATATGTACCTGTACATTATGTGCCCTTCATGCATGCTTGGTGTCTTTAGGTACTAAACGAGGATGTTGGATCACTGAGAATTAAAGTTCTAGTTTTGAGTATTCATTTGGGTGCTGTCCTTGCTCATGCCCTTGCTTTCAATCTACTTAATACAAAACTGCCGAGTGGGATATATTAGGGTCTTCTGCTCCATTCTTCCTTTGTGCTTCTACTAGCTTCCATGCACATACATTATTTAGTTATGTGTTAACAGATTGAAGGGTAGGGAACTTTTTAACACCTAAACCAAATTTATTTAAATGTCAGAAAGGTTGTCTAAAGTATTAGAAGCCCACCGTGAAATGGAAATGAGAACCAACTCAACATGTTGAGTCAGGATCAATCTTAAGACCTTAGAGAGATAGGGACTATAAAGTAAGACTGTTTATGCAAAGAATCATTTTCTTTCAGGTGCCAGCTTTCCCCAAGTAAGACACTAGATAATAATGAACCTCTGGGTCTAAATTATTTTTTGGTGCCTAAAAAGCAGATAAATGAAAAGTCAATCTAGAATGAACAATTTCCCAGATTTGATATTCTAGAATCGTTTAGTGGTTTAGTACTAAGGGCACCACAAAATCATAATGGAAACAAATGGTAATGATACAACTCTTCAGCCCTTTGGAATTACCTGTGCACTCTGATCTCTGTTCTCTTTGTCCTCTTTGCCTTTGTCTATTATTTTTGTTTCTTCCTCAGCCAGTTGTTTCCTGCGTTTTTCCCTTCTCTCTTCTAGCTCCTCATCTCTCAAGAATTCCAGGTGATTGACAATGGGTACTTTAACCACTACAAGAAAAAGACAAAGATCAGAAGCTTCTTTGGAAGACAGGAAAAGTTCAGAGGCAGAGCTTGCAGTCAAAGAACCAGACACAACTCTCTACAGTATCATCTTCGCACTGGAATGCTCATTACTGCCCTGGGGACAAAGTTAAACAACACACACCTGAAACACAGTCGTGCATGCTCTCAGCATCAAGAACTTTGCATTCCTCTGTCCATCGGGTCAAAGCTGTAGGGATGCTGGACAGAGTTCCTATAGGAGAATAAAATGAGGTGAAATTCTAGGTTTTATGTAGTGTTGATTGTATTTTCCTAAAAGGACCCACGGTCTGCCACAAATAAAGTGTTGTTGCCCTTGATTAACTTACCAAGTAGTTTGACTCCTATAAAATGTAGTTTTTCCAGGAAAGTTACTGCTCTTCTTAGGATTGAACAAGAACCCAAGAACTCTAACCCTCTCTCTTATTGTATGTACAAACTTGCCTGCTTGACTAGTAGCTGTGCTCTGGTCATGGAAGAAGTCATCCAGCAGCTCGTCATCAGACCTGGCGATGATATGGACATCATCATTGCCTACTAGGAGACGGGCCCGACCTCGGCTTTGTAAGGGAAGGCTGCTGCTCAGCTGAAGGATGTCAGCAGCAGCTGAGGGACCAAGCAACCTGTAGGGTAATGGTTAGGCACCACTGTCATTTTTAGGTCCACAGAAACCTATTACCATGAGATTATGCATGTAAGATCTACTAAATTTAGGATTATGGATAAACTTTAAACCTTTACTTCCACTCTGATTAACATTCCAGTTTGATAACTTTGAGCTTAAACTGCATATTATTCTAGAGTTCCTTGAATACCTAAGGGCTTTTATATGCTAATCACCATGTTAAGTATAATGCCTCTGTTGTATACCCTTAAGGCACTCACATCCACTCTTTTGTTTTAAAAGTGCTTCACTTACTAAATTAGAAACAATAGCACAAGAACCTTATCTCTGTTATATGAAACTGTTAGATGAGATGCGGGCCAGTCTTATGGCAAGGCATATATTGTGGTCTTGCCTAAGGTTCCTAAATGCTGGTGGAACATGGGTTTGGGCAGTACTTTTAAGTAAATGTTATATAAACCTGGTATTCTCTCTCCAAAAGACTATGCATGTAGCACACATACCTTATTTGTAAGAAACTGTTTATCCTTATGGTCAAGACAGTGTTGAAGCTTAGTTAAAATTCTTATGAGCTCCACTGAGTCCAACAGATTCTGCTTCTAACTCACCTCTGGAGTATAAGAGGAGGGTTAGGCTGGCGGTTCCCAGGGTAGTGAACATGAATGGTATGGCCTGTATTAGCTGTCAGCTGTCTTAGAGTCCTCTGACTGCGACCGATGCCCTGGGTAAGACGAGTTGTGGAAGAGCCACTGCCCAGTGTCAGGGTACTGTGATCTGCATGACGTACCATCAATGGGTGTGTGGTAGGAATATTTCCTGGGGATGGAGGGATGTCTGCTGCAAGGATAATATGCAAAGGGGGTCAGTCCCCAAAATAAGTTTCTCCCATGGCTGTTCAAGTAGAACCATGACTTATGGGCCTTACTTACTCACATACAAACCTTAACTTTCTCCTTTACTCTCAGTCCCACGACTAATCTACAGTCTCTGATACTACCATAGGTTATGACACCACCTCAACAAAATCCTAGACACTTTCCCCGACCCACTTTCAATACACCAGTGATGTTTCTAGGCCCTTTAGATACATGTTGACCCCTCTGCCTAAAAGACGTTGCTTCCCTTTCACACCTGTTCTTTTGTTTTCAGACCAAGATGTTAACTCCTTTTAAAGTAATAGTTTGAGTTAGATAGACCTTTTTCCTGTGCTTTCTTAATGTTATACAATGTGATGTCTGCTTACAATTCCCAGAAAACTCCAAGTGTAAAACTTTATACCCTTTTCTTTACAACCTTATCCCCAGTACCATGGACCAGTAGGCACATCTCAAATATTCGTTCAATTTGTTGAATGGACAAAGGCTCAGAGTATCATGGAAGGTATCTTGAAAATATCTACTGCTCATTTTGTTTTTCTCTTCATGCTTTTCATTTACAGGTGACAAACTGAGGCTCAGAGGTAAAAGATTATGGCCAAGACAACAGACCAGAATTTTTAAGTGTTTTCAGCTATATTATGCTTGTGATTTGAGGTAAGACCTGTCCCATGAAGACAGCTTGAGGCTAAGAACTCGTCGCTACAAGGGAACGTTGATGTTGATAGGAAAGGAGAGGAGAGATTCTTTCTCTCTCCTGAACAGTTGCATCCGTGATGAACATTCAATCTATTAAATTCCACTCCCTAATGCCAGGCTCAGCGGTGTCCATCCAAACCCTTGAGATCCAACGTTATAGAATTAAGGATTATTGATTGCCCTGTCACTGCAGTGTGCATTCAGGTGCCTGATGTAGTCAGACTTGGTCACATCTTTTTTTTCAATCAAGCAAAATATCAAGTTGTCCAGGCTCTAAGAGCTCCCTGTTTACTGAGTTGGAGATAGCAAGAGCAGTCTCCTCCGATTCTTTCTTGCAAGGATATGCTATCCAGACAGATGGATTCAGACATCCCTTGCCCCAGGATGTCAGGACAGTAAGAGAAGTGTTGTCCTCTATCAGATTGATGGCTTTTTTAGTTCACTGCTTGGCTTACCCTAGAGAAGGGTATATAAGAATCAATAGATAAAACCCAGCTGAGCCCCTGTATCTTACTAGCACTGGAGAACATGTTGTCAAACTCAATGATGAGATCATCCTCCCGGTCAAAGCGCTCAAATCGGACCAAGGGAGAAGCGTTCATATCAGGGTAATCCTCATCCAATTCCATCTCAGAACCATCGTCATCATCATCTTCATCTCCTTCTTCACCTTCATCATCCTCCTTAAGGGAAAATACGAGATGGAGAATTGCTGGAGGTAAGTGTTTTCTGAAGCCTGGTGTCATGGCCACATGAGCACATGAGGGAGGGAGGCGACGAGGCTAGCTAGTAACCCAGATTGTCCGTTTTTCTGTAGTTCTGTGTTCCCATGGAAGAGGTCATCTGAACCAACCCAAACACAGTCCCCCCTCACCTGATCATCTTCCTCATCTTCCTCCTCCTCCTCCTCTTCATCCTGACTATCATCCTCATCCTCGTTACTGCCACTGCTGTCCTCTTCCTGAGTGTGCTCCTCCTCATCCTCAGGGTCCAGGATATTCATGGAATCTAAAACAAAGGGAGCACATTGGAGGACTATACTGAGTAGCTAGAAAACAGGCCACTGTGCAGGCCGGCAGACTGAGTGGGAAGGCGATGGGGTATCTGACTCTAAGAGAGGAAGAATCAGATCTAGGGTGATGTACAGACTTAGTGAGCCAGCCCCGATTTCCTGAGAGTGCCAATCAATGCATCGACACGCTGAGCAGGGTTGCTGAATGTGGAAGCTGGCTCCAGTGTAGTGCTTGAGGAGCCACGGTGTAGGTAAGACTTGGCCAAGTCTGTCGGTGCCCCCTTGCCTTTCCAGTCCTATTTTGCTACTGACTGCATCCTGTTGATAAGAGGGAATCTGGAGCGATGACAGCAGGTGGGTGAGAAGAAAGCGAACCAAGTAAGAAGTGACAAACTTTGGGCAAGCAGTAGTAACACGTTATTTGAAAAACTGGCTGAGGATAAAGTGGATGGTGTATGTCAGCGCATGCAGACAGATGCTTCCTTATTCTGCACATGTGGGCAGCTGCCTCCAGGAAAACCCTAGTGTAGTGTCTGTCAGACGTGCAGGGCAAGAAGGGAGGCCTTTCTGGCCTCGGCATTCTCACCTTCTCGGTTGGCCTGCAAGGTGGAAGCTTGGCTGAGGTTGGAAGGAGCTTCATCCATCAGCACGTCCTCTTGTGATTCATCCTCTCCACTTCTGCTCACTGAAGGTTACAGAGCAGAGCCTTCACTGAACAACAGAGGACTTCCCTTTCCAGATTGGGTGCGTCTAAGTAGCTACGTACACCTAACAGATATCCACGCTTGGTTTTTTTTTCCTTTTCCTCCTTTTTTCTTTTTCCGATGAGGGAGAATACCTCAATTCTCTGCTGTCAACTATCTAGGTGAGCTTGGCCAGTCACTTTACCTGTCTGAGTCTCAGTTTCCTCATCTGTAAAATGGAACGATCACATCTGTCTTGCCATCCTACTAATTGTGCAATCACAGAGTACGATGGATGTGAAAAAGCTTTGTATCTTTAAGAATATGTCTACTTCCATTTATCCTTTGGTTTTCTTGATCAGTATAATAAAAACATAAACACCTTCTCAGTGAGGTGGCTGCTGGTTACCTTTGTCTTTTCTCCATTTGAGACTTTAAAAGGGCCACCCTTAAGGAATGACCACTCTTGTTTACATTATTGAGACACAGAGGCAGAAAGCCACTGGACTTCATTGAAGAACTGAAAGAAAAGCATTTTCTCATCCTACAACCTCCTCTAGGTCTCCATTAATTAACACTCTTTTGATGTGCCTGATGTTATCATCTATACTGATGGTCACCCCACTACCACCCAACACAGGCAATAAACAATTCAGATCTGTCACAGGCCTGCAGACAGCATGTACATTGCTCTTCTGTTAAGATCACCAACATCAAGACAAGCAGCAATCTAGGCTGACTATGAGCCCTTCCGCAGAGCTGAGCAAGCAGATGATGAGAAAAAGGGTCCTCCCGAGAGAGACTGAGAAAAAGAAAAGGCTATACTCAGTTCTGGGGCTCTCACCTATAATTGTACTGTTCCCAGATCCGCCATCCCTCTCAAGCAACTCATCTATCAGGTCCTCCAGCTCATTCTCAACCTGGAGAGAAATAGAACATATATATAGATGCACACACAAATCTATCATTGTGCTAGCACTGAAACCCCTAAAATAAGGGCGCATATATTTCTATAATAATGTGATAGGATGTTAAATAAAATAAAAAAGTTAGTAACACAGAGGCTACCATTGCTTCCAATAAATCCACAGTCAGAATGTCTTTCAAATGCGTCCATGCACCTTGGTCAACTGACACAAGATTAGTATTTAGTCCAGGAATACATGCAGATCAATTTAGAGCCAGTGGCTAAGGTCCATAGACACAGTATCTTAGCTATTACTATCAAATTATCATGCTTTCTTTAGCATCTTTAAAAAACTGGTTAAAACACCCAAATGAGATCTGGCATAAAGTGGAGCTAAGTAACTTTCAATAATGACCAGAGCCAAGTAAAACAAAGACCCAAAGGTAGTTTCCTTTCTACATTAACATTTCATCCGTGTCTGGTTGGGATCTATACCATTTCACAGTACACCACAATCTGACTCTGTCCCCAGTCCCTCCTTTAAAACAATTCAAATACGGTTGTGGATCATCTAAATCTGTGTTCCTCTGAGGATAGCATTGAGGCAAAGATCTAAAGTACTCACCCACCCACACCACCTTGGGGGGTTTTGGTTCAGCGCCGCAATGGAAAATTGACTTCCCAGAATGATCTGCCTCCCTACCTGCATCTCTTGTGAACTGAGCACCTCAGGCTGCCCAGCAATCACCACTGAGTCGGTTTCAGCCTCCCCATCCATGATATCCCCATCTGCCACCTCTGTCTGTGAGACATCATGATCCTCCTCCTGCACTTCTGCTTCCCCAGGCTCGCCTGAAACAATCAACCAACCAGCATAATATCAAAGGGTGCATGCTGGGCACCATGTGGCAAGCATAAACACAGTAAGGCCCCTTGCTTGAACAAATTTTAAAATTCTCAGAGTATGATTGAATGGGTAACAAAATAAAAGACAGGGCTATATGTGAGGATAGCCCAACAAGGCTGCAATGTGAAGGAATTGCTCATGGGGAAAGATTCCACATCACTCAAACAGATTATCTCTGCAAGGCTATCAAGTTCCCAGGGAATCAACACAAAACTAAAACAGTTTAATTCTCTATGCCTACAAAGCAACAACTCCCACCCATCCAGTTCACTGTCCAAGGTTCTTAATCCCTACCTGGATCTTGCTGATGGCTATTTGAATCCTGAGAGGCTCCTTGGGCATCCTGCTCCGACTTACTTTTGCTAGAAGCACTTTTGCTGCCAAAAAGGCTACTGGGCTGGTTTACAATCCGTGAAAGGGTTTCCAAAGGTTTTAGAGCAGCATTGACTGTGTTGGCCATATTAGGACTGAGATAAAGAAAGATAGAAAGATGAATTGAACATAAAAATACTATGTGCCTATCTGGTTAATTAAAAGTTCTTAAAAAAATAGAAGCTACTTAAGAGAAATGGGTAAAAAGTCTAAGAATTTTCAACTCGGCATTTAGAAGAAAACACTATTTAAAGACTTTCAAAGAATATAGCCCATTAAAGTAAAGGTTAAATCAATGTCCTATTTCATGAAACTATGTGAAGCATATGAAAAATTCTTGGGTAGAAGCCAGAATAAATTCTAAATGACCACATGCAAATAGCAAACCAATTCTCAGAATATCAAGGAAAAACAAAACTAATTAATCCTTCAAAACACATCTTCAAATTCCCAAACTTTTTCTTTAGATTTGCTTTTCTCCAGTCTCATGTAGTTAGCTCACGCTAGTTTAAGTCTCTAATGTAGTTTGAGAATAACCCAGAATTTCTGATTCTCCCCCTTCCCTAACATTCACGTGCTGGAATCAAGTGCTAGGTGTGTGCCCCGTCTAGCTTTTAGTCCTTAATTCTTGAGCTTAAAAGAACATGATGATCACTATACTCTAAGTCTATACTATGCAGGAATTCTTAAGTTTAGTAAAATATCACAAGATCTGTTGAGGTACAGCATGATTTCTAACCATTGTAAGGCGCATGAGACCAAAAGCAGGACCCCATTAAAACTAGTGTTCCTGTGATTATCTGATAGTGGACTCAGATACCAAAAACACTAGAGCGAGCCAAAGCTCATCAGGGCACATATAAAGATCAGGACATAAAAATTACAAATGAGGTTAGGGGACAGGCGTAGTGGTCCATGCCTTTAATCCAGGCACTGTGGAAGGCAGAGGCAGGCAGATCTCTCTAGTTCAAGCCTAGCCTGGACTACAAATCGAGCTTGAGGAAAGTCAGGGGTGTTACAAAGAGAAACTCTGTTCTTGAAAAACAAAACAAATCAAAATCAAAACTAAAGGAGATGGGATAGCATTCTACCAGAAGGCTTTCAAAAATTACAGGAAGACAAACTCGGGTTTGATTGGAGAATCAAGAACATGGATGTTAAAAGGACTACATGAATGGTGAATACAGAATGAATCAATGGTGACAGTCATATACAAGCAGATTTTTTTGTTTTGTTTTGCTTTGTTTTTCGACAGAGTTTCTCTGTGTAACAGCTCTGGCTGTAGTGGAACGTGCTTTGTAGACCAGTCTTGGCTTCAAAATCAGAGAATGGACTGCCTCCTCCTCCCAAATGTTGGGAATAAAGGTATGTGCCACTTATACCCAGCATTATAAAATGCCAGTTGATGTACATGTCTCCATTAATGATGTAAAGAGCAAATATTATGTTAATATTTATTTCCTAGAATGTTTAACCAGAAACATTTCCATAAGAAGGAAGTCACATAAACATAGATTCAGGGAATCATCTGTAACACATTCACCCTGAATTATTTAGCATAGTCAAATGTCAAGAAATGCAATATTAAACAATGTTGTTTTCATGCAGTTGGCCTCAAATTCCTAACATACCTTTTCCATCTTCCAAATGCTGGCTATTTACCAACAAATCTGATTTATGCAATGTTAGGGACCTGACATGGAACTCTATGTATGTTAGCCAAGACTACAAATTAAGATGTATCCCTGCTTAGATTTTGACATTTAAATGTCATGTATGATCTTCACTGGAGCGTAGATCAAGGCAAGTTCCCAGGCAATAAATATATAATTAAAATAACTGGGAGCATGTCAACATAAATGTTTCATTTTTAGGGAGCTCCAGAAAAACTAAAACAGAAACAGCAAAATATTACCAAGATATAAACAGACATAATAATAATAAATAAGTATTATATGACCGAGTTTGACAGTGCTAAGTAGTGCTGTTAGTGCCATTCAGCTTATCCTCATCTGATTTAGACAGTTAAAAAACAATAGGTTAGCCATGCATGATGTGTATATGCATACAATCCTAGCTTAGTGTTCAACCTTAAAGATTACTGATGGCAGGTACAAAAAAATCATGCTTCCACATGACAAAGTGCGGAATGCCTATTACTTGAGACAGGTTTAAACTGCTTCAGTAAGTCTTTAGAGCCAACTGTAAGTTTATAGAAAATAACGAATGAAGTAAAGGTATACCTAAACCACACTGCAAGAAAACAACTGTACCAAATCTAGAAGGCAGTCTTTTACGGGAAAACAAGCCCCATCATTTCAGAAAATATCAAGAATAATTAGAACAATTAAGATCTATCCATTTAGTAACCAAATCACCTACATCTGAAGTTTTCTTTTAAGACAAGCTGTTTCTCCAAACATGTGAGACAGGGCATTCATTACTTTACCTGGACAGGTCTAGGCTGTGAGGTACTCTGGCCAGGTCATTGACTAGTCCCTTCTTCAGGAACAGTCGAATGATGTTGTTCATACCATTATGCTGAGTCTTGGCTGTGGCACTACTGTAGAAGCTGGAGGTGGAGGGGCAGGACTCCATGATAGTACTGATGATACACATCACTGCCTGAAGTCTGGGAGAAAAGTTTGATATCTCTGTCAAGTGAATGTAGCCAATATTTAAATGATATCTTGATTAATTTGCCTTAGATAGCCCTTTTATGCTCTTTTTATTTTCTTCTAGAAACAATATCTACAAAGAAAACTGACTTCATTAGTACTACCACAGAAACAATAAAACCTGGTCAATCTTCTGTTTAAAGAAATATAGAAAAACACCCCTTTGTTTTTTCTTAAGTTATGTACTCCTTCCTCCAAATATAATTAGTTCACTATGGGGAAGGAGACTGTGTACACTGTTGATATGACTAGAACTCCTGGTCATGTGCAAGGAACCCCTTGGACCATGGAGTAAGAGATGGTCTTGCTTATCAACATCAGGCCAGGCACGGGCTTTACCTGGCATGTTTCTCTGTACTCTCAGCCATAGCAAGTGCCCGTCCCAGGGCTGCTTTTACTTCATTCACTAGGGCCACCTGAGCATCTGTGCCACTCCCCGCAGCAGCCAGACTTGCAAGAAACAGACGGGCCAGGGCAGGTGTGTCCTTGTCTTCTGCATTCTGGGTGTGTGGGAGGAGGTGGTCCAGGACAAAAGCTAGCACGCTGCAGTCCTGAAAAGTCATTAATCATGACATATACTCATAAATACAATTAAGCCACATCATTCATATAGCAGCAAGGTAGACAAACAGTTTTTCTTTCAAGTCATCCAAGATATGTCGTGAACCAATTTGAAATCTTTAAGAGGCTTTATAAAGTTTCCAGATCCCATCTATTTATCACCACACAGTACAGACTGTCATAGAGGTGGCCCCTTGCTTTCTTTCTTTTTTTTTTATTTTTAAAGACATGACCTCACACCATGTAGCCCTGGCCAGTCTGGAATTTGCCATATAGACCATAATGGCCATTAACTGTTCCTAGTGCCAGGATTAAACATGTGTTCCACCTTACTAAGTAAGCTAATTTTCTTTAAAAATTCAGTATCTTTTATTATTAATAAGAAAATTTGAGGGTGAGTCTCATATAGTGTAGGCTAGCATGAACCCTGGAACCTTTCTGTCTCTACTTTTAGCATTCTGGGATACCAGATAAGAGCTAACTGCACAGGATTCTGAAAATTTTGAGTGACTTTAATGGAACTCCTTACAGTAAGTCAATAAAATTGAAGCATATTAAAGCATTTTTCTTCAGCTGTTAAATGGACAATCTGGGACCTAAAGAAAAGTAGCTTGAATCAAGAATTTAGTCAAGGGTCAAAGACTGAAATATCCATTTTTGAGTGTTATAATCAATTCTGACACTTGCAATGTGCCCAAGACCCTGTGCTGGAAACTGGCAAGAGCTGAATGAGAAACAAAAAGCATAGACAGAGACACATATACTTGAAAAAAATTCAATACAGGATTACTTGAAAATAGCAAAAAGGTCCAACAACAAAGGAAGTTAAGACAAACTCTTCTATAAGTTTATACATTCATTTTTAGGGAAGAATAAGTTTTAATGCTCAGGCAGATTTTGGAAGTTAAGAAGCTGCACGACACTGTAAATGTACTAGATGTTACCCAACACACAATTTTATGTCAAATCTGTATCTATGAGTAGAACACACTTTAGAATTTTGGAGCCAGGAAAACTGGACAAAGTGAGCTTAACAAATTAACAGAAACAAAATTTAACTCCCAATGAAATACAAAGTAATAATTACTTTGTAAATCTAAGTAATGTCGTATATAACATAATCATTGGTACAAAATGAGAAAAGATTTGCAGTTTGGGAAAGCAATGTGACCAAGCAGCGAGCCCTTAGCTTGGAAGACAAGGGTTTCAATTTTATTTCTGTTCTCATACAGTGTGCCTTTCCTCTTGGCTCTGAGCTTTCTCCTAATCTGAAGATATACTACTAATAACAACTCTGATGTGGAGGCAAGGGTTATCAATGATTTACAAAAGACCTAGCCTGTAAGATGTTTGGCTATTTAGTAGGTAAGGCAAACAGTTACAGGTTAAAGGCTTGCTCCATAAATTACAAGTCATATGAATAAAACCTTTGATATAAACCTTGTCTTTACTTGTGGAATGCATATATGTCTAAAAGGGCTTACCTACATATTATATAAAGAATCTAATGAAAATCTTGAAGTCAAGTGTTATTGGCCTTCAAGTATATTTCTACCTATTCCAAAGGTTGGCTAAGACTGGGAAGATTGAACAAAGGAATTTAAGGCCAGTTTGAACAACAAAAAAGAATCTCAATAACCAACCACCAAAGCAAGCAAGCAAGCAAGCAAGCAAGCAAGCAAGCAAGCAAGCAAGCAAATAGCTAGCTTTAACAGATTATCTCTCTCAAAAATCCAATAACCATGAAAATATAGCCAACAAGGAAATGCAAATCATAACCACAAAGCCACTAACAATACAACTGAAATGTGATGGTACAACATGAAACAATCAGAACTTTCACACAACTCTTGACAATATACACTCAGACCAACCAACATTCTGATAAACTTCAGGCACCTTCTATAAAAGAGATACAAATCCATGTACTAGAGATCAGCAGTAACACTCTTAGGCAATCTATCACCCAAGAGATACGTATCTGTACATTCACTAAGACATGAAAAAGAACGTTCAGCACTAGAATGATAGCTCCAAACAGAAAAATGATTCAAATGTCTATTAATAGAACAGATCAAGAGATTATGGCACATTCATACAATAGAAAGCACAACTAGATGAAACTCTAAAAGCACAAAGAAAACTCAAAATTTGTCAAGTAAAACAATAGAGATGCCAAAGATTTCACCAGCTGGTTTCACTAATTACCCTGTACTGCTTCATACCATGGCGAAAAGCCTAGCTTTTTTTCAACATTAGGTAAATACTTGGCATCCACGAATTTCCAACAGAGTCTAAGAAGTACCCAAATGAACAAAGTATAAGACTGAAATTAAAAGCTAGAAATATTACCTCTTTGATGAGCTCAGACTGGCCCACGGTATAGCTGTAGTTTGCAATCAGGGTAGCAATACCAACATAGGACCTCACCAACTCTGCCAGAAGACGAAGGATAGTAGAGGTAGGCATTAAAGGTTTGCTGCCCTTGCCTTTCTGCTTGCCTTCCTCAGAGGTCCGGTCCCCTTCTTTGTCTTTCTTCCCTTCTCGAGTCTCCTCTGGAGTTGATGCTCCTAAGGAAAAGGCCAAATTGTTAAATTTCACTTGCAAAGCATTAAATATCAAGCTACAAGTAGAAAGAGATAGAATTTTTTTTCCATTTCAGGCCAATTGTACATTTGAAGCACTCTGATTATCACTGTACTTGAATGACAAAGATGATCATAGACAAACCACAGTAGATAGGCTTGAACCAACCACCCATGCACCTACCACTTTCTGATGATAATGCAATTTTATGCATTAGAAATAGTGTATTAGTAGTAAATCTCTAAATATCTTTTTTTTTTGGTTGTTCCCATAAACTCGCCCAGTAACTCAATTCAAATGTTGATCTCCTGTGTTATACTAGATACATGGAAATATTATGTGCCCACTATATCTCATAAGTATGCGAACACTCATTTATCTTGTAAATGTTGCAGTCTCCCTCATTAGACAAATTCTTCAGCTGTAGGTATGTAATGTAAAGGCACAGACATTTCTTTGAATGGTATGCCATAAGCCATACTCCATTATTTTTAAATTTCATATGGATATGTGTGTGAATGCTTATATCCACAGAAACTGTGAGTCAACTGACATGATGCTGGGAATGGAGTTTGTGCTTTCTACAAGAACAGATCACACATTAGCCATTATTTTACTGAATAGAAATTTACTTTTAATTCTATGTATGTATGTGGGGCACGAACACCTGTGTACTGTGTACTGATAACTGAAGCAGTAAGTTGTCAAATATCTGAAAGGTGGGGTCGCCTGCTATGTGGGTGTTAAGAATGGAACTCCTCTGAAAGTTAAGATGGCTCTTAACCACTACTGAGCCATCTCTCCAGCACTTAACTTTCTCTCATTTTAATCTCTTGATTTATTGACCAAAGTATCCTCTAGATTTTACTTTAAAGCTCTTTATTATTATATGAGTATACAACTATATAAGTTACTAGAACAAACACTCTGTAAGTCAGCTTATGAATTCTACCAACAAACTAATGGGCTGGCACAAAAAATACAACTCATGTATATTACTACAGAAACAATTAACAAGTAATCAAAATTATAGTTCTATTAGCTTTAGCTGCCTATTTCTGCAGAACACTATGTTTAGCACTGAAAAAAATTATCTAGACAAGTAAATGTGATAATGACAGCTGTTATTCTACTACTCTAGGCCAAAGATAACCAGTTTATCTTCCCAGCATATAGCATAAAAGGGTAAAAGGCAAATTGTTACTTACCCTCTCCTTGGGAGGTTCCAGTTGTAGAAGTCTCAGCAGGGGCACCATCTGCAGCAAAGACCTGACTCTGGAAGACAAGTACATGTTAGCCATCATAAACTCTATAAACAGTCCACAAGGGTTAAAATTTCTTTTGGACAATGGCTGGGACTACTACAGATTCTTCTTGGTTGACCTCTCAATCATGTTCTCTCTATAATCTATGGGGAGCTATCACAGTGGCTAGGATAGTCAGGTAACGGAAAAACAAGATACAAACAAGTAAAATGCCAGAGATATCCTAATTTTTCATTTTCAGTCAATACATAATTTATACATATATTAAACAGGGTCTCATTAGGTACTCCTGGGTGGCTTTGAACTCACAAAAACCTGCTTGTGTCTGTTCTTCTGGGTGCTGAGATAAATTAAACGTGTGGGGCCATCATTCTGTGAAAATTCATACTTTTTTCCTTTGGATAATCCTAGGTACCAAGAAAATAGAGGGCAATGGAAAGAAGAAAAACACAAGACAGCTGGAATTGACTTACATTTAAGGAAAAACCTGACTGTGTATCAAAGTCACTGCTCTGACGAGTAAGTGATCGATACTGCTGGTATACATCATCACCCATATCTTGCAGGAGCTGGCCAACCTCTTGTGTCATTCCCCCAGGTTTAGAATCAGATTTGTCTGCTAGAAAAATATAAACAAATATCGAAATTAAAACATAGTTCATTACTGTGTAATATTAGTGCAATGTTATCAGGTCTGCACCAGCATAGTAATTATGCTGAAGTATATACACTATAACTTAGGTATGGAGCATGTTAGAACATAAAGTTTTGTGCAAATGCACTTTATACTGTTTACACAATACCAGTTAATGCATTTCTCAGAATACACCTGTCATTAAGTGATATGTAACAATCCCACTGATGAAACTGTCAATATTAAGCTCTTACCCCCCCACCCCCCGAAAAAAAAACCCCATTTACTGTAAAAGGCTTGTATAAAAAGAGCTCAGTAAACAGGCCCATCTATTAAAGCTAAGGCTAAATCACTGGGAGGATAGGAGACCAGGAGATGGGGTAATGGTACTATGATAGAGGGAAAAGAGAAAAACTCAGAAGAGTTTTGGTCAGAAGAGTGTATGGATAAAAACCATATTTCTTGGAAGTTACTTCATCTACCACTGCTCATTTCACTTATTATGACATAAATAAAACCAAAAAGCATGACTAGACTAGAAGTTTGGGATCCAAGAATTCAAATACTCTTTTCTAAATCACATTCAAAGGTGGTTTGGGATGGTGGTCTGAAAAGTGAGGAAGCCATGTGATAATATTATCTTTAACTCTTTGATATAGCTATAAAGACAGTTTGGTTTAGAGTATTAAACTATGACATAATTCTTGGTATTTACTCATGCAATGTATACTTTTTGAATCTTTTGTGCACTCCTCTCTGTATGGTTGCTATTCTCAAATAACAGATGTTAAGCAATATCATTCAAGAAACAGATTTACCTTACCTTAAGAGCTTAGAATTACTCTTGCACCAGTCATATTTTATGGTAATTAGGTTCTTTGAAGATGTGCATTATTTGACATTTTCTGTCGTTTTGTTTCTGAGACAGTCTGATTTCTCTGTGTAGCCATAGATGTTCTGGAACTTGCTCTATAGACAAGGCTGCCTCAAACTCAAAGAGATCCAATTCCCTGTCTCTGCAGCTCTACTCAGCACCATAATCATTTTTTGAAAGAAAAATAGGCAGAGGCAGGCAGATCTCTGAGTTCAAGACCAGCCTGGTCTACAGAGTGAGTTGAGGGAAACAGAGAAACCCTGTCTCAAAAAACAAAAGTAATAAACACCAAAAATATTTTCATGTGTCTATGAGTGTGCAATGTGTGCAAGTGACTACAGAGACCAGAAAAGGATGTAGCCAGAGTGACAACTGGTTATGAGTTGGCTGAACTCATTGTTGCAAACAGAATTGAGGTCTTCTACAAGAGTAACAAGTGCTGTTAACTTCTGAGCCATCTCATCCCTGTCATAGATACTTTTTGATTCCAGGGCTGCGGACATAGTAGGGAATGTATTAGTTGAAATGACCCAGGCAAGATAACATCCTTAAGAACCCTGGTTCTAAAAGTAGGCTAAAAACGTACCTTCCTCTGGAGCATGGTATGCAGCCAAAGCATTCAGCATATCATAGATAACTTCCTTAATAGTATCAGGAATGACAGGCAAAGATGAAGGCTTCAAAGGTGTTGTCTTTACCAGCTGTACAGCATTAGGGCCTTTAATTCTAAGATTCTCAAATTCATCATCTGAAGCTAGGCCAAAATCAAACAGAAAACTCAGACAATAGTGCACCACCAGCTAAATGTCATTGCTGACAAAAAAGTATCCAGAACAAGGATTGTATAAAATATAAGAGCTTGAGAAATAAAACATTTAATACTCAAGTCTTATACCAAAAAAGTATTTTTAAATTATAAAGAGATTTAGCTTTGTACTTCGATAAGAAATCTCACAAACTTTTGAATATGTCTACACAAACTGTTGAGGAAGTTCATCTATTATATACTTACTCAAATCTCCAAGAAATGGAACCAGAACTCAAACCAAGTGGTAGTGGTCATTATTTCACTAGTCTCCTCTTCTAAAGACAAGACACTTTTTTCCCTTTCATGCTAATATTTATCATGAATATAGGCCAGCTGTTCCTCAATCAATGCGCTGTACATAAGCCATCAAGACAAACTATAAATAGTCCAAGATTATAATGAACGAGTCCTTGGTAACAACTGTGGTAATATCTCAAGACGGTGAGGAGAGTTACCTACAGATTTCAGGGCCTCAAAAAATAACAACAAATTAAACTGACCAGTTCCTGAGCCTCGAGGGGCTGGAAGAGCAATACGAATACAGCAATTGGCTACTTCTGTGAATATGTCTGGATTGCGGCAGGCAGCTGGCCCAAGAACCCGAAGGATGTAGTTGATCTCCCGGGAGCCAAGACTGCCAGATACAACACCAGAGGTAGTACTTCCAGCTCCACTGGTAGCTGCTGAGCGAACAACCTAGTAAAAAGCATTGCCCATTTAAGTTTGTAAAAGTACAATTAAAAACAAGTATTTATAAGAGATTAAAATGCTAACGACGCTTTGTATTGAAATCGTAGATCACATCTCTAGTTATTTGAGAGAAAAATACACTTGGTGTTTAAGACATGTGCAATTATGTCTCTCATATACAACAAGTATTGACTCTTACATAACAACTAATTGAAAAGGGTTTCCATATTTAACTGTCAGCTCCAGTTTCTGCAAACATTGCAATTTTAAGCTGTAGTTGTTCAAAAGCGTGACATCCACTAGTAGAAACAAAATAAAACACTTTTATACTTTAGTCAATCATAAGATTGAGATGATGGCTACAGGAGCTATCAAATTTTATAGTTTACTGTGTGGTAAGTTCACAAAAATATCACTTGGTGTTGAATGGTTTTTGCAAAAAAACTACTCAACGTCAATCTAGCTAGTTATAATTTTTATTTTAAAATAGATTTTAATGTAAAGCCATAATTTATAATTTGTACAGCTATCTATTCTTGTTATCAGGTTTCTTTATATTATAAGCAATTACAAATATTTTGACTATACATTTTGAACAACTGTGGCAAATTCTTAGCCATAGTATTTGTTGATGAAATACTGAAAAGGCACTGAATTCAGTTCCCAGCACCTAAGTTGGGCAGGTTACAAATGACTTTAACACCAGGTCCTGGGAATCCAATCCATTTTTCTGAACTTTGAAGACACTGTAGTTTTGCCTATATAAACACAAATAGAAAGAAAAGTTCTGGGACATAGTTTCTCTGTGTTAAAATCCTGGAACTCGCTCTGTGGTGTAGGCTGACCTTGAAAGTTAGGCCTCTGCCTTTTGAGAACTGGTATTAAAGGTGGACACCATCATGACTAGCTGAAATTAAGTTTTTAAAAAATAATGACTAGATGAAAAGGTTATCTTAATCTACACTAAGAAATTGCCCTACAATGTGACTGTACTAATTTCCAATTCTCAATAATAAGAGTATATCAGGTTCTTCATTCACAGGGCTAAGTGCACTACGTTTTGCCAACTTAATGTGTTCCTGCCATTCTTCTTCCTTTGCTCCCTATGGATACCTGGTTCAATTTCTATTTAAGTCTTTCAATGACTCCCTTCATCCAATCATGGTTTGTTTGTCTTTAGTCTAAATTATGTCTGAATGTAACTAGCTCTTCTGCACTGAGTTCAGCTATACCATCTTAATCAGTTCTGAGTCGATTGGACAAGGCAAACCCAAACTGAATGAAGGAAAAAGAAATCTAATATACACACATGTTATCTACAAACTGGAACCACTTTTTTGGCAAGCAAGTGAAAAATGCACATCTTTTGATCCACTGATTACCAGGAATCCCTAAAGGTAATAATTTTAATAACATGAAAAGAGCCAGACACAAAAAGAAGCATCACAATACCAGTTTATGTGTGAAACATAATAGTGTTCAAAGACAAGAAGTGGAGTCCTACTAGTATTCATGATTGTTTAAAAAGGTTTAGTAGGGAGACTCAGAATTCTGCAAAAGTGTGGAGGAGGTAAAAAGCATTACTGATTAAGAACTTTGTCATTAATTGTTTGCATTTGTCTTAATGTAAATTATTTATATTCTTCATCTCTTCCTCATTTATTCATTTACCTCAACATATGAAGCTACTTTCTGATTTTTTTACAATGTGTAATTGTTAAATGCCCATCACTGTGCCTGAAAATTAGAAACATGTAAGAACAAAATCTAGAACAAAGTAAAGACCTAACATCAAAAATACTGACCTTTTCCATAGTATGACGAAGAGTGCAAGGATCTTCAATGATGTGTCTTAAGAGAAGGGTGACTAGAGGAGTAAAGCCATTAAAGCCTGAACTCTGGGTTAAATTCAAGATCATTCGTGTACTTTTCAGCTCTGCAAACATCATGGCGTATTTGTGGTCCCGGGTGAGCCTCAAGCAGAGGCGAAGGGTAGCATGCAATGTGTCTGGGTCCACAGGGACTCCCAGCATGCTCACACAGGCTCGGATCAGAACAGTCACCATATCTTCTGTCAGGCCCTGGATTAGGATCTCCCCAATTTTTATTTCTTCCACGCTTGCCTCTTTTTCAGTGTTTGTTGTGCTATCTAGGGCCAAAGGGATATCTAGAAAATGGGAGAGGGCAGTGTATACAATTAGACATTTCATTCAACACCTCCCCTTTAAACCACCAGCCATCACTCTGCCTGCAAAACACCCAGAATGTAAGCAAAGGAGAAGACAATGTATCTTTTAATGTACCTTCAAAATAAAATTACTGAATACAAAACTGGCTAGATATTAAGTCATATACAAGCATACTACTTTTAGGTAAAACTTTTAAAATATTCAAAATAAGGGGGCTGGATATGTGGCTCAGTGGTTAAGTTAAGATCATGCACCCCTCTGGCAAAGGACATGTGTTTGGTTCACAGTCCAGCTTTTTCAGTCCAGCTTAAATAAAGGGCTCTGATGCCTTCTTCTGGCTTTCCAAACTACCCATTCCCTCATACACAGTTGAAAATAGAAATCTTAAAAAAAAAGGATCCAAAACTAATGCAGTGTACCAAGTGGAAAGCTATAATCTTAACAATCTGACTGACTGCGGTAGGATTGTGAATGAAGACTCACTTGGGATGTGTATATCAATAAACCACCATTTGAAGGAAAGCAAGACTTGCAATACTAAGGCTATACATACCATTGCCTTTATTTTCTTTACGTTTGATATCTGTTTCTTTGCTTTCTTCCAGTGTCTTCTCTAGTTCCTGTCCATTGCTGGTTTTTGAGTTTTTATTCAGCCGTGGTACCCTGAGGAGAGTCAGCATCACAGGGCGTCGATTCCCTGTTTCCTCATTAACCTAGGAATTCAAACAGACAAAAGGAAAATCTCTACATAAAAATGAGGGTGCAGAGTCCTAAACAGGACTCTAGCCATTTATTCCATCTCTACAATGGACAAAGACTAAAGCTAAAGGGCTCTAGAATAGACCTATAACCAATTCTGAAATTTCCTACAGAGCAGACATCCTTATTCACTACTAACTATTCTCTCATTCTTGCCCGGGAAGAACAGGATCAAATTGTCAGACCTACATGGCTTAGCTAGCTAATTTTAGAAATACACAGGTCTCTAAAAACTTAAGACTGGATTTGGAAGTGGACATCCTACTCCTGAACATGGCAAGACTCCTGGTTCATTAAAAAAATAATAAAGCAAAAGGCATAGTAAGTACAAGACCCCCTTCAGTAAAGTTTACACTGTTCATTGAACATGTACCTGCACCATGGTAGTGAACTGGACAGTGTATCTTCGTCGGCCTGCAGTGAATCTTACACTTGTTTCTCCAGATTTCCAGGCAGAATCAATAGTGCTGTTGTTGCTAGCACTGTAACTACACCAACGTCCAGAGCGGTCATCAAACCAGCGCCAGTTGTTGTTGTTGGACTGTAGATACTGAATAAATGCAAATGTACAAAAAGTTTATTTATATTTCCTGCAGCCATTGGCATACATTGTTTAAAACGAATGCAGGGGGAAAAAGGCTTTTATATACATGTTTTCCATTCCTTGGTTATCGTTCTGAGCCAAAACCGTAACAATTTCCCTGTCTTGCCAACATCCACTTGGTTCCAACTGTTTTCTAGACAAGGAGCATGAACCTAAGAGATGCCCCGAAAAAATTCTGTTGTAAGAAATTATTGAGATATATGGAGTATCTTTGTCTCAAGAAAATATTTCTAATGAGACTATCAGAAATTCAAGTTTTTCAAGTGGTCAAAGAGGGTACACTAATTCTCTAGGTAAGATGTCTTAGGCTCCAAAAGAAAATGTGAGCTCTTCATTAAAAAAAAAAAAAAAATCCAACTAATGCAATCCCTCGAGAGTTGTATTTTAGTGGAATAACTTTTACAATTTTTCACTTTTCCCCTCCTCTCTTCTGATGTACTCTTGCCTCAAGAAATGAAACCATAATGTTAAATACAGACAATACACTTCACACACCTTAGTCATCTGGGCTCTTCTCTTTGATGAGATGGCCGTCTTTTCATAAAAATCAATAAGGAGCAACACTGGAGTGATCCACCTTAAAATTATTTAGGTCAAGCAAGAAACATGCATAAATTAAAAAAATGTCAGGTGTCTTATAATTGTCAAATCATAAAACTCTCGAGATTTACTATACATATGCTTCGTAAAAGTGATTCAGATCCTAAACTGAAGAACTAAATGCAAGGAAAACAGAAGTGAAAGCAGACTAGATAAAGGGGAACTTACTTTGGAGTCTGAACCTCCTTTTGCTCTTTGGCAGCCTGTAGGCAGGGCTGAACCACTTCTAAGAGCTTGATTAAGACATTAAGGATGCCACTTGATTCCACCACCCAGGCACAAGGTAACTTCAACTCCTGATATTAAAAAACCACAGTCATACAGAGGGTAACACTTACACAACTAGTTTAAAACACAAATTCTATGAAAAAAGTTATGAGCTATTTGATTTCAGATGAGTTACTGAGTTTTCTACAGTTTGGTCTTTTCATGAGTTAAGAGGAAGTTAGGTCTACATCTAGGGTCACTAATGATTAAATAAAAAATATAAGGAAACCAAAATCGATTCACACATGTAATTAGAGAGTCACCTAGTCTTTGCAGTTTAATTCTTTCAAGACAAAATTTGTCTTGAAGCTCTAGCTTTGCTGGAATTTGCTCTGTAGACCAGGCTAGCCACAAACTCAGAAAACTGCTTGCCTTTCTCTCTCAAGTGCTAGGATTGAAGGCATGTGCCGACACCACCACCACTCACGGCAGTGCATTCTTAATGACATTATAAAGTTTTTGATTTACAGAAAAGCTTTATATTTCAAGGAAACTAAGACAGTAATGGTTTGTAACACAAGTTCCATTGAACTATCACTTTTAGCAGAACAACGTAAGTGATTATTCAATAGGTAGTTATTTAGATAACAAACAGAATATGTTCATGATATAGGAAACAATTACAACCATAGTCATTTGAATGAAAAAGGACTAGGAAAAAAATAACCTGTAAGAGCATGACTGACATCTTTATATTAAAATATTACTGAGGAATATATAAACATCCAGTTCTGCAGAACCTATTCAATGACTGTGATGATCATTCAATGCACTTCTAGAGTGACACCTGACATCTCTGTGTGTGTTGTTCTAAAGGTCTTCTTGCACTATCCAAAAGTGATGCACTTTTTTGCACTACTTTGTACTTCACTTACATGGTTTAGCCTAAAGGGGGATTGTGGATGCACATGAAAAATACGGAAATCATGTTTTGTACTTCTCCCCATTTATATATTTTTCAAGTGTTAGCTAATTCTTCAATAAGTAAAGTTTGACAAACAAAAGATGAATGTTACCTCAAACAGTAGTGTCAAAAGCAATATCCTAGTAGCTAAATTGGAGGCCTGTGGCAAAGTGGCCATTTGACTGATCCACTCTGACACTGTTTTTGTGTCACTTGTTGTTAGAGGAAGAGCAGCTTTGATCAACACATCAGCAGCTTCCCACACCTAAAAAATGAAAGAAAGATGGATAAGTATTATAACTATGGAGCAACCCACGGTCTGTGCAAATATTCCAAACTTTAAATATACTCCACCCATAACATATTTACTTAGGAATAAAACTAACAATTTATGTAAATAGGGGTGTAATATGAGCAAAAATAAGAAACATTAACAATTATTCTAAATAACTTTGAAAATTTGCATTGATTTGTGTGTATAAGCACAAAAGAATGGTTCTCTCATTCAATCACATACAAGGGTTTTTGGCACTGCATCAGTTATTCTCAAGGTATCAATTGTCCCAAACAAATGTCCTGTTTTAATTTCTTCAACATCTCAAAGATTTTATAAAACAAAATCATAATGACACACAAAATTTATAAATATATATAAAAATTATAAATAATACAAGCAAATGCTGTAGGGCTATTTCTTGATGTGGATTTGTTTCTTATTTCTCAACAATTAGAACACAACAAATTTAAATGGGGGAGTAAACAAACACTGAAAAAGTAACGAAACTGGGTTATCAGCATCTATCAAATATATAGAAGGAAAAAATAGCTCAAAGTAATTTAGCTCAAAGATGATAGACATATTTTAAATGAATCTGATTAAAACTTTTCATTTTCAAGGAACTACTTTTTTGTGAAATGGATAAATTAAATAATGCAGTCAGCAAAGTAGAGCTAGACTAGACAGCAATCAAAAGAATTCAAATACAAAATATAAAAATATCAGGTAGAATGCAAGGCTTTACAGAAATGTAGTTTTTAATAGATGACAGAAAAAAAAAGAACTTTAAATACTCCCAGTTACTGATACCTTGAGACCTTACCTGATTGACAACCTGCTTCAAAATCATATCACGATAGTCTGCTCCATTACGTTTGATAGCTGTCATGATCAGGTCACAAACACGGTATACTGTATCAGGCAGTTCATCGAGAAGATGGAAGCAGCCTGGTAACATTGTATCTGTGAAGGTGTGGAGCTCATCTTGTTCCAAAGGGTCAGCATCTTGAAACTTCTCTAGACATTTAGCTTCTTCTTCCTCTTGTTTTTCTCTGGCTTTCCTTTCTTCTTCTTCCTTCCGGCAAGCAACTTCCTGGGGGCAGGAGAGGAAGTGTGACTACATGTACCATAGGTAAAGGATGATTTTGAGTACCATATACCCTCTAAAATAGCTGAAACTTTCAAGAGAATAAGCATGGTAATGAATGTTAACAATAGCCACATAGGTTAATGCAAGATAAGGAAAACAGACTATCAGTACCCAAAAGCACTGTCAGCTGTTATCTGCAGCACTCTTGTACTATTCTTTACAAGGCTCATTTTTAGATGCTATCAAACCTTTCCTTCCAGTGTAGTAAGTTTAAGTGAAATTATCCAGGAATACAACTAAGTATGGACCATGAAGACTAATGCTTCATTTCAGTCATCTAAAGGTTCAAATGAAAAAGCACTCCATTGACTTCTGGCAAAGAATTACAGTGTTGGGCAGAAACACACGATTGATGGAACAAAATACTTTTGGATGTAAGACTTTAGGTACCTCAGGTGACTCTGCCCTTTGCTCCATTGGAATATCCTGTCCCAAAGACATAGCAATTGCTCTCATCATCTGGTCCTCTTCAGACATGCTAAGATCCTACAAAACGACAACAAAGAAAACAATGAATATACCCATCCTAAAAAAAAAACAAACAAACAAACAAAAAAACACGAAATAGGCAATCTCAACTCACAAGGATAGAAAACGAGCCCAGAAATGTTGCTCTCTCTAATTAAAACCATCTAAGGCTTTAATAGTTACCATTACAGGGACAATAGAAAAAATTACAACAAAAAGAAGAGTTCTTTTCTGAACCAAGCCTCAAATAATTCAGCATGGCTAGGGAATATAAGTTCCTGGCAGTATAATCTAAAACATTCAGTGTTAGTAAAACATTGGCACAGGACATATAAAAGGGGTTACCAGCAACCAAATTAAGGCATGAAAATGTAAGATTTTCTGTTAACTCACCCGGACAACTCCTCCTATGATTGGTGGAGGATGGGTTAAAAGGTATTCTGTTGCTTGTTCCATTGTGCTGGTATTCAACAGGGCCTCCATGGCATGTTCTCTTGTAAAACCCATGTCCATGAGCTATTTAAAAAATTGAAGAGCTTAAAAGTGAGTAAAAATACACTTCAAAATAAAAAATAAACAACTAAAATTTTATAACTTTAATCCCCCAAGATAGGGGATAATTGTCCTGGAACTCCCTTTGTAGAGACTGGTCTCAAACTCAAGAGATCTGTCTGCCTCGGCCTCCCAAGGGCTGGAATTAAAGTTGTGTGCCACTATCATGTGAAGGTCTTCTAACTTTACATGAATTAAGTATTTATAGTCAAAGGTAATAGATTTTAAGGAATGTTCCTTTATGTAATACTTAAACATTAAAGTTATATATCGATGCAAAGAGCCAATGTACTTTCCAACTTCATCCTCTCTTAAAATGGAGGCCAGGGTAGAAAGTTATTATAAAAGATATGAAATTGATTCCAGAGGTATAAAAATTGCTTGAATAGAAACTTGCAAAAAAAAAAAAAAAAGAAAAGAAAAGAAAAGGTAGCAGTTAATTATCAGGAATTGATTGACAAAAGAGTTTACATATAAGGAAATGATACCTTATGGTAACTTATGGTACCCAACTAAAAGAAAATAAAAAATTCATAAAAGATATACAATTATATATAAAAAAAGAATTAAACAATGGCTCAGGAAATACTATGGAACAGGGATCAAAATGAACGCAAGATGGGAGATAGAATAAAACACTGCTTTCTGGGCACACATGATCTTCGCAACTCATAATTATGGTTACGAACAAGATGAAGCCAGTCAACATTCAACTATGAATGGTGAGGGGCTCACAAAGTAACACATCTAACTGAGGAGCTATTAACTGTGGTTGCTAGGGAAGAGAAAATAATTCAGGGTCTAACATTCCTATAATTTCCCATGTTTCAGTAGGTGGCCATGTGTCCATGTACATGCATGGCAGGATTCATTATGCTAAAAAAGGAGCATGAAGGCAGAAGGGAAATGGGTTTGGGGACTTGGCAAGGAGGTTGAAAAGGTAGTTTTGATACAAAAACACATAAAATTCCAAAAAAGTTAAAAAATGCTGAGAAAAACAATGCTAAAATATTCTGTGAAGCTTCTACTTACTTCTCGTCTCTGATATTCAAAGTGTAATCATTTAAAAATGATATAGATTTAAAGGCGTCAAAAAGCTTTTACTGGAGAATAAACCTAACCACATCAATCTTTTGGCTTATATTTAACCAGAAAGTAGTTGAGAGTTTACTTACCAAAAATATTCTTTACAGGCTCCTGAGGACAATGTAATTCATAGTAATTACTATGCTTGTGTGGATACAAATGTATTACCTGCACACATAACTGGGACTATACACTTCCCCTTTCCTCTGGAGATCTACAGGCTAATATAATAGTACTAAGCACTTAGGGTTATAGAAGCTTCTACTACTTTCTGGTTAAATTCATAAGCAAGATAGGTGGCAGGTAACTTTAATCTCATGTGGGAGACAAAGGCAGGATTTTGAGTTTAAAGTCAGTATTGCCTACACAGTTAAACGTGGTTAGAAAACAAAACGAAATTCATGAGCATTTGACTCCATAATGTGCAAAGCTTAGGGCATGAAACCTGCTAGCACTCTTACCTGTTGTAGCTGCTGCTGGTTGACTTGAGGTTCTCTGCGGGAGCCACCTTCTTCTTGGCCTGCATCCTCTTCTCCTCGAGATCCTTCCTTCTCTTTGCTCAGTCTCTCTCGAATCACAGGTTCTCCTCGGAGAATGTGACACAGAATGGCCAGCATAGACTCTGCCATTCGTCCCCCATATACCTTAAGAGGTTTCCTGTTCCACAGGTTCTTGATGCAAGTAAAGGCTGCCTGTAAAGTATTTGAAAAGTGTGTTAAGATTTCCCCCTTCAGTTCAAATGCCCAGAAGGAATAAGTTAAACAATCCTTCCTCAATGAGTGAGTTCTAATATGAACAACAACAAAAAGAACAACTTTAGATTAGCACTGATGTGGTTTTACAAAGTAATTCATCTGATACCAATTATCAACCAGAAGATTATAGTTCATATTTACAGCATGAAAACTAATCATTGTCTCTACTCTTTTTTGTAAACAACCTTATCTAAGAATCATATCATTTTTCAACAATCACATTTTATTTTGAACAAAACATAGTGCAACCATTCAGTTAGCCTGAAAAGATTTATCCTTTGGTTTTGAAATGTAGAATACTCACTTTCTGAGTTACTACAAGGAAGCGAAGGGCACTAAATTGTGGAAAACTCTGAACCCCTCCAGGCAATTTGGCAGGCAGCGAATGTGGAGATTCAAGCACCGTGGTGGGATTAACCATCTTTTCTACAAGCATAAGCCAAGCATCTAGAAATTCTCCTGTGCCATCAGGTAAGTCTGAATGTTCCAATCCCTCAGAAACAGGAACTTTTCCTCCCATGGACAGTGCCCAGTTGAAAGTTCTAAATTCAAATAAGACAAACCATGCAGATAGAATATTAACTGGTATTTCATATATGGGAGACCGTATTTTCAAAGGATTCTAATACTACTACCATATGTTCTCAAATCTTGGTATTGCTTTTGTCAAATTTGCTTTTGAGATTTGATTCCATCACTTCTCCCATTCCTTTACCCTTCCAAATAGGCCACATACCTATCACTGCTCTTGCAAATTCATGATTTCGTTTTGATTGTTACAAGAATATATGCTCAATCTGTAGGTTAATTCTATGTAAATTTTTTGGGCTGACCATTTGGCATTAGATATCAACTGGCATTAGATATCATTCTTCTCTAGGAAAGACTTTCTCCAATTCTCAGCCTTTCTTAGTTGCCTAGGCAGATCTTTGCATATGGTTGAACCTTCATAGGCTTCTACCCCACACTTTGGCATGTCTCTATTGTTCTCTACATCTCAGATTTAGGCTGTCATATTGGTGAGACTTTATAGGTACAACTTTTGATATCACTACAAAAATAATCTCATAGTAAACTGCACGATCCTCCAGCTCTTGGAATTTTTTCAACCTTGCTTCCACAATGTTCCCTGAACTTGAGATGCAGAGTTATTTTTAGACATATCCAATAGGATTGGGCTCCACGGCTCTGTAATGGTCTAATCTACTGCAAAATAAAGTTTCCTTGATGAGGCATGTGAGGACTACAAATACTAGGCCAAACTAAGGAGTTTTTATTACTTCTAACATGACTGAAAAACATCCACTCAAACTGGTTAAATTTATCTTAAGATCTTTTTGGCCAAGCAAAGTGAAACAAACAAACAAAAATAAACTTACTGAACTTGGACAAATAAAATCATGTTTATTAAAAAGAACCGAAAAAATTATGTATGTATTGGGAACGAGAAGCCAAGTATGAAAAAGCAGACATTTTATGCACACATGTGATTTTTTTATTATATGACTATTAACTGATACATATCTCTGAGTACTAATGTGCATGCCTGTTGCCAATGAAGGCCAGAGGAGAGAATCAGATGCCCTGGAATTGTAGTTACAGAGGGCCGTGAGGTGCCTAAAAGGTATCGGGAATAGAAACTGGGCCCCCTGGAAAAGCTGCAGGTGCTCCTATCTGCTGAACCACCAGTCTAGCCCAAGGTAGAGAGACTCTTTATTGACTTTATTTACTTTATTTCCCACCTTCTTAGGGTAACAAAGACATACATGGCTTGTTCCTACAACACAAAATGATAAATTAGTGGATTTTTGTATAACTTTATCGGAAAAATGAATCAGAAAACTAAGAGCTTGGAAGGCAAACAGAAAAGATTAAAGTGCAAGAAGTAATTCTATGTGAAGCAAATAATCCTTACTCAAAAAGAGCATTGTGACCGCCAGAGCAGAGAAATTTCTGCAGCATAAGGTGGTAAGGATACTTTCTTTCATCAAACAGCATTGGAGATGTGAATCCAACTGAACAGATGAAGAATGTCAGCCTTAAAAAAGGAAAAAGAATATATAACAACCAGTTCTGATACACAAAAAGAATCAGGAAATTAAATGAAAGTAAAAAAGTTAACAAAATATAAGGTGACAAATTGGTTATGCACCAGGGTAATACTTGCCACCCACTTGAGAATAAAAAGCTTACTGAAATGAAGTTTAACTGTAAGCCCCTAAGGAATTCCCATGTTGTGTAATAGGTACAATAAAAACACTTCATATTATGGAGTATAGATATAGAGAAAACAAGTTTTACCTAATATAATTGAACAAGCACACATTATTTTTATTGCCTGCTTCTCAAATAAGAACTCACCTGAAGCGAGGAGTAGGTGTATATGGTGGAGGCTGCCATGATAAGCCTTTTGTGAGTAGTTTAGTGAGAGCTGAAGCTGTCGACCTAGCAGCAGGTGTTGGTGCAGTAGTGGTACTGGCAGCATGATGGCTCCTTCTTTGGCGTACAGGAGAACCAACACAAAGCTTAACAAGGAGTCCAAAGAGTTCAGCAAGTGCTCTGCCTAATCGTGAAGAAGCTAGAACCAAAGGCAGTATAAAAAAGTTACAAAATATTCACATTACTTCATAATATCACACAATTCAGACAAATTTAAGAAATTATTATCATTACTGTTATTGGAGATCAGAGGACATCTTTGAGGAGTCAGTTCTCTCCTACTTTTATATGGGCAATGATAACCTGTCTAAGACCATCAGGCTTGCAGAGAAAGTGCCTTTACCAAAGGAGACCAACATTTTTTTAATGATTGCTTTCTTCTGAACAAAGAAAGTCTTAAACCTGTCTCTTCATGTAATAATTCAGTTAAGAAATTTCAGAAGGAACATATATTCTTTGAAGGTAGAAAATAAAACTATTATGACACTTAATGCAACAAAATAAAAGGCATTTAAGGTAAGGACTTCTGGTAAATTAATCATAACTTGACACTTGCTTTGTTTAAACTATATGGCAATTAAGTACTAATAAGTAAATGATGCATTCTCTGGATTTAAGTAGTCACATGAAATGCTTATAGAACTGTAAATGACCAAAAAAAGTTCAATCAATTCAGTGGTTCTCAACCTTCCTAATGTTGTGACCATTTAAATCACTTTGCAATGTTGTGGTAACCCCCAACCATAAAATAATTTTCATCAATTGTCATGTAAGTATCTGTTTTCTGGTGGTTTTAAGGAACCCCTGTGAAAGGGTCATTCAACCCCAAAAGGGCTCATAACCTGTAAGTTGAAGACCTCTGAACCAATTTACCCAGAGTAGATGACATACACTACTAAAATATAAGGTTGGCAGGAAAAGCATAAAGTTTTACAACTGGATTGATGTTAAGAAAATATACATAAACATGGTTTCCTTTAAAAAAAAACTTGTGGGTATACATGTGGATATGCATGTATGCATTAACCAGTGTGTGTGCATGTGGAGGAAGAGGACAATGTCTACATGTCTTCTACTACTTTCTTATTTGATGTGTATGTACGTATGAGACCAGGTATTTTGCTTGATTGCTTACCACCTTGGTTTCTATTTTTTAAACTGACTCTATGAATCTGGAGCTCATGCACTGAGTTGACTATAAAAACAATGAGCCTCAGAATTCTCTTTATCTCTGCTTACCAGCACTGGGATTACAGGAATGTCTTGTCACACTTGGCTTTTCATCTGGGGATTACAGGGGATCTGAACTGGGAACTCTTGCTTGCTCAGTTGTCACTTTATTCAGTCATCTCACTATCCATTTCTCTATATATGTATATACATACATTCAAGCATGAGTAAGTAGAACACAGGTTATAATAGAAAATATAATATATAATAAATATCATGTATAAATATAAATAGAACCTGTGTGTTCATTTTAGAATGCCTAATTATCGTGCAGAAAACTTACTTTGTGACATGAGGCATACAACAAGAAATAAAAATAGCTTAATATACCTATTCTATATAAATTAATATCTCATAATTTTATTAATGGAACAGGTTACAGACACACGTACAACCTAGGTAGAAGTTCTCACATACTCAAATTCTGAAAACCTAATGGCTTTAAACGAAAAACAAAAAGTGTACCAAAGTACCAAGTCTACACTTAAGTACCAAAATGCATGGTCAGCAAAGAAACAAACAAGGAAAACATAATTTGGGTTCACACAGACCCTAGAATGCTCAAAGATCACAAAGCTAAAGCATAATAACATAGGAAAAACAAACATTGTCTGATTTTACTTACATTTAGAAATAATTAGACCTCCAGAACTTCTAGGTCAGAACAAACATGAATAAAAGATAAAATCTTAAGGATTTAAGGCCAAATGAAGACATGGAATGTCATTATTTTGTTTGCTTTGAGGTAGGTCCTCACTTTCTTCTTCTACCTTAAAAAAGTGCCAGAAAGTGGCAACTATTGACAAATACTGGTATCATACTTTTAACACAGCTTTCTACCCTGCTAATAATGCAGTTTCCTTGAAGTAGTTCAAAGTGATGTTAATAAAACACAAGAAACAATGTTGCAGGATAATCTGAGCACAAGTGACAATTCTGAATGCTAAGTTATATAAAAGTAATGACTTAGTTCTAGAAGTAGAAAATGGATCAAGAATTGATCATATTGCACACAAGTAAAAGTATCAGGTACACTCAAACAATAAAGGAGGATAGGTACTTCTATAAGACATTTAAAAAGGATGGTAGGAGGAGACGCCATTTGTAATTATGAAAAAATAAACAAGAGGTAAGGACTTTTAAAAAGGGAGGTTAGCCATATCTTAGGAAGGAATTTTCTCCACTTACATCCGTATCGAATATGTCACACATGGGGACTTAACAAAGTACATATGAGAGTCACAGTATTTTTCCAATTTAATTTGAGGATTGTTCACACTCTGAAACAAAAAACCAAAAAACCCAACCCCCCCCCCCCCCAAAAAAAAACCCAACAACAACAACAAAAAAGGAAGTACTGACCGGACAGCAGTGGCTTGATCTGCTTAATTCTGGCAGCCATGGCTGGTGTGATTTTAGATTTGCCCTTAGAATCTGAAGAAGAAGGTTCATCTGTCTCCATAGGAGCCAATGTGTCACCATCTAGTTCAATTCCTTCCAATAAGCCCTGGGTTGAAGCATCCATACTTCCAGCTGTACCATCCTGTTCTCCATCTGCAGAGGTAAGAAGGGAATAGTAAGATCATGCAAAGCCTGAACTTTCCTGGGTCCATGTTTTGAAGTGCCTTTTCATATTTAAATTTCAATTGCTTCCTAAGTGTTGAAAATCAAACACACCAACTTTCCAAACAAAAAGGGGGGCACCAAATTGCATTAGTATGCTTTTATTTTGGAGTTCTAGAAAGTAGATATTAGCTGGCACTTTAAAACGAAATCATACGAATCTCCCCACCACACATTACAGTGTGTGGCATATCTGCATCTATCACCGAAGATGCCTTTATACTTTGTTCAAACTCAAATTGGATATTATAGAGTAGTATTGAACAATTTTATTTCTCAGCTTTTAAGTATCCTGCATATGAGTGGAAATTAAGAAGTTAATGGGTGTTCTGCAAGCATGTATGCCAGTAAACTCATGTGCATCCTTAATGCCCAAAAAGAAGATCATTTTAGATCCTCAAGGATGTTACTGGTGTTTCTGACTACCATGCGGGTACTGGGAATCACACTTGGGTTCCCTGATAGAACAGCCAGTTGGTATTAACTGAGTCATCTTTCTACAGCCCTTAGTATGCATGATTTCTCTTAATTAAATTATATTTTATCTATTTAGTATGTGCATGGGGAGTGTGTGAGTGGAATCAAAGGACACCTTCTAGGAGTTAATTCTCTGTTTTTTTATTATATGGGTGTAAGGAATTGAGTTCAAGCCCTCAGGGTTGGCAGCAAGGGCCTTCAACTACTGAGCAATCTTGCCAGTATTCATTTTTGAAGATTTTTTTTAAAAAACTTACTTATGTGTACGTGTGCAGATGTTCACAGAGACCAGAAGAGGGTGCATGCTGTGTTTCCTCAATTTTCACCTATTCTTTTGAGGCAAGGTCTGTCACTGAACATGGGGCTGGAGGTTTATCAACTAAGCTGGAAGCCAGCAAGCCCCAATGATACACATAGCTCCACCGTGTTACCCTTGAAACCGATCATGCCTGAAATGCCAAGCTTATTATATGTATATTGAGACCCAAATTGCATCTCATATGCTGGTGCAGCAAAGTGTTCTTAACCACTGAGCAATTTCTCGCCCCTGGCCTCATTTGCAGGCAAGTTCTCATGATGGTTTCAAACTTACTGTGTAGCCAAAGGTGATATTAACCACCTGCCTTTCTTTATCTTAAAAATGCTAAATTTATCTGGCTTTGTCTAGGCATTCTTAAACCCAACAATCAGTTTTATGAAAATGTGTACATATTAACTTTTAAGAAGTTGTAGCTTCTTTGTTAAACAATTTGCTAAGAAATGGGGTCTTGATACATGTTAATAAGACTGGCAAAATGGGAGAAAAAACAACCTCAAGAGTAAGTCTGTAAACTGGAGAAGCAATTTCTTTGATGATTTTATGCTCAGCTCATCATAACTAATTTTCTTCTTTGAAATAAATTTGAAAGACTAAAGTTTGAGATACAAATTTTCTCCCAAAATCAAATCTGGCATGCATATACTTCAGTCTTTTGCATCCCCATAACAACCAGTGTCTTATAGAAAGTTCTTATTTGTTACAAATTATCTTTCTTTTACTTTCTTAGGTTTCCATCTCAGTAATTTGAATCGATTCAAAAGGGCAGAACTGTCTTCATCAGTTTTCAGATTTTGTTTACACAAGGTAGGATACATGTTTAAAAAACACTTTGGAGAAATTGGTTTGGTCACTTTCCTGTTTGCTGCACCAATCTCAGAGAACTGTGACTCCAATTACAATATTTTGAAACTTTGAAAATTATAGTAAATTAAAGCAGAACCAAATAACAACAAAAATTCTTTTTAAATCAGTGTTGTTTTAAAGAAATGTGTGAGTTATGTATTGTTTTAAACGAGTATCAATATTAAAGTAAAAATGAGTGGAAGTTTTTACTTAAATATTTAGTCTGACCCAAAATTGTAATTCACAAAATTAAGAAACAATTGCCGTTTTCACCAGTTTACAGAGAATTCATAGAAAAATTCATGCAGTATCATCATGCTGATGCCTTTGGCAGAATTATTTTTAGATTTGGCATTATATTTACATAAAGCTACAATGAAGGACTCATTTTCCAAAATAGTACAACAGAAACTAAGCAGGGAATAGTTACCGTTTGGCAGCTAAGAAAAGATACAAAGATATATATATATATATGCTTTTTTCATTTAAGACCCTTTTAAATATCCTCAGGGAAAAGATCAGGCAGATACTTCTCATATGGCACATATTTGGTGGTAGAAATGTGTACTCCTATTATGCCAACTCTTTGTTTTTACAGAAGAAATAAGAAAAAGTATATATTTAATATTTTAAAACAGGAAAACTGATGAAAACTTAGGAGGAAGAAAAAAACAAAGAGGTAACTAAGTTTCACATTAAGCCTATAAAGTCACAGGGGACTAAACTTAAGAAGTTGTGGCTAACATTTTAGTTTCTTAAAGTTACCTGATCTTTTTCCGCCCTGGGTCGTACCTGCCTTCTCATCCTTTGGAACCAGTTTCTGCATGTCAGCCTGGCCAAATTCACATCCAGATGGTAGGCTACAACAGCAACAAAATAATAACCAACAAACAAAAAGCCAATCAACAAAACTCAGTTTATTTCTATTCTTCATGGTCTTTGACTTGCTTAAAGCAGTTAATCCAATTCTTGAAGTAGCAATAAGCAAGAATTGTATCATGTTGACATAATCATCACTAGAATATTAAATCAAATATGTACAAGATGCTATAAATTTGCAAGTCAAGTCCTTATGATACAAAGTGGGAGGGATAAAGCTTCTTTTCATTAAACTCTCCCATTCTATTCAAAGAAAATTGCAAGCTTTCCTAATGTTGTTAGAAAAGTTAAGGGATATTAAGAGAAATGACCATTCCCTTACCTGTTTGGGGTACACAGCGAGAGAAGGACAGTGCTTTCCCACACCAGAGAACAGTATAACTGGCTTAGCTTGCTCAGAACACTCAAACCCAACTGAGAACCCCACTGGTTTACAGAGATTGAACGAATTTCACTCTGCAACCAAAAGAAAAGTATTTTCACAATTGAGTTGGTCTCCAAACAATAGTAATTTAAAAACAAAAACAAAAACACCAGCTATTTCAGAAAAATTAAGATGCTATTTTTATGTTTGGTAATATTTCAGTACTTTTGCAATCAGGAGATGATCATGAGTTCAAGCAAAGTCTGCAATGTACAGGGGGTTGATAGAGAAAATATTCTTGTACAAAAGCTGAAAATAATGTTGCTGTTAAACCATTTATCTTTGTAATAAATTCCTGAATAGTAAAGGTAGTAAAATAGTGACCAAAAACACACAAAACTAGGCTACTTTCTTTGTGTATATGGGTACCCATGAATGTGGAGTCCAGAAAACAATCTTAGGTGCTGTTCCCTGGGTGCAGTCAACATTGTTTTTAGGACAGGGTCTCTCGAGCTGGAGTGTTTGGGTGCTGTCATACCCAGACCCATATACTCTGTGTCAGGCTAAAAAAGCCTGGGCAAAGGTCAGTGCCCTTTTGTTTACTTCCCTGATCTTTGTTGTGCATCAACACCCTGTTTTACAATCAGTGGTTTTCCTGTTATGATGAGAAATCTTGCACCCGTTGCCAGAGAACACACTGACAGGTACAGGAACCCAGGGCAGGGGAACTTAAGGGGTATATAAGCTTGCTAAATAAAGGCTGAGGGGACAGAAGCAGCTGATCTCCCTGGATGATGGAACTGACTGTCTCTTGAGTGCTGATTTAACCCTGACAACTCTCTCCAGGCTCAGCTACACTAGGACGGGCGCAGCACTGGAGTTTGTACATTTGACCTTGTTGACTAGCACATATATCCTAGGAATCCATAATGACAGTGTAACGATTATAAAACAAACAATGTATGTATATATGTACACAAATTACTTAATAGTAGAGGCTTTTGTGAGACTTCAGGGATAAAGCCCAGAAACCTGAGTAATATTTACATAAAGGTGAAATGAGAACTGTGTCATGATATATTGTATACTTAATAAAAAAACATTTGGAATATCAGAGCCACCCACTGAGCCAAGCCATGAAGGTCAGAGTGGTGACCCATGCCTTTTATCCCATCACTCATGAAGCAGAGATCAATCTGTATCTCTGTGAGTTCCAGGGCCAAATCAAGTCAGGCAATGGTGGTATACCTTAATCGTAGATCTAGGAAAATGTACCAGGAAGTTAAGACAGCTGGCCATAGGGAGTGTAAGGGAGGAGTTTAGCTTCCCTTCTTGGCTGATTGCTATTAAAAATGATACTTGTAAGACACAATGGACACATAATGTTTGCCTGCCAAAGAAATGTTATAGATGATAAAGACAATGATCACTCCCATTAGCACTACAAATTCTATGGTCACACACTGCCAATAAGAATAAAACTAAGAGAGGGAAATTACTTATAAACTGAAAGCATGAGATCGCATCACCTACCAGATATATTCTCCAAAAAAGTCTCAATGCTAAATGAGGTTGTCCTTTCCACTGCTACTCCAGGTAGATTTCTTCCTAAACACAGTAATCTGGCAGGTGTATAAGAGCCCTTTGTATTTCGCTGGCTTTAAAGTGGAAACCAAAGAATATTGTTCTTACCTGTCCAACTCGGCAAGTGTGAACAAACATCATGATGTAAGCATGGGCAGCAGTGAGTGCATGTAACAGAGGTGTAGCCTGAGCTGAAAGGGTAGCATCAGCAACATTGCCTGCACATGCCAGTTCACGAAGTAACACTGAGCCCCCAGGGGATTCAATAGGGCGATGTAAAGGTTCCAAGGAGGAAAGGATTAAGTCCAATTGAAGAAGACCTTCTTGAAGAACTTTAGGTTCATGTGACAGAGTCTGAAACAAGAATAATTAACGTGCCAAGATAATGAATCATATATACACCATGTCTTTATTATTCACAACGGAAATGACTATTACTGCACTCTCCCAAATTTCAGTTAGTCATGTCTCTCACTTTATTAATGTCAATACCAAAATATGAAGACAAGAACACTATAGTTTACTACCTTGGGTGTGAATATCAAACAGGAATGTTTGTTGTAATGCTGTAGGAGAAGTTAGTTTTCAATTTTGTTTAGATAGGAGCAATATTAGGCCAAGTTCCAAATTTAGAAAAGGAATCATATTATAATGCATTTTTCCATTTATTTCTAAGGAGTAAGTTAACATTTCAATAAAATACAAGAAAACATCATTGAGTAAGGAAGCTGAGGAGACATGTGAACCTTAACCCTCACCTCATACAATGTTACATAAAGTCGTATCTATCTCTAGTAATATAAATGATACAAAGGGAAATAAAGGAGAAAGATGGTATTATAAAAGCTACCGACTAGTCAAGCTACTAACAAATGAATTTATTTTCGGGTAAAGAAGTACTTTCACAGCTAAAATGCTGTCTTTTCTCCCAAACAAGAGCGATGACTGGCATCAGGAAGGCAAATTATTTTAATAGACAACCCAAATAATACATATTTTTTAAAGTTAGGGAAGAAAAATTTGGCAATTGAAGATTACCACTTGTTATGCAAAGCTAGAAATTATTTGCCTTCCTATGGCTTGAAATAAATCTATCCCTCCTCACAGAGCCTCCTAGAGGTGGGGTAGTTAGATCAGTCCTTTCCCCTTGTTTTCTTATGAAAGCACTTTACACCTGCAAAAAGTCAAAACAAAATAAAATATTAAATTGCAGTTTCTATAAATTAATTATCAGGGCACAAAACAGCTGACAGAGGAGTTTTATTGTAATTAATTCCAATCTTCCTTTTGTTGGGTGGGAAGCAGATATAAAATTTATCTCATAATTTGCATACAACTTTTCAAGAGACCCCAAAAGTCAATATAGTCTAGGGGAACAAGACTACAATTAAATTTGGAGTTCTTACACTTCCTGGTTTCCAGCCTTATTACACAGTTAATAGTAATTAAAATTGTGGTACTGCCCTATATCAACCAATGGAAAAAGAATAGAGTTCAGGAAGAAAACTACACATTTTATACTTAATGAGGGTTTAAAAAGAGGGATAGGAAGAATGTTTAATAAAATGACAGTCTTTTCATAAATGATATTGGGGGAAATGTGATATGCGTACAGAAACCATGAAGTTGAGCTTTCTGGATGGATCTCCACATACTCCAGTTGTATTAAAACCTAAGGACTAAAATCATACAATTCCTACATTAAAGGAGTAAAATGGTCTGAAATTTCTTGACTATGATTTCATGAATAAAAACCATCAAATAGAAAACAATGACAATAAGCAACACAAAAGGTAAAATGGGCTTGGGTAGTATCAAAACCTTTTGTATTTCAAAGATACCGCAAACCAAACAAAAAAGACAACCCACAGAATTTTCAAGTTATGTATCTGAAAGGAGAATAATATACACAGATATTCTACAATAAACAGCAAAACACCTTAATGCCGTTAAAAATAGAATAAAAAACATGAATATACATTTAGCAAGATGCACATGTAGACAATAACTGAAGTACACAAAGGAAGAGATGCTCAACATTACCAATTATTTGAAATGCAAGTCAAAATGAAAATGAAATACTACTTTCTATTTTTAGAATGGCTATTATTTTAAAAATAGAAAGATGTATAGAGGTAGTGAAATTATAATCCTTATATGGAGCAATGTAAAGTGCTTCTTAGAAAATAATTTGAAGTTTTATCATAGATACGAAAAAATAAAAGAAATATCATGACTGAGCTATTATTTCGTTCAAGTACACATCTAAAAGATTCAAAAGGCAAATCTTGAAAGGCTCATACAATACTGGAATTACAATAGTATTCACCAAGGGCAAAAAAATGGAAGGAACCTAAATATACAAAATGTGGCAATGTATGTATAGCAAAATATTTAGTTTTAAAAAGAAAAATGATACAACTGACAAGCCTAATAAACTATGATGTTTCACCATAAAAAAATCTCAAATACAATGCCATTACATAAGGTACCTAGAATATCTCCAATGTAGGCAAAGTAGAATGATAACTGCCAAGGTTAAGCCACCAGGGGAGAACAAGTAGCTTAGAATATCAAAGATATTGTGAAATTAAAGAATCATTTTTTTTTGGGAAGGAGGTGTAAAATTTGAGCAATATATTACACATCAATTCATGAGTAATATAGCTTGGGTAAAAGGAAAACACATTGCAAAATAAAAAGCACACAAAAGTAAAAAGCTACAATAACAAAGCATAAATAAACGTTCTTGGAAATACATTTTACACTCGTGTGAACTCAAATGACAGAACTACACGACAAATGCAAAAAACAAAAGAAAAATAACTTTTCCTATAAAAAGAGTATGGAGTATATTAAGTGGAACACACAAACTTTTCAATGTTTAGCTGTGGGTAAGGGAGAACACAGTAAAATACAATCACAGATGTATTACAAAACTGAATTCTAAGAGGAAAATACTTGGCTAGATGTGTCTTACCAATATGGATTTGCAGACACCTGCAACAGCCTGACAGGCAGCAGATGTGGGAAAGTCAATGGGCAGATTGGGAAGACCCAAAATGGTAACCAAAGGTAAAAGTCCTTTCTGATTCACAAATTCTTGGCAGTGGTCATCTGTTGTATTGTTGCTGAGAATAGATTCCACAAATTTCATCTAGGTAATGAATGATAAAGAGTTTTTTTAAATATTAGATATTAACACAAGGCCAGTTTGGTATCAGGACCAGGGCAGTAAAGAACTCAGTTATTTTTCTGTAATAACACAACTTCCAATAAGCAGGTATTAAAGGTACAGACTCAGATCACCCCCCAAAACAGCATTTTCTATAATGATAGAATTTCCAGTAAACAGGGATAATTGATACACACTCCAATCATCCAAAATAAGAGATTACAACTTCCCAATCCACCTTTTCATCCACTTAAGAGGCAAATAATTTGAAAGCAAAGAGAAGCTAAATGCCTTGCTCAAAGTGACACTCTGAATTAGTGGTAGACATAATATGTCTAATGTCTTATCTCATGTCACACAATGTATAAATAAACATGAACTCCAGGAATTTTACTATAAATTAAAAGATATAAAGCAGAATGCAACAACAAACACAGAAAATATCTGTGGAAGTACTGAATTTTTTTTTAATTCTGGGGAAATTAGCACTTTTCACACTTTCCTATAAGGAATTTTAGGTCAGGAAATTAAAGGTCCAGGTAGTTAAAAAAAAAACAAAAAAAAACAAAACCAATAAAAATGGCGAAATGGGGGGAAAAGCATACAGGACAAATTCAGACATTATACTGGTCTAACACACTAAATCATATGAAAAATTCAAATGTACAATAGAAATGAACAGAAAATTGAGGATATAAAAAGGCTGAGGGTGCTAGCTAATTTATTGCAAATGGAACAATAACAATGTATTTCTGGTTTTTTTAAATCTTACCCTCCGAAATTTAAAGATCACAGAGAAAATAAACATTAACATGACTGTTCTCTGACATGACACATTTTTTTTTTTGGAAAAGCACACATTTTTATTTAGTTTATTCTACCACGATGAATCTTACCACATTAAGGATGTAATCCATGAGGGGAATAGGAATACGTTCCTCTGTACCAACAACCCTGTTAAGAAGAAAAGAGTCAGTTACACAAAAATTCACAACAGCAGTGAAATAGAACAAAGTGAGGAAAAGTGAAAACTGAAAATTTAGTCCAAGTCTTACTCATGGACTTTAGTGTACGTTAACCCTCAGAAGAAAGGAAGAAAATAAGGACTCAAATTGATAATGAAGATAAGAGATCTGAGGATAAAATATAAAACAAGGCTTTTAAAATGTAGTATGACAATGAGCACACACCCCCCCAAACATTATCCTATAATACAAACTACTGTTAAATGACTTCAATGACATGAAAATATTTAAAATAAATTCAAAACCTTTGCTTAATGAGAACCAGGCAAAGAAGCAAGCATAAATCATAGCAAAATTATGTTAGATTTAGAGCTTAGAAACAAGGAGAACTTGTAGTTTTGTCTAAAAATGGTTAAGATGGAGAAATTCTTATCATAGTAATCGCCAACCAAAGGTGAAGTCAATTCCCAAGGGCTCTTCTTCTGTTCATTTGTTATTTCCATGATGGTAGTTTGAATTATAAAACAATTGATTAATTTTTTTGGCTTTTTTTTTAATGCCTCAATAATTCATGTCAAATAAGGTCCTAGATTTAGAAAAGGCATTTTTAATTGTTTTTTGGAAGCAAATGACAGGAGAAAACAGCCACACATAGTGTACTTATATAAAAGAAAAACATGTCAAAGATAAAAATCAATCATTTAGAAAAATTGACATGCACTTGCTTGAACTGTTAGAAAATATACCTTGGTTGCAAAACCAAGTACAGTCCCTCCTCCTCCTCCTTTCTGCAGTCCTGGACCAAGGCAACTTTGAACTATAGTCTCTAATAGTGACTACCTAATTCATGTGGAAGAATGTCCGACCCTGTTCTGAAAACCTGTAAGAATCAGAAATCCTCTTTGGAGTGATAGGAAGGCTTGGTTTTTAGTTTGTTTTTATGGGCACTTCTTCAACACCCATTTATAGTCACGGTAGCTATCTCTCATAAACCTTCTCTTTGGATCTGCTTTTCTCTATGGGGTCCTTCCATCTCCTAAGAAATAACCTCTGAGTGATAATCTCATGTCTGTAACAAAAACCTGAATCAATTTCTAACTAACACTCAGCTGTAAGAGAAGTACACTAAATGGAATTATGTACTGGTATCAACTACAAACTCTGGTTACTTAATGGTAAGGATATTCTTACACAATAATATTAGAATTTCTACAATAAACAATTTAGTAGAAGGTAGAAGACAGAACTCTGTACCAATACACACTCATAATCACTAGTATTTAGGAGGTTGAAAGAGCAAGATTAAATAGAGGACAGTGCACAATGAATTCCAGGCTATATTTAAATACATAATAATAAAACTAGTTTCTGAATGTAAACTAGCAACTTAAGAATTGAGGGTAGACTATGGTGCCTAAACTTTCTTATTCCAGATCTCCAACACAAATCTCTATTGCAGGATCATTCATTAGCCATCATCTTTAAAAGAACATAGCAAAAATACAAACAATCCCCGCCCCCCCCCCAAAAGACAAGACAAAAAAAGTTCATCAACAGGAAAACTAAATAAATGTGGCCATAAACCAGGAAATGTGACCAACTCAGGAAAGAAAGGGAGTGACTATTGAGACATGTTAATAACATAGACAAATCCCCCAAACACAGTAATGCCAAATACTATAAGCTATGCATCAGGTACATGTTTATATTATCATTCTCTTTACAGGATAGTCTTGAATATGGAAAAATATTTCATGCACAATAGAAATAAGAACAATGGCTCATTCCTGTGGAATAGAAAAAATGTGCCATTTAGTGTACATAAATTATCTGAATATATAAAAGAAACCCCATCTGAATAGAATGTATGGCATTGGAAAACAGATAAAAGGCAAGGAAATCTTTAGGTCCAATGAAAAAAGGGTGAACTGGAGAAGGGACAGATAAAACTTTTAGAAGAGTGACACACATTTAATCTAAAACCCTTTGAAAAAAAAAGATGATGAGTCATTGCTGAATTAAAAAAGAATTTACGAATTACTACAAAAAATATGTAGCATGTAAAATCAATGGGAGAACATTCTAATTGGAAGATAATGGAATGGGTAACAAGTGTGGACAGTGATACATATTTATCTCAAGTAAGGAATAGTAATATTGAGAAGTGAATGTTGTTGAGAAAATGTTAATTTACTCCTAACAGTGGCATTAATTCTAGATGTATTATATCTAAGATCTGAGACATCCAAGTAAAGAAGTTTAATACAAAAAGAATTAAAAATCATAAAGAATCAATCACAATACTGTCTCACTTGTATACAGAACAACCAACTTACCCTGTAGGATTATGGGCAATTGCGTTATGTTGGACAAAAACACTAAAGCCTTTACTCCCTTGAGGAGAAAAACTATACCTTTTTAAATAGTGTCAATCTTTTTTAGAAACATGGTTTTAAACTATAAAAAGGTATCAGTAGAAGAAAGGCAGGTTTGCTTTCTCAGGCAGAGACTAGGTAATACACCATTCCAGTACTATTGACATTAGCAAGCACACTTCTATCCAGAGTTCCAAAGTTTTTAACTTAGATGTATCTGCACTGTAGCAGACTAGTTTCCTAACTCCAATGCTTCAGTTTAGTACCATATCAGAAGTATTCACTGCCACAGCTAAAAGATTTATGCCTTTCTCAAAATTATCTATAAACCAAAGGAACATCTATTACATGTATGAATACATGACTGCTACTATCTAGAAACAACATTTTCACTTCTAACATAAAACACCATGTCAACTGTGCCGGAATCAAGCAACGAAGGGGCAAAGGCTACCAAGAGCATACTGAATTGATTTAATATCATGCACTAAAATTTTAAGAAAAATAGTTTTCCAAGGAAACAATGTTATTGCTCCACAGTAATATGACATTCCAAAGGAACAAAGGACGAAAAGAGCAGAAAGAACCTTAAAATGCTCATGAAATTTTTCAATTTTGTAGACTGAAGTGGGAGGATTAAGGGTGTAGATCAGTAGCACTGTACTTGCTTTGTTTAGAGAATGCCTGGCGTTCCCACCTTCTGACAATAAACAAAACTTATGGTAATAGAATCATCCATATAAAACACTTACTGCTGATGAGGCTCAGTTTCATTTTGCTGAGCAGAATTAAAGCTCTGCATAGCCTGTACTTCCTCTTCTTCCTCATCTTCACTAGAAGCTTCTTCGGCAGCATGATTGGACCGTGGTGGAGGGGCACTAGCAGTACCATCTGCTTTCTGGATTGAAGGCTTTTGACAAATGTATTTTGGATCTCGTCCAAGATTACAGATTTCTTCAAGTAACTAAAAGTCAGAGAAGAAACAATCACTTAAATGTAATGATGGAAGGACTGACATGGTGAGGACTTTCTATGTGCAATATATGTGTCAATAATATCCACACCACTGCTGAAATGTAGTCAACAGCTCCATTTTTACAAACACAAACTCAGTCTTTCAAGGTTACATCCTTATCCTAATTTACCAACTACCATTAACTAATTTAAAAATTAGGCAGATACTTTCTAAAACAAAATCAAAGTCATAGCAATTATCAATACCTACCTTAATGATGGCAGTTGTTGCATCTGTTTTGAGGGTGGGCTGATGTCTCATGAGCTCATCAACAGCACTCCCTAGGTTGGATGCAGTATCCCCTTAAAGCAAAAGAGAAGGTTTAGAATAAAAAAATAGAGAGCCCACAAATTTTTGTGCCAACCTAAGATGGAAAGAGGAAACTGAACTGCTTGTAGTGATTTTCTAACAACACACATTCTTGAATGAATTCATGTAAGCTTTGATCCTCCAAATCATTGTGGAGCACGAAAGAAATCATTCTAGCAAACTCCACTGTCAAAGGTCTGAGCTACTCTTATAAAGAAAAAGAAAGAAGTATAAACAGCCTTTTGGCTATCTCTGTAAAGAATCATCATGAGCAGAATGCTGCAGTGGTAAATCAAATTACAAAACATATTTAATTATGAGATGGAGGTGAGATGGTAGTGAATGTGGGTTGTTATATTATCTCCTCACTATGTTGCCCAGGCTGAATTAAAACTCCCAGATAACTCATTATCTTGACTCAGTCTACCAAGTAAATATACTTTTGCATACTAAATATTTCTACAAGTGTTACTTCTTGATCCTCACCAATCTAAACTCCAAACACACTGAAAAGATAATCTAATAATCTATGACTATTTTTAGAGAAAATGAGAACATGTGTTCAAAACAGACTTTATATTATTCACTTTTGTAGACTAGAAAATAGACTAAAAATACATCACTAGTCCCTATGCCTGTTTCTTACCAACATCAGGACAGTAAAATTCAGAAGCAGGGAAATACTAAGAGAAGAGAGGCTAAGGATGAAGTATTCCTTCCTACCTGTAATAATAGAATATATGGTGATAATTCCCGTTAAGCTGAGCATACCTAGCCAGAGAAACGATGTGCAGTCAAGGAAAACTTTCCTTGCCCAAACCAACTTTCTACTATAAAATGAACAGTAGCAACTCACCAAGGGGATCAGAACTCCTCCTCCTCCGCATGGCAGGGAGGTAATCAGGAGAAAGAAGAACTTTGAAGAGACGCTCAAACGGCTGACATTGTACAAAAGACTGAAGACCTCGGGCATTCAAGCAAAGTGCACTGAATACATTTGGGAGGGATCCAAGAACTTCCCTTGTAGCAGGAACCTAGAGAACACAAAATTTGATTAAAATGCAACACATAAAAGGTCAGATACATATGCAAGGAAAATATATCTGTGGGTACCATAACAAAAAGTAAACTAGGACTCAGTTGTATTCCACAATATGTAATTCCCCCCGGCCCCCACACAACTTACTTTTTCACTTGCTTCCTAAGCATATGCATCTTAGGGAAAGGATATACATCCTTCATAGAGTGATAGAATGAACTCACATCTTTGATGAGCAGTGCATGCAGCATGACATCCGTCAGCCCATTGTCCTGGAGTGAGGACAACAGTGATGGCTCTTGAAATACAAACACAGTCACCACCTCAGTAGCTACAAAGTGGAGGAAAAATAAAGGAAAATGAGACTCTTCATAGGTATTAAAAGCAAATATAAAGCTTAAACTATACAGTCAATGTTCAACAATATTTTAACAGAATACCAACATTCAAATAAAAAAAATTTCTGTGATAATCCCCTAAATTATTTTATCAGCACATATTTATAACTAAAGATACACACTATTATATAATTTGCTATTTTCAAATGTAATTAGGAGTTTTCCCATCATCACAACCCATTGTTTTTAAATGGAAGTATAATACTCCAATAAATATGCATATTATGCATATAAATCATTCATTTCTGTGCAAATTGATTATCTCTAGATACATACCTCACAAGTGCTTAGGATGCAGGTTTTCTGAGGAAAATGAAATCTTAACTAATGAATGTAAATAAAGTATTTCACAGAAATATTTAGCAAATATATTGAAAATAGGATAATTACATATTAATGATAGGAACAATACAACACAATATAATAATAATCTGACCACTATAATAAACATTCAATTTTTGAAAATCTGATAATCAAACAAAACGTATATAAACAGTGTCTATAAACCATCTAGGAACAAACCTGCTAGGCAGATCTCTGAGTTCGAGGCCAGCATGGTCTACAGATTGAAACCCAGGACAGGCTCCAAAGCTATAGAGAAATCCTGCCTCAAAAACAAGACACCCCCCCCAATATCTAATTGCTAAAACCACAGTTCATTTAAGATTGCTAATGAACATTTTAATATTGTAATAAGCAGCAGTGAAATGGGACATATGTAACAATTATTTGGAATCAACAGCTGTCAGTGACATTTAAAGATTTGAGGGCTATGTGTGTATAAAAGTATATGCCAGGTGTGTGCAGGTGCTCACAGAAACCAGATGATACAGCTAGAGTTGAAAATAGTTCTGAGTTACTAGACCTGGGAGACGAGACCAGAAGTCCAGTAACTCTGGAAGGCCAAGGGCAGCAAGTGCTCTTAACCACTGAATACTGTGTTACTGGCTAAAGGTTCTTTAGTAAATTCAATTTTGACTAAGCAGTTAATAATGCCACAGAATATCTTTAATGTTTTTAAAATTTGATAAATCTTGATTCTTATAATCTTTTGTGCTAATATTGTTGATTTCCATAAATACGAAGTATAAAATTTTCTAAGAATTACAATTTCAGAAATTTCTGGTAATTCTGTCTTAATCAGATGTCAAAATTAACTTAAAATTCTTTTGTTAAGCTCAAGACAGCAACTAATACAATAGTTATGTTTGTTGTTTTTGGCTTAGGGACTCATATAATCTATCTAGGGTGACCCTGAACCCTCTTGCCTATGCTCTAACTCCCAAGCAACAGCATTACAGGAACGTTGCCAAATGCCAAACCTCAAGAATCAATGTATAAAACCTAGCACAATTCAAACAAAACAGTAACTTGACATTTGTATGTTGATGAATGATGGTAAAACACTGAGGGGTTTTTTGTCATAATTAAACCGTTGTTTTGGTAAGAGCAGAAAACTCCATCTACACTACAGTAAAATTGCAATTTGAAAGTCTTAAATCTGAACCAAGGTACCTTAGGCAGTGTCTAGCAGCATGAACAGGATATAGTACCATACAGTATCAAGAGGGCTTGCTGCATATTTAGAACCAAGGCTGTGGTGAAGTACTGTGATGCAACATGGACAGCTTATATTCAGTACACATTTGCTTTCAAATCCCTGCCAACTTTTTGTGGCTCCTACTTTCAGTTATGCAATGCTATCTTAAGGAATTGTGATACAGAGTTTAAGAAGCTGTGCCTTAAATGAGTGCTCTAACTTTTAAATTTGAATAAACCATTATTATCTTTTCTCTTAGTTCCATTGATTAGCTAAGGCTTCCTTTCTAGTCATCACAGATCTTGGGCCATTAAATTTTAGGGTGAATGCTTTAATTTATCCATGCTGTTGGTCCCCGATGTGTCCTACTCCACTACTAAACTCATTGCCAAGGAGAATCTCTAACAAACACATCCTTTACACCGGTAAAGTAATTATATTGCATAGTTATCTTAATGCACCAGCAAAATCTGTGTCCCCAACAATACAAGCCTTTTATGTGGGAATCTAATTTTTTTTATTTTTAAATTTATTCTTCTCTCATACATTACATCCCAAGCTGTTTTTCCTCCCTTCACTACTCCCAGATCCTGCTGCCACCTCCCTTTATTCCTCTTCCAGTTTCCTTTCAGAAAAGAGCTGTCCTCCCAAGGATATCAACAAATATTAACAAGCCTTTTTTTGAAAGCTGTGCTTCCTATCATGCTATTATAAACACTATTACATTCCTCAAAATAATTAAGTCTTTAGAATTCCCCGTGACACTGACTTATCAAAGCACACAGCTGAGTTTGCACATAGCCTTAAAAGGTGGTATTGCACCTTGGAGTTTTAAATCCAGGCAGAAGACCTAATATAAACATAATGGCCTGCCAAAGACATTCACCACCATCACCAAAGACAACGGCTTCTAAAAAACTATCCTAATTCTGTTCAATACCTTATCTATCTACCATGAACTTTAATTGGCATGACACCCTAACAAAATGTAACATGTATTTCTTTATCCCAAATTTTGGCTACAAAGAGAAATATTTCACACTGATAGATCTAAGTAACTGAATAGACCATCAAGGAGCATTCCATGGTTTACTTAAGAGTCAGATTAAGAGTGAAAACAGAATGGGAGCCATTGAAAATTAGTCACCTTCCTACACCATTTTCTGTATGGCTCAGGAAAGGTCTACTCTCAAATATTTTCTTAAAGTGAAAAGAATCACTTAAAGTGTGCTAGATGGAAGTTCCATTTCACGGCAAACAGGTCTGTTGCTAGAACAGACTCCTAAAACGAGTTCTTCCAAAGGAAAAATATCATGAATTAATTTCTAGTAATAAGATCTTTAATAGTAGTTGTGGTGATACACTGTATATTATTTAATAAAATCAGCCTGGAATATAAGAGGACAGAATCACCCAATCAAGCCATATAAGTCTGAGATACACTGCAAGCTTCCAGAGAGAGAACAGGATGTAAGAGTGCAAAGAAATTCACTGATACAGGAATGATTTAAAAACATACGATTATTTACCTTCATCTCAAAATATTTCAAATTAGTATAGATTTTGGTTTATTGACACAGATATGAGGTTAATTTTGTTATGCTGTATGTAGTTTCTATTCTTGTTTAAGGTATGATGTTTAACTAACTAATTTAAAATTGTAATGTTTAACTTAAGAAATGCAGATTAATAGTCATCTATGATAACCTAACTTATAGCCATGTTATTTAGACTTTTAGACATATAAAGATATATTTTAATTAGATAGGCAATCTTCAAAACACGAAAAACCTAGAGAACATGGCATTTAAAATATTTTAAGAACTTTTGTGGACAGTGAGACAGGTTCTGCTCCTTGCAGCACCAATCTACTTCAAGACAATAATGGGCATTGAAGAAACTTCATGTGGCGTTTACTTTCTTTACTGTGGCTCTTTGTGGCAAAGGCTAGCCACTGAACAAGACACTGGAGCTCTTGAGAACCTGTATAGTCCTTGCAAGCTGAGGCAGGACACTGGGCAGCCTAGGGCTGGTGCTGGTCTACATGGTGAGTTCCAGGTCAGATTGAGCCCCAAAGGAAGATTCTCCACTCCCATGCAGTTCAGCAGTTTTCCAGAACATCAGCCAAACAGCGTTTTCATTAAACTAGTAAACGGGACAATTATTAACAATGTACAATAATCCCACCACATGTCACGAGCCACATGGCAAAATAATTAGTAGAAATGGATTAAGATGCAAGATCTAGCTAGCCTGAGCTATATAGGCTGAGTAGTTTATAATAAGCATTTGTGTTTTTTAAGGGCATTTAAGGGCTAAGCAGTTGTGGAACTGCATGCAGGTTCAGGGGCTAGGCTGGGCCAGAAACTTCTGGCTACAGGTAGATTTTACTTCTGAACTATTAAAAGAGAAGGCCTTTTAAGGTCTAGGATGGTTGACATCCATTAAAATAAAAAACAATTGTCTCCAGCAATTACTATGCAGTATTTTGACTGGAAGCCTAACTATGCATCATCTGACTCAAGATCAGAGAACACAATTCCACAACTCAATTGCTAATCTTTGTGTATTCCTTATAAACCTTCCTTGTTTGGATCATTTTTCTTTGAGAAATTATTCTAGGTGCTAGAGATGTAGCTCAGTTAGTAGAGTGTCTAGAATGCATCTCAGCCCTGGGAGCCAACCTGAATACAATTTATAAACTGGATGTGGTGATGAGTGCCTGTAATCCGAGCACTAAGAAAATTAACAATCATGAGGATTAGAAACACCAGTCAGTAGTGGTGCACACTATTAATCCTAGCACTCTGGGAGGCAGAAGCAGGCTTCGCAGTTAAGTTCAAGCCCAGCATGGTCTACAGATGTACAGAACAGGACAGCCAAGAAAAACCACACAAGATTACACACTCAGTTTTAAGTCAGACTAACATGAGGTCACATCACACACACACACAAAATATTCTCAACCTTTTGAGAACACAGGAATGTTAACATTCCATCAATTTCATAGCTTCAAAAGCAGAAAACCACATTAAGATTTGGTGGCTAGCACAGAATTATTAATCCAGCACAGCAATATACGGATATACAAAGAGAAATGCACAACATACTAATTACACTCATTATAACTCTAGAGTCCAATTAGCTCTGATTTCCTCTTGTCAGGTCAGTCATTCGGTAAATCACTAACTCGATAATCACTGTTCACATCTACTTTCTCTATTAACAGAAGGTATTAAACATATAAAATAGAAAGTGAAACATCCAACAGTGATAACACACAACTAAGTCCAGCTCTCTTGGAATTCAATATTGATTGTCAATCTCTTCAGATTAAGCAGACTATTATTCAAAACATTGATATTAGACATGCTATAGATAATAATGTGGAAGATAATATAAGAGAGATGAAAAGCTTAAGGAAGCCAGAGAAATTAATGGATAAAAACAATAAAGAGAATAAAATTTACTAGAGTAAAGGCCAAGAACCTGGGGTTGGAAACAGTAAGAAATGTCAATTCTTTATTTGGTTGTTTAATTTCAGTGTGGAATTACAGTAAGACACTGTGACCTTCCTGTTACTGCCTCAATTTCTCCTTTGTGAATCCTATCTTTCTCAGAATCCTAACAAAAACCAGAGCCTATGTTACATCTGTCTGCTCTGATAATAAATTTTCCTACTGGAAACACTACCTTGGACAAGTTTTCCTTTGCCACATCTCTAATTCCTTTGCAGGACCTGACTGGAATTTTGATTAATATTTAGTATCTACAATATCTCAGATCCAACTACAAAATGATTTGTTTTAAGTTTTAGCATAAAGTTGGAGTAAATGCAAAAAGCGATTTGTTCATTATCAGTGACACAAATCACTGACACTACATAGACCATGTTCTAGTTTCTGTCAAACCACACAAACGAGAGATCTTCAATAACTGTTGCTATGATGATTAGAAACAAACATTAAACTCTATTATTATCTGACTGAATGAATCAATAAGGTCGATTGTATCTTAAAGGGACCCCTCTCTTATTGCTATGGGTCAACAGATTAGTGGTATGCATCCATAAGTAATTCTGAAAAAAAAAAAAAACACAACAAACCAACACTCTAAAATGGTTGGTCTCACATCAACAATGACGACTTCTTATAGCCTTTCACCTGAGGTGAAAGACTATTTATAGAGAAGCACACTAACAGTTGCTACAATAACATTGGGTTGATTGCACACATTTTGGTTTTTATCAAATTTTTTATAAAAAATTTTGCCAATACCAAAGACCACTAGCATTGACACTTGATTTAATCAATGCTGTATACAAGCCCACAGTTCTCTCATCAATAATCAGTGGGCTTATTTTCATTCGATTATATGCATTCTCTTTAAAACTTTCCTGAATGTCAGGCCTGGTGGCACAAAGCACAATCCTAGCTTCTCAGGACATATAAACAAGAGATTTTAAAATTAAAAACCACATTGAGTTTGAATGAATTCAAGAATAATCTGAACAATTTACTGAGAACTCATCTCATACTAAAAAGGAAAAAGATGCCTTCAGGATGGCATAACTCAATGGTAGAGCACTTGCCTGGCATGTACTGTACCACCCCCCCCTTCATCTCCACCATTCTAACCCCACCCAGAACCAAACCAAACAAAAACTACTACCTATGCACTTGCTCTTGTCTGAGCTTACTTTTTCTAGAGTGCCACATTCTCAACCCGTAGCCTTTGCCTACTCTACCTATGCAAGTAATTTTTTTTTAAAGAAAAATCATATCCAACAGTTACTTACAGCCCTACTCTTCCAACCTAACCTTGGAAAGTGGATTTTTCCTAATCTGACACAACATAAGAAAATGTCCTAAATAAATGAGAAAACTGAAATTTTTAATGTGAAACCGCTAACATCATGCTTTAGCGGTAAAATATTGCATATTTTCTCTTCTAAATCCACAAAAGACAAAGCAAAGAGGTTCAATTCACACACATTCAACTACTATATCAGAAATCTTTTGTGTAGTAAGATGGGGGAAAGAATAAATATAATAAAGAAGGAAGATTTTGCAAGATCACAAGAAAAAAATAGACTCAATTGTTTTCATCAGCAAATAGATAAGAAACTTATAACAGCTACAAATCTCTAGATTCTGTGTTTGGAAAATTCTACTAGGTTCCAAGAGTCTGACACTTCTACATCTCCCAGTAAAGTTCACTTAGAATTCTGAGTAGAGTTGTAATTTGCTTTTGGGATAAGTGAGGCAAATACGTTACGGCTGAGCAACATCTCAACTTTTAATGTCTAAAAGCCTTTTGTGTAGAGCAGAAGGCTGGTCTTGAATTCAGAGGTCTGCCTAACTTTTGCCTCCAAACCCTAAGATTATAAATGTATGCCAACACACTCAGCCTAGACCCAAATTTTAATTCTACTTACCTAGGAGAAAGAGTGATGGGCCATAGTATTCTGCATTGCTGATGATGTGTTTCAAAGAGGTAGGCAGAGAACCATCCATTACTAAGAGAAATAAGTACAAGGAATATGATAAGTCAGGAAGAGGCATGAGGATCAAGGGTGATGAGTAGCAGTACGTTGATTACAGAAAATAAATCCGTGTTGATTCCAATCTAGGGGCTTCTATTTGGCACCCCAACACTTTATTTTGTTCTTGAAGTAAGCTTTAACATTGGGCCAAAATAAGAACAGATATGGAGAGTGTGAGAGAAAGGTGGTAATATAAGTGAACAGAGGATAAAGCTAGGAAAAGTGTAAATAGCCATCATGTTTTTAAGAAACATGTTATCAAGTAACAAAAAGCTATCAATTTACTAAGGATTATTTATATATATAAAAGGGTAAACATCAGGAGAATAAGAAAAAAAAATCCTGATAATCAAGTGTTCCTAGAAATCAGTATACAGAATCAAACTACCATGCCGTATGCCATCTGAGAAAGCAGGGTCTTGAATGGCCTTCTTGAGGAAATTCAACATGGATTTGAGAAGTGCTGCTCGTTGTGGAATACACTGGACTCCTGGCATAGAAGAAAAGCAAATGTATCATACTTGGCTCACCACTTTATCACAATAAATAGGCACATGAAACACGTAATTAAGAGGCCAGTCTATATCCACTAAAGCAAAACTAGTAGACATTTAATGTGCAATCTCTGGACATGGGAAAGAGTATTTAAAGTGGAAATTAAAACACCAAGGATGGCAAAAGACCATTAATAAAATTAGAGACCTAAAGTAAGAGAGAGAGAGAGAGAGAGAGAGAGAGAGAGAGAGAGAGAGAGAGAGAGAGAGAGAGAGAATAAAGTAAAAAAGATTCAACTTCGAAATTCACACTGTTCCTCTTTTGGATATCATCTGCCCTGTAAAATGTCTTGTCTGTCTTGATAATCAATGTGTGAACTGCCAGAAGCCCATAAAATGTTACAAAACATGTTCTTAAAAGATAACCTCAAATGTACCATTAAGTGCCTCCTAATTCTCTCTTCTTTGCTAGTTTAATAGGTCAGTCACTGTGAAAGACTGTGTATCTATGTATCTACGCACCAGGACGGGGTCCAGGGCCAGGGCCAAGGCCAAGGCCAGGGCCAGGGCCAGGGCCAGGGCCAGGGCCAGGGCCAGGGCCAAGGCCAGGGCCAGGACCCGGGCCAGTGCCAGAGATGCTAGTGCTGCTGTTGGAACTTGATGCCCTTAATTCAACATCCAGCCGGTGCTCCATAGATATGGACGAGCCTGGACTGCTTTCCATAGTTACATCTGCAACTAAAGTACAAGTTATGATAAAGAAACTAATTAGAATAAAAGGTACTAAGAAAAGAAATATTTCTGAGAAAACTTCTTCCACTGAGGTGAGGTGAAGGATGCAAAACATGCAACTTTGTCTATTACTGGAAGGTGGTAGATAGTAAGTAGAGCCTATTCAAAGGAGGTTAATTAACAAATATAAAAACCACTGAAAGTTTAATCTCAGTGTTCATAGAAAGGATTTCTATGATACATAATGAACAATCCAAGTGTCTTTCTGTTCTAAAACTATGTACATGTAAATGTGAACATGGAAAGGATAATAACAAGGCTGGAAAGAGCCATAAACTAACATCTATGTAAGAGGGTTAGAAGTGAGCATTATCATTTCCTTTATGCCCTTGAATGAAATAATTTTAATTATGTAAAGCAAATATTTTCGATTTATAAAATGTAGTAAGAGATCCCCTTTAGTGGTTAAAGTTTTGAAGTATGTGATATTTGATTCTTCAAATCATTTTTATACATGTGTGTATCTAAGCACAGACTCACAAATGTGTAATCTTTCCATCGAATATACCACAAGCACTTAGTTTTATATACTTGTTTCCTGTAAATTGTTGGCAAATTTAACTGAATCAAGCATTTCAGGTGTTATCAGAATTTTTACTAAGCACTTACTGTTCTACCTATTAAATTTTGACAATTATTTACAGTGGATAGAAAACTATTACTTATCAGCAATTAAGAGATAACACATTCTACTCAACACTTTAATCCCACCTTTGACTTATATGCCAGCCTGTTCCCAAACAGACAAAAACAGAAATTGAACAAAGGGGTTTCTAGAGACAGCAAAACACAGATAATGTGCCCTCAATTTTTTTTAAGAGTATACTATTTATTATTTTAAAATCCTTATCTTAAGTATAAAAATAGATGATACATGCAATAATAAGCTGGTTCATTAATATAAGATGACTAAATTCTAAGGAAGATAGATATTATGTGGATTGGAATTGTTAAAAAAAAAAAAAAACAAAAAAAGAAGACATACAACACACTTGATAACAACGATGATCTGGGTTTGTATCTCTGATTCTATGACTTAAAAGTTGATTCCTAAACAATAACCACTTAAGTATCCTGTCTTGTCTTAAAACATCCACAAAAAATTTTAAGGTCCCATCTAAAAGTTTAGTCTTCATGTAATTTATCAAGTATATATTAAACACCCAGATTATGGTACTGCAGTGCAAAATAGATAATTTTCTGACTCTGGAGAGCTTATTATGTAGTATGAATAAGATAATGAACCAATACACTAAGAAAGATCAGTATCTTCAATCAACTGATTAACTTATAGTGACATGGTATATTGCAGCTGTACCATCTGCTTTACCTCCCAGTTCGAGTCCAAACAATTGATCATCGCCATTATAAAAAAATGTTGACAAACTGTGTACCTCATAGTTTATGAGGAAGCACTAAACTTAGAAAATAGAAGTCTCATACACAAAAATATTGACTTAATAATTTGTTAATTACCATCCATATCAGTTTCCATTTCTTCTCCATCTTGAGTGGTACTAGGTCTCTGGATCTTTGGCTTGATCACAAATGGACATTCTTTTCGGCACAAATCTACTTCATGCTATAATCAAGGGGAAATATTGAGAAAATCTATACATTTCAAGGAGTAAAACATTCTGATTAAAAATATTAGACAGATTATAAAATCAGTTTCTAGAAACATAAAAGACTTAAGACAGTTATTCAGGGTAGTTAGGACAGTTCTTATACTCAGCATACACTGGAATTCTATGAAGACAATCATACCTCAAGTCTATAGATGAAGATAGAAAGACCACTATGAGATTGAAAAGCTGCCATGTCCAGGTTGGTGATAAGGTCAACCACTCGGACAGCTCTGGTGACAAATGTTATCTGGTCCTGTTCATCACCAAGAAACTTTATGACCTACAAAAAAGAGGCAAGCATGATTACTGAAAAGAAAGCACTATAAAAAAAAATCTATATTCTTTTGCAAAATTAAACTATGGTAGTCACTGTTAGATAGCATATGAAAGGGGAAGGAAAAGACACATGACTAAGGTATCGTGCTTGTCAAATAACAGTGCTAAAAAATTCAAGGACTAGATTTAACCTGTGAGGCTACATGAACAATTCATTAACAGGAATAAAATTTCTGGTAAGTTTAATTCAACCCAGGAAGATTCATGGTCTCAAAGTACCAAAAAACAAAACAAAACAAAACAAAACAAAAAACCCAAAGCATGTCTTATTAAAAAAAATTACAAGTTCCCTTATAAACATTTTTCTTAGGGACATGCCTAATGTCATGCCAACATGTATCTCTATTTGACCAAAAGCCTCCAGACTATTAAAATGTGCTGGATTACAAACATACGTTCTCAACAATAGATACATTGTTAATGTGATAATCAAAACTTAAACTGTATTAAGTCTTAGAGGATATGCTTTTTACGCTATCTGCTCACTATAAAACATTTAAAACCTGTACTCTTAGTTATTTTCTCACAAATATATTGGTAAAGAAAGTACAGCACCTTTAGTAAGGCTTCCATCATTCCACAGGAGACCAATGCTTCACCACCAGCATCATAGCTGGCCAGGTGGTACAAAAAAGAGAAGAGAGCGGTGGCAAACTGGTGGGGGTATGGGTCCATTGAAGGGTCTACAAAGGAAATTGGGAGAGGGATAGAAAATTCAACATTTGGTATCAAGGTAGCAATTTGTTAAAACCACAAAAATGTCAAATAATTACAAAATAAACCTACCAATCATGGCCTGGATGCAATTGCGTACAAGGACAGGTAAAAATCCATGGTAGGAGGCAGTTCCAGTACAGTCAATAATACTGCTGAGCTTGGGAGTTCTCTCCAAATGCACAATTGATGTTAATGTTCGTAAAGACGCAGCTTTAATTTCCTATAAGAGCACAAAATAAACAAGTGTCGAAACTAGTTGAGTTATATGGATAACTGAACTAAGGCACGAATAACTCAAAAATCAAAATTTAAGTAATGTTACTGCAAATTGCGAGGAAGAGAAGACTCCTGTGAAGAGTAGTACCACTGCAAATCTGTCATCTATTTTTTTCAGTTTAATATTCAAAAAGAAAAAAGCGCAAGGTCTAAGCTTCCCTCCTGGAGCATTTTCTAAGTCGTTAGGAAAAACAAAGGGCATATAAATATGACCTTGACATACAAATAGAATACATACTTACCATAAGCTGCTTATCTGTTATTTGAAGAACATCTACCAACTCTTCTATCAACCCATTATATAAGATACTGTTTGCGGACTCTTGCAAGGCATTGGAATAGACTGCAAAACAGAAACAAAGACTTAGCCTAAAATGCAGTTATTTAGCTATTGTTGAATAAAACAGATTCCAAATAGCACAGAAAGGTATGACAGACTGTGGTATGCTCTAAATACTCACCTACTTCCTTACTAAAATTATCAGTAGTGTTAAGATTTCTTAGGAAGAATAAGAGAACAAAATTATTTTTCTAAGATCAAAAAATGATATTGCTATAACTATGCTTTGGATATAGGTATGGACCTATTTTAGCTTCTTATTTTCATTTTTACTTATGCTTTTATAATGAGTTTTAATGGACTTTAAGTAAAATAAATAATGTAAGTTTGTGCAGCACTACCAAAGTTAAGAATGTATATAATCTAACCAGGCTTGGAGGAAAACAGGCCTTGAATCTCAAAATTTGGGAGGAATAGGCAGGCAGATCTCCTGTTCTACCTTAGTGAAATCCTGGACAGCAAAAGCCAAATAGTGTCACATTATCTCAAAAGTGCATATAATCCTTGCTGAATTGTTCACTGAAGTGAGAGTGGACAAATACTCAGAAATAAAACGTGGCTAAGATGTGAGCACATTTAATAAACATTTTTGGGTAATCATTATCAATCCAAAAGTTAATATGTATAGACACAAAAAGATTCAAAAGGGATTCAAGGGCAAGGTACTTAGATTTAAGAGTAGATAAGTAAAGGCAAAATGAAGATTGGCAGTAACAGCCATATTTGCCCTTTTACACCTTTCTAATGTGCCTCGCACGTGACAGGTTGATTCCAGGCTTTCTTTCAATTCTTAAAATCGCTCATGAAAACTGTTCTAATATAAATTACTGAAGTTAACTGAAGGAATACAATGTATGACTACATAATCTTCAGAACCGAGGTGAGAGCCTAAAAATGGAATTTCCATATAAAGATCAGGTTATACCATTTGCAAGACAATGGATAAGATGTTCTCTCATTAAGTGTGTCCTAGACTTTAGATACATAGAATCACTTATGTACTGATGACCTAATAGCAGAAGTGAAACTGTCTAGGAAATAAAACAAGATGAAACTGGCCAAAGAGGAAACCATTGTGGGATGAAACACTCAAGGGACATTACTCACTTGTATAAAGATGGCCTAATAAAATGCTGGGTAGTTAAAAGGGGGAAAAAAGCCTGTTTTTCAATATACTACATTGCAGTAAAAGAACAGTATTAACTATTTTCATATTTCAAATTTATACATCTGAAAGGAAGGGAGGATTGCAAGAGGAAGTATCAACAGCAAGGGAACACCAGGAAATGACTATACATCCAAGGCTATGTGACATGGCAATAAAGACTTAAGGTTTTCTGGTACACAAAGGAGCTCAAGAATGATAAATGACTACAGCAAACACTGAGAATGCAAGTAATTTTATGATTTAAGTTGCCATAATACAGCCTCATAGCAATAAGGATAAATAAAGTTCACTAGAAATCAAGTTTAAACTGTCTAATGAGGACCAGTAAATTAATGTTTCCTTACCTAATATAGATATTGCATGCAGTCTTGCCTGAACAGCTTGTAATCGCTTTCTGTGATTAGAAAAGCCATGGGCCAGCCGTATATGAGTAAATAACAGCATCTGTAGAAATAAGACTTGTATTAGGAGATCAATAAAAAGGAGTTTTCATTGTTTGGGAGGGGGGCTCTTACCTTTAAAGGTGCTTGGTAAAATGGCTTGTTATTTGCTAGAGTACCAAGCTGAACTAGTATTACTCTTTTATTACTTGACAAACCCCAGAGTGACGAAACAGAGATACTCAGTATTATATTTCAAGGTAATCTAAGAACTGTCTTTTTACTGACAATAATCTAATGACTCTAATTTTAAATATATTAAATATTTGATCACTGCCCCCTCCCAAAGCAGAATAAGATAACACGAGTTCCCCTAAATATATCCAAAGTTGAGAAAGTGTTCACCACTATCAGATAATCATGAGTTGCCAGGCAATTTTATGTTTCCAAATTCTCATAAGGTGCTAGGAAATTAAGTGTTGAAGAAAGAAAAGGAAACAAACACCTAGCTAGCTAATTTGCCATGACTGGACTCCAATGTACATCAATTTTGCTATGTCTTTGGCTTGCCCAAAATGTATCATTAGTATATTTCAAAAACCACCATATGCTGCGTGTAGTTTTTCAGACATTCTGTACCTGCTTATCCTTAGGAATGCTGTACATTTTGGTAAGAGATTCCATTATTTCAGAAGGGCTTTCTGAAATCTGTATTAGATAACATTAGTTAGAAACAAAACTTCAACCAAAAATTAAGTAACCAAACAGCTGTAAAAGAATTTTTTACCTTGTCAAGTTGTTCTATGTGAATATAATGTAGTGTATTACTAGTTGTCTGAAATTAAAAAATTAAAAGAGCTATTAGGGGTTATTAAATACCCTGTAAGAGCCAACTGAAAACAAATCATCATTCTACTTGTTTATTCTATCTGTACAAGGCAACCTTTTAAAAACTAAGGTAGTTTCAGAGTCATCCAAAGTATACATGTTCCATACATTAATAGTGGCCCTTTGTTGAAACAGCCAGTGTTAAATGCTACCACTGCTAGCCAGGTATATTCCACATTTTGTGCTCTTTTCTAATCTTTTTCTAAAAGTCTCCACAGTCTCAATATATGGAGATTCAATATATAGATTTGAATATCAATTCAAATACTGAATCTACAAAATTTTGTGTTTTAAAGACTATTTTAATCTAAAAATATGTAATGGTAAAAGTGGAAGATGCGACTCTAAACCAAACAAAATCTTAGCAGCTCACCTACAACAGACAACATAGAGAGCTTCTTACAGGCTGGCTTAAATACAGAAACCTATACAGCTACTTACTGGAAACTATTAGAAAATTACACAAAATGATAATAACCAATAAAAGGGGCTTTATATTTTGGCAGATTCGAACATAAACCTAATCATGTGTGTGAGAGGTAAGCATTTCTTTAATACTTATTCCTGAAAAGCTTCTTAGGTACATCTAGCTTCACAAGACAGTGATATAGTCCCTCATTAAACAACAACAAAATAATCAGACTCACCCTCTTCTCAATTTTGACCTCAGATCCAGGATCTGCATAAAATTCAAAGTGTAGTGTGGTTGCGCTGGGTGGATATTTCTGTGTATAAAAGAATCAGATATTAAGCTTGAACTGATTTTTCTTCCTGATTTTTTTCCCCACTGTCTTTTCTTCCTCAAAAAGCTACCAACTTAAAACACAAACTGTGGCAGTAGTATGTTCCCTATCAATGGTATCCTTCAATTCCTTGCCTTGACCACAGTTCCAATTGTTCAAAAAGAAATGAGAAGACTGGAATTTAGAAGTACAAAAATCCATACTTCTAGGTTATCTGTTACTCTTTCTATTAATACATCAATTTTGATTATGGTTAATACTCATGATGACATCAAGCATCTCACATAATAATGCAGAAGGATTTAAGAAGAACAGAGAACAAGCATCAGGGTCAACATCTAGAAAAAAGCTAAAAAATTGTAAAGTCTTGTGAAAACTTACTACCTGCCTCATCACTGGTACTTTTCCCATTACTTCAATATAGCCTTCTAGAACACACTTCATTCTTTTCCTGCATAGGACTATAACAAACCAAATATACTACACCCTCAAAGCACATCTTCTATAACTCTACAAAAGTAACATGACAAATGAAATTCCAGTAATAGAACCCTGACCATAAAAATGTTCCTTGGGCCAGGCAGTGATGGCATCCACCTTTAATACAAGCACTGTTGGGGCAGGGACAGGTAGATATTTGGGAGTTCAAGGCTAGTTCCAGAACAGCTAAAGCTACGGGGGTGGGGGTGGGGGTGTACAGGGCAAAACCCAGGCAAAAAGAAAACACAATGCTATAACAATGCTATAACTGAATACTTTTTATAAAAAATGAGTTTAACGTGTATATACTACATAAAGTACAAAATTTTCAAAATTCTCTTGACATGCGAAATCTCAAACTTAATGTAACCATGGACTAAAACAGGTAACAGAAATCACAATCCTAGAAATTCTTAACATGCACAATAAGGTTCAAAACTAATCTACTACTCTTTAAAATATTATAATCTAGGAATTGAAACTGAGTAGTCATAACAATCAAATTGAATACTTATGCAAAATGTGCTTCGCGTATTACCAACATCCATTCACAACTATAGGAATTAGAACTACTATTCTAATGTAGATTTGACTAGGGGGGAAAAGCCATACTATTGAAGAAATAAAGATTTCCAGAAGATAAATTAGTTAAATTTGATCATATCAACTTGTGTTAAAAATGACTCAGCTCCAAATGTACCTTACAGATAGCTCTGCTTACAGCATTGGGGATAGCCTAATCTATAACCAGAATATGGGCAAAAGTTAAGAGTTTAAAAAATGAAAACACATTTAACAGTATTTAGTTCTTTTTAAAAAATTATTTTAAAATTTATGTCTGTACAAGTGCTTTCTCTGGATTTATATCCATTGTGTTATGTGAGTGCTTGGTGCCTGAAGAGGCCAGAAGAGGCTATCAGGTGTCGAGTTACAGACGGTTCTGAGTTGTGATGTGGGTTCTGGGAATCAAATATGGACCAACTGCTCTTCACCTGCCATCTCTTCAGCCACCTGTATTAAGGTCTAAGTAATCTTAAAAGAATTTCTTCCAATCAGCTATTCCTGAACACTTCTCAAACTTCTGATAGTTGTGTGAGAACACAAGTAAGTACACTTTCTGATTTCTTTAGACCGGTATCATGCAGCTCAAGCAGGTCTTGAACTGGTGATCTTCCTCCTGCAATATCCCAAATACTGAGATTATAGGTGTGCTACTATTCCCAGCTTTACTTTCTGGGAATAAAAGAAAAAAGAATACTTTCAGATTGATTCAACAAATTCAACTTATTTCAAACTAGATATATGAACACACATTACTCACTCTCTCGCTCTGAGAATCTTTATAATCTGGGCATAAGAGCTGAAGTAAAGATATTATATATTATTTTTTCATCAGATTCAACAAAAGTCTGATGTCAAATGTCAATCTCTATATCATTCCTTCATTAAGAATATCATATCCCAAATAGATACTCACCAACATATGCAAGTCTCTGCAACATTCTGCAAGTCCAAAGCCATTCTCCTTTCCACCCCAGCTCTTAGTAAAGGAAAAAAAGATGTGTTAACACAATGCTTATGGTCTTAGGCTTATGTTTATAAAGTGTTTAATGAGAAAACACTTCTCTATATAAACGATAATAAAAAGCAAGACTGAGTCTCAAAGCAAGATGTTGAGTCTAATGGTTGTTTCTTCAATGAAATAAATCTATTTCATGGTTCTGTGAGGGTGGCTCAAAGTAAGAGTGCAAACAGAAGCAATAGCTATTGCATCCCACCTGTCTGAATTCATGCTTATTGATACCCATTCAGTCATAGCTGGCCTTTCTCACTGGGGTGGAACCACCTTTTTTTCTTCACATGAGCATAATTGCATGAGTATATATAAAAGAGTATATATACTCTGTGTTAGTCTGAATAATAATGACCCAATAGATTGATATATTTGAATGTCTCAAGAGTAGCATTAAGAGGTACGGCCTTGTTTGAGGAAGTGTGTCACTACAGGTAGGCTTTGGGGTTTCAAATGCACAAGCCAGGCTCAATTTTGCTCTTTCTGTTCCCTTCAGGTTCAGATGTAGAACTCTCAAGCTCCTTCTCCAGCACCATGTCCCAATGTCTGTCTGCTGCCATGTTTCCCACCATGACTGATAATAGATGAAACAAGAGCCAATTCAATGCTTTCCTTCATAAGCGTTGTCGTGGTCATGGTGTCACATCACAGCAATAGAGCAGTGATGAAGATATTTTGCTAGCAATATTTCAAAGCTTTCGAACAAGTGACATTGGTAATAAGGAATACAGTTACTAATACCTTCCAAGTCCCAAATTCTAGCCATATAATTCAATTCTGCTTATAAACCAGGCCGAAGCATCTTCTCGGGCTTTTGAAATATCAAAAATAACAGTAAGAACAAGGTCTAACTGCACATCTCTGAATGGCCTAAAACTAGATATATATACAAGCCAAGCTAGCCTTGAACTCAGAGATCCACCCACTTGCCTCTGCCTCCTGAGTGCTGGTATTAAAGAACAGCACCATTTTTAAATTTAAATAATTGCTAGTCACCTTAGCTATTTCTTTCCCTAAGATAAGTCATGCCTGGAGCAGCTCAACACAAGTGCCTTCTCCCAATTCTCACAAATCCAAATCACCACTGATCAGGTGTTCTACCAGGAAAGGCTGAAATATGGTGCTCTCTCATTATATTCCTTCTTTGAAAGTATAATGTCACTATCTCTCCAGTAAATCTATAAAACAATGTGTATGTTTATCATTGAAGCTGCCATTTATAGAGATCTCCATGTGAGAACAATACTGTTGAACAAAACCTACATAGTGTAGACTATGGTACTTTGAACAAGAATGCTCGTATACTACAGGCTACCTTTGAAAAATTAGTAAGGATTAGGAGGTGTGGCTTTGTTGGAGGAGGCATCACTGAGGGGTGGGATTTGAAGTATCAAAAAACTATGCCTATCTCAATTAGCTCCCTCTGCCTAGTGGTTGTGAATCAAGATATAAGCTCTCTGCTACTTCTCCAATACCATGCCTGCCAGTTGCTATGATCCCAAACATGACGGGTCATTAACTCTAATCCTTTATAACCATGAGCACCCAAATAAACTTTTTTTTACACGTTGCCTTGGTTGCAGTGTTTTATCACAGCAATAGAAAAGTAAGGTGCTAAGAAAAAATACTTGAAAACATTGGTACCCATTCTCTCCCCATTAGCTAATAATCTTCATAACAGTGATAATAATGAAAATGGCAGCAGGAAATTCCAAAAAGCCACCTGTCACAAAGGGTGTTAAAGCATTAACAGTTTAGAGTCAATCAACTTCCAAAAAAAAAAAAATTGCAAGCAAGCTTTGTTATATTTAACTTACCTCACCCTATCCTATATGCAGCAGCTATAGTTTACCAATAGTCCACATTCCTGGAGTGAAGACAATGAATCTCAATACAGTAAGCAATTAACTGTTTTGGTCTCTGAAAGACCAACTAACTACCAACTACTAGTTTGCTTGATTTGGAACTTTCCCAAGGGCAGAACCTTGTTGGAACACTGAACGATAAATGCAATAAGCAGTCCAGAGAGGCCATAAGCTAAGGTTAGGTGTTCTTCCTTGGAGATTATCTACTTGGTTTTTATTTGAAACAAGGTCTCTTTTACTGGCCTGGAACTAACCAAGTAAGATTTGGATAGCAGGCCAGTAAGCACTGAAGATCCAAATGTCTCTATTTTCCCATTGCTATGATTACCAATCGTACCAATACTTTCCTGGAATTTTTATGTGGGATAGAGATTCAATTCAGATCCTTGTGCTTGCATGACAAGAACTTTCCTGTGAGTTGTTATCTCTCCATTGTTCTCTACTTTTGATGTTCAAAAGCTAATTTTGATGTTTTAAAAGGCTAATATATTTCTAAATTGATGTATAAACTATGTATAAAAATGTAGTTTGTAAAGGGAACAGCAACAGAGGAAGGCACAGAGATCAAAGTTTTTGTATGCTACTAAAAAAGAAATTGAGAGGCTCAAATGTAACTTAGTGATTGAGGCTTGTACAGTATACACAAAGCCCTATAGTTTGAATCCCAGAACCACAACCAACAACAAACAAACAAAAAACCAAGCTGACATTAAATTACAATTTTGTGAATTATTGATTTTAACTCCCAGACCAAATATCAATAGCTAAAAGACAAATAAGGAAACTAAAGAAAATACTGAATCAACAAGACCTAAAAAGACATACAGAACCTGTTAGAACATATACTTTTCTAAAATACAGTGAAAACTCCCAATTCCCTTAGTAAAACAATCCTTAATACATTTTATATCAAATCTCTGCCAATGACAGTGTCACAAAAATTCATCACAAAAGGCAATCTGAAAAATTCACAGGTGGGCTAAAGAAATGGCTCAGCAATTAGGAGCACTCCTAGAGATCCTGAGTTCAATTCCCAGCAACTATATGGTGGCTCACAACGGTCTCTAATGGGTTCTGAGTCTCTCTTCTGGTTTGAGTAAAGACAGGTAATTCATATAAAATAAATATTTTCTTAGTTTACAAGTACATGGTAATTAAACAGTATTCTTAACCACCAACAATGAAAGGATCAAAGGGGGGAAAATCATGAAATTACTTGATCTGACTAAAATGAGAGCATAATCCCAAATTAAAACATATTAAAAAATAGGTATCTCAACAATCTTAAATAAACCATAGTCAACACAACCCAAAGAAAAGACAACTTTTATAAGAAAAAAGGTACACTTTTACAAATACATATGCAAAGTACAAGGTCCATTGTTCATTAAAAACTACATTAAGTGATAATATATAGATTAAGAAAAATGTATCAAACATAATCACACTTTTGTAGTTTCATAAATGTTCTATTTTTAATACTGAAAAGAGAACCTGTTTTGTTATCAAAACATGTTTATGATTTTAGCAGACACTAGCAGGGCCATTGAAATACCACTAGTTTTTATTCCCTTTGAATCTATGTATTTGCTTTCTTGGCTATAAATGAACTTGTCAAAGACAATGTTTCATAGTGCCTACAGGAATGGCTGACATATATATATATATATATATATAAACCTTTTTAATGGTATCAACCCAAAAATTGGGCAACAACTCAAGTGTCAGCTTATAGGCTTTAATGAGAAACAAAGTATATGCTCCTAATACCTGAAACAGGAGATATTGCACCTCACTTTACTAAGAGTCCATATATCCCCCTCCCAAGAATATATACATAACTTCTGAGTATCAGTGTGCCAATCTACAAAGTAGGTGTTACCATATGATCCTGGTAATTAAGTAGGTATCTAAAACTAGGGTTATCAGTCATGCTTAGAGGCATATACAACACCACTTAAAAAGATGGAATCTGCTAAAGAATAAGTATTCAGATATGACAGAAAAGGCTTGATTTCATTTTTAGATGAAATTTTATAAATCATTAAGATTCCTTAACTTTACTCTTATGTCAGTATCATTAATACTATCTAGGAAGAGCTGTTCCTGTGTGTTATCTATTACTTAGCTATCATACTGTATTTTAACAATTTTTGTTAAGACAGGGTATAGTAAACATTGTAAACATTTGTCCTGTCTACTGGCTGGGCCACTTTTACAGTGGAAAACATGGTGGAAGGAGGAGGCTAAACAACTGAACAAAGAAGCAGAGCCAGAGGCATAGAAGCCTTGTAAAACCAACTTCTTGGGAAAAAGGATTACATTGATATTGAAAGACAATCCTTATACAATGAACACATGCAGGGCAGCATTAAATGCCTGAGATTGATTGGATTGAAGAAATAGGAAAGAAAACTGAAATCTTTCATTTTACAAACTTTTTGCACAAATGGAACAGAATGGTACCGGATTCAGAAGCCAGATGAATAATAATTGAATCACTGGCTTTTGAGACTGCTAATACACAATGTAGAAGAATGCTTAACTATTAAAAGCAAGGTCAGAACACTTTGCGGATTGGATTTGTGAGAGTCTTATGAAGGTGATGATAACTGGGTAGGAGAGCTTATTTCTAGAGGAATAAGAAAAAGTTCAAAATGTTAAATGTTACAGTTGTGGAAGGCAAGGACACATAAAAAGAGATTGTAAACAAGGCATTCCCAGAAACAGTGCCTTTGCTAGGAATAATCCAAAGAGAACACCCCTCCCTTCTGGAGTATGCAGAAGGTATGGAAAAGGAAGACATTGGATGACTGAGTGCAGATCAACAAGAGACAGACAAGGTAACTTTCTGCCCTCCAGAAATGCTCCAAGGGGACTTTCAAAAGCCCCCATATCATATCCAATCAAATCTTATTCTGCCATTGTGGAGGAAACATCTTTCAAGAACAATTAAACACATTAAAACACTGGATGATAGAAAATAAAAGAGAAAAAACTCAGAAAAAATTATAAAGCAAATATTTTGGCAATGAACAAAGGCCAAAAACAAAAGTACAAATAAATGATGTTATTATTGAAGGTTTATTGGACACAAGGGTGGATGTATCAATAATTTCACCAGAGTCATGGCATCCAAGTTGACCCTTTTAGGAGGTAAGTATTCAGTTTTGGAGAATTAGGTTGTTATCCCAGGTAAAACTGAGTGCAAGATGGTTTGAGTGCATATGACCAAAAGGACAGAGAGAGGGATATTGAAGCCATATGTGGCTGACATTGCTATAAATTTATGGGGACGACATTTACTACAACACTGGAACACACAGATTAATATTCCTCCAAACACAGAAATAAGCTATAATCTAGCACATGGTTGTGGAAAAAACATTAGAAGATATTATGAGAAAGAGTCACAGACCATTAAAGTTATACAGAAACAAGGCACAACAGCTGCTGATCTTTCAAAAACACCCATAGCATTATCTCGAAATGGCTAACAGAGAAGCCTATATGGGTTCATCAATGGCCTTTAACAAAAGAGAAATTGCAGGCCTTAGAGCAGCTGGTACACGAACAGTTAAATGCTCAGCATATAGAAGAATCAACCAGCCCTTGGAATTTTCCTGTACTTGTTATTAAAAAGAAATCTGGAAAGTGGAGATTGATTAACAAACCTAAGAGCGGTAAACAAGGTAATCCAGCCACTGGGCTCTCAACAGTCTGGGAATCCTTTGCCTTCTCTATTACCTAAAAAATGGCCTATTAGTTATTGATTTAAAAGACTTTCATTACAATACTTTACATGAACAAGACAAAGAAAAATTCACCTTTTCAGTAGCCAATGTACGTAAAATATATCCACATAAAGCCATAGAAAGCTTAAAAACAGTCTAGAGCACAGAATTGGAGCCAAAAGCAGCTTCCGAGTAGTGTCTCTCAAGTGGGCCATGGTAAAGAAAATGGATTAAATTACAAAATGGTGTGTTTGCTGCATGCAACTTAAGTTGAGTAAGGCCAGTTCCTGGGCCTCAATGTAAGCAAGGAGCTGTATATGGTAGATTTAAAGTTTCTGTTAATAAAAACAAAAAAGGAACAGAGTCAAAGATGGATTCTCTTTCTTGGATCAGCTCTGTTTGCTGGAGGCAGGCAGAGACTTGGATTTTTAAGAGAAGCTTTCTGATTCAGCCTTAGTGGCAAAACACTTGTGAGTCTTTTAAGAGGCTCTACTGCCAAATATTTAAATAGTTTATCAGCAGCAGATGGCAGTGCTTTACTTGGATTATATGTAACTGTGGGTTCTACTAGTAGCTCTGCTAAAAAGATAAATCCTATGAAGCAGGACTAGGAGCTGGGTGGGGCCTGCCAGCCACCCTAGCTAAACTTTTAATCCTTACCCATACCATGGCAGATTAAAGGTGTGGTCAGAAACAGAAATAAGAGGAAGCTGGGTGTAGTTATCAACCCTATCCAAACAAAGGCATGGTCAGAAACAAAAAAGATAAAATTAAGATATAAAGACAGATTGTGTTAAAAGTATCTATAGGCTTGAGAGAGAAGGATAAAATCCTTAAAAAATAATGTAAATTAAAGTGTCTGGTTACTGTATGTTGTCTTGTCAGATTTTTGACTAAAAATGAAGTAGCATTTTTATAGCATGATTATAAATGGTGCTGGATTAATTCAACCTATATATTTTGTAAATGAGTTGACTTTAAAATTTATATCAAAAGGTATGCTACTTTGGAGAAGAGTTTTTCTTTTTATTTCCACAGAAAATGCGAAGCTGTGGATTTATTCCTGCTTAAAGGAAATAAAGATTGATAGAGAAAGAACCCCTGAAGAGTTTCCAATGGAAATGGATGGCCCAGATGATTTAGCATTTCAGAGCAACTCTGTTGAAGTTTCCCGAGCTCTGTATCCAAAATTACTTCAAGGAGACTGGCTGAGATGACTCAGTCATACAGACTACTCCACTAAAGATTTGTCCATATTCCTAATTTTTTGGGGGTCCCCATGGGACTGCCAGTACCCCCATTCAGCAGGAAGTAGCCTAGAGAACTAAATCCACATTCCCAAAGAGTGGGTTATGAATTTTTGTCTTTGTTTATAGCATTGGTTATATATGGTTATAGATAATGGCAAAAAGAAAAAAAAAACCTATACAAAGGAATTCAGATTTGGGGTTCTTTTAAAAAGAAAAAAGGAGAAATGTAGTGGGATTATGTTACATTGTAACTAATTGTCCCACCTACTGATTTAAAGGTCAAAGACAGACAGGAAGTGTACACAGGGCTACCAGACTAAGGATATTCTGGGAATAGGAAGAACAGAGCAGAGATGCCACAGACACAGAGATGCAGAGGACAACTATGCTATTCTGAGAAAAGGTACCGCACTACATGGCTGAATAGGATAAGAGTCATGGGTTAGTTTAAGAGTAATGGGTTAGCAAATTATATGCCTAGGCCCTAGGTCAATCAGCACAAAATTAATGTAAGTGTCTGTGTATCTCTGTGGGTCTGCAGGTCCAAATCACAAGGCTAGGCTGGAAAGTCGGGGCCAGAAACCAAATACTACAGGGTCTCACTATGTGCCTTGAACTCTCTCAAATGATAGATTTTAAAGAAGTATGTCACCACGCCTTGCCTTTTCTAACAATTTTACATTATCTCCCTAGGAAACCAAGACAGCCTACTAAAAATTCTTTTAAAATATATATTCTACCTCTATCTTTCACTGTATTGTTTAGGACCTCTACAACAAATTTAAAGATTTATTTTTCATGTTTAATTGTGTGTTCCATGATTGGTACATACCAGTGCTGGTGCCCATGAAAGTCAACCCCTGAAACTGGAATTACCAATAGCTGTAAAGCAACATGTGGGTGCTGGGAAATGAATTCCATTCCTCTGCAAAAGTACACTCTTAAACCACTAACCATCTCTCTAGATCTCTCTACTATGAATTACAAATATTTCTTATTTGTCATTTTGCTTAATTTTTAACTTAAGATACTCCATTAGGACTACAAGTAGATTATTTAAAGTGGGCTTTGATGTTTCAAAAATCCATGCCAAGCCTAGTCTCCAGATTTCTGCTCTTCCTCCTACTTGTAGATCACGATGCAAGCTCTCAGCTACTGCTCCAATGCCACAAATGTATGGCAGCCACCACATTCCTCTGCTGTGAGGGTCATGGACTACCTGTTGAAACTGTAAGCAAGCCTCCAATTAAACGCTTTCTTCTCATAGTTACTTTGGTCATAGCATGTCCTCATAGCAACAGAATAAGAACTAAGATAAAGGACCCTGCAAAAATTTCTGAGACAACTTCACAGCAAGCCTGACTGAGTTATCAATTAATCTCTAAGAATACTACACAAATTAAGGTAGAGTTAAATTTTCTTGAGTCCAATACAATCACCACTATCCGCAAAAAAAAAAAAAAAAAAAAAGATTTAACTAATCATATAGCACGAAGTAACCTACATTTATTCTACACAATTGTTAATCTTAAATTCCCAGATGAGGAAGATGTCAAAACAAATTCAGATCTAGACTTTTTCTGTATGCTTCTTTCTAAAAATTCCAGAATTTTGAAATTTCCAATAGCAGAACTCTAGTTTTGAACAAAAAATTGTTTCATGAGCAGAGATTAATGAGATGCTTCAAAATTACTGAACAGTTGAGAATACTCCTGCTTTTTAAAACTTTATTCCACTGTCTCAAATACTTGTACTCAATTAAGTCCGAAAGTTAACTAAAGGATTCTAATCCATTTTGACAAAGCGAGAAATGACTGTTTAAAGAAATGATATACTCCACTATTTTTTTTCCAGTCTTCACCCAAGACTCACCTCTGCCAAATGCTGTAGCCTGGTCAGTAGTGGGGTCCTCTTGTCAGATCCAAGACGTGTGATATAGTTTGATCTTTTGCTAAATACATATAGAAGATTAAGGACTGCCAGCACCACTTGCATATCAGAGGAAGCCAATAAAGTTGTCAAATGCTAAAGAACAAAAAAGGACAAAATTTGACTGATCAGACCCTTGGCACTAAAAGCTAACACTGTTTTAACTCAATAATGTATGTCAATATTGAGCCTATCAAGTTATTGAGCCACAATACACAAAAATATTTAGCTAAGCTCTTACAATATGTGAACAGCTAGTCAAAAAGTGCAATAAAAGTAAAAACCATAAATTGCACCTCAAATCTATCTGTGCCCACTACAGAAAGATTTCAAGGCAGAAATTATGTTATGGTACATCTGTAGAACTAAAAAAAAATTATATGCCCAAGTGTTGTGAAACTAAGCTAATTCTATGCTATTATTTCATTTATGATAAATATAAAAAGACCTCATATAGAAGCTAAAGCTATCAACAGCTATGTGTAACTGTGCAAAATAAAACCATTAAAGCTTTAGGGCAACCTGAATGACTACTTTTTTAAACAATTATTCACCAATATATTGAAGCAATTAATTGTTCAAAATTAAAAACCAGTATGTGATTGAGTTGGAAATTTACAAAGGCACTTTCTTTGTTTATTATCTTAATGGTCATGAATTTCCTTGGACAGAACATCTATTTAAATTATCAAGAGTATCCATCCCCACCTGAAAGAGCTGGAAATAGACCTTTAGTAAAATGAACTTCTTGCCTAATGTCATTTTATTTCTGCTTATTTGTAATGGCTCTCTTTCTTTAGGAAACTAAAACAGAAACAACAGAATAATAAGTACCAAGTTTGGCTAAAGCAAAATACTGTTCTTGCAGTATGTTTGAACATTTTTTAGGAATAATTAATAATTCATCTGAATGTTTGTGTCCATGCCCTGGCAGCCCCAAAGATCCGATCCCCTACAACTGGAGTTATAGATAGTTGTGAGCCTCTCTGTGGTTGCTAGGAATCCAAACCTGGGTACTATGTAAGAATTACTCTTTAACTGTCAAGCCATCTCTTCAGCTCCCTTCTGACCATTTTCAAAAACTCATGGATAACTCTGTCCACCTTAGACTTTATGGGTACCAAGGATATAGTACAGCCTCATAACTGAGTACTACCAAAATTACTGATCCATCCAATTTACCATGGATAAATATGTTTTAATGTTGCATTCCCATATACTTTATGTATGGTCAGTATTCCCAAGACAAGGTTAACTATTAGCACTGCACTTACACGTTACAATTTGCATGCAAAATGTTCCCCCACAGGCTTGTGTTCCTGTGGTCAGCAGCTAGTGGCACTATTTTGGAAGGTCATAGAACTTTCAGAGGTAGATCACTAGGGTTGAGCCTTGAGCATTAGTCTATCACAGCCTCCTGATTCTCAAAAATGTAGTATAAAACTACCATGAGCTCCCATCATGGTGGAGTTGCTTGCCACCTTTCTTGCTAGAACCAACTGTCCCCTTAAACCATGAGCCAAATAAAACTAAAATTTTCCTCCTTCATGTTTTCTTATTAGAAATTTGGTAGCAGGAACAAAAGTGACTAATATAATTGTAGTGGGATTATATTATATTGTAAATAATTGTCCTGCTTACTGGTTTAGTAAAAATGCTGATTGGCCAAAGGCAGACAGGAAATGTGGGCAACACTACCAGACTAAGAAAACTCTAGAAACAGGAACAGAGCAGAGATTACACAGAGATGCCAGACAAGCCAGAAGATGCAGAGGACCACTATGCTGCTCTGAGAAAAGGTACTGAGCCACATGGCTGAATATGCTAAGAATCATGGGTTAGTTTAAGGGTAAAGAGTTAGCAAGTTATTATATGCCTGGGCCATAGACTGATCAGCATAAAACTAATACAAGAATTTGTGTGGTTATTTGGGACTGCTGGTCCAGAATCTTAGTCCGGGCCAGAAACTTTTTACAACATATAATTGTGAAAGGTTTTATAAATAACCCTGGGGTAGGTTTTAATTATTTTTGAAGATATATAGTTTACATGCAAATACACCACACTGAATAAGAGTCTAAAAAATTTGGTATATGGAAGGGGTCCTGAAACTAATCTCTCCACGGATATTATGGGAGAACTGTACACGTGTTGGTAACGGTTTGGAAAAGAGAATACATTGAAAAATGTAGGCACATTAATATAAGGAAATCAAACTATTTTAGCTTAAAAATAACTTGAGACACTTCTGAAAATGAGGCAAAGATTACTAAATATTCCATAAAATATTTCACTATGGATACTATATTCCATACATATTGAAAAAGTAAAATAAAATGAAATGGAACTTTCCCCATAAACCCAAAGATAAATTACATTTATGCTTTAAAAAAATTCTTACTCATCTCCCCCCCCCCCCCCCCCGTAGTTCTGAGCAGTCAACCAAGGGCCCTACACACACTAGGCAAGCACTCTGCCACTAAGTCAAAATCCCTCAACCCTTACCATTATAATTGATGCTGAATAATTTAACAGCTCCACAATGAAAAGAAAAGCAGCCAAACATCAAAAATAGAAATTCCTTTGTTTGCAGATATACATGATAAAGTTTAAAATATAAACTATTTACCTCTATGGAACTGTACAGGTGCCGAGAAAAGCTGTACTCAATAAGCAAGGCTGTGAAGTTCAATACAGCCAATAGAAGCATTTTTAGCTGTTCCTTTTCTGGTCTATCACATACAAGCATCCATGACATATTCTCCACTGTTTGTCCAGCATCTGCCAGAATTCCATCAAAGCGGTCCAACAGATCCACCCAGTGATATAACTCACACTACAAGGAGAAAATAAAGAGGAAACAAAAATATAAAAGCAGTCGGGAATGAGTATACTTTAGTAATCTCAGTATTGAAATGGTGAAAGTAGAAGGATCCAGGGTCCAAGATGAGCCTGGGCCATACTGTGAGACCCCTTGATTTAAAAGGTTTTATTAACTCTGAATTTGTACTTTGTAACAGTTTTTAAACAAACAACAAAAAAACTTGCCACTTTTTCAAATATTGATTTGTATAGGTGTGGGTATACATGCACCACAGCATGCATATACAGGTCAAAGTTCAATTTTGGGAGAAATTATTCTTTATTTTTTCTATGTAAAATACAGGGATCAAACTTGGGTCAACAGATTTGGTAATAATTGTCATTTCCTGCTATATTCTCTCTGGTCCAACACATTTGTTTTTCTTTAAAAACAAAACAAAACAAAACAAAACAAAAACCAAGGCAGCAATTCAGATTAAATGCCAACAATGGTCTAGAGCTGTGTGCTAGAAATTTAAGTGACTTCAGACTCAAGATATTCCACTATGGTTTCTGTCAGTATCAAAGCACACAAACTGATTTACTAATTGCGTACGGCCTGTGTTCTGCTGTTACAGGTTTACATACCTTGCCAATGTTCCATGTTTTGATTTGCTGCAGTTCCAAAAGGAGTTGCTCATCATTACAAACTTTGAGTTTGTCTATTAAGGCTCTGCAGTCTGCAGGCTAAGAAAACAAACAAATATTCACAAAAGGTGTTTTTGAATGAGGGAGAAACAAAGAAGAATAAGAAAAGTGACCCATAAGCCCACAAAGCAACTTTTGCTTCTATAAAAACTAGATCTCTAATACTCACGGAATAACAAACAGAAACCTCATGAGGAAATACTTTCATTTCCAACAATCCACTATCCATTTGTTTAAACCTGAATAAACCTGTATATGCAGACAATCTACTTAGAAGTACATAGACAACAGAAATAAAGAAAATAGACTAAGAGGGACTAATAGTAGAATTAAGTAATCTGGAACATGTTCTAAAAGGTAACTACAATGTCTGCTATTGTTATTAGTGGGATAAAAAGAAAAGAAAAAGAAAGTTTGAACAAATTCAGTTAAAGGAAAAAGCTAGCATTGGTTTATTTTTCTACAATATTAATCCTTGAATTAGAAAAGAGCAAAGAGCTTCTGAACTTTGTAAACTAAGGCTCTATTCTTACTTGGTGTTCCCATTTCCATACATTCCTGATCTCTTGTACTGATGAACAGGACCATTTATCGGGAGTGGATTGAGAATTTATAGTAAAGGTTCTGAAAGTGGAAAGGAAAAATTCGGTAGGGACTGAGACTAGGACAACAGCTGGGGAAAGTGGTGATACTTTTTCGCTCTATAAATGGTGTCATAGGTAGGAATAGATATATGTTTGGAACCAAATCTATATTCTGTATTTTGTTTTATGATTACTAAACTGATTATGAGTGAGTCCTATTTACTGTCCATTTACTTACCAGAAAAACACAAGTGACCTAATAAGCTAGCTTAGATAAAGTACATGCCACTTAAATTGAGTTCATACATTAAATACTGACACAGCATGCTCTTAAAAATTGGATCCAGAACTAAAGTGAATCTTTTTGAATATGATTATCCTCATCCAAGATGGATGCCACCTATGTATCCAACAATAATGCTGTGAGATCTAAAACTGAAGGATACCTCGAAGATTCCCATAGAGTATAATGATACTACTTAAAAATACAGATGGTTTTCTTTAATCCAAACTCCCAACTTTGCTAGGATCTACCTCACTATTTTTGTGCTAACCAAATGTATGCAAATCTTTAACACCAAATCTTTCCACAAACCGGCCTGACACCCCCCATGGCTTTAAAAAAATGTTGTAGGAGAAACAGTGAACCAGAAAAAATAACAGAAAACATAGTCACCTGCTTATAGTTTGTCCCATTGTGAGTTAAGTAATGCCCAATTTGTGGTTAACACTGAGGTCCTGTAATAACTTGGTATGTCCACATTGCACAGCATTTGATCTCTCACAAACCTGGTACCCAAGCCAAAAGCTGTTTGAATGCAATACAGTTGGCAAAGGATACTGTGGTCTTTGCTAAACTAAAATTGTGACTGTGAATGACTTGGGGCTTGCCAAAGACATTGCTTTGGCATCATGCCAAACACACTTGTCATATTTTTTCTAGACCTCAACCTCACTAGCATTGCATTGTTGCCTACTGAATACTTTATAGGTTACCAAGAACAGACTGAAATAGTAGTGTACTTTAATGTTAGGTCCCAAACTCAAGTATCACACGTTTCTCTCTTTGTGGTACGTGGAATTAAATAACTCAATTGTCTCATTTTTCTCTTTGTTTTTTTTTTGGGGGGGGGGGGTTCCCTATGTAGACCAAGTTGGTCTTGAACTGAGATATCCACCTGTCTCTCTCTGCCTCCCAAGTGCTGAGATTTAAAATCTTGCACTAGATAACCATCCCTTGGCCCTTACCTCTCATTTCCAAAGAAACTTTCCAACATCCCTTAGATTTTTGATTGAGAAACATTTAAAAAATTATAATCATCCTTGTTATTGTTGAATGAAAAAGGAAGGAAGAAAGAAAGACGATAGATAGAGGGAGGGAGAAATTGATGAATTGGTTCTCTCCACCTTATGTGGCTCGAGGGGCTGAACTCAGCTCATTAAGCTTAAATGGCAAGAGCTTTTACTTGAGCAATCTCATGCGCCCCCTAAAAAACGATGTGGTGGCCCCACACCAACCCCACTTTTACAGGTTTCATCTCTGACACATTATCTAAGGTGCTTATGTTTTCTGATCATAAAGTTTACTAAGCCTTAGTACAATATCATTCCTCTCTTCCTATGCTACATAAATGCAAACTAAGTGGGCCTGTCCCCATTGACAGGAAAAGGCATGCTACCTGTCAGTTCAAAGCTGCACACCAGCTCTCAAATTTTACATAAATTTGTTCCCATAGAAATCAAATCTAGAAGGAAAATCTTTTGCAATACTTCCAATATACTAAATGATGGCTTTAAAAAAAAATCTTAAAAACAAAACCTAATACTGACACCAGTATGAACAATGTGCTACAACAGGCAACTCAAGTCTTAAACATCTAGCCAGTGACTGTATAGTCTTAAGTAGTCTGAAAGAAGCTAAGAAATTTGTAAGTGTGACTATAAGAGCCTTATAATCTACTAAGCATAAAAAACAAAATTTGCATTTCTCTGATCACCTGTATGATCGATTCTTTCTAGTTTACTGGCTTTGTTCCTTCTCTGAAAGGTTTTATGCCCATTTTGTCATTGGGATATTCATTTCTCTTGACTTGGCATAAAAGACATTAACTACATCGGGCTACAAATGTTTTCTACTGCTTTTCATGTCCAATGACTCCCCTCACACCTGAGCTTAATTGAGGTATTAAGTGGCATATAAAAAGAGCACATAATTGACATAATTTGGTGAATTTAACTGGATGCATACACTCATATTACCATCACCACATTCCAGGTGAAAGCATTATCACCTCCAAATTTCCCTGTGGCCTTTGTGTTTATGTGTTAAGAACGCTTAACATAAACTTTATAAACAAAATTCTTCACACATAGATTACACCTTTAAGTGTTAAGTTCTGAAACTTATCTCTTTTATTTCAAGTATGGTATCACTATGTAGCCCAGGCTGCCCCTGAACTTGTGGTTCTCTTACAGGCATGAACCACCACACCCAGATTTCACTAAATTGTATAACTAAATATATAAAGCCATAAAACAATTCCCCAATTCCCTCCCTTGATAACCATCATTCATTCTGTTGCCTACCTTACATACCTTTGACTATTTTATATGCCCCATATTAGAGGAATAGCACAGTATTTATTCCTCTGTGATTAACTTGTTTCAGTTTACATTCTTCTGGGGGTTAATTTTAAAAATATGTAAGAAATTTCTTTAACTTCATAGTAGGAAAAAAAACCCCAAATAACCCAATTTTAAAGTGGGCAAAGAAATTTAAAAAGACTTTTTTCCAAAGACATATAAATGGCCAAATGGCACATACAAAGGTACTCAACATCACTAATAATCAGGGAAATGCAAATCAAAATCATAATGAGATATTACCTCATACCTGTTAGAATGGCTATTGTCATGTGTCCTTTTATTTTGGATATGGTATTTTACATTTCCATTTTGGTTTTTTGTCCTTTGCTTTAATGCTTGGAAGGGCAATCCCCACCTAAGACAAGGTAAACATTCACCTGTATGTTCTACTTCTCCTATAATTTTTTTTTAAAAAATCTTGTTTTGACAACTTATCTACAATATACTTCAGTACACGTTCCCGAACCATCCCACCCACATCAAAAATTGTCTTGGCACATTTTATGGACTGATACTGTTCTTTCCCAGAATATATAATACCTCTATTAAGTTCTTATGTACTCTAGATTGCCCTGATTTTTCCATTCTCTTATCAGTGGACTCTTACACTAATGGAACTATCTTATTTTTAAAATATTAATTCCTTAAAACTTTTTTACTCACTTTCAAATGATATTATAATATAGTCATCAAAATGTATAAATGCCAAAACATATCAGAAACAAAATCAAATGAAAATATCTGTACGGTAAAAAAAAATCAGTATGTTCAACATACAAAAATTTAGTATAATCCACACTAATATTCCAATGTCAAAATACAAAATAAAAGATAATAATAAAAACAAGCTTACCATTTTCATTTTCAAAACCAAAGGGAAAATCCCTGAGTTCTAATACCTACAGTAAAATGTGTTTCTACATCTGCGTTTTCTCCATTGTCATACTATCTTTCAATACCTATTTTGTGGCCTGAGAATCCTTTTCAGGGACCCACAAAGTATTGTTCACTATTCCTTTTCCACAGAGCTACTAACTTAATAAAAAAGAAGTTAAAAAAGCAAGATAGTACTTTTACTTTCTTTTGTAGTGTTCAGGGTGGAACACAGGACTTCATGCATTCTAGGCAAGCACTCTAAAACTAAAACTATTTCTCCTAGCCTCACAAGTTGTTGTAAACTGGACATATTTGCCACAATGATTTTCTTTTTCCTGAAATGAAGAAAACAGGCAAGCAAACTTGAATACTCACAGCCTCAGTAGGTGTCTTTTTCAGTTTAGTTCTGTCTACTTTCATGTTTTCAATTTTCTGCTTTAAGATCTGAAAAGAAAAACCCCAAAGTAGTGAGAACATAAAGTTGAAGATAATCTAGAGTTCTATATTATTAGACATTAAAAATACCAGAGTTATAGGTGCGGGTATGAGATAGGAAGGGGTAAAGATACCTTTAGATACAACTCCCAATCCATGTTAGCCTGAAACCAAATTAATCCAAAACAAAAGAAGCTCCCCCCCTCCTTTAATAAGGATTTCAAATCGTTGATTGACAGTTGAATATGCAATGTTTTTTGATACTTCAGGATGGAAAAACTCACCAGAAGACTGCGGTGAAAAAGGAATCCCACTTGTGGGAATTCGGGCCAGGTTTTAAGAATGCACACAAGCATTTAACTACAATAATCTATATCAAGCATTTAATAGTTAAAAATCATAAAGTACCAAAAGCCCCAAATAAGACTGTTTTATTTGCATGTATGTATGCACCACATGCAGACCTGGGGCCCAATGAGACCAGAAGTTCATCACATCCCCTGAAACTAGAGTTAAGGATGGTTGTGAACCACCAGGTGGGTGCTGTTATCTTTTCAGCCCTGGGATTGGTTTTTGAATAGACTGTATAACCACTAAAAATATTGCAGAAAGTTACATAACAGAGAAGCTCATGATTAAATAGAAAGGTTGTAACATGAAATTTATTTAAATCTACTAAGTGAGACATGGTGGTTCACATCCGTAATCTCAAATTGAAGCAGAAAAACATAGGAATTCAAACCTAGGTTGAACACAGAGCAATCTGAAAAACAACAAATATAAATCACATAAAGAAAATATTCTAGAAAGGAAATGTATCAAATGTTAATTCATAATACCTCCACCAAACTGCTGGCATTGAACATTTTCTTAATGATTAATGCCTGACTTGGGACGGTCCATTTTAAGTATTGATAACCTGGGCAGGTGTTCCTGGGGTGTTTAAGAAAGAAGGCCAGAGTCTAAGTAGTAGGAACAAGCCAGTCAACACTGTTCCTCCATGGCCTCTGGTTCTGTTCAAGACTCCAGGTTCCTGTTTGGATTCCTGCCCTGACTTCTTTTCACAATGGACTGTGTGGTGTATAAAGCCAAAATAAACCCTTTCCTGCCCCCACTCCATGCTAATTCGTGGCTAACCTTAAGGATTATGCCTGGTGGTTTCAGCAATGTGCACTTTAGCAGCAAGATAAATTATTTAAGCCTTTTTTCCCCTTTAAATTAGGGAACAACATTTAAGACACCTAATAGAATTGTCCTGACTGTAGAACACAATCACTTTAGTAAGGCCATGTAACTTGGAAAGCCTAAAACTATGTTAACAGCCCTGTCATCTTTACTAACAGAAAAGTCCTTAAAGATACACTGACCCAGACATACTAAGAAATCAACATCCTCTTTAGAAAGATCTGGCACTAAAAATATAAGGTAACCAAGCACAAATACATACATATTCCAGGTAGCTTCTGGTCTATTTGCCTGTTCTGCTTATATCAATCAATGGGTATTCAGGAAGAGTTGGTTTAAAAAAAAATCAGAATGTTCTAGAGTTCTTTATTTTGTTCTAATGATAAACGTGCAATATTTAAATATTTATGAGGTACTCTCACTTTGGACACATATATCACTTCAAATATTACTGCCCAAAACATTTTGGCTCAGACGATATCTGAATACTAAGCATTCCTTTATAATTTTTAGAATATATAATTACAGATTCCCTTTAAAATTTACCTCAGCATCTAATACAACTAAATAAAGTGATGCCTACGATAACCTCAAAATATCTACAATGAGGCCAACTGGATCCTGACAACAATCTTATCCATAGAATCTATAAATTGAGCAATTTGTACATTTAACTCTCAGGTTTGTTTTTTGTTCTTTTCTTATGAAAGATTTAATAGCTAAAACCAGATTGCATTATTGGAGATGGCAGTTAATTGTAGGGAAGCAATTAAACTACTACTGCTACAGGGAGCAGCAATCAGTCCCAACATTATACAATTCAAATAACTGATGCTCTCTCTTTAGAATGAGGAACAAAATCAAAGTATACCTCATCACTTTTATTCAAAGACAATGTCAGAAGTTCTAGACCTTAATAGTGCAGCACACAAAAAGATAGCAACAGGCTTAAAGATCAGAAAAGAATACACTCACCCTATTTCAAGACAAAGCATTATCTATACTTTAAAACACACACACACACACACACACACACACACACACACACACACACACACACACATCTAAAAAAAAAATTCCCAGAAGGGTTGGGCAGACAATTTAGTGATAAAAGCACTCACAAGCATGAAGACTTAAGTTCCCAGAATCCATGTAAAAGTAAGTACAGTGATGGGGGTGAGCTAGCCAGTCTAGCATCAGTGAGATAACCTCAGCTTCAGTGAAAGACTCAATCTTGAAAAATTATTGTTCTCCAACAATAATAGAGAAGACCCTCAAAGCTGAACTCTGCTTCTACATATACATGCACTGGAAAGCACACCTGTGTGCATGTGCACTCACACCATGGTAGAGATGTCAAATTTCCTAAATTGGCATAAGTTTAGCATTATTCCTATTCAAATCTCAGACAAGACTCTTGAAAGTAAATCTAAATTATTCCAAAGTATAAATGGAAAAACAAAAAATAAAATACAAAGTCCCATCCCACACCAATCTGCCCTCTCCCATTACTGCTGTATCCTTCTCAGCAAGATCTCTACTTTTGTTACTTCTTTTTGTGTGCACTCCACACAAAAAGTTGAATTTAAAGAGATTTTTGCCAAAGCATTGTTGAGAAGCTATTTGCTCAAGGAAGACCACTGAAGAAAATGGCATGCCTCCCCAAACAACCCTAGTGCCAACAGACCAGGGGAGGGAGGGTTGTTTGGTCTCATGGGCTAAATACTATTTTTGAGACAGTATTACTATGTAGGGTCGGGTCAGTTAATACCCCTGTAGTGTAAGGATAACTGGTGCAAGGCTTATTCTTACCCTCCTGGGTAAGAGGGTTGTCAAACAGGGTTTTGTCTGTTATTCCTTAGAAAATTGTGTGGTCATGTGCACCTATTGTTATTCGTGCATATATAGAGATCAAAAACAACTTGCAGGAGTTGGTTTCTTTCCTTCTTCCATGTAGGATTTGGGGGTAGAACTCGGGATGTGAAGCTGGTTCTTGGTTTTTGGTTGTTTTAAAGACAATCTCTCTACAAAGTCTTTGGCCATCCTGAAACTTACTATGCAGACTGCCCTAAATTCAGCAATCACTTCTGCTTCCTGAATGCTAGGCTTAAAAGCATTCATCACCCTGCCCAGTATTATCAGTTACTATTTACTTGTTTGTTTTTCTAAACAGGGTTTCTCAGTGTAGTCCTACCAGTCCTGGAACTCTTCTAGGTAGACCAGGCTGGGCTTGAAGTCAGAGATCTACCTGAACCTGTCTCCTAAGTGGTGGAACTAAAGGCATACACCACCACTTCTAGTGACTGTTTTTTTACATTAAACTTTAAATTGATGAATACAAACATTGTCTTTATAGTTCGTAACAGGTTTTAACTAGGAACAAATTGCAAAATTGCTAAAAGTGCTAATAACATGTACTTGCTGCCTCACATACTCTTTGTGGCGAAAATATCTAAAATATACTCAACAATCTTCAAATACACATTAACTATTGTCATCTTGTGGTTTAATAGTCCTGGAATTCATTCCTCAAAAACTGAAATCTTGTATTCTTTAGCCAGCATTTCCCCAACCCCTGGTAAATACTACTTCTGCCATTCTATATTCCTGTCACCCCACATGGAACAAGTGAACAGGCACACTCCTGCTTGAAAGATATGATGACTGGGAGACAGCCGCCTGGGGCACAACATGAGCCAGGCTTTAGAAAACCACAAGTTCAAGACTCTGGCTCCAGGGGGACCAGAACACTATATGGCCAGGTCTCCACCTCAGTAGCCCCAAAAGGCAGTGTGGATCTTGAGTTTTGACTTCTGAGGTTCCAGTGGTCACTTAACTGAAGGACTGAGAGTCTATACTCCTGCAGTTGCAGAGGTTACTTCAGGCCTGTAAATCTAACCATGGCCTCAGACAATACAGAGGCTTTAGTTAGTGGGTCTAATATTTGGTTTTTAACCAACAGGTCCATCTTGTCACCTTGATGCTCTCAGTCTGCAGCCCCACCTTTGGTCCTACTGATACACAACAAAGACAGGATCACCACAGTGATTCCCACCAGCCTCCATAGTTGAACTTCATGCAGACATACCTCTAGGACAAATCACAGAAAACAAAAATATCCAAAAGCACTAAGAAGAAGGAATAGTCAAAACTCAAAGACCCGCCAACTCAAACAGATGAGCAAAAACAAAGATATTATACAACAAACCAACTCCCCAATAAGAAAATCTAAAACTTCAGACAGTGGAATGGTCTGAGATAGAATTCAGTTTTACTTAAAAAAAAATTAATGATCATATAGAAGTTTCAAACAAATATAAGTTAAAGAAAATTTTCTAAGACCTTAACAAGTCTCCAAAGTGAATGAAAGTGAAATTGGGAGGGAGGGAGGGAGGGAGGAAGGAAAGCTTCATTCAGCAAGGAGATCCATATATAGAGGGAAAATGGGTCAAAGTGCAAACAACACACACACACATATACACACAACCAGAGAAGAAACAGTCCATGACACATGATAGGATGAAACAGGACTAGAAGTCACATGAGAAAAACATCAATTTGCAAAGGCAGAAATATCCCTGACCAGAAAAGCGCTGAAGTGAACCAAGAATGCTATATTCAGTTACCTTTCAAATTTGAAGAAAAAAAAAAAAGGTAGTTCAAGACAAACAGAAACTGTCAATTTTAAACAAGCTAGCACTGCAAAAAATTAATGAAATACTATCAAGGGGGAAGAACAATCACCTCTTTGAGAACATACAAAAGTGTACAATCTATGAAATAAACAGATGAGCTAAGTAAACTTGGGAAAGAAATAACCATGTATATAATGCAGCAAACCAGCCAATTCCCAAAACTCCTATGAAAGAAAAAGGAATACTAAGGCTGAAGAGATGGCTCAGTGGTAAAGAGCAATGGTTTGTGGGGAATTCAATAAAAGTTTCAGAAGTTTTGGAGATATCAGAGGAAATCTACCCACAGTCTATGTGGGGAGTTAATAAAAGCTCCAGAAGTCCCAGAGCTCTAACCACAGTCAGTCTAGGAGAATCAGAGTGGTGATTCAAAACTTTAATCCCAGCACAGGGAGTATCCTGGGAGTGGTGACCTACACCTTATTCCCAACTGAGTCAAGGTCACTTCAGATTATAGAAGGAATTCCAGGTTCCCAAGTAGGCAGTGGTGGAGCCATGCCTTAATTTATGAAAGGGTACTTAAGACAGGATTGAAACACAGAGGGAAGCATTTTCCAAGGGAAGGAGGCTGAGGAAGCTGGAAGACAGCTGGGTAAGATTTGACTGTGGTGTTTATTCCCTCTAGGATCTCCAACTTCTTCAGAGATCTATCCCTGAGTCTCATTCTTTCTTGAGACACTGGCTGCTAGTCCAGGACCCGGGTTCAATTCCCAGCATGTACATGATAGCTTGACTGTAACTCCAGAGAATCTGACACCTTCACACCAATGCTAAATTACTCAAATAGAAAACCAATAATCCAGTAAAAAGAGTTTTGTAAGAAATATCAAATCTCTCCCTGTAATAACCTTAAATATAAATAGTCTCATCTCATTTCTGAGAAGATAGACTAATGGACTGCTATACTGTCTTCAAAAAACACACAAAGATACACATCAAAGCAAACAAATGGAAACCATAAGCCAGATGCTAAACTAGACATCAACCCAAAATTAGAGCTATTACACATTAATAAAGGAGGGCAATTCATCAAGATATTTTTTAAGTTTTTATGCAGCATGCATTGATCCCAATTTTATAAAACAAACATCAAAAAGCATAAAAAAAATCAAGCACATAGGTCCTGGCACAGTAATAGTAAGGGACTTCAATACACTATATATCAATTTCAAACTTCGGAGGGGATCAACCTAAGTTGATACAAAAAGACTATTCTGCCTAACAGACAGTAAATATGCGCTTTCTTAGCAGTACGTTGAACCTCCAAAACTGATCATCTCATAGAACAAAATGTTTTAACAAATACAAAAAGAAATCAAGTTAATACCTTATCAGATCATAATGGATTAAAATAGAATTCAACAAGATAAACTACAAAAAAATTGTGACTAATACATTTTTGAAATTAACAGTGAGCTATACAAGAATGTGGGAGATTTAAAAATTCTTATAGAAAAATGAAAACGTGAACACCTACTAGAACGAACCTCTCCTCCGGGACACAGTCATGGCAGTTCTAAGAGGAAAGTTCATATAGTGTTCATATTAAAAAGTTAAAGACCTCAAATAAGCAATCTCATGAAGCACATCAAGGTTCCCAAAAACAGCAGTCAATCCTAAAACCAGTAGATGTCAAGAAATAATAATGATTAGGGAAGAAATTAAGGAGAAAAATCAACCAAATAAAATTAGATTCCTATCTATCACCTTGCCCACTTAACAGATAGAAATTAATCAGAAATCTTAACTCAAAACCAAGAACTCCCAAACTGTCAGACAGAAGCATAGGGAATACCCTTCCAGACACTAGGGCTAGACAAAAATTTCTGAACAGAATTTAGTGAGTTTAGTGACTAGCCCAGGACAACATGTAATTACAAAGTTTCTACACATCAAACAAAACTATCAAGAAAAGCACACAGACAGGCCACAAAATGGGAGAAAAGATCTTTCAAAGGTATACTTCAGACAAAGGATTTACAATCTTAAGGAAATAAAACTTTCATTCAACATCTGAATAATGAACTGAGTAGACAGTTTTCAAAAAAAAAATTAAAGTGTTCAACATCCCAGGGATCAAGGAAATGCAAATAAAAACTACTTTGACATACCAACTCACTCAGTGTGCTTATGTATCAAGAATCTGACAAATAGTCAAGGGAAAGGATAGAAAGATGGACTTAATTCATTCCCAAGAAACAGAAGACAGAAAAAAAAGACAGAACAATTATGCACTTATTCATTGCTGGCGAGAGTGCAAATTAATACAATCAATATGGAAACCAGTTTGGAGGTACCTTGAAAATTAAAAATAGAACTACCACATGACCCAGCTATTCCACACTTGGACAAATACCCAGAACTCCATATTCTACCAGAGATAGCTGCACATCCTTGTTTATTGCTGCTCTATTTACTATAACAAGGATGTAAATCGGATACCCATCAACAGATGAATGGACAATGAAAATCTGATACAGTGCTAAAGAAAATAAAATGAAAGCATGACATTTTAAAGAAATGGATGGTTGTTGAATGTTTATTAAGGGAAGTCCAAATTAAAGGAAGTAAAAGAGAAACAGATTGGGAAGATGTTAAGTATTTTATTTTACCTATGTAGAAGTCCAAGAGACAAAACACACTCAATAGCCAAAGAAAAACAAACAAAATCCCACCTGAAATTGAGAACTGATTTATACCAACGTTCCAGAATACAGAGCTGACATACAAAAAGCTAATTACTTTCATATATGCCACCATGAAGAAATGGATTTGAAATGAGTTCCATTTATATTAGCCTCTACAAATACTTAAATATCAATGTATCAAAGTATGTTCAAGCTCTAGAAGGGAAACTATAGATCATTAATGAAAAAAAAAAACAACAACAACAAAACCAGAGCCAAATAAATGGAGAGTCTGTGTGCGTGGGAAAACTCAATATTATCAAGGTCAGTCATTTCTGCCTAATGGAGCCTATACAACTCAAATCTCAAGCTGCACTGTGAATACCAGCAAACTAAACTTCAAGTTTCTACGAAGATGCCAAAGATTCAAAACACAATACAACATTATTTTTAAGATTCATCATAAACACATAGTAATAAACAAATCAATGGAACAGAAAAATGGAGCCCTGAAATAGCCCCATATAAATTTGGTCAACATAAGTTTGACAAAGAAACAAGGGGAATATATAAATGGAAGTTTTGGGTTTTTTTTTTTTTTTTAATAAGCTCAAATAGCTAAACATCCATATAGAAAAGGTAAGAATCCGGACAATGTTGGGCATAGTAATACATACATACCTCTAACTGTAGTATTTGAGAGTCAGGCAAGACCCTGCATGATAAAAACGTATGACAAAACAGAACAAAACTCAAAACAATACCATTCTTCAGAAGTTAATTTAGAATGGATCACTGACCTATCTATATACAAAACGTTGATACTTCCCCTAGAATAACAGTACTAACGATACAGGCTTGGTGATGTATCATCCAAGAAAGCAAAAATGTTAAACTGTACTCTTTTTTGAGTAGGAAAAAAAAACAAGCTTGGTTCAATCTCAAATATTAGAAGAGGGAGAAAACACATATAGAGAACAATTATACAAAATACACAAGGAACAAAGTTATCAAAAATAAACCAATGAAATTCAGAAATAAACTAATGCCTCACCAGAAATATACAGAAAATAAACTAATGAAAAGATGCTACATAGCCAAGAGATTTTAATAATCAGCAATAAGATTTCACTATGCCGTTAATTACACTGACCAAACTCAGAACCAATATTGATATCATAATTAAGAGATGGCAAGAATGTAGAATAAGAACTCCCATAGATCGCCTGGAAGACAGCTATCTTAGTTAAGGTTTCTGTGGCTATGAACAGAAATCATGACCATGGCAACTTTTATAAAGAAAACATTTAATTGGGATGGCCTGGTAACAATTTCATAGGTTCGGTCCATAATTATGGACTGGGAAGCATGAGCATAAGCAGGCAGATGTGGTACTTGAGTAACACCGAGAGTCTGTTGTGTAGACAACAGGAAGTCACACTGAAGGAAGCTTGAGCAAGAGACTTCAAAGCTTGCCACCACAGCGACACACTTCCTCCAGAAAGGCTATGGCCCCTAAGAGTGTCACTTCCTTTAGGGGCCTTTTTCTTACAAATCACAACAGCTAAAATGGCTTTTACAAAACTAAACACACTCGTAAGATTGACTTAGAATTTTGCATACCTTGGTATTCGCCCAAAGGAGTTGAAAACTTACACCAACAAAAATACTGGAATAAAATTCTTTATGGCTTTATTTATAACTGTCAAAACTTGAAAGGCACGTTGGTAGTTTGGTGTTATTGTGGGAGTAACAGTGAGAGTGGGAGGTGTGGGTGTGGTTTCTCTGACTCTTTTCCTGCACTTTGGACCCTCTTCCCCCTAATGGGGTTGTCTCATCCAGCCATGATATCTACAGGTTTGTGCCTACTTCTACATGCCATGTTCATTTGATTTCCCTGGGAAACGTGCTCTTTCTTTCTTTCTTTTTTTTTTTTTAAGGGAAATGGAGAAGTGGATTTGGGGAAGAGGGGATAAGAGGGGAACTGGGAGAGGTGGGGGGGGGAGCTGTGATCGAGGTGTAATGTCTGAGAATAAAAAAAATTATAAATAAAATAGAGAGCAATAGAAAAGAAAAAAACTTGAAAGCAAAAACTATTCTTTGGTAAAGAAATTGTGGTATAACAGACAATGGAATATTTAGTACTAAAAAGAAATGAGCTACTGCTGGGTGGTGGTGATACATACCTTTGATTCCAGGCCTCAAGAAGCAGAACCAGGCAGATCAGATCTCTTAGTTAAAGGCCAGCCTGTTCTACAGAGATGGCCAGGGCTACACAGAGAAATCTTGTCTCCACTCCCCCCCCCAAAAGAAAAAGAAATGAGCTGTCAAGAAAGAAATAAGACATGAAAAAAAAAAAAAACAGAGCTGGAAAAATGGCTCAGATATTAAGAACACTCGCTGTTCTTCCAGAGGTCCTGATTCCAACTCCCAACAACCACATGTAAGATAGATGATGGCTCACAACCATCTGAGATGTAATGAGATCTGGTGCCCTCTTCTGGCCTGCATGCATACAAACGCAGGCAGAACATTATGATTAGATTACATTAAATGAGATGGATGATCTTTTAAAAAAATTATTAAACAACAGATTAAAATATAACTATTGCACATTGTCCCTAATAAAGGGAATGATAATTAGAGAATGGATTCTACCTCTTAGAGGTCAAACTCCATTACATAAAAACTTCAACAAAAGAAGCTAGCTTTGAAATAAATGCCTAGCAATGTTTTGCTGTATTTGTTGGCTCAGAACATGATTTTAAGTATCAAACAAGCTCTCTGTATGGTGGTTCTTAAATTTTGGTTGAGAATACAACTTTTAAGGAAATTGATAAATTACTACTAATCACCACATTATAAACACTTCCAATTAACCGTCTATAATTTTTCCACTTCATTCTTCTAACTTCCATTTACTTTGAGGTTTTAATCTAGTTTTTGCAGATTTTTGTAGTCTTTGTAGTGTTTCAAGAACAAGTGTATACAATTCAATAACATGAAGGAAGGGGCTGGAAAGACGGCTCAGTGGATAGAAGTGCTTATTACAAAAGCCTCACAGCCCGAGTTAAGATCTCTGGAAGCCATAATAATGAGATAGGTACAGTAATATATTTCTATAATGCTAGCACTTCAACTGTTCAGTGGGAGGCAGAGAAAGGAGAATTGCAGGCTAGCTGGAATATCCAGCCTAGTGGCAAAAAAGAGACCCTGCCTTAAAAACAAAGTGGAAGGCAACAGACTTCTGAAAGTTGTCTTCTGACCTAAATAATAAATGTATGCACATATACACAAATTCTCTCAAAAGTGAGAATGACTTTCCTCATTAAACAGCTTGACAACAGCGGATAACTATAGTTATTAAATAACTTCAGTGCATGGGTAGTATTACTTCTCAGTATACTCTAGGAATCAGTAACACTGCCATCACCTGGGATTAATTAGAACTTGAAGAATTCCAAAGACCAACTGGAACTAAAGAACCAGAATCTGCACTTAAATAAGATCCTTAGGTTTCTATATTAAAGTTAAAGAAGCACAAGAACAAGCCTGGTGACATGGTAGCAAATAGACCTCAATCCCAACAGAGGCAGGACGACCTTTGAGTTCAAGGCTAGCCAGCATAGTCTACATAGTGTTCCACAGTCTATCCATAGAGTGTTCCAGGACAGCCAGGACCATGCAGAGAAACGCTGACTCTAAAAAATTTTTAAAACAATAAAAGCAGCACCATGACATGGGATCGTGGCTTCAAGGCCAGTATAGTAGACTACATAGCAAAACTCACCATTAAAAAAAAAGGGCCAACTAGGCAAGGCAGATTTCTGTGAGCTCAAGGCCTACAGAGAGACTGTGTGAGTGTGGGAGGGGAGATGGATGGCATAACTGAAAGTCTATAGTCTCTGTGAAAGTTGTGGATAAAAAAATTATTTATTCTCTCATTATGTTAACATAATGTGAACAACTCAAATATTAGGATAATGTCCCTAATTTCTTAAATCTTTACTGGGAATCTCCACTTCCCAAATACTAATGAGAAAATATCTACTACCACAGGGTGGGGAAGTTGAAAGTTTAAAAAAAAACCACCAAAAGAACCTAATAGGGCAATTGCACATAGAAACTGTGGTTGAGACAACATCCACCAGACCAGTCAGTCAGTCCAAGTGCAAGTTCAAGCCAGACAAAAATCCCAAAATAGAGAGAATGGAAGGCAGGCATAGAAATCCCACCACTAACTGGGGAGGTATTGGCATTTGATAGCTGCTAGAAAAGTCCATTTTCTTTAATGCTGGGTAGGTTGACAACACTCCAGGATAGGCTCCTCTCCCAAAGGGAAGTTGGGCAACACAAATAGATTCATTGAGTTTTGGAGAAAAACAAACACTTGAAGTTGTGATGATAGGGCTTTGAGGGTGGACCTGGAGAGTTGGGTGAGTGAATATGATAAAAATACATTGTATAAAACAGAGAATAAATAAAAATTACAGTATTAGAATTTGCCTCTAGGTGGCAGAAAATAATTTTATTTATGCTTCATGCTTTTCAGAGCTTTCCAACTTTTGAGTATTTACTTTATAATAAATTATACTATATTATGCACTCACTTATAAATATTTTTCACATGCATTATGTGTTGCAGGAGAAAAACTGTGGTCCCTGGGCCAAGTAACATGTACTAAATTATTAAGACAAATGACTTAGATTAGCTGCTTTGTCCAGACCTTGACATACAGAGAGTACTGAACTTCTGTTAGCATGTGAAAGGCACATAGCCAACCACATTTGAGTGGTGCTCAATCAAAATTAAAATTTCCACTGAAAGTGTGGTAATGCATCTTGGTAGTTTTTAAACAAAACTAGAGAACATTAAACTCACAAAACAAACAGTTTACAGTGATCCCTTTTGCCTCTTTCTTGTCCTCCTTTAACCAGAAAACTTAGGTGGGTGCTGCACTGACCATGTCAAAAAGCAGCAAGCTGCATCTCGCAATAACAGTTAATGAAAAGAGCCCATTAAATTGAAGGAGAGTGGGGAGAAGTATCTGGAAAGTTTGAAGGGAAGAAAGGAAGGCAGAATCTTTAAAATTTCACCTTTAGAATTCCTGAAATCCAAAACAAACAAAAACCCCAGTCTACTAGCTACTAGTCACTACTGATTACAGAGGCACAGACATCATTAACTGATTGTTAGAGGATCTAGAATAATTATCATGCTTTCTTTTTAAAATCTGATCTAGGTTCTTCACCCTTGCCCATTTCTAACAGTAAATTAAGAAGTCACCCTTTAAACTATTATTTATTCAAGTGTCAAAAACTTTCCTCAAAAAAATAAAATCAAGCTGGTATCTAGTAAGTGAATTTCATCCCAGACCAAAGACAACTCAATGACCTCAGGAAAACATTTTAATGCATCAGAAATCAAGCCACTTACAAATTAATTCATATTTCCCATGAATCTCCTTTGATACACTAAAAATACCTGGTTAATACAAATATCTAACTCAGTTCTGGCATACAGACAATCATATAATTTTTTTAAAGTTGTATAAGTGATTTAGCTGCACAGACCAGCCTTGATTGAGAGCTCCTGTATTTACTCTGCCAATCTATGACTGACTTAGGAACCTACTTAGAAATAATGGAAGGAGGAAACAGGGTAAAGCAGCAGTCATGCACTGGTAACTGTTAGTAGCTGGGTACAGGTACGTGGGTATTCATTGTACTATCTCCAAGTATGCTAAATTAAGGTTCTATCCTAAAAGATCTCTAATTCGACCCTCCACATTATTACCTAAAACTTCCTAAAACTCCACATTATTACCTAAAACTTCCTAAAACTCTAAATTTAACTGTAACAAGAACTAAAGCAGCATCCAAGACCTGCATATCTCTCTTACTGGTAACGTGACGTTATATAACATTTTTCTGATGCTTTGGCCTTGGTAAGCTACACAAAGACTCCTAGTACTCCTTCCTAATACTATACTTCTGATAAATTCACTCACTCGGTGCATATCCCTCAAAGTTCAGCTTAGCTTTAAATACTACCTCTTCTCTATGAGGTTGAGACACCTCACCCAAAGTAAAAATGAACTCCTTAACTGCTTCCACTTATACCCTAAATCCACATACCATTTTATCTGACAATTTTGTCACAAGTTATGTATGATTGAGTCTGTACAATATCTTGTCTTTGCATCCTTGTTACCAGCATTGAAACTATCAGAAAATTAAAGAATGTTTTAAAGCTTCATTTTCTCCAATCAACAGAGCTATGAAGACAATGTATGCAGAGCACTGACATGGGTACTATAAGATATATAAAAATGTAAACTATTTTTTAAAAGATTAAAGGTAATAACAAAGGCAACTACGTTAGTATAGAAAAGCACCAAGAATAAGAACACAGTCTTAAGACCTACATAGCCTTTTCAAGGTAAATCAGATACTGTTGTCTTTTAAGTTTTATTGCATTTACTAAATTGAGATTGTATTTTTCTCCTTCCCTTTCCTCCCTCCAAACCCTCCCATGAACCCTTCCTCGCTCTTTCAAATTCAGTCCCTCTTTCATTATTTGATATGTATCTGTTTGCACGCATGTACACACATGCGCACACATACACACATATATTAAGGTATAACTAAATGTATAGTTATACCCTGCTCAGTCTGTAGAACCATGCCTTTTTAAAAAAAAGTTAGGACAGTATGTAGTCAATGAGAACATTTACCTTGCATGCACTAAGGCCTTGACCACCCAGCACCACAAAGGAAGGAAAGGACTAGATTTTTCAGAATTTGCACAAAGCAGTGAAATGTGCACACGCACACACCAAGCACTTTGCTGATTGAGCCATCTCCCCATTTACTCATTGCCTCCTTTAAAAGATACATGACTTGAACTGTGCGAGATTATGTTGTTACATTGTAAATAATTGTTCCACCCACTGGTTTAATAAAAAGCACTGATTGGCCAAAGGCAGGCAGGAAGTGTGGGCGGGGCTACCAGACTAATAAAACTCTGAGAACAGGAAGCACAGAGCAGAATGCGAGGGAGAAGCTGGAAGAAGCAGAGGACAACCATGCTGCTGTGAGAAAAGGTATCGAGCCCCATGGCTGAACAGGTTAAGAGTTATGGGTTAGAATACGGTAAAGAGTCAGCAAATTATATGCCTAGGCCTTAGGCTGAACAGCTTAAAACTATAGTAAGCCTCTGCATGTCTCTGCCGGTCAGTGGGTCTGTGTGTCTAAACCTTGAGGATAGGCCCGAAAGTCTGGGCCAGAAACCTCTTACTACATCGAACAATCCTGAAGACACTGTTTTCTTAAGAATGGTTTATCTCGCTTGTGTATATCCCTTTCATTTATAAGCCACACCTTACAGTAACCACTCTGTAAGACAAGTATATTCATATATAATAAAATTATAGAATATGAAAGAAAAGGAATTCTATGCCTTTTGAAATTTTCCCATATCCCTGGGTTTGCCAGAAAACAAACAACAACTCTAGAGATCAACTCCCTATGTGGGGGATTCTGTATACCTGGAAAAGAACTCTAGGTCCTCAAGAAAAAAAATATAAAAAAGCACAAGCATAGTATAAAATGGCTGTTAAATATATTTCTAAAAAACTAGGCTTTGCTTGTCAATATATTCTGACAAAATTTTAGCTATGTGGAAGGAGGGAGAAAGTCCTATGTGATTCATGTTTTCCAATGTGTTAAGTTTCCTTTTTTAAAGTTGAAAGTGAAAGAACACTTCTGGATGGAAAATAAAAATACAATAAAACACAATACCATACTAGAAAGGCTTGTCTGTAAAATACCATTTCAAAAGCACTACCAAATCCTTTAATGGGGAGTGTGTGGTCTTAGACATACCTGAACCACAGTAACAAGTAAAAGACTACTTCATAAAAGTATATATGGCAGAGTAATATATAGTGTTATTTGCTCTATTTCTTTCTGAATCAGATCGATTCAAGAACCAACAATCTTATGACGTTATATAACATTTCTCTGATGTTTTGGCCTTGGTAAGCTACACAAGTACTCAATACTTCTGATAAATTCACTCACTCGGTACTATTGTGCAAACATCCTAAAGTAGATGTCTGCAAAGATTGCTACTCACTAATACAAATCTTTCACTATCAGTAGCCAATGTAATGTTCTATATCTGAAATTCATCGCTGATGTTACCAGTAACAAAAACAGATTAGTCATGTATCATGTTTCAAAGACAGGTCTGGTGGCACATGCTTGTAATCATGACACATCCCTGAAATTGCAGCACTATTGGATCAGAAATTTAAAATTCATTTAAATTAAAATTTCATCTTCCAATGTAGAATAAGTTCTTGATAACTACACAGTGAGTTTCTGGGTATCTTCTCAAAACAAACCACAAGCAGAAACTATACTGTTACAGAGCACGGGACTGTAACTTTTCTTCTGTACTGCCCATGAAGCCAGTCTACTTTTTAAAAGCAAAAATATCTAAAATGTTTGGCATAAAAGATTGTCAAGTGAAACCTCCATTACTGTTTTTAAAACACAAGGATGGGGACTAAATTCATTGCCTTACATGACAACAGCACTAAACTAATTTTTAGCTTTTTCTTTTAAAGGCTGGTGTTGAACTACAGGGGAATTTGAAGGACAAAGACCTGGACTTCAGAATGGGTGGAAATCACAAGGCACTCCACAATCTTGCCCTGTAAAAATATACAAACTGATAAAAAAAAAAAATATGGAGAACCACTTGCATAGTGCCAATACCAGCTGCAGTAGTTTGAAAGTAATAGGCACCCATAAACTCATAAAGAGTGGTATTAGGAGGTTTGGCTTTGAAGTAGGTATGACCTTGTTGGAGGAAGTGTGTCACTGCAGAGGTGGGCTTTGGGGTCTCATATATGCTTAAGCCATGTCCAATGTCTCACTTTCCCTTCCTGTTGCTTTCAGATCAAGATGGGTAATTCACAGTTCCTTCTCCAGAACAATGTCTGCCTACATACTATGGCCATAATAATAACTGAACCTCTGAACTGTAAGCCACCTAATTAAATGTTTTCCATTGTAAGAGTTGCAGTGGTCATGGTCTCTCTTCACAGCAATAGAAACCCTAAGACACTAGCTATATCCATGTTTATGTTTTTACCACAAGGTGCTACAATAATGTATATCATCCTGGATCATATGCTAACCATAGTTTAGTTTTCTAAAAAAGAAAGGAAGGAAGGAAGGTGGGGGGTCGGTTGAGACAGGATTTCTCTGTGTAGTCCTGGCTGTCCTGGAACTCAGAATAGGCTGTCCTGGTACTTCTAGATCTACCTTCCTCTGCCTCCCAAGTGCTGGGATTAAAGGCATGCACCACCTCTACCTAAGCTTCAATTTCTGCACTCTGGTTCTGAAAATTTCTTAGAGAAATAAAACCGTAAGAGTTTTGTTAATTGGAATGTTTCTTTTATTTAAGTCAACACTTATTTACCAAATGTCTACTGTGTACTTGTAAGCATTAAGGTAATGAAAAATTGTAACATATAGGTGTGAACACAACAAAATGAGAATCAGAATATAATTCATTCATTTAAAATGCTATAGAAAGATGCACAATAACAACAGACCTTGCAACATTTAAAATACTATTTTCTGGATTGGCAAGATGGTTCAGTGGGAAAGCTTGCAGTTTGATTCCCAGAACCTGTGTAAAAGAAAGGCCTACAAACACACATGCACACACACACACCAATAAATAAAATCAAAATAGGTTAAAAAAATGTCACTTGACATAAAGGTGGTAGAGCACATACCTTGTATATGTGAGGCCCTGGGCTCCACCTCCAGCATTTCAAAATAAATAAAAATACCATTTTACACTGATTTGGAGGAAATGGCTGAATAAAGTTTTAGGATCCCTGGGCAAATACAGAACAGGGACTGAATGTTTCTAACACCGTTGTGTGCTTTTAAAGGAGATATTTTAATAAGATTTCATCCTAACTTAGATGACTCAGAAAATGAAACACACATACACACACCTTTTATAACCTTGAATTTAGCATCCATTGAATTCAAATGTGGATAGAAGGGATCTGAAAGAAATTACATCTGAGACAGGCAGTGGTACATGTCTATAATCCTAGTCCTCTGGAGGTGGAAACAGGAAGACCTTGAATTTGAGGCAAGCCTGTGCCACACAGTTTGTTTAAAACAAAACTGTGCCTATACATGCTTGCATGTTCATTTTGTTTATTTCTGAAACAATATAGTATAACAACTATTTACATACTCTTAGTTATTATAAATAATTGAGAAATTTAAAGTACAGAGAAGATACATGTTAACTATATTCAAATATAATACCATTGTATGTTAAGGACTGGAGAATCCGAATTTTGTCATGGGGTGGGGTAATGGAATCAATACCTCTCAAATACCAAGAAAAGACTGTACATAACTCTAATATGGCAAATCCTTAATTAGATTCTTGAATCTACCCTGTGGAAGAGAAGACAATTGTGCTATTTTCAGCACTTTTATATTTGAAAACTTCTAAAATGGAAGGTATATAAATGACATCTTTTAAAAAGAATAACTTTTCATCATAACATTGAGCACTTATCTCTTTTTTATCACTATGATATGTTAAATCAGTAGCAGGTCTGGGTACAGTGGCATACACCTTGAATCCCAGAGATAGGTGGATTTCTTTGCGTTCAAGGTCAGCCTGGTCTACAGTTGAGTTCCAGGACAGGAAGAGCTATGTATCAAAAAAAAAAAAAAAAATCCAAGTGTTTTAAAGCAAGAGTTAGTATAAATTTAGCAAAAAAGGGCCATTCCCAATGCATCTTACTAAATGTTTTTTTAAAAGTTTAAATGCTATATAAACTTAACATTACTTAATATGGAAACTGTTTTTAAGGGTAGGCTCTCCCCTATACTTTTTGTTATGATTTGATAGTATCAAATTATCTTTTGAGAATCTAAAAATAAAAAAGAAAATCTTAGTTTGTAATTCTGGTTCTTAGTTTGACTATCTTCTTGTTATTGGACATTTTAGTTTCCTATTCTAAGAAAAGCCTGTCTTTAATTTTCTAATAAACTGTTTTCTTATCCTTTAAATATTAACCTTATAACTGGAACATACCAAAAAGCACAGTAATTGACTGCATTGTACATTTTTTTGATTTTTCTAAAATTGAATTAGATTCTAAGAAAAGGACTAAAGCATTATATTCAGGGCACCTTGTTATAGGAAAATATCACTACCCTTGAGGTCATAAAATCCAGCTTACAGTAATGCATCTGAAGTATTTTTGAGTTCACAATCCATCTTTATACATATACCTTGCTGTAAAAAGGTTTGAATAAAAATGGCCCCCATAGGTTCATATATTTGAATGCTTGCTTGGTCTTCAGTTGGTGAAACCAAGTAAGAGGAGGTATATATATATATAGCATAGCCTTGTTGAAGGTTGTGTGTCACTGGGGTGGGCTTTGAGGTTTCAAAATCCCACACCATTCCCAGTTAGATCTCTTCAACCTTGTGATTGCCAAACAAAAGGTAAGCTCTCAGCTACTTCTCTTGGCCCTGCCCCTGCTCTCCGCCATTATGGCCATGGACTATAACCCTCTGGAATTGTAAGCCCCAATAAAGTCTTTCTTCAGCAAATCTTGGCTATGGTATCTCTTCACAGTAATAGAAAAATTACTAAGGTGTTTGTTTACCTAATCCTAACCAATATTCTGTGTGGTATTCTCCAATGTATCCCTATAAACTGCTCTAACATGCAGTTTATAAATGCTTTTCAGTGTGATTTACACCCCCCGGTTTTCCATTCCCAAGGTGTCGTCTACATAGATGTGTATGAGTGTGCCATGGTGCACATGTAAAAGTCAGGACAACTTACAAGAGTTGGTTCTCTCCTTTCACCATGTGAGTCCCTAGGATAAATCTCAGATTTACTGTCACTTCTCTTTAACCTGCTGAACCATCCTGCCAACGCCCTGTTGCTCATCTTTCTATCTCCACTACGTGGCAGCAATGAGTATGTCCTCAAAAACCATTTGTTGCATGGATACCATTGCCCTCATTTAAAGGGCAAGGAAGCTGACTCAACTTGGCTCAAGTGACAGTCTTTATTTATTTTACACAAATTATAATGGCTTGATCTTTCGGAGTACTCTAGAATTATATTTCAAAATATATTATTGTACTTAGACTCAATGCAACCTACACGCACACACACATACACACATGTATATATGTATAAATGGGCATGTATATATAAACATACATAACACATACAAATATGTATAGAACTTTTTATAAGCATTTTATCAAAAGGCCCACTCAAATATTAATTTGTATATAGATATTTCTTTGTATATTTGACTATCAACAACTGGGTTTAAGAGCACATACAATTTATGGGTGAACAGACAGAAAAAATAAAGGAGGAAGTGGAAAGGAGTTTTGAGGAAGCACACAAGAAATAGGAAACCTATGCTTATTCAACTAAATGGAGATGCAAGATGTAAAAAAGAAAATGAAAACCTTACATTACTTTAAAAATGAACAGAGCTGGGTGTGCTTGTGCACACTTGGAATCAGCATTCAGAAGGCTGAGATGGAAGAATGACACATCAAGGACAGCCTACACCAAATAGTTAAGAAAACAAAAAGAATTTCCACTTAAGAAACCATGCATGATCATTTAAATACTACATAAAATAGTTTTAAAGGAGTTAATATTCAGTAACACTTTTTGAACTTTATTGATGCTGGTGAAACTGATTACTGTTGCAAAGACTCATAGATTAAGATTATAGCAGAACCTTGAATAGAATAGCAAGGCCATGAACAATAGACTATGTAAAAGATAGAGATATCATGGCAACCAATGCAGTAGCACCAAAACTGCTTCCAATAACCAAATGAAGAAGGTATCTCCAAAGATGAAACAAAAGGTTAACTTACCCAAACTAATGAGGAAAGACCCATATCTAGAACTGCCTAGACTCCATGCCTTCTACTCAAAACTTTTCAAACTTTCCCATTTAAATTCTAATAAAAATTTCCTACTAACAAAGGGAAAAAATGTAAGAACAATAAAGAAGCAACCTGGGAAGGTCAGGTGGAAAGAGAAAATGGAGACTGGGTACAAAGCTCATCACTACCATGGCAAAGAGAAAATTTCCTTCAACCTTACCTTTTGTCTTATAACATTTGAACTTAAAACATTAGCTTCACAAATGTATATATCCATAAGTACCTAGTTATACACATTTACATAACCTTCTGAAGCTACCAGAAAACCAAATCATTATATCAAAAGTTGTATTTAGGGGCTAGAAAGGTGCTCAATGATTAAGAGAGTTTCCTACTCTTCTAGATAACTGGCGTTTGGTTCCAAGAACCACAATGTAACTCCAGTTCAAAAGGATCCATACCCTTTCCCGGCATCCACAGGCACCTGTATATAGCATATACTAAAGACATATAAACATTTAAAAAAATAAAGCTGTTTAAAGAGACAGCTAGATATGAATCATGCCTGTAGTCCTCTACTCAGGAGGCAAAAGCAGGAGGATACTATGGGAGCTTAAAGCCAACCTGGGCTGGATAGTAAATTCCAGGCCAGACCTAAAATAAAAGGAACTGAGAAGACACCTCAGTGAATAATATGCTTACTTTCAAGCACAAGGTCTAAGTTCCAAAAGCACATTTAAAACAAAACAAACAAAAACAAGTAGATGTGGTGTGCCTAATACCATCACTGGGAAAGCAGAAGATCCTATCTCAAAGCCAACAAAAAATAAATGTGGGTAAACAGCAACTGAGGAATGACACTTGAAGCTAGTCTGGCTTCTCTCTCTTTACACACACACACCACACTTTTTATGAGACAAAAACTGAGTGTTCATCCTGCATATCCAAATAAAAAATGAGGGGAAATATAAAATGCCAGCCAGCATTGAAATACCATTTTCGCCGTCACTAATGGTTTAACGAATCAAAAGAAAACTCCAATCATTAAAATACAATGTTGTGAATAAACACATATCCTCCAATGTTTGCCAAAGGAAATGAATCTGAATTTCTCATACCTCTGGACCCAGCTTCCAATGTGCAGAGAATAGAACACTCATCTGGGACTACATTTTGAGAACCTCTACAACAGAGAATGATTTCAAAACTGCTTTTAGCTGAAGGCAATACTAAACTGCTCTCGATCTTGGTCAAAGAAGCTTCTTTTGCAGTTAACGTACACTAAAAATAAGTGACTGCATGGTCACCCATAAATGGGAATTCTGTATCCCTGCCCCCCAAGGCTCAGGGAGGAATGCTATAAAATAATGTCTTCTGAATATGGCATGAGCATTGCATTCATAAACTCACAGCAACTGGGGTACCTGTCTGTACAGGATCAAGCTAATCAAAATTCCAACACGGACAGGGGAGAAACATCCAAGGCCTACCCCTAGCTGAGGAGCTACTGGCAGCTGGTGGCTATTGGGAAAGAGAATAATTTTTCTCTGGGAAAAGTGGCCACTGGTTAAGCTGCACACGCTCCTGCTGATGACTTCACACACATGCAGATATGAACATTAATCAGACATTTTTTAAAGAGTAGAAACTAATGACCACAATGCACTTTATACATGTGAAATTCTCAAATACACTTATTTTAGCTGAAGGCACTATTAAACAGGATTAATAAGTCAAGTATTTCACTCAGTTTGAAACAACAGATAACATTTTCAGTCAACCACAGATATATGCTCGTGTTCTGACCATTATTAGCACCACCATTACCTGGAAATTCACAAATGCAAAAATCTACTCCCCCTTAAATTATGAAATCAGAAACTGGGGATAGGACACAGCTATCTATTTTAACAAGCCCCCTTGGGTGACTAATATTCCCTAAAGTTTCAGCGTCACTGTTTTATCTGTTTTTGGCTGTCCTGGAACTAGCTCTGTAAACCAGGCTACCCTCAGATCTGCCTGCATCTGCTGCCTACAGCGTTGGAATTAAAGGTGTGTGCTACCACCAGCTTCAAGGCACTGTTTAAGTATGATTCATGCATTAACTCAGTTCAACTAATCCAAAATCCTAAGTGATGATAGGTAACATCACTACTTTATAGAGAAACAACTACACTACAGTATAAAAAGGCTATTTTATACAAGATGATACAGCAGGTGAAAAACAGGGTCAGAACTTGAACTGAGGGAATCTTCTTAATCATTATACAGAAGTCTTTCCTCCAAAAGAATTCAACTGGCAGAATGCTGTAACAGTGGAAGGAGAGCTTCTAGCAGTGGCACATACCTATAGTTCATTTACTCAGGGCTAAAGCAAGAAAATCACCTAAGCATAAGAATACAGTCAGTTTGGAGTTGGGAGAAGTAAAGAATATGGAAAAATACCAGTAAAGACCAGAATATGCCTCAATAAAAAATGGGTAAATACCATAAAAATTATCTTTTAAAAACTATTCCAAAACATTAAGCACCACCAAACGCATTGTTTCTAATTATAAGGATTTAAAATCTGAGCTGTGCTAAAGGTGATACATAAATTTATAGTTGCCCATCTGCACTTAGCTATACTATGTGTGTGCCTGATGCACTAAGAGGTCAGAGGAGAGTATCAGAGCCCTTGGAATTGGAATTTCATCTGGTTGTGTGCTACCTTATGGGTGCTGGGACCCAAACCTGTTTCCTCTGGCAAGAGCAACAAGTGCTCTTAACTGCTAAGATATCTCTCCAGCCTCTCAGTCTTTTAATTTTTAAAACAAGTGCTTAAGCCCTCTACTTTTTACTTTTACCCTCATTTACCACTACTGAAAAGATAAAAACTGCTTCGACAAAGTCTCCTAAGCTGAAAAAAATATATATATATATACATCTAGTTCAATCAGCTGACTCAGATATACAGTACAATTCCCATTTGGTGGTACTTCATTTTTATTTTGTTTATTGGTGTTTTGCCATGAGTATCTGGTCCTCTGGAACTAGAGTTACAGAGAGTTGTGAGCTGCCATGTGGGTGCGGTAATTGACTGTCACCCCTCCTCTGGTATAGTGGTGAGCACTCTTAACCAATAAGCTGTTTCTCCAGCCCCTTGGTGGTGCCTCATAAAAGTGAAACAAATTTCAACATTCTGCAAAGTCATTTCAATGTCACCACGATGATTTTAAAAGACAACTGATGAAAAACACTTTACAGAATCTCAAGATTGAAAATTATCTGGTTAACACCTCAAGCAAACTTGTCCTACTCAGAGAGCCGCTCCTTCATTCAAAATATTTCTATAACCAGAAAACCAAGATGGTCAACAAGTACATCAAGTTTTACCAACTCAACCTCTATGACACATCTTAAGAGGCTTCCAGAGAATCTTAAGAGCTGAATTATTCTTAACATTAACATATATAAACATTTGGTAACCAGTCATTGAAGGGATCAAAAAAACAAAACAAGAAATTTTAAGAGCAAAAGCACTTTTAAATTGTCTGCCTTGTCTACCCATGAGATCACTGTACAGCAACATAACATAGTCACAGCTATACAACAAACTTAATCTTATTCCATGAGAAGCAATTTGGAATGTAAAGAGCAAATATTTTCAAAGCAACCAAGTTTCACATTTCAATGATACTTTGAACTAGTTAAAAACACACAACAAAAGGAGAATTAAAAATCCAACAGTTTCCATTGTGAACTTTCAGTGTTAAAAAGGGAATGATTCAAATATTGAAATGCCCACTGTGCACAATTCTGTACCACTTATCTTAGTTTCACAAACTCCAATTTGGGTCTCGGTAGTTTTACTTAAATTACAAAAACTGAAGTGTAAATATTAATAATTATATCCAACCTGCTCAAAATGTTTTTCTGTTAGAAGCATGAATTTGCTGGAATTCTCAAGGAATCCTTTAATATTAAATCAATTTTCAAATAAGGACTTATTCATCCAATAATAAAAAGCTGAAACACTTCAACTTTGGTGATTAATAATCATATTCAAATACTTTTCATTCATATGACTTTTCCATTCTCTGCCCCTTTAAATTGCAATTCTTACCATTTTAATGACTGGCCCAACTACCCTTGCTCTGCCCACATTTGTGTCTAAGTTAAAAGCTGGCTGGAGGCTTTATGTCTAATTCTGGCATAGAAAGAACATAGTACAGACCCCAGAACGGTTAACACTGCAACAGTAAAAGAAATGAAGGGGGAGGAGAAGCAAGCAATTTACAGAAATTTGTGCTGGGGGAACTATTCCAAATGAAATAAACACAACCCTAGGGCAATTGTACTACAATTGAGTGCAAGATCTGAAAGTAACGAAGCTCCCCAAAACTTTTAATATTGCAAATATGACAGCCAACTAGTTCCCAATAGCTAAGTTCTGGGTCAGAGAAGCAGGGATAACACTAAAATGAAAAGAACAGTATAACAGAGCATAAAAAACCAACTACCTAAGAATATTGCAAATACACATGAAAAAAAAAAAAAAAAAAAAAAAAAAAAACCAAACACAACCAGGTCATTATCTAGGGAACATTTAGCTTTTTATCCCGGAAGGCCTATATTTTGTGGATGCAGTAAGCAGAACCAGGACATGGGACTAAAACCAAATCAAACTACCACAGAAAAAGGACCCATGATTAGCTAGTTACTCTAGTATACTAAGTCAGCAGTATCAACTCCAACTGAACTATAAGCAAGTATCACCATTGTTTCATTATAATAGGTTTTCTAGGGTCTTTAAGGAGAACAGGATAATCACTGCCATTGGCTGCAATTCTCAAATGTAAGAAAAAAATGTGATAAGACAATTTAATAAATTGGAAAAATAAAAAAAGAGAGAGTTAATTAAAGTCTACACAAACTATTCAGTAGACTTTTTTTCTGGCTCCAGAGTCAAAACAAACTATAAACAAAGTATCAGGAAAATTTGAAAACTAGCCTAGTTTCTACTTTTAAAACTCAATTTCCTCAATTGTAAAAATGATTTTGTGGTTATACTGTCAGAATTCTCAGCTATTTGCATAAATAAAAATAACAAGACAGAAGGGGTTTATTAGTAATTCCATGGGAAGAGGGATGTGAAAGGGGAAAACAGGAAAGTCTGAAAGTTGATGTTAAAAGTACCTGGGGGAAGGAGCATTATACTACTTGGTTTGCTATGTCAAATTTTTCTAACTTAATTTAAAATTAATTGTACTGATCATATGCACTTAAAACAGTTCCCTTTAATTTAGCAATGGTTTCCATCCCCAACAAAATGTAAAAAAAGAAGGCATCTGATCCATAGTAGATCAAGTAGCACAAGCACAAAATGGAAATCCCAGCCCCATCTCTATTTCAAGATGTAAAACACAAATACCACCCATAAAGATCTAAAAAAACTAACCTAAAATCACAGCCAATCATAGTCATCCTGGTGGGAAATCCCAACAGTGCTCCAAGGGCTTCCTGAAACTTCCTGACCACGTGCTGGTGTACTGGTTTGTTCTTCTGAAGCACTAAAGTCACTCAAGTAAGGCTACTGGAGGACCTACAAAATAAAGGTCAGGGAAAAGAAATATGTATTCATTAGAATTGGAGAGTTAACATTATATCAAAGTAAAACACAATCAGCTATTTCTGAAACAATAGCTCTTGAACACCAATTTCTATTTTTAGGACCTGCTTTAAGCAGTAACTAAAGAACTCAGAAATCAATAGCTATACAGTGTTTCTATTAACACTTAGACAATACCCTTGATAACTGTTTTCAACCCAAACAAAATACCATATTTAGCAAACTGATACTAAGAAAAAATGCCTATTATTTTTTTGAAAAAAAAATCTGTATACATGCACTAAAATTATTTTTCATCTTCATAAGTGCTTTTTGGCCATACTGGGAAACAAACAAACATTCTGGAAATTTAGGTTGAACTTTGTCACCAAATCTTAGACAAAATTTTTATTCAGTACTGCCTTCCTCTCTTCTTGGAGATCTACCTAGAATAAATTAAACCTTTCACGTCATGCCTAGATCATCATTCCTAGATTATAATGCTGAAGGACAAGAGAGCCAAACTTTGAGTTTCATTGTTGTTATGGCTTAACCCATTGTAAAAGGCACAAAGACAAGAATCTCAAAATGACCTGTCTTCCCATGAGAGGAAATTCAATTACCTAGAGCACCTGCAACTCAAACAAATCTTGAAGCTCAAAACTGAAATCTACATGTAGTTAAGTATCAGATAGTTAACCACTGTACTAAATTTCTTGTACTTCTTCCTACTTTAACCCCATCACCCAACCAACAAAATTAGTTTTAAAAAAAGAAAAACACTCTATTAAATAGTCTAACATTAACAGTAAGGAAAACTAATTCTAAGTCAAATATGGTAGAAAATATAAAATGGCAAAAGCACAACAGGAGGTAGTTATCAAAGAGCCAGCTGTGGTTACCTTTGGGGGGAGGGGATGCTGGTATTTAGCTAAACCAACCTTCCTAATGCCTTGCATATAGGTATTATCCTGCTCAAAAAGATGCCTCCACAATGACCTGAAGGACTAAATGAGGTAGAGAGAGAGAAATACAAAAATCTAAGAGAAGTTCTCTTTAACTCTTCAAAATGGCATGGCATGAAATTTCATTACTTTTGTGGGGTGAAGGACAGGACAGACTGTCTTTGAAGGAGTGGCAGAAAATGAGAAGCAAGGGATGAAGACTCCTTTCCAAAGGGTAGAACACCTGGGTGTGGTTCATGACAGAAACATAGCTGGTGGTCATTCCAAGAAAATGATTTTGGATTCAAAGTCTTACACTAGTAGAAGCTTCAAAGAGGGGGAACACATTCTAACATCATGAGCTGTATTGGTCATACAAAGTGGTTTATGGGGAGGAAAAAAATACAAAGCAGATAGGAGTTGATGGCTATTACTCTTAAACATAAATTTTACAGCTGAAGAAATATTTTAAAAAGCTTACTCTTTCCCAGGCTAGAAAGGTGGCATATGACATAAAAACATCTACCAATATATTCTCACATAAAAAAAGGCACCCAAACTTGTGTTCCTATGAACCAGGTTTTACAAATTCTGTCGATAATTCTAGTAATCTGTTATGGGAGTAAGTAAGCATTACTATTCTCATTATATAGGTGACAGAAATCTAAAAAATAATTTGCCCTAGGTCATAGGTTCAATGTGAACTGGAAGCAAACACTATTTTTCTACACCAGGCTGCCTCCCATGAATGGGGAATGTTGTCATCTCAACACTTGTACTAAAAGAAGTAATTCAAAACATGTTATCTACAAAGGAAACACATGATGATAGGGAATTGTTTATAATAGAGGTGATATGAAGGGAAAGGAAGTAAATTTAAAAGAAACATGTCCGTTTAAGGCTACAACACGTGGAAGGAAAATGCACTGGAGGTCTGACATCTCACTAGGGGATTCAGTTCCTGGGGGTGGTAGTAGAGTGGTTGGAAGAAATTTAAGGGGTAAATAGTGAGAACTTCTTAAATGATGACTTGCAATAACCAAAAAATAAACAAAAAGGAGCCACAAACCAACGGACTACAGAGCAAAGGCGGGAAAGGGGGCGGGTCCCAAGGTTTGTAAAGTGGAAGGGGTCGGGAGGAAAGACAAAGTTTGATGGAGTGGGGGTGAAAACCAGATCACTAAGACTGCAACTATCCACCACTGACCCGCTTATTGTTCTGACCAGAATGGCCTCAAAACACTCAAAAGTTGAAGAAATCAGTACCCTGTCCTCGAGTCAGGAATAAACAAGCTAAAGGACCTAAGAAAATGGAAGTTTTCTATGGCTCCATCCACAAAGATGGAGTAAATGCAGGGAAGACAATTTCTATTAACGTCTGCGCCAAAAGCACCAAGGAAGAAGATTGGGCAGGCTAGATGATTCAGGCTAGGCTCTAAATTAGGACTGGGGAGGAGTGTGATAGGAAATTTTTTACTTCCCCCTTAATAATGCATCCCATCCCAATATCCCCGAAGCTGAGGGATCTGACAGGGAAACAATTTGAAGAGGGGAAAAGGCGTTTTCTAGTGACTCTACAGATTGACCCCTCAACCTTAGCTCAAAAGCGGAGGGAGGGGGAGGGGTGAGAGGAGGAAGCAGAGCCCACCTCGAGAAAAACTAGGGGTTTCATAAGGGTCGTCGCAAGGGCTAAGAAGCAAGCACGCAAAAATGATATAGAGACCAGTCCTCGGTGCGTCCACTCTCACCTCCAGCCCACTACCCAATGATCTATCAACTCCCTCCCACACTTCCCAACCCGCCCACTGCGACGACGAAAAGCAAGGCGCAGAGCGATTGGTGGGGCAAGGGCAGGCCCACACGCGGCTGAAGCCGGTGGAAATGGTGTCGCCTTAACCGGTAAAGAAACAAGGTGGTCTTCATCTCAGGAAATATTTACCGGTACCACGACGTTTCTCCATTCGTCATTTCCTTAATGTCTGGTACCTGAGAAGCGTCACAAACGCGGAGAGCTAACCCTTTAGTACCATGTACTAACAAGACAGACATCAGCCTCCGCCGCCATCTTAACAGGCGGACCGACCCTAGTCACTGCCCCCCCACCCCCAAGGTATCTCCGCCACCGCCGGAGAATCCCACGAGGACGTAACCTGCTCCCGCGAGAACTCACCGGCTAAGAACAGCACCAACATAAGACGCTGCTCGCGCCTCCGCAGCTCCTGCACTGAGCAGCCAACCTCTGCCGCCTTCGCGTGATCCCAGGAATACCTCCACCGGACAGAAAAAAATTGAACCCAGCCCGTCCCAGCCCTCTTCTTCCACCAAAGCCGAAATCGCTACAGCTCCGCTCTCACCCCACGCGAAGCAAAAAGCAAATGACGCACAACCTCACGGAGCACTAAGGGGCGGAGCCAATATGCCGCCGCCGGGTCCCGCATGCGCTGCAGAAACTATCGCGATATTACGTTCTGCCTCGGCGAGACCTTCGTAATACACTGCAGGATGCCACCCGCGCCTCGCCTTTAGGAAATATGAGATCTCGCGAGACTAAGTGCATGCTCCTAAAAAGGAGAAAGGCGGAGCTTCGTGAAAATGACTGGGAGTTTTTCGGGGAAAGGGAGGAAGCTCTTCTCCTTTAGGGATCTCGCTTACCACGAGGTTTCCGACCCACTGCGGAGCTTGCTACCAAACCTCGCGATGACACAGCTCAGCGCCAAATCTCGGCCATGTCTTGAAAACTGCCCCCGCCCCCGATTTAGGTGTCTAGAGCCTGCCTAGTGCTTGAGGAAAATTTAAAAAGTCAACCTGTTTATTCTCACGCTTCCAGCAGGGCTGTACCAATTAGCCAAACTCCATTCTGGAAGCGAAAAAATGGGTCCCCATTGTTACCTGCCTCGAGGAATAACGTGCTATCCTTAACTAACATAAAAGATGTTCAGTATCACAATAAACAGACAAATGCAAATGAAAACAATGACACAACAGTTTTTGATCATAACATCGGGGAAAATTTTTAAATACCTCAATATCCGTATTTCTTCGCCGCACTGCAGGCTATCATGAATCCATCTTAATCTAACTAAAGGCTCATATCATTAGTTCTACCTCCAAAGTCACTAGTATTAACTACTGGAGCTTTACCTTCGCATAACCCAAAAGACCCAATAAAGTGGTTTTCTCCAAACAAAGGAGTCTGCCCTCAAAAGCAAATTCAAGCTTGGGGTGGGGAAGTAGGTGCGTGAAGATTGTAATATGGCAGTTTTTCCATGTCTAACCAACAATGTTTCTCCAATAAATCTTGGGAGCCAATCTGGCCCGTTTGTGGGCTTTTCCATTCTAATGCATTGTTCTGTCTATTCTAATTTAAACATATTTCCCTCCAAGTACAGTTTAATAGTACAAGTATCCCCCATCTTTAGTTATCTTTAAAAACATTTTCTCGATTATTCTTAGCCATCCTCCCAACATGAACTTTAGAATCGTTAAGTTCCAAAAACTTAGTATATTTATTGGAATTGCATCAATTGCATAAATCAATATAGAAAATGGACATCACTACAAAATTGAGCCTTTCTATTCGGAAGCATAATATTCCTTCTCCATTTATGCAAACGCTCTTCTATTGTATTCCTCAAAGTTTTATAGTTTACTTCCAGATATTTTTATTTTCTTGGTACTTAAAGTGGGGTTTTTTTGTATTAAAATTTCAAGATCTTCCCTGCTTATATACAGGAAGATCTTGACTATTCATATTTGACTATTCACTTTTGTAATTAAAAAATGGAAATATGTTCAAATATAGTAATAATCAGTAAAATGCAAATGAAAGCAACAACATGTGATTTTTGCTCTGTAACTGGAACAATATAAAGATTAGTAACAATTCATGTTGGCAAAGCTATGAAAATAAGCAATCTCGCACTACATTGGGGAATGTAAATTATTATGGCCTTTGGGGAAAGGAATTTAGACAAACGTATCAAAATTCGAAATGCATACTTTTTGATTCAGTAATTACTCCTCCAAGAATTTCTCCTACAGGAATACCCTCATACATGTGCATGAAACATACACAAACCCATTCATTACTGCATTACCAGCAATAGTCCCCTCTTCTCCCCAAAGAAAACAAGCTAGTTACAACAATCAAGATACGTTTAAGTAAACTGTAGTCTAGGCATACAATGTAACAGTATCGAAATGGGACAAAGTCAGGTTCCCTGATATACTGAGAGCTATAAGATACTGTTTTTAAAAAATTAAAGCAATCAGACAAAATAAATGTGTATCCAGCACCATATATATACATATATACATATACATCAAGACGCGCGCGCGCGCACCCGTGCGCGCCTAGTAGTAACCATGAAGCTTGCCTGCTCGCCCCTCACCTTCTTTTTCCTCTGAGGCCGCCTTCCCCCAAACGTTAAGAGAAAAACTGAAGGCCAGGCCTTTACTCCCTCTCTAGGACCACTTGGCTAAGGCTAATGCTGGTACCTCGCATCCCCACTGTTGGCCGCTCTCTTGCGCGCTGTTCGCTGCTTCCCCGCTGTCCTGCTGTCCCCAAAGATGCAGCTAGCTCTCTGCAGGAGGCCGCTGAGGGCTGGGGGAGGGGAGAGGAGGAGGGGTTCAGAGAAGGTTGCTGCTGCCGGCCTGGCCCCTTCAGCAGCCTTTCCCAAAGGCTCTCTAAGGCCGCCACCTCCGAGCCTCCGAGCCGAGTCCCGTGGGAACTGCCCCCTACCTCGAGGAGTCTAAGATGGCCCGTCCCCCAGGCCCGAGAAGCAGGGGTGGGAGGTGGGGGGGGGGTGGTACGGTACAACGCTCACCTCAGCCGCAGTGGCTCAGTGTGGCCTGCAACTGCGTGCGGGGTCTGCGGCCAGCAGCAACACTGTCTCCCTCTGCCCCCTCCCTCGCCCTATGGTTTAAAAAGCCTCCCGCTGCGGCTCAGCTCACACTGGATTTAAGGCTCCACCTACCACGCAATTAGCCCCGCCTCTGTCCCCTGAGAGGGCTCTCCTGATCCCTCTGTGGTGTATTCTGGTCACCTTGCTGGGAGCTACTCGGGGCCCAATAAAGGCAACCATAGAGGAGGTTCACTCAGGAAGCGAGATTTGATTCTTGTACAATGGAAATCCCTGAAGGGGATAAAACTTGGTTTGCTTTTTAAAAATTAAGGAATGGGGAGTGACGGGTATGAGGGCAAGGTGGGACATATTGTGGAGGACCTGAGAAACAAATGGAAACCACAATGCAAATCCACAAAACATAAGGCACATTGCATTCCCTCAAGCATTTCTCCTTTGTACTATGTGAGGTGGCATTGTGATTGGAGGAATCTGTAGATGATACACATTTGTAAATATACACATAAAAATTACCTGGTAGGAGATGACCCATTAACTGCTATTCTCTGGGATATAGAATGAAATTGGCAATTAAGGGGATTTGGGGGGAGCATTGATTCTCAATTCTTCAATAAGGTTTGAATTTTAACAAATTATTAATTTGATTTTTAAAACAAAAATGAGCTACCTGGTAGTGACACACGCCTTTTAGCCCAGCACTCTAGAGGCAGAGGCAGATGAATCTCTAGAGTTCAAGACCACCTGGTTCTAGGATGGCCAAAGCTACACAGAGAAACCCTGTCTTGAAAAAGAAAAGGCAGTGGAAGAACCCTTGAGACATTAATTCCATCATTACAGAACAGTGGCTCGTGCCTTGGATTGGCTATCTGCTGAATGGAATCATTAACCTCTCTCCATGTATACAGTACACATTAAGTTTTCTGTGTAACTTAAGATGCACAGAGGGCCCTCCTAAGTTGTTTCATTGTACATTCTTAACAAAGAAGTATTTAGTAGGTAAGTGTTACTCTATTGTAAGGCTATTTAACCAATACCCTATGTTTAAGTCTTCTATTATTTAAAAAAAAAAAGACTTGGCTTCTATCATAGAAAGCATTAGAGAGGAGCAGCCATGGTTCTGTGCCATTCATCTATCACCTTGGCTTCAAAAAGGGCTACAAGTTAATCAAGACAACCACACCAATTATAAGTAGTAACTGATCAGAGAGTGTAGCTTTGCCAACAAAACAGCACACAATGGACAGGCTTGAGCTCTCCAAGGACAAAAGGGGCCATAAATTTACCAAGAAAAGGATAGGGACACACATTTACACCAAAAGAAAAAGATGCTGAGTGAAATCTTTGTTGTGCTGAGGAAAGCTACTGCTGAAGACTGAGCCCCCCACTCTATCTGCATATAAAAATACTTACAGAAAAGAGAGAGCAGGGAAAGGGCTACTGGTATGAACCTTGCTTCACCATAACTAAATGTATACTTCTAAGACTTTTCTAATGGCGATGTTTGTAGACAGGGAGTAGCTAGGTTCAGAAGGTTACTCCTCCCCCAAACAAAAAAGCTCTCCAGAACAGTTTCAACATGCAGTCTCACCTAAAATTTAAGAAAATTCACGTTTATTTTGAATACTTCTGTGCTCTTACCCACCCGTTTAATAAGTCACTTCATTGTGGGTTCTGGTCTCTTACAGCATCTGTTTTAATCCTAATAACCCACAGTGCCCATTCTTATTGTAATCCTATCTTTGTAACTCTGCCTTTCTACTGTTAATTTCTTAATCCCCCCCCCCAATCCAACCACAAGTCTAATTTTAAAATTCCCTATGTCCTACAGCCTTAGTTTACATTTAAGTCTGCAGCTAGTTCTTTTTAACTCCATTCCTCCAATATTAATTTCAACCAGTATCATCCCCCATGTTTTGATTTTTCTGATTGTAGAAATTTTAACAAAATATATAAAAGCATAAAGAAAACATTTAAAATTGGACTCGTAGAACTGGGGAGATGGCTTAGTGGTTAAGAGCACTGAGCTATTTCTTCCAGAGGACCTGGGGTTCAATTCCCAACACCCACATGGCATCTCACCACGGTCTGTAACACCAGTTCCAGGGGACCTGACACCATAATACAGATATACATGCTAGCAAAACACCAATGCACATAAAAATGTAAATAAATAAATAAGTAAATAAAAATTGAAAAGAAATGTAACAGGAGGGGAGGGATGGACTGGGGATATAGAAAGCTGAGAAAAATGCTTGCATTGAATGTGTGAAGCCCTGAGTTGGAGCCCCAGCACAGAAAGAGAGAGAGAGAGGAAGGGAGGAAGGAGAGAAAGCAAGAAATAAAGAAGAAAAGAAAGGAAGAGAGAGAAGAAAAGAGGGAAGCGAGAGAGAAAAAACAAAGAAAGGATAAAGAAAGGAAGAGAGAAAGAATAACTAAATTTGTAAAAATAAAAGAAATTGGACTCACACCACCCAGATAGGACAATTGTTTTTATTTTATGCTTGCTTAACATTCTTCTACGTATTACATGTAATATACATAGCTCTAAAAATGTAATGTGGTAAATTATTAATGATCTAGTAAATATTTGTTATAGTATTGGATATTTGTCTATTAGATTTTTAGTTTTTTCCCCTATCTTCCACAGAAGTTCCTTTATTTATTTACAGGACACAGAAAACAATAAGCCATATGTAAAATTTTTTTTAAAAAAGGAAATTCCAAAGTCTTCTATCAGTGTTTGAGAAGCAGTCCAAGGGTCTTTTATTTCCAATATCTCAGATCATAAGGACGAAACTACTTAAGTTTCTCAATTAGCTGCCATCTGTTAAGGCCCAAACAGCTTTGTATTGCAACTTCTGAGTTCTTGATTGGCTTCTAAGTTCTCAGTAGACCTCTGTCACCCTGGACCAGCTCCTTCTCTTATAGAATTTCATAGTTGTCAAGAGCGTCCTTAAGGGAGAGGATACACTGATGGGGTGGGAACAGGAGACTTTCTTCCATTTGCAGTCTGAAATCTTCTTATTGGGGACCACAATCATTTATGATGCACAATATTGGATTCCTAAGCTCAAAGGGCTTGAGACATCCACCTCCATCTTTTCAATCAGACAGGACTACAGTTTATCACCAATGATGATCTGGTAGCCTTAGCATTCCAAATAATGCTTGTCATTGTTCATCCCTGGCACACCTCCTTTAGGAATGGCATACTTATCCAGAGAATCTCACTAAACAGCTTGCTTATTACTTCTTTGCTACAGATACTCTCTAGGTAGAGTAGGTTGTTTATTATTCCACTCAACCCTGTGGTTGTAATTCTCCCTGTACTTTTGGACCCCCTCACTGATGAGATGGGAGGACATGTCCAGCAACTCTAGTGCTCTGAGTAGATTTCACTGTGGAAAATCTGCAAAATCCAGCTTATACAACATAGCTGCCTGTATATGCACACCAAAAGCCTACCAATGAGTAACAGATAAGTGATGGATAGGTAGATCACATAAGTGTCTTTCATGGACCTAGATATGAACAAGAACATCTTGCTGCCCTTACATCACCTTTTTTTAAAAAATTAACTCTATTATTTATATTTATTTTACATTCTGGCTGGAGTTTGTCCTCCCTCCTCTCTTCCTATTTCCTCCTAAACCTCCCCGCCACCACCTCCACTCACTTAATTTTTTCTTCCTTCCTTTCTTCTTTTCTTTCTTTTCCATCCTGTCACAGTTTTTCCTCTCTCCTCTCCTCCCAGTCCCTCTCACCACACTCCTGTTCCCGTCCTCCAATCCACTCCTCCTCCATTTCTGTTCAGGAAAGAGGCAGGCCTCCCATGGTATCAACAAAACATGGCATATCAAGTTATATAGGAAGACCACGCACCTCCCCATGTATTAGGGCTGTGCAAGGTGACCCAATATAAGGAATGGATCCCCAAAAGCCAGGAAAAGAGTCAGAGACAACCTCTACTCCCACTGATAGGTGTCCCACAAAAGGACTAACTTACACAACTGTAACATGTGCAGAGTGTCTAGGTCAGTCTTGTGCAGACTCCCTGGTTGTCGGTTCAGTCTCTGTGAGCCTCAACGAGCCCAGATTAGTTGATTCTTCAGGTTTTCTTGTGATGTTCTTGATCACTATAGCTTCTACAATCCTTTCTCCTGCAGGATTCCCAGAGCTCTGCATAATGTTTGGCTGTGGATCTGCATCTGTTTCCATCAGTTCTGAATGAAGCCTCTATGACGACAATTTGTCTAGGTATCAGTTTATGAGTATAGCAGAATATCACTAGGCATCATTACATTGATATTTTCTCCCAGATGAGTTTGGTTCTATCCTAGGTCTCTGGTCCATCCAGCCTGCCAGCACTACCTTTTAATCTCTGAGAGCTTATTGATGGAAGATGACTGTTTCTCAGGCTTTGCCACAAAGATTTATGGTGTAGGTGAAATATTCTGTCCCATTGTCAGCTATGTCCCACCAACTGGCTCCCAAATAAATACACAGAAATGTATTAAGTATAAATGGTTGGCCCATAGCTTAGTCTTGTTATTAACTAGCTCTTAAAACTTAAATTAGGGCTGGAAAGATGGCTGAGTGGTTAAGAGCACTGGCTGCTTTTCTAGAGGTCCTGAGTTCAATTCCCAGCACCCATATGGCAGCTCACAACTGTCTGTTCCTCCAGTTTGGGGAGATCTGACATTCTCACATAGACATACATGCAGGCAAAACACCAACGTACATAAAATAAGAATAAATAATTTTTTTAAACTTAAATTAACCCATATTTCTCTACCACATGAGTCAATACCTTTTCTCAGCATGGCAAGTTCATCTTGCTTCACTCCACATCTCCTCTTGGCTCTACCCTTCTTTATCCCAGTGAGCTCTCTCCCTGTCCACAAGTCCCACTTAACCTCTTTCTGCCTAGCTAAAGGCTATTTAGCTCTTTATTAAACCAATGAGAACAACACATCTTCACAGTGTACCAAAAGATTGTTCCAGAAGATCATGGTCCAGATGCTGAATGGGCTCTTTCTGAACTCATCCATGAGTAGACTGTAGTTGCAGGCAGCATATAGATGACTGAGAAAAATGTAGATATAGATATTGTCCACTGTTATGGTTCCCATCCAGAGGATTTCTTTCTTTTCAAGATTCTTGTATCTCTAAATGTTCTTCAGCATCAAATTCTTCCAGACCATGTTGGTTAGAGAAATATTTGACTAATTGTTGGAGACCCAGTAGACAGTTTTAACACCAAACAATTTTTGCTTAATCTGGTCAGACATTCAATAAAAGTTATAAAGGTTCCAATTCTTGTTTTCTGTTGCTTAGACCTGTCCTGTCACCTCAAAGTTGTTAATCGGTGTGACTTCTCATTGTCAGTGACCCATTTCACTCTTCCTCTCATGATTCGTTGGTTCTCTGGATGACTGGAATCCCAGATTCCTCTCAGATTTTGCCTATTCTCGACTCTGAGTCCCACTTCATGTCAGATTGTTATGCTGTCACTTCTTTATGTGAGTGCTCTGAAGTTGGTTAATTGTGTTAGAAGCCTTGCTCCCAACACATCACCAGATGCTACTTCATTAGTGGAAGGAGGACCCTGCTAGCTTTCTTAGTTTAGCCCATTCTCCTGTCTATAACATTTTTATGGGAACATGAAGCATTTTTTTTCTTCTGTGGGTATTTAACCTAGGGTTCTCTCTCTCTCTCTCTCTCTCTCTCTCTCTCTCTCTCTCTCTCTCTCTCTCTCTCTCTCTCTCTCTCTCTCTCTCTCTCTCTCTCTCTGTCTCTCTCTCTCTCTCTCTCTCTCTCTCTCTCTCCTGTCTCTCTTCTCTCTCTCTCTCTCCTCTCTCTCTCTCCCCCCCTCTCATTTTTCAAGAAAAGGCTTTTCTATGTCAGCTCTTGCTGTCCTGGAACTCTGTAGACCAGACTGACCTAGAACTCACAGACATCTACCTGCCTCTGTCTCCTGAGTGCTGGGATTAAAGGTGTATACCACAAACACCAAGGCTTTCTTTTTTCCAAAAAAAAACCTCTTTCCTTAAACACATGTGAATTCATTAATATAAAACACTCTTTACAGATGTCATGGTTAATCTTGATTGCCAACTTGATTGGACTGAGAAGCATCTATAAAATTAGTAAAGTGTATTTCTGGGCGAGTTTGTGAGCATGTTTCCAGAGAGGATTAACTAGAGGCAGGGAGGCTCATGATGGCAGATAAGAAGATATATTGAGAGAGAAATCACCATTGAAAGGCTAAAGGGAAAGGGACAGGAAGGCGAAGAGGGAGAGGGGAAGAAAGAGAGAAACCGCTCTAGAGTGCTTTTTTATTTCTCCATCTGTGTCCCAAGCCTATAGAACGAAGCAGGCCAATTTCAGGACAGGTGTTTCCCTTTAGTTTAATCCCTCCTGACAATTCCCTCCTAGATACCACAAGAAGTGTACTTTACTAATCTCCTAGGCACTTCTCAGTCTGAAAATGTCAAAGGTCAGCAGTAACCATCACAAGCCCAGCTCTGTTAGAAACCCAAACACATCTCTCTAAATATAAATTTCACCCCTGAACCCCCACAAAGGAACATGTTTATTTTATAATGAAAATACATTCAGTTCTTCTCCATGAGTTCCTATATAGTCTTCACTATCCTAACATTGTTCAAACATTCAACTTTAAAGTTTCTTCTGAGACTCAAGACAAATTCTTAACTATCAATTACAATAAAATGTATTAAAAACCTATAAATTACAAATTTCAAGAAATAATGGTACAGAATGTACATTTCCAATCCAAAGTGGGAAGAGGCTGGAATGCAAACAAAGACTGAATGCCAATGAGGAAAGTGTTAAATCCTACAGAACCATGTTTGGTAGATGGGATCATGATACAAAGCCAGGCAGAGGCAGGTGGATTTTGTTGAGTTTGAGGCCAGAGGTTGAGGTCTACAGAGCCAGTTCCAGGTTAGTCAGAGTTGTCACACAGAGAAACCCTTCCCTGAAAACCAAAAACAAGCTCCAGAAAGCTTCAGCAGCCTTGCCCAAACACCTTTGCCATTAGCAACCTACATGGATCTACTCTTGAATTGGTTTTGTTCCCCATTTGCGGCTTTCCTCAGCATAAAGGCTACAAATTTGGCATCTCTAAACTCCGGAGGTCTTCATTCCGCTTGACTTCACTCTCAGCTTCTTAACATAGTCCTCTCAGGGATTGCCTACAGAGATCCTGATCCTGCCACACATTGCTGGGTAGAAAATATAAATGGATACCTCCATGACCCTGTAACTTTTGCACTCTAGGTACTTGCAAAAACAGCATTTCACATGGTTGATTCCAAGTTCTGCTGCTGGCTGAGCAGTAGCTGGGATCCTTTGGATCATGGCCACAGTGCCATCGGACTGCCTGCATGGATTAACCCAGAGAAACACATACATCGGCAGCTCCATAGCCACTGAGCCCCACTGATCTCTTCTTCAAGCAAAACCTTTCAAATGGGTTAAAACATTTACATTATTGATCAATTCTGGCCTTCTCCTTTTCCCCAGCTTTCCCTTCTTTAGAGTGATAGGAGGAAGGGCCATGCAAATGAGCATTCATTTCTATATAGGGGTTCATTCCCGCCCCCTGGCAAATAGGTGAGGTTTGACCAATTTCTAAGAAACCATTAAGTCAACTTTGCTATTTCTCAGTGCAGAGTCCTTTGCTTCTTTTGGTTTGGGGCTTGGTTTTGTTACTTGAATCAGCATCTGACTGTGTACCTCAGGCTTCCCTTGAACTCTTAATCCCCTTGCCTCACCCTTCTGAGAGCTGAGATTCTAAGTGTGTATTACCACATTCAGTTACTGGTTTCTTTTTAAATGTCTTGATCTCTTCAGTTGCCACTCTCTAGGGTCAACTTTACTTGTGCTTCTTTCCTGAGACAGCTGCAAAAAATTAAAGCCACTCTTCTCTGTGTTTTGTGCGTCATTCTCACTATAAACTTGGCTAAAAATAAGTTTAGTGTTTTTATGGAACTTCTGTGTGTGCAAATGAGTGGATCTCTGATTCTGGTGCCTTCTCTTGGACTCTTTTCTTTCTGTTGGTTTGTTTTGTTCAACTTCAATGTGATATTTTTCATTTTATCTTATAATTCATTTTGTTTTGTTTTATTATTATCTGTTAGAAGCCTGTGCTTTTCTAATAAGAGACAGAAAGGAAATAGATCTGGATGAGAGGGGAGGTGGGGACAAACTAGGAGGAGCAGAAACCCTAATCACGATATATATTTATGTAAGAAAAAAATTCTATTTTCAATAGAAGGGGGAAATACCCAATTTTAAATGCAGTTAAAATTAAAAACAAAGAACCCCAATATTTTTACTTTTGGCTTTTGGTTTTAGGGTGTTTTTGAGAGAGATGATGAAGTTGTAGGGAGGTAGGAGTGATCTGGAAGGAGTCAAGGGAAGAGAAAGAATATGATCAACATATATTATATAAAAGTTGTAAATAAAAATTTAAAAATTCATTGTATTTACCCTTACTGGTTAATAAGATATTTAATTATTCAATATTTTTATATCATTTCAAGTCACAGTCTTCAATTTAGTTGACTTTAGAATATTATTTTTACATTTGCTTATATTTTATAGTTACAAGAGAGTTAACAGCAAAAATAATTTATATTTTATATATAAGTGTGTTGCACGAATAAAGGAAACTCAGAGCCAGATCTCAGGGAAAGGCTGAAATATCAGAGAGGAAACACCACAGTCAGATCTCACCCAGCTGTCTTCCAGCTTCCTCAGCCTCGTTCCTCCTGGCTTCTTCTGCCTCATCTGTCTTTCTACACCTGCCTAAAATACCTTCTTCACCCAGATGTTTCACATCCAGGTTAAGATTAAAGGTGTGATACCACCACTACCTCTGCCTGGGAGCCTGGAACTCCTTCTGTAAACTAAGATGACCTCAAACTCAGATTTGCTGGGATTGAGGGCATAGGTCACCACTCCCAGATTTTCCCTGTGGCTGAAATTAAAGGTGTGAGTTACCACTCTTTGACTCTCCTAGACTGACTGTGGGTAGATCCCTCTGATATCTCAGACCGGTTTTTATTAAATTTGAAACATATCCTCACAGTAGTGATATTACAGTTTTAAATATTCATATGTTGGGAATATGCATTTTCTAACTATTTTGTTTATATACAATTTTTCAATCAATATTCTCTGTTACTGATGCTCACAAGATATTCTTATTCACAAATTGTCTAAGTGTTTACATGGAAAATCTCAAATATCATAAATACACACACCTCTATTAAACAAATGCAACCCATGGAAATCAAATTTCTCTATAATCACAAATCTTTTGATTTTGTTTTTTGAGACAGAGTGTCACTACATACCTCTGTATCCTTCAACTCACTAGACCAAGCTGCCCCCAACTCACCAAGATCCATCTGCCTCTGCCTCCTGAGTGCTGAGATTAAAGGTGTGTACCACCACTAGTATGCCCAGTGTATACTAATAACTTCTGATGACTCAAAAGTTTTAAAACTTGGATGAAAAACTAACAAAACATATACAAAATCTTTATGATACAAACTGTAAAATGTTGATAAAAGAACTGTTCAAATACTCAAACAAATGGATAGATGCATCATGTTAGTGGATTGTAATTCAAAATATGTTAAAGATAAAGGTCCCATCCCAGTTGCAAACTGTGTGTTAGTCCATTCTGTGGAGGCCTCTGGACTCTACTCCTGCAACATACCCAAACTATAGGCCTAAACCAAGATCCACATCTGGGCATGGACCATGCCTGAAACCTCAGGGAAGTTACTGGAACTTCACTTCCTTGTACATTTCCCACCCTTCCCGGCCTGATTTGAATGCACAACAAGTATACCTTCTTTGCCTGAGGGGGTTTAAAATATTACACACAACCAATGAAAGAAGTCCACATGCCCAGTCTCATGATAAAACACCAGATATGAAAATCCAAGACAGTATATCTCCCCACAAACCTAGCAGTTTTACAATGTTTTACAATGACAGTTACCTAGATGAACCCCAGGACACAGAATTTTAAAAAGCAATCTGAATCATTAAAGAATCCAAGGAGTTTAAAGAAGGCAGAAACAGACAACTCAAGAACCTTAAAGACAATAACAATAAATGCCTGAGTGATGCCCAACAAAACACAAACTTGGGGCTAAATGAAATGATCTCAATAAAGACAATCAGGAAATTAATAACTGAATTCAATAACAAGATAGAAATATTGAAGAGGTAAAATGAAGGTGAAATTGAAAAACTCTATCACCAAACTGGGACATTCAGGAAAAAGGATTACAAGTAGAATGGATCAGATACAAGATAGAATATTATTAGAGTTTGAAGCCAAAGTATACGAATTAGACTACACAAGGAAAGAATATGAAAGTAATATGCAAGAAATGTGGGATACCATAGCAAGACTAAATACTGTAATTCGAGATATAGATTAAAAACCCCACGTCAATGGAGTAGACCAGATTTCCAGGTAGATTATAGAAGAAAACATGGGAATTTGAAGCCAGCCTGGACAAGACAGGCTCCAAAGCTACACAGAGAAACCTTGTCTCAAAAAAAAAAAAAAAAAAAGAAAGAAAGAAAGGAAAGAAGAAAGAAAGAAAGAAAATAAATAAAATCCCATCTTTCTGTTGTCTACAAGAAACACATTTTTAGATTTAAAGATAAAAGCCACATTGCAATGAAAGGATTGAGAAAAAAGGATTCCAATCAAATGGGAGCAGGAAGCAAGCAGGGGTTGTTATCCTAATAGCTAGCAAAATATATATATATATATATATATATATATATATATATATATATATCGAAAGAGATTTTTTTTTTTAAAAAAAAGGACACTTCATTTTAACCAGGAGAGCAAGAAGACATTATCACCCTAAACATATACACACCAAACGCTGGCATATCCATTCCTATTGGAAATAAAAAGCAGACTAACTATAACTCGATAATAGTAGGTAATTTCAATACTCCACTTTCTCCACTAAATAGGTGATTTGGACAAAAAGTAAACACCAGAATTAAATGACATCATATATCAAATATACTTAGTGTATATATACAGAATATTCCACCCAAACCACAAAGAATACACATTCTACTCCGTAGCACACTTAAGCTTCTCTAAAATATACAACTTCCGGAAACAAATAATAAACCTTACTAATTCAAAAATTTTGAACTAATTCCATCTATCAAATCTGACCACAATGAAATAAAACTTAAATCAGCAACAAGTAAATATCTAGTAATTCCACGATTTCATGAAGATTGAACAACACATTACTGTATGATGAAAAGGTCAAGAATGAAGTCAAGAAAGGAATAAAAAAATTCCTAGAACTCGATGAAAATAACCTCCAGGACACATTAAAAGCAGACTTAAGGAGAAACTTATAACAATAAGCTCCTATATTTTTTTAAAAATCAAAAAGAAGCCAGGCAGTGGTGATGCAGGCCTTTAATCCCAGCATTTGAGATGCAGAGGCAGGCGGATCTCAGTGAGTTGGAAGCCAGCATGGACTACAGAGCTAGTTCCAGGACAGGCTCCAAAGCTATACAGAGAAACCCTGTCTCTCGAAACCCCCCCCCCCAAAAAAAAACCCACAAAGAAACATTAATAAAAATCCTTTGGAGTGAAAAGTAAAGCCCAAGACCACATAGACTCATACAACAATTCTATCAGACTTTCAAAGAAAACTTATAACTAATGCTTCTTTTAAAGGAAGACTTATTTATATATTTTATGTCTATGAGTGCTCTATCTGCACAGGTGCCCTCTTCTTTATGTGGTTCAGGCATACAAGCAGGTAGAACACTCATAATAAAAAGTCTTTTTAAAAAAAAACAGAAGTATTTAGGAAGCCAGTATTACTCTAATATGGAAACCAGTTGAAGACACAAGAACAACAACAAAAAAAACCCAAAAAACAAAATTGGCCCCCCTGAAAAAAACAAAACAAAACCACAAAACCAAAAACCCACCCTGTGTAGTGTCCTACATCTTTAAACCAGCACTCAGAGGCAAAGGAAGGTGAATCTCTGAATTGTAGGGCAGCCTGGTCTACAAAGCAAATTCAAGGACAGCCAGGGCTACATAGAGAAACCCTGCTTCGACCCTCACCCTCCCAAAAAATTTCTGGCCAATATCTTTGATGAATATGAGTTCAAAAAAACCTAACATATGCTCACCACAATAGAGTTAAATTTATCCTGGAGATGTAGAGATGGTTCAACGTATGCAAACCAATAAATGTTATAAGTCACATAAATGGACTTAGAGATACAAATTCTGTGATCATCTCAATAGATGCAGAAAATGCCTTTGACAATAATGCCTTCATGATAAAAATTCTAAGCAGAGTAGGGCTGGGGGAAAGCCTATATCAATATAAGAAAAGCTACACATGAAAAATCTGAAGCCATGCTAGGACACTAAATGAAGAGTAACTTGAAGCACTAGCTGGAACAATAAGACCAGAGAAGAAAATCGAAAGGTTATAAATGCGAAAAAGTCCAATTATCCCTATTTGTAGAGGAAATATTACACATAAAAGACAAAAATTTCCACAAATCAGCAATTTCATCAAAGTGACTGGATACAAAAGCAACTTACAAAAATCCATAGTCTTTCTATACACCAATAACAGCAAAACATGCTGAAAAGGAGCTTATGGACACACTCTCATTCACAACAGTAATAAGCAGTAACAGTAAGAAAGAGGTTAAGTTAGGCACATCCACTCAACTGGCCACAGTGACTCTGCCCTATGGCGAGAATCCCAGTTTCTTTAACCTTAATTCACAGAAAAAGAAACAGCACAACTTAGTATATATATTTGTACGTGCAAACACATACATGTATCTGAAGCCAATGGTTTCATAGAAAAGTACTTATCTTTACTATATAAATGTACCTCATTAAAATGTTCTATGATTGCTTAACTTATTTGGTACCCCAGCATCCAAAAAAGTTCTAGCTTTTTCCATTCTTTTCTATTCATTTAGGAACAGTAATTTCATCTCGATAAATTATTTTCCTACCTCATCTGTACTTTACAATCTGCTTGGAAAACACTGCCCTAAGGAATGAGACATCATATTTTCTAATTCCAGAGGTATTTCAAGTGGGCACCGTTAGCTTTGTGTGGGAGGTTGTAGGGCCATGAGACCCAACCCAGGACAGTGCTTCTACAACCTTATCTTTTTCTTCATCTGCCTACCCAACCTCAGCACTCTGGTATCTAGAGCAGTTGCTTTTGCAATGAAAGACCAGGGGCCTTTCAGACTATGCAGAGAGCCTGGGTTGCCCTAGCAACACTTGGCTGTAATTAACTCCTGTAGTGACCTGCTTCAGCCTAGCTGGCCTTGCTGCAATATGCTCTGGAGCCTGTTTTCTCTTGCTTTTCATAACAATTTCTTCACCATTGTTACATAGATGGATGTGTCCTTGTTCCTTGTTCTTTGTCCCCATGAATGTTCAGATTCCTGGCATGTATCTCCTTGACACTCTCCACATAGATAAATACTTGATTTCACAGGATTGAATACTCATATAAATGTGTAATTGGCATTTTTTTTTTTTATCAAATCACAGATATTCTCTAGTGCTAGTCAGAGACTGAAAACTCAAATGGTGGCAGGGCCTAGTAGTTTACATAAAAACCCAAGAAGGGGACTATACTGTTTCCTAAAAGAAGCAGTGTCTAATCCATCGGGCTGATTCTGTCCCTTCCAAGGGCACACTCACATAGCTAGAATCTCTGAACTTTTCTAGAGAAACAGTAAAATCTGTGTTTTTCACGGACTCTACCACTTTTTATTTGCTGACTATTTTATTTTTGAAAATAAGTACGGACCCACTCAAACATATCTGCAGACTGGATCTCTTCGGCATGCTACCAGAGTGCAAAATCTGTTTAAATCTCTTTCATCCTTTTGTCCTCTACTATCTGCGGCCAAGAAAAACAAAAAAGAGTAACCAGGCTTAAATTAGCTTTAAAGCTTTCTTCCTCTTAGGTGGATATTCAGAGTAATCAAGCAGGACTCTTTAGATGGCCCACTGAGAAGGCTGGAGAAATGGCTCAGAGGTTAAGAGGTTAAGGTTAAGAGGAGAGATGGCTTAGAGGTTCAGATGGCTGCTTTTCCAGAGGTCCCGACTTCAATTCCCAGCATCCACATGGCAGCTGGTTTTCAGGACACTGGAGTATCTAATTCTACTTAGCGCTCAGTTCCAGCTTCTTCTAGTGAAAATGTAAGGCCATGAGCTGTGTAGGGCCCTTATTTCTTTAGCAACTTGCATCAGTTAAATGTTGTCATTTTGTGTGTGTTCCCATCTGCTCAGTGAAAAACCACTAACTATTGGGAGCCTCTAGTAGTCTCATCTTATATGACATGCTTTTACTTTCTACCTTTTCATAGCAACTCGATTTGTGAAATCCGAAAAGGCAACACTGGGCTTGTGGCTCAGCTCCTGTTGTGCTCTTGCTTAAAGCAAACCCACATTCTCTCTGCCTCTCCCTGTTATCAGTCTAGGAGATCAAGGCAGCCTAAAGGTGAGTGAGTCTGCTCTCTAGCTGGCAGAGTGGCAATGTCTGTACAGGACCATCTATCCCCTCCAATGGTGTAAAGGTCTATGTTTGGGATCAATAATTTGGAAAGTGGATTCAAGCTGCGGGCCACCAACATATCCTCAAAATCAGTCTTGTCAAAATACATCTTAGTATTTGGATCCCTCTGTGACTTCTGTGTCTATCTCTCAATTGGTTCTGGGTTCAGGGGAAAGGGTTGGGTTATTATATGACCTACAGAAAGATCCCGCAGTGTTTGGGTGGATAAGCATTGAGAAGGAATCTGATGATTGGCATTCAAGGGACCACAACTTTCTTTTTTTCCTTTTTTACATTTGTATATGTGTGTGTGTGTGAGAGAGAGAGAGAGAGAGACAGAGAGACATGAGAAATAGAGAGTCATCTCTTGGGAGAGTCATCTCTCCCAAGGTTTGGAACAGGGACAAAAGGTTGAGGTGCCTATTTAACATATCAAAGTGAACTCCAGGCTCCAGGTTCTCTACCAGTTACTGGGTTCTTCTTACTGACATACCCAGTCCCCTACCCTGAATTCTCTAGCCCAGGAAGCTGGGCTGCTCTTCACTATGTAATCTAACCATTTTTGGTTAGCCTCTCTCTTTGTCCTTTTGAACCTCCTGGCTGCAGCACCTGGCCTCCTTCTGTCCCCTCCCCCTTCCTCTCCTCCCTCTCCCAGGTGGCTCAGGGTCATGTTCCCTCTGGACTGCCCCAGATCCCTGCCTCTGGCTATGCTCTCTCACACACCTACAATAAGCCTTCTTCTCCACCATCCCAAGGAATAGTCATACTTCCTTTTCCTTTTGTTCCTTTTTTTTTTTCATTCATGTGGTGTCATTCATCTGGTGCAGAAACCGGGGACCAGTCGTATTCCTTACCTTTCCTTTTTTTTTTTTTTTTTCATTATTTTCAATTCATCTGGTCCGTGGGCTGTTTGGTCCCGGTTTGAAATTGAACGCTCTCTCTCCACCACATGGCTCCAGGAGATTGAATTCAGATTGTCAGACTTAGTGGCAAGTGCCTTTATCTTCTGAGCCGTGCTGATAGACCATTTTTGTTTTCTTTAGATGGGGTTTTGGGATGCACATACTGTCTTTGAATTCTTTATGTAGCCAGGCTAACCTCAAATTCATGATCCTCTTAGTTTAGCCTCCTGAGTCCTGGGATTATAGCCATGCACTGCCATGTCCCGGTTGTCCCGGTTAGGAAACAATTTTCTTTGTGGGAGTATGGTGTCTGGAATTCACTGGTATTTTGGTTGCCTTAAAAAAAAGGAACAGTTATTACAAAAATGTTATCTGTGCATATCCTTGAGAAAGTTCACAGTAGTTTGTAAGATGTCCGTAGTCCACAGGCATAGAACCAACTTTTAATATTTGAAAACAGGGGTCTTACTCTGTTGCCTGGGGTGGCTTCAATCTCCTGGTCTCAAGTGATCCTCGTGACTCAGGCTCTGGATCTGGAAGCTAGAACTTCACTACTGTACCTGGATAAAAACTGCCTTTCATCGATAGCAGACTTCAGAAACACAGGGGTTCTTGACTTACACTATGGCTGGTGTCTAAAAGCAGCACGTGGATCTTAAGCAAGGCTAGGCAGCAGATGCTGATATGATTGAGGCAGGAATTAGCATCTGGGGAAAGAATGTTTTAGTCTCGGTGAATGTTCATCTCAAAGCAGAGTTTCAGGCCTTTATCACCATCTGAGAACAGAACAGCTTCACTCTCCACTCCCAGCCTCTGCTTTTCTCCTTTTCTCAGACATTACAAGATGGAATTTTGAACTGAAAAAATAGCCAAATTCCATGTGAACCACAGAACAGTAAAGAATGAAACTATACCTTGGCTATTTCCTTACATGGTGTTCTTTCAGTGCGTTTCTCCACCTTGTCCCGAATTACAGCACCTTTCCCCCTCTCTCTGCTAGAGATAGAATTCAAGGCCTTGTACATGTTAGAACAAGTTCTGTCACTCCCTAGAGCTACAACCCTAGTCCAGTCCATTCTTTTTTGTTTTGTTTTGTTTTTCAAGACAGTGTCTCTCTGTGTAGCCTTGGCTATCCTGGAACTTGCTCTGTAGACCAGGCTGGTCTTAAACTCACAGGGATCTGATGGATTAAAGGCACATACCACTTCTACCAGTCCTTTTCTAAACAAAACAAAAAGAAGGAAGGAAGGAAGGAAAGAAGGAAGGAAGGAAGGAAGGAAGGAAGGAAGGAAGGAAGGAAGGAAGAACTGTTTCCCCGAATCTTTGTGGCACATTCATAGGCTACTAGAATTATCCCCTACCACTCTCTCTGCATGATGTCAGGTTCTAGATTTCTTAATTACATAAACCATAATAGTGACTTTGTAATGTGAAAGACTCAGACTGTGAGCTTAGAAGAAAAGAGAGGAAAACCTGGCAGTGGTGACTCATGCCCATAATCCCAGCCCTCTGGAGGTAGAAGCAGGTGAGTTCGAGGCTAGCCTGGTCTACATAGTGAGTTCCTGGACAGCAAGGGCTACCCAGAGAAACTCTGTCTTGAAAAGCCAACAGGAAAAGAAAAAGCAGGTGATTTTCATCAAAGTACAGCCAGTAAAATTAGAGCACTTATCTTATAAAGAACATATTTTTTTGGAATGAGATAGAGAAACATATTGTAAAATTATTAAAGTTACAAAGTCTAAATAAAAAAAAAAATCCAAAAACTACCTTCTCAAGGAAAGTGGTTTGCTCATAAAATCAAGAAAGCACTGATGTTTTCCAAAACAATGTTTCATGATTTTTTTTTGTAAACACAAGGAGATGATATCTGGGGTTCTCTTTAAAATTCTCCAAATAAAAAGGCATAAATAGATGAATTAACCTTAGCAAAATGTTGATAATTGGCAAACCCTTATTGAAGCTGAGTGATTGATTCATTATACCATTCATAGAGTGAATTATACTATCCTCCCTAATTTTATGTACGTTCAAAGTTTCTCATAATGTTAAAAAAAAGTTTAAAGCAAGCTTTGCTCTTAGTGTCAAAGAGGGACAGTGAGAAAATGGGGGAGGGGGTGTTCCAGGGAGATATATTACCTAAGAGAAGGAGACAGAGACGAGGTTTTTATAGGAAAATATGTTCTTGAAAAAAAGCTGAATAGATTTAAAGGGTAAGTAAGATATACTCCAGATCTGAAGGCCCTTAAAGTTTCACCCCAAAACATGGAGCTAGTCTAATTGTTACTACTTCTTAGAGGTTGTCTTGGGGGTTTCAACGGGACCAAAGAAAAATAGGGAGAATTAGCAAAAGGCATGTGGAATTACTCTACTAGTGAGACTAAACCACATTGTAGAAAGAAACATTCCCCTCAAGATGTTCATAACTTAATCCTGAGAACCTGTGAATACTACATAAATATTTATATGACTACATTGACTTTTCAGGAGTTATTAAGTGCATGGATGGAGAGACCAGAAAATGATGCTGGATTATTCAATCGGTCCAATTTCACTTCTCATGAGCCCTTAAATGTAAAGAAAAAGAAAACGGCTGCAGAAAAAGAGATATGGCAGAAGAGAAGTCAGAGAGATGCTAATCATGAAATGCAGAGGTCATTTGCAAAGATGGGAGTGAGTCTGCTTGCAGGAGCTGACTGTGGTCCTCAACTTCACCCAGCATTGAAGCAGACCTCAGTCTTACCAACAAAAGAGGTGGATTTGGATGATAATCACTCAAGTCAATTCAGTCTTCTGACTGTAAAGAAAAGTGAGAAAGCACATTCATATTTTAAGCTGCTAAATCTGTAGTGCTTCTTTGTTACAGTAGTAGGAAACTACTACATATCATTGTATTGAGTAGGTACTTAAAATCTGAGGACACACAAGAGAAGACTAAGAAGCTAATTGTAAATTATGACATACATTTTATGCAAGTTTGAAGCTAATCCATTTATGGGCTAGAAAGCAAATATAGCATGTTTTTGTGAGCACATACTCAGAACATTTATGAAGTTGGGACTGAAAAAAAGGGAAAATTAGACCTATTTCTGGGGGGGGGGTCAAGCAAGCTGGTAATAAACTGCATTAAGCCTGGAACTGAGGAATTGATGCTGATTTAGTGGGAGAATATCTATTGATGAAATTACCCATTATTGTCTAGGTGAAAGTCAACAAGAATGTTGAGCAACAGATGAATTTTTAGGTATTAGAATGCCTTGGTTATGTAAATTTCATTAAGGTCGATGTCACAGGATATAGAGATATAGAAGGTTTTTGTTTGTTTGTTTTTTTTTTTTTTTTGTTCTGCCAGGGAATGAAATGACTGAGTGTGAAAACAATGCTAAATAAAATGAAAAGATAGGGTTAGGGATCTACTTCACTGATACAGTGGCCTAGAATCAGTTCTTAAGGGATAGGGAGAACAGGGAAGAGGGGGAGGGGAGGGGAAGGAAGTGAATACATTGTAATTCAAAAAGTAGTAGCTATCAGGTCAGATACTAGTAATTATCCTCCAATATCCCTTCTTACCTTCTTTCAAAGTACAGATGGTCCTGGACCATCTGCTTAAATTTATGATGATACAAAAGCAATATACTCAGTTGGAACCATACTTTGAATTTTGAGTGTGTGTGTGTGTGTGTGTGTGTGTGTGTGTGTGTGTGGTGTGTGTGTGTGTGTGTGTGTGTGTGTGTGTGTGTGTGTGTGTGTGTGTGTGAAGGTTGAACCTGGGGGCTTGTACATAACAGACAAGTACTTTTATCATCCAGCTACTTCTAAATTTTTAAATTTTGATTTTCAAACTGATGGGTATAATATTCTTTTTTCGTTCTGGGCAGTTTCCAGTCAGCCATATGATCACTGGGCAAAACAATTGATACTTGTCAGCATTTTTTGAATATTTTATTTTGTTTTCTCATTCCATCATATCTACAAAAGCCCAATTGTGTCTCCTACTCTTGGTGAAAAGAGAGGTGATTATTTTTTTTAATTCTTTATAAAAATTATTAGCATAAAAACAAACATATTTATGCACACATATTTTTTCCCCATGGAAGGTGTTTTCTCTTGAAATAAAACTCAAGAAAGTTGGCCAGAATGAAGTGGGCAAGCCAGAAATGGCTGTTGTGTATGAGCGAGGGTTTTCACAGTTGATTATTTCAATTGTCTTAAAGGATAAAAAAATGAATCTTTCCGTGCTGGTGAGATAGCTTATGGGTAAAAATGCCTTCCACTGATCCTGACATGTAGTGGGATTCAGGCATAGTTGGGGAAGCCTACAGGCATATCTCTGGGGTACCAGGATCTGGAATGTGGCATAGCCAGACCCCATTGAGACCCAGGGCCCACTGACCTCCCTTCCTGTTTGTTCCTGTGTTCTTGGGGAGAAGATCAGCAATCCAGCATGGGACAGTTCCACTCCCCCCAAATCATCTTTTTCGTGTTCAGTTTGTATCATGAGTGTTTATATACCCCTTAATAAATATTAATCCTTTATAAGATTTATTGCAAGGGAATATTTCTGTAATAGCTGATACCCAACGTGAGCCATGAACCCACACTCCTGATATTAAGAGTGATGTGGGATGTCTTTCTGTATGTTGTGAATATCATTTGATAATAAAGGAACTGTCTTGGCCCATGGCAGAGCATCTTAGAAGTAGGAGGGAAAATCAGAGCATGATAGGGGAAAGAAGGTGGAGTCAGGAGGCCTGTGATCCAGCCACCCAAAAATCAACATATAAAAGTAACACAGGTGAGCCACAGGCCACATGGAAAGACAGATTAAAGGAAATGGGTTGAATTAAGATACAGAGCTAGCTAGCAATATGCCTGAGGCATAAGTCAAGCAGAATGTAATTAATATAAGCATCTGAGTTATTTTGCAGGGCCTAACCAGTGGGGCAGGCAGGTCTGGACTTTGGGACTAGGCCAGGCCAGAAACCTCTTATTACACTCACAATCCAAGTTTGATCCCTAGAATCCATGCGCTGGAAGGAGAGAACCAACTCCACCAAGTTGTCTTTTGACCTAAACTGTACTGTGCACTGTGGCATCTTCCTGAGCATTTTGGCATTGAAGTTAAAAAGATTTCCAATGGCATGCTGTTCAAATCAGAGGACTAAAGAAGTACAAATTTGCAGCGAAGAGAGAAGTTATACTTGAAACCCAGATAAAGTGCACAATAAAAAATGGTGGAGATGCTTACCACTTTTAGCAGCAGCCTATAGAGTGAAAGAAAGTGGAGATCAATTACAAGACCTTCACAAGAGCTGACAAGCAGAAACAGAATGTTCTTGTTTACTATCAAGCTTTACAGTAGAAACTGGTTATCTTCCCAAAGAATACTATGCCTGGTCTGTCAGCAGTTGCTAATAGCCCTGTGCTTTCTATTTGCTGTTCTTAAGTCTCATCAGAAGAGAGAAAAACTGATAGTCTCGCATCTACAGCATCTCATCATCCAAAAAATTAATTTTACTTCAATATTTCCAACATTTTCCAGGCCCAGTCTACTTCTAGGTGAGTATGTCAACAGTTCATATAACTGTTATATGAATGTTCATAAAACCATCCTGTCTGTCCTTCACTTCTGTTTACAGATCAATATATTACATAAGATAATCAACACTATTAGAAAGTAACTTCATGTCAGATGAATTTGTCTGTCTGCAAGCTAAATATTTGGAGCACATTTGAGGTAAGTTAGGCTAAGCTATGTTCTTGGGAAGGTAAGGTGTGTTAAATATATTTTCAATTTATGCTATTTTATCTTATGCTGGGTTTTGGGGACACAATTCCATATTAAGTTAAGAAGCGCCTGAGGCTATCTTTTGAAAGGAATATACAAACACATCCACATAATGATTACACTTCTCATTTCTCACTGTAGCTAGGTGTCACTAAATATTAGGCAATGTGATGTGACTGGAAATAATGTGCAACTTTGGGTAGAACTCAAAATGAGAGGTGCTGAGCCATTTTATTTCATACGGATGGTAGCAATGTTCAGTGTTGGGAAAGAGAATAAAAGGATCTCTGGAGACTCTCACTTATACTCCCTTCTTTTGTTATACATGAGGAAATGATATTTTATTTAAGTCACTATTAAATTGGCTTGCTGTTATAGGACACTATCATTAATTGGGGCATGGTGGATCTCTGTGAGTTCAAGGCCAGCCTGGTCTATACAGAGAAACTCTGTCTTGAAATCCACCTCCCTACCCTCACAAAAGAAAAAGAAACTACAACCACATCTTCATGATTCTAACCTTGCACATGTGAGCTAAGACAAGATGAACCTAACAGATTAAAATGTTAAAAGACGTACTTGAAATTCTGGTTCAACATGGTATTTGATCATTTACTAAACCATGCTCTCCCAGCCCAATTTAAATACACATAAACCTAGTATAAAATGTTCCTAACTTTTTATTGTGAAAAATCTCAAGTATATAGAGAAGTTCAAATGAGTACAATAAATGTCATTGTGTTAACACGCGGTTTTAACAACTGTTAACATTATGTTACATTTGCTTGACCTATCTTTGTAGACACAAATAATGATTTTTCTCTCTGCTCTCACACTACAACCAAAAGACTTTTGTGCCCTGATAAATGTGAGAATTTCTTTCTACTCGCAAGCCATTCTGCAACAGAAGATACTAGATACTAACTGGGTGTTTTCATGTTCAAGTTTGACATTGTCTATCTGAAAAGATCCCTTGGATTGAGGGCTTAGACCTCATGATTGCCATGTCCTTTTAGATGCCAGCCATCAGCCCCAAGTTGTTTTACCAGTGCCTCTGATGAGTCAACTATAAATCAGGGTTTCTCCACTTATCTCGGATTGTTCAAATAGATCACAAAATCCAAGGAAACACTTATTCTTACTTGTATACTGTAAAGGATGTTACAAAAGATGAATAGATGCTTGGGTCAAAATATTAGACATTAGGCAGAGAACTTTCATGACCTCTCTGGGAACCACTCTTTGGGAACTTCCTGGTGTTCAGCTATCTGGATGGAACCCTGTCCTTTGGGAGTTTACTGTGCCTTCATTACTTAAGCATGATTGATTAAATCATTGACTATTGGTGATCACCTTAACCTTGAGTATCCGCATTTTCAACTGGAGGTTGAGGGATGAGAATGAAAGTTTCAATTTTATAATAATGCCTGGGTACTTCTAGTGGCTAACAATCTTTCTTGAAGTGACCTAGGCACTTTCAGCCATTGGTAAACTCATTAACAGACAAAAGACCAAAGATTCCAAGGACTTTGGAAATTGTCTGCTAGGAAATGAGATCAAATCTACACTATCACACTATTAATTTTTTTGCACCATCTGAAAGAGAATTGACTATCATCCCTAAATACTTCAATGAGCATTTGGAAAGTATTACAAAGCCTTCACTATACCTAAGTCATAAATAGCAATATTCTAGTAATAATATGTTAATATAATCTACTAATATTATTGAGACCATGTTCCTATGATTTCCCTAGTTATTTCTCATATATCTTTTGATAGGTGTTTATTTTAATTACTATTTCCTAATTTTTTAAGAACTTTATACAATGTATTTTGATCATATTCACCCTTCCCACTACCCCTCTAAGATCCATCCCCTATTTCCAAGCCACACAACTGTGTCCTCTTTTTTTGACCTGTCAAGTTCAATTTGTGCTGCCCATATACTGTTGGATGTGTGACATTCACTGGAGGATGATAACCCATTAGGGGCCCAAACATTAATGAAAACTGATTCTTTTTCTCTTAGAAGTTATCAATTGCCAATAGTCCATTAGTTAAGAGTAGAACTTCATGCCCACCTTCCCCTCTATGTTGATATTTTGTCTGACTTGAGATATCAACTCATACATGTTTATTGTTGCTCTATTCACAATAGCTAAGAAATGGAAAAACCCCAGATGTGCATCATCTGATGATGGGATCATGAAAATGTGGTATATTTACATAATGTAATATTATTCAGCAGTCAAACAGTCTCAGTATTTTACCTCTTTTTGTACATCAAGCTTTAAATTCATAGGGAATAGGCTCTAGCAACTCAAGCCCCTTTCTGTTAGTCCTTACAGGGTGTGCTGCTCATCTCGGTGGAGGAGGTTGGTACCTCAGTTGAACCCAGTTGCCCTTTTCTTCCGAACCCTTTCCTACATCTATTTTAGGAAACCACTATTCAAATGCATAATATACTCGAAATACATATTAATTTTCTTACCAATAATATTGCCCTTACCTTGCTTGTTTACAGTAATGCCAACAGCATGCTAAGTGACATTGCAGACAACTTCATTTATGCCATGGTGATATTTGTAGGCCAGTCTATTTTGAACAGTGCATATTTTTCTGATGTCTATAATATCACTTGTCTTGTGAGTTCATATAGATGTGGCCAAAGTAACAATTCCATGGTTTCTAAAAGGTTTGAGAACATGTAGCAGGTGCCTCTATAATTTCCCTTTGTGTTTCTCATTTGGGTGAATTCCTGGAAGATGGCTGCCATGACTGAAAAAAAATATAGACAAGGCATGCTAATAAAAATGGCGTTTAAATGGAACATGTTATTTATACTTATAAGATTCTTTATTTGTAAAAAGCAAGTAGAACAAAATATGTACAATTCTGGTTGACAGAAATATGAAATTTTATTATGCTATTCTGAGGCTTTTATTTTTTTACTTTATTTATTTACTTATTTATTTTTGGCTTCTTGATTCAGGGTCTCTCTCTACATAGCCCTGGCTGTCCTGGAATTCACCATGTAGACCAGGCTGACCTCAGACTCACAGAGATCCACCTGCCTTTGCCTCCTGAGTGTTGGAATTAAAGGTGTGTGCCACCACACCAGCTCACTCTGAAGCTTTTAAAGTAATATTTTAAATGTATTCCTTAAGAATTTTATGCATATATACAATATATTTTAATTATACCCATCCACCATGTTCCTCTTCCAGCTCCTCTTGGGCCCCTCCCCATCAACAATCTCCCTCTCAACTTTTCTAAAATTTTCACATAACTCACAATTAAAACGAAAATGATAGCTGGGACATGATGCCTTTGATTGCTCAGAAGTCAGAGGCCAGTGGATCTCTGTGAATTTAAGGCTAGCCTGGTCTACAGCTAATTCCAGGATGTCCAAGGATGCACAAAGAAACCCTTGTGTAACAATAAAAATGAATAAATAAATATGAAAAGAAGAGATAAAAGAATAAATCCTGTATACCTGGTCTCCAAACAACCCCCACCACCACCACCCCCCAAAGAGGAAGCTTAGCCTACTTCAAAGAAGAAAGGCAGCCCTAAGAGTGAACAGAAAGTGTGTTTTCTGGCTGAGTGTGGAGATACTGTAATGACAGCACTCCAGAGACAGAGACTGTTGGAGCCGAAGTTTTGAGCCAGTCCGGGTTATCCTCTGGCCTCTATATTCCAGATTGGCCCGAATGTTACAGTTAAACCCAGGTCAGCCTTGAGCTCCTGCCAGTACTTCAGCCTCAACCTTCTGAAGGCTGAGCCACCACATGTGGCTTCTCAACGTGAGAGCCAAAGCTACATTTTAAGTTTTAATTGCTTTGCTCTTAAGATCCAAGAAACAAAAATGCCTCTGATCTACAAGCCCCTTGCCTAAGGACAGATAGTTCTTGAAATTCTGGAGGCTGTTCTTTATGGGAGATAACAAGGCGCGTGTTTTCACTCCCCTAAACAAGTTGTTCTACCCATCTGCACCACTTTGGGTGGGAGGTTCACTTACTGGCGGTACAACTTCGGGTGTATGTCTGCTCCTGATTGGACCTGATGGGAAATGCAATGGATTATGAGTTTTCCTTCTTACACAGCTGCAAACTGTGATTCTGGGCCATTTCCCAGGAATCTGGGTATGGACTTGGCCAGAGCCCATTCACACGGCCAGTATTTAATTAAAGCTTGCTTCAAATTTGGCTTTTGACTATGGTAGTGGTCTTATTCTCTATCGGTGCGATTAACAGCTGCAATGCTTTTATTTTTCTACCAAGTGGAAAACATGCTTCACATACTGTTTTTCAGCCGTTTCTTTAAGTCAGCTACCATTATTTTGCAGTTCAGTACATTTTCAATTTGTCTAACACCTAACTTCTATTCATACTTTTCTGAATGACCTAAAAATGCCCCTCATAGTTTTATCCAAAGCAGTACTGAATGCAGACCATACAGTTCATATGATTTTGATGTTCTTTCATATCTCTTTTGATCTAGTCCAACCACCACTTTTAAGGATTCTGATTTAACAACCAAATCAAGCTGAGCTTTATGTAGAATGTTCTACTTACTACATTTGGTTGCTTGTCCCTTTGTCTCATTTTTTTTCTCTAAATATTTTGCATGGGGCATTATTGGTCCTGGGAAAATACTGCGGGCCTATTCAGTTTACTTTTGCAACTATTAAACACTGAGACACATGAGAATTTTACTGATGGATTAGTTCTGTCTTGCAGGTCCTGCAGAAATATCACAAATTCTAGTAGACAAAGTTCAGGATGTAGTTTCTCCCTACATCTCAGAACAGGATCCTTCTAGCTGAGACTGAACTAAAAAAAGAAATTGAGAAGGAAAAGATTTGGGACTTAAGTGTCTCCTAAAAGCTCCACAAGTGGAGATATCTCATACTGCTCAGGTTCTGAACAGGCGTATGTTACTTGAGGCATTTTTGTGTTAACATTTGATCTGACTACAACTTTGAGCAACACAGCTGGACATAATTTAGAATGGGAAATGAGTAGAAATATGCTCTGTAGCCTAAAATACAGGAGGGAATTTGGATTTTATTTAGCTAATGTGCTATTATGACCCACTTCAGAACTTTCTGGAGACAAAACAGAATTATTCAATGTTGGTCCGAAGAGGGACAGCAGTTGGGTGTGGTGGTGAATGCCTTCTATTCCCACAGAGGAAGGAGAGGAAGGTGTGTCTCAAGGCCAGCCTTATCTACATACTGAGTTCTGGGAGAGCCAGGGCTGTTTAGAGACCCTATCTCAAAAATGAAACAAAGGTGGGGGAGAGAGGGACTGGGTCAAGGGTAGAATTGTCTCAAGGAAGCAGAACGGGAACAGACTGGCTAAACTCTCTATCTCATGCAGAGATAAGCGAGGCTGAAGTACTCTGAGTTTGGTTATTAAACTTAGTAGGTTAAGATTTTTTAAAGAGAGCTTGAGAATCTGGAAGGAGAATTATGATTCCCCTTGTTGATTATTATCTGTGGTGTACCAAGCTTTATACTGTTAAAGGCCCACCTCTGGCCAGGTGAAGGTGGCTCACTCAGAGAGGCAGAGGCAGGCAGATCTCTCTGAGTTCAGTCTGCTCTACAGAATGGCTTCTAGGACAGCTACAGCTACACACAGAAACCCCATCTTGAAAAACAAAACAAAACAACCCCCCCCAACACCACCAGTTCTAGTGCCTTAGAATATGACTATATTTGGAAACAAGGCCTCTAAGATCGGTTACCCAGATTTCAACTGTAGCAAGATCAACTCTGAACAACTCCCACCCCCACCCCGCCTTAGCCTTACACATTGCATCATCTCAATTGAAACACTCATAATCAATTACATTCATTACATTTTAATAGTCTATTCCCACACAATTTAAATCGTCATTTGAAAATAATCTGTTTGCAGAGACTAGGCTTACTATATAAAGAACATCATGAATCTATTTATTCAGGAAGTATTATAAAGTCTTTTATCAAAGCGAAAGCACTTTGAATGGGGCTTTCCAGCATTGCTGAACATATGCAGTCACAGGCACTAAATTAGATGTTGTGGGACAACAGTGGTAGGTTTATAGTCTTTAATTTTGCTATTCACAACAAAACAGACATCTACAATGAGTTCCCTTCAATAGAAACTCTCCCTGGAAATATGGTGCTTTCGGTATTCTCAGAAGTAAGACAAATCTTTAAAGGAATTATTAGTGGAGATTTTTGAGTACAAGCAACAGAACTGGACTCTGTGTGATTTAGGCAGCAAAATAATTCATTAAAAAAGATGCTCAGTAGCTTCCAGATCCAGGAGGCAGGCTAAAGGAGCAGGTTTGCAGCCAGGAGCAAACAACGCTGAAAGCAGGACAGAGAACTGGTTTGATGAGGAGTCCACTGTAGCACCTTAGGGGCACCGGAGCAGAGACAGAAGAAAGACTTACCCCCGGTCTTTCCTCACGTTTTTGCCTCTAACTCCTAAGACAAAGTCTAGAGTGATTTGACTAGGTTGTGCTCCAGAACCTTACCTTTGGAGGAGATTGAACAAGACACTTTTGTCTAAAGGGAGAAATGGGTTCTGCCATCTTCCAATAATCATGATGGGAAAGTCCCCAACCAGAGGAAATAGGTTTAAATGAACATCTAGAAATGAATAGTACATGACCTTTGCACAGGCTGTTTTCTGTCACGTGGCACTAAATTCTTCATTTTTAACTCATTTTGGGAGAACAGAGGATGGCAGAAGAAACAGAATCTGAGCTGAAAAAAGCGATAAAAAAAAAAGAAGAAACAAAACTCCTATTTTTTTTTCCCAAGGCCTTAATATTTTGCTGCAGGGTTGGAAGAAACTAGAAATGTTTAAAGAGCCAGGAAGCTATACTGGCCCTGTATCAACCAGAGCAAATCATTGGTGTTTGAATTCAGGCTAAAGCCTGCATGATGATTTGGGGGGATCTGTGGAAATATAAATAGCATTAGTGGGGGGAAGAGATTTTAGAAGTACTTTTTATTTTTCTTACCAAATAAAAGGCTGTGCCTTTGATCCCTTGATGGACTACACAAGAACACACTTGGATAAATTCAAGTACCACTGTATATTTTCTACCAAGTCTACAAGAATTTCACTCAGTATCTTCTAAAAATGATTACATCTCTTTATTTTAGTGTGTGTGTTGCACATGTGCACATGCCACTGTATGAATATAGAAGTCAGTGGACAACATATGGAAGCTGTTTCTCTGTACCATGTGAGTCCCAGAGATAGAACTCTGGTCATCATGCTTGAGGGAACATGCCTTTGCCCACTGAGCCACCTCAATGGCCCCCACTCAATATTCTAGTACTCTGAATACTACTGACTAGCAAATGCTGCTTCTCATCTTTCAACGGAGGAAAGAAAAAGCTAGGGTAGCAGTAAGAGTTCTCTTATGAAAACTGAAGTTTCTCTATGAGCAATCACAAGACAGCTATTTTCTTGTCAATGGTAAGGAACTTGGGTTCCTCTTAAGTACAAAGTATAATCAGAAAGTGGAGTCAAGTTCAGTAAAGTGTATGACCCAAATAACTTTTACTTCCAGGTATTATTTAGGAAAACTATCCCCATTTTCTTCCAGAAGAAAAGGCAAGAACAAAGCCCTTTAGTGATTCTGATTTTTGAGCTTTGCTCCAAAGTGAGGAATTTACTACCTTCACCAGGCTGAGAGTGAAGGAGCTGGGAAGCAAATTTGAGTGGGGAGATAGGTAGCCATCTGCCAAAATGCCCACCCACCTACAGCCCTGTGTGTTCCTATGTAGCACCCTTGAACATAGCAACCCACAAGTAGAGAACCTAGAGGTAGGTGTGTAGAGCAGATGATCATGGCTGTTGATCTAATCAACTGTTCCATCTTCCTCCTTGCTGCTTGGGTCCTGTTGTAATTGTGTGTTTAGGAAAAGGGTTCTATCTCAGGCTTATATTGAGGTGATGGTGGAATTGTAAACAGTCGATCAGAAGTACAGAAAGGCTTAACTCTCTTGCTAGTGGTTAGTTTAGGCATGAGTATGTGATTTAGTCCTAAAACCTGAGAACAAATCTCCTGGGGAACTTTTGGGGAAGATCTCTCTTCATTCAACCAGAATGCTGTCAGCACAGAAAATCAGGCAACAAAGAGAGGAGGAAGAAAAGAAAAATGCCTTTGATGGTACCATTTGACACTGATTCAATGCTGAAAGCTTACAGGATTCTTTCCCCCATTTCTAAAAGATGATCGATCTCTTCCTTCTTTGTCTTGAAGTGAGATGTGTGTGTGTGTTTATACATAGTGTGGGAGTAGATCATAAGAGTTCAAATTGTGACATACATACTGTAGGAAGGAGCCCTTGAGTACATGCAAACACTGAAAACAATAAGAACATTCACTGGTCCCTCAAAGTAATGGAGACCAGCTACTGAATATAGCAGCATATCCGTTCAGTGGCCTCAAAATGGCCAGGTTAATGTACCATGAGGAGTAGGGACATGAGAAACACTAATTTGGACCAGATAACTAAACTTAGAGCCACAGAAAACTTAGAGCAAAATCTGAAGTTCATCTAAGTCATGAATGGGAACATTATGTTACTTGTGTATTAGAACTTGTCATAGGAGCATCTGTCAATGCACGAGAGAACAATCATCCGGCTTGGATACCTTCTACTATCCTCCTGGTCCACAAAAGGAACCAATATACTTTCTGCTTTAGAACTTTGACTACATCATCTAGTTAGTGTGTGATCATTAGACATAGCACCTGAAGTATCACTTTCAGGTAATTCTATCTACTGGTATCAGAGAGAAGCTTCCAAACCTACATTTTAAGACAAAGATTGGAGTATGGCAGGTTATTAAACCCCTAGAAATTGAAATGATAGACTTTTCAGCAAATCTTATTCTTTTTTTTAAGGATTTATGTATTTATTTATTTATTATGCATCCAACATTCTGCTTCAATGTACATCTGCATACCAGAAGAGAACACCAGATCTCATTACAGATGGTTGTGAGCCACCATGTGGTTTCTGGGAATTGAACTCAGGACCTCTAGAAGAGCAGCCAGTGCTCTTAACCTCTGAGCCATCTCCCCAGCCCCAGCAAATCTTATTCTAAAAATCAATAGTGATATTGCTATTAAAATTGTAATGCACCAGGCAGTGGTGGTACATGACTTTAATCCCAGCACTCAGGAGGCAGACACAGGTCTCTGTGAGTTCAAGGCCAGGCTGGTCTACAGAGTGCATTCCAGGACAGTCAGGGCTACACACAGAAACTCTGTGAGGTGGGGAGGAGCTGGGAGGGGTGTAGAGGGAGGGGAAACTATAATCAGGATATCTTGCATGAGAAAATAATCTTCAACAAAAGAAAAAGGGAAAAAATTGATTTTTGTTTTTGTTTTTGAGACAGGATCTCACTATGTAGTTTGGCTGTCCTAGAACTTGCTATGCAGACCAGACTGGCCTTGAACTCATAGTGATCTGCTTGCTTTTGCCTTTTGAGAGCTGGAGTTAAAGGTTTTTTGTACCAGGGCCTACACTGGTCTGCCCAGATTGGGGCCTAGAGCTGAAAGAAGTGGATACATGTCTCCATCTTTAACCCAGAAACCTTTTTGCAATTGATAACCATTTGCAAATACAAATTGTTCCCTTCATGGATTATCCTTCTCTATCTCTTCTGGTAAGTTTTAGTTCACAGTCTGCTTGGTCAGATCTTGGAATGGTGATACTTGCTGGATTTCTGGGGTTGGGGAGTGTCAGAGAGAGGGGAATAACAGCATACAAGTTTTCTGATATGAACAAGTGAGAAAAGAGAGGGGAAGGAAGGTTAATACAGAAGGAGGAGGAATGTGGCTAAAATAATAAGGATTTCTGAATCATGCTATCCAAAAATAAAATCCTATAATACACAAAACAAAGCTTTACAGATTCAAAAAGACTGAAATCCATCCTCCTATCTTATCTGACCACAATTCACTAAAACTGAAAATTGACAACCCCAAACAAACAAACATCTTTTAGAAAATATGCATACTCATTGAGATTAAGCAACTCATTACTGAAGGATGAATGGGCCAAAGAAGAAATCAAGAAAAAAATTTAAAAACTTCCTGGAACTAAATGGGAATGAAAACACAGCACAAAAAGACATCTGGGACACACTGAAAGCAGTCCTATGAAGGAAAGGTATAGCACTAAGTGTCTACATTCAAATTCATAAGAAGCACAAATGGATGACTTCATGATACAAATCAAGAATTTGGAAAAAAACAAATAAACAACAAACAAAATCCAAATCCAGCAAGAAACAATTTTTGTTTTTTTTTTTAATGCAGAGCAGAAATTAATTAATAGAAACTAAGAAAACAATCCAACAAATCTATGAATCTAGCACTGCTTCTTTGAGATTTAGCTCCCAAGTGCTAGGATGAAGGCATGCACCACTGAGCTTGGTACTTTGAGAAAATATGGATGTATGTTCATCACGGACATTGATCTATAATTTTCTTTTTTTTTGTTGTGTCTTTTATTCTTTTACATTTATTGATTTGGGGGTATGGCTTATTCTTCCTCCAAGGTTCTAAAAATACATCATTAAGTCATTTCTTTCAGATCTTTCTAAAATTTTAATATAGACATAGAGCTAGGAACTTCCATATTTATCATTTGGGGGGGTTGCTTCTTTTATTGCTAGTAATTGAACTCAGGGCACTGGTCTTACACTACCACTGAACAAAACCTCCATCATGACATTGAGCTAAATTTTAAGTTTATTAACCAGATTATAAACCAAATTGACCTAGCAGATATTGACAGAACATTTCACCCAAACACACACACACACACACACACACACACACACACACACACACACAAAACCCTTCTTCTCTGCATCTTATGGTTCTTTCTTCAAAATTTACAGCATACCTGGACATAATGCAAGGCTCAACAGATACAAGAAAATTGAAATAACTTCCTGTATCTTATCAGATTGCCACAAATTAAAGATGGATATCAACAACAATAGACCCAGCAGAAAGCTTCCATACTCATGATAATTGAAGCACTTTCCATGGAATGAAAAATGGTTCAAGACAGAAGTTCAAAAAAAATTAAAGACTTTCTAGAATTGAATGTAAATGAATCCACAATATAGCCAAACTTATGGGACACAATGAAAGCAGTGCTAAGGAAGTTCATAGCACGAAATGCCTGCATAAAAAACTGGAGTGATCTCATGCTAGTAACTTAAGGTCACACCTGAAAGCTCTATAACAAAAATAAGTAATCAAATCCAAGAGGAGCTGGTAGCAAGAAATGACCAAATTCATGGCAGACAAACCTTTATACAAATGTGGAGAGAGAGCATCCAAATTAACAAAGTCAGAAATGAAAAGAGGGACATAACAACAGACACCCAGGAAATGCAGAGAATCATAAGAACATGTTTTAAAAACCTGCACTCCACCAAATTGAAAAATATAAAAGAAATAGATAATTTTCTCCATAAATAACAGTTACCAAAGACAAATCAAGATCAGATAAGCAATTTAAATAAACCTATAACCCTTAGTGAAATAGAAGTAGTCATTAAAAGTCCCCAACCAAGAAAAGCCCACAGCAAGATGGTTTTAGTGCAAAAGTTGACCAGACTTTCAAAGAGTTAATGCCAATACTCCTCGAAATATTCCACAAAATAAAACAATAAGATACATTGCTCAACTCATTTTATGAGGCTACAGTTACCCTGATACCCAAATCACAATAAAAACTCAACAAAGAAAGAGAATAACAAACCAATTTTTCTTGTGAACATAGATGCAAAAATACTCAGTAAGATACTTATGAACCAAATCCAAAAATATATCAAAAAGTTGTCTACTATTAACAAATAGACTTCATTCCAGGGATGAAGAGATTGTTAATTATCTAAATATCTATAAATTTAATCCACCATATAAACAGAAATAAAAAACCCTATATTATCATCTCATTACATGCAGAAAAGGCCTTTGACAAAACTCAACACCTCTTCGTGAATTAAGTTCATGAAGAGATTAAAGATACAATGGACACATTTAAGCATAATAAAGGTAATTTATAGCAAGTACATAGCAAACAAATTAAATGGAGAGACACTCAAACCAATTCCACTAAAATCAGGAACAAGATAAGGTTGTCCACTTTCTCCATGCTGTTAATAACACTTGAGGTCTTAGCTAGAGCAATAAAACAACTGAAGGAGATCAAGGGGTACAGATGGAAGGGAAGGAGTCAAAGTATCTTATTTGCAGATGATGCGATAGTATATGTAAGTGACTCTAAAAATTTCACTGGGGAACTCCTACAACTGACAAACACTTTCAGCAAAGTAACTGGTTAGAAAATTCATTCACAAAAATCAGTAGCCCTCCTATATACAAACAACAAATGGACCGAAAAAGAAATCAGGGAAAAACCTTTCACAAGAGCCTCAGATAACATAAAATATCCAGCGGTAACTCTAACCAAGTAAGCAAAAAACCTTCTATAATGTGGGATGTCTTTATGCTGTGAATAAAGGACTGTTTTGGCCAATGCCAGGCTTCTTAGAAGTAGGCAGAGAAATCGAAGCATAGATAGGGGGAAGGAGGGCAGAGTCAGGGAGAGATGCAATCCAGCCACCCAAGAATCAGCATGTAAGGTAACACAGGTGAGCCACGGGCCACATGGCAGACAGATTAATGGATACAGGTTGAATTAAAATGAAAGAGCTAGGTAGCAATGTGCCTAAGCCATAGGCCAAACAACATGAAATTAATATAAGCATCTGTGTGTTTCTTTGGGAATTTGATATCGTTGGTCCAGATAAGCAGTGGTGGGCAGATCTGACCTATGGGGCTAGTCTGGGCCAGAAACCACTTTCTACAGTTGGTGCTCAATGTGGGTATATAAATGATTTTTAAAAGATAAATTATTAAATTTACATTGACCCAAAAATCAGATGTTAATCTCAAAATATTTTACATTGGTATAGATTTTGGCTTATTTATATAAATTTAAGGTCAATTTTGTTACGCTATATATATATTTTTCTACTCTTGTTTATGGTATGATGTTTATGTAACTCATTTAAAATTTTAATACATAATTAAAAATGCAGATTAATAATAATCTACGATAACCAAACTTATAGTCATGTTAGTTAGATTTTTCAGTATAAAAAGATATATTTCAATTAGATGAATAATCTTCAAACACTTCAAAGACCTACAAAATATAACATTTAAAATATTTAAAACTTTTCTAGACAGTGAGACAAGACTGCTCCTGGCAGCACCAATCTACTTCAAGAAAATGATAGGCATTAAAAAAAAAAACTCCTTATAAAATTTACTTTCTTTGTGGCAACAGTTATCCACTAGACAAAAAACTATTCTTATATTGACTGCTTGACAATATGCTGTATAAACAAGACATACAGGTTCCATAAGAAAATGATCTCTAAACTCTGACAAAAAAAGCTGAGATGGTCCTTCAAGTTTCTGCTTCATAGAAAAAAACTGCCAGACATCCTTCAAGATACACAAAATAGCAATTGACAAACTATGCCAAAATGGGCAGAGAAGTCCTTCAGGTTTCTTGCTTTACTAAAAATATGCCAGAGACTCTAGGCCTATAAGCTAAAAATAGATGCCCCACTGTTACAAAAAACTTTAAATGACTGTCCAAGCAGAAAGGTGTCATCTCTGTCATTTCTAGATTTTGGAAGTGTCTTGCACTTCCTGTTTACTCAAATAATATATCCTTTTGTGGTCTTTGATGTAGTTGAAGATTAGATAGTCATAGGTATAGTTTTCTTAGTTATTTAAAAAGGTATATTAATTAGATATGAAACTTTAGACTCACAAAGATAAAGTAGATGATAGAATATTTAATTTTGTTAAATACAAATAGACCAGCTATTGTAACAATAATTCTTGCTTGATAGCTGTTTTGTTATATGTAATTTTGCTATGTTGAAATTGAAACCTTCCTTTTTGATTAAACAGAAAAGGGGAAGTGATGTGGGATGTCTTTATGCTGTGAATAAAGGACTGTTTTGGTCTATGTCAGGCTTCTTAGAAGTAGGTGGGGAAATCAGAGCATAGATAGGGGAAAGAGGGTGGAGTCAGGGAGTGATGCAATCCAGCTGCCCAAGAATCAATGTGTAAGGTAACACAGGTGAGCCACAGGCCATGTGGCAAGACAGATTAATGGAAATGGGTTGAATTAAGATGAAAGAGCTAGCTAGCAATATACCAAGCTATAGGACAAACAACATAAAATTAATATAAATGTCTGTGTGTTTCTTTAGGAGTTTGAGATTGCTGGTTCAGATAAGCAGCGGTGAACAGATCCAAATTGTGGGGCTAGTCCAGGCCAGAAACCACTTTCTACACTTGTATACTAAAAACTTCAAGTGTTAGAAGAAAAAAAATAGAAAAATGTATCAGAAGATGGAAAGATCTCTCATGCTCTTGGGTTGGTAGGATCAACAGTAAAGCAATCAACAGATTAAATGAAACCACTATCAAATTTCCAACACAGTACTTCATAGACATTGAAAGGATAATCTCCACTTCATATGAAAACACAAAGAACCACAATAACAAAAATAACCCTGAATAATGAAGGAACTGCTGGATGTATTACTATCCCTGGTTGAAAGTTGCACTACAGAGATATAGCAATAAAAACATCATGGTATTGGCAAAAAAGACATGCCTATCAATGGAATTGAACTTAAGACCCAGACATAAATTGATACATTATGGACACCTGACTTCTTACAAAGCAGGTAGAAGTACACTTGCAAAAGACAGCATCTTCAACAAATGGTGCTGGTCCAAATGGACAGCTGAATGTAGAGAGTGCAAATAGATCTCTATCTATCACCCCACACAAAACTCAAGTCCAAGAAGATCAAAGACCCCAACAGCCAGATACTGTGAAACTGAGAGAAGAGAAAGTGGGGAATAGTCTTCAACTTACTGGTACAAGGAAACAATTAGCACTATCACTCAAACTACTTTGAGATTCTGTCTTGTACCTGTTAGAATGTCTAAGATCAATAACACAAGTGACAGCACATGCTGGGGAGGATATGAAGCAAGGGAACACTCTTTCATTGCTGCTGGGAGGGAAATTTTATGCAGTCCCTATGGAAATCTGTATGATGGTTCTTCAGAAAGTTGGAAATTGATCTACTTCAAGACTCAGCAGTATCAAGACGCAGCTGTAGCACTCTTGGGCACATACCCAAAGGATATTTCACCACAAGGGCACTTGCTTGATCATGTTCTTTGCTACTTTATTCACAATAGCCAGAAATTGCAACCCTGGAGTTTCCTCAACAGAAGAGTGAAAAAAGAAAACATGGTACATTTACACATGGAGCATTACTCGGCTCTTTAAAAAATGACAGTGTGAAATTTGCAGGAAAATGGATGGAATTAGAAAAAAAAATTCTGAAAAGGTAACCCAGCTCAAGAAAGATAAATATGGTATGTATTCGCTTATATGTAGATATTAGCTATTAAATAAATAATAAACAAGCTAGAATCCATAGTCTCAGAGAGGTCAGGTACAGAGGAAAGATTTGTGGGGTGGGGGAACATGGATCTTCTCAGAAGGGGTAAATAGATTTCATGGGTAGATGGTAGATGGGGTTGATGGAGGGAATTCAGGAAGAGACAGCTAGAACTGAGGGGGGTGTTTGAGGCGTGGTATAGAAGCATACAGTAGAAACTTCCTAAAGTGTGTGAATGTAATCCTAATGATGTCTCCAAATAATAAGGGAGATGGAGTCCCAGCCGCCTGTCTCTGTTACCAAATGAAGCTTCTAGTACCCGGGACTGAGTTATATCTAATTGAGTTGTTGGCCAAAGGGTCTCATGGAAATCCCCAAACAACCCAGGTGATTGCCAAGAGAATAGGTTGTTCTCCACAAAGAAACAGCAAGGCCCCTCTGCTGAAGATAATACTCACACAATTCATTGAATGTGGAGTTGTCAAGCTGGTGCCTACACAGAGCCTTCACCCCCATCTTCTAGTGTCTTTGGTACAGGAAGGTACTCTGAAGGGTACTGAGAGACATGGAAACACCAGCCCATCCACAAAACCTCTGATTTACAATCAGTCCTGCCTGCAACATACGTTAGAGTAATGGTGTCACAAAACTTGGAGGAAGTAGCCAATCAGTGTCTTATTTGACATAAGGCCCACTCTATGAGATGGAACTTATAGCTGACACTGCTAGAACCAGATACCAGGTAGCCCAGAGACCTATGGCAAAACCAAATCCTACTGGTTTACAAAAAGTAACAATAAAATGACTCCTAATGATATTCTGATATACTCATAGATTCAGTCACCATCAGAGAAGCTTTCTCCTGCAGCAAATGGGAACAATACAGAAACTCACAGCCAGACATTATACAGAGTGAGAGACCTTGAAACGCTCAGCCCTAAATGAGATGTCTCCATCAAATTCTTCACCTCAGAGCTCATAGAAGAGGAGGCAGAAAGAGTGTAAGAGCCAGAGGGCATGGAGGACACCAGGAGGACAAGGCCTCTGAATCGACTGTGCAAAGCTCATGTGAACTCACAGAGGCTTAAGGAGTAACATGGGGCCAACACAGGCCTACACCAGCTCCTCCATATATATTATAACTTTCAATTTAGTATTTTTATGGGACACTTTGGTTTGTGAACAGTGGATCTCTGATTCTGGTGCCTTCTCTTGGGCTCTTTTCCTTTTGTTGGTTTGCTTTATCCAACTTCAATGTGATAGTTTCGTTATATTTTACTTTGTTAAAAATAAAAAAAAAAACCCATCCCAAAGCAATTTCACAATGAATTTATCTTTTTTTAAAAAAGTAGTTTCATAGTTTTGGATCATATATTTGGTCTTTTAGTTTACTTTGAGTTACTTTTCATGTGTAGTAAAAAGTAGGGGGTCTAGTTTCATAATTCTTTTTGGAAAGGGTCTCACTGTGTAGCTATGATTGATTTACATTCTGATAAGGCTGGCCTTGAATTCAGAGATCTCCTAGTCTGCTCCTGAGTTCTGGGATTAAAGACACGCATCACTATGCCCAGTGAATACTCAGTGATTAGCCTGACATGTTTATGTGAATATCTAATATATCCATGTAGTGATTGAAGAGAGTGCCCTCTCCTTGGTGAACAGTATTTTTAAAACACTTTTCTCACACATTTTAAATTAGAATTCCACCATTTTCACCCTTTTCTCTCCACCTTCCAATTCCTCCCAGATACCCTCCTTCCAACTCCTTTCAAGGCCTGCCCCACTCTTTTGCTTTGATTATTATTGATACACCCCTCCCCCACACGCACACACAGACACACAGACACACAAACACAGACACAGACACACACACACACACACACACACACACACACACACACATGTCAACATTGCCATCTGAGTCAATTTCTGTTGTTTGTGTGTATCTGGTTTCAGAGCTGACTGTTTTCTGTTAGATAATCAGTTAGGGGGCTCATCCCTACAAGGGTTAATTCTCTCTCTCCCAGCAGTAGTTAGATGCCTATAATTCTTCGTTTAGGGGTGAAACACCCTCACCTGGTGAAAATCCCCCTCTTAGTTGTTAGAATGCCTGTTGATATGGATATTATTCCAGTCTTGTGCATGTGGCCATTTCATTTTTTTTTGTTTTGTTTTGTTTGAGACAAAGAATTTCTATGTCACCCTGGCTGTCCTGGAACTCACTATATAGTCTGTCTAGGCTGGCCTTAACTCACAGAGATCCATCAATGCAGCCATTGCTAGCAGAGACTATTTCACAGCTTTATTCCTGCTCTTCTGGCCCTTCCAATTCTTCTGCCTCCTCAACGTTCACTGAGCCATACATAGATACATGAGCTGTGACGTTATTATAAGTACTCACTGCGGTCTGGGCTCCTGATGACCATTTGACTTTTGTATTGTGTCCAGGGTAAATAATAAATAATAGGATTCCTTGAGGATTTAGCAAATAACCTTAGTATTCTTCGGCCCTTGTTCCTCCTTCTGTATTGACTTCCCTCCTCCTCCATAGGTGGAATCCTCTCCCTCATTTTTCAATTTCACACTTCGTATCTCCTGTACTGGCTTCTCAAGTTTCCCCTGAAACCTCTCCCTCTGGTTTCTTTATGCTTTCCTGCTTTATGTAGTTATTCATGTAGTATGCTCACATATGGATTTTGAATCTAGAACTGCAGATGAGAGAGAACATGTGACATTTGTCTTTATGGGTCTGGGTTACCTCACTCAGTAGATTTCCTAGGTCTATCTATATACATATAAATTTCATGTTTTCATCTATTTGTCAGTTGAAGACATTTAAATTGTTTCTATCTTCTGGCTTTTGTTACTAGAGTAGCAATGAACTTGGCCGAACAAGTAAAAGTATAGTAAGATAGTCCTTTGGGTATATGCTAATGAGTGATATAGCTAGGTTACATAGTAGCTCTACTTTTAGCTTTTTGAGACTTCTCTACACTGATTCCCATTATTGAGTTATGTTTGGTCCTGCAATTATACATGCATTGTCATAGCTGACCTCTGGGCAATGCTTGAGGACATTTCATTCTTAATACTTCCTTCTCAGCAGCCCCTTTCTTTACCAATTGAACTATCTAGCTGGACAGACAATTAATGATCTTTTTGATTTTTTTTCTTTAATTTACTTTCCAACTACTTTGTTGAGAATTTTTGCAACTATCTTCTTTAAGGAAATTTGTTTATATTTCCTATTTTGTTTCATTTTATCTGGTTTGGGTACCAGGGCAATGTAAAAAGAGGCCCCTAGGACCTTCCCCACCAGAACACCCATAACACCCATTCTCCTTGATAAGCTTCCCCAGTATTAAGCCTCCTGGTGCCATACTTACACTCCCAGGCCTTTTTTTTTTTTTTGGTTGGAAAACTCATTCAACAGGTTTGCCTAGTGAATGCCCTCTCCACACCCCAGGCCTAGCTCCAGGCATGCAGTTCCTGCACTGGTGGTGCAGCCTGAGGCAGAATAGACTCCCACATCAAACACAAAAGTCAATGAAAGGAATCCACATATCCAGGTCATAGTGCAAGCCCACAAATAATATGAAAATTCAAGAAATTATGACCTTTCACTCAGCACTTACTAATTCTATAAAATGTTCTTTAATGAAAAGTACCTAGATGAATCCCACACAGATACAGACTTAGAAGAACAATCATAAATTTTATCAAAGAATTCAAAGAGTTTGAAGAAGATACAAATACCTTGATGAACTTAAAGAGAGTAGTAATAAATGGCTAAGTGATGTCCGAGAAAATTAAATCTATGGCTAAATAAACGGATGCAGATAATCTAGGGTTTGAAATCAGAATTCAGTAAAGAGATGGAAATATCGCAGGGAACTCAAGCTGAAATAAAGACAAGTGAAAACATAATAACTCAATTAGAAAAAGGAAAACGTTACCAGCAGAATGAGTAACAAAAGATATAATATCAGAACGTGAAGATAAAGTAGATTCGTTGGATCACTCAAATAAAAGTATTACAAAATAAATTGTATGAAAGAAACATGGAGCAAATGTGGAACACCATGAACAAAACCAAATCTTTGAATTATATGCACAAGTGAGGAAAAGAATTCCAGATCAACGACATAGACTAGGTCTTCAATAGAATCATAGGAAAAAAATCCCCAAATTAAAAAGAAAGACATACCCATACAAATACAAGAAGCACATAAAACATCAAGTAGGCAGGACCAGAAAATAAACATCCAAAGGCATAAAATATATAAACACTAAATGTACAGACCAAAGAGAAGGTATTGGAAGCTTAAAAAAAATACATAATCTCTCTCTCTCTCTCTCTCTCTCTCTCTCTCTCTCTCTCTCTCTCTCTCTCTCTCTCACACACACACACACACACACACACAACCCATCAGAACAACAGCTGATTTCCCAATGGAAAGCCAGAGAGCTTTCTCTACATCAAGCCAGCTAGGATTAATAATAGTAACTTTAGGTATTAAGCAACCTTACCTAGCCTTTCTCCATATTTGTATGCACACATATTTTAAGATCATGCTTTTTATATGCTCTGGAGCTATTATTCACAGCCTAGGAGACGAACAAGACATTCAAAAAATTGGTGATTTATCAAAACCTCTACCATTTACATCATCATCACCATTGACACTCTAGCCCTCACAGGAATACCATTCCTCACAGGATTTTACTCCAAAGACCTAATCATCAAAGCAGCTAACAGGAGCATACCAGTGCCTGAGCCATTTTAATTACATTACTTGCCACCTCGCTAACAGCCATATACAGCATATGGATTGTCTATTTTTCCTCCATAACTAAACGTCACTTCCCACTCCTCATATATATTAATGAAAATAACCCTCAACTTATAAATCCCATTAAACACTTAGCATACTGAAGTATCCTAACCGGATTCCTTATTCCCATAACATTCCACTAACCAACACCTAAGTTAGAACTATACCCTGATACCTTAAAATTACAGCCATTTTAGTTACTACCACAGGTTTTATAATTGCGCTTGAACTTAACAAACTAACAATCTTACACCAAATAAACCTTCCCCAAGCCTTCTATTCTCCACATTGCTAGGCTATTTTCCTACCACAATAGACTGACTAATTCCAAATAAAACTCTAAAAATAAGTTTCAGTACAGCTCTAAGCCATATGGGCTTACTTTGACTCGAAAGAGCCATCCTCAAAGCCACATCAACCACACGCACTATTACCTCAAAAACCTTAAGCAACCAAAACGGCTTACTCAAACTTTACTTCTTTGTAGTAAGAGGTTTCTGGCCCGGACTTTTGGGCCTAGCCTCAGGGTCCTCAGGGTTTAGACCCGCAGACCCACAGACCCGCAGAGACACACAGATGCTTTTGGCCAACCAGCACTTTTTATTAAACTCATAGGCAGGACAGTTCTTTACAATGTAACATCATAAATCCACTACATTTCCTATCATTTCTAATTACATTATTATTTCTACCAATTCTCCTACTTATTTAACCTCCTTGAGTAACCTCAATAATAATAAAAACTCCTATAAATAAAGTTCAATCTGACACTACTATTCATCATGCAGAACAACCATATAAAGCAGTTACTGTACTGCACCCCTCCCCTATTAACTCTAATTAATTATTATCATAAAGCACTCATCCCCCCATACTATTTACATTTAATGCCACTGCCACTCCATTATATTCTTCAGCAGCAACCAGCACTCCAGCTTCCAATAGCACACCCACAATCCTAACTAAAAATATTTATCAACTAGATATTCATGTCTCAGGATATTCCTCAGTAGATATAGCAGTAGTATAACCCAAAACTACAAGTATCCCATCTAAATAAATTAAAAATATTATAAACTCTAAAAATGACTCACCAAACCCTAACAATGCTAAACAATCCGGACACCTACTAACAATTAAACATAGACCCCCATAAATAGGTGAAGGCTTTACTGTAAGTTCTAAAAGACGACCGACAGATGTTGGGCTGGAGAGGTGGCTCAGCAGTTAAGAGCACTGGCTGCTCTCCCAGAGGACCCGTGTTCAATTCCCAGCAACCACCATGGCAGCTCACAACTGTCTGTAACTCGAGTTCCAGGGGACCAAAAACCTAATGGCAAAACACTACTGCACATTAAGAAACAAACAAAAAGACCACAGAGTCAGGTAATGGTGGTATGTGGCTTTAATCCCAGAACTCAGGCAGAGTCAGGCAGCTAATGTCAACTTAAACTACTGTACCCAGCCAAACTATCTACCATAGCTGACGGAGAAAGAAAAACTTTCTTTTAATAAACATGTTAAAAGAATTCATGTCAACCATACCAGCCATACAGAGAATACTAAAATTAATACTTTAGAGTGAAGCCAGGAATAAATATAGTAATGGAAAAAAATGAATCTATAATCACTGAAATATAAAGCAAGACTAAGCATATAAACAAAAAATAAAATATTAAAATTACAGCAGTCCACACACATCTTTCAATAATAACTTTAAACATTAATGACTTCAACTCACCAATGGAATGTTACAGGTTAGGTGAAAGGATTAAGTAACAAAAATCTATGTTTTGTTGTCTACAAGAAACTTATCTTACTATTAAAGAGAAACAAAACCATAAAATGAAACGTTTAAAAATAAGCATTCCCAGAAAATGAGACCAGGAAGCAAGAATATTGTTTTCTAATATCTGACAAAACAAACTTCAAATTAAAACTAATCTGAAGAGCCAGGAAGTGGTGGCATAGGCCTTTAATCCCAGCACTTGAGAGGCAGAGGCAGACAGAACTCTGTGAGTTCGAGGTCACCCTGGTCTACAGAGTGAGTTCCAAGACAGTCTCCAAAGCTACACAAAGAAACCCTGTCTTGAAAAACACAACAACAACAACAAAATCCAAAAAAAAAAAAAAAACTAATAAGAAGAGATAAAGAGGACACTTGATTCTTATCAAGGAAACAATTCACAAAGACATTTCAACCCTACACACATGTATGCCAAATTCTGGTGCACTTATTTTCTCAAAAAGCATACTGCTAGGTTTGAGACATAAATGCACTCTAGCTCAACAGCAGGTGATTTCAATATTCCAATTTCCCCAGTAGACAGGTTACCTAGATGAAGGATAAACAGGGAAACATTGGAATTAAGGGTATCCCACCCAAACCGTAAAATAATTCATGTTCACACAAAGCACATAGAAGCTTCCCTAAAATAAACCACGTTAGAGGACACAAAACACATCCTAAAAGATTAAGAATATGTAAAATAACTATGTCTTATCTGACCATAATATAATGAAACTTAAACAGCAAACAATTCTTTATTAATCACAGAAATTCTTAGAGATTAAGCAACACGTTAATGAATGATGAATGGATCAAAGAAGAAATCAATAAATAAAATGTTAAAGTCCTGTGATTAATGAAAATGACCACATAATACAACAAAACCTCAGGGGAACATTAAAGGCAATCATAAGAGGGAAATTTAGAGCTGTAAATACCTATATTACAAAATCAGATAGAAACTGGGCACTGGTGGCACATGCCTTTGATCCTTCCACTAGGGAGGCAGAGGCAAGCATATCTCTGGGTTCGAGGCCAGCCTGGTCTACAGATCGAGATTCAGGGCAGCCAGGGCAGTTACACAAGGAAACCCTGTCTCAAAAAAACAAACAAAAAAAGTCAGAGATGGGTATGGTAGCATGTCTTTAACTCCAGAACCCAGGACCTATACAGAGATAGGTGAATCTCTGTGAGTTCAAGGCAATCCTGATTTACATATAGAGTTTCAGGCCAGCCAGATTGACACAATGAGACACTGTCTCAAAAACAAAAACAAAAATATAAAATTCAGAAAGAGCACAAATAAGTGACTTACTGGTACAACTCAAGAATTTCAAAAAACAACAAACCCAAATCAAATCAAGACAGCAAGAAATAATAAAAAACCAGAGCAGAGACTGATGGAATAGAAACGAAGAAAATAATAAATCAACAGTGTAAGTATATTGGAATTTAAGAATACAAATAAAAAAGAAAACAGTAGCCATCTTTTGCTGCCTTCAAGAAACACACCTTAGGGTAAAAGGTTTTCAAGTAAAGGGAAATAAGAAACAAACAGGTATAACTATTCTAATTTCTAACCAAATCGACTTAAAACCTACACTAGTTGGGTGAGATAGAGGATTAGTTCACATTCATTAACAGAAATATCCACCAACAGGGCATTACAATCCTAAGCTTATATACACAAAACACAGAGGCACTCAATTTCTTAGAAGAAATAATTTTAGATATACAATAACAGATTAACATAAGCACACTGGTAATGGTAATTTCAAGACCTCAATCTCATCAATATGCAGGTCATCCAGAAAAAAGAAAAAAACTAAATAGAGAAACTTTGGAGTTAAATGACATAAGAAATCAAATGGAACTAACAGATCTAATAAAACATCCGAACTCTAAATAATACATATTCTTTTCAGTATCCCATGGAACTTTCTTCAAAATCAACTACATATTAGGACACAAAGCAAGTCTCAACAAGTAAAATTGAAATCACAGCCTGTGTTGTAGTCGACCCCGATGGATTAAAGGTGGATACTAACAGCAACAGAAACTATAGAAAGAACATGGATTAGGTAGGGCTCTCTAAAGAATGACTAGAATGTGTGAACAGGCATATATGTGGGACTTAGTAGGGTGGCCTGTACGCTTGTCCAACAATAGCTGTTTCCCAGAGGAAGGGTCAGGAATTTTCCAGTTCTCTAAGTTGATGAGGCAAAATGTCTCAGAAACCCCAATCTGGTGCTGGGGTGCTGAAGAAGTCCCAGAGAGCCTGTGTCATAATCTTAAAGAAGTAGATTTTAATATCAGGAAAGGAATGTCTTGGCCGCATGGTAGATGAGCTTGCCAGCAAGAACGAGGGCAAGCAGGCAAAAAGCAAAAGTTTCCTTCTTCCAGGCATGCATGGCTTTTTATGTGGACTGACACCAGGAGGCGTGGCCCAGATTTGGGGTGCATCCTCCAACTGCAAATGATCCAATCAAGAAACTGTCTCACAAGCATACCCCGCTGCTTGGGTTTTTAGTTGATTCCGTGTGTAGTCAAATTGACAGCCAAGGTTAGTCATCACAAATCAACCCATTATCAGCTTGACATACAATCATCATATGTCATGATTAATTTCCAAATAAAAAGAATAACAGATCATAATTCTGTCTAACGTGATGTAACTCCCTACATACAAGCACAAATGCACTATATATTTGAGAATGGATGTCAATGTTTCTTAAGGAATGCTTAGTCTTCGAGCATCTCATAAAATTCATGTTATCTCAGATATATTATACAATGTGATAAAGAAATAGAGGAAAGGAAATACAAATATTTGCTTAGTATGGACAAACACATTTTAACAAAATACGATAGAAACACACATGCCCATTACAATCCTCACATTTACAGTGGTCATGTGACCTTAGCCGGTGTTATGTATATATACCTTCTGCTACTCATGTTCTATAATTCCTCTACCCTTTAGTGAGCACTTCAGTAGTTCTGGCTCTTTTCCTGGAGCAGTGATACATACCTTCATTCCTGAAGGGTCTGTGCCCTTTAACAACCTGCCTTGATAGGGTGTTTAATTTCCCATTGATTTTAATCACAGGGCAGGGTAGCACCGAGACATACCCTAAAAGATCTCCGGCACCCCAGACATAAACTATCTTACCTCCATTGTGGAGAAGCAGACTAATTTCCCTCTGGAAATAGGAATCAATCATCCCTCCTAAGACTATCATCTCATTCTTAAGAGAATCAGAAGTCCAAAGTAGTCAGAGTGATGTCTGAGTCAATAGAATGTTTTCTGTGTCTCCTAGCAAGAATGCTCCTTACTCCCCACCCCCATCCCCATTCGGAACTAATACTTCTAGGCTAATAGAACTTAGAGTCACAGGAACAAGAAACAAAGATTTTCCTAGTGGGTCACTAGGGGTGATAACGAATGGAATCATTCCCATTTTTGCCCCTTGATTTCTGGACCCATGAATACTGACTAAAGGAGAAACCATATTGGATGCTGATTCAAAGCATAAACTGCCTGTCCTAGCCCTCCAGGCTGTTGCCATCTAATTGATACTGTATCTTCAAAAGGACATTCCATCATTCCAAGCAAGCCAGTTGCTTTAGGGTAGTGGAGGCATATAGCAAGACTAGTAGATTACATGAACATTGGCCCACTTTTCCACTTCTCTGGCTGTGAAGTGAATTCTTTATCAGAAGTAATGCTATGTGGAATACTATGATGAGGAGTGAGGCATTTTATAAGTCCATGATGGTAATTTTGGCAGAAGTTCCAGGAAAGACAAATCTGTAACCCGGAAGTCCAAACCATTGTTCTTTCCATGAAGGAAGTGGTTCAATGTAGTCAACCTTCTACCAGGCTGCTGACTGGCCACCCTTGGGAATGGTGTCACATTGGGGGCTCAGTGTTGGCCTTTACTGATGGTAGATCAAATATTCAGCAGGAGCTGTAGCCAGATCAGTTTTGGTGAGTGGAAGTTCACATTGTTGAGATCATGGATAACCTCCATCTCTGCTACCATGGCCACTTTATTCATGAGCCCATTGGGCAACGACAAGGATATCTGGGAAAAGAGTCTGACTGTCCACAGAATGGGTCAGCCTATCTACTTGATTATTGAACTCCTGAAGTCACCTTTTGGTGAGCATTTACATGGGATACAAATGTCTCCACATCCTTTGTCCATTTAGAGAGATCTATTCACATGCTTCTTCTCCAGATGTCTTTCTCATCAATTTTCCAATCATGTTCTTTCTGAACCCCTGGCCATCCAGGCAATCCATGGGCTACACCATGACTTGATGAACAATCATACCTCTAGAAGTTTCTTCTTCCAATCAAAATGTGTAACCATGTGCATCACCCAAGGTTCTTCTCACAGTGAAGATGTACCTTCACCTATGTCTTCTAGGGTTGAACCAGAAAGCTATTGTAATGTTGCAACTGTCCACTTCTGGGTGGTGTTGCATAATGTGCAGAACCCTCATTAAATCAATCCCCAGTCTTCTCCTCAGTTGATCATAGGGCATGGCCCAATAGGCTATAGGCCCATGTTTGGGAGCAGAGGGCAATGTAACAGCAGGAGAAACCAGAGGCATTTGGGAAACTTCTTCATATGACTTGCTTTTGCCTTTGGGACCTGCTCAGGACTATCACATATATGCCACTTTCATTTGATGGTGGATTACTGCTGTATCATTTGGTGGATCGAGAAGTACATAACTCATGATGGGCAGCTCAGGTCGTATGGTAACTTGGTGGCCATTGTCAAATGTTTAGTTTCTCCTAAGAGTTGTCTCTCAAAGGGAGAATAAAGCACTATTCTGAAATTCTAAAAGATCTCTGTGATTCACCTATAGGAGCCTGTCAATGACTCCAAATAGCATTCCTACCTGCCACCAACACCTAAAGTCCCATCAGGTCTGCTGGATCATATGGTCCAAGTGGTAGAGCAGCCTGCACAGCAGCCTGGACCTGTTGAAGAGCCTTCTTTTGTTCCCACGCAAAGCTAGTAAGTAGCTTTATGAATCACTTGGTATATGGGCCAGAGTAACACACCCAAGTAAGGAATGTGCTGTCTACAGACTCTATAAGTCCAGTAAGCATTGTGCTTCTTTCTGGGTGGTGGGAAGAGCCAGGTGCAGTAACTTTTCCTTCACCTTGGAAGAAATATCTCTGCATGGCCCATACCACTGGACTCCTAAGAATTTCAATGAGGTAGAAGGCCTTGAAATTTGGTTGGATTTGTTTCCCATCCCCTGATGTGAGTAGGCATTATCAGCAAGTCTAAAGAAGTTACTGCCTCTCGATCATTTTGTTCAGTCAGCCTAATGTCATTAACGTATAGGACAATTGTAATATTTTAGGGAAGAGACAGAGGATCAAGATTTCTTACACCTAAGATACAACACAAAGCTAGATAGTTAACATACCCTTGTTGTAAAACTGTAAAGGTATACTGATGGCTTTGCTAGCTGAAAGCAAATGGCTTCTGGTGGTCCATATGAGCAGGTACTGAGAAAAAGGAATTTGTTGTATCAATAGCTGCATACCATGTATGAGGAAATGTGTTAATCTGCTCAAGTAAGTATACCACATCTGGCACATCAACTGCAATTGGAGTCACTTATTTATTAACTTTGTGATAGTCAACTGTCATTTTCCATGATCTTCTGTCTAGGCCAAACAGGTGTTAAAAGGAGATATGGTGAGAATTACTACCTTAATTTCATAAAAGAAATACTATTAGATTAAATGACATCATAAATCAAATGGACCTAATAAATTTCAACCTCAAACCCAAACATTGAAGATTAGACCTTCTTCTCAGCAGCCCATGGAAATTTCTCCTAAACTACCCACATATTAAAACACAAGCAAGATTATGTCTGACTACAATGGAATAAAGATATATATATTAACAGTAATAGAAAATACAAAAAAATACACAAACTATTGGAAGCTAAAGAAAATACTAGAAAATGGTAACCAGTTCAAGGAAGAAACAAAGAGTAAATTAAAAAATTCTTATAATGAAAATACAACATAACAAATCTATAGGATACAGTGAGGACAGTCTTAAGAAACATTTACAACACTAAATGCCTATACCAACGAGTTTTGATAGGTTTCAAAATTAAAGTTAAGAATACAAATGGATACCTTGGAAAAAATAACAAATAACAAATCCAAAAAGGAGCTAGAAATAGATATCAAAAGTAGCATTAAATCAAACTTAATGAGATATAATCAAATAACACAAAGAATCAATGAAACAGAAAGTTGGTTCTTTAAAAGGTTTAACAAATCTTTCCCAAACTAACCAAAAAGAGAATACAAGTTAATAAGCATTTCAACAAATATTAAGAAAATTCAGAGATTCATTTTGACATACTTTAAAATCTTATATTCCATAAAACTGAGAAAGTTAAAAGAAATAGAGGAATTTCTAGATATGCATGACTTACCAAAACTAAATCAAGACAAAACAAATACTTTAAATAGACTCATGATGTCTAATAGTATAGAAGTAGTCACTGACATTTTCCCAACTAAAAAGGTATAAAGAGGTTGAGAATTTAGCTCAGTTGTAGAGCACTTGCCTAGCAAGTACAAGGTCCCAGGTTCAGTCCTCAGCTCAGAAAAAACTATAGAGAAAGGAAGGAAGGAAAGAAGGAAACAAGTAAGTAAGGAAGGGAGGGAGGAAGGAAGGGAGGAATGAAGGAAGGGAGGGAGGAAGGGAGGGAGAAGGAAGGAAGGAAGGGAGGAAGGGAGGAAGGGAGGAAGGAAGGGAGGAAGGGAGGGAGGAAGGGAGGAAGGAAGGAAGGAAGGGAGGGAGGAAAGAAAGCAAGTAAGTAAGGGAGGGAGGAACTGGAGGATCTAGCTCAGAATTTTATTAGACCTTCAAAGAACTCACACCACTACTCCTAAAATTATTCTACAAAACAGAGAAGGAAGGAACATTTTCAAATGTTTTGATGAAGTCTGTAATGGGATTGTGTTACATTGTAAATAATTGTCCTACCCTAGCTTAATAAAAACACTGGGCCAGAAACATAATGCAAAAAAAGCCAATAACATGCTGACACAAAACCTAGACAAACACCCAACAGTAACAAAATTATCAGCCAGTGTCTCTGAGGAACAGGTACAGAAAGATTCTGAGTAAAGTACTTGGGAGCCAAATTCAAGGACACATTAAAAAAATTATTTACCATGGCCACTTTAGCTTCATTCCAGAGATACAAGAATATGACATATGGCAATTAATAACCATACTTCCCAACATAAATAGAATGAAAGACAGAAACCATATGATGACCTCACTAGATGCAGAAAAGGCTTTTGACAAAATCAGTGTCACTTCATGACAAAAGTCCTAGAGAATCTAGCACTCAACCTAAAAAGGCACTATATATCAACCCACAACCAATATCTTGCTAAATGTAGAAAAATGCACATCATTTCCACCAAAGTAAAAACAACTCAAGGCTGCCTATTTTCTCCCTCCTGCTCAACATAGTACTGGAAGTCTTTTAAAAAAACTGTACAATATAATTTGATCATATTCTTCACCCTCCCCAAACTCCTCCAAGATCCTCCCCACTTCCCTACTCACTCAGCTTTATGTTATTTCTCTTACTTCATCTTAGAAGAGATACACAGAAACAAAAGTCAAAGTGAACCAATAAGACAAACGTGTTTCAAAACAAAACAAAAAGTACAGAGTCCATTTTGTGTTGGCCAGCTACTCCTGGATGTATGATGTGCCCAGGAGGAGTGTGGTTGATATGTTAAGTGTCACTCCATTGATATGTCCACTTTCCCTTCTCCATGCTGAGATTTTTGTCTGATTTGAACTTGTGCAAATTTTGTGCATGGTGCTACAGACTCTGTGAGTTCATATGTGGATCAGTCTTATGTCTGGAAGACACTGTTTCCTTGGAGTCATCTACCATTATTGAAGTTTTCTTCTCTTCCACATAGATCCCTGAGCTTTCAGGTGAGGGGCTTGATAAAGACATTGCATTTGGGAATAAGTGTTCCAAAGTCTCCTGCTCTTTGAACACTGTTCATTTGTGGGTGTTTGTGTTAATTACTGTCTACTACATAAGTACTGGAAGTCTTTTTTTTTTTCTTTTCCTATTTTAGTTTCTCAAGACAGGGTTCTTTGTATAGCTCTGGCTGGCTGCCATAGAACATGTAGACCAGGCTGGCCATTGGAACTCAGAGATCTGTCTTTTGAGTGCTAGGATTAAAGGTGTGTGCCACCATGCCCAGCAAGTACTGCGAGTCTTATTAAAGCAATAAGAAAAGTAAAAGGAGTTGGAGAGATTGTTCATTGGTTAAGAACACTGACCACCAGAATGGCTAAGATCAAAACACAGGTGACAGACTGTGCTACAGGACATGTGGAGCAAGGGGAACACTCCTTCATTGCTGGTGGGAGTGTAAACTTGTATAGTCACTCTGGAAATCAATATGGCGGCTCCTCAGAAAACTGGGAATCAATCTCCCAAGGATCCAGCCGTAACACTCTTAGGCATGTACCCAAAGGATCCACACTCTTACCACAAGGACATTTGCTCAGATATGTTCATAGCAGCGTTATTTGTAATAGCCAGAACCTGGAAACAACCTAGATGCTGCTCAACTGAAGAATGCATAAAAAATGTGCTACATTTACACAATGGAGTGTTATACAGCAGTAAAAAAGATGACATCTTGAAATTTGCAGGCAAATGGATATATCTGGAGAATATCATCCTGAGATAACCCAGACTCAGAGAGACAACTATAGTATGGACTCACTCATAAGTGGACATTAGACATAAAGCAAAGGATAACCAGGCTACAATCCACATACCCTGAGCAGCTAGGTAACAAGGAGGACCCTAAGAGAGACATCCATGGATGCCCTGGAAAGGAGAAATAGATAAGATCTCCTGAATAAATTGGGAGCCTTGGGGGAGAGGGTAAGGGGAGGTGGGTAGAGAGCAGGAGGGAACTGCATGGCTGAGTTGGGGAGGGACAGAGAGAGAGAGAACAACAAAACAGATATCTTGATAGAGGGAGACATTTGGGGGTTGGGGGAAACTGGGTGCTAGAAAAATTTCCCGGAATCCACAAGCATGACCTCAGCTAAGACTTCAAGAAATAGTGGAGAGGGTGCTTGAACTGGCCTTCCCTGTAATCAAACTGATGACCACCCTAATTGTCATCATAGAACCTTCATCCAGCAAATGATGAACGCAGATGCAGAGATCCACAGCTAAGCAGTGGGCCAAGTTCCCAGTCCAGTCAAAGAGAGAGAGGAGGGATTATATGAGCAAAGGGGTTAAGATCATGATGGGGAAACTCACAGAGACAGCTGACCTGTTACTGGGAGCTCACTGACTCTGGACTGACAACTGGGGAACCTGCATGAAACAAAACTAGGCCCTCTGAATGGGGATGACAGTCGTGTGACTTGGGTAGTTTGTGGGCCCTCTGGTAGGAGGATCAGGATTTATCTCCAGTGCCTGAACTGCCTTTTTGGAGCTCATTTTCTATACAGGGATACTTTGTTCAGACTTGATACAGTGGGGAGAAGGGCCTGGTCCTGTTTCAACTTGATATCGCAGACTTTGTTGACTCCTCATGGGAGGCCTTATTCTTGTTGAGAAGTAGATGAGGGATGTGGGGTGAGTGGATTAGTGGGAGGAGGAGAGGGAGGGGGAACTGTGGTTGGTTTGTTAAAAAAAAAAACTTTTAAATAAAAAGAATGTCAAAAAAGAACAGTGATTGCTCTTCCAGAGGACTGGGGTTCAATCCCAGCACTCACATGGCAGCTCACAACTGTCTGTATTAGGGCACCCAACATCCATAGAAAAACACCAATGCACATAAAATAAAAATAACCTTAAAAAAAGAGGTAAAAGGTATTTAAAATAAAAAGAAGTCAAAGTATTTTTTAGTAGGTTTCTATTCATAAAAGACCCCTGATGACACCACCAGAAATCTACAGCTGATAAATATATTAATCAAAGTAGCAGAATACAAAATGAACACAAAAAATGTATACCCTTCCTATACACAGATGACAAGCATACCAGAAAATCAGGGAAACAATTGCATCCATAGTATCCTCAAAAAGTAAACTATCCAGGAATAAATCTAGCTAAAGAAGTGAAAGACATGCATAATGAAAATTTTTAGATACTTAAAAGGAAAATGAACATGATTGAAGATATAAAGATCTCCCATACTCTAGATTAATATTGTGAAAATGGCCATCCTATCAAAAGCAATCTGTATACTCAATGCAATCCCTGTTGAAAGTCCAAGGCAATTTTTCAGAGAAATTTTTTAAAAAAGTCTTAAATTATATGGAAGCACAATAGGGTAAAACTATTCTAAACAATCAAAACATTTCTGGAGGTATCACATACCAGGATTAAAATTAAACTATAGAGCAATTGTAATAAAAACAACATGGTACTGGCGTGAAACAGAATCACCCTGCATAAAACTCAACTCCAAGTGGATAAAAGACCCAACATAAGAGCAGTACCCTGAACCTGATAGAGGATAATGTAGGGAACAGGAACAGGATCCCATAGTAAAACAATTAGCCAGATGGTGCTCTGGAGGCAGAGGCAGGTGTTGTTGACTTCCTGTTGTCTGCAATATGTCTGACTCTTAGCTACTTCTCCAGCACCATGTCTGCCTGTAAACTGCCTGGCTCTCCATCATGATGATAATGAACCTCTGAAGCTGTAAATTCGCCATCCTAATTAAATGTTTTCATTCTTAAAAGTTGCAGTGGCCATGGTGTCTCTTCACAGCAATAAAAACCTTAAGTCAGAGACCACAGGTAGGGTTTTAAGGCAGTTGTGTATAAAGACTCTGCATGGTGGTTTGAATGAAAATGGCCCCCATAGGCTCATGGGAGTAGCACTGTTAGGAGTTGCAACCTTGTTGGTGTAGGTGTGATCTTGTTGGAAATAATATGTCAATGGGGGTGGACTCTGAGGTTTCAAAAGCTCAAGACAGGCCCAATGGCTCACTTGATTTTCCTTCTGCCTGCCAATCCAGGTGTAAAACTCTCAGCTACCTCTCCAGCACCATGTCTCTCTGTATATCATCATGCTTCCTGCCACAATGATAACTGATTAAAGCTCTGTACTGTGAGCCATTCCCAATTAAATGTTTTCATTCATAAGAACTGGCATGGTCATGGTATCTCATAACAGCAATAAAATAATAAGACAAATAATAAAAGGGAATAATAGAACTAATATTAGTGTCAAATGCATGGGAAGATTGGAGGGTAGAGTAGAGTAGGGCATACAGTGAGGAATAACTAATATTAAAAACATCAGTAGCTTCTGGAAATATTTATATTTACATATATGAAAAAGAGTTCAAATGGAGGCCGCCCTTTAACAGGTTAATAATTACCCTCTTAAAAGTAATGTAAAGGATAAAAAAACAAAAAAAACAAAAAAAAAAAACAAACAAAAGTTCACTGCCAGGGACCGGCTATTCCTTTTGTAATTGTTAGCTAGTGAGGTCCCATAGTTATTCAAATGTTACAGACTATTCCAATGGAATTGGTTACATTCCTGAACTTGACAACAAAGCCCATATTGCTAAGACATCACAGCCTTCATCAAAGAAACTTCTCCTTGTAATCAATGATTAATATATATATATATTAATATAATATATAACCCACAACTGATCAAAGTACAAAGAACAAGAGACTGGGGAACGCTTAACCATTAAAGTAGACATCTATATCACATCCCTTCCTCCTAAGATCCAAGGAGCATTGTGGAAAGGTGAGACAACTCTAAGAGCCACAGGCATTAGGTGACTACAAACAAAGTGTTTTCTGGATAGAACTGGACAGCTGCACATATGAACTCATAGCAGGTGAGACAGCATGCACAAGAACTGTTTGAACATATGCCTGACAAATTCCATCAGGAAAAATAGAGGTGGGAACTCCCATACCTAGATAAGGAGCTATTAGGAACTGATAGCTTATGAGAGGAGAGTCACTTTTCTTTAAGAATGCAGCGCCTTGTTTTATGTCTAAAATCCACTTATGAGTGAGAACATACCATGTCTATCCTTCTGGGTCTGTGTAACCTCATGCAGGACGATACTCTCCAGACCCATCCATAAACCCTGAGAAGCTCAGTAACGGGAGGAACATAAGAGAGCCATCCAGGGATTCCATGGGAAGGGAAATAGGGAAGATCTCCTGAGTAAACTGGGAGCATATGAGGGAGCGAGCAAGAGGAGGTGGGAAGAGATCATGAGAGAAGAAGATGGCTGTGTGGGAGGAGCAACAGAGAGGGAGAATAAAGAAATGGATATCTTGATAGAGAGAGCCATTGTGGAGTTAGAGAGAAACCTGATACTAGTTAAACAGATAAAAACCTACAAGGTGTCCCCGGTTAGGACCCCAAGCACAGACATTCCCCTATAATCAAATGAATAACCACAATAATTGTCATTATAGAACCTTCATTTAGCAACTGATGGAAGCAGATGCAAAGATCCATAGTTAAGTACAAGGTTGAGCTCTTGGTCCAGCTGGAGAGAGAGAGAAAGAGAGAGAGAGAGAGAGAGAGAGAGAGAGAGAGAGAGAGAGAGAGAGAGAGAGAGAGAGAGAGAGAGAGAGAGAGAGAGAGAGAGAGAGAAGAGGAGAGAGTATATGAGCAAAGGAATCAGGATCATGAGGAGGAGACCCACAGAGATGGCTGACCTGAGCTATTGGGAGGGGAGCTGACTGACTTTGAAATGACAGCTGAGGAACCTTCATGGAAACAATCTACACTCTCCGATTGTAGATGAGAGTCTAATGGTGTGGGCAGTCTGTGGAGCCTTTTGTAGTAGGACCAGAGTTTATTCCTGGTGCATGGACTGGCTTCTTGAAGCCCATTCCCTACAGAGGAACACCTTGCTCAGCCTTGACACTGGGGAGAGGGACTCAGACCTACCTCAGTTGGATATGCCAGACTGCATTGACTCATCATGGGACTCCTTGCCCTCCCTGGGGAATGGATGGGGGTGGAGTGAGGGAGAGGCTGAGGGAGGACTGGGAGGAGGGAAGGGAGAGGGAAGCAGTGGAGGGTATGAAAAAACTTTTTAAATAAAAAATTACGAAAAGAGTAGTCATCCATTGAGAAACATCCAAGAACTTATTATGCCAAAGTGTCAATAAAGAGCTGAAAAAGTCTTGTTCACTGCACTGTAAAAAAAAAAAAAAAAAAAAAAAATGTAGCCCCGGGTGGATTAAGCATTCTCCAATGAAGGACACACAATGAAAAGTATATCCAGAAGGAGGGCCTGAAGACTTGGTTCAGAGGTTAAGAGCACTTGCTGCTCTTCAACAGGACCTGAGTTTGCTTGCCAACACCTACATACACTGCAGCTCACAACTATCTGTTTAACTACAGTTCCAGAGGATCTAATGCCCTCTTCTGTCCTGAGTGGGCACCAGACACAAACATAGTGTATAAACATACATGCAGGTAAAACATACACAAAAATAATAAATAAATCTAATAAAACATTTTAAAAAGAGTATATGAGCAGCACAAAATGGACTTGATAAATTTTTTTGAAAGAAGACACAGTTGGGTGAGTTAGGAATTGAGGGATGGATCTTGGAGGATGTGGGAGTGAATATGATCAAAATACATTGTATAAAACTCTCAAAGTAAAATGAGAAAAAATAAGCAAAATTATATCTTGAAATAATGACCATGTGATATTTTCACAATATATTAATAACTGGAAAAATAAGCAAAAATGAAAATTTCAGATTAAACCTTACAATTGAAAAACTTTTAGCCAATGGCTATTATTTTTATATGATAAACATGCTGGAATTCTATATTAGAACAGTTGTAAGTTGTCTACTGGAATGTTTTGTCTTTTTAATGTATGCAGTTTTCTCTTTTTTATTTTTAAGCTTCTCTTTTAAAATTTTGCAAAATAAAAGGGAAGGCTTTTCTCATAGTAAAACCCCCCCCAAAAAAAAATTAAAGAAAAAGAAATGTGTTATCTTATTTGGTGTTTAGAAGATTTTAAACATTTTATCATTATTATTTATTTTTGGATTTTTGAGATAGGGCTTTAGCTGTTCCTGGAACTCACTCTGTAGACCAGGCTATCCTTGAGCTCCCAGAGATTGGCTTGTTTCTGCCTTTAAAGGCCTGTACCACCATGTACAGCATATTATATTATTTTTAATTTCAGTGTTGCTTCTTTTCAGTTTAATTTTATAGCTACAATCTCCTATGGAGTTGGCTAATTTTAATTTTAGGAAAGATGGATCTTTATTGTACAGGTTGTTGTAAGCCTTATTTGTGCTTAATAGTTCCATTTGTTCTTATTTGGGGTATTATGTAGATTCCAGGTAAAGAAGAAAATGGATGATCATATTATAGGATAAATTAAAAGACAGTATTGTAATACTGTAATACTGTAATACTACATTTTTTCAACAACACTGTCCTTTCCCCATGTACCACATACTATTAGTGACAGAGATTGGGAAAATTAGCCAGACATGTACAAAATCAGGATTTCACTTGTTTTGTTGGCATGCCAAAAATACCAATTTTAAATTTCGAAAGTAGAAAAGGAGATAAGACTTCTTATGTAATGTTACCCATCTGCTTTTCATGTGCAAAGTATGAATATTGTTTTATATTCTTGCAATCCTTGCTCACGGTAGCATGGAGTTCCTTGAAGATGCATTAAGCAGGAGCAGTGGGCTCTCTTAAAGTATAATCTCTTAGGTTACAAGTCTCCTCTTTTTTCAAAATAGCACTTTCCCCCCCTCTGTGTCCTATTTTGAACATGAAAATATATATTTCTTCATTGTTTTTTTTTTAGTAAATTTACTCATAAAGTTTATAGTTTAGTATCTGTATCTCAATGAGGTTTCTTTTGTCCAGTTCTGACTTAAAAAGAAACAAAACCACAAATGGTCTAGCTACCAGAGACTGTTTTTATTTTTATTTTTAAATTATAGATTAAAAAGAGTGAATTCCAAATTTCTGAGTCAAAAGAGTCAAAATTACCCTGAGGTAGGCAGAAGTTTGAGTATTCAGACCCTTCCAGACCATATGGCAGTATTTGCCCATCTGGAATTTGAGGTTAGCAAATTAATCCTCCAAGCTGAAGTGTCATGTTTGAATGGTATGGTTAGATCTCAAGCTATCGGTAATCTAGCACAATTATAATGCAGATGGACATCAGAACAGGTTGTGTTTTGGCTGGAAATACAGGTAGCTGTATCTAATGGCCCATTGCTTCCAAGAATTTGCTGTACCTTCACATTTCTTTCAGCCTGGTAGTCAAGCCCTGGGTCTTGATGCATGCTAAGTGAGCACCTTACCAGTAAGCTACTACATCTCACAGTTAAAGATTTTAATACCAAATAGTCACACAGAGTAATCCAACTTATTGGATTTAGTTAATATTTTCCCCCTTTTCCTAGGAGGAAAAGCTCTACTATTTTGCTTATAAAAGTTTTTGTTCAAACAAACAAAAAGAGGTGTTTCCCACAATTGCACCGCCTTTTTAAAGATTTAAAGTAGGGCTCTGAAAATCCGAAAATTGGATTTTTAAAAATACAGATTGTTAACTGGGTGGTGGTGCACATATTTTTAATCCCAGGAGTTGGGAGGCAAGAGGCAGGTAAGTCTTTGAGACTTCAAGGACAGCCTGGTCTATGGAGCTAGTTCCAAGACAGCCAATATTACACAGAGAAACCCTATCTCAAAAACAACAAAAAGTCCAGATTATACTGAATAATGACTGATATTTTATTAGAATAGTGAAAAATTGAAATGTTTTTAAGCACAAAACTTGGTTTAAGTAAAATAAGAGGTGTGGGTAAGCAGACAGTCATGACCAAAACATGATTAACAAGAAGAAATTTTCATGATCCCCATTTTTATGTTTCTAAAGCCAAGATCATCACAATTCCTACCATTTCCAAAATTATACCAAAGGCAAATTCTAAATATCTCAGACACTTTGAAAGTACCTAAATATGAAGTGATTTAAGAAATAGGAATTTAAAGGACCTTGGTCTAAATTTATCTGAGTGCTTACTTTTAAATCAAACTGAGTCAAACACTTTGGTGAGGGACTTTATCATATGAACTTACAACATGATATACATCTAAAGGTAGTATGCAGAAACATTCTTATAAGGAAAGCTAAAACCTCATTTATAAGACAAGGTAATATAAAAAAATAAACTTTTCAATTTAAAAAGGAGCATTGATAGAAATAAATATAAGGGCATGCATTTACAGTCACTAATTTTGATAATGACACCAAACAAACCAGCATCTTCAACAAAAGTGGTGTGAAAACTGGACATCTACCCAGAGGAGAATACAACTAGATTCTTATCCCTCAGTTTGCACAAAATTTAATACAAATAAATTAAGAATATGAATGCATTAATTTATCATTAAGAATATTAACACAGGACTAGAAACTAAAATAGTTAAAGGAAAAAGTATGGAGTACTCTTCAAGATACAGGCATATGCAAGTACTTTCTGAGTGGGGCTCCACGAGAAACTATCAATAGAATAAAGAGAATGGAAGAAAAAATTAATGGAGTTTTAAACACAGGGGAGAGACAAAGCTGCAGCCAGAAAATATGGGCTATTTTTTTAAAAAAAATCTCAGGACCCTCTTCCTCCTATTGGGTTGCCTTGTGCAGCCTTAATATGAAGAGAGGTAACTAGTCTTACTGCAACTTGATATGCCATGTTTGGTTGATATACCTAGGGGGCCTACTCTTCTCCGAAGGGAAATAGAGGAAGAGTAGATCTCAGGAAGAAGGAGAAAGAGGAACTTGGAGGAATGGAGAGAGCGGAAACTGCAGTCAGAATGTATTATATGAGAGAAGAATAAATTAAAAAATTTTCCATGCCAATCATGGGATATCTCCTTATTAGTAGTGCACCTAAATCAACACAGGATATCGCTAGTGCTCATGGTTATCTACCACAACTAGATAGTAAGAGCCTAGTTCTCAACTCTTTGTCTGAAGGATATAGAACAACCAATCTGGAACTAACCAGGAAACTTCCTTCTTGTTTGTGGAATATTCCTTTACACTGTATGAGTATATGTCACTGTGATTGGCTTAATTACAAAGCTGATTGGCCAATATCTGGACAGGTAGAGGATAGGTGGGACTTTCAGACAAAAAGGGAGTGTGAAGAAGGGGGGGAGAGTCTCAGAATAGAGGAGAAGGGATGAACTTGCCATACTGAGGAAAGGCACTGAGCCATGGGGCAGAGCATAGATAAGAAATATGGGTTAATTTGAAATGTAAGAGTTAGCTAGTAACAATCCTGAGCTATTGGCCAAGCATTTATAATTAATAATAAGTCTGTGTGGTTATTTCTGAGCAGCTGCTGAGACATAGAGAAACTCCACTGACACCTGCTGACTAACATTCACAGTGCTAGAAAGTGTTATGAATTAGCCTTCTAAGTGTTGGCATTACTTTTTCTAAAGGTGTCTGTTAATTATCTCCCTGTATTCTCTCCTGAACTGATTTCATTATTCCATTCATGTGCTTGTTTAAATCTTCTATATGGTCACTAATTTATTTTATTTTAAATATGTGTCTGTATATGGTTATGTGCATGAGTATGGGTGCCTCCAGAGGCCAGAAGAGGACATCAAATCCTTGAATCTGGAGTTGCAGGCAATTGTGAGCCACCTGACATGGGTGTTGGGAATCAAAACTGGGTTCTCTGGAAGAGCAACAAGTGCTCTTAACTTCGAGGCATCTGTTCCACAAATCATTGATTATTTTTTAAAGTAGGACTCAAGTATTCTTTTTTGCCACTCCATCTATCTCATTATTTTTAGTTTCTATCCCTTTAGGTTCTGCGAACTTGTCAAAATGCTATAGAGTCTTAGTTTTCTGTCTTTGTTGTGTTTTGCACACCTGTTATGATGGAGATTCCCCCCAGTTCTTTTTTAACCTTCTTTTCTTGCCATTCATTCATTCATTCATTCATTCATTTATCTATTTATCTATTATCTATCTATCTATCTATTTATTTATTTATTTCTGTGTCCTCTTGGCAAGTCATCATTATATGTTATAGTTCTTCTTGCTATCCAGAGGTGAAACCAAATGAGGTAACGGACACCTGTGTACTTTTTGTCCATGATAAGATTCAGTGACAGCAGCACTAGAGTGCCAGCTGGAAAAAAAGTTTCCGTAGATTTTTTTTTTCTTTAGAGCAGAGGACACTGATATTCAGGTAGTGAAATGAGGCGAGAAGGCAGAGAAGAAGGAATAGGAATAAGAAAGCATCTGGATTCGGGAGACCAGAAATAGCTAAGAAAAATAGGTGAAAAAGAGTATAGGACAGTCACAAAAGCCTTTTCTAGTATGATACAAGTTAAAATACAGCAATCAAAATACAAAAATATAGTAATAAAAAGGAAAATGAACAGTAAGATGAAATAAAATTTATTAGGATCACAGTCGGTATTTCTTCTTGTATGTTCATTTTATTATTTGTTTATACAAAATGTGTTTTTAACCATGTTTTTATCCCTGCTCCCTCTCCCTTCCCTCCTCCCAATCCCTCCCAATCAGCCTTCAGCCTCCTCCTCCCCATTCACCCATCCCCTACCCCAAAGGGCAAGAAATTCCAAGTGAGTCAGCTCAGCACAGCACATCCAGGCAAATCTGATCCACTCAGACTGGGTTAGGCACTCCTCTGCAGGGAATGGGCTCCAAGGTGCCAGCCCATGCACAGGAGCACAGTCTGATCCCACTCCTCGAGGCTCCACATACTGCCCACGCCAGTCAAGAGTTGCCTACTGTTGAAGGACCTATCTCCTTTTCCCAATGGTTCCCCAGTTGCTGTTCTTGATTCAGTGAGCTCCCCAGAGCTCCAGTCAGCCATCTATGTGGGACTCCTCCTCATAATCCCTATCCCCTTGATCATACAGACTCTCCTCCCCTGCTCTCAGCTGGACCAGGAGCTCAGCCCAGTGCTCAGCCATGGATCTCTGCCTCCACCTCTATTCTTTGTTGGATGTAGGTTCTGTGATGACACTTAGGGTGGTTATTCACTTGTTTCTAGGGGAAGTGCTCAGGCACACCCTCCACCATTGTTTGGAGACCTGGCCAGGGACATCCTGTGAGTTCTTGGAGGTTTCCCTAGCAACCGGTCTCTTTCCGACCCCACATTGGCTTCCTCTATCCAGATATCCATCTCTTTTTTTCTCCCTCTTTGTTGCTCCTCTCACTCAACCATCTCCTTCTCTCATGGTTTGTTTCTACCTCTTCTTGATTGCTAACTGTTATGACCCCAATTTGCTAAGGTGAGCTTCTCTATTTTCTCTTCCCAGGGGAATCTCTGGATGTCTCTCTTAAGTTCCTTCTTAGCCATTCTGACAGGTGTAAGGTGCTATCTCAAAGTTGTTTTGATTTTCCTTTCTCTGCTGGCTAAGATGTTCAGCAATTTCTTAAGTGCCTTTCAGCCATTTGTAATTCTTCTGTTGATAATTCCCTTTTTAGATCTGAACCCCATTTTTAATTGGGTTTTTTCGGTTTGGGGGTTCTAGTTTCTTGAGTTTTCTATATATTTTAGAGATCAGCCCTCTGTCAGATGTAGGATTGGTGAAGCTCTTTTCCCATTCTATAGGCTGTCATTTTGTCTTATTGACTGTGTCCTTTGCCTTACAGAAGATTCTCAGTTTCAGGAGGTCCCATTTATTGATTGTTGTTCTTAGTGTCTGTGCTACTGGTGTTATATTTAGGAAGTGGTCATCTGTGCCAATGCATTGAAGGGTATTTACCACTTTTTTTCTATCAAGTTCATTGTAGTCAGGTTTATGTTGAGGTCTTTGATTCACTTGGATTTGAGTTTTGTGCAGGGTGATAGGTTTGGATCTATTTGCATTCTTCTACATACTACTATCCAGTTATGCCAACACCATTTGTTGAAGATACTAACTTTTTTCATTGAATAATTTTGGCCTCTTTGTCAAAAATCAGGTTTTGGGGTTAATGTTGGGATCTTTGATTTGATTCCATTGATCTACAAGTCTGTTTTTATGGCAGTACTAGGCTGTTTTTATTACTGTAGCTCTATAGTATACATTGAAGTCAGGGATAGTGATTTCTTCTGAAGTTATTTTATTGAGCAGGATTGTTTTGGCAGTCTTGGGCTTCCTGTTATTCCATATGAAGTTGAATATTGTTCTTTCAAGGTGTACAAAAAATAGTGTTAGGATTTTTATGGGGATTGCATTGAATCTGTAGATTGCTTTTGGTAAAATTGCCATTTTTACTACTTTGATCCTACCTATCCAGGACAATGGGAAATATTTCCATTTTCTGATATCCTCTTCAATTTCTTTCTTCAGTGACAAAGTTTTTGTTAAAGAGTTCTGCTACTTACTTCTTTGGTTAGAGTTATGCCAAGATATTTAATGCTATTTGCAGCTATTATAAAGGGGATGTTTCCCTTATTTCTTTTTCAGCCCTTTTATCCTTAGTGTATAGGAGGGCTAGTGATTTTTTGACTTAATCTTGTATCCTGCTACATTATTGAAGTTGTTTATCAGCTCTAGGAGTTCCTAGTAGAATCTGGGGGGTCACTTATGTATATGATCATATCATCTGCAAATAGAGATAATTTGACTTCTTCCTTTCCAATTTGTATCCCCTTAATTTCCTTTTGTTCTCTTATTGCTTTAGCTAAAACTTCGAGAACTATATTGAACAGATAAGGAGAAAGAGGACAGCCTTGTCTTGTTTCTGATTTTATTGGGATTGCTTTGAGTGTTTCTCCATTTAGTTTGATGTTGGCTGTCAGATAACATTCACAGATTTTCATATGTTGAACCATCCCTGCATCTCTGGACAAAGCCTACTTGATTGTGGTGGATGATTTTTTTTTTTTGATATGTTGTTGGATTTGGTTTGCAAGAATTTTATTGAGTATTTTTTCATCTATGATGAGGGAGATTGGTCTGTAATTCTCTTTCCTTGCTGCATCTTTGAGTGGCTTGGGAAACAGCATGATTGTAAACTCATAAAAAGAGTTCAGCATTGTTCCTTAAGTTTCTACTGCATGAAAAAGTTTGAGGAGTATTGATATTAGTTCTTCTTTGAATGTCTGATATAATTCTGCACTGAAACCATCTGTTATGGAGTTTTGTTTTTTTTTAAACTTGGGAGGCTTTTAATAACAGCTTCAATTTTCTTTGGGGTTATAGATCTGTTTAGGTCTTTAATCTGATCTTGATTTAATTTTGGTAAGTGGTACCTGTTCAGAAAGCTGTCCATTTCGTTTAGGTTTTCCATTATAGTGGAATATAGATTTTCAAAGTATGACCTGATAATTCTCTGCATTTCCTGGGTGTATGTTGTTATGTCCCCCTTTTCATTTCTGATTCTGTTAATTTGGATACTCTCTCTCTCTCTCTGCCTTTTGGTTAGTTTGGATAAGGCTTTATTTATCTTGTTGACTTTCTCAATGAATTCTTTGATTCATTGATGCTGTATTGTTCTTTGTTTCTATTGTGTTGATTTCAGCCCTAAGTTTGATTATTTCCTGCTGTCTACTCCTTCAGGGTGAGTTTGCTTCTAATTGTTTTAAAGCCTTCAGCTGCACTGTTAGGTCTCTTGTGTGAGATTGCTCTAGGTTTTTCATATAGGTATCTAGTGCTATGAGTTTTCCTCTTAACACTGCTTTATTGTGTCCCATAAATTCAGGTATGCTGTGGATTAATTTTCATTAATTCTATGAAGTCTTTTATTTCGTTCTTAATTTCTTCCTTGACCCAGAGATGGTTCAATTGAAAGATATTTAGTTTTCATGAGTTTGTAGGCTTTCTGTGATTTTTTTTGTTGAACTCTAACTTTAGACCATGATGGTCTGATATGATACAAGTAGTTATTCCCATTTTTTTTGTATCTATTGATACTTGCTTTATGACTGAGTATGTGGTCAATTTTAGGGAAAGTTCCATTTGGTGCTGGTAAATATGTGTATTCCTTTGTATTTGGGTGGAAGGTTCTGTATGTATCTATTAAGTCCATTTGGGTCATAACATCTGTTAGATCCCTTATTTCTCTTTGAGTTTGTCTGGTTGGCCTATACAACTGAGAAAGTGGAGTATTGAAGGCTCCCACTATTATTGTGTAGGGTTTGATGTGAGGTTTAAGCTCAGTCACGTTTCTTTTACATATGTAGGTGCCCTTATGTTGGGGGCATAAATGTTCACAATTGAAACTTCATCCTGGTGGGTTTTTCTTGAGATGAATAAGTAGTGTTAGTCTTGATCTCTTATGATTGATTTTAGCTTGAAGACTATATTGTTAGATATTATGATGACTACACCAGCTTGTTTCTTAGGACCATTTGATTGGAAAGTCTTTCCCTAACCCTTTACTCTGAGCCTGTGTCTGTCTTTGATGTTGGGCTGTGTTTCTTGTATGCAGCAGAAGGATGCCTTCTGTTTTTGTATCCATTGTGTTAGGGTGTGTCTTTTTATAGGTGAATTGAGTCCATCGATATTAAGAGATATTAATAAACAATGATTGTCATTTCCTGTTATTTTTTGTGGTAGCTTGTGTGTATTTCTCTTATTTGGGTTTTTCTTCTGTGAGATTATCAATTGTTTGTGGTTTCAGTGGTGTATCTGGTTTCCTTAGGTTGGAGTTTTCCCTGTAGTCCCTTCTGTAGGGCCAGATTTGTGGATAGGTATTGTTTAAATCTGGTTTTGTCATGAAATATCTTGTTTACTTCATGGTGATTGATAGTTTTTCTGGGAATAGTAGTCTATGTTGGCAGCCATGCTCTTTTAGTGTCTATATAACATCTGGCCAGGATCTTTTTGCTTTTATTGTTTCTGTTGAATAGTCTGGTGTTATTCTGATGTGTCTGCCTTTATAGATAATTTGGCCTTTTTCCTTTGCAGTTATTTAGTATTTTTTCTTTGTTCTGTAGGTTTAGTGGCTTGATTATTATGTGGCAAGCAGACTTTTTTTGTGGCGTCTAGTCTATTTGTTATTCTGTAAGCTTCTTGTATCATTATAGGCATTTCCTTTAAGTTGGGAAAGTTTTCTTCTATGGTTTTGTTGAATATATTTTCTGTGCCTTTGAGCTAGTATTCCTCTCCTTCTTCAATTCCAATTATTCTCAGGTTTGGTCTTTTCATGGTGTCCCAGATTTCTTGGACATTTTGTGTTATGACTTTTTTGGTTTTAGTGTTTTAACTGATGTGTTTATTTCCACTACTGAATCTTCCACTCCAGAGATTCTCTCTTCTGTCTCTTGCATTCTGTTCATTATTTTTGCATCTGTAGTCTGGTTCATTTCTTCAGGTTTTCTACTTCCAGTTTTTGCCTAGGTTTGTTCCTTCTTTATTCCTTCTATTTCAATTTTTAATTCCTGGAATGTTTCTTTCACCTGTTTATTTTCTCTTTCTCGGTTTTTTTTTTTCTTTCAGGGATTGGTTCATCTCTTCCAATCGTTCATTTGTATTTTCTTCTATTTCTTTAAGGGAGTTTTTCTATCCTCTTTTAAAGCATCTATTATCTTCATAAAGTTGTTTTTAAGGTTGTTTCCTCTTCATTTTTATGCTCAGCTCTTGAGTTGTAGAACCACCAGATTCTTCTAGTGGTGTCTCGTTGTTCTATATATTGTTATATGTATTGTAGCACTGGTGTCTGCCCATTACCTCCTCAGTTCACTCTTAGCTCTTGGTCTGCTCTTAGTCAGTTTTGAGCCTGGGAGCTCATTGTCTCCAGTAATTGCAGGGCCTGCTCTTAGTCAGCTCTTAGTTGGCTTTAGGCCAAAGAGCTGTGTGTCTCCAGTTGTCACAGGGGTCATTCTTAGTTGGCTCTTAGTCAGCTGTGGACCAGGAAGCTTCTTGGTCTTTAGTTGCGGAAGTGTGATGATGCAGATTGTGGTTTGGGTGGAGTTTGGCTTGTGGGATGTCCCTCCAGCTGCATTTTGCTGGTGATTGGGTTTGGGAGGCTCTCTCAGTTTTCTTTTGTTTAGGGTGGAGCTGGGAGTAGCTGGAGGGCCTGAGTTCAGAGACCACGGTCTCTGCTTGGCCTGAGGGTCGGGGTGCCACTCACCTCTCAGTTTTTGACTGGGAAGGAGGCTTCTGAGTCTCCTGTTGTTGAAGAAGAGTCATAAGTATTTCTTTCTAGTTGAGAAAACACGTCTTTCCTGTCCCCTTGGATTGTCATTTGTATCAGTTTCTACAAGTGGGGGCAGGGCTGCCAGTTTCAGTAATCTAAGCAAAGTATGTCAATGTGTCCTTCCCCTGAGAAGAATTTCTTTCCCCTGAGAAGACAAAAGTTCTCCTGTGCCAGAATTTCCTGGCTGGATACTCCCTGCCTACAAATGACCACTGTCTCTGCTGTGTTAGAGCTAGTCTTTCCTCATAGGGTTTTCTGTAAATGAGTCTCTGGAGAGTAAAAAGGTCTTCCTGCCTGTTTTTACTGTTGCACCCATAAAGATACCATACTAGTTCTGCAATACATTTCGTGTAATCTTGTGTGGCTTATCCAGGCAATGACGGGGTGGAAGGGTGGACAATGACACTCCTCAGCTTCAGGATTCCCCTGTAATGCTTCTGCTTCTATCTCTACAGTCCATGGTGCTCTGGACTCTCCTGGATCCAGCCCCTTACTTGAGTTTCCACAGCCTGAGCCATCTCTGTCCAGTTTTTCTAGGACTTGGCACCAGCTGAGGGTACTTCCCTGACAACTACTTCTGAACTTGGCCTGACGCAGGCTGTGTGGTGTGAATAAGAACATTGTCTTGGCTGCTTCTTTGTGGTGAAAATCCCACCTAGGCTTACTTCTGCTTTCTTTATCTCTTTCTTGTGTGTGATTATTTGCAATAGGGCACTGGTATCTCACTAAGGAAAGAAACAAAGGCACTTCCCTTTTGAGTTATTTAACCAAGAGCATTTCCAGGTTTGTGCGCTCTACTTCATGCTCCCATGCATTTAGTCCTTGGCCTGTCTGTTGCATGAGTCTGAATCTTTGCCTGCCTTAAGAAGGCTGTCTTGTGAAACTATCTGTCCCTGTGTCTATGTTCCTGTGTGTGTGTGTGTGTGTCTCTGTCTTCTGCCTGTGCTTGTGTGGTTGTGTGTCCCTGACAAAGTGCTTCTGTCCTCCGTGAACAGCTCAGAAAGCATCACATGAGGGAAGGAATAGGATAATTCACAGAATTCTTTAATAGAACTTTACAATGAATTAAGTCACTGGCTCCAACTGATCCCAGCTGACACAGATTCAAGGCAATACTACAGACACCATTGGTCGTCAACCAATAAAACTATAAATGGATAGTTTCCCCCTTCCAACCTTTATGCTATCATAAAGATTTTAAAAAGATTACTTTCAACCTCTATATCTGCTGCTTTCAGCAAATGATATACATGCATTGTTCTGGGTCAGGTGCATGGATGGATGCATATCTTAAAATTACAGCTAAGAGTCTGAAGAGATGATGGCTCAGAGATTAAGAGCACTGGCTGTTCTTCCAGTGGTCCTAAGTTCAATTCCCAGAAACCACATGGTGGCTCACAATCATTTGTAATGAGATTGGATACACTCTTCTGGTGTGCAGGGACACCTGAAAATAGAGCACTCATATACATAAAGTAAATAAAACAAATAAATCTTTAATAATGATTACAGCTAAGCATTAGCTTAGGTTGCAAAAATCGACTACATGTGACATCCAAGGCAAGTAAGATTGGTTGCTACACTGTTCTTTTAAAGGTATAGTGAAACAGTTTGAGTACAAACAGGTCTTTGGTCTTAAGTGACTGCTAGATGTTTTACTAACTTTGCCTAGGGTTCCAGCAAAATTTCTAGTCTCATAGAATGTAAGAGATATTTTCAGAATATTGCATCATCATACTTTTTTCTATAGAAATAGGATTTATTGTTTTCTGTCTTAACTTTCTTTGGTCCAATATCATAGATGGAGCTTTCAATTCATTGTCCTACCAAAACTTTTTCAATATCCTGATATTTTAATATATTTTTCTATGTCTCGCCTCAAATTTGCTAATAGTTGTCTTATATATCTAAAGTCTCCAATGTGAGGTATGTATTTCCATATATTTGCGACCACTTTTTCTGAATTGAGACCTTCTTTGTCAGTTTTTTTTAATTATCCACAAGTGTACTTGTTGATATAAACGCAGCTACTTCTACTCTCTTTTGATTTCCATCTGTATTGAATATATTTTTTTTTTACAACTTTTCACTTTATGTTTGTGTTATGATGAGATTGAAGGGACACCCAAAATACCACCATGGAGACCAAGTCCTGTATGTAAAAGCAAAGAGCTTTTATTCAAGCATAAGCTTGGTGTCTCTTTCTCTCCAATGCACCAGTTAGCACAGAGCATGCCCAGCCTGGGCAGGACAGAGTTGTTTTTTTTTTTTTTTTTTTTTTTTTTTTTTTATCATAGTAGAGGTTGGGGTGAGAGAATTTCCAGGGTTCAGGACCCTGATTGGCTGACATTTGTCTGGGGGTATCTTAGTGAGATCAAGGGGAATAGGTGTGTGCTGGGCTCCTCAAGGACTATCTCTCAATTGGAATGTTTGGAATATCAGATATTTCCCTTCTGGGTGGTGTCTGTTTGGGCCTTTTCCTGAAATTACCAGGCAGGCATTTTCCTGAAATTACCAGATGCTTCCAGTAAGAGACTCTCAGACCTTTTATTAAGCCTGTCATGGCAGCTATGCAGCCAAGCTCTTCTGGGCACTACATTTCTGTTCTGGGCTCCACATTTGTCCTTTAAGTTGAAGTCTTTTGTAGGCAGCATATAAATGGATCTTTAAAAAAAAATCAATCCAGTTCATCACTGTATGACTCCTGACAGAATTTAATTCATTTATATACAAGGTATTTGTTGATAGATAAACCTTATTACTGCCACTTTGAAAATCATTTTTTGTTTGCTTTGTAGATGCCTTGTTTCTTTATTCTGTTTCTCACAGACAGCTCCCTTTGAAAAATAAGCCAGGCCTCCGTTGTCTGAATTGCTCCTAGCATTATCTAACAAGCTCCTACAGAACATCCCATTAACATCCAAGCACAGCGGCTTTTTCCAGAGTTCCAAACACTTCCACATTCCTCCCCCAAAACAACAATGTCAGGTCTGCCACAGCAATATACTAGGAACCTAGTACCAGTTTCTGTCTTAGTTAGGGTTTCTATTGCAATTTTAAAAACATACACCACCACAACCAGTTTGGAGAGGAGAGTTTATCTGGCTTACACTTTAAGTCAGGAGAAGAACCTGGAGAGAAACGGAAGCAGAAGCAAGAGAGGAATGCTATTTACTGGCTTACTCAACTTGCTTTCTTTTTGGTTTTGCTTTGTTTTGAGAAGGGGTATCTAATTGTAAACACCTGGGAAGTCCTGGATTTATCTCTGTAGACCAGGCTGGCCTTGAAGATACAGAAATCTTCCTGTTCCTGCCTCCGGAGTGCTGGGATTAAAGGCGTGTACCACCACCACCCTGTTCAGCCTGCTTTCTTACACAACTCAGGAAGTAACACCTTTGCAGGAAAGGCATTGCTCACTGTGAACTGGGCACTCTCACGTCAATCGGTCAAGACAATGCCCCACAAACTAGTCTCTAGGCCAATGTATGGAGGTATTTTCTCAATTAAGATTCCCTGTTTCTGATAAGACTAGGTTTATGTCTAGCCAACTAGCATAGCCATCTCCTTAGCTCCGCTGTTGTAGTTTTAATTTCATTCATTACATATTTTCTTTTATTTCTAGAATTTTTGTCTGATACTTACAAAATTAATGCTCTCGTCATTGATCTAATGTTGATCAAACATTTTTCTTTCCTGCTATTATTGAGTTATTTATCTTCTTTCTCTTAGAATTTGATGCCTGATGAAACATTGATTTTTAATTCTTTACAGATGATTTTTAGATTTCCATTTTATTGATGTTACTGTGATAATAATGTAGTCCTTTGGTGAGTTCATGTTTCCTTGAGGTTTACTATTCTTTCAAATCTTGTGTGCTATTTTCATATCCAAAGAAACATAATATCCTTTAGACTTTACCCCATAAGCCAGGGGGTGAGGGACACTTCACCAGTCAGTTGATCTAGGAATTCCTAAGATATCCCTGACCTTTACTCTAGATATGCCCGCCCCATGCTACTTGGTTCCTGCTGGAAGGTATTTTAAAAAATATTTATTTAATGTGCACAGGTGTGTTGCTTGCTTGTGCATCTGTGTACCACATTTGTGTCTGGTACCTTTGGAGGCCAGAAGAGGGAGTTGGATTTCCTGGAACTGGAGCTATAGATGACTATGAGCCACCATGTGAATGCTCGGAATTAAACCCAGGTCTTCTGGAAGAGCAGTTGGTGCTCTTAATCAATGAGCTATCTTTCTAGCTCAGAAGGTAATTCTTAAGCCTTTATGTGTGGATACCAGGATTGGTTCTCAAGCCAATTCCCATGCCACCTCCATAGCATGGTACCCTTAAATGCTCAAATTTGTGTGCTTTCTCCAAATCCTACAAAACTGACTTGGCTGTGTAAGACACATTTGCCATCTATGGAGTGCTTGGGGATCTGAACTTGAAGTACTAATGCAAGCAGAACATTTGGGATAGTAGGAGATATCTGTGGGTCAGATATTCCAGAAAGCTCAAGTTCTGACTTTCTCAGGCAACCCAAGTAGTTAGCAGGGTTAGTAGTGTCTATAGCCTCTTTGAATCACTCTCAGCAAGTCCCAACATCTCAGGTGATGCGATGAAGCAGTGAGCATCTTGAAAAACTGGAGATTCCAGGCAATTCTACTATCTTTTTTTCTCTTTTTTTGCTTATCAGAGAGGGGAATTATATATCAAAAAGTTCTCTCTTGCTGGTGGTAGTGGCATATGCCTTTAACACCAGTAACTCAGGGGGCAGACAAAGGTTGATCTCTGTGAGTTTCAGATCACCCTGGTCAACAGATGGAGTTGTAGAACAGCCAGAGCTGTTACACAGAGAAATCCTGTGTCAAACAAACAAATAACAAAATGAAACAAAAAGGTCTCTCTTGTTCTGAACTAGTCTACAATAGGTGAGGGAGTGAAGTTAATAAGATGATATTATTTTTCTTAGCCTTTTAATACATCTATGCTTACATGCTTCTGATTCAGTTATATATAGCAGAACATCTTTGGAGATTTCTAGACTTCCTCAGAGGTATACTCATCTATGTATTGTTATCAAAATCAATATTCTTACATGGAAATGTTAATGGAAAGCTCTCATTCCACCACTGGACCAATTGCTTTTCTGGTTGCTAAGATCAAATACCTCACAAAAGGAACTTGAAAGATGAAAGGTTTACTTTGGCTTACAGTTTGAAGAGGACTCAGTCCACTGTGGCAGAAAAAAACACAGTAGTAGGAGCATAAGGCATTGCTTCTATGTTCAGAATGAAGAAGGAGACAGAGGGAAGAACAGAAAAAGGATGAATTTCAGTGTTCAGTTTCCTTCTTTTTATTTAGTCCAAGACTACAATCTGTGTACTGGTACAATCACATACACAGGCAAACCTCTTTAGAAATGCCCCAAAGACATGCCAAGAAGTAAGCTTCACAGATAAACTTCAATCCAGTCAACACAATGAAAAGTGCCATAGTTGACTTGTTGACTTCACTCCTCTTTCCCAAAGATTCATTAGTGAACACGTAATATTTGTAGGATTTGGAGCGTCTGTGCAGAGTGAGGTTACTCATGCTCCTTGGATCAGGCACATTTTCATCACTAGTTAATTCATGTGTCTTGATTTGTGTTTCTTTTATTTCCAGAACTCTCACACCCTATTTCCATTCTACTATCCCCAAAGACAATTATTTTAATGTATTTTGTGAGTTTTACTTTTTTTGTGACAGTGTTTTTCTGTGTAGCCCTGACTGTCCTCAAACTAGCTCTGGAGACCAGGCTGGCCTTGAGCTTACAGAGATTCACCTGCCTCAGCCTCCCAAGTGCTGGAATTAATGGCGTGTGTCACTACCACCTGGCTATAAATTTTAATTTTAACATTATAAAATTTTGTCTATGTGTATTACTAATATTTTTATAATTAAAATAAAACTAAAATATTTGTTTCCTTCTCCCCTCTTCCATCCCTCTTATGTTCAAAACCTCCCATTTCAAATTTATGAACTCTTTAACCATTTGTCTCCACTTGAGACCAATAATGTAACCATGATAGGGCCTGAGTATTGTGACATAGCTGAAATATAAGACAAACTCCTTAAAATAGTTTTTATTAATATAATAGAGGTCCATAAATCCTTTAATGTCTGAAAACACAAACCATGGAAAGATATGCATACAAATGTCTATGATTGTTTGAATAAGAATGGCCCTCATAGGCGCATATATTTGACTGTTTAATCATCAGGAAGTGGCACTATTTAAAAAGGATTAGAATGCATGGTCTTGTTGGATAAAGTATGCTACTGGGGCAGGGCTTTGTGTTTCTAAAGCCCATGCCAGGTTCAGTCTCTCTGTCTGCTATGGATGGATCAGGATGCAGCCCTCAGATACTTTTCCAGCCTTATATCTGCAGGCCACCATGGTTGGTCTGTGTTGATGATAATGGACTAAACCTCTAAAACTCTATGCAAGCCCCCAATCAAATGCTTTCATTTTTAAGAGTTGCCATGATCATTATGTTTCTTTCTCAGCAATAGAATAGTAACTAAAATACAGTCCAAGACCTGAAAGTGAAATAGAATCAATTAAAAAAACCTAAACTGAGGGATTTATGGGAATGAAAATTTTAGGAACTTGAACAGGAACTACAGAGGCAAGCTTCACCAACAGAATACAAGACTTTAAAAAGAGAATCTCAGATGTTGAAGGTTGAAGATACAATAGGAGAAATGGATATGTCAATCAAAGAAAATGTTAAACATAAAAAAAAAACCTGACACAAAGCATCCAGGAAATCTGGGAAAAACTCAAGAACAACCCTAAGAATATAAGCATAGAGGAAGAATAAACCTAGCTCAAAGGCCCAAAAATTATTTTCAAAAAAAAAACTATAGAAGAAAAATTTATAACCTAAAAGAGGTGATACCTCTTAAGGTACAAGAAACATATAGAACACCAAATAAATTGTGTCAGAAAAGAAAGTCCCCTTGGTACATAATAATCAAAACACTAAACATACAGAATAAAGAAAGAATATTAGAATCTTTAAAGGCCAAGTAGCATATAAAGGCAGAATATTAGAATAGCATCTAACTTCTCAATGGAGACTCTAAAAGCCAGAAGGTCCTGGTCAGATGTGCTGCAGACTCTAAGAGACCACAGATGTCAACCCAGACTAATGTAGAAAAACTTTAAATCACCATAGATGGAGAAAACAGCACATTCCATGATAAAATCAAATTTAAGCAATATTTGTCTACAAATCAAACCTTACAGAAGTTACTAGGAAGAAAATCCCAACCTAAAATGGATGTGGAAACAGGATCCTTGTACTGTATCCAAGAAACACACATCAGCATCAAGCGTAGATGTTACTTCGGGGTAAAGGGTTAGGAAAAGGTATTCAGAATAAATGGACCTAAAAAACAACCTGGTATAATCATTTTAGTATCTGGCAAAATAGATTAAAAACCACAGCTATTCAAAAGAGTCAGGAAAGGACATGACATACTCATCAAAAAGAAAAATCTACCAAGATAACGTTTCAATTCTTAACATTGAGTTGGTTCTTTGAGAACAGAACTCATGAAACTGAAAAGCTTCTGTAAATGCAGGGGACACCATCATTCACACAAAGTGGCAGCCTATGGAATCGCAGAAGTTGTTTTGTTTTATAAACTCTACTGTAGGAGATTATGTCCCACCCACTGGTTTAATAAAATGCACTGATTGGCCAAAGGCAGGCATGAAGTGTGGGCAGGGCTACCAGACTAATAGACCTCTGAGAACAGGAAGCACAGGGCAGAATGCCAGAGAGAAGCCGGAAGAAGCAGAGGACAACTATGCTGCTCTAAGAAAAGGTACCGAGCCCCATGGCTGAACAGGTCAAGAGTCATGGGTTAGATTAAGGGTAAAGAGGTAGCAAGTGATATGCCTGGGCCTTAGGCCGATCAGCCTAAAACTATAGTAAGCCTCTGTGTGTCTCTGTGGGACTGCGGGTCTGTGGGTCCTAAACCTTGAGGTTAGGCCCAAAAGTCTGGGCCAGAAACCTCCTACTACACTCTACATCCAATTAAGGACTAAAATCCAAAATATATGAAGAACTTAAGAAATTAGATATAAAAAACACAAATAATCCAACTAAAGAATGGGTCACAGATTGAAACAGAGAACTCTCAATAGAGGAAACTAAAATGGCTGAGAAACACTTGAAGAAATATTTAACATCCTTAGTCATTAGTGAAATGCACATCAAACCTACTTTGAGATTCCATCTTACACATCTCAAAATTGTTAAGATCAATAACACAAAGTGACAGTTTATACTAGAGAGGATATGGAACAAGGGGAACACTCTTCCATCACTTATTAGAGTGCAAATTTGTACAGTCACTATGGAAATCAATATGGCAGTTCCTCAGAAAATTGGGAATCAATCTACATGAAGATCCAGATATACCATTCTTGGGCATATACCCAAAGGATGCTCTATCTTACCACTTTCTCAACTATGTTCATAGCAGCTTTATTCATAATATTCAGAAACTAGAAACAACCTAGATGTCCTTTAGCTGAAGAATAGATAAAGAAAATGTGGTACATTTATACAATGGAGTATTAATTTATCATTTAAAAAATGACACTATGAAATTTTCAGGCAAATGGATGAAGCTAGAAAAAAATCCTGAGTGATGTAACCCAGACCCAGAAAGATAAACATGAGCAGTGTGGAAACTTCCTGGAACCTATGAGAGTGACATTAGTGAGGACTCCTAGTAATGGAGGATATGGAGTCTGAACTGGCCATTTGTATCCAGGCAAGTGGTGGGACGGACTTACATTTGGTTGAGTTGCTGGCAGAGGGGCTTTCACAGAGATCCATAAACAACCCATGCTGATGCTAGGACAGAAAGTCACTCTCTGAAAACTGATTAAGTGGAGGCCCGTTTCTGAAGACAGCTTCTACACAGCTCATATAGAGAGGTCAAGCTGGTGTGGGCTTGGAGCCTTCACCATTATGTTCTAGTCTCTTTGGTGTTGAAAGTTATGCTGCAAGCTACAGAAAGAAAAACTTAGACATCAACCTAGCTATAAAATTTTCCACTTACAATCTATCCTGCCTGCAAGATGAGCTGGGGCAATGGGTGGGGCAGAGTTTGTGGGAGTGGCCAAACAATGTTCAGTTTAAATTGAGTCCCATACCAAGAGAGGGAGCCTAAACCCTACATTGCCTGGGAGGCCAGGAACTGGAGACTAGATAGCCCAGAGATTCAGGATAGAACCAAACACAACTGGCAAAAAAAATCAATGAAATGATGTTTTTATATACTCATAGATCAGTGCCATGTCCAGTCATCATCAGAGAAGTTTCCCCAGGGAGCAAATGGGAGTGGGTGTACAGCCCCACAGTCAGATATTATGCAGAGAAGCCCCTATTAGGTTCCTCCCCTTGGAGCTTGGAGGACCCTTCTAGAAGAGGAGGAGTAAGGACTGTTTAAGTCAGAGGGTATGGAGGACATTAGAGAATCACCTGAGCAGGGCTTCCATGGGCTCACAGATCCTGAAGCAGCAAGCATGGGGCTTGCGTGGGTCTGCAACAGGTCCTCTGTGTATATGTCATGGATGTTAGTTTGGTGTTTTGTAGGACTCCTAACACTGTGAGTGAGGGATGTTTCTACTCTTTTGCCTGCTCTTGGGACTCTTCCTCCTACTGGGCTGCCTTGTCCAGCTTGATATGAGGACTTGCAACTTGTCTTATTACATCTTGTTTGCCCTGTTTGACTGCCATCTCTTAGAGTCCTGCTCTTTTCTAAAGAGGAAAAAGAGGGGGAGTGGATCTGGGAGAGAGAGTAGGTGAGGGAAGAGCTGGGCAGAGCTAAGGGAGGGGAAACTGGCTTGGGTGTATTATATGGGAAAAGAATCTATTTTCTAGTAAAAAGAAAATAACCTTATTAAAATGGGGTACAAATCTAAGCAGAGAATTCTCAAAAAAAGGAATCTTAAATGGCTAACAAGCACTTAAAGAAATGTTCAGCATCCTTAGTCATCAGGGAAATGTAACTCAAAATTACTTTGAAATTTCATCTTGTACCTATCAGAATGACTAAGATCAATAACACGAGTGACAGCTCATGTTGACGAGGTCATGGAATAAGTGGACACTCATCCATTGCTGGTGGGAGTGCAAACTTGTACAGTCACTATGGTAATCAGTGTGGTGATTTCTCTCAGGAAGATAGGAATCAATTTACCTCTCAAGATCTTGCTATACCACTCTTGGGCGTATACTTAAAGGCCACTTCATCCTACTACAAAGACATTACTCAACCATCTTAATTGCTGTTTTATTAATAATAGCCAGCAATTAGAAAATACCTTGATGTCCCTCAACATAAGAATGGATAGAGAAAATGTAGCACCCTATAGGTTCTCTGATACATAATATGGCTTCAGTTTAGTGTTTTATGGAATTCCTGAGTGTGTGAACAAGTTACTCTGCTTATTGTGTATTTTCACAGGATTTCACATTTTCTTTATTTGTGTTGTTCAGTCGTGATGGGTTAGTTTTTCTTTTATCTCATTTTATTATTATTCTATAGAAGCCTGTTGTTTTCTCCTAATGAGAGACAGAAGGAGGTGAATCTGGTTGGGAGAGGAGAAAAGGTGGGAAGACTAGAGAGGGGGGAATGTAATCAGGATTATTTTCAATAAATGGAACAAACAAACAACCCCATCCACAGATTTCAAAAAGAAAGAAAGAAAGAAGATAAGAAAGGAAGGAAATAAAAAAGAAAGAAGAAACAAAAATTCACATATAGGCAAAAAAAAAACCCTACCAGGTGACAAGTGACATCAAACTGGCCTTCTTCTGTAATCATCCAACCATTCATGCCATTTAATTCCCACAAAACAAATGGCTAGTCTAGCAGGGAAAACTAGGTGTCATATGTGTGAGAGCCTTCCAGGTTGTAGCAGGGCAGTGGCAGAGGAGGAATGACATATTTGATAGACAGGAGAAAACCAGCTGGACCTGTTGGGATCAGCTGTGAGGAGACAGGAGTTTATACTGCACATAAGGCAGAGAACATAGAGTGGAGTGTGTTGCACAAGTATAAACATAAAGATAAGCATCAAAGGAATTCTGTGGACTGTGGAATAGGACAGGCAGAAAGACCTTTCTGGAGGAGGAAGTCAGGTTAAGATTCAGTGTGTGGCTTTGGGTCAGTCACCTTGTATTTTTCTGGTCCTTTGGGTTTCCACCTGCTAAATCAGAAGACAGACAAATTGTGAGGACTGCATTACACAAGAGGATGCTAGTGCTTGGCAAGATGGCCCAGCACATACATGTGCCACCACCAAGCCGATGATCTGAGGTCAAGCTCAGGACCAATATGGTAGAAGGAGAGAGTCCAGTAACTGTCCTCTGAACTCCACATGTGCTCCATGGCTCACATGTAAACACACCACACACACACACACACACACACACACACACACACACACACACACACACATGCATACACACATTAAAAAAGAAAGAATGCTCAGGATTGAGGAAATGCCTAGCCCTGTGGGTGACTTGGGTCGGAGTGAGTGGGTTGCAACAGTGCTGTCCTTGCTGCAGGCAGAAGGGTACATTGGTAGCAAATCTCCGTTGGGCACTTGACTGGATTTGGAATCACCTAGGAGACACACCTCTTGGTTTGTCTATGAGGGAGCTTCTAGAAAGGAGTAACTGAGGAGGGGAAGATGTGCCTGCCCTGAATGTGAGTACACTGTCCTATGGGCCTGAGTTCCAGACTTAATAAATGAGAAGGGGATCAGCATTCATCTCTCCTGGGTCATGACTGTGGATGCAATGTGACTCACCACTTCATGTCTTTGCCAGCATGCCTTCTCTGCCATGACGGACTGTACCCTCATACTGTGGGCCAGAATAAACCCTCTCATCTTAAGTTGCTTTGGTTGGGTATTTTGCCACAACAATGAGAAAAATGGCTAATATAGACATCCCTGAGTTCAGCTGAAGAGGTTACGGGGAAGGAGATATGTGACCAGAACACACGTGCCTTTGGAGGCCATCAAAGGCCAAGGCAGATGATCCAATATTACCATGGAAGGCTCTATATTGGCAGTCAGCATACAGGGCTAAGAGATCACCAGTCTCAATCTCAGAATTGCTGTGTGATGCCTCATCAGTTGTAAATCATCTGGGTCCTAGTTTTCCCATAGGAAAATGAACAACAAAAAGGCAGGTGTGTGTGAGTGAGAGTGTGTGTGTTATGTTGTGTTATGTTGTGTATGTGTGTGTGTGTGTGTTGTTTGTATGGGGAGAGTAGAGGAAATGTTCTCAAGGGCTTACTTCAGGTACTTCAGTTCCATGACACAGAGTCTTTGAAAAGGGGTTGGGGAGGCAGTAATCTCTCTGTCCCCGACTTGCTTTGTGGCCTTGAGCCAGCTGCTGGACCTCTCTCAGCCTAATTTCACATCTGCAATATCTGCAATATCAGGAGATCAGGGAGGAGAAGCCTGAACATACAATGATTCTCCCCAGAGGATGCTCATCCTCATCTGCAGCTGAAAAGCTTTGGGCAAATCAGAGAAAAGCGAGACACTGGTCACAGATGAACCCCTTTCCAAATCTTCTGTCTTCTCCCACTGCCCTCCCCGCCCCACTGTCAGGAGCTTGCAGCACTGGCTGGCTTGCCAAACTTGTTGCCATGACAACGGGTTACAAATAACTCAGATGCAGGCAAAGATTTTAACCCAAGAGCTGCTGGGCCAAGGGCTTCTTGTTTCTTTCCTAGACCAGACTAAAGGAACAATGTCACAAATTCTTTAGGTTCAATTCACTCTTCTGCTGACAAGCCTGCCAAGGTTCCTCAGTGTCACAAGAATAAGACCTGGCATTCCAGGTCCTCTGAAAACCTGGTTCAAGTCTTTCCAATCTTATTTGCCACTCACCCCCATTAAGAAATGATTGCTCATATTTTTGACACCTGCTGTCTGACAAGCCTGCTTTATACGCAGTATCTATGAAAATCTCCCCCAAACTTGTATTAGGTGAAAGTGTTGTCCCACCTGAGACATTGTGTATGTTACAGAGGTAAGAACTGAGAGTCACTGATACAAGGATGTCAGAGGTGGAATTCAAACTCAAATCCATAGGATTACCAAGAAGGTGAAATACAGCTTAGTGCAATGACACAAGTCTGTAAGCTTGGCTATTCAAGATGCTGAGACAGACAGATCCAGAGTTCAAAGCTAGCCTAGACAACTTAGTAAGATCTTGTCTCCAAAAACTGCATTGGGCATAATGTCAAAATGCCTTTAATTCTGGCATTCAGGAGGCAGAAGCAGAGCTGTGAATCTCTGAGAATTTGAGGCCAGACTGGTCTACAGTGATTTCCAGGCTAGTCATAGCCATATAGTGAGACTCTGCTTCAAACAAACAAACAAACACTGAAAACTAAATTTAACAACACATCAAAAACATTATTCATTGTGATCAATTTGTCTCATTCCATAGGTGCAGAAATTATTCAATATATATGTCTATATATCAATAAATATAATTAAACACATAGCTGTACTTAAATAGAAATCTCATGATCATCTTAATAAACAGAAAAAATTTCTTTGACAAAAATCCAAGATCTCTTCTTGACAAAAGATCACAAACAGGCTGGAGAGGTCGCTCAGTAGTTAAAAGCACCTGTTGCTTTTGCAGAGAACCTGGGTTCAGTTCTCAGAACCTATATGGTATCTCACAATAATCCATAATTCCAATTTTAGAGGATTTTATGCTCTCTTCTGACCTCTGTGGATTCTAAGCATGCAGATGTTAAAACATAAAATAAAATAAATGAGTCTTTAAGAATTTTAAGACCCCAAAACATTAAAGACAGAGAGAAAATATCTCACTAAAGGCTTTATATGACAAATCAGTAGTAAATATCTGGATAAGTGGAGAAAAACTCAAAGCATTCTCATTAAGATCAGAAACAAAAGAAGGAATGATTCTAAGCTCTACTAAGTAAAGCAGTGTTCCTATTTGATATAGTGCTTAAAGCTGTACATAGAGCAATTAGAAAGAGAATAAATCCAGAAGGGCTATAAATAGGAAAGGAAGAAGTCAAAGTATTCCCATTTGCAGATGATACAATTCTCAGTGTATAAGAGACCCTAAGGATTCCATCAGAAAATTTCTAGAGCTGGTAAATTCTTTCTGCAAAGTGGTACACCACAAAAGGAATGTAAAAAACATACGTGGCTTTCCTGTATCCCAATGGCAAACATACTGAAAAAGAAATGAGATTCACAGTAGACACACACACACACACACACACACACACACACACACACACACACACACACACACACACATATCCTGGAATAAACCGAACAAGAAAGTGAATTATCTCTACAGTGAAAACCCTGAAGAAGTTGAGAATGATGCCAGAAAGTGGAAAGTGTTCCTGTGCTTATGATCAGAATTAATTGTGAACAACTGTCATCCTGCCAAAAGCAACCCATGATTCAATATTATCCTAATCAAAATCCTGGTATGACTCTTGAGAGAAGTATAAGAATTTCAAGATTCATATTGAAGCACAAAAGACCCTTTCCTGTTGTCTGTGGTAGATGCTTTTCTCTTCATTTGAAAGGATTCCTTTGAGTGTGTCCTGGAGGGATGGGTTAGTGGTCACAAATTTAGTTTTCCTTTAAACTATGGCAGCTTTGTTGGGTTTAGTAGTTTGAGTAGCCAGTTGCTCTTTTTTCAGAACTTGGAATTACATAATCCCAAGGCCTACTGGCTTTTAAAGTTTTCAGGTGAGTAATCTGCTGGTTTTCTGATGGGCCTGCCTTTATATGTGATTTAGTGGTTTTCTTTTGCTCTTTGCCTTATACTTTGTTCTGTGTATTTAGCATCCTAATTAAACTATGATGAGCAGTAGTTACCTTCTAGTCCTGTCTGTTTGGCATCCTAAATGCCTCTTATATATAGATTGGCATCTCTTTTCCTAACTCTTGGAAATTTTCTGTTATGATTCTTTTGTTAATATAACTTTTTTAGTAATTCATTGGGACTCATTAAATAGGTCTTTTATAATTTATTTTATTATTTTGAGATTGTAATTACATCATTTATTCCTTCCCCTTCCTCCTTCCAAACTCTGTCACACACCACTCCTTGCTCTCTTTTAAATTCATACCCTCTTTTTTCATTGTTATTACACACACAATATACATGAATATCCATACATAAAGCTACTTGGATGCATGATTTCAGAGCTGACCATTTGGTCCTGGATAACCAGTTGCTGTGCTCTTCCCTAGGGAAGACTGTTTCTCCCACTCTTGGCATCTCTTAGTTGCCTATAGCTCTTTGTGTAGGGCTGGGGACTCATGAGCCTTCCCCCATCTACTTTACTATTGTCAATTGCTGCTGTTATTGTTTAGCTCATGTATAAGCAATCATGCTAGAAAGCCTTTGAGTATAGACTTTAACATTCCTAGGAGATATTCATCTCACAGCAAACTCCATGGTCCTCTGACTCTTAGAATCTTTCCACACCCTCTTCCTTTAAGTTCCCTGAGCCTCAAATTCAGGATTTGTTTTGTAGTATGCACTGGGACTGAGCTCCAAAATTGCATTTTAATTGTTTGTGGTTTTCTTCAATAGTCTCTTGATGAAGAGTGGGGACTAACCGTACCTGTGGGGATAAGGACAAATAGAATGTAGTTAGAGGTTATACTGATCTAGTGAAGGTGTGGTTGTAGATTCTCTTACAAGATGCATAACTTTCACTAGCCCTGGGTGTCTGGGTAGGTTTCAAGTACCAGACATGATTTTCCTTTTGTTGAGTAGGTCTTAAATTCAACTAGATAGCTGTTACTGTCGAGGTATTTTTTCACTACTGTACCTTTAGGGTTATTGTCCAGTGCTATTGCACAACCACCGTTTGTGATTCTTAGGAAGCATATCTGGGTAGGTCTACTGGTTGCTTCCCTCACTTGGAAGATAGCGTGGCACATTTGATACCCGAAAGTTATTCCTGGGGTAGAGTAGGGATACACTTTCAGATCAGTTCAGTTTCACCTCAGGGACTGTCGAGTAGCATTTTCCTGGAGACTGAAACATTCCACCTTGCAAGGAAGTTCCTTAAACCAGAAGGTAAATAACTCAAAATAGCTTCAGGAGTTCCTAAAATTGACTAGATTCACTAGGCTCCTCCTTCCCAGAGTAAATGATAAGGACTGCTAAGAGTCCACTCCTAGACAAGTTATACTGCAAAAAGAGGTGTGTGAGGCTGGACTAATCTGCCTGGAAGAGGTTTACACCAACTGATTCACATAGAAAGGACATTCTTCGACTGGTGAGCTGCCTTCAGGCTGTGCACTGTGCTCCAGGTTCCCAGATTTTCCGAGTTCTCACCAGTGTTGGGATGGGCTTTGGACATGAAGCTATCTTTGAGTTATTTCTGACCCTGTAGGTACCCTCCCACTTGTCAAAAAATGGTTCAAGAATGCAGTCGTGTGAGAGCAATTGTGAATGTTTGTGTGCACACTCCAAGATAAGAGTCTTGGGACCTCAGTTTCTTCAAAACATGGACTTGTTCTTGAAATGTTATTTCCAACTCCTCCCAGATAGAGTAGATAGGAGTGAGTTCACTTCCGATGACTCATCATTGCTTGCTGTTTGTCGTTTAATTAAATGTTTAAACTCTCTTTTATATGCCTTTGGGGGGGGGCACCGGTTTTTTTGTTTTGTTTTGTTTTTTTGCCTCAGGCAGCTTGTCCTTGTGATTATATAGAGACCTTGAACTTTCCTCTTGGGGGTCTTCTTAACCCTCAGAGTTTAAGTTGTCTGATGCTTTGAATAAAATTGATCATTTCATGAGACTTTAGTTCACCTCGTTTTTCAGCTCCATTTTGCTAGGTCTCACTGTCTCTAGAGCAGTGACACCCATATTCCTGTAAGTAACCCAAATAAAACTTAAAACTTTGGTGGCGTCTGTAATTTGATCTGTCATAGACTCCTAGTTGGGATGAGAAGAGGTATGTGTTACATTTATTCAGAAAAAGTCTTATCATATTATAGGGCCCTGTGCCTGAGGTGCATGGCAATAGGGACTTATCTTCCACCTCTGGTTGGGGGGCAACCAAGAACAATAGAAATAGCCTGTAATGTTTTGAGAAACTCTTAGACAGCCCTGACCAACAGCTCAAAAGAGGGATTTTCATATTGGAGTTTTGGACAGGCTTCGGCTCTTGGGGGGAGTGTTGTCATCCCATATGAGAATATTTCATTTAAACTACACATGTATATTTATACACAGACGTACATGTAATACAAGGTTTTATTGGGGAATGATTGATAGTTAATGGTGTGATTCCTGATGACTTTTTCAGACATCCTTAGTGCTATTTTACTCTTCTCTTTTTCTCTATTTACCTGCCCACCCACAGCTAGAGCTCCCTATTCTTCTTATTTCTCTGAATAGATCACTAGTACCCTATTTCCCTCTCTGTTGCCCCCTAAACTCCTACAATTTGCTTTTAATTTAATTTTACTTTCCTGGCTTTTACAGTTACTCCAGGCTGAGTACTCACATCTGATGATTAGGTCTGGGAGCCTCAGATGAAGGAGAACATATGCCATTTGTCCTTCTAGTTCTGGGTTACCTCATTCAATACAATCTTTATTAGTTCTGTTAATTTACCTATGAGGTTCATGATTCCATTTTTATTTATAACTCAATAGTATCCCATAGTATACATGCAAAGTATTTTGATCATATTCACTCCCTACTTCCCCTAACTCTACCCAGATCCAACCCCCTATCTTTGGATACCCTCCAGCTTCATGGTCCTCCTTTTGGAATATAATAATTCAGCTGAGTTGTGGTGACACATACCTTTAGTCCCAGCACTTGGGAGGCGGAGGCAGGTGGTCTACAGAGTGAGTTTCAGGACAGCCAGGGCTGCTGTTACCCAAAGAAATCCTCTCTTGAAATATCACAATAATAACTTATTAAGTTCAATTTCTTCTACGCATATAGTCCTGGGCATGAGGCCATCCACTGGAGTGTAGTAGACCTACCAAAAAATACTCTTAACAAAAAGTAACTTTCCATCCACTGGAAGCCATCAACTGCCAATAGCTCTCCAGTTAGGAATGAAGCTCATGAGTCTCTCTATCGTCCAAGCTAGAATGTTAACTGGTTTACATGTTATCATGTAATGATATCACCGAAGTTTTGTGCAGGTAATGACAGTTGCTGGAGTTCATGAATAAAGTGGCACCGTCATGTCCACAAGATACTGTTTTGCTCCTGTATTCATCCACTACTGGTTGTTACACTATTCCTGCTCCTTTCCTGAGAAGGTCCTTGAACTGCAGTGGAGTTTGTTTTGTGGCTAAGCATTCCAATGACACTTATTCTCTGCAGTTTGGCCCCTTGTGGTTTCTGTGTTCACCACTATTCAGCGCACAAAATATGCTCTGTTGTGACTCTTTTGAAAATTTTTCTCTATGCCTTTAGAGCTGGGCTCTTTTTCTTCTATGTCTATTACAATAGGCTTGGTTTTTGCAGAGTGTTATAGTTATCTTGGAATTCCTGTTTGATCCCACCTTATTATTTCTTCTTTTGCTTGTTAGGTTGTTTCAGTTCATCGACTTTGTCTTCAAGCTCAGATGTTCCTACCTCTCCTTGATCTATTCTGCTGGTAATGCCTCTGACAGAGCTTTCATTAGATTTCATAGTTCTTACTCCCAGAATTTCAGAATGTTCTTCTCTCCAGTGTTTGTTTTTGTGGAGTTCCTCTTTGATATCTTGCTTGCACTGCCCCCTTATTTCATTAAGCTGTTTATGTTCTCAGTCAGGAGTTTTTCTTCTTTGTTTTCTGTAAACGTACTGATACTTATCCTTTTGGATTCTATCAGGCCTTTCCTGTAACTCACTCTTACTAGCTGCCATTATGGAAGAATTAGTAACTTTTGGGGAGAGTTATGTTGTCTTGGATTTTGTGTGCCTTATGCATCTGTATTGAGATTTTTGCATCTGGTGTCATGTCTTTGCTGGCTTTATTTATTTTATCAGCTATATTCTTTTTGTTTGAAGTATTTGCAATATTCAAATAGCACTTGGACGTGGTAGAACAGTTTGTAGTTCAGGAAAAAGTTCCTCAACCATTAGCAGCTGTTCATAGTTACTGGGGGAGGGACGATCATTCTTCTTTGAGGATGTGGCCACTGGTGTTTCCTGTGCTTTCATGGATGGCCTCACACCCATGCACATATGGACAGCATTGATTGAACTAAGTGGGTTACCTCTATTAGTTAGAGTTACTATTGTTGCTATGAAACACCATGACCAAAGCAACTTGGGGAGGAAAGGGGTTATTTGACTTACAGTTATGCATCAATGTTCATCACCAAGGGGAGTCAAGACAGGAACTCAAGCAGGGCAGGAACCGATCAGAGGCCATGGAGGGGTGCTGCTAACTGATCAGAGGCCATGGAGGGGTGCTGCTTACTCGCTTGCTCATCATGGCTTTCTCAGGCTGCTTTCTTATAGAACCCAGGACCACCAGCTGAAGGATGGCTCCACTTACAATGGACTGGGCCCTCCACATCTATCACTAAGGAAATGTTCTACAGGCTTGCCTACAGCCCAATCTTCCATAGACTTTTTCTCAGTTAAGCATGTGTGCTTTCAATTAACTCTAGCTTATATCAAATTGATACAAAGCTATGCAGCACAAGTGACCTCTTGGCAACTTGAAACACAAACACATCATTGTTACGCAATAATCTTCCCTTTCTTCCCCAAGATCACACATTATTGTCAACATTACAATATTAACACCCCAGTTTTAAAAGCCTCCTGTTTTAAAAAATTCACTTAAAATAATTAGTCCCTTTAAAATAGTCTCTTTTAAAATCCAAAGTCTCTCAATTGTATCCTCCTGTAAAATCAAAAATAATTTAAATACTTTCTTACTTCAAGAGGGAAGAACCAGGGCACAGTTATGACCAAATCAAAGCAAAAGCAAACTCCAACTGTGTAAATAACTCTCTGTCCAAGTGTCTGGGATCCACTCATGATCTTCTGGGCTTCCCCAAAGGGTCACTTCTCTGACTCTGCCCTCTGAAGCACACACAGCTTGTCTTCCAGTCTCCGGCTGGCTCCACTCCAGACTTACTGCTGTCCTTGTTGACCATCCCATGGCATTTCAAAATGCTGGGGTTTTCACCAACATCCTCCCCTGGCCTCTCTTCAGGAGCTCCAGCTCTGCCACACAGTGTAAATCTCAGCTGCTCTCTGTGACCTCTCCAAAACCAGTACCATCTGGGTGACCCTTACATAACCAGGTTTGGCTGCCGACAGGAAGTACAATCTTAGCCATTTCTGAAACACAGTTTCTGTGTGCTGACCCAGGAAGTACAATCTTAGCCACTTCTGAAACACAGCTTCTGTGTGCTGACCCCGAGGAAACACTTCCTAGAAGATTTCACCTCAGTAAGGCTGATCTCAATCACAGCTGGTTCTTCAGCCATAGCTGACCAGTCTCGATTGTCCCAGTAAAACAAAGGTTTTAATTTAGTGCTTCTGTCTTGTTAATCACAGCTGATTCTTCAGCTTCTGCTGATCAGATGATGCAGGTTTTTCACACAATAAGCTTGGTAGACTCCTTGCTTCCCTCTGAAACTTCAGAAGCCAGGCCTTCATCATCTGCTCTGCTTTCAACATTCTTAATCTCTCAGGCACATACACAACAGATCACTGAGTTCTCAATGCTCAATGGCTTTTCTAGCCCCAAGTTCCCCCCAAATACTCTGGTCAGGACCATCACAGCTATATTCCATTCCTGGTACCAACTTCTCTTATTTAGGTTTACCATTACACCTTCTTTTGACTTCTGAGGGTACTTTCACACACACACACACACACACACACACACACACACACACACACACAGAGAGAGAGAGAGAGAGAGAGAGAGAGAGAGAGAGAGAGAGAGAGAGAGAGAGAGAGAGAGGACTTCTGAGGGCACTCCTCATGTAATTTTTTAAAAACCAGTTCCTTAAATAGGAGCTCAAGGTGCCTGATATAAACTTTATATTATTCCTTGAGTAAGATAATAACTATGAGAACAACATCTCCTTGGTATTACCCCTATGCAGCTGTCATACTAACCAACTAATAGCAGTGGACACTTTGATTTCAGTAACTTGAAGGATAAACAACCAAGGATAGTTTTTCGCTAATAATATTAGGAGGGGGTGAAGAAGCAGAATGGATAAGAATAAGGATTAACTATTACATCAACTTTGCAAAGAAAAAAGTGGAGTGGAAAGTTGAGATACTGTTAGGGTCCACAGATTTTAGAGATTATTAAAGCTATGGAAGGTGTCGTGGTCAGTGTTCTATTGCTGTGAAGAGACACCATGACTGTGGCAACTCTTATAAAGGAAAACATTTAATTGGGGCTGGCTTACAGTTTAGGAGGCTTAGTCCTTTGCCTTCATGGTGGGGAGCATTGGGGTGTGCAGGTAGACATGATGCTGGAGAGGTAGCTGAGAGCTCTACATCTAGGTTGGCAAGCAGCAGGAAGAATATGAGACATTCGGCCTGGCTTGAGCATCTGAAACCCCCAAATCCACACCCCCCCCATGACACACTTCCTCCAATAAAACCATACCTATTCAAGCCACTCTCTGATGATTAAGCATTCAAACATATGAGCCTATGAGTCATTCTTATTCCATCCACCACAGAAGGCTATACTGGAAAGATCAAAAAGAGAATGGAGTAAAGATGAAAGAGGAAAAACTGTAGGAACGAGAGCTGAGTATGCAGTGTGGCTGAAGAATATACTAAAGGATGCCTTATAATAAACTGGGTGGAGAGTCCTGTTAGGATTTTGTGGGGATTTTGGCCTGGTTCGCATATATCTGGTTATCTGGTGGCAAATTTCTATGAATGCAGGTAGGAGCATGGGAATACTCCAGAAGGGCAGCTGCAGATAGCAGGAGACTCTTAATGGCTGTTTCTATATAGAAAAGGGCTTTATTGTCAGATGAAGATGGTTGTGATTAATAGAGAGGTTGTGATTGCAATAGAGAATACAAGTAGAAAGAGAAAGGGAAGGGAAGAAGAAAGGAAGAGAGGAAAATGGGGAGCTTCCAAGGAAGGACAAAGGCAGAGAGAGAGCGTGAGATGTCCAAGGGAGCTTTCCTTTAAAGGGTGCTTGACATCAGAGCCCAGGGGAGGGTGTGGCTTGACATCAGAGCTCAGAGGGCATGGCTCTTAGAGACTAACACTGTTACCTAACTGGGCAATATACAAATCAAGGCAAAACCATCATGAGACAAGTGGATGAATGGAAAGCATAGAAAATAAGAATACTTATAGAAAGAATGGCTGTCATAGCCGCACTGTGCTGAAAGTTGGAATTTTAAGATCCCACTGGAACTCCAGGGTACATGTGGTGTTGTTTGCAGGGGATTCTAGTCTGTGGGGAAGGGGAAGTTGTAGGTTCTTTACTGGTAGTTCTTTTGGATGCCTGCATCTTACCATGCTCATACAGGGATGTAGGTACAATGTATGTGTGAAGTAGCACATTCCTTGCAGCGGATTGCTGCATTTAAAAATATTAATTAAGGGATTTGGGGTGTAGTTCAGTAGTAAATAGTGTTTACTTAGCAGGCCTGAGGATTTGGTTCCGTTCTCAACAATGAACTGGAGTTAAATACCAGACAATAGTGGTGAATCACCAGTCACTTGGGGGGAAGGAGCCCAGGACGAATGAACACGTTTATCCTAGTTTGCCCTAGTTTGTTTTCCTTTGCTCTAACCAAAAGCACCTTGGAGAGGACAAGGCTGATTTTATTTGTTTATAGTCATCATCCAGGGAAGAGGCAGGAGCCCAAGGCAGGAACTTCAGGGGAGCACAGAGAAACAAATCCTGCTCCCTGGTTTGCCCCTAAGCTCTTTTTAAAGCTATTTTTTCTTTTACCTCTAAGGACACCCCCTTTTCCCCCCCTCCCCCTCCCAGCTCACCCAAGGGCAAGTACTCACAACAAGCTAGGCAGCCCCATATCAACTCTATGAAAATACCCTGCAGGTGTACCTGCAGGCCAATCTGGTGGTGGTATTTTCTAAATTGAGAATTCCTCTTCGCAGTCATGTCTAGGGTTGTACCAAGTTAACAAGAACAGAGCAGCACAGACATTCTCAAGGGACTCTGACTACATAATATTGTGGAAAAGGCAAAACCATAGATAATAAAATCTGCCCTTCAGAACATTGCTTTCCAGAAGTGTGATCAGAATGCCAGCTGAAAGAAGTTCTGCAGTGTCGTCTGGGTTACTCTAGAAAACTGTCTTCATGAACAGCACTGCTGTTGTAATGGGGCTTAGCCACATTATCAACTTATGAAAGAAGGCTTTCATGAGGTGACACTTGTATACAACCAAGAATTCTCATTTCCTCCACATGGATAGGCTTAGCTGTTTTCTAAGTTTTAAGTCCTACTTTTAATTAAAATTTCCTTTTTCCCCTTTATCCCTTTTTGTTCCAGTTTCCTGAGATAAGAGCTCATTATGTAGCCCAGGCTGGCCTGGAATGTACTACATACTATATAGCCAAAACTAACCCCACATTTGCAACAACTCTACTGCTTCATCCTCTCAAGAGCTGTCTACTTGGCTTGACAAGCAATTTTATTAAAACATTTATCTCTTGTTTTTGACCCTAAACAGCCAAAAGGAGCCAGGTCATTCCTTAAACAGTTTGCTTAGAAATAACTTCAGGTAGTCATAGAAACAGAGTAGTAGAATGATGGTTACTTGTAGCTGGAGGCTCAGGGTTTGGGAGACACTAGGGGAGAGAGTAGGAAATTTCATTTAGTCAGGGGGAGAGTTCCAGATCTAACTGAGGTCGTTCAAGGGATTAGTGGGGCTCACCTATAACTCAAGCCCTTGGAAGCCTGAAGCAGCAAGGTCTTGTGAGACCCTGCCTCAATAACATCACTCTCTACAATAGTTCAAGAACCCTGTTGAATAACATGATGACTTTTGTTAGTAACAATGTATACCTGGAGATTGCTTTTTTGTTTCACTTTGCTTTTTGAGACTGGGTTTCTCTGTGGAGTCCTGGCTGTCCTGGAACTCATTCTATAGACCAGAAGGGCCTCAAACTCAGATATTCACCTCCCTCTGCTTCCTGAGTGCTGGGATTAAAGGCATGTGCCACTCCGCTTGGCTAAAATTTTTGTTTGTTTTTTGGAGACAGGGTTTCTCTGTGTTGCTTTGGAGCCTATCCAGGTACTTGCTCTGTAGACCAGGCTGTCCCTCTTTGAAAACCATAAAAATATGGCTCACTCCTGAAAGCTCAACAGTCTGGAGGCTGAGATAGAAATATAGGGAGTCTGAGGCCATCCTGGCTATATAGAGAGATTCTTAATAAAAATCCTATAAAAAAGACTTTATTTACCTTGGTCCCTTGCAGCAAGGGATAAGATGGTAGTCAGAAGAGCCTGTTATCTCTTAACCTTGGAGCCAATTCTTCAGCCACATGCAGTGGGATTCTTACAAGTCTTTCCAGGTCTTTCCATAATAGCACTAAGGAAAACTCAGGGAGTTCTCTTTTGATTTGGGGTGATATTCAGAATAGTATAAGAAGCTGAAGAAGGCCTGTTCGAGTCTTGTTTCTGTTTTAGACAAAAAGCCTTCCCCAAAAAACAAACAAACAAACAACACGGAGGAAGAATAGGTCTATATGGCTCAAAGTCCCAGGCCACTCTCATTTCAAGGAAGTAAAGTCAGAAACTCAAACAGCTGGTCACATTACATCCACAGTCAAGAGCAGAGAGAAAATGGGTATGTATTTGCTTGTTTGCTTGCCTGTCTGCTGATTACGCTCAGCTAGCTTTCTTTACTCTTGCACAGGTCTAGGTCCAGCTAATGAAATGGTGTCACGCACATTCAGGGTGGGTTTTCTACATCCGTTAACAACCAAGATATTTACCGCCCTGTAGACAAGCCCACAAAACAACTCAATCAAAGCATTTGAGAGGGTCTCACCAAGTGAGTCTAAGTTGTGGCAAGCTGATATTTAAAACCATCACAAGGCCTTTTGGGTGCATTGGGATCCTTGGACTTTTTTATTCTCTTTCACAAAAACCTTGTCTGATTTTGCAATGCCTTCATATTTCCCTCTCTCTTTAGAAAACATGGTCTTCCATGTCTTTGATCACATAGAAGCTGAGAGAAGCTGGCTGTAGCATCTTGGTGTTTCTTGTTTCTCTTGGAAAGTTTGCATAGAGAATACACAAGAAAACTTAGCCTCTTCCATTAGACTAATTTGTGTTTCCCATTGTATTTTCTTTGCATGGGTTTATTTTGGGCTTCTCTATTCTGTCCCACTGATTTATCTATTTTAACGACAATATTATGCTTTTATAATTATACTAGCTTTGTACTATATTTTGAAGTTAGTCCCCTTTGATCATTTTTAGATATTTTTCTTCAACAAAGCCTACAGTTGCTTGGTGCCCATCTAGCTCTGACGGTCTCCGTTAGGATCAATGCTCATTGGCCATTTTTATTTTCATTTTTTAAGAAATATAAATTTGTTCACTTTTTAGTTTTTATATTTATCATTTTCTTTCATTGAATGATCAAATTCCTCTGTCTTTTCTTCAAATTATGATACTCTGTGGCCTATGTAATCTATTCTATTTATAATGCTTTCCACTTAACTATTTGATTTATTAAAATTTTCTCTCAGCGTGGTTTTTCTTTAGTATTTCTATCCCTTTATTGAGTTCTCACTCCTGAATTGATTTTACTTTATTTAGATGTTTGTGTGCACTTGGTCTTCATTAATTCCTTCTTTGAATCATTTGAACATATTTATAATTGTTCATTGGGATTGAATAATTTATTTTCAGAAGAGACATGTTGCCTTGGTTTTTCATGTTAATTTTTCTATACTGGGGCCTTGCCCATCTGAGGTTATATCATTGATTAATGTATTGTTATTTTAATTCAGGTGTATTTCTTCTGTTAATGAGGTGTCTCTAGTTTTTAGGAGAGATAAGGCTGTATTAGGATTGACGTTACATTTTCTTCTGGAATATTGATGTTCAGGTCACCAGAGTCTACAACTGTCTTCTCCCCAAGAGATAAGTCCTTTCTTCAACAATAGTCACCATCTAGCAGTAAATTCTCTATGATATTGGTGTAGTAGTTGATAACAAAATACTTACTACTGACTGATGTGGGAATATCTTTCTATATGCTATAAATAAAAGAACTGTTCTGGCCTTTGGCAAGCACCTTAGAAGCAGGTGGAAAATTAGAGCATAGATAGGGGAAGGAGGGTGGAGTTAGAGACAAAATCCAGCTGCCCATAAAGCAAGATATAACGGAATAGGTACACCACGAGTCAAATGTCAGGACAAATTAATAAAAATGAGTTAAGATAAAAGAGTTAGCTAGCAATATGCCCAAGCCATAGGCCAAACAACATAAAATCAATATAAGCCTTTGTGTTAATATTTGAGGCCAGACAGTCTGGGACTACAGGTCTGTGGGTCTAGACCACCAGCTAGGTGGTCCAGAAACCTCTTACTATAGATGCTACCCAATGTGGGGCACAAAGGCCCACATAAAACTTACAAAACTTTTTAAATGTTCTAAAACACAAAAACAAAGCCAAAAGTGACTTCAAAGTTATATCTCTAAAACAAGTTATAATACAGAGTGATGTGTGGGCTTAAGCTACAAAATAACAAGCTTATGGCCTATAGCTTGTTTCACCAAAGCCAGTTCTCAAAGTCTTATAAAAGCAATAAGTTACATATGATAGATTTAAAGTTTCTGTTTATATTAAACAAAAATAACAAAGTCAAAAATAATTTCTTAATAACAACATTTTCTGAGACTGCTAAGTTTGCTAGTGGCAGATGTGGCTCCTTTTAAAAAGCTTCCTAACTCAACATTAGTGACAAAAACTATATATTTCTTTAAAAGACCCTGTTAACAAATACATAAGTACAGTTCATGAACAGCAGGCTACAGTACTCTACTTAGTGAGACTCCCCAAAGTTAGAGTGATAAGTAGCTCCACAGTATTTGATATTGCTTTCTATAACTAAGAAGATAAACATGGCTCTGATGCCTCTGCCATGTTAAAAAGCCAAAGAAGACAGAGTAAACAGTCAAATCAGCACTATACAGTCTAATATTTTAAAAGCTCTTCTAGTTAAAAAATGATTAATAATACACAATAAAACGTATTCAAATAAAAACCTCTAAATAAGTTACAATATTTAAAAAATATATAAGCTAAAAAACAAAAATTTCTTTAAAAAATAAATAAAAATATAAGCCACATAAAAATAAAAGATGGATAAGAAGTCTAAATTATAATTATGTTTTCTTTAAAGTTTTTAACTGTTAATAAACTACAAGAAGACATTTAATTACAAAGGTATATGAATGATTTCAAAAAGATTTTTGAATTTACATTAATCCAAAAAATCTGCTAATCTAAAAATATTTTAGATTGAATATTATTTAATTATATTAAATACAAATTTAAGGCCAATTTTGTTATTCTGTATGTATATTCTTTTTTATGATATTATATTCATGTAACTCATTTAAAATTGTAATGTATAATTTAAAAATACAGATCAGTAGTTACCTGTGATAACCAAACCAAAAACTTCTTACTACACCTTACTCCTTAGTTACCAATTGATGTAGTGAGTTAAAGGACATTAATAATATCATGTATGCTAATAGATCATTCTTGTTATGAGTTGAAAGGAACAGAAAGTGAAAGAAGAAAGAATCTACAGTGGAATTAGAGATTGATAGGTGTTGGGCTTCAAGATAGGAAATACCCAAGAAAAAGGAAATATTGGAGGGTTGATGTAGAAATTTTGGTTAAAGGTAGGCTGAAGGTCTCATTGGGTAAAGTGCTTGCTGTGCAAGTATGAGGACCTGAGTTCAAATCTACAGAACACATATACCATCTGGAAGATAGAAGATGGGTGGCAGAGAAAAGAGAATCTCCAGAACCATGTGAATCAGCTATCTTGGTGTACACAACTGTGAACAGTAACAACAGAGATCCTGTATCAAACAAGGTGGATGGTAAAGACTGAAACATAATATCTGTCCTTTCCCCTATTCTCAGATCCCAGCAAAAAAGCACATTATCTCCTGGAGTGAATGTCACACAGGTGCGACTTTGGAAATCGCCAAGAGAAGAGCATATATGTATACATTTCATATACACATAGATACATACATTTTTAAGAGAGGAATAAAGATACCCACCTAAATAACAGAATAGTATCATCTCTAAGGCAGCAGTCATAGAGACTGTAAATCAGGACAACCTGTGTTCTTGAAAAGAGGCAAAAGAAAAAGGAAAAGGTGTGGGGAAAGGTAAAGGAAAGAAAACAATACAAGGCAAAACCATGAGACTGGGTTGATCTGCTAGAGTGACCTTGGGTATTGCATAAATAAGAAACAGTTGTCAGAGGGAAGAAACACTTGATGGAGACATAAGATAATGAAACCAACTGGCCTGGAACTTAGATTCTGCCTTGCCCCTAGGAGAGCTTGAGTTGCTTTCTGCATGTAGTGGAAGTCAGCATCTACCTGACCTAAGGACATGGACTCTGGGGTCAGGGCAGGTTTAGAGTTCCCCTGTGACTTTCGAAGCTATAGCTTGAAGCTGGCTGGGAACAACTTAAAGTGCTGGTCTCTAAGAATAATGCTCTCTCTGCTTCTCAACTGCCTAGAAGGAAGATCCATTCCAGACGGATGAATGGATCCTCTCATCATCCATTGCATTTCATAAGTTGCTTGAATAAATATCAACCTAATAATAATACATCTCCTCGTGCTAATTAATTGGGCTTATCAATTGGGCCACATTTGCAGCCTAATTTCTGATCCCCCCACCACCTACCCCAGCCACTAACCACGTGGTATGTGGCATCCTCGCCCACTGTGCCAGGCACATGTGGTGAGTCACAGGTTTTAGACACCCCTGCATGTGCTCTGGTTGTAAAATGCTTGTATATATGTTCTCTCAGTAAATACGAGCTGAGTTCCAGCTTTGGGCACAGTGCTGAAGTGCTATGTGGGGAAACTGCTAGTCTTGCTTCCTCCCAGTGCTGTGATGCACCTGCTGCCACCTCTCTCCACCTACCTCCCCTGGCCAAACACCCATGCGCAATAGTGGCTCTTGGGGCCCAAGCATTAATGTGCATTGTCCTTGATCCTGCTTGGTACTTTGGTCACCCTCTGTAAAGCTGTACTTACTCTAACTTTCTAAGAATTGTAGAAGCCTATACTAGGTGTGGTTGTGGCCCCAACCTCCTTGCCCTAACTAATTGGAGCAATGCCTCCGACATCTGCTGGCCAAACATCGCTATTACATCCAGACTGAGGTAAATGTTAAAATCCTCTTCAAGGCAGATTTTAAGCTGCCATGCAGCCAACACAACCTATCAAGAATTTAGAGTATTTTTGCTGCTACAATCGAGGAAATAGTGCATAATTTTGCATTTGAAAACTTCACACTTGAAGTCCTGTTACTTCTCTACTTGATTCTACATTTTGTATCTTAAAAAGATGGTCTGATAAATATGAAACATTGATTAGACTGGCAGAGGCCTTGCAGGCAGCAAATGATAAATTACTTTCTGAAATATGTAACATAGAATCTGTTAATGATAAACTGGCATACAAAGTTAGTTTTTTGGAAACTGGTTGTGACAAACTTTAGACAGATCTTCCTTCTTGGACCCAAATTTAGGTCTGTACAGGAGAAGTGTAGAAATATATGTTAATGATGAAAATAGGAAATTATTAATTCAATGAAATTACTAAAAAAGTTTACTACTCAAGAGATTCAGACCTTAGAGAAATAGGTAGTTTTTAAATTTTGACAATGGGAGGATAATTTTCTAGTAATTGAGAAGGATGTTAAAAGCACCATCAACCCAGAACAGTTTAAGACAACCATTACTGATATCATATGGAATGGGAGATGACTTGCATAAAGTTGTAAACATCTTCCTTTTCTCCCCTCCTATGAATATATACAGTTACTATTCAGAAAAGGCAAATAAATGATATTTCCCACAGAGAATTTGTAGAATATAATTGGGAACCCATACATATATGAGATATAAGAGACATCAAGGAAGCTATTTTGCTTCATGGAATTTACTTCACATATGTAAAACAAATATTAAATTCATGGTCCACAAAGTATAGAATCACACTTAATGATTGGATGCAGTTAACAGTGGTTGTATTGGATTATAGCTGACATTACAGTGGAGAAATTGGCTGAGAGAAGAGGTGAATGCCATTGAATAAGGAAAGTTTAGAGGCTCTAAATTCTCTCAAGATCAAATTCTTGGTGAGGGTCAGTTTGCTGATGTAAAGGTTCAGTCTAATTTGGTGAGCATACATTACTGCTATGTTGTACTGACACTTTGAGTGCTTGGGAAAAGATTTAGACCCAGAACAGACCATTGATCCATATACTAATGTTGGGAAAGGCTTAAAAGAACCTTATACGGACTTTCTACAGAGATTAAGCAAGAAAATACTCAGAACAGTGTCATATCCAGAAGTTAGGAAACAACTGATTCTCTCTTTGGCTTTTGACCACACTAATTTAAAATGTAAATGAATGCTTATGCTGCTAAAAATCAGATCAGTGCCCATAGAAGAATGAATTCAATATGCAATCAATGTTGACTCTCTTAATTAAAATTATAATTCTTGAGTAGATGAAGCCATTTCTAATGTCAGGAAAAGAAATCAAAGCATCAAATTTAATTGTGGTAAACCAGGCCATGTAAGAAGGAATTGTACACAAGGTACTCCTAGAATGAATGTTTCTTCTGGGAATAACCCAACAAGAAGGCCCTTACCTTCTGGATTATGCAGACGGTGTGGCAAGGACTGACATTGGACCAATGAATGTAAGTCTACAAGGGACAAACAAGGAAACCCTTTACCATTCAAAAATAGTTCAATAATATCCAGTCACAATGGAGGAACAGGTTCCCTAGGATGATTAGAAAATCCAGTGCCTAACGTAAAAAAAGACATGGCATTGGAAAATAGAACAACTGTAAAGGAGGAATCAAAATTTCCAAGAAAAACCACAAAACAAATATTCTAAGAGACTTAAATAAATGAACAAAGGCCAAAATTAAAAATATAAATAGATGACATTTTATTCACAGCTTGGTGAACATGGGGGCTGATGTATCCATCATAATTCTACAATCATGGCATCCAAAAGGGCCTCTAAAGGAGGTAGTTGTTCAATTTTTAGGTATTGGGATGATATCTCAGGTAAAGCAAAGCATGAGATGGCTTGAATACATAGGACCAAAAGGACAGAGAGGAAGACTGAAGCCATGTATGGCTAATATAGCAGTGAATCTATGGGTTGCAATCTTCTACAGCAATGGAATACCCAGATTAAAATTCTTCCAAGCTCAGATATGAACTATAGACTCAATTAAGTTTCTGATAATAACATTGTAAGGTATTATAAACAACAGTTACCAACCATTCAAGTTGTACAAAAACAAGGCACAATAGCTGCTAATCTTTCAAAGGCACCCACAATACTACCTTTAAAATGGTTAACAGATAAGCCTATTGGGTTCACCAATGGTATTTAACAAAAAAGAAATTTCATGCCTTAGAACAGCTGGTACAAGATCAGTTAAATAAATGATCAGCATATTGAAGAATCAATCAGTTCTTAGAATTCTCCTGTAGGGGTATTGTGTTGTTTCATGGTAAATAATTGTCCCACCCACTGGTTTAATAAAAAGCGCTGATTGGCCAAAGGCAGGCAGGAAGTGTGGGTGGGGCTACCAGACTAAGAAAAACTTTAAGAACAGGAAGCACAGAGCAGAATGGGAGAGAGAATGCCAGAGAGAAGCCGAAAGAAGCAGAGGACAACTATGCTGCTCTAAAGAAAGGTACCGAGCCAAATGGCTGAACAGGAAGAGGCATGGGTTAGATGAAGGGTAGAGAGCTAGCAAGTGATATGCCTGGGCCTGAGGCTGATCAGCCTAAAACTATTGTAAACATCTGTGTGTTTCTGTGGGTCTGAGGGTCTGCGGGCCTAAACCTTGAGGTTAGGCCCAAAAGTCCGGGCCAGAAACCTCATACTACATTCTCCTGTATTTTTTTGTCAAAGATACATATGGAAAATTGAAAATGATGACAGGTCTAAGAGCAATAAATAAGATGATTCAACCCATGGGCTATTTACAATATGAATTTGCTTTGCCATCCCTGTTACCTAAAGAATGGCCTATTATAGTTAACTTAAAAGACTGTTTCTTTACTATACTTCTACAAGAACAGGACAAAGAAAAATTTGCCTTTTCAGGGCTCACTTATAGTAATTCCCAGCCTGTAAAGAGGTATCAGTATACAGTTATCTCACAAGAAATGTTAAATAGCCCCATTCTGTGCCAATATTTTGTATAACAGCCATTAGAAGTGATGCACAAACAAATCCCATAATCTATCATTTTCTGTTATATGGATGATATTTTATTGGCAGACTCAAATATAGGTATATTAGAAAGAATGTTTGAAGAATAAAGAAAGTTATGCTTGATTAGGGATTAAAAATCCTCCTGAAAAAATACAAAAAGGAGATTCTATTAATTATTTAGGATATAAAATAGGTCTATGAAACATTAAATCCCAAAAGATGCAACTCAGGAGAGATAGATTGCAAACTCTTAATGGTTTCCAAAGATTGCTCAGAGATATTTCTCATATATGGCTCATTATTGGGATAAAAAAAATCATGAACTAGTTAATTGTTCAAAACTTTAGGAGGTGATAAGGACTTAAATAGTTCAAGAGAATTTTCTGATGAAGCTGAGAGAGGAAAGTTTTGGTGGAAAAGAAATTACAAGATGGACATTTGAATCATGTGAATCCATACTTTAATTGCATTCTGGTTATTTTATTCTTTAATCAGTCTCCTACAGGAGTTATGATTCAAAGAGAAAATATTATATTAGAACCAATATTTCTACCACATAGGCCACATTAAAAAAACTATATGGAAAAGATTTCTTATTTGATTTTTAAAGGAAACTTAAGACTTTATTAGTTGACAGGAAAGGACCCAGCAGAAATTGTCGTACATTTAACTAATAAAGAAATAAATTGATTATGGGAAGACAGTGAGCCTTGGAAGATATCTCAAAAGCAAAAGAATTCAACTTATAAAGGAAACTAACTGGATTCTTCCTTGTGTTGGACAGGACAAACCAATTTCTGGAGCCCCAACATTTTATACTGATACAAATAAATCAGGAAAAACAGGTTACAAATCAGAACATTTAAGTAAAGTGACTCAAAGCCCTTACAATTCTGTTCAGAAGTCAGAATCATATGCTGTTATTATGGTATTAATGGATTTTAAGAGCCTCTTAACATAATAACTGACTCAGTATGCAGAAAGAGTTATTTTATATATTGCAAGTGCTAATTTTATTCCTGATAAAACAGAATTGACCTCATTAATTTTTATAAAGATAGGAAATTATTAGAAATAGAAATAATCATATATATGATTAATATAATCATTAATTATTACATTATTAATATAATATATTAATCACATATATGTCATATATCAGATCCCACACTGGTCTGCCAGGTCCTCTAGCACAAGGTAATGAAGAGATTGATCAGCTATTAATAGGAAATGTGTGGGAGGCCTCAGAATTTCATAAGAAACATCATGTTAATAGCAGGGGATTAAAAAAGAGTTTTCTCATCACTTGGCACCAGGCCAAGAAAAATTGTCAAGAACTGTCTTACTTGCTATTTCTATAACCAAACACCATTACCTGGAGGAAGCGATCTTAAAGGTACACAAAGAAATGAGATTTGTCAGATGGTTGTGTTTTATTTTGCAGAATTTGGGAAGATGAAATATGTCCACCAAACCATTGACACTTATTTGGGATTACAATGGGGAATTGCTCTAAGCTCCAAAAGGGCTGATTCTGTAATTACATACCTTTTGGAAGTCATGGCCATCATGGCAATACCTGTACAAATTAAGACTGACAATACTACAGCATATGTTTCCCAAAGGATGAAACTTGTTTTGATATTATAATATAAAGCACGTTACAGGTATACTACATAATCCTAGAGAACAAGCAGTTGTGGAAAGATCTACTAGTACCTTGAAAGAAATGCTTCATAAACAGAGAGGAGGAGCAACAACAAAAAATCTCCAAACATAGATTGATTGCATAATGCCTTGAATTTTTTAATGCTGATGAGAAAGGAGCAATGGCTGCAGAGAGACATTGAATAATAGAAAAAGCTTCTGAGGTAAACCAACCTGTCTACTTCAAGGATGTGCTGACCTCAGAATGGAAGCCAGGATATGCACTTCGCTGGGGAAGGGGTTTTGCTTTTGTTTCTGCAGGAGATGAAAAACTGCAAGCACCAACAAAATTAATAAAGATTTTTTTTTGAAAAGAAGATACCTCCTGAAGAGGAGATGTAATGGCTCATCCATCTGCTGCACGAATTCTGGCTGTGTTAAAGGAAACTCAGAGCCAGATCTCAGGGAAAGGCGGATATATCAGAGAGAGAGTAAACACCACAGTCAGATCTCACCCAGCTGTCTTCCAGCTTCCTCAGCCTCACTCCTCCTGGCTTCTACTGCCTGCTCTGTCTTTCTATGCCTGCCTTAAATACCCTCTTTGCTCAGTTGTTTCACATCCAGGTTAAGATTAAAGGCGTGACACCATCACTGCCTGCCTGGGAGCCTGGAACTCCTTCTATAAACTAAGATGGCCTCAAACTTAGATTTGCTGGGATTGAGGGCATAGGTCATCACTCCCAATATTCATTCCCTGAGCTGGGATTAAAGGTGTGAGTTACCACTGTCTGATCCTCCTAGACTGACTGTGGGTAGATCCCTCTGATATCTCAGACTGGTTCTTATTAAATATGAAACATATCACCACATCCACCAAGATGACAATTTAATGAACGGTAAGGAAAACTCACTTAACAAAGGTTGGGGCAGGGTTTTTTGTCTTTTCAGAAAGATAGACATAATCATCTTCAAAAAGTTAAAAAGATGCTGGTCACCTAGACATCTAAGGCTGAAAAAGAAATAAATTCTGAAAGGTTTACAACCAAAGAAATATAAGGCCTATTGGCACTCATATGCAATACGGGTAAATTCTCACTGCTTATCATCTATATCTCTCTACCTTTTTAAAAATTGTGTTCCTGATTTTATTACAAATCAAGCTGCCTTTAGAGTTGGAGTCAGTGGCTTTCTCCTTCTCTGTTTAGTTATACTTGTCATAATACATATATTCTACCTCTGTTGTATAAGATACTTTATATAATGATACATATTTAGGTTATTGTTGTCATTCTGCACTATACATTTACCTTTGTTTAATTTTGGTATGATCGTCATATTTAACAGTCATTGTCCCAAAACATACACCTGCTTATAGATTGTGTATTTTACGATGTAAGCTTCAGTTTTTAGGATGATAAGAATTATAGGTCACGGTTACCTATGTTTACCATGTACTAGTCATGTTGTTTAGGCTTTCTAGATATATAGTAGAATATGTCAGATGAATAGTAGTCTTCAAACACTTCACAGACCTAGAGACTATAGCATTTAAATGTTTGGTTATTCAAAATTTGGCTATGAGAGACACTGTCACTCCTGGCAGCACTATTCCTTTCCTAAGATGATGTTGGGCATCAAAAACATTCCACATGGAGTTTATCTTCCTTTGTGGATAATGGCCTGTTGGGCAAAGAACTGCCCCTATCTTGACTGCTGATAGTAAGCTCACCATCCTATCTGGGCAAGCAGGACGGAAGACAAGAGACTGCTGAAACCTGCCAAGACGGGACAAGACAGTTTCTCAAAATACCTTGCTTCTGAAAAAATCTGTCAGGTATCCTAGGTCTATAGCCAAAACATTGGATGCTACAACTTTGTAGAACAGCTGTGGGTGACTGTCCAGACAGCTGACTGTTGCTGTCTTCTGTCACTAAATTTTGGAATTTACTTGCTCATTCTTTCAGCCTGAAGCTGGCCGGGAACAGTTTAAAGTGCTGGTCTCTGAGAATAAGGCTCTTTCTGCTTCTCCACCGCCTGGAAGGAAGATCCATTCCAGATGGGTGAGTGGATCCTCTCACCATTCACTGCATTTTATATTGTAAGTTGCTTGGATAAATATCAATATACTAGTACATCTCCTTGTGATAATTAATCAGGCCACACTCTGCCTTCTATATTCTCTCCAGAATATACTCCTGGTTGAATTTTTTTCATCCACGCAACTTTTCCCTTGGTGATTCCTAGAGCCACATCTATGTGAAGTCCACTCCTGGAGATACCTTCCTTTTTCTCAAAGCTGAGAGTATCTTTAGGACAACCACCTTTTTGGGAATCAAGCCAGACAGACCAGTGTGTGGTGCCAGAAGCATGTGTATCTATTCCTGTTGTCTGGGGTGATAGGGACAGTTCCAGGAATGGTGGTCGCTGAGGTGGCTTTCTATGTGATCCCTGTTGACACAGCTTCTGTAGATTTACTTGAAGAGGGCCTTACAACTGGCTGCAGTGGTGGCTACAGTCCAATCATGGGTGGAAGTTTATTAGACAATAAGCAAGTGGATCCTGGGGAAGGGAGAACTAGCTGTGGAGAGGTAAAAATCCTCCTCCTGCCTTTGTTTCCCCAGCTTCCATCAGCTACCCACACAGATACAGCTTTTAGACAGCCACCTTCCCCAGAAATGTTTGCTTGCTTGCAATGTCTCCCACCATCTCATAGTCTTTTTTGTTTTGTGAGGTTTGTTTTATTCTTTGGCTGCGGAGAGTCTTTTCAGTTTGATGCAATCCTGCTTGTCTATTTTTGTCTTTGTCTTTGTTACCTGCATTTCAAACCTCATTGTTCAAAGCAATGACACAGAGCTTTCTAAGTGTTCTTGTAGTGATTTGTTTTTTTACCTTTATTCTGTGTGTGTGTGCACATAAAAATGCCACAGTGTGGTGCATGTGGAGGTCAAGGACAACTTGAGGGAGCCAATTCTCTCCTTTCACTGTGCAACTGTGGGGGAGGGAAAGTTAAATGGATATAGGCAAATAGACAAGCAGGCACAGGCTTCCTTAAAGAACTTCCTCCTTTCTTGTGGGAGGTGGCCAAGAACAAAAGGTCCCCTCAAAGGCAACCATTTCAGCAAGATGCTAAGAAGTGGGAGGTCCCAGGGATCTTAGAAAATGCCAAACCTAGAGGCCTTCACTCCCTCAAGATTCCCAACTCTCTCTGGGTTTCCCTTCTTACCCAATGGAAGAAGTCAACCTGTCTCAAAGTTTTAACAATTTTTCTTTCTTTCTGCAGTTCAATCTATTGTCTTTCTTGGTCAGTGCTCATGGAGCATGCACAGTTAATACCAGGATTCTGGCTGCATTTCTTGGATGTCTTGAGGAGATCTGAGAAGACTCTGCACTGATGGAAAATATTAAGAAGGACACTTGTGCTCTGCTGATGAACTGAAGATGCTTTCAAAACCGTGGATTGATTGTAGTGTGTAGAACCCCCAGCTATGATTAACACTGCCAAATCCCCCAGTCAGACTTTCTTTGGGAACCAGGAAGAATGGGGGTGGGGCTAATCTGGGGAGCAAAAGCTTTTGTCCTTATTACAGCTAAATTGAAATTCTATCTCTGGCCTCAACTTCTGTGCGATCAGGTCAGGGTTTACACCACCACACCTAAGCTAAGAGGCATGGCACTGCTACCAAGTGTACTTCTATCACCAGCTCCAATGGCTGGAACGTCCTGGGCGTAAGGGGCCTAGGGATGGAGATCTGTCTCTACCATCTCTGGGCCACGAGGGGAGGGACATATGTCCCCCAAATATTATAGTCCTTGGGTACCCGCGCTTTCCAAATCCTGGGGCCAAGGGTGTACCCAGGCCTACTTTTACTGTAGTCCCATTGCTTTCAAGTGTAGGACAAAGCAGATGGTGAACTTCATCTATATAAAAGAAGGTGTGGGGGGTGGAGGGATGGCTCAGGAGTTAGGAGCCCTGGCTGTTTCTTCCAGAGGACCTGGGTTCAATTCCCAGCAGCCACATGGCAGCTCACAACTGTCTGTAAGTCCATTCATATCAATGCACATAAAATAAAGTTAAATAAATTATTTAAAAAATGTGCCCCATGGGTCATCTGTCTGACCAGATCCTTTAAACTTCCCATTCTGCCCTTCCCTCATCTCTAGGTTCTGTAGGGATTGGTTTTTGTGAGTTCTCTTTGTTTCCCAAGTTTCTCTTTCACTTTCACCTTCTTCACCAGCTTCATTCATAGACCACACACCCTAGGAAACTTAGTTGCTTGGAAAGCATTACCAACACAATAGCAAATAGCAGTCCTGGGATTAATGGCTATTTTTGCTTGTTTGTTTGTTTGGTTGGTTTGGGTTTTGGTGGGGTTTTTTGGGGAGGCAGGGTTGGTTGGTTCTTCAAGATGATGTTTCTCTGTGTAGCTCTGGCTGTCCTGGAATTTGCTCTGTAGACCAGGCTGGCCTCGAACTCAGAGATACACCTGCCTCTTTTAATGCCTATTTTAAAGCTGGCTTTAAAGGCAAGTACCACCACCTTGGTTAGTATCTTGGCCATTTTTTTCCCAACTGGACACTTCTAATGCCTGCGGAGACTTGTTTTAATTCTTTTCTAGTCAGGCTACTGCAAACTTCAAACTAAGTAGCTTCTGTTTGCTTACATACTTTCTCCAAAAGATCAGACAGCAGATCTTTTGTTTCAAGTAATGGCAATGCCAAAAGTATTAGGAACATAAGCAAAAGACTCTAAGGGACCATGATCTGAGCCGCTGCAGGCAGGAAAACCCTGAAAAAAGAAACTGAAAGGAGGCAAAGGGGAGACGGCTTGGCATCAGCCGTAAGTAAGTGCTGAAATCCTACAGCTCACCAGACCTCTCCTCATCGCTTTCTCCCTTCAAAGAGGCTGGGGGGGGGGGGTGCCAATAAGAAAACAGCAAGGCTGACCCAAAATTTCTGCCTTTTCTCATACATCTTGTTGTAGATTAGACAAACTGGTTCTAACATTCCTCTACAGTTGCCTCTGGGATGCCTTCTCAGGAACCCAGAAAAATTAGATCCTCAGACATGAAGACAAAAGAACACAATACTTTTCTGCCAGGAGACATGGCCCCAGTATCCTCTGGGATTTTGCCCTTGCTGGAGACAACAGGAGAATTTAGACACACCTGTGTTCACAGTCCGCTCTTTAGTGGAGCCTAAAGAGAAACAGACTTAAAGAAAACAAAGGCTTACTTGGCCATTTTTTACTTACTCTCAGCAGATGGCCATTTGCCAGGGAGAAAGTGAACCTCCTCTACAACTTGATCTTGTTAGAGAGGAGTAGGTACTTACTAGGTTTTTCAGCTAGTCTGCCCCAATTTTCAGGCACACTCAAACTGATGATGCAAACAGGCTTTCAATCACTTGGTCTTGACTTTCACCCCAAGTCTAATGAGCAAGGGTCTCAAGTTAGACATTGGTAAAGGTTTGATCTTCTTTGATCAGGAGTATAAACTACCATACACCCTTGACCTTATAAAGCATAGAGAAATAAGAGGGTAATGCTTTACAATCAAGTGTTCTGTCTTTGATAGTATTCTAAAAGGAAATCAAATGTTCTACATCCTGTCAGTCTCACTAGGCCTATCAGAAGAGACTCATTTACCTAATCAAATGTACAGGTTAAAGAGAAGGCAGGTACTTTGGGTCTATCTTGTCAATACTGGACTCCAGAGCAAGTCTCCTATCCAACACACATCAGACAAATAATGTCCTCTCTCTCTCTCTCTCTCTCTCTCTCTCTCTCTCTCTCTCTCTCTCTCTCTCTCTCTCTCTTTCTCTCTCTCTCTCTGTGTATGCATGTATGTATATATACATTATTTATACACACACACACACATATATATATATATACATTATATTGTTTAATAAAGTGTCATGTGGTGCTTATGCTTACTGAGAAGCTGGCTCAGGAGATGGGATTTGGCCTTCCAACTTTAGATGTAGACATGTTTGTCTTAAAATGTCCTCCAAAGCCCCCCTTCCCTGAGCTGGGCTGGCTCCCTGACTCTGTGACAGAGAGAAAAGAAAACAAGAAAGCCAAAGTATAAAGGCTTTGTGCCCCTAAGGACAGTTAACAGGTCTGGAGAGGTGCCTCAGTGGTTAAGAGCACTGATTGTTCTTCTAGAGGAGCCCAGTTCAATTCCCAACACCCATATGGTAGCTCACAACTATCTGTAATTTCAGTTCCAGGGAACCTCAGAGCCATGGCAAAACACCAATGCACATTAGAAAATGAAGAACAGCTAACAGGTAAACTATTTCTAGCATAGGTTACTATTATTTATCTCATGCTATGAAGATGTCTATAGTAAGAGAGCTAATAGGACATTCATCCATTAAGAGCATAGAGAAGACCCTCTTGTTCAAAAAACCCTTGTCAGTAGTAACTTGTATACCATACTTTTAATAGGTATGTTTATTTGTTGATTCCTGGGGAGAAGTTACCAACATGGATTTGAAGATGTTTTGCTATGTGTCTGCTGCTTCTGTTTATCTGCTGCTCAAGCTATTCAAAACCAAAAGTACAGTTTTATGGCAGGCAGGTCCTTTTCTGTACTATATAAAGCAAATTGATTTTTCTAAATTATGTTTAACTGGGAACTTACCAAGTCCAAAAGGTCAGACTCTGCTTAAATCAAAGGTCTGCTCTTCATAACAATTACAAGGATCAATTTAAAAAATGTATGTATGAACGAAGTTTACTTAAATGTTTAATTTTGTTCAAAGTTTATCTAAATGTTACATAGTAGTTAGAAGTACCAGACTGGTGTAGTTAACCATCTGGGTGTTCAATGACCATGCTTGGAGGCTATATTAATGTGATTAGAGGGATTACAGTGAAGAATAGCTTCCCCTTTGCCCTATAAGTTCAACTGAATCCCAGGGAACTATAGGACATCTGCCAAAATGTTCTTGGTGGGGAGTCACATGTTCTCTTGTTCATGAGAGGCCATAAAGTCCATCTAGTGAACTTTAACTAGTGTATAGTCTTCAAAGAGGTGAGCCAAAGTTTTTCCTCCATGCTTTCAAAGGAGACCACGGTCAAGCAAGGCCCTTCTTTGACTTATTCTCACATAGACAATTTGCACAAAGATACCTAAAAGATCCAGAGGTACTTCTCAAGCCTGTATGACCCTTGAAGACCAGATCTTCAACCTACCTTAACAGTATATATACAATCAACTTTGGCAACTTGCATGCTTTTAAACACCAAACAGTTAAGTATAGCACACTATTAGAATGATTGGGTATGACTCTTTAACAGTTTAAGGGTTCACAATCCCTAGACATTAGACTTAAATCCATATAAGATGTTGTAGCAGGACAGGCCCATAGTGTCAAGGAAATTGGCTCAAACCAGTTGTCAAGGCATGCACATAATGTACTTCATTACGAGCCAACCTAGAGTCAGCCTGACAGCCTAGCAATAGCCGCTGTCCAATGTTCCTGTCCAGTGTTCCTGTCCAATGTTCCTGATTGCTTGGAGTTTGCCAAGCAACAAACACTACCCAGAGTTCCTGACCATTGAGAGTCTGCCTAGCAACAAATGCTGTCAGATCTCTTGATCATGCCTGGTCAATGAGGGGCAGCCATGAAATATCAGATATTGACACAACATCAGGGCTGGGAAGAGGGTATATAAGGTTCTACCCATTGTTGAATAAAGGAATTAGTCCTTTTCAACTGACTCCCAGGGTCTGTGTTGTTGACTCCGCCCCTTCTCACTCTCTCCCTCAAGGGAATTATTAGGACTCAGATAAAAGATGTTATTTAAATATCTATTTCTCAGTAATGATTTTCTACTTGATAAAAATGTAGCTCAGATATCATGACCCTGGCTCAATTCAGTTCTGCAGTACCCACTTGCCCCAAAGAGAGGCAGGCCTACTATTGTTTTAACCTGAAAACCAAACTCTAGAGGTAAGGGACATTGGAAGTCCCTTATACTGTCATTTGATCTATTCCTATAGCTGTCAAGGTGTCTGGTGTGGACAGGAAGTAGTACTCTATACAGTCCCCACCTAAGGAAGTCATCAACAACACCTCTTTAAAAGCCAACTCTTAATCCTGTGAACCACCAGAGAAAGATAGTCTACCCTTCAAGAAGTAACATCTAAGTCATAGCTGTGTAGCATCTCCATTTGTATGCTATTTGCTGCTGACAGTCTCTTCATAACCTTGTCAGTAGGACTATACACCAATTATACATCTTGTTGGAGACAGCCCAGCAAATTAACATTATTTGGAGTCTTTCTGGAAATAGTTGTCCTTCTCTGGATTATATTCTTCTTTCTCTGATGGCCTTGAGTGCTCCTTATCTTACTCCTTCAGCCTTTCTAGCCCTAAATCGGGACTGGAGAAACAATCTTCTTACCACTATATCTAACACCAAGGCATGAGGAAAAGCATTGACAGAATACTGGAATTACTGTCAAAACCTCTTCCTCCAACAAACCCAGTTGGATGTGGATCCTTTTCAAAGAATCCCTCAACTTTTAACTGGACTTACATAAAAGGACCAAAGTGACCCCTGACAGGGACTCTTTGAAGGTTAGAGAATGTTCACTTGGCATTCAAGATCACTCCCCATCTCAGTAAACAAAAAGTAGCCATTCATATGGGTCTGGCATATGGCTCATATAACCTTACTCAAAAGCTTGAGAATATCATTTTCAATTCCATCCAGCAAGACTATACTGGAAATAAAAACTAACTTCTGACCTTACCACATGTATTAGTTCTTTTCTATCTCTGTGACAAAACACCATGGCCAAGACAACTTGGAGAAGTAAGGGATTATTTGGGTTTATGGTCCAGAGGGTAAGAGTTTATCATGGTTGTAGGGATTCCTGGCACATAGCAGCTGGTAAATGTGCTAGTCTGATAACCTGACATGGCACCGGGTGAGAGATAAGAATTCCTGGTATGTAGCTGCCACATGGTAAACCCAACATGGTACCAGCATGTACATACAAAGGGTATGCCCCTAGGCATGGCTATGTAAATCTGTGCCCACCTGTTCTCTTAAAAGGAAACATCATGTGAAAGTCTATCTCTTTTCTCTCCTGTTTCTCTTCCCTTGTGCTTATCTGGCAACTTTCCTTAATAACCTCTAGTGTGGTGCTGGTAGTGTGTGTCTGTTTTCATGTGCAAAACCAACAATGGTGGAAGGGCAAGGCAACAGGTGGCAGACATGGCAGCTGGAGCTGGAACCTGAGAGCCGAGGGATCACATCTCAATCCACAAGCAGAAAGTAGAGAGAACAAACTTGAAATGGTATGTGGTTTTTGAACACTCAAAGCCCACCCCTAGTGACGTACTTCCTTCAGCAAGACCACACCTCCTAAACTTACCCAAACAACACTATAAACTGAGGACCATCCGAACTTATGGAGGATAGTCTCATTCAAACCACCACATCCCACTCTCTAGCCCCCACAGGCTGATGGCCACATCATCATGCAAAATGCAATTAGTCCAATTCCAAGAGTTCTCATAGCCTTTCATAGTCTCAACACTGTTTAAAATGTCTGATGGGGATATATCCTTCCTCATAGAAAAAGTAGTAGGGGAGAAAAAACCTGCTCAGGCACAACATCTGGGTGAAATGATAAGAAAAACAGGATGATTTTATAAAACACCGAACCCAGAGCACCCCCTACACCCAGAGTATCCCTTACTCCCCTGCCCAGGTAGACTCCTAACTCTGAGTTTCCCCTCCCATCCCAACAAGCAGTCTCAGCTTGCCTCAGTAAAGCTTTTATTTTTTCCTTTCCTTCTTTATGCATTTGGTCTGTTGTCTTTCCCAGACTGTCAATTCTTTTCCCACCCCATGGCAAAACTTAGCAAACACCAGGATTCACATTACATGGGGATATAACTCAGGCTGTCAGGCTTGGCAGCAAATGTATTGCTAGTTAAGCCATAATGCTCTCTTGAAATAATTCTTTACTTTCATGTTTTACATTTAAATATTTTGTACCTTGACTTGATTTGTTAAATAAGATGTGAGGTAAAGGTATAATTTTATTCTTCTGTATGTTACTATCCTGCTTTCCCAGCACCACTTACTAAAAAGACTGGCCTTTTCTATTGTGTGTTCTTGGCAGCTTTATTTGAAATCAACTGACCATAAATGCATGAGTTTATTTCTGGGTTCTCTATTCTTTCCCACTGGTTGATGTATTTGTATGCCAATGTTGTGCTGTTAGGATCACTCTGGCTTTGTACAGTATTTTGTAATTACTGTGATGCCTCTGCTTGTATGACTATTTTTTGCCTGATTGCTTCTAATTCAACCAATTTTCTCCCACATCATAACAAAGATTACATTTCCTACAATTTCTGGTTGCATGTTTTAAATTCCCATGTGAGACCTCATCAGAATGTCCTCTGCTATACTTATGAATACCAACATTCTGTTCATTTAGGTATTCATGTATATGTATGGGTGTTTTGTGTATGTATATTATATTGTATTCATGTGTTGTACTATTCACACATACCATAATGTATTGTATATGTGTGCACATGCATGTTGATGCCAGAGGTTGACATGGGGGGGTCCTCATAAATTGTTTTCTCTATTTTTATTTTTTTATTCTTCTATCATATATTACACCCTGATTGCAGTTTCCCCTCACTTCCCTCCCCCAAGTAACCCCATCTTCCCTCTACCCCAGATTTACTCCTTCTCTGTCTCCCTTCAGAAAAGAGCAGGTCTCCTAGGTATAACGGCAAACATGGCATAATATGCTCTAATAAGGTTAGGTACATACCACCACATCAAGGCTGGACAAGGCAACCCAATAGGAGAAAAAGGATCCCACAAACAGGTAAAAGAGTCAGTGACTGCCTCTGTTTCCACTGTTAGGAATCCCACAAGAACACCAAGCTACTCAGCCATGATATATATGCAGAGAACCTAGGTCAACCATACAATCTCCCTGGCCTCTGAGAGCCACTGAGTGTGGTAGTTGATTCTGTGGGTCATATTCTCCTGCTGTCCTTGCCCTCTCTGGTTCCACTGATCCTTCCTCTCCCTCCTCTGCATTTCCTTCTGAGCTCCACCTAATACTGGGCTGTGGGACTCTGCATCTGCTCCCATCAGTTATCTAGATGAAGTCTCTCTTGTCTCTTTGATGAGGATTCTGCTAGACTCTGGTCCCAGAACACTCTGCAGGCAGGACAAACTATGGGTTGAAGGTTTTATGTCCCAATCCTCTACTTGAGGCCTTGCCTGGGTACAGCAGATGGGTGGTTCAGCCTCCCTGTCCCCCATTACAAGGAGTCTTTGCTAGGGTTACTTGAATAGATTTCATGGAGTTTCCATTGCAGTAGGTTTCTACCTTGCCCTCGGAATGCCACCTCATTTATTACTCATCTCTCAGTATTCCCCCCACCTAAGTTGATCCCTTTCCCACTAATTTTTGAGACAGTGTCTCACAGAAAAATTCTGGGATGCCTCCCTCCAACTCTACTTCTTCCCAATGCCATCTTTGTCTTACTCAGTTCTGGATAACAGATGGGAGATACTATACCCTACTTTTGTGTGAGCGTTAGGGATGTATCTCACATCTGCATCTTTGTGCAGCTGTCACTTTATCAAATGAGTCATCTCCCTAGTTCCTGCTTAGGTGTTCTGTAAGAAGAATATAACATCTAGACTTCTCTTTATTGTTTTGAGTCTTATGCGGAATCTCTCTACTTAGTCACAGCAATACAGGCATTTTTTAGTTTATACCACAAAACATCTTCTACTTATTAAACAGTTCCAAAGCCATGTTTACATTTTAATATAAAGTAGTTTATGAACAAGAAAAATTTCATTCTTAAATTGCTGGAATCTGAAATCAAGGCATCAGCAAATTTAATATTTGGTGAGGGTCTGCAATTTGATTGTCAAATTCTAAGGTGGTATATTTAGTATAGGACAGGTCTTAGGGGTGACTAGGCAGAGAACTCATGAATGAGATTAATGCTCTTCTAAAACAGGATTTAAAAACTGAGGTATGTTTATATCCCAGGTCCCTCCAAAGAAAGGTGTGTGTGTGTGTGTGTGTGTGTGTGTGTGTGTGTGTGTGTGTGTGTGTGTGTGTGTGTATGTGTGTGTGTGCGGTAAGAACTTGCTTAGGATATAAAAGGTCCTGATTCTGATACATAGTGATATCTAAAAATGTGAGAAGAGAAAAAAGAAAGAAAATTTTAAAGCAGGGGATAGCTGTGCATATTTGTCATCCCAAGAGTCAGAACACTCAGGCAGAAAGACCCCAGAGGCCAATGTAGGCTACATAGTATAAAACATTGCTTCAACAGGAATAGAAGAATTCAGATGTTTCTTCTATCCTGTGAAGATACAGATAAAACATGCCATGAGTTAGAGCATTCCCCACTATGTTATAGAGTCTTTGTTCAGGAAGGTACTCAGAAGACTACCAAAACATAAACATAAACACCAAGCCAGATCATACTCTCTGATCTACAATGATGTCCTACCTGCAAGATATGCTAGGGCAGTTGTGACACAAAACTTGTGGGAGTAACCAACCAGTCTATGATTTGACTTAAGGACCACTCCATGGCATGGAATCCATACCCAACACTACTTGGGTAACCAAGAACCAGAGAATAAAGAGTCCAGGAGCATAGGGTAAAAGCAAATACTGCTGGTCTAACAAAAAATCTGTAGTGGGCGACCACTTCCTAAATATAACTCCAGTAGCACAGACACTAAGAACAACAATTAATAAAAGGGACCTCCTGAAACTGAGAAGCTTCTGTAAGGCAAAGGACACTGTCAATAAGACAACAGCACACACACTGGGGAAAGATCTCCTCCAACCCCACATCTGACAGAGGACTAATCTCTAAAATATACAGAGAACTCAAGAAACTAGAGGCTAAAAAACCAAATAATCTAATTAAAAAATGAGGAATTCTCAACAGAAGAATTACAACTGGCTGAAAGACACTTTGCTCAACATCTTTAGCCATCAAAGAAATGCAAATAGAAACAATTCTGAGATACCATCATACAGCTGTCAGAATTTCTAAGATCAAAAACACAGATGACAGCCTATGCTGGAGAGGATGTGGAGCAAGGGGAACACTCCTCCATAGGTAGAAGTGTAAACTTGTACAACCACTTTGAAAATCAGTATGATGGTTCCTCAGAAAACTGGCAATCAATCTCCCCAAGGATCCAGCAATACCACTGTTGGGCATATACCCAAAGGATGCACGTTCATACCCCAAAGACATTATCTCAACTATGTTCATAGGAGCATTATTCGTAATAGCAAGAACCTGGAAACAACCTATAAGCTCCTCACTGAAGAATGGATTAAAAAAATGTAGTACATTTACACAAAGGAGCACTACTTAACAGTTAAAAAAAATGACAATGTGAAATTTGCAGGCAAATGGATTTACCTGGCGAGTATCATCCTGAGTGAGGTAACACAGACCCAGAAAGATAGACATGGTATGTACTCAATCATAAGTGGATTTTAGAAGCAATGCAAAGGATAACCAGGCTACAGTCCACAATCCTTGAGTAGCTAGGTAACAGGAGAAACTTGAGAGACATCCAGGAATCCCCCTGGGAAGGGGAAATAGAGAAGATCTCCTGAGTAAATTCGGGTCATATGAGGGAGGGGGCAAGGGGAGGTGGGAAGAGATCGTGAGAGAAGGAGATGGTTCAGCGTGGGAGCAACAGAGAGGGAGAAAAAAAAATGGATATCTTGATAGAGGGAGATACTGTGGGGTTAGAGAGAAACCTGGTGCTAGGGAAACCCTCAAGAACCCACAAGAGATCCCTGGCTTGGACTCCAAGCAATGGTGGAGAGGGTGCCTGAACAAGACTTCCCCTATAATCGAATGACCACTCTAACTGTCATTATAGAACCTTCATCCAGCAACTGATGAAGGCAGATGCAGAGATCTATAGCGAAGCAACTGGTCAAGCTCCTAGTCCAGCTGAAGAGAGAGAGGAGAGAGAGCATATGAGGAAAGGGATCAGGTTCATGAGGAGGAGACCCACAGAGATGGCTGACCTGAGCTATTGGGAGCTCACTGACTCTGAAATGACAACTGAGGACCCTTCATGGAAAGGAACTAAACCCTCCAAATATAGATGACAGTCGAACTGCATGGGCAGTTTGTGGAGCCTCTTGCAGAAGGACCAGAGTTTATTCCTGGTGCATGAACTGACATCTCAGAACCCATTCCCTACAGAGGAACACCTTGCTCAGCCTTGATACTGGGGGGAGGGACTTGGTCCTACCTCAACTGGATCTGCCAGACTGAACTGTCTTACCTTGGGATTCCTGCACTCCCTGGGGAATGGATGGGGGATGGGGTGGGAGGGAGGCTGATGGAGGACTGAGAGGAGGGGAGGGAGGTGGAGCAGTGGTGGGTATGGAACAAAACTTTTAAAATAAAACTATTATAAAAAACTTGTAGTGATAAAACGATTCCTAATGATGCTTTGCTATACTCATAGATCAGGGCCTTATTTAGCCATCATCAGAGAAGCTTCATTCATCCCTGCAGCAGATGGGAACAAATACAGAGACCCATATAGCTAGACGTTTCTCAGAGAGACCTTGGAACAACATTCTGCCCTCTCTCTTCATCAAATTCATCCCTTTAGAGCTCAGGGAACCCTATGGAAGAAGAGGCCAAAGAAGTGTAAGAGCCAGAGGAGAGAGAGGACACCAAGAAAAAAGACCCTGAGCAAAGGTCATAAGGACACGCAGAGATAGAGGCAGCAAGCATCTGGCGTGCACAGGTCTGCAGCTGGCCCTCTGCATAGATATTGCTTCCGGTTGACTGTTTTTATTGGATTCCTGAGTGTGCAAATGAGTGTGCCTGATCCTTGTACCTTCCTTTTGTACCTTCCCTTACACTCCGTTGGTTTGCCTTGTCCAACTCTGATGTGTTCATTTTTGGTTTATCTGACTATATTCTATTTTATTATCATCCCTCAGAAGCCTGCTTCTTTTCTAATGAGAGACGGAATAGGAGATGGGAGGGGAGGGGAGTAGGAACTGGGCGGAGTATAGGGAGGGGACAATGTAATCCAGATATATCATATGAGGAATCAATCTTTTGAATATAAGAAAAAAATGATGTCATGTGTGAACCAGATATTTTAAACAAATCTAGAAATAAAATTCACAAGAATGGACTTCAAGTAGCTCTAAATAGCAGTTGGAGGGACAATTTAAATAGCAGGAAGAACCATTAGTTTGATAAAATCAAACCTATCAAATATATCTAATTATATCAGTTTATATTTACAAGAAGGCCCTTTTTCATTGGTTATAATGGCAAGTTTGGATTTTGAATGCTGATCGATAAGTGTTTATTCTACCTTCACCATAATAGAATTGCGCCTCATAAATGAAGGCAGAGTGAAAGAAGTAGTAAACAACCATTTTCACCCCTTACTGTGTCTAGGGATGATTATCAGGAGCAACTGAGACCGGTGCAAAAAGGGAAATGTCGGAAAATGGGTGGAGCCTGCTGATTACAGTTGTATTGAAAGGTTATAGTACACATATTTTCAAATGTAAACAAAAATACAGGCAGTAATAAAGCCCTGCCTCATCTACTCATTCACGGACATCAATAACCATCCATTTACAGCCTTGATTCTGCCCGCTCTACCCCACATGTCCTTTCCCATACTTATGTTAAAGGAATTAGACACATAATTTTATTTATTAATATTTCAGAGTATATCTTAGTTGCAACTGGAATGGGAAATGTCACCCACAAGTTTGTACTCTTGAGGTTCCCAAGGGGTGATACTGTTTTGTGATGATACGAAACCTCAAGGGAGTAGACGCTTGCTAGAGGAAGTGAGTCAGTAAAGATGGGCCTTGAGGTTTTACAACCTGGCTTTATAGCACTCTTCATTTACTGTCTGCTTCCTTGGGACAGATACGTGTGACTGTCTCATTCTCCTGTCACCACACCCTCTCCACTGCGGCAGATTGCATCTCTTACTGAGCTGTAAAGCAATGAGGATTGGGAAATGGCTCAGTGGTTAGGAGCATTGGGTGTCTTCCAGAGGATCACAGTTCATAAGTATATGTATAATAATTTTTCATAAAATTTATAAATATAAATGTCATATAAAATGTATATTATAAAATATATTTAATAAAATAAATGTTTATATTTAATACAAATGCTTAATAAAATAAATAAATATATTATATATAATAAAATTAAATATTAAAAAACAAACCCATAACCCAAAAGAAATCTTTATTTCCTTTGTTTCTTGATAGGTATTTTGTCACAGCAGCAAGAGATTTTTCAATATCAACATTACTGGCAGTTTAGACAGCCCACAGGGACAGTCTCACTCAGCAAGGACCAGAAAATGGAAAGATCTCTCAACATCATGAATTTTTAAGAGTTCAATAAAATCTCATAAAAATACCAATAGAAATCTTCACCGAAATAGAAAAAAATTATCTTGGAATCCATATGGAATTCCCAAACCATCTTAAACAAAAGGAACAACACTAATTAGTATCATGCTTGATACTAAGCCACAATAACTAAAACATCATGATAGTGGCATAAAGCAGACACATAGAACAAGTAAACAGAGATCCTAGCAATAAACCCATGCATCTATCATCAGTCTTGTACCAGTCTTGGGCAGGTAACCAACCATGGCTACAGTGAGTTCATGACTTTAATGGCTATGCCAAGTCCAGAGGATATCTTTTCAGTGCACATCTTTTTTGATCTCAGCTCTTATATTCTTCCTGACTGTTCTGTGATGTTGTCTGAGCCTTGGAACCCTCTAAGGATTTTCATAGCAATTTCAACAATTCAATAAATTAGTCTGAAGACAATCGCCATATCATTGATGTTTACTGTTTGTACTACATCTTTTTAAAGGCATTTTATATGTATGGGTATTCTAGCTGCATGTATGGGCATCACATGCATGCCTGGTGCCTGCACAGGCCAGAAAGCAGTGTAAGATCCCCTAGAGCTTAGAATGCCTGTGAATCTTCTGAAAGAGCAATACATGCGCTTTCCTGCTGCGTCATCTCTCCAACCCCGGCACTGTGTCTTTTGAAAATGACCTGCTCTTTTCACCATTCCACTCAGTGATTGAGTTGTGTGATGTCCTTCAGTTTGTTGTTTTTAAGTTCTTTGTATAATCTGTGTACTAATCCTCAATCAGATATTTCTCTTCCATTCTGTAGGCCCTCTTCACTCAATTAATTACTTCCTTTCTTGTACAGAAACATTTTAATGTCATCAGTCTCCCTTTTCAGTTTCATGGAATTATTTCCATATGAGCAACCAGGATGTTTCTCAGGGATTCCTTACCTTTGCCCATATCTTGTATTGTATTGCCTACTTTTTCCTTTAATAGTCTCAGAGTTTCAGGGCTTACATTAATATATCTGACCCATTTTGTGTTGATTTTTGTGCAGGATGAAAGCTAGGGACCTAGTTTTATGCTTCTATTTGTGGCTATCCAATTATCCCAGCACCATTTGTTGGAAGCTGTCTTTTTTCCAATGTTTATTCCTTCTATCTTTATGAAAAGTCAGACGGCTGTGGCCATGCAGGCTTATATTTGAGTCTTCTATTCCTCTGATCTATATGTCTGTTTTGTGGCAGGCCCCTTTCCGTTTTGTTACTGTGGTTCTGTGATAGAAACTGGAATCACATCTGGTAATTCTCTACCATTGTGCTTTTTGAACAGGACTACTTTGGCTATCTGGAGTCTTTTGTGATACCATGTGAGCTTTAGGATTTATTTTTTTTTCCATTTCTGTACAGAACAATATGAGAATGTTGATTGGGATTGCACTGAATCTGTAGATTGCTTTTGGTAGCCTAGCTGCTTTTTGCAGTATTAATTTTGCTGGGTCATGAGAGTGGGAGGCCTTTCTATCCTCTGGAGTCTTCTTCAATTTCTTTCTTCAGTGTTAATGTTTTCTTTGTAGACGTTACTTTCTTTGGTTAGGTTTATTCCTTTTTGAGGCAATGGTGGATGAGACTGTTTTCCTGCTCGTTTGTTCACAGCTTGCTTGTCATTCATATATAGGTAGCCTACTAATTTTGTATTAAATGTTTATTTTGAATCCTGCCACCTTTGCTTTGCATGTTTATCAATTCTAAGAGTTTTCTTTTTAGTGTCTCTTCCATATAAAATCATATCATTTGCAAAGAAGGAACCTTGATTTCTTCCCTTCCTATTTTGTATTCTGTTTATTTTTATCCTATTTCATTTATTTCAGTCCTTTTATTTCCTTCCATTATCTTATTGTTCCAGCTAGAACTTGAAGCCCATTGAATAAGAGTGGAGAAGGTAGATTTCTTATCTTGTCCTGGTTTTAGCGAAAGTTATTTCAGCTTTTATTATATACCGGTTATATTCAAACACAACTTCTATTTCTAGATTCTTCTGAGCTTTTTTAAGAAGTCATAAATGGACGGTGGGCTTTGTCAAAACACTTTTTACATTTATTGACTGGCATATGTCAAATAGTTCTTGTGTCCCTGGAACAAAGTAAACTTGATCATTGTAAATGACCTTTTTGATGTATTCTTGAATTCGGTTTGCAAGCATTTTACAGAGTTTTTTGCATTTATGGTCATCGGGAGATTGTTCTATGATTTTCATTCTTTCTTGATGTTGGTATCAGAATACAAATGGTTTCTTGAGAGTCTGATAGCACACTTCTCTTTCTAGCTTATGAAACAGTTTAAGAAGCATTCAAAGTTAGTTCCTTAAAGGCCTGAACCTGGAATGTTGTTAGCTGAGAGGTTAACTGGGTTGTTTGTTATCACAGAATTTGTTTAATTTGCTTCTCTCCTTCCATCCTCCTTCCTGGAGATCTAACTCAGATCAGCAGGCTCGGGGGCAGCACTCATGTTTATTGGCGAACCATTTGTAGCCCCCTTCCTGAATTTACATAGTCATCTTCTCATGGCTTTAGGGCATCTTTTGCTATGGTTTTTCTGAGTATATTACTTATGCCATTAGCCTGAAGTTCTTGTCTGTCTTCTGTCCTCAAGATCAATAAAGTTTATGTTTTACATGGGATCTCATAGATATTATATGTTGTATCCAAATTGTTCTTGTTTTATCTTTGTCTGAATTTATCTTGTTTTCCATCCCCAAATGTCTATAATCCACTTGATATTGGCGAGGCTTTCTATTGAGTCTTTTATTTGGATTAATGAGCTTTGCACTTCAATTCGGTGGGTTTCCTTTTCCATAGTTCTATTTTTCTGTTGAATTCCTCTTTTGTACCCTGTATTGACTTTATTTCATCCAACTGTTTGTTTCCTATTTGGTTTCATTTAGGAAATTGTTTCCTCTTTGATTTTGTTAGGATTTTTTTAAATTATTGTTTAGAATACTTTAGGATTTTATGTAACTCACTTTCATTGAATTCATCACTGTGGATGAATTCAGTCATAGTGCCTTGATTTTTCATGTTTTTCTGCATTGGGACTTGTGTGTCTGGGATTGTGTCTGGAATTTTTATCATTGTATTATCCAAGTTAAAGAATTTGCAATGTGTCAGGAAGAGACGGTGCACACCTTTAATCCCAGCACTTGGGAGGTAGAGGCAGGTGGATCTCTGTGAGTTCGAGACCAGCCTAGTCTACAGAGCGAGTTCCCAGACAGCCATGGCTGTTGCACAGAGAAACCCCATCTCAAAAACCCAAACAACAACAACAACAACAAAGAAAAGAAACAAAAAGAATTTACACTGTTCTAGTGTGACTGGATTACAGTAAGTTTAATATGCATAGTTTAGTAGCTAAACTCTCAGTCCAAATATGTAGGGCACTTTGTGCAATCTTCTACATTACTCTGAGAGTTCAGAAGACTTATTAGCTGAAGAAGCAATCAATACAGTGGAAATGTTGAAATAGCTGGTTAAAAGTTATCTCTTTAACTTCAATAACTATTTGGGGATAAAGTATGTTGATAAAAATTCCTTCACTGGGGGAAACATAAGCAATATCTATTCCTTCTCCTAAGGTCCCAATAAAAAATTGAGGCCTGATTCCACCAAAGTTAACTCTGGGGAACCAGTAAACTTATTTGGCTTTCTTACTAGGTAAGCGCACCAGGGGTGGGGGTGGGTTTGGAGACTTCCAGAAGTTTGTGTGCTCCCTCCTTCAGAAAACAGGCCACACCTGGAAAGTCTTTCCCCAGAAGGTATGAAGGCTTCTTCTCACAATGGAGCACCCCCAACATGCCTTCCCAAGCCTCTGTGTAAACTCACCTCTCCCCTTGAACCACATACAATTCAATTAAGGCCAAGTTGAGTATATCAGGTGGTAGGGAGCAGTGAAATGCTCAGGTGAGAAAGTTTACATGCCCTGGTGCCAACAGTCAACAAACTCAGCTGGAATGACCTTTGGCAAAGGGCCACAGGTGAATGCCTCACAACTCTGGTTGCTTTACGCAGTGGACAGTCACTCACAGCAAGCAATATGGATTTTATAGTGTGCAGTAAACGATTAGAAAGTTAGAAGATAAAAGTCGGATTGAGTACAGTCAGTGAGGGTAGGGATTAGCAGCATTGGGTGAACTGGGAGAATCGAGGAAGGAAAAGTAGCTGGCTGGAAAGAGAAGTTGGGATAATTTTCAGAGTTTAAAGGTTGTTAAATCTATGGAAGTACAAAGATGGGAGTGGGAAAAGGAGAGGAACTTAAGTAGGTGTAAGAGAAAAATTATATGGGTTATGTATAAGAATTATAGGAAGTACACAATGGAATGGGTGCAGAAATGTGCAGAACAGCCATAAAACCCAATGGAATACTATTAAAACTAAAACAAGTTATCCGTATGACTTAAGGATTGAAAATTAGAAAATTAAACAAGATAAGAGATGACTATGTAAAATAAAAGTACAATGCATAAAAATACTATGTCATCAGCCAGCATTTCTTGGTGGAATGGGTTCTGAACTCCTTTCCTTTCCTGTAATGTTTCATACAGCAAACCATTGATGGGAGAGGGAGCTTTTCCTTTTTCTTTTTATCAAAACAAGGTTTCTCTGTGTAACCTTGGCTGTCCTGAAACTTGCTCTGTAGAGTAGACTGGCCTTGAACTCACAGAGCCTGCCTCTGCCTCCAGAGTGCTGGGATTAAAAACATGTGCCACCACTGCCCAGATAGAGGTACATTTTTAATATTCCAGTTTAAACCTACAAAGCCAAGATTTGGGATCTATAGTTGCCCTGATGGAGTTTAAACAAATTTCTTTGTGTGTGTATGTGTGTGTGGGGGGTGCATGTATGGTGCAACTTGTCTGAGTTCTGCATTCTTAATTTCCCTGTTGTCATAGCCAAGGCAATGACAGAACCCTCCAGGGTGCCTGGCGGTGACACTTCAGTTTCCAGGAGTACAGCCTCCACTGATCCCTGGCAGCAGTACAGCTAAGCCTTAGTTCTGCGGTTCCTCTTTCCATGGCTGTTGAAATGACAAGCAGATAAGGAGGCTGTGAGCCATCGCTAGTGGCTCCTACTGACCTCAGCCAGAGCCCTGCGTGCAGGAACTGAATCTTTGCTGCAGCCCTTGGTCATTTCAGCCAATTGCAGTGGCAGTGGGGCAGGGTGGCTCAATTTCCTTAGCTATTCCTGTGACTTTGACCAAAAACCATATGGTACAACTAGGCACCACTTTGTGGCTACCCACTTTTGCTTCTCCGGGGAGATTTCAGCTACAGATTTATTTACAGATATTGCCTCTTGTGAGAACAAGAATTATTATGTATTATCTGGTCTTTTTTCTTTGATTAACAAATGAGTTTTCTAATCTGCCATCTTACTCAGAAGCCTCAATAATATGTGTTTATAATCGTTCTTTTTACACCATCATGATTGAATTTTCTTAGCTTTATTTAGAATTATGTTTTGATAGTAAATAGAAATTGTATTGGCACTGTGACTTGTTACATTTAGTTTTTTAGTTCTAATAGTGTTTCGATGACTTCATTAGTATTTTCTATATACAAGAGAATGTTGTTTGCACATTAAGACACTTCTCTTTTCAATTTGGACACCTTTTATGCCCTTTATATACCTAGTTGTAAAAACTGGAACTTCCAGTACAGTATGAATAAGACTGCTAGAATCTGCCATCCTTGACCTGTGATCCATTAAGGGAGAAAATTAGTCAATCTTTATCATTAATATATTGTTGACTGGTGTTTTGAAAATGCTCACTATAAAAATTCAGTAATTCCTTCTGTGTTCAGTTGGATGGGATTTTTTAAAATGTGGGTGAATTTCGGGTTATGTCAAATGCATTTTACTCATCAATTAAGGTTACCATGGGTTTTTGTCCTTTATTCTATTGAAATGATGTATTAAATTAGTTACTTTTCATATATTAAACTGACCTTATATCCATGAGATAAATCCTGATTAGTCATGACATATTATTCCCCCATCCTCTGCATTAGGTCTCCTAATATTCCATTGAGAAATTATCTTCTATGCCAATGGGAGATATGCCCCTAACATTTAATCTCTTCTGGTGCTTTATCAAAGTTTCCAGGTAGTGTTGACTTTGTAGTAAGAGTTAGGATGTGTCCATCTTTATTTTCTATAAGCGTTTGTAAAAATTTGGTGTTAACACATGGTTACATTCACAAGTCTCCACCCCTATCTGAGAAGCCATTAACAGTTTATGGCTGGGGAGGGAAAAGCCATTTTAATTTGGGGGTGTGGCCACTGGTAGGGTTCCCATGATCCAGTGGATGGCTTCACACCCATGTACACATGGGAAGCACTAGCTTAACACATTGGCTAACAAACGAATATACAGAGGTAGAAGGGGTATATGTTAGGGGAACTGGAGGAGAGAGTTAGAGAGTTAGGGGTTGATATGATCTATCTATCTATCTCTCTCTCTATCTATCTATTTATCTATCTATCTATCCAGATATCTATATGTATGTACATATGTATGAAATTCTCAAGTAATAAAAATTTAAATATGATATGAATTTTTGAGATGCCACCTCACTCCAGTCTGAATAACTGTAATCAAGAAATCTGACAATAAATGCTGAAGAGGATGTGGGGAAAAGGAGCCATTCTTCACTGTGTGTGGGAGTGCAAATTAACACAGCCATTGGTAGGAAACAGTTGGGAGGGTTCTCAAAAATATAAAAATAGAATACTATATGAGCTGGCTCTAGCAATCCTGGCCACATACCCAAAGAACTCTATATCCTACCAGAGAAATGTTTACACATCCATGTTTGTTGCTATTTTAGTCATGATAGCAAAGAAAAGGAAATGACCAAGATTTCTCTCAGCAGGTTAATGGATAATGAAAATGTGGGACATACACACAACAAAATGTTATTTCACTGTAAAGAAAAATAAAATTAGCAAAATTCCAGGATAATGGATGTGGTTGTGTAGTTTGAGTGAGAAATGTCTCCATAGACTCCTGTATTTGAATTTGAATTTGGGAAGGTTATAGAATTTATAGGAAGTGGAGCCTGGCTGGAAGAAGTATGTAACTCAGGGGCAGGTACTGAGGTGTCTGCTTCCTGAATGCATATGATATATGATGTCTCTGCTTCTGCTCCTGCCCCTGTGCTTCTCCCACCATGACTGGCTGTATCCCCTCTGGACTATCCCACCAGAATGAATCCTCTCTTCCTTAAGTTGCTTTTGTCAGTATTTTCTGTCACAGCATCAGAAAACAAAACCCCCAAAATGTAACACTAAGTGAGGTGACCCAAACTCAGAAAGAAAAACCCACATGTTCTCCCTCACATTGGTCCAAGTTGGTAGTGTATACATGTATGTCTGCAAACGGGTATTAGGTGTGGGTAAAGTCGAGAACTTTACAAAGGAGATCAGTACTGGGTAATGAAAGATGACCAAAGGACACACAAGTCATCAAAGAGGACAGGAAGCTAATTTTTTTTCTAGTTTCAACTTTATAGCTTTTTTTTCCTCCATGGTGGATATGTGAATTCAATTTTCTGTACATTGATGTCCTAAGAGCCATTTTTGCATTCCAAAAGAATTTGACATACATTATTCCTCTGAAACAGTGATTGTAAAAGTTTGCCTTTCTTTTTAATTCTGTTGACCATTATTGCAATAGGAATTAGCTATTACTAGTTACTGAATATATTTGTTATGTTTTTTTAAAAAAAAAATTTGTTCTTAGAAGAGAGGTTTTTATTTTTGTTTTGTTTTTGTTTGTTGTCTCTCTCTCTCTCTCTCTCTCTCTCTCTCTCTCTCTCTCTCTCTCTCTCTCTCTCTCTCTCTCTCTCTCTCTCTCCCTTTTTTCTCTTTTTCCATACAGGGTTTCTCTGTGCAATAGCTCTGGCTATCCTGGAACTCACGCTGTAGATGAGGCTGGCCTTGAACTCACAGAGATCTGCCTGCCTCTGCCTCCTTAGTACAGGGACTGAAGGCATTTGCCACCACTGTTCAGTTGAGGCTACAATTCTTAAAGAGACTGACAATTAAAGAGAAACCTCACACTTTTTTTTGGGCCAATGGGAAAGGTGCTTTGAGGGCAATACACTCATCGAATGCTCTAGAAAGGCAAATTTATTAAAAAAAAATAACATCCTATGGAAATGTTTTTCCCCTCCAGTATAGCACTATGACAGTAAGAGGAAATGGGGGCCAAGCTATACACATCTATAACTGGAAGCACACTTGACAGTAACATCTGCCTGGTTCTGGTTTCACACATACATAAAATGCCAAACTTATGGAGTTACAAAGGTATTCACCAAAAGTCCTAGTAAACCACTGAAGCCAGAAAAATGTGTGTCAGGGTCAGAGCTTTGTAAGGAGACCCTAACAAGCCTTTGTGTGAGCTAAGAAAGTGAAGCGTACATTTCAGTGCAGACCCCAGAATGTTGGGAATGCTACAAATGTGGGATATTTGCCAAGAAAAGCTTCAGGCACAGAGTAGACAAGGTCTAAGAGATGCCACATTTGCCACAGGCAACAGGGTTATAGGAGAAGGGCTAGTCAGGCCCCTTTTTTATCCCCAGTGATTCTATCATGACATTCAGATGTTAGACAGAGAAGCATGGACAGTTATATTTGGATTTCAGTATTACTTTGGTTCAGTTTTCCCCCAACATCTTTTCTGTTCCTCCCTTTGGAATGAGAATGTATATTATGTGCCATTGTATAACTTTCTATTTACTTTTTCAAAATGAGGCTTTATACTTTGTATTGTTGAACAGTGTTAGACCTCAAAGACTATATAGTGACTTGTGACATTGTTGTATGGTCAGTATGAGTTGACCATAAGTCTATAGTGGCAACAGACAGAGTGAAGGCTGGAGTGGAATGGTATTCCTGATACCATGTCTTCCCTACTACAATGAACTCGAGTTTGAAACCATAAACCAAAGCATATCATTACTCCTGTAAGTGATTGTTTTGCCAGGTGTATTAAGTATATTTGGTTATAGCGACAAGAAAACTGATGTACATAGTTCCACTATATAGATATAGAACACTAACTCATTTCTACTATATAACTGAGTTTTGGACCTCTTATCCAACCTATCTTCATCCTTTACCCTTCCATTCAGTGATACTATCTACTAAATACAAAATCGTAAGTGTTCTCTCCTCATATTGATTTAAGATATTTCTTTTCAAATTTTCACACATCTTTGTAGAGGTATAACTGATTTTAAACTATCCATGTTGAAAAACACCATTGACACTTCCCTGTAAGATGGTAGACCAGAAGCTTCACTAAGGATATCCAGTAAGAGAAAATAGCCAAAATGACACAAGAATTTTTCTAATGACAAGAAACAGTTTCTGTAAACAAACTCATTAAGCCTGGTTAGCTCTTTGCAGAAAAAAAAACATGTACAAGCAGCTGAGAAGCTGTCCATCTTGGTGCCTAACTGAATTAAGTTGTGCCAGAGACCACAGTAGAAATAGCTAGAAATGCTTCACTCACTTATGGCTCCCCCATAGGAACAGAAGAAGCCAAAGCAGGGGTCATGGAGAGGGTACATGCTAAGGTGCATGGGAACCACCAGGCAGTGATTTATAACCTCCTTCCCACACACCAGCAACATGAGTCTTTTAGACTGCTGTTAAAGCCATGGGCTCCTACTACCCTACTCTAATTAGAACCAAGTGAGCTGAGCTAAGCCATGGTAAGAGAATGCCTTGGAGGGAAATGATGGCTCAATTCAACACAAGTATGCCAGAATCTCAATAAAAAGTAAGGCCTTCTGATTAGACCAGATTAGATAAAAAGGTTAAATCCCAGACAGAGACTTTAAAGGCATGAAAGAAAAAAATAAATCCTTCAATGAATCCTAAGAGTGCATGCATATACATGTGTACATGCTCACATGCGTGCTCTCTCTCTCTTTTTCACATACACACACACACACACACACACACACACACACACACACACACGAATTAAATATGAAAGTCAATACAAGGGACCTCATGTATTTCTGAGACCCAGAACTCCAGATAGGACTCTCAGAATCAGTCTGCCCACCTCAGAACCATCACCTACCCCACTTGCCACATCGTGTGGAACCAAAAGACACCCTGGTATCCAGACCCTATGTAAGGACTCCCAAACCCAGTCCAAGCTACCACTTAACCAACTCATAGCTCACCCTGGTAATCACGTGACATCCTACAACCAAGACCCCAGGTAGAGAAACTCAGAACTACTCTGCCACCCCACCTATCAAGATTTACTGAGACCACATGTTGTCCTGTGCTCTTATCAAAAATAGGGACCCTTTGGCCTGGCCTCTGCCCCACTTGCAACAACCTGAGGTCAATGTGGCATCCTGTACTTTGTTACCATGGAGCACTACCCACTGTTACTGTGATCCTAATCCCCATGACCCATGGAACATCTGAAGAGCCAAGTGAGCCCTCTGTAGACTTCTGAAGAAAAACAGTGAGAAAAGAAAGCACCGTGGAACCTTGCCAAGACAAGGTAGGACAGCCCTTCAGAATATTCTGCTTTACATCTAAGTCTGTCAGATATGCTAGGCCTATAGGCCAAAGATGGATGCCCCAATGTTGAGGAGGAACTTTGAGTGACTGTCCAGGTAGCCAGGTGTTTCTGTCATTTTTCACATTTTGGGGGAGTTGTTTACTTGCACTTCCTGCTTACTCGGTTAATATTATTTTCTTCTTGGGTTGCTGAGGGAGTTGAAGACTAGTTATAGTTTTCCTTGTTAACAAATTCACAAAATAAACTCACTAAAGAGGTCTAAAGTCTATAAGTTTTAGAGACATAAAAATTATTTTTGGTTGGTAATTTAAGTTAGATAGAAAGTGAATTAGGTCCAACACTTTGGACTCACCAAAATAGGATAAATAATGGAGTACTTCTCTAAATGTGTCAACTGATAATAGATCAGACATTGTTAATGTAATTCTTGACTATATATATATATATATATATTGCATATAGTTACTGTACTTTATTGTATATAGTTTTTCTTATATTAGTTATAACCTTTTTATTTTTGACAAAAATGGTAAGTGTGCTGATATTTTGTGTATCCTCTAAGAAACAAAGCTTCCTGAAGATCCATTAGAACAATATCTGACTTTTGATGAGACACTAAAAGTCAGAAGCCTGGACAGATATGCTGTAGACTCCGAGAGATCACAGATGCTAGTCCAGATTACTATCACATTAGTTGCAAATAGGCCCATATTCATCACACTAAATAAAACTCAGTTCTAAATAAATCAAGGCTCTCATCATAAGGCCAGATACCTGTTGCAGTGGGGTTTCTTTGTCCCGGGCGGCCAGAGGCCCAGATCCTGCCTCGCTGGACCCCTTAGCCGCCTGCCACTGCTGCTCAGGCCCCCAGAAATGACTCAGATGCTTATATTAACTTTATGCTGTTTGGCCTATGGCTCAGACACATTGCTAGCTAGCTCTTACATCTTAAATCAACCCATTTCTATTAATCTGTCTGCCACGTGGCCCGTGGCTCACCTGTGTTCCTTACATGTTTCTTCTTGGGCAGCTTGCTCGATCTGTCCGTGACTCTGCCCTTCCTTTCCTACCTATTCTGATTCCTCCTCCTACTTTTTCTATGGTGCCTGTCAAGGGCCAAAACAGCTCCTTTATTTAAAGATTGAGATTCATAGCATACAGAAACGCATTTCCACATCAGATACCCTCAACCTGATATAAGAGAAAAGTGGTGAATAGCCTTGAACTCATTGACTCAAGTAAAGATGTTCCTGAATAGAAGACCATTAAGACAGACACTAAAACCAACAACTAATAAGTGCTACCTCATGAAACTGGAAAACTTCTGCAGGGCAAAGGACACCATCATTCTGGTAAAGCAACAGGGTATAAAATGGGAAAAGTTTTTTTTTTTTAATCAGTTATGCATCTTATAGAGGGCTAATATCTAAAATATATAAAGATCAAAAAAATTGACATTCAGAAAGCAAATAACCCAATTAAAAATGGGGCACAGAACTAAACAGAGAGTTTTCAAAAGATGAAACAGAAATGGTTGAGAAACACTAAGAAATGTTCAACATCCTTAGTCATCAGAGAAATGAAAATCAAAACTACTTTGAGATTTTTATCTTAACACCTGTCAAAATGGCTAAGATCAACACAGCATGTGACAGCTCTGGGGAAAGTGGAACACTTATCCATCGCTGGTGGGAGTACAAAGTTGCACAGGAAGTCAGTGTGGCAGTTCCACATGAAGCTGGGGGTAGGTCTACATCAAGATCCACTTCTGCGTATATAGATAAAGGACTCTACATCTTACTACAGAAACATGTGCTCATCCATGTTCACTGCTACTTTATTCATAATAGCCAGAAATTGAAAACTGCCTAGATGTTCATCAACTGATGAATGATACTGAAAATATGATACATTTACACAGTGGAGTGTTACTCAGTTAGAAAAAGAAATTATGAATTTTACAGGGAAATGGAGCTGGGGAAAATCTTCTTTAGTGAGATAATGCAGAATCAAAAAGACAAATATTGTATTTTTCTCTTACATGTGAATGTTATCTTTTAAACATTCAATAGGCATGCTATAATCCATATAGCCACAGAAGTTAGATATCAAGTAAAGGACTAGAGGGGAGGGGAGGATCTCCCAGGGAAGAGGAAATAGAATATACTGTTATAGAAAGATAGGAGGGAGACTGAAGTGGGACATTAAATGAACAGAAATGGGGATAAAAGAGATAAAAGAGAGAAAATGGGGAGGGATATCGAATACTAAGGTCTATTGAGGGCTCATGAAAACCTACTGCCATAGAGCTTCTTAAAATATATACATATATGAAAGAAATCTAAATAAAGTCACCAATTAATAGGGAGACAATGACCTAAAAAGACTTTTTTTTGGTTACTAAATCTCTTAATTGAGGAATTGGTTGCATCTAGTTGAATCATTGGCCAAAGGGGTCCCCATAGAAACCCTCAAACATCTTAGGCTAATGCCAAGACTATTGGTGGCTCTCCACAAACCAACCTACCAGTAAGACTTGTTGCTGAAGACAACACTTATGTATCTCCTTGAACATGGAGAATTGAGTTAGTGCCTAATTAGAGCCACTACTGATGAATATTCATGGGGCCGAAAGGTATTGTGTATGCTGTCAAAGAAGGAGAAAACCATCAATCCAGCTACAAACCGCAGTCTACAAACAGTGACCTGCCTGCTTGATTTGCTGGTGCAATTCAGGTACAAACATCAGGAGAGTAATTAATCACTCTCTGATTAGAAAGCCCAGCTTTGAGATGGAACCGAAGCACAACGCTGCTCAGGCGGCCAAGAACAGACTGGAGGAGAGATCATGGGCCTAGAGAAAAAACCAAAGACTACTGTTTTGCTAAAGGAACCTAGCAATAAAATGACTCCTAATGGCATTCTTCTGTACTCACAGATCAGTACCATGTTCAGCCACCATCAGAGAAACTTTCTCTAGAAGTAAATGGGAATGAACATAGAGACCCATAACTGAAAAATGTTCAGTCCTAATGGAGTGTCTTGATCAAGCTCCCCTCAGGACTCAGGGAGCTATGCAGAAGAGGAAGTAAAAAGTTTATATGAACTGCATGGGGTAGATGACTCCAAGGACACCCAGACTGTGTGACAGCATGCACGCACAAGGCCTTCACCAGTTCAAGCCAGAAAAGATCCCAGCTCTGAGAGAGTGAAATGAACACAGGGCTCTCATCCTTAACCAAGAAACTAACTCGAATTGGCATCTGCTTTCAAAGCAAAGAGTAGGGATTTTTTTTTTTTTTTTTTGCAGTGGGGTCTCACTGGATATGTTAACCACACTTAGAGGTAGGTACTGTGCCCAGAAGTAGATGCTTGGTGCTGGGGTTTCTCTTACATAGTCCATAACATTTGGGGACAGCATGTCAGTCCAGATTGGGAAAATCATTTAAACTAAATATGTATACTTATATGCTGAGTTATGTAGATTATAAATATTTTAGGTAGATAGTTAACAGTGTGATAATTCCTTATGACTTTTTCAAACATTCTTACTCTTATTTCACCTTCTTCTGTTTTTAACTCCCATCTCTAGATAGAGCCCCCCTTTCCAATTCCATCTTCAGATTACCCTGCTAGTTCCATCTCTATTGCCCCCCTTCTTACCATGGTCCCCTTTCACTTCACTTGGTTCTGCACTCACTCCAGGATATGTATTCACATCTGAAGATTAGCAACTAGTATCCTCAAGGGAGAGAGAACACTCAGTGTTCTGGATCTGGATTATCTCATTCAACATGATCTTTTTGGCTTCCATTCATTTACATGCAAAATTCATGATTTTGTTTTTCTTTACAGAAAAATAGTACTCCATAGTGTATATGTACCAAATTTTCATTATTCATTCACCAGCTAAAGAACATTTATGTTGTTTATACTTCCATAGGCTGACAAGTAAAAGTTGATGTTAGGGTGAAATATTCTCTATATATATCTGTTAAGTCTTTTAGATATGCGATTTAACTTAATTCTGATATTTCTCTGCTTATTTTTGTCAAGATGCCCTGTCTATTGGAAAAAGTAGGGTACTGAAATGATTCACTTTTAATGGGTTCGTGTTAATCTATATCTTTACATCCAGTAGTGCGATTTTATAAAATTAGATACACCAGAGTTTGGTGCAATATGGTTAGGTACTGTCTTCTTAGTTAACTGTTCTTTTGATTAGAATGAACTGTCCATCTTTATTTCTTGACTGGTTTTCCTTTGAAGGCTCTTTTGTAAGCTTTTTGGATAGCAACACTGATGGCTTACAAGTTCCTGGTTGTGTTTACTTGGAATGCTTCTACCTATTCTTTCACTTTAAGGCAAAGCTTATTTGAAAGTTAGGATGTGTTTTTATTTTTCATTTTTATTTTTCTAGACAGCGGATGGTTGGATTTTTTTCCTTGGCCTATTTACCTAGCTTGTTTTTAGTTGAATAACTGAGGGTGAATATTCAGTGTGAGCCTAGCTTTTAACTGCTGAGCCATCTATCTCTCCAGCCTTAGGCTGTTAAAATATAGTTATTATTGAAAGCTGTGAGCTGGTTGTGGCCATTTGTGCTGGTGATTTTTGATGATGTTCTTTGTATTCTCGGCAGTACTTTTGAGTTTCAGTAATTAGAACTTCATTTATTTTTATATTTATATTTATTCTTTCCACATTCTCTTGGCTATGTTAATTCTTCTCTTTAGCCTGAAATACTACTTCTTGTGTTTTCTTTAGGTTTGTTCTAATGAATTTAATTTTTTAGGCTATAAATGGAAAGAATTTTTTATCCTTCGACTACAGAAGATAGTTTTGCTGAGTATATTAGTCTAGGTTGACCTATCATGGTCTTTTGGATCTTGGAGTGCATTGCTCCAGGCTCTTCTGACTTTCAGAGTTTCCATTGAGAAATCAGCTGTTGTTTTGATGAACTTTCCTTTATTTGTGATTTGTTTTTTCTTCTTGCAGCTTTCAGTTAGATATGTTCAGTGTTTATATATCATATGCCTTGGGATATTTTCTACTCCTGCCTATTTGGTGTTTTATGTACTTCTTGCATCTGTTTGGATATGTCTTTCACTTAATTTGGGGATGTTTTGTTTTATGACTTTATTGAACACCTATTCTATACCATTGACCTGGGATTCTCCCTCATCTATGCCTGTAATTTGAAAATTCAGTTTTTTTTTCATGGTGCTCCACATTTGCATGTTCCTTCCTGTGTTTTTTAAATTTTTTCATGTTTTTGTTTATACATTTTAGATTCTGAACTTTTGAGTTCTGATATTCTATCTTCTGCTTGAATCATTTACTTGTAAGGTGTTCTTAAATTACCAACTAAAGATATTGCAGGGCCAGATGGATCCACTGTAGAATTCTAACAGACCTTTAGAGAATATTAATACTGCTGAAATTATCCAGTAAAATATAAAACAAAGGAATATTTCCAAATTCTTTTTATGAAGCTGCCCTTACCTTGACACCAAAACCAGGCAAAGATACCTTGAAAAATAAAAATTATAGGCAAATATCTCTGATAAATACAGGTACAAATATTCTCAATAAAATCCTTTCAAATCAAATTCAAGAGCACATGAAAAAGATTATCCAACATGATCCAGTTGACTTCATCCTAGAGATACAGGAATGGTTCAATATGTACAAGTCAATAAGTGTAATCCACCATATAAACAGAACACAAAGTCAGAAACCACATAATCATCTCATCAGACGAAGAAAAGTCATTTGGCAAAATCCAACATCCCTTCATGATAAAAGTTCTGGAAAATCTATGGATACAAGGGACATACATCAACACAATGAAGGCAATATACAACAGGCCCACAACCAACATCATGCTAAGTAGAGAAAAACACAAACCGTATACAATAAAATCAGGAACAAGACAGAAATTTCCAGTTTACTCCTGTTCAATACAATGCATGAAGTCTTAACAAGGACAATAAGATTCATGAAGATAAAGGGGATACAAATAGGAAATGAAGAATTCAAAGCATCCTTACTTGCAGATGTCATGTTCCTATAACTAAAATACCCTAAAGACTCCTCCAAAATTCTCCATCAGCTAATAGAAATATTTGGCAAAGAAGCAGGATTATTAACACACCAAGAGTATCCTCCCTATATATAAAAATGACAAATGCACTGACAACAAAACAAAACAGGGAAATAATCCTATTCATAATAACTTCATAAAAAGTCCTAAAATAAATCTAGCTAAGGGTTTATACCACCTTTATACAAACTAGAGTCCTTTGGGAAGAGGGAACCCCAACTAAGAAAATGTCCAAGTTAGATTATCCTGTGGGCAAGCTTTGTGGTGCATTTTCTTGATTGATGACTGATGTGGGAGGGCCCAGATCTTGCAGTGCCATCCCCCTGGCTGGTGGTCTTGGGTTCTATAAAAAAGAAGCCTAAGCAAGCCATGGGAGTAAGCAACACTCTTTCATGCCCTCTGCATCAGTTTCTGTTTCCAGGTTTCTGCCCTGAGTTCTTGCCCAGACTTCCCTCAGTGACAGAAGATGATCTGAGGGTTGAAAGCCAAAATAAATCCTTTCCTACCCACATTGCTTTTGTGCTTTATTGCAATGCTAACAACTCTAAGACAGAGTTCTATAACAAAAACCTATATCCTAATGAAGACAACAAAAGATAGAAAGACCGCCCATGCTCACACTCTGGTAGGATTACTATTGTGAAAATGGCTATCCTGCCAAAAGCAATCTGCAGATTCTACCTAGTCCTCATCAAAATTCCAATGGAATTCCTCATATAAACTGAAAAAAATCTTAAATTTCATATGGAAACACACACACAGGGGGTTAACAAAGAATAATCTTGAACAATAAAAGATGTGTTGGAGGTATTAAATGTCTAATTTTAAGTTATATACAACACTGTAGTAATAAAAGTAATTAATAAGAATAATATAGTGCTGCTATAAAAATAGATACATTGATAAACAGAATACAATTGAGGACTTGGATTTAAACCCATGAACCTATGATCCTAGATTTTTTTAAAAACAAAGACCCTAAAATACACACTGGCAAAAGATAGCATCTTCAACAACTGGCACTGGTTTAACTGGGCAGTTGGATATGAAAGAATGAAAATCTATTCTTATTTTTCACTCTGAAAAAAACTCAGCTCTGTGTTGGATGTGGTAGTCCACACCTTTAATTCAAGCACTAAGGAGGCAGAGCAGGATCTTTGTGAATTGTAGGTCAGTCTGTTCTACATAGGGAGTTCCAGGACAGCCATGGCTACATAGTGAGAGCCTGTCTCAAAAACAACAAACTAAACCCTGAAAGATTCAAGAACCTCTACATAAGTTCCAACACACTGAATTTGATAGAGGAGAAAGTATGGAATATGATTGAACTTAGAGGCATAAGAAGGGATGTTCTGAATAACACCCTAGAACCATTGTCATTAAGCCCCATAACTGATAGATGGAAGCACATGAAACAGAAATGCTTCTGTGTAACAAAGGGTACTATCATTCATACTAAGAGGCAGCCTACAGAATAAGAAAGTCTTTATAAACTGTACATCTGATAAAGAGCTTGTATCTAGAATATGCAACAGCTCCTCAGAAGTAAAAAACACAAATTAAAAATGGGGCATGGAACTAAACAGAATTCCAAAAAGATGAAACACAAATGGTTGCAAAACATTTTTAAAATGTTCAGCATCTTTGGCTATTAAGGAAATATAAATTAAACAGTACTATGTGATTTCATCGTACTCCAGTTAGAATGGCTAAGATCAAAACAACAAATAACACCAAGGGATTTGGGGGAAAGGAATCACTTATTCACTGCCTATGTGAGTAAAAACTGGACTATGGGAAGCAATGTGGAGGTTCCTCAAAGAGCTAGAAATATATTTACTGTAAGATCCACTTACATTTTTGGGCATATACCCAGAGGACTCTTTATTTTATTATGGAGATACTTCTTTACCCATGTTCACTGCTGCTCTATTCACAATATCCAGGAAATTAACACAGCATAGATGTCTTTTAATGGATAAATCAAAAACAAAAATTATGTATATTTATATAATGGGATATTATTCATCATCAAGAAAAAGGAAATTTACTGTAAACCCTGAAAGCTATAATAACAACATGTCTGATAAGACATTTCCACTGGTGCAATAGTCACATGAAAATTACTGTTGTTAATCAACCACTTCTTTGTTGAATTTAAGGCCTGTAGTGGGATTGTGTTGCATTGTAAATAATTGCCCCGCCTACTGGTTTAATAAAAATGTTAATTGGCTGAAGGCAGACAGGAAATGTGGTCAGGGCTACAAGACTGGGAAAACTGTGGGAACAAGAAGAGCAGAGCAGAGAAGCCAGAGAGATACCAGAGACACCAGTGGAGAAGCCAGCAGATGCATAGGACAACTATGATGCTCTGAGGAAAGGTATTGAGCTCTATGGCTGAACAGGATAAGAATCATGGGTTAGTTTAAGAGCAAGTGCTAGCAAGTTATATGCCTGGGCCCCAGGTCAATTGGTAGGCAGAGTGTAAAATTAATACAAGCATCTGTGGGTTTCTGCGGGACTGTGAGACTGTGGGTCTGGAACTCAGGCTGGACAGGCCAGGAACCTAATTCTACAAAGGCCCTTTCAGTGAAATGGAACTCATACCTGACACCATTTATGAGGCAAAAAAACCCCTCATTAATGGTATGTCATAGGCCTTAGAGAAGAAACTAATACTATTATTATTCTGTTTGGGAATAATATTTAAATAACTTAGTGTTCTATTCATAAATCAGTAAATACTCTCAATTATCACTAGAGAAGCTTCTTACAGTGATGGCAATAAACACAACGATCCATAACTGGTCAATGTAGTCAGAAGTTGCTCTTCTGCCAGAAACTCTCAAATACCCAGCAGCCACTTCCCAAACAGTTGACCTGGAGGCTTAATATTACTTCTAAATGCTCAGCTGGTAGCTCAAGAGTATTATTAACTAGCTCTTACATTTAAATGAATCCATAATTCTTGTCTATGTTTAGTCACGTGGTGTGGTCCTTTTTCTCAATCCAGCATTCTCATCCTGTTTTGTTTTGTTTTTTCCTCTGCTTCTGGCTGACAACTGCATCTCTGCCTTTTCTCTTCCCAGAATTCTCCTACTCTGGTTGCCCCACCTATATTTCCTGCCCAGCTACTGGCCAATCAGCATTTTATTAAACCAATATGAGTGACAAATCTTTATAGTGTACAAGAGCATTATCCCACAGCAGGTCAGTGTGCAGAGAATAAGACATCAGAGTGTTTACCCCTAAATGGAACCTCTATGTCACAATCCTTTCCTTACGGCTCAGAAATTCATTGGGAGAAAGGAAAAAATCCCAGGTCATCCAGAGCTGCATAGTGAGACCCTGTCTCAAAACAAAAAAGAAAGAAAGAAAGAAAACAGAAAAAGAACAAAAATTGGAAAAACAGGAACAAATCAAACTCAAATCCAGTAGTCAGAAAAAAAAAGTTGGAGCAGAAATTAAAGAAATATATGGAAAACAATACAAAAAGAATGCTGTAGGCACTGCTGCAAAAAAAAGAAAGTAGGAAAAATACATAAAAGGCAAGTCAATGAAATGATTTCTAATGATATTCTGCTATACTCATAGATTGGTGCCTAGCCCAACTATCATCAGAGTGGTTTCACCCAGCAACCAATGGAAACATGCAGAAACCCACAGCCAAACATTATATGGAACCCCGGGAATCCTGTAGAAGGGAGGGAGGAAGGATGGTAGGAGCTAGTGTCAAAGACTTCACAATAAAACTCACAGAATCAAAATCAACTAACTTGGGTTCATAGAAGCTCATAGAGACTGAACTGATAACCAAGGAGCCTGCATGGGACTGAAGTAGACACTCCACATCTATGTAACAATTTTGTAACTTGATTCTCTTGTGGGACTCCTAATAGTGGAGCAGGGGCTGTCCTGACTGTGTTGCCCGCTTTGGGGACCCTTTCCTCTTCCAGATTGCCTCATCAAGCCTTAATAGAAGGGGGGGGCTAGTCTCACTGCAACTTGATATACCATGGCTGTCTGATATCCAGAGGAGGCCTGCCTGTACCTGAAGAGAAACAGTGGAGGAGGAGCGGATGGGGTGGGGTGAGGAGTGAGGGCACGAACCGAGAAGGGGAGAAAGAGGAAAATCACTTTGGTTAGGATGTAAAACCAAAAAATAAATAAACAACAACAACAACAACAACACACACACACACACACACACACACACACACACACACACGCCCATTAATCTAAAAACAGAGAATTAAAGAAGAAGAAAGTAGGATTCTAAATATGTCTTGCCTGAGTGAGTTTTATGTTGTATCAATATTACTTTGTGAGAAATAAAAACTGAAAAATCATTAAATAATCATCTATTAATGGAATTAATTGGAATTAGTCACAATAAATCAATTACATATGAACATATATAATACATATTTATGGGATAAGGGGTGGAAAGATTGCTAGACCCCAGAGGATTCGATGTTTTTTGTGAGATTGTGTGCCAAATGTGAGCTGAACAAAGATGACACCAATGGATATGCCAAACTGGATGGAGAAAAGCTCGCAAGTCCTCATCTTTACACAAAGAACTATAGGCAACTGAAGAAAGCGGGGAGTGGAAGAAGTAGTCTTCTTCAGAGAAGAGTATATCAAAGAATCAGCCCTGAAAACATATATACAAGTCACATTATATGTGCTGAACAGGTCACAGGTATGAATATTAATATGTATACATATATGCATGCAGTAACAATTAGTGAGAAAAGAGGCCATGAATTTGAAGCAAAGTGGGGAGAGACATATGGGAGGGTCTGAAGAGAGGAATGGAAAAGGAGAAATGTGATTAAATTTTAATCTCAAAAAATTTCTTTATTTCCTGTAAATCAAAATGACTCTGAAATATCATCTTATACTGTCAGAATGGCTAAGGTCAAAAACATAGATGACAGCCTATGCTGGAGAGGATGTGGAGCAGGGCAACACTGCTCCATTGATGGTAGGTACAGTCAGAAGTTTCTCTGTACCACCCAGCCAGTCCCTCAGCCACTTAGTACTAAGTAGTTACACAAAGGCTTATATTAATTACAAGCTGTTTGGCCTATATCTCAGGCTTATTACTTGCTAACTTTTAATCAAACTAACCCACAATGCTTATCCATGTTTAGCCATGTGGCTTGGTACCTTGTCTCAGAGCAGCATCCTCATCTTCCTCTTCTATGTCTTACTGGTGTCTGCTTTGCTCTTCTTCCTTCCAGAATTCTCCTTGTTTTGTGGCCCACCTCTAATTTCTGCCTGCCTTCTGGCGAATAGTGTTTTACTAAACAAATACAATTGAAAAATATTTACAGCATTTTCCCACAGGTGGGAGTGTAACCTTGTACAGCCAAATCAGTATGGGAGTTTCTCAGAAAGCAGGGAATCAATCTACCCCATGATCCAGCAATTCCACTCTTGGGCATACACTCAAAGGACTCACACTCATACCACAAGGACATTGGCTCAACTATGTTCATAGCAGCATTATTCATAATAGCCAGAACCTGGAAACAATTTAGATGCCCCTCAACTAAAAAATGGATTTTAAAATTTACACAATTGAGTATTATTCAGCAGTAAAAAAAAAAAAATGACATCTTGAAATTTGTAGGCAAATGGTTGGAATGAGAAAAAATCATCCCAAGTGAGGTAACCCAGACCCAAACATTGTATGTGCTCACTCATAAGTGGACATTAGACATAAAGCAAAGGATAAACCAGACTACAATCCACGGACCCAGAGAAGGTAGGTAACAAGGAGAGAGACATCCATGGATGCCCCTGGGAAGGGGGAATAGATAAGATCTCCTGAATAAATTGAGAGTCTGGGGGGAGAGGGTAAGGGGAGGTGGGAAGAGAACAGGAGGGAACTGGATGGTTGAGTTGGGGAGGGACAGAGAGAGAGAACAACAAAACAGATATCTTGATAGAGGGAGACATTTGGGGGCTAGGGGGGAAACTGGGTGCTAGAAAAATACCCAAGAACCTACAAACATGACCCCAGCTAAGACTCTGTGCAATAGTGGAGAGGGTTCCTGAACTGGCCTTCCCTGGTAATCAAACTGATGACCACCCTCATTGTCATCATAGAACCTTCATCCACCTACTGATGGAAGTAGATGCAGAGATCCGCAGCTAAGCACTGGGTTGAACTCCTAGTCCAGGCAAAGAGAGGGAGGCGGGATTATATGAGCAAAGGGGTCAAGATCATGAGGAAACCCAGAGACAGTTGACCCAAGCTATTGGGAGCTCACTGACTCTGGATTAAGAGCTGAGGAACCTGTATGGGACTGAACTAGGCCCTCTGAATGAGGATGACAGTGGGGAGCTTGGGCAGTTTGTGGGGCTTCTGGCAGTGGACCAGAATTTTTCCCTGGCTTTTTGGAGCCCATTTCCTATGGAAGGATACCTTGCTCAGCCTTGATACAGAGGGGAGAGGCTTGGTCTTGCCTCAACTTGATATGCAGACTTTGTTGACTCCCTGTGGGAGACCTTACCTTCTATGGGAGGAATGAGGGTGGGGAGGGGTAAAGGAACTGTGGTTGGTTTGTAAAATGAAATAAATCTTTTAAATAAAAAATTGAAATTCGGTATTTCCAAAATGAAAAGGGATTAGTAAAGAGAATGGCACTGCTTTACACTTTCCAAATGTCTTTAATATATTTAATGAAAAGGCAGTTGGATTAAAAAGATAAACAAGATTAACAGAACCTTTGCCCAATTAACTAAAAGAGGCAAAAGAGAGACCCAAATTATCAGACTCAGAGATGATCAGAGAAACTATAATAGGTATTAAAGAAATTCAGAACATTATAGGGAAATGCTTTAAAAACCTGTATTTCATTAAGTTAGAATACCTAAGAGAAATATATTAGTTTCCAGACACATTTGAACCACTAATGTTAAACCAAGAAGCGATCAACAACTTAATCAGACCTATAACAAAGACATTGAAAGAGTAATAAGAAATCTTCTGAAAAAAAAAAAAAGCCCAGCTCCAGATGGGTTCACAGCAGAATTCTATCAGACTTTCAAACTATAACCAACAGGATAGGGATGCCTTATTGTAAGATAGTGTAGATATGGCAGGGAAGCTCCAGCCATGAAATTTCAACAATAATCTTGTCAAAACAAGAACTGCATAATGACCGTACCAGGTGACATGCCAATGTGAATGAGAGAAATTTCAGAAGGCCTCACCCCTAGAAGAGCTACAGAGAGTCAATGGATACTGAAAGGAGGACCAGTCTTCTTCAGAAACAAGCTCCTAATAGGCTGCTATCCAGCCCTAAACACATATTCATATAATCAATAGTAAATGGACCCAGTATGTCTTGAATTTGAGATATACTTTAAGGCAGCACAAAAGTTGGAGGGTGGAGGGGTGGTCAAGTGACCATACAGTACTCATGTATGAAATTCTCAAAAATTTAAAAATAGAAAATTCTGTACCACTAACAAAATATTAAAAGATACAGAGATAGTGCTTAGTTGATTCATATGTCATTCCCATTACAGTGACAGCCACTGTAAGAGGTAGTTGGCTTTTGAAACAGGCATAAATTATCATAAATAGAACAAAGCAATAATGTCATAGCAAATTACTGTCTGTTAACTGCTCACTGGAGCAAAACACCTTGCTACATTCTATAAAACAAAGAACACTAAAAGTACTTTGTTCTTTGCATTAATCAGGGTGCTCTAAAAAAAGCAGAATAGAATGAATATATTCCAAAGGGTGTGGCCCAGATATAGAGTGTTGTCTTCCCACCTCAAGTAATCAAATCAAGAAAATCTCTCACAGATGTACCCAATTGCTTGGGTTTTAGTTGATTATAATTGTAGTCAAGTTGTCAACAAAGTTTAGCCGTCACATTCTCCGTAGCATAAATAATTCTATAAATTTACTGTCCTTTATAGAGGCACATCTTATTTACAATTCTGAGCTCTAGTTCAGTCTTCGGAGGTTTTAATCATAATGCCATCCAACACAAGTTATTCTATCTATTCTGTTGATGACATGGTTCTGATGGACACTAGAGAAGACACTAAAACTACTGGAAAGAATTTGACATTCCAGAGACTCAGAGTCAAGCCATTTGAATTTGCAGAAGCCTGTCATTTTTGTAAACTTGGAAGGTGTTTCATGATGTGAGGTATATCAAGATATTTCATCTAAACCATGTGTTGTGATAGAACTCCCAACACTAGAGGAGTTGAAGCAGGAGGATTATGAGTTACAGTGCAGTCTACAATACACAATATGAAAATTTAAAAGAAAAAAGTGATGTGGAATGGCTTTCTGTATGTTGTAAATACCATTGGATAATAAAGGAATTGTTTCAGCCTATGGTAGAGCATAGATACAGGGGAAGGAGGGTGGAGTCATGAGAGATGTGATCCAGCCAACCAAGAAGCAATATGTAATGGAGTATAGGTAAGCCACGGGCTACATGGCAAGACAGATTAATAGAAATGTGTTGAGTTAAGATGCAAGAGCTAGCTAGCAATAAGACTGAGCCATAGGCCAAACAGCATGTAATTAATATAAGCATCTGTGTGTTTCTGTGGGAATGTGTGGGTCTGTGGGTCATGATCTTGGGCCAAATGGGTCAGAAATTTTATACTAAAAGAAAGAAAGGAAGGGAGGGAGGGAGGGAGGGAGGGAGGAAGGAAGAAAAGAAAGAAGAAATGTTTTCTCAACCAAGAAGGCAAGTTTTCTTCCATTTCTAATTATCCCCAGTTATTAGTGCGCTAATTTGGGCACTGATGATAAAATTTGTCATAGTGATCCAGGCGGCGGTGGTGCGTGCTTTTAATCTTAGCAGTAGAAAGGCAGAAGCAAGTGGAGCTCTGTGAATTTTAGGCCAGTCTGGTCTACAGAGCTAGTTATAGGACATCTAGGGCTACACAGAGAAACCCTGTCTTGAAAAACCAAAAAAAAAATTGCCATAGTGAGTGTCCTGTTCCAACTCATTTTATAGATGAAAAGAAAAATGACTACTAAGACCCACCTGTGCAGAGAAACACACTCAAGTCCAACTCAAGATTCAATAATAGAACAGGGCACTCAAGACTATGCTGCACAAGAGTGCCTTTACTGGTTTGCTTCAGAGCTTTTCTTTAGATAGTTCACTGTACAGGGTTCAAAGCAGGGATGGAGAAACAGTGTATTTCTTGTCACTATCATCAAATGTTCTCAGGAGACAGAAGAACTTGTGGATGAATGAAGGCTGCTTGAACACCATCCTTGAATGCACTTAGTTGCATCTCTAAGGAGGGAAGAAAAAGCATTTGGGGAAGGGGCAGGCAGAAGCATTCCTCTCAGGGGCGTAAACAAAGTTCTATGGGAATAGAGTTCACAGAACAGGAAAGTCTATTATATGTGTGCTACAAGTGACCAGTATTCAGTGGGACCTTTACAATAAAGGCTTCTCCATTGTCCCAAGCTTCAATACATTCAGACTATTATTTAGCCTTCTTGATTTAAGAGAGCTGGTGATGCTTGAAGTATTTTGTAACAGATAATACTTCTATATGGAGTCTCTTAAAATCTCTGAGAGAAATATGTTACCGCAGCCAATGATTGGAGCAAATCTGTATCTTCCTTGGCATGTAACTATGGTATTCCTAGCTTCCTACTTTAACTGAGATAGAGACTGGTCATTTACAAGCATTTGATCATGTGACTTGAACTGTTCATCATAGAGTAGATGTTAACTAATCTCATACAGGATAAAGTGAAAGCACGGTGCAAGCAGGGTTCTATGGCCAAAGCCAAGCCAGAGCTTTTATTCCTCTCTATGCTGCCACCTATTCTTCAACTTGCACATGTGAAATTGTTAAGAATTTCTTGAGACCCTGGGTAAAACTATTGAAGAGTTCTATAGGTTATGTCAAACCTATGTGGAAACAGATCATTGTGCCAACACATTCCCAATCTGTTGCGGCTCTGTCATGGGTGGAATAAAAGAAATATTTCTAGTAAATAGAACAATGGTAAATATACTATCCTTTTTCCAGGATGTACAGAACCTGAGGTCAAAATGTACACTAATGTATGGACTATGCTTATGATTGGGCTGCAACGTAAAAGGAATAGGATTGGAATGGTGTTGACAAGGTTTGAAAAGGAGATACATGGATAGACTTCTCTGGATGGGTGCAGAATTTGAGATCACTTTTTTTTTTTTACATGTGGATGCTCACCAAAATGGGGGCAACGTGAAGAAGGCTCAGAGATTTGACAAGGTAGGATTCTGGTAAAGCCAATCTTATTTGTAGGGTTTGACTAATGTTGTAGTGACCAACTCTTTGTCTTTTAGGGTTTTTTTTGGTTTGGTTTTTCAAGACAGGGTTTCTCTGTGTAGCCCTGCCTATCCTGGAACTCACACTTAGATCAGGCTGGCCTTGAACTCACAGTGATCTGCTTCTCTCTGACTCCCTAGAGGTAGAACTAAAAGTGTGTGCCACCACACCTGACATAACATTCTTTTTTAAAAAAAACATTCAGTTTTTTTCTAAGTAGCTATCAAAATTCTACTCTGTATAATTATTTTTCCTTATCTCCATATTATCAGCAACATTTTATTTTCTAAATCTAAAATGAATCCATCTCCTTGGTATAATATTGCATTGTTATACCAAATATTATTACCTACTATGAGAAGAAGTGGAAACATATTAAAGTAACTAAAGGAGGACATAGTCAAAGGTGGAGATTCTTTTATTTTTGTGGTTGTTTTAAAGATGATCTCTTCTAAAGTATAGAATAAATTTTTATTCTAATGAGATTGAAGTAAGAGAACTAATAATGAATCTGAAAGGTATATGTTTGAGAAAAGAGAGTTAATGGCTGAAAAAAAATTAGAAGTTTAGGTGGAATGGAATCCAAAATATAAATCACGGTCAAGCTGTAAAACAAGCTTTATTATGGTTTGAGTGAATATGACCCCTATAGGCTCACAGGTGTTGGCACTGTTAGGATGTATGGCTTTGTTGAAGGAAGTGGGTCATCAAGGGTGGCTTTTGAGATCTCAGATGCTCAAGCCAGGCTCAGTGTCTCACTTTCTTCCTGCTGCCTGTGGATCCAGATGTATAACTCTCAGCTTCTTTCCAGCATCATGTCTGCCTGTATGCAACCATGTTTCCTGCCATGATGATAATGAACTAAGCCTCTGAACTGTAAACCAGCCTCAATTAAATGTTTTCTTTATAAGAGTTATTGAGATCATGATATCTCTTCACAGCAATAAAAACCCCAAATAAGACAGTTCTCTTGTAACAGGAGGAAATTGGTTTATAATTATTGTAGATTTAAAATTTTGATGGCAGAGAGATGAGAATTTTGTTTCAAAATGACTATGTGCAAGCTGTTACAGATCAGAAGATATAACATATAATTAGAAGTTCAAAGTGCAAAAAATTAACATGGTGCCAAGATGAATGATTTGATTTAGTATCAGGTATCAGGGATCTATAGAAGAACTATTAAGGAAAAGTTTAGGCTGTGACCTGGATGATGACCAGGAAGTAATTGGGGTAAAAAGCCAAGAAGGACAGGGACTGTAAATGAATGACTGGGAAAGGAAGGAAATCAGCACTGTTGTCTTTGCTCTAGATTCGAGAGGTCAAGAAGCATCAAGTTGACAGGAAGCTCGAGAAGTGGTGGAGGTTCATACCATATAAGGTCTCATAATCCTTGTACAAAGTTCAGACTTCATGTTCTGTTAAGTGGAAAGTCATTGGAAATCTGTTTGCTTGTTTGATAGGTTGGTTGTTGAGACAGGGTATTACCATGTAGTCCAGGCTGGAATTGAACTCGAACACTCCTACCTCAGCCTTTGGAAGGTTGAGATTACCGGTGGTATGCATTACCAAATATAGCCTGTCTTTATATTTTTTTCAAATAGACAAAAAAGTTAGTTTTTAAATAAAAATAGTTACATTACTTCACCCTTTTCTCTACTCCCTCCAATCTCCCATGTTTCCTTGACCCCCTCTTCTTCTTGAATTATTAGCTACCTATATAGACTAATGAATGAATATATAATATATCTTCCAAGTCAGTTTATTGTTATTTATATGTATATGTTTTTAGGGCTGACCACTTGGTATTGGGTATGGAGGCTTCATCTCTCAGCAGTCATAAATTGCCTGAAACTCATTTAAGTGTAAGGCCTCATGATATTTTCACCATCCACATTAGCATGCTAATTGGTGTTCTCATTGTTTAGGTCTTGTTCAGGCAACCATATTGTTAAGATATCAAGGGTACAAATCCTCTGTCACACCTAGAATACAGAACCTTGCAATAGACTTCCTGGTTTTCTGGTTTTTATGATATTCCCATCACATCTTCCTCAATATTGTCTGAATCTTGGATGTAGGGGTTATGTTATACATGCATCCATTTGGTCTGGATACTTATGGTCAGTTGTTCTCTGAATTACTAACCAACTGTGGCTCTATATAATGGTCTCAGTCTTAGTTAGGGTTACTGTTGCTGTGAAGAGACACCATGACCATGACAACTCTTATAAAGGGAAACATTTAATTGACGGGACTTGCTTACAGTTCAGAGGTTCAGTCCATTATCATCATGGTAGGGAGCATGGTGCATGGTGGCATGCAGACAACTGTAGTGCTGGAGGAATAGCTTAGAGTCCTATATCTTGCAGGCAACAGGAAGTCAAGAACTGAGAGACTTGGTGGTATCTTCAGCATAGGAAACCTTAAAGTCCATCTCCACAGTGACACACTTCCTCCAGAAAGGCTACACCTACTCCAACAAGTCTTCACTTCTGATTAGTACCATTCCCTGTGAGATTAAGAGGGCCAAATACATTCAAACTGTCATGGTCTCCATCTGTTGCAAAAAAGAAACTCATTTGGTGCAGTATGAGAGATACTTAATTGTGGATATAAGTATTTATAGTGCAGTTAGGAATTATTCTGGCTTAAGAAGTTGGTAGCAGTAGGTTCTCTTCTAGGGTTTATAGCCTCTATAACCACTGGTAGTTGTCGTGTTTAGAGTACCATAAAAGATTTCCTTCCTGTTGAGCATGCCTTAAGTCCAATTAGGCAGCTGTTAATTACTCCTAAAGTAAGCTATACTATTGCACCTTTGGGGATATTGTGGTGGGTTGAACATTATTATGGTTAATGGGCTTTACAGCTATGTCAACTATACATTGTTTTTCTCCCTAAACAGTGTGCATAGCACTTTTGAGTACTATAAAAGCTAGTAGTCGTGGAAGAGGCTTTTGGGTCACTTCCAACTTGCTTCTTTCCAAGCTCTGTAAGTCATGTGTCTGACTTCATGTGTTGTCTTCCACAATAGGAACTTACCTTCCACTTCAGGGAGGCGACCAAGGACAATGGAAACAGCCTATGTTGTTTTGGGAGATTCTTAGAGAGTACCCTACCATCAACTCAAAAGGAGGTTTCTCATTTCTGGTACTGGGATTTTCGTTAGGTAGTCTGTAGCTCTTATGGGGGAGCATTGTTACCCCAAATGGTGTAACTGCATTTATATGTTGTGATGGCTATTCTTGGTTGTCAACTTGATTACATCTTGAATTAATTAAAACCTAAATGGCTGCATACCTGCAAGGGATAGTTGTCTTTTCTTTCTTTCTCTCATTTTTTTTTCCAAGACAAGGTTTCTGTGTATAGTCCTAGCTGTCTTGGAATTCACTGTGTAGATCTGCCTGCCTCTGCATCCCTGGCGCTGGGATTAAAGGCATGCACCACCATCAACGGGCAGGATAGTTTTATTAATTGAATCATTTTAAGTGGGAACCTGGATCTTTGAGGTGGGAAGATAAACCTTTAACCCAGATCTTTTGAGGTGGGAGGATCCATCTTTAATCTAGACCATATCATCTGCTGGCAGCCTATATTAGGACATAGAAAGAAGCTTTTGTCCTTGGACTGCTTGCTCTAGTCTTGCTAGCAAATCCATTCCTTCATTGGCATTGGAGCCTACTTCTTTGGGATTCTGGCATATACTGAAAACCAGTTGAGACATACAGTCTTGTGGATTGAGCAACTACTGGATTATTGAATTTTCCATACATAGGCAGACATTGTTGTATTAGCTGAACCATAGCCTATAAGTCAGTCTAACAAATCCCCTTTCTCTATATATGGAGATTTATTCTATAAATTCTGTTATTCTACAGATCCTTGACTAATACCTATTTGGGTACCAGAGGTGGTTCTAGGCAACACAAGTATAAGGGTGAATACTTTAAGTACTCAAAATATAGGCTTTTGAATTTGCCAACACCTATAGTAACTGAAGCTTCTCCTGGGAGTTTGGGGAGTACTTAAAGCCCATAGTGTGAGCTATTTTTACAAGCTTAAGGAGACAAGTGCATTTGATTATGCTGATTTACCAATCTGAGAGGCAACAGATTTGCTGAATCTCTATATAAGACTTCTGATAATTTGTGGAAAAATAAAGAAAATGATGATGTTGGTTAGATGCTCTTAGCATTTCTGGATAAACTAACAAAGGAAAAGAATGAGCTCCATGACAAAATTAACCAGATTTTAGCATCTCAGAAGACAATGAAGGACAACAATGAACTCAGTGATAAAGTTGATCTCTTCCAGATGCTCACAAATAGTCTAAAGGTTTCTAAGTGTGCCTGGAAGAGAATCTTCTCTCCAGCAGCCACAGGGCTCAACCATAGCCCTCAGTATAAGGTTGCCTAAATTACAGCAAAAGTTCAAGTCCCTGTCTTGGAGGATGTCAGTGATTAAAGTAAGGGCATTAATTCATAAAGAATGGGCTCCTCAGATAACTTGGGATGGGGATGGAGGACCCTACTAAAGCTAAGAACTTTAAACTCTCAGCTTCTCAAGGTTTTATCTCACCTGAGGAAGTAGTCTCCTCACCCTTAGCATATGATGTACCTCACTTATGCCACCTGAAATATTGCCTTTTCTGCATTTGACTGAGTAAATTAATCCTTCATTGTCCCCTAACCCAGGAGTGACTTTCTCTGAAGGAAAGGCCAGACTGGTGTCCCTCAGGGCCCATAGTTGTTCCTAGACCTATAAACCAGACTTAAGGCCAATAAGGCTCTAAGAGGGGTGGTAGAAAGTGTAGTCCAAAAGGAAATACACTACACTATTAAAGAGCTTAATGAGTTTGCTAATTCATTCAAGCAGAAATCTGGGGAATATGTGTGGGTATGTATTTAAGTGAGTGGGATCATGATGGAAGGAACATAAAACTGCACAGGCTCAGTTTATTGATATGGGCCCTCTGGAGAGTCTAGGTTTAATATGGAAGCTCAAACAGTTAAAATGGATGTCTAAAGTTTTTTGGTTTTTTTTTTTTTTCTGAATGGTTGGCTGAAGCATTTTTCAAAAGATGGCCTAGTGAAAAGGAGTTGAGAATGCCTGATATCCATTGGCTTAGTGTTGACACACTGTGCAAAACCTAATCCTCTACCATGAGAAGGCCCAGAAGACATGCCCTTCACTGATCCTATAAGACAAAATGGCATCAGCACATCTGATGAGCTTCATCGTTACCGTTTCCTTGTGCCAGACCTCAGGGCTGGAGCCACTACTACTCAGTTGACTGAATCAAATGCAATGGGCTTAGTTGGCCCTGAGGTAGCAGGAGCCATGTGGCAGCACTGAATCACCACCAAAGGCAAGGGGATCTTAGTTATCCTAATGGGCACATGGACAATACAATGTCCATAATAGTCTGACCTGTAATGTTCAGTATAGGCGGAGTAAATTTTATAGTGGCAATGACTCATATGGACCTTTGGTCCTGGCTAATCAATCATGGTGTTTCCAACCATTAAATAGACAAGAAGCCTACTGAGTTTTGGTTTGATGTGTATAAGCAGAAAATTGCCAAATAAATAAAGGCTACATTGAATTGAGGCAATCTCATCCAGTGACCCAATTTCCAGCCTTGAGCCAGTTTGCAGACCCAGAACCCCTTGAATGAAGGGATGGCAAGGTTCTCCCGAGGAAGAACCTTGGTAAATTACCCTTAAATTTTACTGTTATCTTTTCTATAATCCTTCCCCAGGGGAGCTACAGCCTTTTACAAGAATAACTGTACACTGAGGAAAGGAAACAATCAGACTTTCTGGGTCTGTTGGATACTGATTCTGAATCAATGCGGATTCCAGAATATCTCAAGAAACAGTGTAGCCCTTCATTTAAAGCATGAGCTTATGGAGATTTGGCTGAATTACAGCAGGTCTCCAAACTTATCCTGTAGTTATTTCCCTGGTCCCAGAATGTATAATTGGGATATACTTAGAAGTTGACAGAATTGCCACATTGGTTTCTTGACTTGTGAAGTAAGGGTTATAATGGTTGGAAAGGCTAAATAGAAGCTGTAAGAGTTTCTTCTGCCAAGAAAAATAGTGCATCAAAAACAGTATCACATACCTGGAGGTATTGCAGACATTTCTTTTTAACTCCTATCTGGCCAGTGCAGAAATGGAGAATGAAAGTTAACTATTGAAACTCAATCAAGTAGTTTCTCTAGTTGCATCATTAACCAAATTGATACATCTGATACATATGGTATGTAGCTATTGATCTAGCAAATGTCTTTTTCTCATACCTGTCCATAAAGACTACTGTAAGCAGTTTGCTTTCAGTTTGCAAGGCCAGCAATATACCTTTATAGTTTTATTCAAGGATATATCCAGCCCTGTGTCATGACTTAAGAGATCTTGACTGTCTCTTCCACAAAATAGCATAATGGTACACTATATTGACAACATTATGCTGATTGGACCAAGTAAGCAGGAGGTAGCTATCATTTTGGACTCATTGGTAACACATGTGCCTATAGGGGGATAGGAAATAAATCCAATCAAAATTTAGGGCCTTCTACATTGGTGAAATTCCTAGAAGTACGGTGATGTGGGGCGTGTGAAGTATAAGTTATTGCACCTGGTCCCTCTCACTACCAAGAAAGAAGCAGTGTTTAGTGGGCCTATTTGGATTCTGGAGATAGCACATTCCTCACCTGAGTGTGTTACTCTAGCCCATATACCAGGTGGCTTGGAAGGCTGCTATTGTTGTGTGTGGCCTGGAATAGGAGAAGGCTCTTCAATAGGTCCAGACTGTTATGCAGGATGCTCTATCATTTGGACTATATGATCCAGCAGTCCAGATGGGACTTCAGGTGTCAGTGGCTGCTGGGGATGCTGTTGGAGTCTTTGAAAGGCCCTTGTAGGTGAATCACAAAATAGACCTTTGGATTTAGAAGCAAGGCTCTATCATTATCTATAGACAACTACTCTCTTTTTGAAAGATAGCTCTTGGCTTGCTATTGGGCCTTTGTGGAAACTGAACATCTTACAATGGGTCACCAAGTTACTAAGTGACCTGAGCTGCCCATCATGATTTGGGTATTATCTGACCCATCAAATCATAAAGTAAGACATGCACAATAGCAATCTATTTTCTTTCTTTTTAAAAATGATTTATTATTTTTATTTTAGGTGCACTGGTGTACCTGCATGTGTGTCTCTGTGAAGGTATCAGAACCCCTGGAACTATAGTTATAGACAGTGGTGAGTTGTCATGTGGGTGCTGGGAATTAAACCCAGGTCCTCTGGAAGAGCAGCCACTGCTCTTAATGTCTGAGCCATCTATCCAGCTTCGCAATCTATTTTCAAATGGAAGTGATACATATGTGACTGGGCCTGAGCAGGTCCTGAAGCACAAGCAAGTTACATGAAGAAGTTTCCCAAATGCCTCTGGTTTCTGCAATGATGTCTGCTGCTTAGTATGTACTTATAGCCTCATGGGGGTATGCCCTATGATTGATTGAAGAGGGAGACTAGCGCCTGGTTGACTGATAATTCTGTGTTATGCAGGCACCATGCCAAAGTGGACAGTTCTAGCATTACAATCACTTTCTGGGACAACCATGAAAAACACTGTGAAATGAAATCTTTAAAGTGGGCTGAACTTTGAGCTGTACACATAGTCACACATTTTGTTTGGAAGGAGAAATGGCCAGATGTGTGATTGTTCACTAATTCATGGGTTGTAGCCAACACAGGGCTCAATGGTCAGGGACTTGGAAAGAGCATGATTGATAAATTGGTGAGAAAGCTATATTGGGAAGAAGTATGTAGATAGATCTAAGTGGGAAAAATATGTGAAGATACTTGTGTTCTATGTAAATGCTTATAAATGTGGCTTCATCTGAGGAGAGGTTCAATAATCAAACACTGAGCCCCAGATATGGCACCATTTCCTGGGGTTACCAGCCAGTGATTGGTGGCAGGTAGACTAAATTGTACCACTCTCTCCATGGAAAGGACAACTCTTTGTCCTTACTGTAGTAGATATTTATGTACTTGTTCTTCCTGCACATGATGTTTCTGCCAAAATCTGTGTACTTGCAGAATTTATACTCATATCTGAAGATTTGGAGCTAGGAAACATAGATGAGAGAATATGCAGTGGAATTTGGAAAGGTAAAGATGTGACTAACCTATCTGGGCCAGATCACAGGATTTCTGTTAGCTATTTTCAAGCACAGGACAGACATGACTCCTTTCTTCTAGACACTAGTAAAAAACTATTACCTTGAAGAATGTATTATAGCCAGAAATGTAGTAAGAATTGCAATGATTTGGATGAGAACTGTCCCCTATAAGCTCAGATATTTGAACACTTGGTCCCCGTTAGTGGTGCTGTTTGTAGAGGTAATGGAACCTTTGGGAGGTATGTCCTTGCTGGAGGAAGTTATGTCACTGAAGCACCCCATTTATGGTATCACCTCACTTCTAGTTCTTTCATATGTGTTTATGGTTAGAGATGTGTTCTCTCAGTTTTCTGGACACATTTTTCCATGCCCCCTTCCATTATGGACCTTACCTCTGGAACTGTAAACCAAAATAAACTTTTTTTTTCCAATAAGTTGTTTGGGGTCATTGTATTTTATCACAGCAACAGAAAAGTAACTAGCATAAGAACTATTTCAATGGCTCAGGCAAAGAATGGTGAAATATAGTGGCAGCAGATATGGAAAGAGCTGAGAGATACTTAAAATACAATAGTCCCAGAGTATTGGCATGTGAATGGAGAATTCAGGAAAAACCATGTGTTGTGACATAAATGAGTGGACAGTGTACAAATGACTGAGATGTGAGAGAGTGTCAGAGACATATGTTTAGTGGAAAGGATCATGTTTGTTTATGTTCATTTTGAAGTGTAACTTTTGGCAGCAAACAGAATTGTAGATGTCAACAAGGAACTCAAGTTAGAGTAGTTTGAACAAGCAGGGCTTAAATTTCCATGCACACAGACAAAAATGCTATATGAAGTTGTTTCCATGATTTAAAATTTCACTGCTGACATCCCCAAAATTCATTCAACCTTTTCTTCATGATCACAAACGCTGTGCAACATACTCAATTCCAAGACAGCAAGATTTTGTTTAAGGGAAATGGAGATTACTAGCTTTTTGGAAGACAAAGTTCTGGTGGCTTCCACATGGGCTTTCCCATTTATAGTCTTCCTCAGTATAGAGGCCAGGGAGCAATTATGGGAGTCGGCCAGCTGCTAAGCATGTCTATTCTAATCATACTTTTCAGAAATAATTACTAGTGCTATAAGACCACAAATCCTTGAGGTACAACGAAGTGGATGGCAAGATATAGCTTAACATGTTGTTCCAAGAAGAGAGCAAAATGCCTTTAGTTTATATGTCAGAATACTCATCCATTCTCTCTCCCTCCTCCACCCTCACAAACACACACCAAACTTCATAATTCTCATGAAATGAGAGTCAAAAAGATTTAGACTTGAGGGTCACAATGAAATTTTGGGCTTCCTGGAATCAGTATGATTTCACAATTGATGTCTAGGAATACCCATAAGATGTAATTGATACATAATGTTCATGGAGTGAAACTTCTCCCCAGTGGGACTCCTCTTGAACCACATTAGCTTTCTTTGCATATCCATGTTTAGGTTAATCAATAACCAAAAACACTGAGAAACTATCAGTTATTTATATCATCTATAACTCCTTTCCTGAAGTCAACTGGATCCCTTCAAAGTACCTAACTAGGAAATTTGGGGCAGGAAACAGTTGAGTAGGCCAAGGACTTTGGTTGTTACAATATATAGGAGTATAAATGTTAATAGCCCTATTGGTTGTATGCACCTAGAGAACAAAGGACAAATTGGTCTGACAGCTTCCAGGGAAAGACATCATGGTCAAATATCAGAATTTCCTCCACCACTACCTGAGAAAAGGGAAGTGGTAAATGCCAGGTTTTAAAAATATAATAGTTAAGTCACAACAAAATAAATTAGAAATATGTACCATAAATTTGGAAAGCAGAAGAGCTTAAATCCTTCACTATTAGTGCTGTTAAACCCACAAAATCTAGAGGTACAGCAAGGCATGTAAACAGAAAAGTAAAAAAAAAAAAAAAAAAAAGAGTATATCTTGACAGGTTGAAGGAAAACATAACCCAAGGGAAAGAGAAAAGTTGCCCAGTAGTCCATCATCATATAGAAAACCTTAAATGTATTGATTTATTCACTGAGAAATGTCTGGAATGTTCAGTTGATGTTAATAATTACTGTCTTGGACTATACTATTTTAAGGTAATTGTTTTGCTTTCTTCCTTTACTTTTATGTATTACTTTTGGTTATGAGCCTAACTTTTAATGGCTGATTCATCTTTCCAGTCTACTTCTCTGTATTACTTAAATTTCCTATGAGTGCTTTTTCATCAATTCACATGTTGTTCTTAGTTTTACAGGTACCTGTGAGAGTGACTAGGTAAAAAGATTAGGAAGAAAAACAAGATGACTAGGAGAAATATGTGAAGGGGTTTTTTTTCCCCCAGATAATGATGGTAAATGTTTCTGCCCAAAAGCCTGGGATAGGTTGTAAAAGAACTTAGGCTATGTGTTTAAACCAGAGAAACTGTGTATCAAATGCTGATGCGGATTCAATGAAGTAATAATATAACTTATCTGTGACCTTAGTAGAAGCACTTTTGACAGTGATGCATGCTAAACTATACTGAATTGGGTTGAGAAATGCATAAATTTTGATGATAGAAGGATGGTGTATTCTTGCTATACATATACACACTTTCCTTCACTTTTAAATAACTTTTATTCTTTGACTTCATTCATGTATAGAATATCATATTCCCCTCAACTCTTACCTCCAGTTCCTCTGCCACTCTTAGGTCATATACCTTTTATTGCTAACTGTCCAATTACTATTTCCTACTGCAATGTTAACTTATCTTGTCCACTTGACCTGGTACAGTGTGAAGCGGCAAGCCATTGCAGTTTTTCTTTTTTAGGTTATTCTTTTTTTCTAACATTTAAAAAAATGTCATTACAATTTTTACTTTTATTTCCATACTAGCTAATGATTTGAGCATGTTTTCGTATCCTTGGGAAAATATCTTCATTTGTTCTTCTTTTAATTGAAAATTTTCCTTGTTAAATCATAAAAGGTGTTTATATATCTTGTATATTATGACATCACATATTACTTGCAATTTTAAGTCTCAGTTTTCATTCCTGTCATAACATAATTTGATGCACAAATTATTTTGGTAAAATTCAATTAATTAATTTTGTAATTGCTATTGATTTTTATGTCACATATGAGAATCCACTGCCAAAACCAAATTAAACAGGCAATTTATTCAGATGTTTTCATATAAGAAGTCTTTAATATTTGTAGGTCATATGTTAAATTACATGATTCATCTTAGTTAATTCTTTTATACAGTATGAAGTAGAGGTTTGGGATGGCTAGTTTTATGTTAACTTGACACAACCTAGAGTCATCTGGGAAAAATTTTGACTGAGAATATGCCCCCACTAGATTGGCTTGCAGCACATTTTCTTGATTGATGACTTAATGTGGAAGAGCCAGATGAATGCAGGGAGTGCCACTTCTTGGCTGTTGAATCCATGGGAGCCAGACAATAAGCAGAACTCCTCCATGGCTTCTGCTTTAGTTCCTGCATTGAGTTCCTTACTTGGCTTCCTTAATGATAAGAGGGTGACCTTAAGGTTGTCAGTTAAAACAAACCCTTTTCTCCCTAAGTTGCTTATGGTCATGGTATTTTATCACAGCAATAGAAACAACTAAGACAGGGTCCAACCTGGCCCTTTTCTAGATACTCATCTAGTTATCAAAGCACTTGATGAAGATGTCAATGTTCAATTCCTTAATTTTCTCCATATAATTCCAGTGGATCAGTCTAAATATTCATTTTAAGCCTGTACAACACTATTTTTATTGTAGGATTTGTTTGTTTTTTGAGAAAAGAACTCACTCTGTCACCTAGTTTGCCCTGGAAGTGACTAGGTAGCCCAGAATGACCTTAAAATTATGATAATTTTACTTTCACCTTCCAAGTATAGGAATTCCATGTGTGCCTCACCACGCCTAGTTTGTCATTATTGTAGCTATGAATTATGTCTTAAAATAGGAAAGTGTGAGTCATTCACTTGCTTTTAAAAATTAATTTTACTATTTTTTGTTATTTAATGAGTTTTAGAATTATATTTTTCTATTTCAAGAAAATGCCATTGGAAAATTTCAGCTACCTCCAAAAGTATCAAAGAATACAGGGCTACTGATTCCTAAGCCACTCAAAGATGCAACAAAGAAAGAGAAGTACAGACCAATCTCCCTCATGAAAATTGACACAAAAATACTCAATAAAATTCTAGCAAATCAAATCCAACAACATATCAAAAAAAATCATCCACACAATCAAGTAGGCTTCATCCCAGAGATGCAGGGATGGTTCTACATATGAAAAACTGTGAATGTCATCCATCATATAAACAAATTGAAAGAAAAAACCACATGGTAATCTCATTAGATGCTGAAAAGCCTTTGACAAAATCCAACACTCCTTCATGATAAAAGTCCTGGAGAGATCAGGAATACAGGGGAAATATCCAAATATAATGAAGGTGATATATATTCCCCTAAGAAGAGAAAGTAGAGATCCCCTTAGCAAATGGAGGTCATAACGGGTTACAACCAAGAAGACTTGGGAACAAATCTTGAAAGGAGATGGTTGAGTGAGAGGAGCAAAGAGGGAGATAGAAAGAGATGGATATCTCGATAGAGGAAGCCAATGTATAGTTGGAAAGAGACTGAATGTCCACAAACTCACAGGATGTCCCTGGCCAAGTCTCCAACCAATAGTGGAAGAGGTGCCTAAACAGGACTTCCCCTATAATAAAATGAGTAAACACCCTAAGTGTCATCACAGAACCTACATCCAACAAAGAATAGAGATGGAGGCAGAGATCCATGGCTGAGTACTGGGCTGAGCTCCTGGTCCACTTGAGAGCGGGAGGAGGGTCTGTATGAGCAAGGGGAAAATTCCCACAGTGATGGCTGGCTGGAGCTCTAGGGGGGCTCACTGAATCAAGAATAGCCACTGAACATCCTTTGGGAAAAGGAGCTAGGCCCTCCAAGAGTAGGCAACTGTTGATTGGCAGTATGTAGAGCCTCGAGGGGTGGGATCAGACTGTGTTCCTGTGCATAGGCTGGCACCTTGGAGCCCATTCCCTGCAGAGGAGCGCCTAATACAGTCTTTACTTTGGGATGAAGAAATCGAATTTGCCTGGAGTGGATGTGCCACGCTGAGCTGACCCACGTTGGGATCTCTTGCCCTTTAAGGGGAGGGGATGGGCAGATGGGGAAGAAGAGGCTGAAGTTTGACTGGGAGGGTAGAGGGAAAGGAGGGAGATCAGGGGGATACATGGATATAAAAGACATTTTTTTATTTAAAAAAATGAAGAATAAAAGGAATGAAGGGCTACATGCAAAGATCAAGATTAAGAAGCACTTAGATTTTTAGATCCCCTCCTTACTCTTTGGAATAATTGATTTGTGTATTTCCTATGCCCTAGAAGACTAAGTAATATTCTTACAAGAGGGAAAATAGATCATCTCTGCAATGGAGGACACCAAGCATAAATGAAGCTATGAATTCCTTAGTACAAGAAATTAAGAGAGCATATTCAAATAGATTATCAGGCATCTGGGGAAAATATCTAACTTGAAAATCAGAGAGATGGGAAGAAACTTTCAGGAAACTATGCACCAAGAAGTAACTTTTTTAGAAAGCTACTAATCTGGGGTGGAGGTGAAGCCCAGTGGTAGGTGGTACATTTGAGTAGTGTTTGTTGAGTGCCTGGGTTCTTTTATCCTCAGCACTGATATCCACAGAAAGCTATCAACATTTACTTTAAAAATGAACAAGAGAGACTGGAGAGATGGTTAAGCAGATGGCTTAGTGCTCTTGCAGAGGATCATAGTCTAGTTCCCAGCACCAAAAGTGTGGTTCACGACCACTGTAAAAATCTAATGCCTTCTGGCCTCCACAGGTGTTAAGGCATGCATGTGGTACATGTACATACATATAGATATACAAACACATAAAACAGAAATCAATCCTTCTAAAAATAGAAAGAAGAAAATGATGGTATTAAAGAAATGTGCTTAGAACTTAAACATTATCAGATATGAAAAACTTACTAGAAATATTAGATATTTTTGAAATCATCCAGAAAGTGGAAGTCAGAGGGCAACTTACAGAAATCAGTTCACTCTTTCTACGATGTGTTTTCTGGAAATCAGGTCATCAGGTTTGGTGTCAGACACCTTAAACTAAGCCAATTGGCTAGTCCATTTCAGAATATAAGTGAAATAACTGGGCAATGTGCAGACCAAGAGACTTTGGAGCACTTAACCCTAAATTATCTTTATTATACTCTTCCCCTCAAGATGCAAGAAACTGTGAGGAAAAGAGGCATAGAAAGATTTTAAGAGCCAGGGGTGGTAGACACCACCAAGGAATTGGCATTTTCAGACACAATGGGATGATGCACATAGGAACTTACAGAGACTATAGCAGCATGGATAAAACCTGCACAAAACCAAACCAAACATGGAGACAGCTAAGTGGGCATGAAATCCCACCCCGTTAAATAAAAAGCTATTTGCAATTGATACCTCTTGGGAGAGAGAGTCAGTTTTCTTCAGTGGAGTATAGAGACAGGGAAGTGGGCACAAAATCTTATCTCTAAACAAGCTAACTGCCTGGGAGAGGGAAGTCTTTTTTGTTTGATTGTTTTTCCCACATGGAGTAATACTGGGTATATCAACCACTCTACAAGGCAGGCCTCATGCTCAAGAATAATAATTGGCCAACACAAAGCAAACTCTATGTGTGCTTTGCTTTTGTTTTGTTATTGGGTAGGTGGGAGAGATTGGAGGAGGAACATGATCAAAATGCATGAAAAGTTAAAAAATAATAAAAACTTGTTAGAAGTATTAGATGTTTGAAATCTTCCAGAAATTGGAAGTGAGAGCACAACTTGTAGAAGTTAGTTCACTTCTTACTCCATGTGGATTCTGGGGATCAAACTCAAGTCATTATGTTCAGGGCTCACTTTTTGCCTATAGATATTCCATAACTACAGCACCTCTACCCCATTTAAAAAGTGTTCTTTCTTCATTGCTTTCATGCCTTTGTCTTTTTCCTCCTCCCCCCCCCCTTTATACCAGTATTGGTATTAACTAATACCAGTCAACTGCATAACTTCAATCTGACTTCATTTTCATATGGGCATATCTGTGTTTGTGTTTTCTCTGATTCTTATAAAAGCATTTTCACTAGATTTGGGGGTAATTGGGATGATTCAGGATGATTTTCACTTCTGAAATCTTTGCTTAGTTGTATTTGCAAAGACCATAAAATGAGTATGATAGGATGGTTTCAGGGATTCAAATTTAGAAATATCTTCTTGAAGATCCTTTGCTTTTCCAGCTATTAGAATAATCTTGTCTACATCAAAATATACTGGAAATTTTTATTAAAATCATATTATGCTTATATATGAACTTGGAAGAACTGATATCCATATCTTCTGAACAATGATTTTTTTTAGAACTTTAAAAAAACTTTGAACATTTTTCATCATATAAGTTTCATTATACACTTAAGTATTACATTTTGAATTTTTTTGTGTTTTATATACTTCTTAAATTTCATCTTCAAAGCATAGAGTTCTAGGTAAGAGAACTACAGTTCTTTTGCATGTGATCTTGTATACTACAGCCTTTCTGAAGTCATCTATTAAATCCCAGAAGTTTTGTAGAATATTGCATGTAACCATCATATATCTGCAAATAAAAACTTTATCTCCTTTTCCAATATGAATGCATTTTACTTATTATGCTTTGCTAATTGGTCTGGCTTCTATAGTAAGCTGAATATAAATAGTAATAGAAGCCATTCTTATTTCTAATTTCAGGAATAGTAAATGTTATACCTTTGTAGATACTTATTGAGTTTAGGAAGCTGTCACAGACTTGTTTATGTACTCCTCCTTCCAAATTCATCTGGTAAAGTCCCAAATATGGTGATGCATTTAGAAGGTGAGATCTTTAAAAGATAACCAGGTTTAGATAAAGTTATAAAGGTAGGACCTTCTAGATACGATTAGTACAAGCAATCTCACACATATTCTAGCCTCACCCCATCCATCAAAAAAGATACAGTGAATATATAGCAAAAAAGTAGTTTGCAAGCCCCCCCCAAAAAATACTGTTGCTCGGAATAAAAATTTTGAACAATAGAGGTGCTTGGTTTGATAAGACAATTTTCATTAACTTGTCAGATCCTGCCTGTAAGCATGTGTGCAACATATTCCCTTAAAATATTGAGCATTTGCCAGATTCCTGTCAGCATGCATGCCAACATTTTTTGCTTTGTTTTTCGAGACAGGGTTTCTTCTATAAAAGCCTTGGCTGTCCTGGAACTCACTTTGTACACCAGGCTGACGTCAAACTCGGAGATCCATCTGCCTCTGCCTCCTGAGTGCTGGGATTAAAGTTATGCACCACCACACCTGGCTCATGACAACAATTTTTAAAAATATTTTTAAATGTGTGTGTCTATTCATGGAAGCCAGAAGAGATCCTTAGGACTCTCTGTAGCTGGAGTTATAGGCAGTTGTGAGCCACCAGATGTTATGGGTGCTGGGAAACAAACCCAGACTTGTGCAAAAGCAGTAAGCACTCTTAACCTTTGAGTCATTTCTCCAGTACCATGCAATGGATTCTTTAACATTGAACATTTAAGTATGATTACAGAGAAGAAAAATAGGAAGCATCTTCATTAATATATTCTTGTTTACATAAATTTCTTTCTCAACTCTTCCCTGCTCCTTACTCACTAACTTCGTGTCCTCTCTATTTAAAACAGACTGAGCCAGCATGCGCAAGTCCTGAACAAACTCAATCCAGACAAAATCCAAGCTTGAAGGAGGAGACATTCTCACAAATTTCCACCCCTATCCAAGAAGTTTGGGTTTTTTTGTTGTTTCAAATGATAGCTTTTGAAAAAGGGCAATCGGTTTTCTTCAAAGGAGTGAACTGAGTATTATCAACTACACTTCAGGGCAGGCTCCATGCTTAGTCAGCACTGTAGCTGATTCTTGAGTAACTCTATTATTTCCTTATGGTGTATATGTTATTAATTTTATTTCTTTTCTTGTTCCAGGTTACAGTTCTAGCACAGTATTCATTATAATTGCACATGGAAATTAAGAAATATTTTTGTATTATATATAGCTTATATTACTTTTTAAAAAATTTTTTACCTGTATATTTTCCTTGAATTTTTGTCTGTGTACCATGTGCATGCCTGGTGCTCATGAAGGTCAGAAGAGGGTACTGGATCCCCTCAAACTAATTATCATTAGTCATGGACAATTGTGAAATGCTATGTGCATGCTGGGCATTGAATCTGGGTCCTCAGAGAGAACAAGTGCTCTTAACCAAAGAGCCATTTCTCCAGCCCTTCACACTATTTTATATTTGAATATGCAAGGATATAGAAGTTTCATACTTTTTCATTATTGTACAGAATTAAGAGGTGGTAAAAACGGAAAATAGTTTGTGATTAAAATCTTTGTTTTCTGTTATTAATATTTATCTGACTACATTGCAATGACTGAGCATGATTTAAAACAACAACAAATGGTCCTCATGAGAAATCAATCATGGTGGAACTCTTCTGTCTTTCTGGCCTCTGGAATCTTGAAAACTGCTTAAGCTTCTTATTCTGTGGTATTTTGTTTTAGAAGTCCAAGTGAAGGCAGATATTCTCCTAGTTTTTTAGTTCTCTTTATTATGAATGTGTGCTGAATTTTGCTCACTGTTATTTTCTGCATTGATTTATAAAACAAAGCTAATGTGATTTTTCTTTTCTTTCTTATATGGTAGATTAGAACAATTTTGAAAAAACAACAATGCACCTTTTAATGTATTCCACTTATTCGTGATGCATTTTTACTATATTGGTGAATTCTATTTGCTGATATTTTATGAAGAATATTGACATATATGCCCACATTAATTTCCTTGTACTATCTGATTATGGCAACTGCAGTATTAGCTGAGCAGGATGTATTGTAAACCACCTATCTCTTCTATTTTCTGAAAAAACTTTTATAGAAATGTTAATTTTTGAAAGATTTCTTACAATTATCTAGTAAATCCATCTGAGCCTGAAGATTTGAAATAATTTTTCTGATAGTTATATTTATAGGGCCATAATAACCTTCAATGGTTGTCATTAACGGGATAATCTATCTTTTGACAAATGTTAAAATTACTTTCATCACCTCAAGTTTTAAATTAAGTATTATGTCCTAAAACTAATCATGACTGTATACCTTCTCAAACTACATATTCATAGAGATTCTGCTTATCCCTGAAGTTACCGCTACAGTTACATTAAATTTCTTTAACTTCTTTCCACACACACTTCTTCCTAAGACACTCTACCACATTACTTAGTCATTGAGAAAGACTTACATCCAACTCAGTTCTGGAAAGAGAGTAGACTGAAATTAAGGAAATTGTTACCTTCTGTTTTCAGACAGAAGCCTCTAATCTAATGAAATCTCCTGCTTGTATTGGGAAGTAAGCTGATCAAATCTCATTTCTATTTTCTGACTTGAAGCTGGTAACATTGCTTTACCCTTACAGAGATAGTGGGAGTAGGTAGCAAAAATAAACTAGCCTACTATTTCTGCAGAGATTCTAAAATTCTTCCACTATCTCATTTTCCTTCTATCAAAAGACATCATTCCATGTGTGTCAGATACAAATTTTCTCTATCCAAACTGTGTTCTGATAGTAAGAATCTGATTGTGAGAACTACAGCTAGTCATCTGGACAGTAGGTGCAAATCTAAACTCCAGACCTATAGATGTGAAACCTCAAAGAGGAAAAAAAAATCTTAAATTGGGTTCAAATTTTTATTAGGTTTTTTTGAGACAGGCCTTGTTTGGGCTGGAACTATCTAGTGTAAATGCAGGTTGGCCTTGAATGCATAGAGATCAGTCTATCTCTGCCTTCCAAATGTGGGGATTTAAAGTGTGTACCACCATACTAGGCTCAAAACTTACCTTGACAGGTGATGGACAGATAATAAGTCTGCCCAGGTCACAGAACTTACATCAGGCTGTTGGTGGTTTGGAAACAAGATTTCCTCTCTTTTTTTTTCTTTTTCTTCCTTTTTTTGAGACAGGGTTTCCTCTGTGTAATAGACCTGGCCATCCTGGAACTTACTCTGTAGAACAAGTTGGTCTTAAACTCACAGAGATCCACCTCCCTCTGACCACCCTGGAGGTATTCCTCAGATACAACTCTCTGTGCTACACCTTGGACACACAGCAGGTAGCCAAGACATCTATTGGATATGAGACGCAAAATGATTTTCTAATAGAGTGAAGGAGAAAGGGATATAAGTTTTGGAATTAGGCAGATCCTGCTGTGGAAGACCACTGGCCGAGTGGCTAATTATCACATGATTAGTAAAATTAGATGAGATATTCTAGGTAAACTAACTCAAAACCACCAAACACTTAACAAATGGCTACAAGAGTTTGTTAACAGGTTCTAGAATTAGGCTGGTCCCAGAACTTACTACATTTTGGGATGCTTAAAAGTTACTTTGTAATTTCCTTGTTGAGAAAGTTGGTTAAGTGTGCTGCTGGTTAGTTTCTGTCAACTTGACAAAAAATCCTAGACATATTTGGAAAGAGAAAATCTTAAATGAGAAATTGTTGTTCAATAGGATGGCTTGTGGGCAAACCCATGGAGCATTTCCTTAATTAATGATTGATATGGGAGGGTCCAGCTTACTGTGGGTGATATCACCTCGGTTCATGCCTCCAGGTTCTTGCAGCATGTGGTCTTAAGTTGTATTAAGAAGGTAGGCTGAGCAAGCCTTGAGGAACAACTGGTAGGCAGTGTTCCTCCATGGCCTCTGCTTTATTCTGCCTTGTGCTCCCACTATGATATCCCTCAGTGATGGATTATTACCTACAAGTGTAAGCTGAAATAAACCCTTTATTCCTCAAGTTGCTTGGGTCATAGTCTTAATCACAGCAATAGAAGGCAAACAAGGAATGAAACAAGTACCAGGAGTGGGAGGAAGTTGGCCTTAATTTATGAGACATGCTAAGTAGGCTGTGGATGATAGAGGCAGAAAAGTGAAGCTGCACAAGCCCTTTGGGGCCCAGAAGGTTGTGACTGAATCACAGTTGTGGAACACTGGGGCTACAGAATTTGATTTATACTGATGGATGATGGTTTTGTTTTTGATTTATTGTGACTATCATGTTTCTTGCCTCTTAATCTGATTTTGATTTGACATGAGCCCAGAGTTGAGAGACTATATTTTAAAGAGAACTTGGGCTTTTAAAGTGTTGAAAATTTAAAGACTATGGGATTTTTAAAGTTATATTCAGTTTTATAGTATGATAAACATGAGATCTTGGGAATAAACAAAAGAGAATGATTATGATTTAATAATGATATATATTTGTGTGTCCACCTGACAAGGGGTAAAATATGCTGGTTGTATTTTTTTAAATCAACTTGACACATGCCAGGGTCATCTGGGAAGAGGAAACTTCAACAGAGAAAATTTTTCCATCAGTTTTGCCTGCAGGTAAGTTTGTGGGGGCATTTTCTTGATTAATAACTGCCATGGGCAGTGCCATCCATGAGGATGTGGTCCTGGGTTCTATAAGAAAGCAGAATGAACAAGCCATCGAGAGAAAGCCAGTAAACAGCACTCTTCCATGGCCCCTGCTTCAGTTCCTACCTCCAGGTTCCTGCCTTGGCTTCCCTTAATGATGGACTGTGATTAGACATGAAGCCAAAGAAACCCTTTACTCACCCAGTTCCTTTTGGTAATAGTTTCTACGATAACAACAGAAAGCAAACAGAAAGTAAGTATGGAATAAGTCAATATACATAAAGCACTAAGAGCAATGCTTGTTAGCTCTTATGATCATATCCCTTCCACTGCACTTAAGCACAGTAATCAATCAAGATTATGCATAAGTGTTAGGGAGATATCAGAAAAAAATATTCCCAGTCACAGAAATAGAGTGTAGCTCTAGCCAGTGAAAAATAGACCATAAAACAGTGGAGCAGAGAGGGAGGATACCTTGTTCTCATAACTGGTCAACATGCTAAGAATAAGACCATTGAAAGCTGAGCCCTAAATGAGACATCTATGTGTCTAAGGATATATAAACGGATATCTATAAGGTAAAGGGAATAATACGAAAAAGGGGAGGAAGGAATATGACCTGGAGGAAGGAGTGGATTGTTGTGGAATGGTTTCTAACAGATATGACATAGCTACAGCACTTAAACTCTCAGTAGCTGATTATCAAGCAAAAGACCTGCAAAGGATTGGGCCTGTCAGCATTCTGTCATGGAGAGGGGAGGGGATCACAAGTCCTCATCCATCACTAAGGATATGAATGTAGTTGAGAGTTGCTTGGGGGTAGAAAGGAATATTTTCTTCACTGGTAAGGTACTCACTCATGCTCCAATAAATAACATCCCTCTCATGCTTCTGTAAGCAGCCCTATTTAAATGCAGTGGCTAATGAAGAAAGGACATGATAATGGAAGGGGACTGAAGAAAGATTAGCAGTAGTGAGAAGGCAGTAATAAAGAGTTGGGGGGGGGGAGAATAAACAGGACCAAAGTATATTATATACATGTATGGGAATACAATGAAACACACTATCATGTATAATTAGTATATGCTAATAAAGGAGCTCATGAAAACTATTGGAAACTTTCTTATTGATCATCGCAGGACTGCTGAATTGTACTTTTATTTTCTGCTTATTTTGCTTTTAATTATGTATTCCTTGTGTTTAAACTGTGCCCTTGAGGATGGGATCCTGCCAATTCATATCTCAGGCATAAATGTTGGACACCAGGGAAATACCCACTGTTGAAGTGCTTAGTAAGAAACAAAAGGAAAGTAACTTCCTGAACCCAATACCTTACCACCACCCACTACCACCACCACCACTGCCACCACCATCAACCCCTACCCGACCCCCACCAATAATAATAACAATAATAATGTCAAACAACAAAACTGCCAAGATAAATCACTTTTATCTCTACAGGAAAGGGAGATCTAAAAAATATATAAATTACATTAGTAACACAACATAAGAAAAAACAAGGGGAACAAACAACAGAGAAATCTGGATGATGCTACTCTAACCTATTTATAAAAAGGCCCTGCATCAGAAATCACAATCCTACCCACTTCTAAAAATATAGACATGTACAGAAGCGGTGGGTTTGCTTTTAAATTGTTTGCTTTTTTGTAAAAATATATTAAAGGTGAATAGAAATCCTCTCTGCCCTCCTATCCCACCTCAGCTCTCTGCTGGGGACTGAAGATCAGAGGTAACTATCTCACCATGTTCTAAACCTTGGTTATTCCCAACTCCTCTCCACCTCACTTCACTTAGAACCTGAAACATAAAAACAAAACAAAACAACAACAACAAAAACATACTAGCTTCTTTGGAAAAGCATAACTCTGAGGGTAAACTTGCTTTTCATTGGAAACAACACAACACAATAGGAGACTCCGAGAACCCAACTAAACTAAACAAGCCCCATTAGAGGCTGGGTTTCAGCTCCACAGAACCTTCCAACAAAGAAACAGAGGGAAAAAGAGGCCTGGAATGGGTGGGGGAGAGGGTGCTAGCAATTAGCTGCCTTTGAAAGATCAAGAGGGAGTTTTAATGGGTCAAAGGGCTAGGGACCTGTTTTTGGTGACAACAGTCAGCCTTTAGTCAGGAAGTTGCCCACATAGGGTCAGAGGCTTCTCCTGCTTCCCCCTTAATTCTCCACTACTGCCTTGAAATCTCCAAGATGAGCAAAGCTGAGTAGAAAGGAGGGGAATAGGGACCTCGCGTGCTAAGGGGGAGGTAGCCAGGCCTTTTGCCTTTGGTGTGACTAAAGGAGAACTGTTTGGCCCCTGGGGTCCCCAAGGTAGAACAAGCAAATATGCTAAAGTACCCCTAATTCCAAGAAGCATGGAGGGGTTTGATCTACACAAAAAATAAGTACAAACATAAAGATAACACAGAGGCCTCACAAATTCCCTGTGGTCTGCATCATAGCTGTTAAATTCCCCAGAAGCACTAGACAAACTGGGGTGAGGACAAGTGGAAGGTAGAGGACACTCCCACTTGGGCAGTGCCAAAATGGGTTGTTCGGAGGGGGCAGTCTCCATCAAGTCCACATTGCCAGTAAGGCGAGACAAACAGGAGGTGGGGGCACTGTCTGGAAAATGGTGACAATCACAAAGGAAAAGAGAAAAAAAGTGGATCAGAAGATCTGCTACTTCACAGATGGGCATCATTTCTAAATCCAGACTTGAATAGCCTATCTGCACTATGCTTGAATGTTGGCCTGTGGTCTGGAAGAGTAAAGGTCCAGGGGTGAAGATTTAAGTCCTGAAGTCTTCTTCAGACTAAGACTTCAGATGGGGAAAGAAGCATGGAGATTCCTGACAAATAACTCTGCAGGGTTAGGTTGTTTCACCACACCCTCTCCAGAAGGTCCAGGCTGTGCTTTGTGGTATAGGTGGCAGGAGCAGGCTATAGAGCCAGAGTTATCAATGTGGCAGGTACTTTAAATTCTAGGAGGTGGGTTTGTACCTGCTGGAACCCAATTACAGCTATGGGGATAATGTTCTATAGGTCCTCAAAATATAGGCAATTCCTGGAGATCATCATAGGGCTTCATGTGCAGTCAGACAAAAGTAGTCTCCTCTGGTGGGCTAGGCAACAGTCATGGTCAAAGGCTTGGGTATCTGTCTTCTTCCTCACCTTGAAAAGTAACAGGAATCTCCTTTTTCCCCCCAAAGACAGATAAAGTCAGCTTTTCTAGGCCAGCTCTGGAGATGGCCCATTATAGGGCAATAAAGGGCCTCTTCATTTTCCTCATGAAAAGAGGCAAAAGGAGATAAAGACCAAATCTCCTTTTAGGAAAAGACTGAAGGTAGGGAATATCCACTGGATTGGGAGGAAGGGGTAGGAAAAATAGGTGGAGGTGAGCAGGCTTAGAGACAGGGCTGGAGTTGAAGCAAATGTTGAGTACTGGGTCTCTCACTTCATGGTGGGGGAAATTGAAAGGCCCAGACTCCCTTTATGGTGCTTCTCATCATTATAATATAGGGGAGGGGTGGAAATAAGTACAGACAAGGTGGAAGGGAAATATGTGGGAGGAGCAGGAAAAGGTTCTTGCCAGCTGGAAACTTCTCCCATTTACCTGCTATTCATGGGTAATGGAGAAGGAAGGCAGGATACTCATAGTGGAAGGGGAATTGGGGATAGTCCGTGCCTTTGGTCAGTCCCAAAATAGCAGGACAATGCACCTTGTCCGGGGCTCATAGGATCCAGGAGTGCCCCGAGTTGACAACGAAGAAGGCAATGGGGGTGAAGGGGGTGAAGTAGGACATGATGGGGCTTGGCTCACAGAAGTAACTTGCCATTTCTGTGGATTTTCAGGATGCGGCCAAGTCTCTGCTTTGCTGTGGCCAGGCCCTTTTTAGGACGCTTTCCTAAAGAGGGACAAAGTATCAAAAGTTTTATGAGCAAGCTTAGCACCAACTGTTCTTCCACCCCCTCCTTTGTTACTCTCAACAAAGGTTCTTCACCCTTATGCCATGTTAAACAAGGAGCCCTCCTTATCCGTTTTTATTCAATGCCACATGCTTGGCTTTCTTCTCTGATTACTGTAGCAGCCAGAAACACTATAGTTGTAGTTTTCTGGCTCTTTTCCCTCACTGACTTCTTTGGGTTCAATCATTTCCCTTAGAAAGTTCTGTAATGAGGTAAATATGCTTCCACGTAATTCATGTTATCCTGACCATCGGGGTTAGTGACTATAGTTCAGTGTCCCTGAGGGTACTGTCCTCATAGTCTTCTTTCATTAGAAATTCCCATTCTAGTCAATCCTAAACATCACACCAAACTTAGTATCCTTGAACTACATGCATACTCTAGGTACTGGACTGTGGCTAATAAGAGGAAATGAAGGGTTTGAATTCTCTCCTCTTTCCCTCTCTCTCTCACCTTTCTGTCTCCTCACATCAAATCATTTCTAACATCTTATATGGTCACAACTATTATTTCTGCTTATCATCTCTCTCCTCATTACTCTGATCAGAGGTTCTATGTTTGTGTTTCTCCATTCCTTCCTGAATCTATGGATGTACAGGCTATCTACTTCCAATCCATCCTCCATTACGACTACCTCTCCATGGCCTATTGAGCTCAAATACAAGCACTTTCAGTGTTCCTGGTGTTCTCATCTACTACAGCACTTAAGATTTAGATCAGGGAGCTTTAAGATTGCTCATTTTAATTCCCATTTGGGTCATGTACCTTGTCCTGCCTGACTGCTTTGGGAGCCAACTGAAGGGCGCCTCTGGGTCAGAAAGACTCCAGGGGCCATTGGTGTGGTGCTTCGATTTGCTTGAGCCATGCCAAAGGCATTGGGACGAGCAGTATACTCATGGTCAGCAAGACTTCCTGACAGAGCCTCTTGTTTAGGTTCAGGAGGTGGCTGAGGTGAGGATGAGGTGAGAGGCTGGGGTGGAGTAGCCAGTGTTGGTGCAGACACTGTCATGGTGACATTGGAATCTTGAGGACGAGGCGGTTCTGCCTCCTTCAGCAAAGGCTTCTTCTTGATATATTTCTTCTTTTGGGCCTTTTGCAGTTCCTGAAATACAAGCCAAGTTGGGTGGGGGGGAGATTAAAGAGTCAAGAAAAGAAAAAGAAAAATTTCCCACAAAGTAAGGAGACAACGGTCAATAAGTTTCTGCATCCTACCATTTCTTCCCCATCCTTTCTAAATCTACCTTGAATGGCCTTACAACAAAGGTCTTTCCAATACTGATGGTGATTTCCATGGCATCATCTATCCTGAATTCATCACTATCAATTAACAATACAATGACAAGAAAACTATAAATGATTTTAAAGACTTGGCTTTTGGTGAATTATGGGCATTTCTAATAACCAAATTTACACTAGCAGCTTAGGTACTTTATTTACTTTGTCTTCTTATTTAATTCTTGTAGCAGTCCTAAAAGGAAAAAACTGTTCATTCCACAAACAACAAAAGAGAATATTAAGTAACTTAAGCCCAAATCCTCATGGAAAAGTAGTTACACTTAGTATCTAACAACCTTACAAAGCTTCTCAAAATGAACTCAAGTAAAGTATTAGCTATGGAATAAGGCAAATCTGAGTTTAAACCCAGGCTTCTGTTTTCTAAATTGGATGGCTTTGTTAAAGTTACTAACCTTTCTGAATTTCAGCTGCCTTGTCTGCTTTTCAGAGTTGTTAGAATGCTTAAACAATGACGAAGATATATAACACACAAAAGGAACTGAGCAAGCAGTTATTATTCTCTATTTCTTACGATTTTTTCCCTTTTGCTGGTCTTTTTCTTTGAACACAGGACTTGACAATCTTTTAAGTCACTGATTCTAAAATCGGAATTTGGATGGAATAAATGAACATGAAGTTGTGCCACTTCTTCCAGTATCTTGTATTTCATCCACCTATTGCTCTATGGATCTACTATCCACTGTGTAGGAGGTACCTGGATAATGGGCTTGTGGAGCCCTGAGAACCTGGAAGACAGTGCTGAGAACATGAGAATAAACTTATTTTCTGAAATACCATTCAGCCACACATACCAACTCTATGATTATATTTCTTAGCTTTCTCTTGGCAACAAAAGCCTAGACCTGCCTTCAGAAGATCTGTTATGCTATGGCTATCAGAGAAATTTCTAGAGGATGAAAATAATGGTATTAGTAATACGTGTCAGGCACTGTTCCTTAATTATTCACTTAATACTTTTAAGGATGGGAAGAATTATACTCCCATTCTAAGGATAAAAAAACTACGACAAAAAGGCTAAGTTATTTTCCTTTTGGTTATGAGTGTGTGTGTGTGTGTGTGTGTGTGTGTGTGTGTGTGTGTGTGTGTGTGTGTGAGGGTGCCAGATCCTCTAGAACTGGAGTTACAGACAGCTGTAAGCCATCATGTGGGGGTTGTGAACTGAGCCTAGGTCCTCTAGAAGAGCAGTCAGTACTCTTAACTGCTGAGCCATCTCTCCAGTCTTAAGTTATTTTTTCTAAGGTCCTATTAACTTTCAAGATTTAGACTCTGCTTTCAGAATTTGCTCTGTTCATCCACACCATTACTATGAATCTCTTTTCTCACCCGTATTAAAAATAGATTATGGCTGGGTGGTGGCGGCTCATGCTTTTAATCCCAGCAGGTGGGTCTCTTTGAGTTCCAGGCCAGTCTGGTCTATAGACTGAGTTCTAGGATAGCCAGGAATGTTACACACACAAAAACCTCTTATTTTGAAGAGGAAGAGGAAGAGACAGAAGAAGAAAAATAAGGAAGAAAAAAGAAGAAAAAAAGAATAACAATAATGAATTCTGTTTGCTTGTTCTCTGGTCTGACTCCATAAATTATGTCTTCATGTCTAGATTATATAGTTTAAATTTTCCTACTATTCTCTTTTGCATAAAAGTGGCAAGTAGACTACCTTATTATAGGTGCACTTTCATTTTGCCAAGTTCTTTGTTGAAAAATCTATTAGGTTCCTAAGCAAATTCAAAATTTCTGGCCTGACATTCATGGTATTTCACTATATGGCTACTTACACCTAGTTAACCCATAAGGATTAAAGATTGAAGGCAAAAATGCCATTAAGTTTTACTTTATATCAAGTGTCATTAATTCCAAGGAGTACAGATACATACACCCTCATCTAATCCCAGACAAAGCTCAAGAAACAGTTAAGACAAAGAGAAATGGTATAACTTGTCCAAATAGTAAAAGTAGGATTTAAACAGCTGAAGAATCTGTTATTTTTTACATTTGTGTGTGTGATGCCATGACACAAGTGTTACAGTCAGAGGACAAGTTGCAGGAATAGTTTCGTTATTTTTTACATTTGTGTGTGTGATGCCATGACACAAGTGTTACAGTCAGAGGACAAGTTGCAGGAATAGTTTCTCTTCTTTACACCGAGTGTCCAGAAGTCAAATTTAGGTTATCAGGTTTGGTGGCAAGTGTCTTTACTTGCAGATACATCTTTAAAGGCCCCCAAATCCATCTCTTAACTATTACATTCCTTACATGAAGTCTCCAATCCAGAAAAATCTTATTCATTCATTCACTCACTCATTCCAACTATCATGTGTGGTTATTAAAACGAGAATACCAACTTAAATTGAATACATCCCTACTCTCTAATAAAGGATGTGAAATATTTTTATGATCATAAGTACCATAATACTGTATAGAAATACAGTTTAAGATCAAAGAAATAAAGTGGTAGTAGTGATGTGATGAGCAGAAAGAATGCTTTATGCTAAGCCATAAAGGCAGGAGATAATCTGGTACATGGGGTAAATCATGAACACTGTAGTGGAGTATAGTTGACAAAGGATGTACCTTTGATAGCACTCAGGAGATTACAGAGAAGTTACTTTGGAACCAACCAAAGGACTTTATGTATTATAGCAAGGAACAATATTTTCCTGGAATATTTCTTTGCACTCTGAAACCTAACCTGTAATACCTCCCCCAATTTAAAACCTCTTCTTTGAAGTAATTCAATCAACCCAAATAGTAGTCACTCCTTGGAAAACATTAAGAGTAGTTTCACACTTTTGTTTGTTTAAAAAAATAGAAAACCGTTATTTATAAGTTACATCTTTTCTGGCCCTGATAAATGACAGAGGAAAGTTGTAGTCAAAGAAGAGCCTCCTGGCCTGCTTGATCTCTGCTAGCTCCCAATTAATAGTGTCTAAGACACTTCTCTGAAACTTTATAGCTCTATAAAAAAACATATGAAAAAGAATTATTAAATTTCACATATATAATTATTATAAACATTTATTTCACTTTATTGAAAAATCAAGTAGAATGAAATCTGAAGTTAGAGAATATGAGTTTGAATCTGGACTCCTCCATTTACTGGCTGTCTTATCCTTGACTAGTCACTTAATGTGACCCTCATATTTTTCCCCTGTAAAATGATGAAAATATTATCTATTGAATAAGACTATTGGGCATATTATATAGACATTGTACACATGTGCATCTACCATTAAGCAGATGCTAAATACTGCTCTACACTATAGGATGTGGTATAGGGAACTATGTGGATATTGTTAAAGAACAAAAAGCTTCCAAATTGCTCCTAGGGTTTCTGAGCATACTACATGTTAAAGCAAATTGTAAATTAACGCTAAGAGGTAAGATTTATTTAGTTGAAGGTGACCTTTTAGGATAAAAACTGGTGAATGTTGTTCTCTTGAGAAGCAGGGGGTGAGAATCCAGGTGACAATGTTTGGGAAAGGTTATAAGAAAAACCTCTTTATAGAAGGCCAAATCCCAATACTGGTGGGTGACTCAAAACTTAACTGAGTCACTTCCTCAGGACTAAATCTAAAGGCAAATGACAGATCTAGTCTTTTCTATCTGAGGATTTTTTCCAATATATATTTTTAACTTATTATTTTATACATGCATGCAATGTATTTTGATCACACTGACCCCTAACTATCCTACCTCCAAAGCCTCTCAGATTCTCCCCAATCATGTTTCCCTCCCAACTGCATACCTTTGTTTTTTAAATAACCCATTTAGTTAAATTAATGTTGTTTATTATACATGGGTATGGGGTCTTCCATGGGGCATGGGGGCTTTCTAGGAACCACACCTGTAAAGAAAACTAACTTTCACTCGTCCATCTGCAGGGATTTTACATACTTAGAACAGTAAATGATATCAACAAGGACATTTCTTTGGCCCTCTTTTTCATCCTAAATCATGCCAACTATATAACCTATGAAAGTAGCTTGTCATAGAGCTGGGGTGTAAAGGCTATAAGAGGGGATGGGATACTCCCAAAAATAATGATCAAAGGTTATATATAATAGCAGGCCCCTACTAGCCTAAAGGTCTGAATTTTGAGGCTTTAAGTTATCAGTAGCCATGGGTGGGGTATCAGCACTTACCTGCTGAGCAAGCTTTGCAGCTGCTGCAGCCAAACCTGTCTCAATGGAGGCAACTCGGGTCCCCTCACGAACAGGACGGTCTTGCTTGGGCAGAGTTGGAGTCACACGGGCTGCAAGGGAAACAGGATGCTTATCGATTTGCCAATTATATTTTCCTATTCTCCATTTATGATTATGCCAAAGTATTGGTCTTCCTGCTTCTAGCTTTTCCTAAAATTCTATTTACTAACCAAGCATACATAAGCACAAATTAACATCCTTAAACTGGTATTTAAAGTTGTTCATGTGCTTTTATGTCCTTGTTCCTGTCTTAATTTCCCAACCTTGTTTCTGCACCTACTGCTATGGTTTGAAATGCCCCTTTCAAACTTATGGAAACATAATTATCATTTTAAAAGTTTAGAAGGGAGAACCTTTAAGAGGCAATTAGATCATAATGTCACTGTTCTCCTAACTGTTATAAAGCTATTACTATAGGAGTGGGCTAGGTATTAAAAGGGGTTTAACTTTTAACTCTTTCTTCCCCCACCCTCTTACCATGTGATGCTTTCTATTTATGGGACAATTTAGCACGATGGCCTAAACCATGTCAGCATCATGCTTGTAGACTTTCTAGCCTCCAGAACCATGAAAAAATGAACTTTTATTGAGAATTTACCCAGTTGTGATATTCTGGTATAGGAGCACAAAACAGACCTGTTTCTCCCCAGACAGGTGGCTTCTTTATTACACACCAGAATATGGCATTGCATCATCTTTCCCTCCATACTCAAACATACCATCTGAACTGCCTAGAGCGTGTATTTTCCTTTTGCCTATTTAACAATACACATTCCTCAAATAATTCTATAAAACCTCTTATACAAAATGTTTGAGACATCCCTGATCCCACTGCTCTTTTCTTTCTCAAAATTCACAATCCATGCAAATGATTTGACATGTAGTACATACTACCTACTGAAGATTACTATTTTATATATACCAAACAATGAGCTATTAACGATCATGGTATGACTTTTATAGTACCTTAAAAATACTGAATTTTTAAAAATCATGTTACCTGTTTACCCTTTTCAATAAGCATATTCTAGGAGAAACAAATATCCTCAGGTGAAGAAAGCTTTTCTTTACAAACAAATCCCAGCTGAGGCTGAAGAGAGAGCTAAGTAAAGTGATTTTTGTACAAGCATGAGGAGCAGAGCTCAATAACCAGCACCACATAAATTAAAAACCCACTGAAAAATAAGCATTGATGATGGATACTTTAATCCCAGTGCTGGGGAGACAGAATCAGGAGGATTCAATCAGCAAGCCCCAGGTACTAGTGAGAGATCGTATCTTAAAAAAAAAACTGTCCAGTCAGATGGCTCTACAGGTAAAAACACCTGCAGCATAAGCTTGACAACTTGAGTTCAATCCCTAGAATCCACATAAAAGTGTGAGGAGAAAATCAACTCCACAAAGTTGTCCTTTGACCTCCACATGCATGTTCACCTTAGTAATAATCATAAAATAAAATTTAAAAAACAAGGGCATTCAGTGAGTAAAGCACTTGTCCTTCAAGTGTGAAGACCTGAGTTCAAATTCTCAGAACCCACATAGAGCCAGATACAACAGCATTTGTCTGTGATTGCGGTGCTCCTGGAGCAAAATAGGAGGCAAAGACAAGAGAAATCCTGGAAGACAATAGGTCGAGTATTCTGGGGTATGCAGCAGCAAATAAGAGACCTTGTCTCCCACAAGGTGGAAAACAATGATGGACATAGCCCAGTATGAATGAACAAGCGCCTCTCCAGAACTAGGATTACAAGTATGCATTATCAACGCTTTTTTTTTCTTTTTTAAAATGTATGTGGGTACTAGTTTTTGAGCTCTGGTCTTCGTTTTTTTGTACAAACACTTCACTGAGTCATCTCCTCACTCATGCGGAAGTCCTCTGACATTCACAGTCATGCTGTACATGTGTACCATGGCACAACTGTAAAGATCCAAGGACAACTTGTGGGAATCAGCTCTTTCTTTCCAAAATGTGGGTCCTGGAGATCAAATTCAGGTTGTTAGGTATGGTAGGAAAGTACCTTTACCTGCTGAGTCATCTCAAATGGCTCTACAACATACTTCTGAAAGGTAGGCATCTTTTGAATAGTTAGACAAAAAGAAACAACCATTAAGACATATGAACATACACATGCAGACAGACAGGCAGACAGACAGGCAGACAGACAGGCAGGCAGGCAGACAGGCAGGCAGACAGGCAGAAAGACAGACAGACAGACAGGCAGGCAGGCAGACAGGCAGACAGACAGACAGACAGACAGACAGACACACACACACACACACACACACACACACACACACAAGAAAGTTAGCATACATGTAGAAGAAATGATACTACCTAAGAATTACTTTACAGGATATATGCCAACCTCAAGAATGAAAACTATAAGCTGGGCATGTTGGCACATGCCTTTAATCTCAGCATTCAGGAGGCAGAGGCCAGTGAGGTCTACAAAGGAAGCAGCAAAGACTATCTTGAAAAACTAGGGGGAGGGAAAACTATAAACTTTTGAAATTGAGACAGCATTAACATATGTAGTATTCTAAGTATGAACTTTTGGGGTTTTGTTTGTTTGCTTGACAAAGACTATCATTATATAGTCCTAGAACTTGCTATGTAGACCAGGTAAGCAATCCCAAACTTATAAAGAACCACCTGTCTCTGTGTGGATATTAAAGGCAAAATCGACCACACACAGCTCCAAGTATAAACTTTCATGTCATTAATGACAATTATAGTGAAACAACATGAAATCACGTAGAAACAGGATTTGCAACATTATTTGAGTTAAGAAATTAAAAGCAAGAAAACTATTCACAGTATTTTGAGTGCTTTAAAAAAAGACAAGGATAGAAAACCATAAGTAATACCATGAAAAAAAAGAATATTTTACATAAATAACTCAGTCTATCAAAAGCCAGCCATGTCACATGAAAAAAAAAATAGAAAAATCTAGATGATGATATTGGCTATAGAACAATTCTATCAGTTTCTATAAGAAAACTAAAAAAAGCAACTGTTTTAGATTAAGAGTGATTTAAAAGGCATGATAGTAAAGTGCCATATGAATTTTGTTTAGAATCCATTTTATTTAAGATCATTAAATATACAATGTTTTGATCAAACAATATTGGTAAATTATGTGCTTGGAATTAGATGCCATCATGAAATTAATGAATAATCATTAATTTATTATGTATAGAAGGACGATGGTTATGTGAGAAAAGCATAGGGGGTAATGACATAATATCTGGGGTGTGCTATAAAAGTCCTTGGTTGGTTAGTTACTGGCTTTATAAAAGAAAAGAATTTTTAAATAAACCACATGCACTTGGGTATACAGGATACCGAAATTAATTTTTTAAGGGTGATATTTTATTCATTTAAAACATGATCTAAAGCAACTTTAGGAAAATCACTAACACATAAGTGTGTGTCACGATATTTGGGCATCTTAAATTTTCTTCTATAGTCCAGTGTAGCATTTTAAAAAATATGACCATGTTTAGGGATGTGGCTCAGTTGAAAGAGTGATTACCTAGAATGCACAAGGCCCTGGGTTTGAATCTCCCAATACCTCCTAAAACTAGGTGTGGTTGTGCATGCCTATAATCCCAGCACTCAAAGATAGAAGCAGGAAGATTAGAAATGGCTATAAAATGAGTTCACATCCAGCCCGGGAAACAACGGTCAGCAAATCTTTTGTAAATTTGTCTCTACCTCCAGTATTCTGCTAGGACCCTCCTTGCCTGTCCCAACCCATAGGCCTCTCCAATCTTTCCAACTAGCAAGCTCTTACACATCCTTCTCCAGGGTCTAACCCAGTAAGTCAGCCTGACTCTCCCCTCTATGTGCCCTCCACAACCAACCAGATCTAGCCTGGGTTCCACATCTAGCTCTCCAGCCCAGTACGGTCATCCCTGCTTGTGTCACTACCAATCTCTAGGCTTCTACCAAGACCTTCCCTGCCTTCCCCTGACACACAGACCCCTCCAATGCCATATTTAACCTCTAAGATGTACCTTTACACTTTAGGCTTGGACCAAGACAGACCCAGTATACCAGTACAGTCTTCTCTGCCTAACTGACTTCATTCCACTTAAGCCATTCCCAACCTCTAGGTACAACTAGCTACATATCCTCTCTTTGACCCCAATCTGATCTGCTGGGATCCAGATGGTCTGCAGTTTTTTTCTCAGCACAAACCCTGCCCCAGATATGGCCCCTTAATTGCAGAAAACTATATAGGTAGAATGTCCTCTAGGGCAAAGTAAGGCCACAAGGGCAAGAAAGTTTGGAAGGAAAAAACTCAGATAAGAGATACTGTTCACACAAGCTCTGCTTGCAATGGTATTTTTAGTAGCTACGTAAACAATATATAAAAGCAGTGGGAAAAAACTGTTCATTCTTAAAGTGAACCTGGAGTCTATGTCTCCATCTACAATTACCCCATTTTTCAGGTCCCTGTGATGCCTATGGCTGTGCTGGCCAAGGCACCATTCTGTTCATATTAGACACAGAACAAAAGAAGTTCATATGCTCATATCAAAAATATATAAACAATATGAGAGATCATGCCCAGATTCTTTCACTTCCACATAAACACAACTGCATGCATATATAAGTAGTCACACACAGTGAACAGGCACACTCAAGTGCTACACGGAGAAACATACATCATACATATTCAAATTTTAAAAAGCTCCCAAATGCTCATAGATGTCATCAGCCCAATCAGTGAGATGGAGAAATTATTTTCTCCCTCAAAATTTCATTTGACCTCAGTGACCTACTTTTCCTTTCTTTCTTCCCTTCCTCAGAGATGACTTCTCAGCAGCTGACAATCTTGCAGAGCCCAAGAGTTAGTATAATTTTCCTCCTTGGAAACCAAAATTACCATGGGGGCTGGGATGATGGTTACTAGAATGTTCTTAGAAGCCCTAGACAGTGTATTGAAATTTTCCTGATTTCCTTCATCTCAAGCCATATGATATCAAAAGCAAGAGCTATGATTTTCCTAGCCATATTACATAAATTGTATCACACAATCATCTTAGCTCTGGCACGTACCATGATACTAAAGTCAAGAGATGTTTGCTGACTAAGCAAATGAGTGACTGAATAAGATCTTGTATCACATATCTCTTACTTCAGTTACCTGGCTACTCCTATAGAGTTTAAGATACAGATACTAGATTACCTTTAGGACTCCATGGAGCATCGTCTGAATTCTTCTTTTTCTTGGGTCGAGATTTCAAAGCAGGGTCATCATCATCAGACTCCAGGGATGGATAGACTGTAGGAAGAGGTGAAGGCAGGAAAAAAATGAAATCTCATCCAAAATGGCAAAGGCAGAATACTTCAGTCTTTGCTCCTCCTCTTTAAGTATACTCATTTACTCGTTCCACACTCAGCTGCAGAAGGTCTCTAAATACCTCACACTGTATGCCTTTTCTATGGTTTATTCTTGTTATCAAAGTCCTTCTCCTATATTCACCTAATCCTGATTTATTTGGCCAACATCACTCAGGTGAGTTACTTGACTCACCTTTTAAAAATTCAGCTCTAGATTTAGCCATGCGAGATGCTTTGCCTTGCTTTTATAATCTGATTCAGATTCCTCCTTCTCAGCTCTCCATAGCAACCTGTATTATGCTTGCACTGGAGATGTTATATTGTACTTTGAAGCTGGTTATTATATCTGAAGCCTCTAATTTACAGATGAGGTCAGGAAATGAGTGTTTGATTTTATATTAAAATACAATGCCCCTTACAATGAAAAGTAGGTATTTATTGTGAAATAAGAGGAAAAATAAAGATCTAACTGATAAAATACCCATATACAAGTATCCTATCTTACAGAAACAAATACAAGTATACAAAGTATCACAAATGCCATAAATAATTTTCATAATCCACGGGCAAGACACTTAGGATTTAATGGAAATATTATCTAAAAAGATTTTATCGATGAAGTAAAATTCTGATGCCACTTTCAAGCCTAGAAAGAATTTTGAGAATAACAACCTCATAGCAATGTTCCTCCTACTTCTTTCCACTTTTCTGCAGAAAAGTGATTATTTTTCCAATATTCCTCCTTCAACAAAGAGGTAAAAACCTTGCCTCCTGACTATCTTCTTTTAAGAAAGGAGGATTTAATTGTTCTTAGAAAAGATTGAGTACTAATAACAGTTCTTTCAGGAAAAGCCATCAATATTTCTTTGCTAGATCTGAAAGTTTTTTTACTCTAAAGAAATAAGTATGGCACAACAGAAAGATTTGGTGTCATATGGTCAGAAAATAACTTTGAAATATTCGATTCACAGTAGTGGCCTAAAAACAATTTCAGAGTTTTAACCCATAAAATCAAAATAATAGATAATACCTAACTTTTCCTTAATTCTTTTAGTAGGTACCCAGTTGCAGCCATCAGGGAAGACTTCTGCAGGCAGGCATTCTCACTAACACCCTTGTTGGACCCTGCAACAGGGTTTACTTACAAGTACCACTTACAAAATTTAAACCAAGACCAGATAAACCACTTAAATAAATGTATAACCTCTAAGGAAATAGTAGCAATTATTAAAAGTTCCCCAATCTTTTTTGGCCCAGGGTGAAATGGTTTCAGTGCATAATTCTACCAGAAATTCGAAGAACTAATACCAATACTCATCAAATTGTTCCACATAATAGAAACAGAAGGAACATTGCTAAACACTTTTTATAGGGCTACAGTCACCATGATCCCCAAACTATACAAAGCTACAACAAAGATAGAGCATTTAACAGACCTATCTCCCTCATGAACACTGATGCAAAAATACTTAATAAATTAATGGTGAACTGAATCTAATACATAAAACATCCACCAGGATCATTAGGCTTCATTCCAGAGATATTGGGAAGGTTCAATATATAAAAATCTGTCAATATCATCCACCATATAAATAAACTGAAAAAAAAACACACAAGATCATCTCTTTAGATGTTGAAAAAAAAGGACTTTGACAAAATCCAACACCTCCTCATGATAAAGGTCTTGGAGAGATCAGAGACACAAGGAACATATCTAAACATAATAAAGGCAATATACAACAAGCCAATAGCCAACATCAATCTAAATAGAGAGAAACTCAAAGCAATTCCACTAAAATCTGGAACAAGACAAGGCTGTCCACTCTCTTGATGTCTATTCAATGCAGTACTCAAAATTTTAGCTAGAACAATAAGGCAACAAAAGGACATCACTGGGATACAAATTAGAAAGGAAGAATTCAAACATTCATTATTTGCAAATCATATGATGGAACACATAAGTGACCTCAAAAATTCTACCAGGGAACTCCTACAGCTGATAAGTGTCAGCAATGTGGCAGGATACTAGATTAACTAAAAACAAAAAAAAAAAAAAAAAGCTCTCCAATATACAAATGATAAGCGAGCTGAAAAACATCACCCTTTACACAATAGCTACAACTAACATAAAATATATTGGGGTAATTCTAACCAAATAAGTGAAAGACTTGTATGATAAAAAACTTTAAGGTATTGAAGAAAATATCAGTGTAGGGGGATTATGTTGTTCCATTGAAAATAACTGTCCCCACCTATGAGTTTAATAAAAAGCACTGATTGGCCAAAGGCAGACAGGAAGTGTGGGCAGGGCTACCAGACTAAGGAGACTCTAGAAACAGGCAGAAGAGAGCAGAATGCCAGAAAGAAGCCAAAAGAAGCAGAGGACAACTATGCTGCTCTGAGAAAAGGTACCGAGCTGCATGGCTGAACAGGATAAGAGTCATGGGTTAGTTTAAGGGTAAAGAGTTAGCAAGTTATATGCCTGGGCCTTAGGACGTTCAGCCTAAAACTATTGTAAGCGTCTGTGTGTCTCTGCGGATCTGTGGGTCTGTGGGCCTAAACCTTGAGGCTAGGCCCAAAAGTCCGGGCCAGAAACCTCGTACTACATATCAGAATATGAAAAAAAAAAATCTCCCAAACTCTTGGAAAGGTAGGATAAACATAATAAAATAGGTAATCTTCCCAATAGCAATCTACAGATTCAATTAAATCCACATCAAAATCCCAACACAATTCTTCATAGACCTCAAAAGAACAGTACTCAACTTCACATGGAAAACCAAAAACCCCAGAATTGCCAAAATAATCCTGTACAATAAAGGAACTTCTGGAGGCATCACCATCTCTGACTTCAAGCTCTCCTATAGAGGTATACTAATAAAAACAGCTTGGTATTGGCACTAAAAAATGACATGTGGATCAATGGAATCAAATTGAAGGCCCTGACACAACTATGAACACCCTATTTTTGACCAAGAAACAAAAATATACAATGGAAAAATAAAGCTTCAACAAATGGTGCTGGCATAACTGGATGCCAATATATAGATTGTGAATAGATTCATATCTATTACCGTGCACAAAACTCAAGTGCATGTTGATCAAAGACCTCAACATAAATCTAGTTACAATGAACCTGATAGAAGAGAAAGTGGGAAATAGCCTTAAATGCATTGGCACAAGAGACCACTTCCCAAACATAGTACCAGTAGCACAGACACTGAGAGCAATAATTAATAAATGGGATCTCCTGAAACTGAAAAGCTTCTGTAAGGCAAAAGATATAGCCAATAAGACAAAATAGCAGCCTATAGGATGGGAAAAGATCTTCACAAACCCTACATCTGACAGAGTACTGATCTCTAAAATATATAGAGAACTCAAAAAAACCAGACATCAAAGTACCAAATAATTCAATTTAAAAATGATGTACAGATCTAAACAAAGAATTCTCAACAGAAGAATCTTAATAGCCATCAGGGAAATACAAATCAAAACAATTCTGAGATACCACCTTACACCTGTCAGAATGGATAAGATCAAAAACACAGATGACAGCCTATACTGGAGGGAATATGTAGTAGGGGGAACACTCCTTCATTGCTGATGGGAATGAAAACTTGTACAGCCACTTTAGAAATCAGTATTGTAGTTTCTCAGAAAATTGGGAAGCAATCTACCTCATGATTCAGCAATACCACTCTTGGGCACATAACCAAAAGATGCACACTCATACCACAAAGACATTTGCTCAACCTATGTTCATAGCAGCATTATTTATGGTATCCAGAATCTGGAAACAACCTATATGCCTCTCAATCAAAGAATGTATAAAAAAAATTGTGCTGTATTTATGCAATGGAGTATTACACAGCAGTAAAAGAATAACATCTTGAAATTTGCAGGCAAATGGATGTAATTAGTAAACATCATCCTGAGTGGAAAGACAAACATGGGATGTACTAACATAAGTAGATATTAGACATAAAGCAAAGGATAACCAGACTACAATTCATAATACCAGAGAAACTAGGTAACAAGGAGGGCCCTATAGAGAAATATCCACGGATCCACCTGGGAAGGGAAATATGTAAGATCTCCCAAGTAAATTGGGAGCATGAAGGAGGAGTAAGGGGAGGTGGGAAGAAACATGAGAGAATGGGATGGTTGAGATGGGGAAAGTATAGAGAGAGAGGTCAACAAAATAGATAATCTTGATGGAGGGAGACATTTTGGGGTTAGGAAGAAACCTGGTGCTAGGGGAATTCCCAGGAACCCAGAAACATGATCCCAGCTAAAACTCCAATATTGGAGGTGCCTGAACTGTTCCTGCAATCAAACTGATAACCACCCTCATTGTCATCACAGAACCTTCATCCAGCAACTAATAGAAGCAGATGTAGAGATCCACAACTAAGCAATGGGTCAAGCTTCCAGTCCAGTCGAAGAGAGAGAGGAAAGAGTATATGAGCAAAGGGGTCAAGATCATGATGGAGAAACCCACAGAGACAGTTGACCTATTGGAAGCTCACTGACTCTGGGATGATAGCTGGGGAACCTGCATAGGACAAACTAGGTCCTCTGAATGTGGGTGACAGTTTGCATGGCTTGGAAAGTTTGTGGGCCCTCTGACAGTGGGACCAGGATTTATCCCTGGTGCATGAACTGGCTTTTTGGAGCCCATTCCCCAAAGAGGAATACCTTGTTCATCCTTGATACAGTAGGGAGTAACTTGGTCCTGCCTCAACAGGATATGACAGACTTTGTTGAAGCTTTATCCTCTGGAGGAAAGGATAGAGTGGTGGTGGTGACAAGAAGCTGAGAGGAGGAGTGTGAAGGGGAACTGCAGTTGGTATGTAAAATAAAATAAACTTTTAAATAAATAAATAAAAATACTTTTAGTTGGCATACAAAACAATGGGTTATGGCATTTTTATGCATATATCACTGTATATTGCACATATGACTCCACCCTCTTTTAGCTGTTCTCAATATCAATAGCTCTAAAGACTAACATATAAAGCATCTTCAACTACATAGAGCCAAAAATCAGTAACATAAAGATAAATGAAAATTCAAAACTAGGTGGAAGTTATAAATACTGAAAATGAATCAAAGAAATAATCACATGTGTGATTTCAAAGACTCTGATATGGGGTTCCTTAGATGGCTCAGTGGGTAAAGATATACCATTAAGCTTGAATAATCAGATCAATCCCTGGGATTTACAGTGTGGAAGGAGAATATTGACTCACACAAGTTGTCCTCTGACTGCCACACATGTACAACACTCCAAAAATAAAAGGAATGACACTTTAAATAAAACTCTGATAGGAATGTAAACAAAAATAGAACACATGAAAACATAAAAAGATGCAGCAAAAACAGTGCACAGATAGCAATTTAAACCTTTAAATACCTACATTTAAAAAGATGAAAAATGCTAAGTCAAAAGCCCATCTTCAAACAAAAAGAATCATTAAGTCTCCTACATGCCCCTGCCACCATCTCCATACCCATAGGCTACAGTTTTAAAAAGAACTTTGCCTGATGACTGTATCCCCCAAATCCCATCCACCCCTTTGCATAAGCCTAGTTCCAGATCTGTGACTCTGGTTAGTCCCTCCCTGTCAGTCCCCCCTCCACTGGCATCTCCACAATCATAGGCCTAATTCAAAACTACAGCTCAAATATTGGCTTTGCCTGGCCCAGGTCCAATCTAGTAGCACATACATACATCAGCTTTATCTAGCCTTGTTCTGGACACATAGCTCCTGCACTGGTCAAATCTAAGGAAAGCTAAAATCTCACACTAGACATACAACCAAAGAAGTCCACAATCCCAGGTCACATTAAAGAACGACAATATGAAAGACCAAAACAGTATGTGTCCCATCAAACATTTCTAGTCCTGTAGAAATGTTCTCCAATGAGAACTTTCTAGATGAACCCCAGGGCACAGAATTAAAAGAGCAATAATAAAGTCATTAATGGAATCAAGAAGTATAAAGAAGACACAAACAGGTCACTGAACTTCATAAAGATAATGACACATGCTGAGTGATGCTCAACAAAATACAAATACAAAACTGAACAAAATGATGAAGACAGCTGAGGATTTAAAAATCAAGTCGAGGGGCTGGAGAGATGACTCGGTGGTTAAGAGCACTGACTGCTCTTCCAGAGGACCTGGGTTCAGTTCCCAGCACCCACATGGCACCTCACAACTGTCTGTAACTCTAGCTTCAGGGGATCCAACACCTATGGTACATAAAATAAAAGTAAATTTAAAAAATCTAAAATAAATTTAAAAAATCAAATTGAGTAACAAGATAGAAATATTGAAGAGATCTCAAGCTGAAATTAAGATAGAATTGACCAACTCAATGACCTGACCCCCATCCCCCATGCCTCAGCCACTCTTCCTAGCCCATCTCCATTCCTTTGTGACTCCCTGCCAACTCTCAGAACTACTAGAGATACCAAAGACACCACACTTGGCTGGGACCCAGGTAGACTTCCAGTAGACTACTCATTTCTCCCCTCCTCCATTTGTTCTCTCTCCAGTGCTTAGCCTCCTCCTTCTAGGTCATTCCCACTCCCTTCAGACCTGTGGCCATCTATGGCCAGACTCACAGTACCCTTAGTTCTGCCTCTGCCACCCTTTGAGGTGCCAGAACCGAAGTCCTAATTAAGAGACTTTCAGAGTCAGTCCTCATCCCCTGCCTGTAAAACTGAACTCCAAATGGATTAAGGACCTAAGCCACAGTCACATTAAAGGAAAACAATGGGGGATATATTGTATATTTAATAAAAATCAGCCCGGAATATCAGAGAACAGAATCACCCACAGTCAAGCCATGAAGGTCAGAGAGTGGTGACCCCATACCTTTAATCCCCTCACTCAGAAGACAGAGATCTTTCTGTGTTTCTGTGAGTTTTAACTAACCAAACAGTAGTAGCTCACACCTTTAATCCTAACTCTAGGATTATAATGCAGAGTTGAACTGTGAAGTGAAACACCTGGGCAGGGAAGATAGGCAGAAATTCATTCATTCTATAGAAGCAACCAGTCAGGCTGAGGATCCTCGAAGTGCTTACCATGTTTGGCCTAAGGAGTTGGCTGGGTGAAAACTGACTGTGGTTTGTTTCCTCTCTCTGATATTCCAGCTTTTCCCCAGTATCTGGTTCTGGGTTTTCATTATAGCTAACTAGAGTTCATGCAGTATCAGAATGACACCTGATTTCTCAATGGGAAAACTGAAAGTCAGAAGTGCCTGGAGCAATGCACTTTCAAGTTCTAAAAGAACACAACTGCCAACCTAGACTGGTACCCAGGAAAGTATCTGTTATACTTGAATGAGAATTAAAAACATTCCATGATAATCTTTTTCTTGTATGGTATGGTTTCTGATTATCTGTTTTTTTATGGGAATTGGTTTTTGTGTTTAAATATTTGTGTTTCTTGTATTTTTTCTGTTTTTGTTTGTGTTTTTTCTTGTTTGCTTGTTTGTTTTCTAAGGAGATAGAAAGAAAAGGAGTGAAGTTGGATGGGCTTCCAGGGTGTGGATCTGGGAGGAGTTGGGAGGACATAAAACACCCTGAGATACAAAACAAATCTTTACAATTAAAAAAGACTCTGCTATTGTATCTTACTATAAGATAATAAAACATAAAATTAAAGCAAACAAATCTCTAGTAAGTACTTAAATTCATGGAGATAAGAAGATAAAACAACTCATTACTGAATGAGAAATGGTTCAAAAAAGAAATCAAGAAAAAAATAAAAGAAAAATTCTTGGTACTCAATGAAAATGAAAAAAAAGAGCACAATAAAACTTCTGGAGGGAAATTTATAGCTCTAAGTGGCTGCATTTAAAAATCAGAAAGACCTTGGGGATAGATAGATGGCTCATGTGTCTGAATATTTACTCCTTAGTTGGTGGCACCATTGTGGAAAAATATTTTTGTACACTGTGAAGATATGTCTTTGCCATGGTGCCTTCTGATTGGTTTAATAAAAAAGATGAATGGCAAATAGCTAGGCAGGACTTTCAGGGAAGAGAGGATCCTGGGAAGAAGGGTGGAGATGTGGAGTCACCAGCCAGACAGAGAGGAAGCAGCATGTGTAGTATACAGTAAAGATAATAAATCCAGGAGACAAAAAGCAGATTGATAAAGTGGGTTAATTTAAGTTCTAACAGCTAGTTAGAAACAAACCTAATCTATCGATCAAGCTTTTGTAATTAATAATAAGTAAGTCTCTGTGTCATGGTTTGGTAACTGGAAGGTGGGACTAAAAAAAGTCTGACTACATGGCACTGTTCTGGGAGGTTGTAGAGCCTAAGGAGGAGCCTTACTAGAGAAATGGATTGATGGAGGAAAGTACTGAGGTTTTGTGACCTGGCTTCTTGCTTACAGACAAAATATGATCAGCTGTCTGCATTCCTGTTGCCATTCCTTCCCTACTATGATGGACAGTATTATTCTTTTTTAAACTATAAACTAAACTGTCAATCCTCTAAGTTACATCTTGTTAGGTATTTAGTCATAGAAATAAGAAAAGTAACTAACATATACATAAATGTGTTCTTTTTCAGGAGTAAAAAATTCATTTTTTCCTTTGAATTGTTGTATACATAAATAAGGACAGATGAGCAAAGTCAATTAAAAGTACATCAAGCAGATGAGAATTTAATAGAACAAAGATAACATATATCAAGCTCTCCAGATATATATATATAAAGGAAGAAAATAGCAGCTAAAGATGAAAATCAGGAACAAAGCCAGATGTGGTGGTGCACACCTGTAATTCCAACACTCATAACTGGAGGCAAGAGAACTGTGCTAGACAGTTTTATGTCAACTTGATACAAGCTAAAGCTATCTGTGATGTGGGATGTCTTTCTGTATACCATGAATATACTTGCTATCATTTGTTTAATAAAGAAGCTGTTTTGGCCTATGGCAGGGCAGCTGGGAGGCAGGTTAGAAATCCTAGCAGAGAAAAGATGAAGAAGGACAGGGGCAGAGAAATGCTGCAGGGTGCAGTTCAGAAAGCAAAATGTAATGGAACACAGGTAAAGCCACGGAGCCATACATAGATTAATAAAAATGGGTTCATTAAGTTGTAAGAGCTACTTGGTAATGAGCCTGAACCAAAGGCCGAAGAGTTTGTAATTAATATAAACCTTTATGCAATTACTTGGGAATAAGCACCTACAGGACTGCGGGTCCAGACCTCGGGGCTAGGCCAGGCCAGAAACTTTCAGCTAAACATCTGAAAGGAGGCAATCTCAATTAAGGAAATGCCTTCATATGACTGGGCTAATGTAGAACATTTTCTTAATGATTGATAAGAAAAAGCCCAGCCCATTGGAGATAGTGCCATCCCTGGGCTGGTGGTCCTGAGTGCTGTAAGAAAGCAGGCTGAGCAAGCCAGAAAGCAGCACTCTACCTCGGCATCAGCTCCAGCCTCTAGGTTCCTGCACTATTTGCACTATTTGGGTTCTTATCCTCACATATTTTGGTGATGAACAGCAATGTGGGAGTTAAGCCAAATAAACTCCTTCTTTCCTAATTTGCTTTTTGGTATTTTGTCACATCAATAGAAACCCTAACTAAGACAAGGATTAAGAGTACAGGTTGTCCTCAGATACACAGTGAGTTCAAGGCCAGCCTCTGGTCCTATGTGAACCTGTCTCAAAAACAAAACAATCCTAAAAGCAAAATATATCTGAAACACATTCATTTATTCCTCCTAAGGTCTGCTTGATCACTAAAATTTGGTACTCTAATAGTTATATCACAGGAGCTATTTCCTTGGATATCTTGAAAGATCAAGAAATGGTAGTAAAGACTCCCCTTACGGTATTATTTTTACTACAAACACTGTTGGCAGCAGCAGAAAAGAATGAACCATAGGATATAGTAGGAGCAAATTAGCAAAATCAAAATACTGAAATGATACAACAAACACCCTGACTTTGAGTACACATCTATGACAGTTCACAAATTTCTAGGCCAGAATACACCAACAACAAAAAAAGAAAATATATGTGTTAAGGCTTTAGTAGGAACGCAATAATGGCCTTGTTTTAAAATTGTAGGATATCGAGACCAAAACAGAACTGCTTTTGAGTAACAGGCACACAGTTCCTAATAGTCAAGCGTGCTTCATTTGACCGAGCACTAACATCAATTTTTAGAATTCTGCATAAATTTCTTTTAAACTGACACTGTACCTAATGTTATATAATCACCATTGGAAATAGAAAATTTTTTCTTGTAAACAAAACTAAACATCAGTGTAAAATCTTAAAAGGGAGAACCAAATTGAATAGGGGAAAAATAAAATCCCCATATATATATATAACATTCTAAAGATCCCACCATGGTTAGGGTGGGTGAAGCCAATATAGCTAATAGAATTCCACAAAGCTGAAAATTTATATTCAACATACAAGAATTAGTTGTGTTTCTATACATTAGCAATAAAAAAATCCATAAAGGAAATTAAGAAAATTACATTTATAGTAATATCAAAATGAGAAGAAATAAAACTAACAAAGGAAGTTGATGTGGGAATGTCTTTCTGTATGCTGTGAATATTAATCTTTAAATAAAGGAGTTATTTTGGCCCATGACAGGCACCATAGAAAAAGTAGGCAGGGAATCAGAATAGATAGGAGAAGCAGGGCAAAGTCAGACAGATAGAGCCCAAAGAAGAAACATGTAAGGAACACAGGTGAGCCATGGGCCACATGGCAGACAGATTAATGGAAATGGGCTGAGTTAAGATGAAAGACCTAGCTAGCAATGTGCCTAAGCCATAGGCCAAACAGCATAAAGTTAATATAAGTGTTTGAGTCATTTTGGGGGGCCTGAGCAGCGTAGGTGGCAGGTCTGTGGGCCTGGACCTTTTGCCTCCCGGGGCTAGGAAACCTCATTGTAAGAGATGGCAACCAATTGGGGGCAAACACCTACATAAAGCCAGAGAAAGATTAGAAAGGGCTCTAGAGCAGAAACTGAGCCAAAGCAGTTTCCAAATTGGTATCTGAAGCGGGTCATTGTACAGAGATATCGCAGCATCCGGGCCACATTCAAAATGGCTGCAGTGGACTGGAGGCAGGGAGCTTAAGCTGCAACCAGGCCAGTTCTGAAGTCTCACAGAAGACTCGGTAGCATGCAATTGATTTAAGGTTTCTGTTTATATTGAACAAAAACAAAACAGAGTCAAAAACAGTTTCTAAGTAGCAGAATTTCTTAGGCCTGCTATTTGCTGGCAGCTAACAGAGACACAGCCCCTTTAAGAGAACTTATTGATTTGGCTTTATCTGCAAAAACTGTATGGCTCTTGAAGAGAGTGCTAGTATTTTAAAATCTCTTCTGGTTGGAAAATGATTAAGGATTTACAATAAAAAAGATTCAGATTTTAAAAAAACCTGTAAGTGGGTTACAATGTATGTAAAATGTACATAGGTTTAAGAGAGAAAAGAAAGAGGGTAGAGAAAGTCTCTTAAAAAGAGAAATAGAGTAATAAAAATATAATAAGCCACATAAAGATGGAAAATAGACACAGAATCTGTATATGGTTATTATTGTGTTTTCTTTTAATTTCTTAACTGTTAATGAGCTAACTGCAGAAAGACAATGGATTGCAAAGGCTGCTAAGTTAAACAAGAATATATATTTTAAAGGTATCTTGATTTTGAAATTTGTGTCTAAGGATTTATTGCTTTGAAAGAGTTCTGCTTTTGTTTCCACAGAAGATGAGAACCTGTGGATTGCTTCCAGGCAAATATGGTTTCATCAACCAAGACCCCCTGAAAATTCTTTGATGGGAAGAGACAGTCACATCAGTTTCAGGGCTGAGACTAAGAGGATCCAGTCTCAAGAATCTGTAAGATTGCCAGCACCCCTTAATCAACAGAAAGTAGTAACGGAAAACTACACCCAAATTCCCAAAATATTGTTTATAAATGTTTGTTTTCATTATAGATGGTTAATGGTCATAGTTAATCTCTTTCTAAGAAGAAAAAGGGAATATAGTATATGAATGATTTTAAAAAAATTAGATTATTGAATTTACTTTAATCCAAAAATCAGCAGTTAGTCTCAAAATATTTTATACTGGTATGGATTTTGGTTTATTGATACAAATTTAAGGTCAATTCTATTATGCTGTATCTATTGTTCTACTCTTATTTAAGGTATGTTTATGTAACTAATTTAAAATTGTAATGTATAATTAAGAAATGCATGTTAGTTAGATTTTTAGGTATGCAAAGATATATTTCAATTAAATAGGTAACCTTCAAACACTTCCTAAGACCTACAGAATATGGCATTTAAATATTTTAAGAACTTAGACTTTTCTGGACAGTGAGACAAGTGCTGCTCCTGGCAGCACCAATCTACTTCAAGAGAAAAATGGGCATCAAAGAAACTTCATGTGGAATTTACTTTCTTTGTAGCAATGATTAGCCACTGGAGAAGAACCTGTTCTTATATTGACTGCTTGAGAGGATGCTGTTTAAACTGGACATGCAGGTTTCACAGGAAAGTGATCTCTGGACTTTAGCAGAACAAGCCGAGATGGTCCTTCAAGTTCCTGCTTTGCAGAGAAAACTGTCAGACATTCTTCAGGACTCAAGGAGAAGTGACTGATAAACTATACCAGAATGGACAGAGCAGATTTCCTGCTTCACTGAAATGAAAAGAGACTCTTGGCCTGTAGGCTGAAGATGGATGCCCCAACTTTATAAAGGAACTTTGGGTGACTGTCTAGGCAGATAGGTGTCATCTCTGTCATTTCTAGGTTTTAAAAGTTGCTTGCACTTCCGGTTTACTTGGGTAAATATATCCTTCTGTGGTCTTTGATGTAGTTGAAGAATTGATAGTTATAGGTATAGTTTTTCTTGGTTATTTTAAGGTATATTGGACATGAAACTTTAGACTCACAAGGATAAGGTAGATGATGGAGTATTTTCTTTAATTTTGCTAAATACAAATAGAGTAGATATTGTAACTGTAATTCTTACTTGATAGCTATTTTGCTATATGTAATTTTGCTATGTTAAAATTGAAACCTTCCTTCTTGATTAGACAGAAATGGGGAGGTGATGTGGGAATGTGTTTCTGTATGCTGTGAATATCAATCTTTAAATAAAGGACTGTTCTGGCCGTGGCAGGCACTGTAGAAGAAGTAGGTGGGGAATCAGAATAGTTAGGAGAAGGAGGGTGGAGTCAGAGTCAGATTGAGACACCCACCCAAAGAAGAAACATATAAGGAATGCAGGTGAGCCACAGCCCATGAGGAAGGACAGATTAATGGAAATGGGCTGAGTTAAGATGAAAGACCTAGCTAGCAATGTGTCTAAGCCATAGGCCAAACAGCATGAAGTTAATATAAGTGTCTGAGTCATTTGGAGGGGCCTGAGCAGGCGGCAGGTCTGTGGGCCTGGACCTTTTGCCTCCTGGGGCCAGGAAACCTCATTGTAACAGGAAGTATATGGAGACTGGCTTGTAGCCTTTAGGGCTTAGTATTTTTTAATCGCTCATGGTGTTTATTGGAATTAGTTATTCTGTTTTATTGTTAAAACATCATTTAAATAAATATAATTAAAAAATTAAAAAGTTAACAAAAAAAACCAAAAGAAATTAACCCAGGCCAGGTATTTTGTATAAACTGTTAAAATTACTCAAGGTGAGAAAACAACTCAATATGTAAAGCTTCCTCTAAGCTTCAATAAGCAACATTCTTTGTTCAAGAGTGACCCCACGTCTCTTATGTCTTTCTTAATCTCCAGACCCTTAGCAGGTATCATAAAAGTATAAGAGGTTAAAAAACTACAAAGACAAAAATAAACAGAAAGACATTCAATATTAAGAAAGGATGTCTAATCCTGGAGCCCATTCTCTACAAAGGAATATCTAACCCAGCCTTAATACTGGGATGAGGGACTCAGACATACCTCAAATGGATATGCCAGACTGAAATGACCCATTTTGGGACTCCTTGCTCTCCTTGGGGAATGGATGGGGGATTGGGTGGAGGAAGCCTCAGGGAGAACTAGGAGGGACTAGGAGGAGGGAGGGAGGGGGAGCAGTGGTAGATATTGGGAAAAAAAACTTAAAGTGAAATTTAATAAAAAGATGGAAAAAAATGATTGGATGTCTAATATTGTTAAGACAATAACATTCTCCAAAGTGATCTACATATTCAATGTAATCCCTTCAAAACAATTTTGAAGAAGTGGAAAAGATGGTACTAAAATATGAATGGAATGCAATAGACTCTTATTAACAAAAACAACTGCAAATAGAATTCAATAACATATAATACAAAAACAATTATCTCCTGTGATCAAGCTGGCTTTAGTCCAGAAAAACAGGAATGATCCAATATACAAAATTCAATAACCATAATCCACAATATAAGTAGACTAAAGAACAGAAACCAAAGGATCATCTCATTAGATGCAGGAAAGCCCTGTGACAAAAATCTAACAATCCTTCAAAATAAAAACTCTGGATAATCTAGAGAATACCAAGGATTATCTCAACAATAATAAAGGCAATATACAAGAAGTCCACAGCCAACATCAAACTAAATGGCAAGAAAGTCAAAGCATTTCCACTAAAATCAGGAATAAGACATGGTTATGTACTTCCTGTTCAACGGAGTACTTTAAGTCTTAACTAGAGCAATGTGAATAGTGATGGAGATCAAGAGGATACAACCTGGAAAGGAAGAAGTTAAGGTATATTTCTTTTCAAATGATATGGTTTTACATACAAAAGACCCTAAAGATGCTACCAGAAACCTACAACTGTAAATATATTCAACAAAGTAGCAAAATATAACGTCAACATATAAAAATTGATAAGTCTTCCTATATACAAATGACAAACATACTGAGATAGGATACAGAGAAAACAGTACTGTTCACAACTGCCTCAAAAACCATCTTGTAATAAATCCAACTAAAGAAATGAAATCTTGTACCATGAAAACTTTAAGAGACTGAAAAAAAAAAACTGAAAAGGACACCAGAAGATGGGACTATTTCCCACGTTCATGGATTGGCAGAATGAATATTGTGAAAATCTCCATCCTGTCAAAAAACAAGCTACAGATTGAACACAATCCTCATCAATTCTTCACATTGAAAAAAGAATCTTAAATTTCATAAGGAAACACAGAAGTCTCAGGATAGCCAAAAGTCCTGAATAACAACAGCAAAGGTACTAGAGATATTACCACCCCAGATTTCAAATCATACTGTAGAGCTATAGTAATAAAAACAGCATGGTATTGACATAAGAAATAGACTTGTTGATCAATGGAATAGAATTTTGAATTCATAAACACATCTGTGAGTTCCAAGCCATTCTGGCCTACAAATTAAGTTCCAGGACAGCCAGGGCTAGACCAGAAATCCCTGTCTTGAAAAACAAGCAAAAAAAAAAAAAGGATGACAACTGCTGGTGTGGATGAGGGGAAAAGGAATATTCAACGCTGCTAGGAATGTAAACTGGTATAGCCATCATAGTCCCTAAGTGATTAAAAAAAGGGGCGTGTAACTATGGCTCTGGGCTTAGGTAGTAAATGACATGACTAGAAGGCAAGAGAGATGGCCTAGTTGTAAAGTGTTTTCTACACAAGCATGAGAACCTGAGCTCAATTCCTTGCCCAACAAAAAGGTAGCCAGGCAAGATATTTGGGTCTTGTTGGCCAATCCAGCTAAGTTCTTTAGCTACAGGTTCATTGGGAGACCTTGTCTCAAAATATAAGGTAAAGGGCAATTAATGAGTAAAGGCATGTGCTGCCAAGCCTGATGACCTGAATTCAATCTCTAGAACTCACATGGTGGAAGGTGAGAATTGGCTTCCCCAAACTATCTTCTGATTTCAATACATATGCAGTGACATGCAGCCCCATCACATATGCATACACATTCACAAAATGAATTAAGTAAATGTTATTTGTTTTAAAGTATAGAAAGAATTCAGTAGAAAAAGATCGACTTTAAAATAAATGGTGTTGATACAATTGTATATCCACCAGCCAAACAACAAAATTAAGCAAACCATGACCTAATATCATACTCAAAATGAATGAAGCATGTAACACCTAAAGATAGGCGAAAATTGTAGATTTATGTAGTGGTTAAACTGATACACAATTTTGACCATACCTTGGGTTATCTAATGAAACCTGTGTCAAAAATAAGAGAGCAACATTGTAAACTTTCTCTAAGGAGGTCACTTGACTATGATACTATGATGCACAGAAAAGAGCAGACCAGAAAAAAGAAATGAGTCAGAGACAGTCGGGAGTCAGGAGTCTAGAACTATAGTAGCCAAGACTGGAAAAAGATTCTCTCCACTTCTTGCCCCTATTCTTCTGTCTTCTCCCTAGAACTTGACTACATGAGGCCTGTACAAACATGAGAAAAAATACCTGATGTTCTTCTCTAACAGAAGGAAGACAAATTAGCATATCCAGAACATATGAAAAGTAACCTAACAAATACCCTATAAACATCCTACAAGGACTAGAGATATACTTTAGTTGTAGGATGCTTGCCTAGTACACAAAAAGGCACTGGGTTCAATCCTCAGAATCACAAAAACAAAACAAAATGAGAAAACATAATAAAATAATGAGAAAGGAACATCTACAAATCAATAAGAAAAAATCTGAAAAGAAAAATAGTTGAAAGAACGAACAGATAGCTCACAGAAATTGAACAAAGATGGTCAACAAATATGAAAAACAAAGAAGCAAACAGAAACACTTTTAAATCAATGATTTAAAAGATAATATTCACTACTGGTAAAAATGTATGGCAAAAGGTATTTCTCATATACTATTTATAAGCTGATCCTTCTGAAGCATAGTTTGACCCTATCAATATGTATTTCCTACAAAATCTTTAATCCAACAAGTTTTTCTATCCTAGAGAGACATTTGCTGGTAAATGGGCATAAAAGATTATTGCAAAGATTTTTAATGTAATAAAAACCCTTCGGAACAACCTAAGTGTCAAAAAGGGAAATGATTAAACATATAATGCTACAGAATACCTTGCTGCAAGGCAGCAAGCAAGTGCCTATACACTGATGAATCAGATATCCACGTACTGATGTTGAAAGATAGCCAAATAAACTGTACAGCAACACACATTAAACAAATCCTCTGTCCACATATGTCTACATGTAAGTTATATGAACAGAACAAAAGGAAACTGGGCTCAGAGAGAAGAGTATAAGGCCTAAGGAATTTTGTCTTTCTCTAGTTTTTTTAGTATCAATGAAAATTAACTATATTTATAGAACTTTGAAAGTAGTAAAAAGTCCAATACTGTTACCTACATTATATAAACCAGTGCTTTATTCATTATATTACTCCAAAAACCATCTTTAGTGACTCATCATTTTTAGGACTTGTTTCTTAAATATGCAAAGTTTAATGAAGGTTATTTCCATTTTCCATCAATACTTCAAGGGAACTGATTTCAGAATGTCCTCCCCTACCAACCAAAACCAAAAGGAGCTTAAGTTCCTTATATAAAATGGTATAGTATTTGCATACACTCTCTGCTTTTTATCATGTATACTTCCAATGTAAACAGTTGTACTATACAAGTTAGAGGAAAATGGAAAAAAGAGTCTGTATACGTTCAGTACAGATATAATTTTTCTAAATAGTTTTTGATCTTGGATAAAACTACAGATGTGGAATGGTCAGCTATCGAGAACTGACAGTATATACATTCACACAAAATAGAACTGATTAACACAGAACATTAACAATACAGGTAGTGACAGTCAAATAAGCAAGAGAGAAAAAGAATTTGCTAGAGTGAAAGATGAATATTACCAAAAGGAGATGACAGCTAATTATAAGAGAATTATTCTATACTGGAGGACCTTTGATGTGGTAATGTCTTTCTGTATGCTGTGAATATCAATCTTTAAATAAAGGAGCTGTTTTGGCCCTTGGCAAACACCGTAGCCAGAGACATCATAGGTAGGAGAAGCAGGGCGGAGTCACAGACATATCAAGCTAGACACCCAAAGGAGAAACATGTAAGGAACACAGGTGAGCCACGGGCTACGTGGTGGACAGATTAGTGAGAATGGATTGATTTAAGATGAAAAGAGCTAGCTAGCACTGTGCCTAAGCTGTAGGCCAAACAGTTTGAAGATAATATAAGCGTCTGAGTCATTTTGGGGGGCCTGAGCAGTGGCATGCAGCTAAGCGGTCTATGACTGCAGGTCTGAGGGTCTGGACTTCTGGCCAGACAGGGCCAGAGAAACCTCATTGTAACAGACCTTTCCATGAGTAAGCGGCCAAGGGTCTAGTGCATTGAGTAAGTATAATTTCTAATTCTTACAACAACCTAGATCTCCATTTTACAGAACAAGAAAACATGGCTCATAAAAAATGAGTATCTAGGTTGAGGTCAGGCCTGTGTTCATTAAAGTCTGTAGATTCAGGATTGAGATTGGGCTAAAGGCAACTTTTTCAATTTAGTCCCATATGCTAACACATTCTTACTATATTCAGCATCCTTGAAGCATGCTCCCAAGCTGTCTTGTTCATCAAAGCTGGCATTCTCCTCCTCCTCGCTCTCGTTTCTCCAGTATGCTGGCCTCTTAATGGGCCTTTTCCCTGGGGTACGCTGTGAAACAGGACTGCTAGATACAGTGCCCAGTCCACTGCTGGAGCTCCCACTGCTTCGGTCTTGTCCCCCGGTCCACCAAGCCTGCAGGCTGGAGGTAGCTGGTGAGGATGATGAGGACTGCAGGTTGGCCATACACAACATGCCCTGGATGGCCTCTTGAGTGCTGGGGGAGGCTGGGGCCTCACTGTAAAAGACAGAGGAGAAACACTGGGGAAGTTATTCCAGTCAGAAGAAAGCAGTTGTAAGAACACCTAGGGAAGAATAAGTATGGCAATCAAAGTGTTACGAAGGTGAGAACCATCCATGACTAAATGAAGATAATACTAAAAACTGTTTTCATGAAAAATTAGTTTTGCTTCAAGTCTCTAAAAATAACCAATGAGGGGAGACAAAATCCTCTTTTTTTCATCTATGCTCCATGATTTCCTTTTTATTAACAACTCTCTTTTTATGACTCTTCCTGGCCCATTTTCAATGTACTAAAATTGATTTCTCTTCAAGTCTACACATCCCATCACTGCCAGATCTGAAGGTTCCCAAGATAGCCTTAACATCCACATTATTCTTTCAGCATAAATGTCCTTGTTAATTGCCCATTTACTTGATTCAGTAAGTTGGGCATGGTGGTGCATTCCTGTAGTACCAGCACTCAGTTGGAGGCAAGGCAGAGGACTAGGAGTTCCATACCAGCATGGGCTAAATAAAGGGACTGTCTCAAAAACCCAAAACAAAAAAAAATGCTCAGTAAATCATCTAGCCCTTTGGAGGTGTTCTATGATAGCCTGGAAAATGGAGATTACTCACGTGAGGGCAGCATAGTCAGGTCCCCCCACCTGCCTGCTGGCCTTAAGTAGATCAAGAATTCCACCAGCTCCACTCCCATTCCCAAGCTTGCTTTCAACCCCTTCCACCATGTCCTCATCTGTTGTATAGTCCTCCTGTTAAGGAAAGAGCATACTGTCTCAATTACTCAGGGTAGATCTAGTAAGTTTCCAATACAGGGTTGACAGTAGGAGCCCTAACATTCCAAATGCAGACTGTTTATTATGCAGAAGATTTATCCTTTCATTTTAATCTGTACAGCATCTTTGTAAAAGCACTATAACTCCTGTTTGATGGGTTAGCAATCTAGAGATCAATAAAGTAAAACAACTTGTGAAAGGACAAATAATAAACTTAAAATAAGATAATCTTTTTGTTAAGTGATACTGTTGTTTATTTTGTTCTTAATTTAAATAAGTTTTTAAAAATTTAAATGAATTATAATCCTTTATTTATTGGCTGGTCACAACCTAACATGCAATTTAATTTTTTGTCGGACTGCAAATTTAATTCAGGGCTTTGCACATGCTAAGTAAAGAATTACCAGCCTAGCATGCAATCTTTTATTTTTTAAACAATTCAGAAATTAAATGTACAGTATCTGTGTCCCTTGACTAGATTCAGGGCATGTTCCTACCTCAATGTCAAATTCAACTTCTCCAGGTTCACGAATCCGGTTGGGGTCAGAGCAAGGCTTTGCACGGGGCAACTTGCGGGGAAATTCTAAAATACAATGCAATATATTAGTATGCAGCTAAGATTATGATGCATCTGAGCCAAACACTCAAAGAAAAGAAGATAAGAATTTAATTTTTGCCAGGTGGTGGCGGTGCATGCTTTTAGTCCCAGCACTCAGGAGGCAGAGGAAGGCAGATGTGAGTTTGAGGCCAGCCTGGTCTACAAAGTGAGTTCCGGGACAGCCAGGGCTAAACAGAGAAACTCTGTGAAAAAAAATGAATAAATAAATAAACAAGTAAATAAAATAATATAATTTTCTCTGAAGTAATGACCACCAATGGTCATTACCAATGAATAATTCAAAGAGGTAAGGAAGGAATTAACTGAAAAATACATCTCTAAAGCAAAAATAAAAGTATGAAGGTATATAGAGCCAGGTAAATCAGAAAACCAACAAGCTCAAAACTGAAAGAAACATAAAATGGCCAGGCAGGGAAGAAATAAAACAGAAACATACTTGGTCTTATTATCAGGCTCGCCTTTTCCTTCCCCAATCTCTCATCAATCTGTAGCTCGTCATCTGAATCCAAGTCAAATTCATCTCCCATGACCTGCTCTGCTACCAGCCTTGCATTGTCTATCTTCTTTGCAATTTTGGCTTTCCGAGACTTGGTTAAGCTCTTAACCCTCTTGGCACTAGAAAAACAAAGAACAGAGGATAAAAGGCATTATGTGAGATATTATCATGATAGGGCTAAAAATATGGATCAACGGCAGAATGAATGCTTAACATATGCAAATCTCTGGCCTAAATTCCTACTCATTACTTTCCCCAAAAGGCAATTTGCCCCTAAGTGGTTATACAGTATAATCTTCATTAAAATCTATCATTTAGTTTTGTAAAACAATGACATGTACAGGAATACAACACTTACATCATTTCACCCATCTCGAGCTCCTCCCATGTTTCCTTACTCCCTTTCAAATTCATAACTTCTTCTTAATTGCTACTTATGTGTTGCAATGATAACATATGCACATGTATACATGCAAATACAACCCAATGAGGTCATTTAGTGCTGTTTGTATGCTTATGTGCTTAGGGCTGAACACATGTGATTGGATAACCTATTAGGTGCCTAATTCCTGGAGAATATTGACTTTCTCTTGCCTATAGCTCTTCACCTAGGCATGAGATCTTGTGAGATTTTCCATATTCATGTCAGGATGACAGGTGTTGTGTTCACTGTGCAGGTCTTACATGATCATATTAACATTAAATTCTGAAAAAGTATTAGCTGTGCAGTGGTGACTCACACCTTGAATCCCAGCAGGAGGCAGAGACAGGTGAATCTCTGCAAGTTCAAGGTCAATTTGGTCTACAGAGTGTGTTCTAGGACAGCCAAGGCTACAAAGAAAAACCTTGTCTTAAAAACAAAGAAAAAATACTATAAACATAAATGACCAACTATTCTTAGAACCAACAATTGCATTGTGTATGTGTATAATACTGTGAAAGAATAAATGTTTTTTAAAAACTTGACATGTAAAGGAAGAACCTAAAGTAGATAACACTTTTGAAAAAAAGATACTGAATGACTTAAACTACTCAGTTTTAAAATTTATATGAAAATAATAGAGGTGACTGAGACTGGTATAAGAATAGATGTATACCTGACATGCAGGTGTATACCATTAATATCAATACCTTGAAGTAGAGGCAGGCAGATCTCTGCGACTTTGAGGCCTGCCTGGTCTATGTAACAAGATCCAGGGCAGCCAGAGTTATAAAGTAATACACTGTCTGATGGGGAGTGATGGAGCATGCCTTTAATCCCAGCACTTGGGAGGCAGAGGCACACATATCTCTGAATTTGAGGCCAGCCTGGTCTACAGAATGAGTCCAGGACAGCCAGGGTTACACAGAGAAAAACCTTGACTCACTCCCCACAAAAAAAGAAAAGAAAAAATCAAGTTAGACACAGTAGCACAAGACTATAATTTCAGCACTTAGGAAACCGAGGTCAAGAGGAAGAGTTCAAGACCAGCCTAGGACTACAATAGCAAGACTCTGTCTCAATATAGAAGAAAGCAAAGAAAAGGGAACGGGAGTCTGCCAAAGACTGAAAAATATTTGCAAATCATTTATCTAGTAAAGATTTATACCCAAAATATTGAAAGAACTCTTAGATGTTAGTAGTTAAGATAAATTCAAAGCAATTAAAAGATTCAAATATACATTTCTCCAAAGGGAATATATAAAGGACCACAGTCAGATACAGAAAAATATATTCCATACCATTAGTCACTAGGTAAATCATACTGAGTCAGATGTAGTGGGCATGTGGTGGTGAGATGATAGGTACATCTCAGTACTCCAGAGGCTAAGTCAGGAAGATGGTGAATTTGAGGTTAGCCTGGACTACAAAGAAAGGCTTTATGTCCAAAAATTTCTGATTAGTTTTTGATAACACCTGCAGCAGAACATTATGTTAAGTGAAACAAGCAATACAGAAAAAGAAACTGCATGATGAGTTTTATATGGAATCTAAAAAAGGGTACAATGGTGGTTATGAAGAATAAGGTGAGGTGGGAGAGATAGTAGTTAAGAGGTACAAAACTGCAGCTATGTAGAAGAGTACATTCTAGAGGTCTTATTGATTAACTCATCAACAATGTCCTGTACACTTGAAACTTTCTAACTCTATAAATAAATGTTAATTAATTTGAGGTTGTAATCATTTCACAATATAGATGTATTATAAAGTATTGCACTGTATCCATTAAGTAGAAAATATTTGGAGGTTAGGGATGTAGTTCAGTGGGATAGCATTTTTTTCTAATATGCATGAGGCTCTGGGTCCCATCACCAACAGCCAAAAACAAAAAATACTCCCATAATCTTTATTTTAAAACAACAATATACAGGACTAAACAGATGGCTCAGCAGTAAAAAGCAGCTGCTACTCTTGCAGAGTAAGTGACTTTGAATCCCAGCACCCATGCCAGGCAACTCACAACAATCTGTAACTCTAGCTCCAAGGGATCAGATGCCCTCTTCTGGGTTACACACACACACACACACACACACACACACACACACACACACACACACACACACACAGAGAGAGAGAGAGAAAGAGAGAGAGAGAGAGAGAGAGAGAGAGAGAGAGAGAGAGAGAGAGAGAGAGGGAGGGAGGGAGGGAGGGAGGGAGGGAGGGAGGGAGAGATATTACATAAAAAGAAATGTACAACGAGCCTAGCATAACAGTATATTTCTGTACTCTTAGCACTTAGGAGGTGGAAGTAGAAGAATCAGGCCTTCAAAGCCAGTTTCAGCAATAACATAACATTGTGGTCATCTTGAAAACAAAGAGACTCTATTTCAAAAATATTTTAAAATCACAGAAACAACACCCAAACCACAAATGACTAGAAAATAAATGAAGTGCATGCTAGTCCTAACAAATCAGATCTCAACTCTAAAACCAAGTTTAAGTGATTCATACAAAATACACAGGAGAGCCAGCTGGTGTTTAATCCCACAGAGGCATTCAGATTCCCAGAATCCATGTCAACACCAGACTGGCCTGTGGTGGCCAACCTGTAATCCCCAGATGTGGGGCGCATAGACAGGGAATTTCTGGAGCAAGCTGGCTAGCCAGACAGACTAGTTGAAAAGGTGAGCTTCTAGCTAAAATATTTTCCTTCAGTATACAATGTGGAATGCCAATGAAGAAGCCACCTGATACCGAAGTTAAGCTTTCACATGCAAATGTGCACAAACATACATATACACACACAACACATACATACACACATATGAGAAACAAACTCTTGAACATGAATTCCAAAGCATCACTATTCATCATTACTGCACCTAGCTCAAAGTAGAAGCAATTCAAATGATTATGAAATACTGAATAAACAAAATGTGGTATATCCAAGAAAGTAATATTATTCAACAATAAAATGAACCAACTAATAATGGTTCTTTGATATATTATAAATAAATCTCAAAGTAGTATGCCCCAAATGAAAGAAGCCAAATACGAAAGACCATATTTGTGATTTCATTTATATAAAATGTCCAGAAAAATCAAATCCATAGAAATAAATAAATATATTAGTAGTGATAAGATAGTTTTAGCCTGGGATAAGAAGAGTAAAAGAAATGTTCTGGACTATAAGGCTAACTGGACTATTCTATAAACTTAATAAAAAGCACTAATTACATACATGAGCAAGTTAATTTATAGTATGCAAATTAATAATAAGTATTATCTTTAAGAGTTATTTTTATAAAAGCTCACAGCCTGGGAAAAAGAGAAAAGAGGTCAATCAATAGTCATAATGTTATTATTTCATCAAATTACTAAATTCTAATAGTCTATGATATAACAGGATGAATATAATTAACAATAATGTCTTATAATCTCAAAGTAGTACAGAATGTACTAAAAATTTTAGAGCATTTTATTGAGTCAGTCACTATTCAATATTACATTGCACCTCATAAATATATACAAATACTCTGTGTTAATAAAAATATACATATGCATGGTGGCACACTTCTTTAAACCCAGCAAGTGGGAGGCAAAAGTAGACAGATGTCTGAGAGTTCAAGGCCAGCCCAGAACATAGGGAATCCTAGGCCAGCAAGGGATACATAATGACATATGTGTGTGTGTGCATGTGTGCGTGTGTGTGTCCATCTGTCTCTCTACAATATATGTATAAATACATAGATATAGATATGCATACATGTAATATGTGCAACACATATGTGAAGGGAATGAAAAACACAAAAGTAGTTTAGATTATCCTCATAACACATAAAAAACAATTTTAGATAGTAAAAAGAAATGTTTCTATTTACTAGAAACATTCATATATTTAGCAAATAGATATTTGGCCAAAATGTCTTTCAGGGAATTAGTTCTTGAGCTGGCAATATGGCACAGCAGGTAAAGGCCCTAGGTATACACAGCCTGACAAAGTGAGTTTTGATTCCTGAAACCCACATCAGAAGCAAAGAATGAATTCCCATAAGTTGTCCTTTGACCATCACACCCATGCTGTGGCATCCCTGTATGTACTGCTCTTGACCCCCACATTTCCATACACATAGTAAATAAAATTATTTTTATATTATGTATATGAATGTTTGGCCTGCATGTATGTATGTTCATCACACATGAACCCAGTACCCATGGAGATCAGAAGAGGGCATTAGATTCCCTGGAACTGGAGTTATGGATGATTGTGGACTACTATGTAGGCAATGGAAGTAGAACTGGGGTTCTCTAAAGAGCAGTGAGTCCTCTTAACAGCTGAGCCATCTCTCAAACACAAAATTCTGTGTTCTCTACCTGTATACCTGCTACCACTAATTGTTTCTTCTAGTAGTTCTACCATAATAGTTTGCTAAAATTCTAGAACCTATACAAGATCTCTCTCAAATTGCCAGCAAGACTGCAGATCTCTCTCCCTCTCCTCCATGACTCCAGAAAAAAGTAAATATCTATATTTGGATAGTAGTCTAAATACTGCCTATCCCTCACCCATATTCTACCTGTCTGGTCCACTTTGATTGCCACTGGCAATCTCAGTTATCTGGGTTTCTTTTACCCAACTTACCTGCCATTGGCCATCAACAGGGTCAGTGGGTTTTCAGTGCCATCAACGTCCATGTCTGGTGAGTCATCTGATTCATTCAAGCAGGTACCAGTGATGTTGAACTGTAGAAGGAGGAGGCTCAGTTGTCACCAGTCTGAGACTCCCAGGTAAATCAAGATGGCCAGTTCCCTCTGGTTTTACTGCAAAACTGTCAAAAACCCTCTGAACCAAGGCCTTCTGATATGCCTGTCCCCAACCCCCACCTCCAACAATTACAGGAGTAGGAGGTTGAGAATATATAGCTTGCTTGGGGAAAACATATCAGCTTGTGAAAACATCTTCCCTAAAAAAAGGAAGAGGGTACCATTATTAAATACCCACAGAGGGCAATGTAATATTGAGACAAAGTGAAACCCTCAAGGAGGAGACAAGGACCTGTTCAAAATTCTAACCTGACACACAACATTCTCAAATCTCATTCCCACCTTTATATCAAGATTCAACTCAAGTGTCATGTACCTGGAAAAGAGTTTCTGAGCCATACCTAGATAAAATCAACCCCGTTCTGTGTCTCAAATCCCACACATACCCTTCATTGTGGCATCCACACTACATTTCTCATTTGTTTTTATGCCTATCTTTCTTATTTGCCTATCAGCCTCTTGAGTTCCATCCACAGCACCTATCACAGTGCCCAGCACAGAAATGTCTCAATAAATGCCTGTTAAATGAGTGGAACTGGTAGCTAAACACCAGGGACCCTAAGAGATGTAAACAGAACAGATAACCTGTTCTTTTGAAATACTGCTCTTCCAAGGGACCCAAAAGGATTGGGCTGAAGCCATGGGCCAGCACCCACCTTTGCTCTCTGGGAAGAGCCTGTCTTCATTGCCTGATGACTGTATGGGTCCATGAGATTATAGCTCAACTGGCCAGCAGGCCCCAAAGCTGAACTCTCTTTGCCCTTTCGCTCTGCCTTCTTGAAGATATCCTTGGGCTTCAGGCCTTTCTTCTTTGAACCACTTTTGGAGGGCAGTGACAGCCTGGACATGGATACTGAAGTGGAATGGGCTGGCCTGGTTAAGGGGATGGAGCCAGCTGGGAAGATCCTCTGCAGCCCAAAGATATTGCTCGTCTTCCCAACGTTCTGTTGGAAGATGTCCTACAAGAGTATTAGTACATGAGGGGGTTAGATCTTACTCAAGGGTTTCTCTCTATGTTAAGAGCAGAGGTCCTTTCCCAGCACTAATGGCACTGCCATGGAAGTGGCTTACACAGGTGCTCCACATATGCACACCCCTGGTTTCCATACAGTGAGTCATCATAAATTTATTGGGTGGCATTTCTTTACCCAGCCATTGAGAAGTAAAGAGAAGACGAGCAAAGAAAAAGCCCAACATTACTGTCAAAACTGGAGGGGAGAGACTCCAAGATTAGCTGACACAAAATAAAAAATAATCAAGTACTTATCTGAGTGGTTCAAACTCTATGGACTATAGGATTTTTGAAGAAAGATTCTAGTCCTAAGTTTGCTACATGCTATCCCTGTAACCTTGGGAAAGTTATCTAAGCAAACAAGCTTGTCTCCTCAGCTGTATAATGAAAAGTCAACACTGAAAAGGTACTTTTCAAAGATGTTCTGTGGTTTCTGTGAGCTTCCTAGGAGAAATCTTGGGGACTGGTGGTATGTGGAAGGCAGATGAGAGGAACAAGGGGAGCTCTAGGTCTCTGACCTGGATCCTATTCATTGCAGCTATGCTTTGATTTGTCACATAAACTGGCTTCCATACAAAATCTTATTTGGGGGGAAAATGATTTCATTGCTTTAAAATATTTGAAAACCAACAAACAAGCTATGTTCTATCTCACAGGTTTTCTTCTAACCAAACAAAAGTTCTGTATGTACAAAATTGTATTGAGTAAGAAACAGAAATAATATAGTCCTTTGACTGACTCCTGAAAGGTTTTAGTAGGTGAAATAAAGGGAAATGAGGTAGGATATAGACACTGTAGACTATGATGTAGATAGTGCGACATGCTATCAGCACTGAGGCCAGAAGTCCAACTTCTAGAAGCAAACCACCCTGTAGCATGGATCCACATATATGTATATATACACATACAATGAAAGAAATAAAGAAGAGAAGAAAGAAGGAACAAAAAGGGGAGGGAAAGACTGACAGACATACAGACATCTCTTGGCACTAAATAAAATTCTAACGATCCTAAGACAACTTTAACAGCCTCAAGTTCAATTCTCCTCTGGTGCCTCTGCTATTTCACCAGCCCACACTGAGTTTTCTCTTTGCTACAAAGTCTGTTAATAACAATGACTCACATTTATTGAGTACTTACTCTGCCAGGCACTGTGTGAGGGGCTCTATATTACCTCTCAATTCTACCAAAGATCTGAAAGGTTGGTAGAATCATTCCTAATTTTACAGATCTGGAAACTGAGATTCTGAAAATCTCTCAAGTGAAAGAACCCAGGCTTCTCTGAATTTCTTATTACTCTATCTCCTACCTCGTGGTATATGCCACCTGATGAGACATGCCTTTGTAATCATTTCCAACCTGAGGTTGCCATTTTGTAGAATTCAGAGATTGAGCCAAAGTATTAGAAGGAACAACTACAACTGTAACTATGGTCCATCATTAGAATTTATTATGTGCCAACTGCATGTCAAGAACTATACTTAATGTTCAATTCACATTACCTTATATAATCTTCTTAACAAACTTAAGTATATATCATTATTCTCATTTTAGAAATAAAAAAAACTGAATTTCAGAGAGATTAACTATGTCTGTAAGTTTGTAGGCAGGCACTACATCATTCATGTATCCCAGGAACCTAGCCCAGAGTGTGGCATGCACTCAAAGCACATAATTACCTAAATGAATGATTAAATGAATAAATAAGGCACTTGATAGAGCCTTCCCATTCTTGGGCTTTACACCATCTACAAAGTCCTGACCTGCCACTTGAGTCTCCAGCCCTTCCCAAATGACTTCCTTCCTCCCATGCTTCTTACTTCAACCAAGCGGATCTCCCTAGCCAGATCTTTAATGAGCTGTACAGTCCGCACTGTCTCTGGGATCTCATCCTCATGGTCTGGTAGAGCCTGTCAAATAAGAAGCATGAGACAACTGATTTCTTGTTAAAAAATGACAAGGGCAAGTAATAAAGAAAGAAAACTCTTTTCAATAACTGGTAGAGAAGCAATTAGATACTAGACATCCATAGGCAAAACAAAAACAAATCTTTAATACATTTTGTGAAATAGACACAGGAGATTACAGACCTAAATTTAGAACTTAAAAATATAAACCCTATATAACCAATGAGAAAATTTTTGTCAACTTTTGATAAGCAACTAATTCTTAAAACACAAAGAGCATAAACTATAAATAAATAAATAAATATAATAGACTTATAGAAGGCAAAAAACCTGTCTTTGAAAACCTCTGTTACTTTAAGATAAACCGAAGACTGAGAGAACACTTTGTAGAACATATATCTGGCTGAGCATAGAGGTACACATCTATAATTCCAGTGCTCAGGAGGATGAGGCAGGAGGATTCCAAGTTTGAGGCCATGTTGGACTATTTAGTAAAAAAAGAAACAAAAACCACACGTATCTTATAAATGAGAGTATCAAGAAGTGTCAAGAAACAAGCTATAAATGTAGGCCATATCTGTCATGAAAACAAGGACTTTAGGGAGATAAACTGGGACAAACTAACCTTTCCACTTGGGAGAACAAAACTCAGTACCAGCAGCTACAGTTCCATAGCTAGCTCACTAGCACGTCTGGGAGACAACGGCTAGTTGTGTGTCTTTTGTTTGTCATCTTTTTGAGTACTGAAATTTAGGTTTTTATATAGATATCAAGCTTTTCATTGTTATTTCTTCTACCACTTTTCATTTTGTTTCTGTGTTCAGTAGGCAGAGGATAAATACAGTTTCCCAGTACTTTATTTCTCCGGATTCAATTCTGCCCCCCCTTAACAGCTAATTAATATGGAACTTGAGGGTTGAGGCTATTTATATAGGTCAATGAGAATCCATGCAACCCAGTTGGATAACTTTACTGGTTCCCTCCCTTCCAGACTACAAGGGGTACTTGAGAGAAGAGAACAAATGTTTCTTGCCATGCAGATCATCTGTACTTCACAGAAGACTTCTTCCATGAGCCTGCCTATGCTCCTTCCAAGTGTCCTATTCTCCTCTAGCTCCCTTCGGCCATGCTATTTGGAGCCTTTCCTTGGTTCCATCTTGACTCAGTATATGAGTGCTTAAGAACTACTCCCTCACTTTCTTTTGGTGTTTCTGGAAAAATCAGTATGAAGTATATTTCCTAAGAGGGATCACTAAAGGTAATCACACTGGGGGAGGATGGAAAAACAGAACTACAGGCTAACACCAAGTGTACTGAGATCAGGGAACAAGGGAAAGCCCAAAACATGGAGTTTAAAAATATCAGGGGAATGCTGGTAATATAAAATGAAAACACTGCACAGGCTAAACCTACAATGTCTGAAACCATCCCTTTAGGCCACTATATGGAAAAAAGGAGACAATAGAGAATCCGAAACTATATTGGTGGTACTTTTATATTTTGCATTTCTTTGTTTCTTGATACTTTGAAACTAATTTTCTCAAATATATTTTGATCATGTGTTTTCCCTCCCATACTTCCTCTCAGATCTTATCCATTCAACTTTATGTTCTTTTTCTATGTTTAAAATGAACAAAAAACCCAGTAAGAAACACACACATACACACAAACCAGAAATAACATGACTGCTAGCCAACATAAGCTATCTGTAATTAATATCTGCTGACAAAGGAGAAATCAAGTTTTCCTCAATGTAGTCTTATTGGGTATATTAACCACACTTCAGGGCAGAGTAGTTGGCCAACACAAAACAAACTCAATGCTAATTTTGCATTTCTTAAGGTTTAAATTTTTTAAATGAACATATGGAAATTAATATATAATTACATGGTTCAAAAATTATAAAGATGTATGTTGCAACATACTATTACCCTGCTCCCAGCATCCCTTATTCTATCCTCTCCCACAGGTAACTACTTTTTCAATAGTTTCTATATGCCTACAAATTATGTCTTCAGGCAAATATGAACATTTGCTTCTTTCCTCCCTTTTACATAAATGGTTGCTTCTATATATGGTTATCTACCATCATTTGACAAATTCTGGAGATCTTTTCAAATCGGCACATAGAGAGCTTAAGAAAGATATTAAAAATTATCTTTTATCACTGTCTTATACTCAGTTGGACAGATGAATGTTAGTACATTTCTAAAAAGCCATTTTGGTAGTACATATCAAGAGCCTTATGGTTTTTTCATATACTTTGATCCAGTCATTGATCTTTTAAGAATTTATCCTGAAGGAATTAACAAGAGATAAGGGCAAGGACTGATGCATACAAATATTTACTGCTGTAACTGCATCCCTCCAAATAAAGAAATAGCATATTCCTGAAAAATATCAGGTAGCAATTAAATATAAGAACTTGAGTAACACAAAAAAAATTAAGCTAATCTAGTGAGACACAAAACTGAATAAATAATGCAATATCAACCATGTTTCTAAATGCACATATGGGGACCAGGGATACAAGGTGTAAAGCATATGCAGTGCTTGAGAGTTTACTCTATTACCCACAAAAATGCACACAGTAAGCTGGAGATGTCTCAGCAGTTAAGGGCATATAGGTTCAATTCCTAACACCCAAATAAGTCTACAACTCCAGTTCCAGGGAATCTGACATCCTCTTCTGACCTCTGTAGGCACTGCATAAATGCTGTGCACTTACATTTGGACAAAACACTCATACACATAAAATAAAATGGGAAAAAATATAGTACACACAAAAAGATCAAAAGGAAATATAACCAAATGTTAATTCATTTCAGTTAAAATTACAGGTGACATTATTCTTCACAACCTTCTGTTTGTTTCTAATTCTGAAGAATAAGCATGTATTCCTTAAAATCAGATATTAAGGCTCTTGGCCCAGTATTCCATTGTAACCCAGGATTACATGCCTCTCTGATTTCTTATGTCTCCCCAAACATCTATCAATGGCTAGTCTTTATAAAATGAAGAACTCTATTGAATAGGTATAGAAATAAGCATATTTACTTCTTTCTTTGTCCAGGCCCTAAAGGCCAAGTTCAGAGCTTTACCACCATGGACTAAGTAGGAAGCAGGGTGTCTCCTGTTCTCTCGCAAACCTAAAGCAGGGGGTGGGGGAGAAAAAGAAGAATGTCAATACATCCATCCATTGAGAGGGATGAAGGACTTGTTACCTTTGTCAGACAACCAAAGAAAATGCTGAGGACTCTGAGCACACCTTTAGCTCTGTTACACTAATAGCATTCAGTTACTGAGAACTTACTAAACACTAGACAGTTGTTACTTGATATTCACCTTGTAAGTAAAGTTCATTTTATACAGGAAACTAAGGCTAAGAGAGGAGTCTTGGTCAAATACATACAGGTAGTAAGTGCCAGAGCATAAGCTAAAAAGTCCTGACTATTTGAATATGACACCTATATTTCTTCTATTAAATTATTCTGCTTTTCATATCTTAAAATTTCCTATTTGCTGCCTTACTTCATGAGGAAGCTATTAACAACCAGTTTTAGGCTCTATAGATATACTAATTTCAGAATTGGTAAATGAGCCATTAGTTATTCCACATTTGAACATTTACATGACAGTTGTCAAAGTGGCAGAGTCAGGACTTGAAGAACTGGGTAAGAGACTGTACTCAATGGGCTATGAGGTCATTTGTAACTGAGATACAGATTCCTTCTGGCCAAGTCACCTTGAAGAATCAATATCAGGTCCAAGCAAGGGACTCAGTTTATTTCAAACAAGGCCAAGAAAGGAAAGACAGAAAATTGGTTTCAATCTGGGTTGATACCCAAGAATAAGCACGATGATGCCAGGGTGTCAGGACTGGGCCTTATCTCTGAGGGAGACACTTCCATGATACTAAAAAAAGAGCAGATCCTAATAGATGCTATGATTCCATTTATGTAATATTCTTCAAATGACAAAATCATAGGGATGGAAAACAAATTAGTAGTTCCTAAAACTTATGGATGATGTGGGGGGAAAAACAGTAAAGTATAATTGAGGTGACATATTGTATATTTAGTAAATATAGCCTGAAATATCAGAGAACAGAGCCAATCAGTGAGTGATGACCCACGCTTTTAATCCCAGCAGAAATCATCTGGATCACTGAGTTCAAGACCAAACAGAGCCAGGCAGTGGTCTACACACCTTTAATTCTATCACTAGGAAAGTTGAATGAGGAATTGAGATAGCTGGGAGGAGAAAAAGGAGGCTGCAATTCAGCCCGTCAGTTGCACTTCCATTCCCTTTGGGCTGAAGATTCAGGATTCAGAAAAACAGAAGAGTTAGGTGAGAATTGGCTGTGGCTTTTCTGGCTCTCTGATATTTCAGCTTTTCCTCAGTATCTGGATCTGCATTTTTATTATAATATCAAATAGAATTTGTGCAATATATAATGGTTGTAGCATTTTTTAGATCATATGATCACTTTCGTTTTTATTTTTTTTAGTTAGTATGCAGAAATACAAAGAGGTTTCACTGTGACCTTTTATAAACATAAATCAGTGTATTTTATTCTTATCCACTCAACCCACTGCCCTCCTCTATCCTCTTCCTTACCCTAGAGTCCTGGCTTCTGCTTCCATGTTACATGTATTCTATTACTCTTTTGTTCTGCTCATCCCTCACCACGTGTTTACAACCTTCTGACACTGCAACCAATATTTTCCTCAAAGTTCATACTAGATAACCATGAAACTGAGTTATCAAAACAAACTGCAAAATAACTTCATAACTTATCTTAAGTCAGCTTATGATTTTGTGCTGGGTCCCATTTTCACTGTCCTAAGCCACATGCAGCTCTTGGAGCATAGGTTAGACATGCCTGTTAGACTTCCTTCTCTCTACTTATAGTCCCATTCTACTTTGACGTGACACACACACACTAAATTTAAATATATATTTCACATATAAGAGAAAAAAAATATTTGTCTGAGACTGGTTATTTCATTTAACACAATGATCTCCAGTATATTCATTTTCTATAAATACCAAAATTTCATTTTTTCATTATAGCTGAATAAAGTTCTACTGTGTCTAAGTAGCAAATTTTCTTTTATCTATCATCTGTTTATAGACCTCTAAGTGGGTTCTATATCTCAGTTATTGGGTCTTTTTAGTGTATATATTTACGTATTATGCTGTTTTGATAGCCACAGCAAGGCAATAGTGTAGTAGCAAGATTTCTTTTCCCATTCGCCCTCTCCACAATTTCCACACTCCCTCTTCTTCCTCCTTTCTCTCTTTGGAAAAATAACAGCTAGTAAGAAGAACCATACCTCGAAAGATGTCCAGAATGTGTTTCCCCACATACCAGCAGATGGTTTCAAAGTTGGGAAACTTGAAGAGGTCTGCCGTGCTCAGCCGCTTCTCAATCTCATAAGCTCTGTAAAAAAACAATGACTATAAAAGGGATCTATTTACTGAACATCTATTATGCACAAAGCATTATTTTTGGTGCTATGTACCTGCAGTATTTAATCCTCACAGTGACCCCGTAAAATTTTATTTATGTATGTATGTATGTATGTATGTATGTATGTATGTATGTATGTATGTATTTATTTATTTATTTATTTATTATTTTATTATATATCAATATATTAAAAAAAAACTTTAGGCTCAAATACTGTATGACTTTCCCAAAGGCACATTAACAACTGAGTGAAAAAAGGATGTTAATATTATCAAACTGAATGCCATCTTGCTGATGATGGTGTAAATGCCTTTAATCCCAGCAGAGGCAGAGGCAGGCACATCGTTCTGAGTTTGATGCCAGCCTGATTTCCAAAGTGAGTTACAGGACAGCCATGGCTACACAGAGAAATCTTGTCTAGAAAAACCACACACTCAAAAGAAGAACAAAGATACCTTCCTTTCTGGTTGTCTTCATCTTATTATACTATATTACTTACTCAAGATGAAAACATAAGGACTATAGCACATAAGAATGGACAATTAAGAACTCACTTTAGCTGCATTTCAATGTTAAGACTGTGCAAGAAGTTCCCTCCAAAGGCTAGGCAGTCCACAGGGGTCAGCACAGCATGGATCCATCCTGTAGTATATAATAAGGCAAAGATCACAGCTAGCAGAAGGCCTTTCTTTCTTTCGACACCCCACTATCTAATCAGTTTAACCTTGACTCCATAAAAATAGTCTACTACTCATTCAAAATACTCTTATTTTTTACTGTGGCAACATTCAATCTGGCCTACTCTGTCATTGCTGTAACTTGAACAGAATCAACTTGTGAAGTTAACGCACTTCTACTTCTCTTTCCATTTAAAATATCTTTCTATTGCTTTATACAACTCTTATCTAAAATAACAACACTCTTTTGCTAGGATTATTCTTTCTAAAATACACATCACATGAACACAATTATTCATCCCCTTTGCCTTTGATCTAATTCACAACATTATGGTTTTTTTTTCCTTAACTATATTCACATTCATCTCCCTTTGCTACCCCTTAATGTAGAAGGTTTATGCCCCTCCCTTCTTAGCTCTCATATTGGCTACTACTCCAAACTGGTTCTTTTTATTTATTTATTTTACATCCTAACAGCAACCTCCCCTCCATTCTCTCCCCTGACTTCCTCTCCCCACCCCCACCACCTAATCTACCCCTCCTCCTTATTCACTCAGAAAGAGGCAGGCCTTCCAAGGGCTTCAGTAAAACATGGAATATCAAGCTGCCATAAGACCATGCACTTGTCCCTGTATTAAGACTTGTCAAGGAAATCCAGCATGAGGAATGGGTTCCCAACAGCCATCAAAGCACCAGGGACAGGCCCTACACCCATTACCAGGAACCTCACAAATAGACCAAGCTACACAACTGTGACATATATGCAGAGGGCCTAGGTAGGTCCCATGCAGGCTCCCTGGTTGTTAGTTCAGACTCTGAGTTCCCATGAGCAAGGCTAGTTGTTTCTATCAGTTTTCTTGAGATGTTCCTGATCCCCTTGGCTCCTATAATCTCTCCTTCCTCTCCTCAGCAGAATTCCTTGAGCTAGGCCCAATGTTTGGATTATCTAATTAGATGCTAAGAAAGGCTTTGACAAAATCCAATTCTCCTTCATGATACAAGTCTTGGAGAGATCAGGGATATAAGGAACATACATAAACATAATAAAGGCAATATATATCAAGATGATAGCCAACAAAAAGGAAACCCAGAGCAATCCCACTAAAATCAGGAATAAGACATTCTCTCCATATTTATTCAATATTTATTCAATATGGTACTCAAAGTTCTAGCTAGAGCAATAACACAACAAAAGGAGATCAAGGGACTACAAATTGGAAAGAAGTCAAAGTATTAATATTTGCAGATGACATGACAGTATACCTAAGTGACCCCAAAAATTCTTCTAGGGAACTCCGACAGCTGATAAACACCTTTAGCAAATTGGACACAGATTAACTAAAAAAAATCAGTAGCCCTCTTATATACAAATGATAAAGGGTCTAAGAAAAAATAAGGTAAACAACACCCTTCACAATAGCCATAAACAATATAAAATATCTCAAAGTAAGTAACGTATCTGTATAACAATAACTTCAAGTCTTTGAAGAAAGAAATCGGAGAAAATGGAAAGATCTCCCAGGCTCATGGATCCATAGAATTAACATTGCAAACATAGCCATTTTACCAAAAGCAATTGATATACAGATTCAATGCAATGCCCATCAAAATTCCAACACAATTCTTTACAGACCTTAAAAGAAAAACACTCTATTTCATATGTTAAAACAAAAAGCCTAGGAGAGCTAAAGCAATCCTGTACAATAAAAGAACTTCTAGAAGTATTGCCATCCCTGATGTCAAGCTCTACTTCAGAGCTATAAGTAATTAAAAACAGGATGGTATTGACATAAAGAAAGACTTGTGGATCAATGAAATTGAATCAAAGACCCAGAAGTAAATTCAAACACCTATAGACACTTGATTTTTGACAAAAAAGTCAAAACTATACAATAGAGAAAACCAAGTGTCTTCAACAAATGGTACTGGCATAACTGGATGTCAACATGCAGAAAAATGCAAATAGATCCTTACCTATCACCCTGCACAAGTCCAAGTGGATCAAAGACCTTAATATAAATTTAGTTACACTCAACCTGACTGAAGACAAAGTGGGAAATAGCCTTGAACAATTTGGCACAGGAGACAACTTCCCGAATCAATAACACAGACACTCAGATGAACAGTTAATAAACAGGTCCTCATGAAACTGAAAAGCTTCTGTAAGATAAAGAACAGGGTCAATAGGACAAAAGAGCAGCCTACAGAATGGGAAAAGATTTTCACCAACCTCACATCTGACAGAGAGCTAATTATCAAAATATAAAGAAGAACTCAAGAAACTATACATCAAAACACAAATAATCCAATTTAATATGGGGGTACAAAACTAAACAGAGAATTCTCAAGAATCTTAAATGGCAAAAAAAAAAACACTTAAGGAAATATTCCTCATCCTTAGCCATCAAGGAAATGCAAATCAAAATGACTGAGATTCCATGTTACACCTGTCACAATGCCTAAGATCAAAAACACAAACAGCTTATGTGGAAGATGATGTGGAGTAAAGTGATCATTCCTTCATTGCTGGTAGATGTGTAAACTTGTACAGCCACTTTGGAAATCAATATACTGATTTCTCAGAAAACTGGGAATCACTCTACCTCATGATTCAGCTATAACAACTTTTGGCATATACCAAAGAATGCTCAGTCATACCACAAGGATGCTTGCTCACCTTGTTTATAGCAGTTTTATTTGCAATAGCCAGAACCTGAAAACAACCTAGATACCCCTCAACTGAAGAATGGATAGAAATAATATGGTACATTTACACAATGGAGTGTTATTCAGCTGTTAAAACAATGACATCACAAAATTTGATGGCAAATGCATGGTAACCCAGATAAACATGGTATGTACTAACTCATAAATGGATATTAACTGTAAAGGATAACCATGCTGCAATCCACAGACTCAGAGAGGTTAGGTAACAAGGAGGGCCCAAGGGGGATGCATGAATCTTCCTGGGAAGGGATAATGGATGAGTTCTCCTGGGTGGACTTGGGGTGGGTAGGCATGGAAACTTGAGGGATTGGGTTGAGGGTGAGTGGAAAAGGAGAGTGCTAAGAGAGATGATTGGAAAGGGGGACTTTTTAGGGTCGGGTAGGAGCCTGATGCAAGGGAAAGTCCCATAAATCTACAAAGATAGCTCCAGCTAAGATTCCTGTCAGTAGTGGCTATCTCTCCCTCCCCCGCATCAGACTGATGACTACTACCCTGGTTATCATAGGACAGTAGGGATTCAAACTGGTACTTTTATACCTCTAGGTATGACTAAAGCTCTTCAAACTGGTAAAGCATCAACACCAATAATCTGTGAATAAAGTAGCAACCACTAAAACAAATACTCGAGCAAATAAACAACTAGAATCACTAAAACCAACACAAATTCTAAACCTAAAAATTCATATGAAAATTCAAAGATCTTAACAAACTAATCTCGAAAAGAATGTGTAATTCGAGGACTGACAATTTTCAACTTCAAACTTACTACAGATGTATAGTAATCAAAAAAGTGTGCACTATCATAAGGACAAACATATAAATCAACGACAGATATACGATCCAAAAAGTAAATCCACATATGGTCAGATGATTTTTCCTGGTTTTTTTTTTTTTTTCATTTGATTTTTGGTTCTGCAAACTGGGAGATAAGCCTAGGGCCTTGGGCATACTAGGCAAGCGGTCTATTACTGAACTACAAATTGAACCTCAGATCAACTGAATTTTTGAGAGAGGTATCAAGAATACTTAGTGAGGACAAGATCATTTTTCAGGATAGTCTGGAACAATTAGGTGTCAACATGCTGAAGGATGAAACTGGATCTTCACCTCAAACTATATAGTTACAAACTCCAAATTAATAAAAAGATCAAAAAGATCGAAATATAAGAACCAAAACTAAACTGAAGACTATGGCACATACTCAGAAAGCTAAGGCAAGAAGATGACAGGTTTGAGGCTAGCTGGACTATAAAAAAGACAGTGTCTCAAAAAAACCTATAAAATATTTCTAAGTACTCATGACCTTGAGTTACCAATATCTACAGAAATATGTACAATCCTATTGATCAAAAAAACTAAGGCAGCAAGCAAAGTCACAGGTTTGTGGCCTGGTGGCTACTCAATAAGACTGAACACAACTTGGGTGAGACAAACAAAAAACAACCCTCCAAACAACCCTGTAAAACATTATTTACAGTACATAGAAAATCAGTAACATGAGCAAACAAAACCAATCTGGACAGGAAAAACATAAATTGGACAGGATTCATAACTTTCATGTTTTATTAGACACTATCAAAGAATATCAAACGATTCAACTTTTTCTGGGGAGCTATAGGCAGTGAATGGCTGCTGGGAGAGAAGTCACAATCACTGCTAAGATAATAGCCATCCATGCTCACGTTAGCAGTGGAGCACATAACAGATGTGAAAGTAATATGGATGCTTGTTTGGAAGAAAGGATTTATCAGCAGGAAGAGAAGGATAAGAGAAGATAATAGGGACATGAATGAAGCACACACACACATATATGTATGGAATTGTCAATGAATCAGCTGTTAATTCATCAAAAATAATGTCAAAAGATAAACTCAAGAATGAAAAATTATTTTTAAACAATACATCTGATAAAGTACAAAATATATAATGAACTCTTGTAACAATAAAAAAAATACTATTTAATTGAAGAATAAGTAAAGGATTTCACAAAAAAATACCAAAGAACAAAGATGTATAAAATATGGAAAGTGTATTTTCAAAATGGTCAACATTAATAGTCATTAGGGACAACACAAACCTCAGTGTTATACCACTTAACTCCCACCAGGATTTCTATGATCATAAAGACAGAAATGACAAGTATTGGAAAAAATATGAAGAAATTGGAACCCTTATACTTTGCTGTCTGGAATGTAAAACAGTCCACATATATACTTTGATAGCATCTTGGCGGTTCCTCAAAAAGGCAAACAATGGAGTTACCACATGATAGGGGCATTCCTCTCCCAACAGATAAACAAAACCTAAAATACAAGCTGAATATACCTTATCTAAATAAAATACTTCAGATTAGAAGTGTTTCAGACTTGAGACACTTTTAAAAATCTGGACTATTTACAAATACACAGATATCTTGATGATAAAAAGAGTTATTCTGGGAATGGGACCCAGGGCTAAATAAAACACTCATTTATGATTTAAATGTACTTTATACAAACAGCCTAAAGGAAATTTTACATACTTTAATGCACTTATGTCTTTGAGCATGACCCCATCAGTTAGTCAGATGTGAAATTTTCTATTTGCAGTTGCTTTGGCTCCCAAAAGGCCAGTCAGTAAAATACTTGCCAGGCCTGTGGACCTAAATTCAGATCCCAATCACCCATGTGAAAATATAAGCATGATAGTATGTGTCTGTAACCCTCTAGCACTGAAAAGCTTGGAGAAAGGAAGACTCCTTAAGCTTGTTACAGCTAGTCTAGTTTAGTGAGAAATTATGTCTCAAAAAATAAGGTGATCTGAGATTTGAGATAGATTGCTTGGGGATTAAAGGCATTGGCTACTCTTCCAAAGGACCCAGCTTCAATCCCCAGCACCCACAGAGTAGCTCACAACTGTAACTCCAATTCCAGGGGATTTAATTTCTCTCTTCAGGCATCCAGGGGAACAAGGCAAGCACATACTTACATGTAGACAAAAGACACGTGAAACATACTAATATTAAAAAACTAAGATGAAGAACAACTACAGAAGACATTTGATGTCAAATTCTGGACTCCCATGTGCATACACTCTAACACATACATAAAACATGATTTGGGGGTTTCAGATTATTAGATACTTTTGGGCTCCCAAGTGCTGGGATTAAAGGCATACACCATACCACCACTTAGCTGGATTCCAGATTTTTTTTCTAATATAATTATTTCTATTTGGCAACATTGGAAACACTTTCTCTATCAGTGAATTATAAGGCTTTTATACATCCTAACTTCCTTTTCTTTACTATTTAGAGTTTTCATACCACATAATTCGTGGTTTAGCCCTTCTTAGTGAAAGACCCTTCCTAGTGCTTATAGAATGACATCTGCCTCCAAGTGCATTTAGAGCAAAGTTACTTTCTCTTTTTTTCAAAGATTTTTTTCTTCATTTTATTATTTTTATAAAAAAAAAGTCTTTCCCCCCAGATTTTTAAATAGGAATATTCAACTCATTATGCTGGTACAATAACTTGTACATGATTCCTCATAGTAACACTGTTCATAATATCCAAAAATTTTTTCAGGCTAGGTTGTCTGGCACGTAAGTATAACCTCAGCTACTCAAGAAGCTGAGGCCTAACTAGACTACACAGAGTGCTTAGTGCCAACCTGGGCAACATAGTGAGAACGTATCTCAAAAAAATAATAAAATAAGTAGGATTAAAAAAAATAATGAAGAGGGGCTATGATAATAGCTCAGTGGTAGAGCACATAGCACTCACAAGGCTTTGCATTTAATCTGCGATACCAAGAAAAAATAGAAACAGCTCAAATGTCTATCAGCTGGTGAATAAAAACAAAATGTGGCTGGATGAAGTATAGGAGCAGTGTGGAAACAGTATGTTTTACTTTTTCTTTCCTACTCAAACTCACAGCATCTGTGATTACTTATGTAAGATATGCACAAGATTGGGCTCTCCAACACCCAGTCTTAGAAGGATGAAGAGTTCATGGGGCCATCTTTCCCTGAAAATTTACATGCAATTAATGGATGATATGGAAGCTATTTTCTTCAGTAGTGTATCCACTGGTAAGACCCCTAACATGTTCCTGTTAACAACTCCAGGAAACTTACTTTGTTTCACTTACTCAAAAGTAAGATGAGCAATGGTGGCACATGCCTTTAATCTCAGAACTCAGGAGGCAGAGGTAGATGATCACTGTGAGTTCAAAGACGCCCTGGTCTACACAGTGAGTACCAGGATAACAGGGCAACATGAAGAATCCTTGTCTCAAAAAATAAACAAAAGATATGAAAGTAGAAGAGAGCAGAATGGTTAAGAAGGTTGTTAGGAGGTATCATAGGGGAATAGCAGCGAAATGGAGAATATGAAATACATTGTATACATGCATAGAAATGTCATACTAAGATCCATTACTACGGATAATATGTCAGTAAAACATTTTTTTTTTAAAAAAAGGAAGTATGTAGGATATCCACATAATGAAATACTATTTTGCAGGGACTGGAGTTGTATCTCAGCTGGCAGGGGGCTTTCTTAGCATGAGCAAAGCCCTGTTTGATTTCTAGAACTACCTAAGTGCAAAAATTAGGCACAGTGGTGCAAGCCTATAACAATAATACTCAGGAGATAAAAGCAAGAGCAGTTCAAATATCCTTGGCTACAAAGCAAACATGAGTACATGTGACTCTGTTACAAGGGGTGGGGTGGGAAGAGACTATTTTGTCATTAAAAATAACAAAATAGGAATGTTTCACATGTTTGTAGTCACATACTTATGAGGCTGACAAAACATTGCAAGTCTGAGGAGGTTGGGCTACAGAGCAAATTCCAAGATCACATGAATCTTTTTAAAGAGAAAACAATGTAAGGTTGTTGATTCAGAAGGTGAGGGCAGGACTTCAACTACACAGTTGAGTTCAAGGCCAGTCTGGGCTACATGAGGTCCTGTTTCAAAAACTATTAAAATAACAACAAATGCTCTGATATGGATGAATTAGAAAAACATGCTGAGTGAAACAACAGAAACAAAAGACAATAATACATTTATATACAACCCAATTCCATTTATAAAGAATAGGCAAGAGGCAAACCCATACACAAGGGAAGTAAAAATTTGTTGTCATAGCCTGGGAGGAGAGCAGAGTAAAAAGTAACTGTTAATGGGGAAAGTGGTTCTTTTTAAAGTGATAATCATATCCCTGGCTATACAACCTTATAAATATACTAAAAAACCACAACCATTAAACTGATAATTTTATAATATGTAAATTCCATTTCATTTTCTACAAAGGCATACTTAGCAAAAGAAAAGGATATTATAAAAATCTATCTAAAAGCTAAATTGGTGCTAGGAATTTAACACTAAATGTTCACATTACAAAAGAAGGAATGTCTGAAATCAATAGCCTAAAATTCTTCTCAAACCAAAAAAAAAAAAAAAAAAAAACAAAAAAAAACCTAGGAAAAATTATAAAATGAACTCAGAAAAAAAAGGGGCAAGGAAAAATCAAAATCAAAACTGGAAACATAAAAAAGAAAAAATCAGACAAAAATGACTTATTGCAAAAGATCAGTAAAACATAAACCTCTAGCAAGACTGACAGTTAAAAAGGAAAGACACAGGTAACTAATAGCAGGATTGAACAGAAGGGGAACTAAGAGGGGGAGGGAAAGAGAATGAATGAATACAGAACCATTCTTTGAAAAGCATAGAAGACTAAAATTCATCTATGGATTAAATGGGTTAGCAAGATGGTTTCGTTGGTAAAAGCAACATGGGCTACATGATGCAAAGTATCTTATAAAGGTTAAGGGAATTGAATGCTAAATTAAAACTCCCCCCAAATTTTTCAGGTCTATGTGATTTCACAAGAAAATTCCATTCATTGATTTGTTTCCTTGTTTGTTTATTTTTTTTGAGCTTCCCCCAACTTTTCAAAACCCATTTATTTATTTGTTTACTTTTTTGAGCTAAACAAGTGGCACAAGCCTTTAATCCCAGCAGTTGGGAGGCAGAGGCAAGTAGATCTCTGAATACAAGGGCAGCCAGATCTACGGAGTGAGACCTTATTTCAGAAACAACAATAACAAAAACCTTTTAAATATTTATTTTGTTTTGTTTTTAAATGGAGTTTCACTAAGTTGCCCAGGCTGGCCTTGAGAAGACAATCCTCCTCCCTCAGTATCCCAACTACTCTAGACTCCAGGTTTGTTTCACTATGCTCACATTCAATAAGAATGTTTCACTACACATCTAAAAAATAATGCTAATCCTGATTAAATTACCAAGAAACATTTAAATTGGACAGAAATACCATGTCATAGGAGACTCAATTAGATTCCAGATAACAACTCTCCCCAGATTGAGACAACAGGGTTATTTTTTTTATGTACATACTCAGATCAGAATATTGTTCAGTAGACCACTTGCCTAGCAAAATACACAAATTTAGACTCCATATGAGACCTAAAAATTCCACAAGTAAAACCCAAGCAAGAACTATTAAAGATGATGTTTCTATCCTGTGTCATTCAAAGTTATAGACTAGAATATCAGCCTGGTAGCAATTATCCCTAAAGTCAAGGTGCTGACTCCATCTATTTATATACCCATTGGCATCAACCCAGTACAAAGTGGTGCATCAGCCTCTTCCTGCTTGCTCTGCCATCTGCAGCCTCCACAAGCAACCAACCACACTACCTACTGTCCACCATATAAATTTTCTTACAGTATAGTTCTTAACCTAGCCAAGGTAACCATTCTTTCAGCTTTTTCCTCCCCGATTCTCCCCCACAGAGAGACTCAGGAATGACCTGTAGGAATGAAAAGTGTTTGTCCTTGCTTCACAGAACACTTGTAGCACTTTTCCACCTGGTCACCGAAGAACATCTCGTTCTGATTAGAGGAGCTGCTCCAGCACTCAAAGAGAGTCAGATTAGCATTTGTTGGGCGGATCAGGTAGAAGATCTTCTCACCCTAAAATAAAAAAGATAGCATGCCAAAGGTTTCAAGAAAAGTCCTTCTGGAGGAAGAAATGTTCCAAAGAGCCAAATCTCTCTCCCATGTTCCATAACTATAGCAGTACACCAGACCTCTTTCCTAATTTTTGTATCTTTTTTAAAATCCACTACTGAAATTTTCTTCAATTTTTACAAAACAACTTGAAGAAGGTATTTAAATCAAGACTAAGTTAGGAAAAATATATACCAAATGCTCATATTTTACATGTAATGCCAAATGAGAAATGGTGTCTATAGATAAGATCAATACTACTAGTCCTAGAATTTACGGCCACGTTACTGATGAGAAGAAAATTGAATCTGTCCTTAAATGTCAGTTACACAGCATTCCTTCTCATACCTGTAATCAAAAGTATTAAGCTTAAAAGTTCAGTAACTGCCCAAGGACTTTTAGAAGATTATTTTTCATTAAATGGATTATCTACTGGAAGAATATTTTATTTCTTGTGTTTTACTTGGATAATCATCTGATAGACAATTTAGTGAAAAAGAACTATATCCTAGCATAAGGGTAACTCTGGTAGGTTAGATAATATATTATATATATATAAACATAGAAAAGTATAATATGCATTACAAAACTAGGTATGTGTACTATACAACTGGAGAAAACAGCCTTTATAGATTAGCCAATAATAGTATTATATCGATTTCCTGATTTTGATAACTGTCCTATATCTACTTAAGAGAATACCTTTATTCTTAAGAACTATATAATGAATTATTAGAGTAGAGACACTATAACAAGAACTAGTCTCAAATATCTCAGGAAAAAAACACATACTTTATTTTGCTTTGAAGAAAGAAAACTAAAGCATTTGTGAATCTGCCTGAACACATAGGAAACCATCCCATCAGTCTTGCATTTTTCTAAATGAAAATATTAAAGCATGCATTTGTGTGGCATCATTTTCATTTACATGCTCCAATTCTTCACAATAAAACAATGAAAACAACTAATTGAAGATACATGATCATTTTGCACAATAAACATAAAGCAAGTTTTCTGTTCCTTTCCCACCACTTGATAAGGCAACTAAACAGAATAAACAGTAGCAAAAAGAATCAAAATTTAAAAAAAAATTTCCAACTGCAAAAATCCTTTATGGCCACCGTAATTACAAAACCATAACACAACCACTAAAAAGAAAATCATAGGAATTATTACTTTGAAAGGAATTCTAATATGTCTTTTATCTGTGGTGGCAATTAAGTGACTATAAATGTCAAAATTCACATACATATAAATAAATTCTATGGTATATATATTAAAGTTTGGGGAAGGGAAAATATCAAAAATTTCTACAATAAATATAGACATTTTCATATATACTGGTAGAACAGAAATATTAGAAATTTCTAATTAGAAATAATAGGAATTAGTTCATTTAAGAAGGTAATGGTTGGAAATATCTTAAGGAATCCAGTGTAACTCAAAAACCTACTTCTGCAATGCTAGAAATGCATAGAAAGCAGGGCCTTGCATATGTAAAATAAGTACTACACCATTGTGTTACATGCCCAGACTCAAAGAAGTACTGTTTTAGTGCTGGGGTGCAGCCTAGGGCCTTCTTTTTTTGTTTATTTATTGGTTGGTTTCTTTGAGACAGGGTTTCTCTATGTAACAGCTCTCTCTGGTTGTCCTAGAACTCATGGAGATGAGACTGGCCTCTAACTCACAGAAATCCTGCCAGCCTCTCCCTCCCAAGTACTGGGATTAAAGGTGTGCACCACTATCACCTGGTTTAGGCCCTCTTCCACATGCCTCCCTCCCCATGTATATTTTTGTTCTTTGTTTTAGTTTGAATTTTTTGAAACAGTGTCTCATGCTTTAGCTCAAGCAGATCTGAAACTTACCATGTAGCTCAGGCTAATGTCTAACTCACGGCAATCTTCTCGTCTCAATTTTCCAAGTGTCATAATTATAGACAAAAGCCACCATGTCAACCTTCAAAAATGTTTTTGCTTAAGCATCCAAATTAGAAGCCAAGTAAGAAACTTTGAGTTATGTCAAGGTGTTACCCAAATTTAGAGATGAAAGGAAATATGTCTGGCAGCCTCCAGAAGTCATACTCTATTCATTCCTACCTTAAGCACGTGGTACCAGACTGAGGTACCACCAAAGTCGATGTGGAAATCTGTATAGCTATCCCGCACACTCATGAGGCAGTACTTCTGTACATTGGGTCTCTCAAAGACACATTCCTCCGGCCACAAGTTCTCTACCCATGACAACTTGCGAACAATCTTGGGTGTTTCCACGAGGTTTGAAAGCCTAGTAAAGAAGGTGAAAAGACATGTAAACTGATGGAAAATTTAAAGTTTAAACCTGAATAAATAAAATACCCTGGTCAGATAAGACAAATAAAGAAAATCATTTTCTCCACAGAACCCAAAGGTTTGATCAGTAGACTTTTAAAAATATATTTATTTTTATTTTAATGTGCATTGATGTTTTGTCTACATGTATGTCTGTATGAGGTGTCAGATCCCCTAGAACTAGGGTTATAGACAGTTGTGAGCTGCCATGTGGATGCTGGAAATTGAAACTGTGTCCTCTGGAAGAGCATCCAGAGTTCTTAACTATTAAGCCATCTCTCTACCCGTCCGATCAGTAGTGTTATTCCACTCAGCTTCCAAAGTCCTCAATCCTAGCTCCAAATCCTTCCCCAGTAGAAAGTGGTCATTTCTACTACTAAATTGTTATGCCTATCACTTCACTTCCTGTCTACTCACTCAGCATGCAGTTAGTTTATAAGAGTTGTTTTATTCCTACCCTGACATCTTCTTTATGAAAAACCCTTATATTACCAAAACCTCCTAGAACTTAGTTCCACAAATCTGGCTGTTTTTAATCCCATATAAACTCACAAATCTTTTTTAACATTACAGTCTCCTCTTTGTTTTGACCATTAGGAAATTCAATGGAAATTCTGCAGTCCATCTTTACCAACTATTTAAACTAAGAATTATACATTCATGTGGATAGCACCTATCTATATGCATCCTAGCCCCCCACATTTATTTTGTTTGTTCCAATTTTCTTTTTTCCCTTTTCTGCATGTCTCAAAGCTATCTCAAGGTTTTCTGGATGAAGTGATATATAAAGCAACTATAGCTTTTAAATAAATATACGTTCTTTAATCTTAAAAGCAAAAACAAGGATTTTAATATTATGATTGTTACCATTGTGGAAAACTGAAAAGTACACAGGACCTTACTGTACACTGATTTTGCATCTTCTTGCAAACCTAACTTTTTATTAATTATTTCAAACCTTAAATGCTAATAAACAACAATCAGTAAGTTTGTGTTATAACAAAAATATATGTTATGATTTCTTGGTATTCACCACAGTTCTAAATACATAACTCTAGATAGAATATTTTAAAAATTATAACCTTTCACTTTTAAACATAGCCAACATCCATTTTTTAAAAAAACTACTTATGCTTAATTTTTAAATTTTTAGAATCTACTTCCAGAGACTGAGGACTTATCTATCCAGTTAGGACAGTTATGAAGTAAAAATATAAATACTAGGAAAAGTTCAAAGAAAGATACCCTAGAATGAGGAGACAAATTAAGTAAAACAGACACTGTACAATCTACTTAATGTTAGAAATTAGAGAAGAGCCAGATGGTGGTGGTGCCTTTTATTCCAGCACTTGGGAGACAGACAAAGGCGGATCTCTGTGAGTTTGAGGCCAGCCTGGTCTACAAAGAGAGTTCCAGGACAGCCAGGGCTACACAGAGAAATCATGTCTCAAAAACCAAGAAAAAAGAAAAGGAAGAAACTGGAGAAGAAATTGGCTAAATTATAAAGTTGAATTGATATTCTACAAAGTACACACCACCTCCCCACTCAAAAGGAAGAAACCAGTAGAAGAAAACAATCCAATATATAAATTCAAGCATACCTACAAGTTTTAGAACATCTTAGGCTTTTTTGTTACTTTTCCCTCCTACCTGGTATCAGAGAATTCCAAACTAATGACATTGAGGACTTTTTCCCTCTTTCCACTGTAATAATATTTCACAAAATCGCCGAGTTTCATCTTGCAGTCGGCCTGGCGGGCCACATCGATCACATCAATTTCTTTGTCAGAACCTGAAGTAAAGAAATGAGTTCTGTACCAAGTGATCTCAGGGACAAAAATATTCTTGTCCTCTCACCAGCACCTAGAATGGCCTTATGCTCAGGAATTCTGTCTTCAGACATGTGTTTGAGGCAGGGAGTAAGAATCTATCATACCCTCTCAAGATATGAGTGGAGGCCTGTTAAGACTCTGATGCTACCTGATGGAGACTCTCCTCATATAGTCTATCTGCTATGGGTCTGCTTCTTTATTTCTTCTCTTCCACTCTCCCCACAAATTTATGCTCCAGTAATAAATAGTATGTAAGAATATGTGTCGGAGAAAACGTGATTCCCTGAAATTTATCAGGTTAAAAAAAAGAGGGAGATCAATTTAATTTTGTGTGGCCTAATAAGAGAATTAATAAAAACAAATACAGTCATCAACTACACACATATACACAAACATACACACACACACAAATTAGGAAGGAAAAGAGACTAGTATTATTTTGTCTCTTTGCCTTGCCAAAGAATGACTTTGGAAAGGCACTTCACATCACATTCCCAAAATGGCTAGAAAACAAATATAGAAAGGTGGATTAGAGAAGTGACTCTAGTCTTGTTTCTGTTTTGTTTGAGATAGGGTCTCTCCATGTAGCCTTGACTATCCTGGAACTCACTATAGGCTGGCCTCAAATTCCCAAAGATCTGACTGCCTCTGCTTTCCAAGTGCTGGATTAAAGGTAGTGTACACCACCATGCCAAATCTTGACTCAAGTCTTGATGGAAATAGGTAAAATCACAATTAAAAGGGTCTATGGTGTCTTACCAACATAGTGTTCCACATCTCTCACAGTGAATGATGGAGAGGGTAGCGTCATCCCCAACCCATCCTTCTTCAAGACGAGGATAGGCACACTGAAACTGTTTTCTTCTAAGAATTCCACCGTCAGCTGACTTCCAGTGGGTTTCAGAATCACTTCATCTGAGCTGTGTGGGTCACAGGAGAGAAATCCTGACTTTGAGATTTTGTTCACTAAAGGCCTTAATGGCCTGTCACTCAAGGGGTATAGCCTTCTGAAGAAGTCTTATATAGGTTAACAATTAATGGTATAAACATCAAATGCCAGGAAAAAAATGGTCTCTCCAAAGCAGAAGACAAGGTTACTGACTAAGATAGGAATATATGGTAAACAGACTGCTTTTCTCTGGATAACAAAGAAAAATAGTCAATAGCCTACCCAAGAAATAATATATCTAACAATTTTGACTCATTTGTTCTAACCCAGAATAGCAACATCCAATTTAAAATGTTAGTGAAGAGAATAAAGAATGAGTTTTTAAAAAAACAATATATAACTACTTTCTCAATACATGTACAAATAAAATGGGAATTCATTTTAAAATTTTTCATACAATATATTTTGATCATATTCTTTCCACTCCCTCAATTTCTAGTCATGGTGGAGAAAACATAGTTGAGATGAAGATAATAGATTAGTACCAGAACATTTGCTTAGCTTGCATTGGGTCTATGATTTCAATCTCCAGAAAAAAACAGAAAATGGAAAAAAAAATAGACTATGAAGAAAAGGAAAACACGTTGTATTGAAACAAATCTGTTCCAGATTTTATGTAATTCAGATGGCCCAAAAAATTCAACTACAAAAAGTATATCCATAAAAGTACTAGAGAAAAAAATTTAAAAGATCCATTAATAAAATGGCTAATAAATTGATCTGCATTTAAGAACTAAAATTGTCTGCAAAGAAAACTGTTAAAAATCAGTTTTCTCCAATGGAGTCTCACTGGGTATGTTAACCGCACTTAAGGGTAGGCTCCATGCCCAGCAGTAGATAACCAACACCAAATAAATTCAAAGGTATTTTTTGTAGACTTTTTGTTTCCTATTGCTTGTTAGGGTTTTCTTTCTTTCTTTCCTTCTTTCTTTTTGGTCTTGTCTTTTGTTGACTTAATGTTTTGTGGAGAGAGAGGGAGGGAGGGAGAGAGAGACAGAATGTATGTTTTTTGTGGGGTTGATTGTTTTTACATTGTATGTTTATTTTCTAAAGAGAGAGAAAAGAAAGGGTGCATAGTTGAGTGGGTGGGGAAGATCTATCTGGGAGGAGTTGGGAGAGGGAAAAACATGATCAGAATATGTTGCATAAAAATTTTTATCAATAAAAATATGGGAAATGCTTTAGAAAAAAAGGAAAACTGTCAATAAAGAGGACTGATAAATAGCTGGACAGTGGTGGCGCATCCCTTTGATCCCAGCACTCAGGAAGCAAAGAAGGGCTGATCTCTTTGAGTATGAGGTCAGCCTGGTCTACAAAGTGAGTTCCAGGACAACCAGAGCAATAGAAACAAACTCTGTCTCAAATAGCCAAAACAAAAAAGGGCTCATAAATGTACAAAAAATAACCTCTTTCATAATTAAACTGATAAAAGTTAAAAAAGATTTCACTATATTTTGATTAGAACAAAAAGCTTAATAGTAAAAAAAAAAATTGGCCAGATATAGTAAAATCAGAGCCTTGATAAAAGTAACTATAAAATTGTACAATTGTTATGCAAATAATTAGCTACAGATTCTTAAAGCACATCCTTTTGACCTAACAATTTCACTTTTACACAGTTAAATCTACAACTGTACTTGTCACCTATGCAAAAACTTAAGTACAGAGATATTCACTGAGGCTTCAAATATAGGTCAGTAGCAGGGTACTTGCCTAACATGCATAAGGCCTAGGTTCAACTCTCATCACTGAAAACATAAGTTTCCTTAATAACAGCAAAATACTGGAATCAATTTAAATGGTCATCAATAGACTGGTTAAATAAAATGTCCCTCCATTCAGTGAAATACTGAATGATCATGAATGGGAATAAAGAATATCTGTACATGATTTATGCATTGATTTCCAAGACACATAATTTGGGTTTAAAAAACAAAAGTAACATACTGCTTCCATCTGTTTCAAAAAATAAAGAAGGACACACAAACATATATGTGGATACAAGGACTCTTTAGGAAAGAATGTAAAAGAAATTAGCTGACATAGGTAGAAGAAAGGATCTGAGGGTTCTGAGGTAGAAAGGGGACTTATAGCTCTAAAATAATTTTTAAACCAATGAGTTGGATAAATAATATAAATAACACTTGAAGTACAGGAAACCTGAAAACAGTGCAATAAATTTAAAAACCACACAACATTTATTTGTTAATTTTCAACTCATTATTTTTGTTCAATTCATAAAGTACTTAATTTGCTTTTAATAAATCCAGCCAGGTTAATTGAAAGAAAAAAGAAAATATTTTTTTGATGAAAAAGAAATACTTGAGAGTAGAATTTCTTTTTAGTTTTCAAGTTTCCTCTCCTCTATGAGAGATTTAAATTTGCTGATCATTAAAAATTCTTCCAGCTATTAAATGTAAGACTGTTATGAATATGGACGAGGAAAGGGGGAGGGCAAAAGAAAGGGTCAGTCATAGAATAGGTGACTATGGTCAAAGTGCATTTTATAACATATATGGAAATTTCATAATGAAATGCATTACTTTGCATAATTAACATACACAAGAAAAAACAAAAAGAATTCTTCCAATTCTAGCATTCCTCAGATGCTTATAAATTGACTAAGACATTGCTTCCCAATTACTGAAGATTTTTGTAAATAGGCCATAATGTACTCTAAACATCAAATGAAAGTCTGACTACTGTTACTTAGAAACTGACCAAAACAGAAGTTCCCACCCTAGGAGATTTTGCAGTGCCCAGAAGATATTCAGATGTGAAGGAAGCACAGTCAGTGGTAAAGCTGAAGAGAAGTATGTTCGGCTTCCCATAGCCTGATGCTTAACATTTCTTTGGAAAAGAGTCCTCACCTGTCAAAAGTCCTACCCCGAAGTTCTCGAATAAACATAGAGCTCCCAGTCTTCACTGGTTTCCCTTTATGAGAATCATGCCCTTTGGAGGATCCACGGCGTTTTTTCACTAAACCAAAAAAGACATTGGTCATAAGTTAGAAAGGCCAGGAGGTAAGATTGCAAGAACAAAGGCCTCAATAATCAATAGGTTCTTATTTTCTAATCTGAAACCCACGAGGCATCTAGAGTTAAAGAGACTCTCTAATACTCAAAAAAGTTCCTGGTGAAGAGTGTGCTTCCTCTAGGCAGTTGCTAAATAGGAAAGGAGATAAAAATATGCACTTCTGCCCTCTCAGTGTAATAGCTGTAGGCTTGCTGGACTTGCATAATTTTTTGCTGTTTCCTAAGGAAGACATTTCGGAGGCACTTAGGCAAACACAATTTGCACAAAGGCAAAAGCTCTCCAAATCTACCTTTGATTTGTTTCTCCCCTTGATCACTTCCTGATGAAAACCATAAATCTACTTACTAATGGAGGGGCCATGTAAGACCTCACAATTAGGGCAATGGTATAGGTCGATATCAGCAGCTTTCTCCTCCTCAACACCAACACAACTGGAAAAGAAAAAAAATAGCTAAGGTTTATAAGATTTTACTTTTAAATGTTCTAGAACAATGAGTACTGTATGGTACATGTAGCTATTTATATTTATTAAAATTAAGTAAAATTGGGGGTGGACAGATGGCTCAGCAGTAAAGAGCACTGTTTGCTCTTCCAAGACTTGGGTTTGATTTGTAGCACTCAGATGGTGACCCACAGTCCTCTCTGATTCAAGTTCCAGAGGATCTGATTGCCTTTTCTGACCTCCACCAGCACCAGGTACATGGTGAACAGACAGACATACATATGTGAGCAAACCACTCATACACATTTTTTTTCAAAGTAAAAGATTTTACAGTGTTAAGTAAAATTAAATGTAGTTCCTCTATCACCTAGCTATATTTCACCAGCCACATGCAATTAGTGCTACCATGCTATGCAGATTACAAAACATTTCATTAATGAAAATTGTACTGGTTTAAAACAATGATGACAAAATGTCACTAAAACTTCATTATGGCTGGGCAGAGGTAGCACGCACCTTTAATTCCAGAACAGGGAGGCACAGGTAGGCAGATCTCTGAGTTGGAGGCCAGTCTGATCTACAAAGCAAGTTCCAAGACAGCCAGAGCTGTTACATAGAGAAATTTTGCTTTCAAAAACAAAAAAACTTCATTAGGATTCATAATGGTCAAAGCTGAAAGAAATAAGTAATTTTAAATGTTCCAAATGGGCATTTAAAAGGCAAAAAGGGCCCAATGTTCTAGTCCACATTTCTAATTCCAGCATTCTCACATTCTGGAGTCAGAGGCAGGAGGATTATCAAGTGTTTCTTGGTACCCTCAAGTATTAGACCAGCATGGGCTATATAGGGGAAATAGTAAAACATGTCTCAAAACATTAAAAAACAGGTCTTATTTTAATGACACTTATTTTGCTTTCCACATCAAAATTCATTCATATTCTCTCTGTCACTGTCTCTCTCTAAGACAGGGTTGTACTGGCTGTCCTAGAACTTACTCTGTAGACCAGGCTAACCTTGAACTCAGAAGTCTGTGGCATGAATAAAGGAAACTCAGGGCCAAACCTCTGAGAAAGGCGGAGATATCAGAAAAGAGACACCACAGTCAGATCTCACCCAGCTGTTTTCCAGCTTCCTCAGCCTCACTCCTCCTGGCTTCCTCTGTCTTTCTATGCCTGCCTTAAATACTTTCTTCACTCAGTTAAGGCATGGCCCCACCATTGCCTGCCTGGGAGCCTGGAACTCCTTCTGTAAACTAAAATGACCTCAAACTCAGATTGGATTGAGGGCATAGGTCACCACTCCTGGGATATTCTCTGTGCTGGGATTAAAGGTGTGAGTTACCACTGTCTAATCCTCCTAGACTGACTATAGGTAGATCCTTCTGATATCTCCACTGTTTTTATTGTATTTGAAAATATCCCCACAGAGATCCACCTGCCTCTGCTCCTTTAGTACTTGGATTAAAGGCATGACCCAAAAACTATTACAAAGTGAAACACAAACTTAGAACTTTGTTAGATGTTTTATTAGATAAAATTACTTTTTGCCAAATCCAGATATTGACCCTCACTAGCCTAACCCTTTTTGTTGTTTTAACCCTTCAAGAAACACTTTCCAGGCTTGGTGGCACATGCATTCTGGGGTGGTTTGAATAAGAATGCCCCCCATCGGCTCATATGTTTAGATACTTGTTCCCCAGGTGATGGAACTATAAGAATGGGGTGTGACCTTGTCTTTCAGAGGTGTATCAGTAGGGGACACAGACTCCTAACATCCCCAGTGTACTCTAACTCCTGTTTAAGATTCAAGATGTGAGTTCTCAGCTATTTCTGCTGCCATGCCTTCTCTCCGCCATCATTGATACTAATCCTCTGGAACTGTAAGGCCAATTCAATGCTTTCTTTTATAAGTTGCTTTGGTCATGGTATTTTACCAGAGCAATAGAAAAGAAACTAATATACCAGTAAACTCAGAACTTCAGAGATGGAAGCATGGGGATCAGGAGGCCAGCTTTGGCTAGATGAAACCCGTTTAAAAACAAAATACAAAAAAAAAAAAAAAAAAAAAAAGAATCCTTTACTTTCCAAGTTTAACCAAATATGGGTTTTCTACAAGGAAAGTATTTTTCCTATAATAGTACCACGCGAAGCGTAACCCATAGTGCAATGCTGATCTGTGAACTGATGATTACAGATCTACATTAAGTAGAGAAAATGAGAACAGGTATCACTTCTCAGCAATCTGGCAGGATATTTTAATGGCCATTGAATATAATAATGAAAAACTAAGTTTTGTTATATTGCTTTTTGTTCACTTTTTTCTAGTCATTCTTTTTTATTTTATAAAATCTGTTCATTATAGACTGAAAATAAAGGAAACTATGTCCTGGTTCTTCACCATAGTGTCTAAGTAGCACACTGTATTAGGAATTCTATCAGATGGAAGCCTAAGGGAAGTTTAGTAGTACGATCCTTGTAACTCTGCAGTGAGAATTTGAGATTATCTCTACTCTTGCCCCTTAGTTTCTTTGCCTGGTGCCATGAACAAAAACTTAAGGACAGAGTGTTTATTTTAGCTCATAGCTCATAATTTAATAAGTACATTTCAGTAGGAAAGTCAAGGCAGCAGGTACTTGAAATATCTGGTCACATTGAATCCACAGTCAGAAAGAAGAAAGTAATGAATGTCTGCTGCTGCTCAGCCCCTTTTCTGATTACACAATCCAGAAAAGTGCCACTCACAGTGGGTGGGTCTTCCCACCTCAATTAAAATACTATCAAGGTAATTTCTCATAGGCATGCTCCAAGGCCCAACTCCCAGTGATTCTAGACTCTGTAAAGTAACTGACAGTAACTGACATTAACATCAGGCCTTGTGTGAGATGATGACTCATTCCTCTTTGAGTTTCACACCAGTCATACCATTTCCAGTTACTCTTCTCCCCAACACATCTCTTCACTCATCGAAGAACCTGTTAACAGAATTTTCTCCATCCCAGGTCTTTTCAATATTCTACCTGATATCAGTATTAACATGGGGACCCAACTTCCTGGGTTCACTCTGCTTTGATCTTTTCTTCAGATAGTTACTTCCACTCTCATTTCAGCTACTCGCATGACGATCCCCCAGACTTTGTCCAGCAATTGTTTCACTCTTGGAATATGAAATACATACATCATTTCTTTGACCATTCGTATATCCATCCAGCTATCACTACACCTGTTCTTTGCTCTCAAAAACCCTAGCTGCTCCTACTTTTCACCCATTCTTTATTTAATTTGCTGTTGTTTGAGATAAGGTCTCATTGAGCAGTCCAGACCTGGGCCTGAAACTCAGAGATCTGTTTCTGCCTCCTGGCACCAGGATTAAAGGCGTGTTACCACACCCAGTGCATTCTTTTTTTAAATTTGTGCTTTGTTTTCAGACAAGATCTTACTATGTAGTATAGGTTGACCTTGAACTCATAATCCTTAGAGCTCAGCCTCCTGAATAATGGGATTATAGGAAAGCACTGGGATTACAGGCCTATGGAACCAAACCCCTGCCAAAGTCACCTATTCTTGACTTTAACCTATTTACTATATATCTTAAATTCCAGCATTCTTCACTTACCCTATAATCCTTCATCATAGTTACAAACCTATCCCTAGCTTAATCCCACTATCTAACACTAGATTACTGGGTGTGCTGGGGAAAAAATAATCAGCCATTGGATTGGAGGCAAAATAAACTCACTGTCTAAAATATTTTGATTATATTGCTTGATAATCCCTCTACAATTTCCTACTTAGCTCTTTCCACAATCTACAGTAAGTAAACAGTAAATTTCAAACCTTTGATCCCACTATCTCTCCCTGATTTACTTCCTTCTTGTGGAATGATCAGAAATGATCAGAGAAGAACTAATTTGACTCCCCAGTACCAACTCTACTTCCTTTGCCCATCTTTTCTTCCTATTAAAAGGAAAGTGCTATCTTTCCTTCATCCTAAAATCAGTGCTTGCTAAGTCACATACTTTTTTTTTTTACTTTCTCAATTAATTGTCCTTTCCTTCTAAAGTATCTTCAATTTGTTAACTTATTTCTTTCTCTTCCATATTTACAGTACAATTCAAACAAGCAACTGACCTTAACAAATAAAACCCCTCATTGTTCTACTTTTCTGTCACCCCTTATCTGCCCCTCTTTGACAGTTCAAACCCAAACATAGTTCTACATTTACATAGCTCAACATGACCGACTTTTTGAATAGGTAATAGTTAAACATGGTACAAAACTCAAAAGATCAGGTCTATTTTCTAATTCTTTAACTATCAGTTGTGTTCTTCTGTCATTTTTATTATTGCTGCCCTAATTCAGGCTGTTATGATCTCTAACTAGAATTATTTGAGGCTCATCCAACTAGATTCCAAGACTCCGTCTCCACACAAAATGATTCAACATACTAAAATAATTTTTAAAAACAAGTGTGGGTTAGAGAGATGGCTCAGCAATTAAGAGTGCTTACTGCTTTTGCAAAGGATCCAGAAACTCCAGTTCCAGGAGATCCAACACCCTCTTCTGACCTCCTTAGGCTGCTTCACACAAATGGTGTACATACATACTCAGGCACGCAAAAACACATAAAATCAAGTAATTAAATAAAAACACAAATGTGATCTTATTATCTCATACCTAAAACCCCTCAAAAGCTCCCTGTTTTTCTTTTTTTAACTTTTAACAATTTTATGTATATAAGCATGTGTTGAAAGCTGCCTTTGGAGACCAGAAGAGGGGGCTGGAAGCCATGGAAGTTACCATGGTGTGGTGATTTGAAATCACATTCCTAAGCATCTGGATACTTAGTCCACAGCTGGTTTGGGAAGGGTTTGGAGGCATGGTCTAGCTAGAGAAAGTATGTCACAGGGGGAGAGCTCTGAGGTTTAAAAAGCCATGTGTTTTCTCTGCTTGCTGCTGTTCCTGATGCCTGGCCATGAGTGGTACTTTCTTCCATGCCTTTCTATCATGATGGTAATGGACTCTTATTCCTCCAGAACCATAAACCCCAAATCAATCTTTTCTTCTATAAGTTGCTTCAGTCATCATGTTTTACCACAGAAATAGAAAAATAAGTAATACACATAAGTTACAGTTGTTATTGTTATTTGTTTTGTGGGTGGGAACTGACCCCAGGGCCACACATGCTAGGCAAGTACTCTGTCCCTTAGTTAAAACTCTAGCTATTTCTACTTTTGAGATAGAGTCTTTGAGATAGAGTCTCAAACCCCGAATAGTGGTGCATGTCTGTAATCCCATCACTTTGTGGGGGTGAAAGCAGGATCTGTGGTTGGTATATAAAATGAATAAAAATGTCTTAAATAAAAATAATTTACATATCAAATTTATTTCCCAGAAATAAAGTAACAATAAAGATTTTTTAATGCAAAAAAGGGATAAAGGCAGCTGAATTGCTGTGAGTTCAAGGCCAGGCTGGTCTCTACATACTGAGTTCCAGAAAAGCCACAGCTACATATAGTGAGACTCTGTCTCAAAACAAAGAAACAAAAATACTATTTGAGATAGGGGCTCACTAAAGTGTCTTGGTGATTCTCCTGCCTCAGCTTTCTAAGTAGCTATAATAACTGTCTTAGTTAGGGTTTCTCTTGCTGTAATGAAACACCATGAACAAAATGCAAGTTGGGGAGGAAAGAGTTTATTTTTGGCTTACATTTCCACATTGCTGTTTATTACTGAAAGAAGTCAGGACAGGAACTCAAACAGGGCATGAACCTGGAGGCAGGAGCTGATGCAGAGGCCATGGAGGGTGCTGCTTACTGACTTGCTCCACATGGCTTGCTTAGCCTGCTTTCTTTTAGAGCCCAGGATAAGCACAGAGATGGTGTCACCTGACTATGGGATGGGCCTTTTCCCATTGATCACTACTTGAGAAAATGCTTTACACCTAGACCTCATGAAAGCATTTCCTCAATTGAGGCTCCTTCCTTTCTGATGACTCTAGCTTGTGTCAAGTTGACTCACAAAAACAACCACCACAGGGCAGTGGCAGACCTAGGCTTGTCAATATGAGATTTTTCTTTATTTTTTTTCTGTCACACTCTCCTGGGGGTGACGGTACAACACTCAGTACATAGAGATCATGCTCTGGACCCTGAATTTCTCCACATCTCCCAAGGTCCCAAGCAATTAGCCAGGAACCCACTCAGGGAGGAAAGAAGAAAGAGGTAGAATCATAGAACTCAAGGTTCTAAGTTCTCAGAATCCCACTGATGTCACATATAAATATTCAAAGTAAAATATACTAAGACTTTTGGGAAAACAGAAGCAGTGAATGCATTTAACCTCAACTGTGGAGCTCCATGTGACAACAGCATTCACATGCTCACAAAGCCACTCAATCTAAAAAAGTGATGGGTATGTGGGTTAGAGATTGAACACTTTTAACAGGAGTGAGACCGTAAGTGTTTGATGTCTAGCACCACAAAAGTGAGCAAAAGAATAAAAAGCCAGCTGGATTCTTAGTGAAGGCCCATGATGCTCTCTACTGTTCTTCCTCTTCTCTACTACTGACACTCCCCCCAAATACTACCTATTTCAGCTCTACCTATGCTGACCTACAACAAATGTTCATTTACTTGCCATTTGTGTTTACCACATTTATCATACAGAAATTCTGGTATTCACCAAAAGTCCTCAGCTCTTCTATCTCCCAGTATATAGCTAGAATGGGGTAGTTAGAAGAAACAAATATTTCAAGAACACAAAAATCAGGCACTTTACTGCTTTATTCAGGGCTATGGAACCAAGTGGGATCCAAAGAACAGAGGTACCAGAACAGTGGCAAGTTTTCCTCAAGATTCTATCTGGTTTCCTATCTACTTAGCCTCTGCTCTCTGAGGATGCTGAAGGAGCCAAGTCTTGTCACCAATCTATATCTTGGATAACCAGTATCTTCACTGATAAATGACAAAGGGAAAGAACATACTTTATTTTCCTTCATTCAAAAATTACAGTCAAATTTTGTTTCTTGCAACAATCTTTTATCAGATAGAACACAATCTACAAAAACTCAAGCAAAGGCACCCTTAGTTCCCACCAGTGGCTCCACTGCCTCCATGCCCAAAGGACTTGGAGTAGTGCAAAAGAAACTAAACAACCTCCATATACCTGAAAGATTTCTGCTTTGTCTGTTTACTACATGCCACATGAGCTTGTCATTTAAAATACTTCACTGAATTTCAGAATAATTTGATGTTATAGACAAAACACATCATTCTCTGTATCTCTTATGAGCTTCTCAGTCACTGTCTCATTATTCTACTCCCATTTATATTAAAACTCTTCAAAATGAAGTCATTCATGATCTCTTTCTTTCTAAGTCCCAATCCGATCTATCAGTAAATCTTGTATAGTCAAAATAAAACCACTTATCAACACAGAGTCTGGTCTAAGTCACCAATTTCTAACTAGACTAGTATTTCTCAAGGGTTTGTTGTTGTTGTTTTGTTTTTTGAGACAGGATTTCATGTACCCCAGGCTGGCCTAGAACTCAGTAAGTAAGGATGACCATACATTTCTGATCCTCTCGTTCCTACAACCTGATTGTTGGGATTACAGACACATATAACCATGCCAGGTTTATCCAATGCTGGGATCCAACCCTAGCTTCACAAATGCTAGGCTAGCTCTACCAATTGAGTTACATACCCAACTCATGTTTATCAATTTTTAGTAACATTAGAAACACCATAGGGCCTGTTAAAGAGAAAGTTTTACTCTTCACTAATGAAAAAAATATATATATTGTCTACAAGAAGTGAAAAATGTATAGAGACATATTCAAACATATGACAGAGAAAACAATATGGAATTATAAAACAGGTATAAGTAATCCACAGAAAGATAAGAGAGTATAAATAGAGGCATACAGATCAGAGGAAAGGCTAAGGATACAGTTCAATTGGTAGCATGTTTTCCTAGCACACACAAAGCCCTGGGTTCCATACCCAGCATTGAATAAAACCAGGTACATTATCTCAGGCTTGTAATCACAGAACTGTCAAGTGGTGGCAGGTGAATCAGGAGTTCAAGATCACCCTCAACTACATACACAAGTTTGAGGTCAGTTGAGCTACATAAGACCGTCTCTCAAAAACCAAAACAAGGGCTGACAAGATGATTCAGCAGATAAAAGTGTTTGTCTCAAAAGCCTGATGACCTGAGTTCAGTCCCTAGAATTTATGCAGAGGTAGAAGAATCAACTCTACAAAGTTATTCTCTAACCTCAACATGCATGCCTCCCTGCCCCAACAAACTTACAACATAATCAATACACACTCTCTCCCTCTCCCTCCCTCCAACCTCCCCCCCCCCTCTCTCTCTCTCTCTCTCACACACACACACACACACACACACACACACACACACACACACACACACTTTAAAAACAAAGTGTAGACTGAAAGAAAAGGGATGGAGTCTGGGTGTAGTTGCTCACATTCTGGTAAGTAATCTTGTGCTTAAGTAAGCATCCTTAAATTCAATGGGCTATCAAAAAGACATAAAAGTAGAAGAAAAGAGTTGGGAAGAAGGGAATCAGTAAGAGCAAAGTGAGAGAGGATAATTGGTAATGAGTATAATCAAAATACATATGAATAGGTCTGGCTGGTGATATGGCTCAGAGGGTAAAAGCACTTGTCATTTAAGACCCAAATTCAATCCCTGGATCCCACATAAAAGAGCCAGATGCAATGATGCACATCTGTAACCCAGTACTCCTACAAGGAGATTGGAGGTGGAAACAGGATCTTTCCCAGAAGATCACAGACCTGCTGGATTGGAGTAATTGTGCAGCAGAAAGAAAGGACCTGCCTCAGAAAGGCAAAAGCAGAGAACTGATTCCTGAAAAGTTGTCCTCTGCCCTCCACACATGCTGTGGTACATGTGCAATCCCACATACTCACACACATACATGCATACATATATACCATACTAAACACATATTTTTTAAAAAGAAATGTCACCTGGGTGGTGGTGGCACATGCCTTTAATCTCAGCACCTGTGAGGCAGAGGCAGGTGGACCTCTATAAGTTCAAAGCCAGCTTGATCTACAGAGTGAGTTCCAGAAAGCCAGACTGTTACATAGAAAAACCCTGTCTCAAAAAAAGCCAAAATATATAAAAAATTAAAAATGTTGTAAGATTCTTTACTATATCAGGAAAGTTTAAACCTCATAGAGATGCAGTATTTTGAGAATTGATGTATAGTAACGATGTTATCTCATCCACCATCCAGTATCAGATGTTACTCTATAGAAGGAGAAGAAATTGATACTGCTTTAAATTTATGTTTCTCAAATGTAGGTCCCATCTACACACTGAATCAGAAACTGAGATTGAGATCTATCTTGGTTTTTTGTTTTGTTTTATTTGTTGTTGTTGTTGTTGTTGTTGCTTTTGGTTTTCCAAGACAGAGTTTCTCTGTGTAGCCTTGGGACCTGTGCTGAAACCTGTTCAGTAGACCAGGCTGGCCTCCAACTCGTATAGATCCTCCTGCCTCTACCTCCTGAGGGCTGGGATTAAAGGTGTGCACCCTCCACAACCCCCAAATTACCCACCCCAGAAGTTCTATATTTTTATCATCAAAATATCATAGTTGCCTTTCCTCACTACCACTCCAGGCAGTAACTTGCCATTATACATCATAATCCTAACTGAACTTCAAAAGTCTATCAAAGATATGAACAGATTTCTATCATTTCTAGGCATTTGTGGGCATAAAATCTGTGAGAATGGGGTGGAAATAGCTCAGTGGTGGTAAGAGAGCTAGCTTTGCAAGTTTGAGGAGCTTAGTACACAAATCTTAGCACCCAGGTAAAAGTCGGGTGTGGTGGTAATCCAAGTCCCGTGAGGGGCAAATGCAAGAAGATCACTGGAACTTGCTACCCATCAGTTCTGCTACCCACTCAAGGTTCTGTGAGAGTCAGAGTGATACAGTAAAACAAAATGTCCTCCTGTGGCCTCTATGGGCTCACAAGAATATTCATACAAACACACACATAATTGTATAATACATACATTGGGTCTGCATGATTAACTATTGTAATCAATCATGAAAACGCCACAATATTTAGTAATTTCTAGTTGAGCTAAGTAAAAACTCAGCAAGTACAGTTAGAATGGTGGGGTGATGGTAAATTGAGTAAGTAAGAACAGCCAACAAAAGCAGACTAAGCCTTAGGAATGTGATTAAAAGAGAGATCTGACCCATAAATGTAGAAACATTTCTAAGTTTAAAATTCTTAAATTTCAGGTGGGTGGTGGTTGAGTGTTAATCCAAACCCTCAAGAGGAAGAGGCAGGTGGATCTCTGTGAATTAAAAGCCACCCTGGTCTACAAAACAAGTTCCAAGACAGCCAGGACTACTACATAGAGAAACCCTATCTTGAAAACCAAAACAAAAAAGACTTGAGTTTCAGTGGCTATCCTTATAAATGTCAAATGTATACTGTATAAAGATGTTCACCATCATGTTTTCTCTTTTACTCCCAACAATCACATCAAGATACAAAAACCTGCCCCAAGTCCCCAAGTTGTATCACCTTACAATATTTGTAATAGAATACAAATAATGTAAGTGTATAAACATAAAGGGAATGACCAAGTAACTAGTGCCAAACATATACCTAACAAGGTATCAGAAACAGGTTTTAGATGACTATTTAACAACCTGGCAGATACCCACATTATAATGTTTGCTGTGGGGATAGGAAGGTATTTATGATATAATCCTAACCCATAAAAACATGTTATAAATCAAAAGACAAGAGTTAACACAACAGCAACGAAATTAACAGTAGATCGTACCCAACAGATTCACAGATGACTTTTTATTTCCTTCTATTATTTTCTACATTTTTCTATAATGGACATGTTTCATCTATACAATAAGGAAAAAATAAAAAATTTTTGCTCAGGCCTTGGACTTGCAATACCTCTTCCTCAGTCTCTGAAGTAGCTGTAATTACAGGCCTGTGTCTCAAAGCTCAGCTTAAAAAAGTCATTCTTTTAAAAATCTGAGTTGGGGCTAATGAGGTGACTCAGCAGGTGGTGCTTGTCACCTGAGTTCATTCCTGATCTCACTTGGTGGAAGGAGAAAATTGACTCCTGCAAATTGTCTTCTGACCTCCACATGTATATCATGCCGCATGTGTATACAAGCAAGCCTGTTTACACACACACACACTGTTTGCTATGAAAGCAAGAGGACCCAAGTTCAAATCTCTCAAACCAACAGAAAACTGAGTATGGCCACAAGTTACATTACCCTAGCACTAAGAAACAGACAAGTGGATTTCTGGAGCTCACTAGCTAGCTAGCCTAACCCAAACTAGGTTTAGTGTAAAAAACATAAGGTGGAGAGCAATAGAGGAACATACCTGACATCCACTTCAAGCCCCTGCATGTGCACAAATGAATGCATATACACCCCACTTATAGAACACACACTCTCACAAATCTAATTTTCAAGCTGGGGAGAAGGCTCAGTGATCAAAATGCTTACTAGACAAACATGAGGACCTCAGTTCAATCTCTAAAATATATGTCAAAAAACTTAGAGTACATATAATTCCAGTGGTGGGAAGACAGAAATGGGAAGATTCCTTGGTCAGCCAGCCTAGTCTGCTTATAAAGTGGCTAGTGGGAGACCCTATCTCAAAAAAACAAGTGGACAGCTCCTAAGCAATGAAGCCTGAGATTGACCTCTCACTTCCACATACACACACCCATGTGTCCCCACCCACATACATAAACACACACACAAGCAGAAAAATATTTTAACTTTCAGACTTGGGTATAGACAAAATAATTTATGGAATGTAAGTTATGGAGTCACACACAGAGTAAGTACTTAGGAAGCATTCATTTCTGTTCTCTGCCGTCAGATCTCTATACTGTGAGCAAAAGCCGTTTTTCCAGATACTGAACTTTATACACTGTGGGCCATAGTATAATAGTTTTTTCATGAAGACTCTTTCATTTACTCAAAAATATACTCAACATTTATTGCATGTTTATCATTGAATCAGATTTTAGAAATACTAAAAATAAAAAGTTACCTGTATTCCAAGGTAGTGACACCACATATGTATAAACGATATGATCAAAAAATTATTTTTAATAAAGATGTATATAAAGTACAATAGGAACCAAGAAGAAGGTATTTTATAGAGAAGTATTCTGTGAACTGTACAGGGATAGCAAAAGGGAATAATATGTGCAAAAAGAAAGACGCAAAAAGGAGGATAGTATGCCAGAACTGGAAGTAATTTAGCTTTGCTGGGTCATAAAGAACAAGGCTGGCATAGAGGCTCACATTTTTAATCCTCACACTTGAGAAGTAGTGGCATGTGGATCTCTATGAAGCCAAAGCCAGCCTGACTTACATTTCAAGTTCCAGACCAGCCATGCTAAGTAGTGAGACCTTGTATCTAAAAACACGGGGTGGGTATGGCAGGAAACTAGATTAACTAAGTAGATCATAAAAGGTCTATCACAGAAAAAAAAATTTTTTTACTCTGTAGGAGAACCACTGAGAGAATATTTTAAGCTGAGGAGTGACAGCTGATCAATACTGTTAAAAACAATCAGGGATATTGACTTCTTTTGGGTGTGTGTGACAATAGAAGTTAAACATGCTCATACATGCTAGGTAAGAGCTTACCACAAAGGTAAGTTATATCCCAACCTTTGCGTTATTTTCATTTTGAGACAGACAGAATCCTGCTTAGTTGCTTATGCTGGCCTTGAACTGGCTTTAAAGCTCAGGGAGGTCTTGAACATGAGATCCACTGCCCTCAGCCAGTAAATTATATAGGATTGCAAGTTAGACAGGACTTCATTCAGGAGGCTCAGACTGCAAGTCTGTGCCACCATGACTGGCTGTGAAAGATTTATTTTTTTGAGACAAGGTTTCAAGTGTCCCAAGCTGGCATGGAACTACTATGTCACTCCTAAGTAATGAGATTGCAAGTGTATGCCACCACACCCAGCTTATGTAGTGGTGGGGATTGAACTCATATCTTCCAGTGTGCTAGACAAGCATTTTATCAACTGCACTACATTCTTCAGCCATTATGAAAGAAATCTTTATTCCCACATGTCCAGAGTGAAGGAAAAGGTGTCATCCCTAAATTTGTCCCCTATTATACAAAATAACACAGCAGAACAGAAAGTAGAACTCTGTACCAGGCACATAATAAATAATCAGTAAAAATCAATTCAATGTGATCTTGGATGAACTGCATCAAGACAGTCCCAGCTTAGGTCAGAATTTTAGTAACACCAGTGCCTTTACTTTGCTTTTGAGCATAATACGACCAGTTCCTCTGAAAGTTAAGACAACTAAAAATTCTAGAATCTAATATATAGCAGAAGGGTACCATATACTGCTTTTATTAAAAACCAGTGTGCAAATATTCCCAGTAATAGGATAATATTATTTTTATTACATACATCACCCTCAGTAGAAACTTGGGTGACAGGTGCATTCATTCTGTTGTTTTACCCTGTATCTTTTAAATTTAATTTAGATGGTCCTGCAGACAGTACAGAAATAAAATATTATTCCAGTTTTTCCTCCATTAATTGAATGCATGCAAACTGTTTTACAACTATAAAAGAGGTATTGATTTGTAAGGGAGGCTCTCAGAAGCAAAAGCAACTAGTCCAAGGCCACTGATAATAAGTTGCAAAGAAATTCATGTTCTTGGACTCAGATATCTCAAAAATGCAGTACTGCCTCCTCCAAAGCCAGCATACTGAGGGAAAACAAAACAGCCAAGACACAAAACTGATAACCTTCTTTGTAGCTAGAAGGCAAGTACAAAATCAAATATGCATGCATGTGTTTTTTTAAATATATATATCATATACACATAATAAGATATAATACATATGGAGAATAGAGAAACCAGAGACCAGTGTCAGCTAGGCCCTAGTCTGAATGGAGGGCTAGAAAAACCTAGGTCTAGTAGTGGGGAACTGAAAGTAAATTGAGGGAGGGGCTAGTTTCTGAGCAGGAGTAGAAAACGGGGCTGAGAGGAGAGGTCAAGTGAATACATAGCATACCTGGCCAGTGCACCCTGACCAGCTTTGCTGGCCCTTCTTACCTGCCGTGAAACCAATCCTGGCACATGTCACACTCGATCATGAAGCGGGTCACATCATAAGGCAGTCGGCAGAGGCAATACACAGGCACCGAGGCCATCTTCATAGGGGGGTGGGTCGCTTTGCGTCGTGCCAGGTTTGAGGCTTTAAGAGGGTCAGAAGGCAGCAACAAGCGTCTTGCCTAGACGAAGGCTAGACACAAACAACACTTTTTACAAAGTGAATCCGGCCGGGGTTTCCAAATCGTCCCGTGTCCCCGCCCCCACCCCACCCCCTGGGTGCCAACCTCCAGTTCTGAAACTGGGAGTGACCAAGCTAGGACTCAACACAGCTGGTGAGAGTGCAGGAGTTAAGTGGAGAAAGTCCACCCACCCTTCAGGATTTCTTTCACTTGGAAAGAACAGAAAGAACGTTCTGCTCTCTGCCCTGCCTTCCAAACGCCTCCCCCAGCCCTCTACCTTCTTTGGCCCCTGAAGTCAGTGACAACTTCTTTCCGGGTTTCATGTAAATATCAGAAAGCTTTCGGGAAGCTGCATTAATCCCTCACTGAACCCCCTCTTCACTAGCCTCTAGCTTCCCAGGACTCTCAGCTCCCTTTATTATGACGCAAACTATGGCATAAAGGATGAGGCTGGGAAGAGGGAGGCTAGTGAAGAGACCCTCTCTAGCCCCCTAAATAGGAAGGAAGCACCAGAGATGCAGGAAAATCTCTGAAAGTCCGCACAGGTTATTCCAAAATGAACCCCAAAGCCTTTAGGAACAAGACAAACAAGAGTAGGTACCCAAGTCAAATCACAGTTCTGGGATTTCGTTCCTGGAGTTTAAATGCTCCTTTTCGTCATTCTCAGTATTATTCCTTCCCGACCAGTAAGGAGTCTCATTATGCTCCAAAATGAAATAAATTGCAATTTTGTCCTGTAGTTCAAAGCTGACAGGAACCTCATCTTACTCCTGACACTAAAAAAGGGTCCCTTCGAAGCCCGGGTAAACTGACTAGAATTTCCCTCACACCCGGGAAACTAAGCAAAGATTTTTTCCCCCCACCGCTTCCAAATGGCAGGCATTTCCTTGCAATCCCCTCAGACTGTCGAGGGCTCTGCTGTACCCCCTCAGTTGACAGAGATTGCATCTTAAAGATTATCTCGCTACAGCCCCCAAAACTTACGAGGATTCTTTCCGCCTCCCCGACTGACAGGAACCTTTTCACGCCCCAAACCTGACAAGAATGTCCTTGGTCCCAAACCCTACAGGAACCTCTTCATGTCCAAGGCTGCAGGGACTCTTCCAGACGCAGAGCTCAGCCCCAGAGGCTCGCCGGCGGCGGGGCTTGCTCCGGGGCAACACGGCGGCGTTACGCTAAGCAGAGGCTATCCGGGCAGTTCCGGCCCCAGAGGCGGCGCGCGGTGAATTCTGGGATCGCCGCCGTATCGCTGTGAACCTTGCTTGCCTTCTGCTGGAAACCTCAAGCCGCGTCACGCAGTGCCCGGAGTCCGACAGGGCTTTAGGGCAACGTTCACCACATCACTCCCCCAGTCTGGCCGGTTCCGGTCTTCTAAAGACCGAGGCCTAATCCGGGGGGGCGGGGGCGCGCCGGCCGAACTGGCAAGTGGCTTTGTCCCTGGGCGGTCAGGAGCTAGCCTTGAGCTGGTGCACTGGCCGCCGCCGGGTCTGCAATAGACTGCCGGAGAAGTCGCCAGGAGGACCGAGTAATAGTGGCAGTAACTTCAAAAGCAATCAATAAAGTTTATTCAAAATAAGGAGAAAGTTGAGGCGGGCAGGGGAGGAGAAATATGGTAAACAGCTACCATGTTGAGAGTGGCGGCATTCTGCGAGGAGGCAAGCCGACCGCCATCTTATGAGGCCCGGGCATGAGAGGTGAAGGTGGAGCCCTGAACGTCAAGCCGGCGGCTCTTGCGTGACGTCATGGGGCGTGGCGACACCTTTTGAGAAAGCGGGGCGGTGTCCAGTAAATACTAGGACGTGCTCTTCTGCTAGGTGGCCCAATTGCTGCTCGAGACCTTGAACTGATAGGCGGAGACGCCGCCATCTTAGGCGAGGCGGTAGTTTGGCTCCATTTTGAGTGGGGCCTAGGACTTAATTCTTCCCAACCCCTGGGCAAATTGGGAGTTAAAGAAAGCCGGTACCCTCCTCCTCCCTCCCTCCCTCCAAACACACACTGCTCCTCCCTAGTCTCCTCCTATGAGGGGAGGTGAATTCTGTGACTCCAAACTGCAAAACTGATAGGTGGGGCTGTGGGGCCGGGCTTCACCCTTGGAAGAGGCAGAGTGCTCCCTGCAGCTCCTGTCCACCACTTTTAGCGACCTAGGTCTTTTTCCCACGCCTGGTGTCTGGTATAATCTACACCCTCCGAGAAGAAAATCTGTGAATACCACCAAATCAAGAAACAGGTTTAGAGAAGGCAAGTTATTTGAGAGCCTGGAAATTGAAAACAGCACCTTCTAATTTCCCTCACACTGAGTTGTTAGCCGCTCTCTTCCAAAGCTCTCTTCCCGACTCTGCAAGTTCAGTTCTATAAGAAGCAAATACATACAGTTCAAGGATTTCTATACACCTGTACCAGGATTTTCTGACTGAATGCACAAGAATGCACTGGGGTTTTTTGGTTTTTGTTTTTGTTTTTTCTCAAACATTAATGAAATAGCTCTAGTTCTTTTACTGTGCTTTTCTAGAGTATCTCAATACTGTATAAAAGAAAGTGTAATGGTTTTCTTGGGGCTGGACAGGTGGCTCAGCAGTTAAGCAGTGCAGCTCCTCCTGAGGATCCGGGTTCAATTCCCAGCCCCCACATGGCAGGCAGCTAACAACTGTAACTCCAAGATCTGACATCCTCACACAGACATACAGGCAGGCAAAAAACATCAACGTACATAAAATAAAAATAATTTATTAAAAATGTTTTCTTACCAAAAGAGGAAAAAGGTGGAAAAGAGGTGTGTACAACGATTTTTCTGACTGGCCTTCAGAAATATAAGCACAAAAAGATCCTCATAAGTGAAAAATATTTTCCCCCTCTCCTTGTACACCCATTTCTCCTCTCCTCTCCATCTCGGCCTCAGTTTCTTGAGTATTTGATTCCCAGCTGGTGGAGAACTCTTAAATAAAACCTCTGAGAGGATAGGGCAGGAGAATCACAAGTTCAAGGTTAAAGGAAAGAGGAAAAGGGGGAAAAGAAGAGAAAAATAAGCTAAGAGCCTCGAAGGATACTTGCTGTTGTAAGATATAACTCAGGGCGACTAAGAGAATATATAAGATTTACTAAGGAATAGGATGTAGCTCAGTTGGTAGAATATTTGCTTAGGATACAAAAACATTCCAATATTCAATCCCCAGCACTGCATAAAACTTGGATGGTTAGCCCTTGTACTCAAAGGATCAGAATCTCCAAGTCGTCCTTAGCTATATAAGTTCCAGCCCAGCCTAGGATACATAACATCACAGCTCAGAAAAGTTTAAAACCATCATACACAAAAATAAGGTGCACAAATGCATAGAGGCATATGGGATTTAGATTAAGAGATATAATACAAAATGTAAGGATTTAGATCAAAAGATATTACAATACAAAAATGCAAAAGTTTAGACTTTATCCTTTAAAGGGTAAGAAAATACTAAAAGTTTTTTAAAAGTGTGTGTGTGTGTGTGTGTGTGTGTGTGTGTGTGTGTGTGTAAGTGTCTGAATGTGTGTATGTGAACCACATCTGTGCAGGACTATGTGAAGGTCAGAAGTGGACACTAGATCCCCTGGAACTGGAGTTATAAAAGGATATAAACTGCCATGGGCCCTGGGAATTAAACCTGGATTTTCTGCAAGAGCAGTAAGCACTCTTAACCACTGAGCCTTCTCTCTAGTAAGTGAGTCCTATTTGTCTTAGCTGAGTAATGTGCAATTTTATTGGGACCTAAAGCTTATATAGTTTGAAATGAGGGGACTAGAGGACTTCCTTAGAAAAGAATATAGACTAATAAATACTAAAGCTAATTCAAAGTTGTGCACTTAGAATACTTTTAGGAATAAATTCAGCACCTGGGTAATAACTGTGACTAGAAATGATACAAGCCCTGTGAAATACCAACTAAATTTAACCACCAAATTAACTTTTTGGTGAACCTTAAATTTTCTTTTCTTTTCTTTTCCTTATTGTTTGTTTTGTTTTGAGAAAGGGCTCTGGATGTTCTGGAATTCACTCTGTATCTCTGGCTATCCTTAAACTCACAAAGATTTGTCTGCCTCTGCCTCCAGAGTGCTGGATTAAAGGTCTAGACCACTAATGCTCATCTGAACCTCAAAATTTCTAAGATAGCTGCAAATACCCCCAGCATAAGGAAAACCATGACGGGGCTCTCTGTGGATACAAACAGCAGTTTAAATAATTGCAGGGTTTATAAAACATATTAGCATGTGACAGTATAGCAAAATGACAGTACTTGAAGCTTAAGTTTTTTAACTTTACAAAGGATCAGGAGGGGGGATAATGTTGCTCTAGACTGGAGTAAAAAGAAAAGAAGATCAAGATAGTGAGTAGGGCAAGAAAATTGTCTGGTAATCTGAATATTTGGGAGGCTGAATAGGCGGACCTTTAGGACTAATCAAAAGCTTTAGGTGAATGAGGGAAATACATATGAGTTCATTTCTGAGCTGAGTGTATGGTGGCACCACTGACTGAGCCAGGGTATATAGAAAAACAGGTTTTGTGAGGAAGAATAAAATGTAGTTTTAATTTGGAGTATGTTAAGGTGTATGTATGGAACAGTAATTCACCCAATCATCATTTTCTTCTTCCCTTCTTTTCAACCCTTCTTCCATTCTTTTATTGTTTGAGTTTGTTTGTGTTTGTTTCTTTGTGTTAAGGCAGGGTTTTATTGTACAACCATGATGGCCTCAAACTTGCTATATAGCCCAGGCTAGCTTCTAACTTATGCTCCTACCTTTCCATCAACTATTGTTGTAGGACATAGCCAACAATTCTTTATTAACCAGCACCAGGTGTTTTAATGAGTGCTGAGAATGTTAGTGAATAATAAAACATTTACTCATATTTATTGTACATCTGCTATTCTAGACACCAGGGATTCTGGAACAAATAAAACAGGTAAAACCCATGTCCTCCTGTGACTCACATTCCAGGAAGGGAAACAGACAATAGAGTCAAATAAGACAGTTTCTAATTGAAGTGAATGCTATCAGGAAAACAGGACAAGTTACAAAATAGAGAATAATTCAAAGAGAAGGGTACCATAGATAGTGTAGCCAAGGAAGGCCTCTCTGAGAATGTGATTTGTAAGTTTAGAACTGAATAAGAGCTAGCTAAGAACAAAACAAAAGTGTAAAGGCCCTAAAATGGTAATGGAGCTGGTGTGATACAGGTAAGGATTAGGGTAGAATCTGGAGACGTGAATACCATAGGTGTGCTCTTGAAGAGTGTACCATAGGATGAATAAGGTGAGGCAACATTAACAAAACAAAGAGTAAAATATGGCAAAGCCTAGGTGCTACTTAAAGGTGTGAGCAACCTGTGTGATAACAAAGAACCACAGATAACTTACAGTGGTATGCAATTCCTCTCCCCAGGAAATTTCTCTGCATTGTTCATGAGAAGTGAAAAGGGGAAACTAAAGGGTATGGTAAAAGGTCTACTTGTAAGAAGCTGAACCCAAGGCAAATCTGAGATGCTGACAAAGAGCTTCTGTCACTGCCAAAAATGGGAGTTAATCTGCTGTTGCTCTGGAATTTTGTGGTCTGGTCTATCTCAAAATATAGTATGTGATCTGAATTAGCTCTAACAGCCCAAGGTTGCTCTGGAAGTCTTCCTCCCACACAAACATGTCTACTGAACACTTCTAAACATTTAACTAGACACATAATTGAATGCATTTGATAAGACAACTACTGCTAACCTGGGCGTTCATCCATCCACTAATACCCTGATAGAGAGAATCTCATTTCTCTTTATAAAGGTATATCTAACTGTTGACATAAGAAAGTGATAAGAAATAACTGAACTACAGTATTGTAGTTACAACTTTCTGTCCTGAGGAGTTGTTGGCAGGATAGAAACTTCTGACTACCCAATATACATGAAAAGAGATGGGGGCAGAATGGGAGAAAAAAAAAAGGATAAGGTTAGAAAGATTAGTCTGTTTCAAAATGGACTTAAAACATGGTAAATACAAAAAAGCAAATAGCAACATTATCTGAGAATTACTTTGTGATTAACACTGTTCTGAATGTAGATTTGCATATTGCCCAGTGGGGTAGCACTGTCCTGTAACTCCAGCTTCTCAGGAGGCTGATGAAGGAGACTGAACATTTAAGGGCCTACCTTATTCTTAGAAAAGACATTGTTTTTGGAAATGCCTTGTTTATAATCTGTTTTATATGACCTTGCCTTCCACAGTTGCAACATTTGATATTTTGATTTTTCTTTAAACCTCTAGAAATAACCTCTCTTACCCAATTATCATCATAGTTATAAGATTACATATTAATCATATCACAACTTCAATCCTCAAAGGGTGTTGACCTTACCTTTAATGGCCTAATTATCTTTTTACATTGTGAGTTTACATTATCAAAAGCTTGAGATTCAATTATTTTTTATCTAGCTTCCCAATCTGGTACCATTCCATTTACCATTGAAGTCAATCTGTGTAAATAAAAAAAAAATGTAAAGGTTTCTTTTGGCCCTTGAATCATTTTTGTAAAAGATTTGATTTTCCTTCCTTTTTCTTCAAATCTATCCCAAGCATTTAAGGCTGCCATTCAGCATAAATCCAGGGTACGATTATCATATAACAATTGCCTTTCTACATTAGGATAATCTCCCTCCCCAAGAAGTTGGTCTTGGGAGATTTCTATGCCTCTATCTCTGCTTCTTTGTTCTATTGTTTTAGTCTCATCTTTCTACCACGTTTTCCACAGTAACTGTGGCCCAGCCTCCAAACAGCAGTGACCATATCTGACCAGTCTTTAGGGATATTTCAGTTACAAGTTGACCAAGAATTTAACATTTGTTTTACAAATGGTGAGTGTATACCATAAGCATCTACTGCTTCCATGAATCTCCTTAAATCTAACATTTGTACTAGAGCCAGTTCAGCTTCTGCACAATTTCTATCATTTTGTGATTCCTTTAAGGTTACTGGTTATACTAAGGTTGGCTGTCAGAAAGCCTTAAGCTATTTCTCTCTAATCTTATAAGACAATGTTGAGATTGGTTCTTTAAATTCCTCTGCTGGGTATGAATATCTTTGTGTTATCTTTTAACAGGCTTTTCTAAAACGTTCATTTTGGCACTCATATTAACTGACTTTTTAAATGATAAAATAGAAATAACCAAACAAATAATACTTATAATAGACATTATGATAATCTCATCTACATTATTTATCTTCTCCTTTACTGGTTCCAGTTTCAAATCATCTAGAGTAATATCAGAAAGAGCAGCCATCTTCCATCATGTTATTCTTTCCCATTTTTAAAGTGAGAAAAATTCTCTCTGTCTGCCTTAAACAAATTCCCCTTTTTAAGAAATTCCAATTTATTCATCAAACTTGTTGTCAATGATAATTCAGATGACTGTGAAGTGGGGCAGATACCTAAGGTCATAGCAGCCCAAGGAGGGAGTCCATAAAAAAAGGAAAAAAAAACCCACAACTTACCAGGAGAAGGAAGCTCACCCAGCTGAATGTGGAAAAGAAACACATGTGGTAGGCTCTGCCTATGGTTGGAGGCTAACTCCAAACAGAAAACCTAGCCTGACCAGTAGTGACTCTGAATAGTAATACCACCCACATGTAGCTATGGCTAGCAAGCAGTATTTTTGGGAATTCATACCTCGAAAGTTCTAGCTTTTTTTGTTTGTTTTTATGAGACAGGGTTTTCTGTATAACAGCCCTGGAACTTACTTTGTAGACCAGGCTGGCCTCGAGCTCACAGAGATCCTCCTGTCTCTGCCTCCCAAGTGCTGGGACTAACAGTGTATACCACCACTGCCTGGCTTGATTCTATGATTGATTCTCATATTCCAGATTAATTTTATTAAATATATATCGCCACACAGCTAGGATAACTTAGTGAGACCTTGTCTCAAACCTATTTTAAATGTTTACTTTATTTTTATGTGCATTAGTGTTTCGCCTGCAGGCATGTCTATAGGAAGATGTTAGATCCTTTAGAACTGGAGTTATAGACAGTTGTGAGTGCTGAGAACTGAACCTGGTCCTTTGGAAGAGCAGTCAATGCTCTTAACTGCTGAACTGTCTCTCTAGCCCCTCAAAACTATTTCTTGAGACAGGGTTTCTCTGTGTAGTCCTAGCTGTCCTGAAGCTCCCTATGTATACCAGGGTGCCTCAAGCACACCAGGCTTCAAAAAAAACTTTTAAATTTGAGGATGTAGCTTTGGTGTGTTGTTTGCCCAGCATACAAAATCCCCAGTAATCAACCCTCAGTTCATAATAAAGAAATAAATGAATAAGCAATAGTACAAACTCCTCAAATATTGAACCAGTCCTCACAGCAACCCTTTGAGGTGGGTACCAGCAGTATTTCCATTTTAGAGATGAGGAAACTGGCGATAAACACTTTCTAATTCACTTGCTGGTCACATAACTGGTATGTATGCAACAAAGCTGGGTTTCTTGATGATATAGGTTGTGTTGTAATGATTAATATTGATTGTCAGCTTGACAAGAACTAGAATCATCTATGAATCAACCAACCTCTAGCCATGTCTATGGGGGAAATTTCTAGATTAAACTACTTGAGGTGTAAAGAGCATTCTGAATTGTGGGTAGCACCATTCCATGGGCTGGGGTTCTAAGTTAAACAAAAAGAAGATTACCAGCTGGGCATCAGATTCCAGCTCTTCTTTCTACAGTGGATAAAATGTGATCAGCCACCTCACATCCCATCTGCCATGACTTCCCAACAATTAGAGAGCATACCCTCAGACTGTGAGCGAAAAGCAACCCACTCTTCCTAAGGGAGCTGTTCTCAAGTATTTTGCCACAGCAATTAGAAAAATCAACCAGCAAACACCTCAAGGGTCCAGGTTCTTATTTACTCAGGTGTAACACTAGTTCAGATTTTTTTCTCCTATTTTTTGAGAAAGGGTTTCTCTGTGTAGTCCTGAACTAGATCTGTTGATCATGATGGTCTCAAACTCACTAAGATCTACCTTCTTCTGCCTCCCAAGTGCTGGATTTAAAGGCATACATCTTCATATCCTGGTCACTGGTGTGGATTTAACAGCAATTTGTGTTTGAATGTAATGAAAGAAGGTAATCATTACTTTGCATGATTTGAAGCATAGAAATCAAGTATCGTTTGCATATTCTTGGGGAAAAAAATCATCAGGGTGATGACACAACTGCCAAACCAGGAAGCTAAGAATACATAGATATAAAAATAATAAAGCCATTTCCCAATTCATTATATGACCTCTGTACTTTACAGGTGGAACTGTTGAAATGACATTGTATGGATTTATATTTAACTCTGAACTCAGACTGAATCCAATAGAGACTGATTTGTATGAAGAATTCAGTCTTCAGGGGAAGATAACTAAGAATCATCAACTGTAGATATACTGAAGTTTTGCCTTTTGAAATAATTCATCAGAAAATCATCCCAATTGGCTGGGGATATAGCTCAATGATAAAGCACTTAACTAGCATACAGTGGGCTCTGGATTCAATTTCCAATGCTGAAAAAATACATGTTTATTTAGGCCAGGAGTGGTGATGCACCCCTGTGATCCCAGCTTTTGGGAGGCAGAAGAAGGTGGCTGCTGCAAGTTCCAGGACAGACAAGGTCACACAGTGAAACCCTGTATATAAAAAAAGAGAAATGTATCCCAGTGGACTGGACTGGCAAATGTAGCTCAGCTGTAGAGACTTGCCAAGCAAGCACAAGGCCCTGGGTTTCATTCCAACATCTAAAGAATAAGAAGGGGAAATATGGGGAAAGGAGAAGCATATGTCATAATGATAAAAGCTGGAGCCTTGTACACACTCAGCAAGCAGTCTGTCACTAAATAACACCCCAGCCCTATAAACTACTCTTTTTTCTGATTTTTTGAGACATGGTTTGTTTATGGAACAGTTCTAACTGTCCTAAAACTTGCTCTGTAGACAAGGCTGGCTTCAAACTCACAGAGATTTGCCTGCCTCTGCTTCCTGAGTGCTGGGATCAAAGGTGCACCAACACCTGGCTAAACTACTTTTTTCTAAGAATATTTTTATTGACTCTTTGGTAATTTCATATATGTATGTGTGGTGGTTTGAATAAGAATGGCCTCTGTAGGCTCATATATTTGAATAGTTAATTATCAGGAAGTGGCACTACTCAAGAAGGATTATGAAGTATGGCCTTGTTGGGGTAGGTGTGACCTTGTTGGAGAAAGTGTGTCACTGGGGTTGGGCTTTGAGGTTTCAGAAGCCCAAGCCAGGTCCAGTGCTTCCTCTTCCTGCTGCCTGGTGATCCAGATGTAGAACTCTCAGCTCCTTCTCCAGCACGGTGTTTGCCTGTGTGTGCTCTCATGCTCCCTGCCTGGACTGAACCTCTAAAACTGTAAGCAAGCCCTAATTATGTGCTTTCCTTTAAAAAGAGTTGCTGTTGTCATGGTGTTTCTTCACCACAATTAAACATCAACTAAGACAGTATACAATGTATCTTATCTGCTCCCAACTCTCGCAGGAATCCCCAACATGTTCCCCCCCACTGAGTTGTTTTTAGTGCTATCCACTGGAATGCTGACACATCTTGGCTTATCTTCTGCACAGGTCTTATGCAGGTAAACAAACTTCTCTTAATATTGCTACTGATAGTGATACTAACAGGCAAATTATAAAGTAAAAAAATCATAAAATATCAGTGTGGTCTTTTAGCTGATATTGTTTTCAATTATATTGAAGTTGTGGACTGAGGGTGTAGCTCAGTAGTAAAACATTTATTTACTATGCACAAGGCCCTGTATTCAACCCCCAGCACTGCAAGGAAGCAAACAAAAAGCAAAAGTTGCTAAAAGTATAAATGTTAGTGACAAAATGATTGATTCTGTAGAAAATTAAGCCAAAAAAATCTTGTGACAAAGAAGTCACATTAATAACATTTTATTGTGCAAAATTATAATGAAAATGTTTTTGAATTAATAGGTTTATACACTGCTGTATATCATTACCCCTAATATGTTGTATAAGTAATAAAATATGCTTTCAAAACTTATTTAAGAATCTTGAACACAGTTCCTTCTGTTTCCCTGCCTTTTACTTGAGAAGCACTTCATTTTCCATTTGCGTGTGACCCCACAAAATTAATGGTTCCCACTCCTGCTAAATGGTTCTTGTGAGCTAAACTTAGATTATAGCGATTCAGATATTGTCATTCTTCCAACCAAACACCTCTCCATTGAGAGTGGATGTGGGGGTGACTAGATGCAGTATAATAACACAAATGAGATCAATGTGGATATTTGTCATTTTCACATAAACAGACTTATATTGTCTTATATGATCAACTGCTTTTATCACTTGACAAAATAACTTGGAGACTTTTCTATAAAAATGATTCCCCAAACCTTTATATTCCTACAAAGAATTCTCTTCATTTGCATGGGTCTGAATAGTAATTCATCACTTCTCTGATGGATAAAATGGCTTTACTTTTTCACTTCTATAGAAATGGAATAAACATGCTAGTATGGTCAGACTGGTTCTCAAGTGTGTCTAGGTAGTTCCTCGAAGATGGGTTACTGGGTCATAGAATAAAGATATTTTCAATTATAAAGGTAGAAGTGGCCAGGTGGGTAGTTAGTGTAAGCCTTTAATCTTAGAAGTCAGGAGGCAGAGGCAGGTGGATCTCTGTGAATTTGAGGCCAACCTGGTCTACAGAGTAATTCCAGGATAAGCTCTAAAGCTATACAGAGAAACTCTGCCTTGAACAACAACAAACCAGTGTAGAATTTAGCTCCAGGGTAAAGCATTTAGCTAATCTGCCACTGGGTTTGAGACTAAAACTAATTTTAAAAAACAATGCATACTGCTAAATGTCATTATAAAAGAATGTGCCAATTTTCATATCTACCACAGTTTTCAAATTTCCTATAAAGATGGCCTATGAATTCTTTTAAATTATTTGTCAATCTGGTGGGTGAAATTGTAACTTGTCTTTGTTTTCTTCCCTCTATGTATGTTTATTTTATTTATTTGAGACAGGACCTCACACTGTAGCCTTAAACTGCCCTGGCCTCCATAGTGTTGAGGTTATAGGAATAAGTTACTATATCTAGATTGCTTTTATTTTTATTGTTATCATTAGTATTGATACAAATGTTGGCAAGATCATATCAGAGGTCATTATTTAGTGCTAATGAGAATGTTGCTTACTGAAATGCTTGCTCTCAGGCTCATGTTGAGCTACTTTTCTTATACAGCCCAGGCCTACCTGCATACCAAAATCAGTATGACACAACAAACAGCAAAGTAACTAGTACCACCTCAAAAAGTTAAAAATAGAACTCTTATATGATGCTAGGCATTGTGGTACAAGCCTGCAATCCCAGCACGTATGAGGGTGAGGTAGGAGTGTGACTATAAATTCAAAGCCAAACTGGACTACATAGTGAGTTTAAAGCCAACCTGAGCTATAGTAGGCTTAGCTATACTTCTGGGAGAAATTTCTTTAATATAAGTCCAATACTGATATAATAATAAGCTTAATAATATGGATACCTGCACACCTGTGTTTGTTGAAGGATTTCATGAAAGCCAATTACAGGATTAGCCTAAAATGTCCACTAAAAATGGAAGGTAAAGTAAATGTAGTTATACACAGTGAAGTTTTATTCAGTTATAAAGAAGAATAAAATTATTTCATTTGAAGGAAAATGGAAGGAAGTGGACCTGGGTAGTCTAACAGTGGTGGTCTGGATTCTGGAGAGGCTAAGGACATGGCAGTTACCCAGTCCATGAAGCAATCTGCTAAAAACCTGGAAGATTCTTGGAAGGTCACTCTGTCAGTCTACATGGGAACCTAAATAAGTTGGATTCTTATGTTAGAGATAGACATACTGACTGGCAAGAAAGGCAGACATGGAGACAGGCAAGCAAGCAAGCAAACAACAGTTCTTTATTTGGATCTTTGTATCTTAGTCACAACTGGAGTGTAGTCTAGTATGAGGAAAGTCTTCTTCCCTCAGCTAAACCTTCCTGGAAATACTCTCACAGATTAATCAAAAGACTTGTCTTTTCATTGATTTGAGATCCAATGAAGTTGACAATAAAGACTGACTACTGGCTGCTCTTCCAGAGGTCCTGAGTTCAATTCCCAGCACCCCCATGGTGGTTCACAACCATCTATAATGAAAGCTGGTGCCCTCTTCTGGTTTGCAGGCTTACATGCAGGCAGAACACTGTATACACAATAAATAAATGTCTTTAAAAGTAAAAAAAAAATTAACCATTATTGATGTGAGAATGCCTTTCTGTATGCTGTGAATCTCAATCTTTAAATAAAGGAGCTGTTTTGGGCCATGACAGGCACCATAGAAGAAATAGGAGGAAGAATCAGAGTAGGTAGGAAAGAAAGGGCAGAGTCAGATGCAGACCGAGCTGAAGCCCAAAGGAGCAACATGTAAGGAGCACAGGTGAACCACGGGCCATGTGGCAGACAGATTAATAGAAATGGGTTGATTTAAGATATAAGAGCTAGCTAGCAATGTGCCTGAGCCATAGGCCAAACAGCGTGAAGTTAATGTAAGCGTCTGAGTCATTTCTGGGGGTCTGAGTGGCGGCAGCAGGCAGCTAAGCTGTCTTGGGCAGCAGGTCTGTGGGTCTCGGACCTCTGGCCGCCCGGGACCCAAGAAACACCACTACTACAGATGGCACCCAACATGGGGCGAATATCCACTTAAAGCCTGAGAAGGTTTAAAAAGGGTTCTAGTTCACAAAAACTGAGCCAAAGTAGCTTCCAAATTGTGTATCTGAAATGGGTCATTGTACAGAGAAAACACGGCATCCAGGCCACATTCAAAATGGTGCTGGCAGATTGACACCAGGCAGTGTAAGCTGCAAACAAGCCAATTACTGAAATCTCACAGAAGACTCAGTAGCATGTTATTGGTTTAAGGTTTCTGCTTATTTTGAACAAAAAGGAAACAAAGACAGATACTTAGTAGCAGCATTTTCTTGGGTCTGCTCTGTTTGCTGGCCACAAACAGACGTGGTCCCTTTAAGAGAACTTACTGATTCACTATGCAGCACTTTAAGAGTATATTTTAAGACCTCTTATGGTTGGAAAATGATTCAAGATTCACAATAAAACAGATTCAGATGAAAACAAAAACCTGTGAACAGGTTACAATGTGTGTAAAAGGTACATAGACTTCAGAGAGAAAAGAAAGCAAATAGAAAAAGTCTTTAAAAAGAGAAATAAAGTAATAAAAATATAATAAGCCACGTAAAGATAGAAAATAGACACAAAATCTGGATTTTGGTGGTTATTGTGTTTTCTTTTAATTTTTTAATTGTTAATGAGCTAACTTCAGAAAGACAATGGATTACAAATGCAAAGGCTACTAAGTTAAACAAGAATATATATTTTAAAGGTGTCTTGATTTTGAAATTTGTGTCTAAGGATTTATTGCTTTAGTTTTTGTTTCCACAAAAGATGAGAACCTGTGGATTACTTCCAGGCTCTTATGGTTTCATCAACCAAGACCCCCTGAAAAAATCTCTGATGAGAAGAGATGGCCATATCAGCTTCAGGGCTGCAGACTATGATCCAGTCTCAAGAACCCATGGGATTTTCAACGCCCCATAATCAGCAGGAAGTATTAATGGATAACTACGCCCAAATTCCCAAAATATTGTTTATAAATGTTTGTTTTCATTATAAACGGTTAATAGTCATAATTAATCTTCTTGTAAAAAGAAAAGGGGGGTATGGTATATGAATAATTTTTAAAAACTTAGATTGTTGAATTTACTTAGATCAGGAAATCAGCTGTTAATCTCAAAATGTTTTGCATTGGTATGGACTTTGGTTTATTGATACAAATTTAAGGTCAATTTTGTTATACTGTATGTATTTTTTTACTCTTGTTTATGGAATGATGTTTATGTAACTGATTTAAAATTGTAATGTATAATTAAGAAATGAAGGTTAATAGTCACCTTTGATAATCAAACTTATAGTTAGGTTAGTTAGGATTTTTAGGTATACAAAAATATATTTCAATTAGGTAGGTAATCTTCAAAGATTTCTAAGACCTACAGAATATGGCATTTAAAATGTTTTCAGAACTTAGACTTTTCTGGACAGTGAGACATATTTGCTCCTGGCAGCACCAATCAAGAGAAAAATGGGCTTTAAAGAAAGTCCATATGGAGTCTACTTTCTTTGTGGCAATGATAAGCCACTGGACAAGACTGCTTGACAGTATGCTGTTTAAACTGGACATGCATGTTCCATAGGAAGGTAACCTTTGAACTTTGGCAGAACAAGCAGAGATGGTCATTCAGATTCCTGCTTTGCAGAGAAAACTGTCAGACATTCTTCAGGACTCAAGGAGAAGTGACTGATGAACTATACCAGAATGGGCAGAGCAGATTTCCTGCTTCACTGAAATAAAAAGAGACTCTGGGCCTGTAGGCTGAAGATGGATGCCCCAACTTTATAAAGGAACTTTGGGTGACTGTCCAGGCAGATAGGTGTCATCTCTGTCCTTTCTAGGTTTTAAAAGTTGCTTGCACTTCTGGTTTACTTGGGTAAATACATCCTTCTGTGGTCTTTGATGTAGTTGAAAATTAGATAGTTATAGGTACAGTTTTTCTTAGTCATTTGAAAGGTATATTGGATATAAAACTTTAGATTCATAAAGATATGATAGATGATAGAGTATTTTCTTTAATTTTGCTAAATACAAATAGACTAGATATTGTAACTGTAATTCTTACTTGATAGCTATTTTGCTATATGTAATTTTGCTATGTTAAAATTGAAACCTTCCTTTTTGATTAGACAGAAAGGGGGAAGTGAAGTGAGAATGCTTTTCTATATGCTGTGAATATCAATCTTTAAATAAAGGAGCTGTTTTGGGCCATGACAAGCACCATAGAAGAAGTAGGAGGAAGAATTAGAATAGGTAGGAAAGCAAGGGCAGAGTCAGAGGCAGACCGAGCTGAAGCCCAAGGGAGCAACATAGGTGAGCCACAGGCCATGTGGCAGACAGATTAATAGAAATGGGTTGATTTAAGATATAAGAGTTAGCTAGCAATGTGCCTGAGCCATAGGCCAAACAGCATAAAGTTAATATAAGTGTCTGAGTCATTTCTGGGGGCCTGAGTGGCGGCAGTGGGCAGCTAAGCTGTCTCGGACCTCTGGCCGCCCGGGACCCAAGAAACCCCACTACTACACATTATATTTAACATACTTGTTAATGGCTTGCATTGTCATGAAGAAGTAAAAATGCTGATATGGTCATTTAATATATTTATATCAATCTTTCCTTCCATGACTTCTGTTTGTTTCCTATTATCTTCCCTATTTTCTATTAGTCACATTTTAGTTTGTTTATTAAGTAGTGTATTTCTACATTTTAAATATATTTTGCTTTGTTTCACCTTTCTCCCACCCTCATACCCCCACCCATCCCAATTTCAGCCTTTCCATGTTAGTATTCCCCCTCAACTTTCTGAATATCTCATTATTTTTCTCCCAGAGCCTCCCCTCCCCCATGTCCCATGGCTTCTGTCTTTCTTCCTGGCCTCTATAGGTATTCAGTAAAACTCTAATACAGAAATCTAAACTTAGAAGCTAGAATCTCCATAGCAAAGAGGACGTTTGCTGTTTATCTTTCTAGGCCTGGGTTATTTCACTCAGTATATTTCCCAGTTGTTTGTTTGTTTGTTTGTTTGTTTGTTTCTTCCTTCCTTTCTCTCTGTCTCTCTCCCTCCCTCCCTCCCTCCTTTCTCTCTCTCTTTCTTTCTTTCTTTCTTTCTTTCTTTCTTTCTTTCTTTCTTTCTTTCTTTCTTTCTTTCGGCTTTTCAAGACAGATTTTCTGTGTAGCCCAGGCTGTCCTAGAACTCATTCTGCAGACCAGGCTGGCCTTCAACTCACAGATATGCCTGCCTCTGATTCCTGAATGCTGAGATTAAAGATGTGTATCACCATCACCCAGAATCTTTGGTTCACTTTTAAAAATTGGGTTGCCTTCTTTTTTTAAAAAAGATTTATTACTATGTATACAGTGTTCTGTCTGCATACATTCATGGACACCAGAAGAGGGCAACAGATTTCATTATAGATGGCCGTGAGCCACCACATGGTAGCTGAGACTTGAACTCAGGTCCTCTGGAAGAGCAGCCAGTGCTCTTAACCTCTAAATCATCTCTCCACCCCGGGTTGTTTTCTTGATGTTTAGTTTTTTCAGTTCTTTTTATAATAATTTAGTTTTTGAAGTTATAATTATATAATTTCCCTCTCCCTGTCTTCCTTCCAACTTCTTTCATGTACTCCATTGCTCTCTCAACTTCAGTCATTTTTGATTTTTATATATGATCTATCCCTAAATATATAAGTACCATGTCGCACGAATAAATGAGACTCAGGGATAGATTTCTGAAGAAGTTGGAGATATTAGAGAGAATAAACACCGAAGTCAGATCTTACCCAGCTGTCTTCCAGCTTCCTCAGCCTCACTTCCCTTGGCTTGGCTTCCCCTCACTCTATGCCTGCCTTAGCTTAAATATTCTCTAGGTAAATTAAGGCATGGCCCCACCACTGCCTGCTTGGGAGCCTGGAACTCCTTCTATAATCTGAAGTGACCTTGACTCAGTTGGGATTAAGGGCGTAGGTCACCACTCCCAGGATACTCCCTGTGCTGGGATTAAAGGTTTGAATCACCACTCTCTGATTCTCCTAGACTGACTGTGGTTAGAGCTCTGGGACTTCTGGAGCTTTTACTGACCCCCCACATAGACTGTGGGTAGATTCCCTCTGATATCTCTGAAACTTCCGAAGCTTTTATTGAATCCCCACAGTACCACATGCTCAGTCCATGTTACCTGTATGAATATGATCTCAGTGCTGACTACTTAATGAATCATTTGTATATTATAGGTGTTAATATTAATTTCCTGTCCCATGTACAGCCAGCAAAGGTTTTTTCCTATTCTGTAGCCTACATTTTCACTAAACTCTTTCTTCTGATATACAGAAGCCTTTTTGTTTAGTCCCTTTTGTTTATTGATTGTTGCTATTATTTTCTGAGTTACCAGAGTCCTGCTCAGAAAATCTTTCCTAGTGTCTTATATGCTGAAATGTACTCTCTCCTCTGTCCTATAATAGTTTTAGGGAATCTGACCGTATGTTGAGAACCTGATTTATTTGGAGTTTGATTTTTATTCAGGGTGCAACACAAGGATTTAATTTTGTACTTCTATGCCTTGGTATCCAGTTTCTACAGCACTATTTGATGAATATGCTGTCATTTTATAGTGTGTATATTTTGGCCTCTGGAAAAGATAAAATGGCTGTAGTTGTGTGGGCTTCTATGTGGGGTTGTCTGTTCTTTATTTTATTTTTTATTTTTTCAGACAGTGTTTATCTGTGTAGTTATGGCTGTCCTACAACTTGCTTTGTAGACCAGGATGGCCTTGAACTCACAGATATCTACCTGCCTCTGCCTTCTGAGTGCCAGGAATAAAGGCATGTGTTGCTATACCTGACTCTGGGTTGTTCGTTCTATCCCATTGCTCTGTGTTTGGTCTGCAGTATAACTTGAAATCAGGAATTGTGAAATACTGGTTTTGCTCAGGATTGCTTTGGCTATCTGGGTCTTTTATGTTCATCTATGATTTTTTCAGATTTTTGTTCTATTTCTGTGAAGAATGCTGTTGGCATTTTTTTTTTTGAGTTTCTATTAAATGTATAGATTGATTTTGGTAGGATGGCCATTGTTTCATTTATTGCTGTCATAAAGACCATGACCAAAAGCAGCACGGGGAAGAAAGGGTTTCTTTTAGCTTACATTGCCACATATCAGTCCACCACTGAGAGACGTCAGGACAGGAACCTAAAGCCAGAAACTGAGGCAAAGAGCACAGAGGAATACTGCTTACTGGACTGCTTCCCGTGGTTAGCTCATCTAGCCTTTTTATACAACTCGAGACCACCTACCCAAGAGCGGCACTGATAACAATTGGCTGGGTCCTTCCAATATCAATCATTAATCAAGAAAATGCTAAAGAATCTTTCATATCTGTACATCTGATGGAGACCTTTTTAAAGATTTTAAAAATTCATTTTACATCCCGACCACAGATCCCTCTCTCATCTCTCCCACTCCACCCTCTTCCCTTTCCCCCAAAAGGGTAAGGCCTCCCATGGGGAGTCAGCAAAGCCTGGTACATTCAGTTTAGGCAGGTCCAAGACCCTCCCCACTGCATCAAGGCTGAGCAAGGCGTCCCACCATAGGTAATGGGCTCCAAAAAGCCAGATTATGCACCAGGGATTGATCCTGGTCCCACTGCCACGAGCCCCTTAGACAGACCAAGCTACACAAGTGTAGAGATATTTTCCTAATTGAGATTTCCTCTTCTCAGATTTCCCAGATGGCCCAGGCTTGTGCCAACTTGGAAAAAAATATTAGCCAGCACAGAGGTCTTCCTCAATGTCTTCTTCAGTGTCTTCAAGTTTTCATTGTAGAGCTCTTTCACTTCATGTTTAGGTCTATTCTAAGGTATTTTTGATGCTACTGTGAGTGGGTTTGTTTCTCTGATTTCTTTCTTAATATGCTTGTCATGGGTATATGGGGAAGTTACTGATTTTTATGTTAATTTTATGTCCTTCCACTTTCCTGAAAGTGTTTATAGGCTCCAGGAGTTTTTTGGTACAAGCTTTAGTGTCTCATGTACAGAATCATAGCATGTGCAAATAGTATTTTAGCTTCATTTTATGTGTTATCTTTTCCTGTCCTTCTCTTACTGCTGTTGCTAAGAGTTCAAACACTATACTGAATAGAAGTCATCACCCTTGTTCTTGATTTTAATGCAATTGCTTTGAGTTTAGCATAGTTTGGGCTATAGTTTCGTCATACATAGCCTTTGTTATGGTGAAATCTGTTTGCATAGCTCCAGGGACCAGGGCAGAGAAGGGATGAAAAGACAAACACACAGGCAAACAGTAAAGCTGGGATCAGGTGGAACAGGCTTTCTGATGGGGAAACTACAGCACCCCAGAATCTTCGTGTGTTTATTATACAGTTAAACAGAGAGGCAGGATTATTGCATATAGCTGAGCAAGGAAGGGGGTTTTATATATATATAAATAATATTATAAATAATATATATATAAATAAGAAGGCAGGCCTATTATATGCAGCTGAAAAAGGAAGCAGGTTTAACTTATTTTGATTGGAGGGGTTTCTTTAGGGGAGCAATCTTCAGGGAAAATAGAAATATCCATGGAGAGAACGCTATGGTGGGCATTTTCTGCACACACTATCAGCATTCACATGTGGACCAGAAGGTAGCTTTGCCATCCCTATGAGCTTCCCAACTGGGAGGAGGGCATTGCTATTTTCCCATGGGTCTGAGGCTCTGGTTCTTGACCTGGCTGTGCCTAAGCTAGGCTTTCACATACTCAGGGCTTCTTCTACTCCCCATATTCCCTCCATCCTTAGTCTCTTCAGAGCTTTTATCATAAAGAGACATTATATACTTTGTCAAAGGCCTTTTTTGCATTCATTAAGATGATCATGTGACTTTTGTCCTTGAGTCCAAGGACAAATTTGTGGAATAAATTACATTTATTGATTTACATAGGTAAATAATCTCTAAACCTCTGGAATAAAGTTAACATGTTCATGATTCTTTTTGATGTATTCTTGAATTCTAACTGTAACTATTTTGTTGTTGAGAAATGTTTACACCTATCTTCATTAGAGAAATTTCTCTATAATTATCCTTTTTTGGTGTGTCTCTGCTTTTGCAGGCTTCATTAAAACAAAGAGTTGGGAAGCATTCTTTCCTTTCTATTTTATGGAATAATTTGATAAGTATTGTTTTTGATTCTTTTTAAAGGCTTCGTTAGAATTATGTTTTCAATCTATCTGGACATAGGCTTCTCTTTTTTAAGTTGAAAGAATTTTTTAAAAAATTACTGCATCAATCTTGTTGCTTGTTATGGACCAATTTAAATAATCTCATCTTGGTTTAACTTTGGCACATAATAAGTATTTGTGAATTTATCCACTTCTTTGAGATTTTCCAATTTGAAGAAATTATAGGTTGTAGTAGGAGGCTTCTGGCCCGGACTTTCAGGCCTAGCCTCAAGGTTTAGGCCCGCAGACCCACAGACCCACAGAGACACAGAGATGCTTACAATTAGTTTTCAGCTGATCGGCCTAAGGCCCAGGCATATAACTTGCTAACTCTTTACCCTCAGTTCAACTCATTACTCTTATCTTGTTCAGCCATGTGGCTCGGTACCTTTTTTTAGAGCAGCATAGTTGTCCTCTGCTTCTTCCAGGCTTCTCTCTGGCGTTCTGCCCTGTGCTTCCTGTTCTCAGAGTTTTTAGTCTGGTAGCCCCGCCCACACTTCCTGCCTGCCTTTGGCCAATCAGTGCTTTTTATTAAACCAGTGGGTGGGACAATTATTTACCATGAAACAACACAATCCCCTACAATAGGTATAATGATATGTTCTAAATTTCATTGATATCTGTTGTAATCTCTTCATTTTCATCTCTAATCTTACTGATTTGGGTCATTGTTCTTTTTTTTGGTGAATTTGGGTAAAAGCTTGGATTTTGTATATCTTTTCAAAGAGCAAGCTGTTTATTTCATCAATTTTTGTTATTTTTTATTTTATTATTTCTGCCCTGATCTTAGCTGGTTTTTTTATTTATTTATTTATTTATTTATTTATTTATTTATTTATTTTTTACTGTTAGTCTGGGTATTAGTATGTTCTTCTTTGTTTAATTTCTTAAGATGTATCATTAAGTTATCTCTTTAAGATCTTGCTGGTTTTGTAGTGCATGCATTTAGAACCTATAAATTTCCCAATGTGTCCATTGGATTTAGGTGGGGTTTATTTGCACTTTCATTCACTTATAGGAATTTTTCTAATCCCTTGTTGATTTGTTCAATGGTTCCATTCATACACCATTATTATTATTATTATTTAAAGATTTATTTATTTCTTGTGTATAGTATTCTGCCTGCACACCAGAAGAAAGTGTGCAATATCACTACAGATGGTTGCGAGCTACCATGTGGCTGCTGGGAATTAAACTGGGGACCTCTAGAAGAGCAGCCAGTTCTCTTCACCCCTGAGCTGTTGCTTCAGCCACATTATTATTATTTTATCATCACTTTATCACTGTTATTACTGTGCTTCTCTCTGTATCTGTCTTACTCTCTCTCTGTACATGTGTGTATGGGGGTGCAGAATTTGGGTCCTTCTGTGCTATGATGCCTATGTGGAGGTCAGAAGACAAAATCCATAAGTTGGTTCTTTTCTTCTATTGTGAGTTCTGAGAATCAAACTCATATTTTGTGGATTGTTGGGGAAGTGGTTTTATCCATTCAATTATCTTGCCAGAGAAGGTATTGCTCCCACACATTATTCAAGTGAGCTGCTTAATCTCCATGGGTTATAGGGCATTCCTGCTGTTTTAATTACTTGATGTTGGTTTCTAGATTTATTCCAGTGTGGTCAAACAGAATATGGGAATTATTTGTATTTTCTTGTATTTGTTGAAACTTACTTTGATTCCTAATATGTGATCTAATTTAGCATACAAATCCTATTGGTCCTAGGAAGAATGTGTATTCTGTAGTTTTTGGATGGCATGTTCTGTAGATGTCTGTTAGGTCCATTTGATTTATGATATCATTTAACTCTAGTATTTCTTATTTTTATTTCTGGATGGTGAGGGTGTCATATTGAAGTCACCTACTTCAACATCTGAGTTGAAATTAAGCAGTAATTTAGTACCTAGAAGTCTTTGTTTTATGAAATCGGGTGCTCAGTGCATATATTTTAGAATTATAATAACCCAGTGAGTATAATTACTTCTTTCTATATGTGCATGAGCATAGAGCACCATTCACTGGAGCATATGCCATGATCCACACTGTGGAAGAAACTAAGTTTTCCCCTCCAGCACCTATCAGCTGCCAAAAGCATCTTGATGTGGGAATGCCTTTCTGTATGTTGTGAATCTCAATCTTTAAATAAAGGAGCTGTTTTGGGCCATGACAAGCACCATAGAAGAAATAGGAGGAGAAATCAGAGCATAGGTAGGAGAAGCAGGGCGGAGTCAGGCAGATCAAGCAAGCTGCCCAAGGAGCAACATGGAAGGAACACAGGTGAGCCACGGGCCACGTGGCAGACAGATTAATAGAAATGGGTTGATTTAAGATGTAAGAGCTAGCTAGCAATGTGCCTGAGCCCTAGGACAAACAGCATAAAGTTAATATAAGCGTCGGAGTCATTTCTGGGGGCCTGAGCATTGGCGGCTGCTGGTAGGAGTCTGGCGCGGCAGGTATGTGGGTCTGGGCCTCTGGCCGCCCAGGACCAAGAAACCCCCATTGCTACAGATGGTGTCCAATGTGCGTCGATTATCCACTTAAAGCCTGAGAAAAATTAGAAAGGGTTCTAGATCACAGAAACTGAGCCAAGGCAGATTCCAAATTGTGTATACAAAGTGGGTCATTGTACAAAGAAAGTGTGGCGTCTGGTCACATTCAAAATGGCGCCAGCGGACTGGTGGCAGGCAGTGTAAACTGCAATCAGGTAGGCTCCTGAAATCTCACAGAAGACTCAGTAGCATGTGATTGATTTTAGATTTCTGTTTATTTTGAAAAAAAAGGAAACAAAGACGGTTTCTTAGTAGCAGCATTTTCTTGGGTGTGCTCTGTTTGCTGGCCATGAACAGAGACCTGGTCCCTTTAAAAGAACTTAACTGATTTAGCCTTATCTGCAAAAACTATGCAGCTCTTTAAGAGAGTGTATTTTAAAAGCTCTTCTGGTTGAAAGATGATTAAGGATTCACAATAAAACAGATTCAGATGGGAAAAACCCTGTAAATGGATTACAATGTGTGTAAAAGGTACATAGGCTTCAGAGAGAAAAGAAAGAAGATAAAGTCTTTAAAAAGAGAAATAAAGTAATAAAAATATAATAAGCCACATAAAGATGGAAAATAGACACAAAATCTGGATTTTGGTTATTATTGTGTTTTCTTTTAGTTTTTTTAACTGTTAATGAGCTAACTGCAGAAAGACAATGGATTGCAAATGCAAAGGCTACTAAGTTAAACAAGAATATATATTTTAAAGGTATTTTTATTTTGAAATTTGTGTCTAAGGATTTATTGCTTTGGAAGAGTTCTGCTTTTGTTTACACAGAAGATGAGAACCTGTGGATTGCTTCCAGGCAAATATGGTTTCATCAACCAAGACCCCCTGAAAAAACCTGTGATGTAAAGAGATGGCCGTATCAGCTTCAGGGCTGCAGACTGATCCAGTCTCAACAACCATGAGATTTTCAACACCCCTTAATCAGCAGGAAGTAGTAATGGATAACTACGCCCAAATTCCCCAAATATTGTTTCTAAATGTTTGTTTTCATTATAAATGGTTAATGGTCATAGTCAATCTCTTTCTAAGAAGAAAAAGGGGATATGGTATATGAATGATTTTTAAAAAATTAGATTATTGAATTTACTTAGATCAAGAAATCAGCTGTTAATCTTGAAATGTTTTCTATTGGGATGGATTTTGGTTTATTGATACAAATTTAAGGTCAATTTTGTTATGCTGTATATATTTTTCTATTCTTGTTTAAGGTATGATGTTTATGTAACTGATTTAAAATTGTAATGTATAATTAAGAAATGAAGGTTAATACTCACCTTTGATAATCAAACTTATAGTTAGGTTAGTTAGGATTTTTAGGTATACAAAAATATATTTCAATTAGGTAGGTAATCTTCAAAGATTTCTAAGACCTACAGAATATGGCATTTAAAATGTTTTCAGAACTTAGACTTTTCTGGACAGTGAGACATATTTGCTCCTGGCAGCACCAATCAAGAAAAAAATGGGCATCGAAGAAAGTCCATATGGAGTCTACTCTCTTTGTGGCAATGATAAGCCACTGGACAAGACTGCTTGACAGTATGCTGTTTAAACTAGACATGCATGTTCCATAGGAAGGTAACCTTTGAACTTTGGCAGAACAAGCAGAGATGGTCATTCAGATTCCTGCTTTGCAGAGAAAACTGTCAGACATTCTTCAGGACTCAAGGAGAAGTGACTGATGAACTATACCAGAATGGGCAGAGCAGATTTCCTGCTTCACTGAAATAAAAAGAGACTCTGGACCTGTAGGCTGAAGATGGATGCCCCAACTTTATAAAGGAACTTTGGGTGACTGTCCAGGCAGATAGGTGTCATCTCTGTCCTTTCTAGATTTTAGAAGTTGCTTGCACTTCTGGTTTACTTGGGTAAATATATCCTTCTGTGGTCTTTGATGTAGTTGAAGATTAGATAGTTATAGGTACAGTTTTTCTTAGTCATTTGAAAGGTATATTGGATATAAAAGTTTAGATTCATAAAGATATGATAGATGATAGAGTATTTTCTTTAATTTTGCTAAATACAAATAGACTAGATATTGTAACTGTAATTCTTGCTTGATAGCTATTTTGCTATATGTAATTTTGCTATGTTAAAATTGAAACCTTTCTTTTTGATTAGACAGAAAGGGGGAAGTGATGTGGGAATGCCTTTCTGTATGCTGTGAATCTCAATCTTTAAATAAAGGAACTGTTTTGGGCCATGACAGGCACCATAGAAGAAGTAGGAGGAGAAATCAAAGCATAGGTAGGAAAGGAAGAGCGGAATCAGAGGCAGATCAAGCAAGCTGCCCAATGAGCAACATGGAAGGAACACAGGTGAGCCACGGGCCACGTGGCAGACAGATTAATAGAAATGGGTTGATTTAAGGTGTAAGAGCTAGCTAGCAATGTGCCTGAGCCATAGGCCAAACAGCATAAAGTTAATATAAGCGTCTGAGTCATTTCTGGGTCCTGAGTGGTGGCAGCGGGCAGCTAATGGGTCTGGCACACAGGTCTGTGGATCTGGGCCTCTGGCCACCCAGGACCAAGAAACCCCACTACTACAGCATCTCACATGTTTTCTTAACTTTATCACTGACTTTGTGTGAACCATCCAGTTTTCTTCCTTTCTTCTTTCTTTCCTTCCTTCCTTCCTTCCTTCCTTCCTTCCTTCCTTCCTTCCTTCCTTCCTTCCTTTCTTCCTTCCTTTCCTCTCTCCCCCCTCACTCTCTTTCTTCCTTTTTTCTTTCTTTCCTTCCTTTTTTCCCTCCCTCCCTCCTTCCTTCTTTTCTTTGTTTTGGGGGGATTCTTTTGAGACTACCTGCCTATGCTTCCCAAGTGCTGGGCTTAAGGGCATGTACTACCACCACATGGCTCAGTCCAGTTTTTGTACCTTATCTTCAGGCCCTGATATTCTGGCCTCTATGTGTTCCATCCTGTTAGTAAGGCTTTTTGCTTATAGTAACACAGGCCCATAGGGTCAAGGAAATTGGCTCAGATAAGTTGCCAAGGCATGTGCATAATGTACTTCCTTATGAACCAAGCTAGAGTCGGCCTGAGGGCATGGCAACAGCTGCTGTCAGATTTCCTGATAGTGCCCAGCTAATAAGAGATGGCCAGAAAATGTCTCTTGATCATGCCCAGTCAATAAGGGACTGTCTGGGTATTTGGAGGAGGGTATATAAGGCTCTCCCCGTTGCTGAATAAATGAGTCTGGGGGTCTTCCCACTGTTTTGCAAGTCTGCAGTCTATTGTTCTGCCTGACTCCCAGGGTCTGTGTCATTGACTCCACATCTTCTCACCCCCTCCACCAAGAGAAATGTAAGGACTCAGAAACATCCACTGAGTTTTTTTGTTGGTTTCATTGGTTGATTTTTGTTTTTTTAAGACATGGTTTCTCTGTGTAACAACTCTGGCTGTCCTGGAACTAGCTCTGTAGATCAGGCTGGCCTCAAACTCACAGAGATTCACCTGCTTTGGCCTTCCCTAGTGCTGGGATTAAAGACATGTGCCACCACGGCCTGGCTCCACTGATTTTTTAATTTGATTGAATGACTTTTCCATTCATAGATTTGTTTCTGTTTAGTTTTTTCTTCAGTATTTCTGTTTCAATATTGAATATTATTTTGTATCCTGAATTGACTTCCTAGTTTCATTCAGCTATTTGTGTTCTCCTAGAATTCACTAAGGAGATTATTGGTATGCTCTTTGAATCCATTTATGAATTTATTCCTGACTTCTTTGAGTTCTTTGAACATATTTGTAATAATTTTTTTCTTAATTATTCTTCAGCAATTTTGTCTAAACCACTCATTGGTGGCCATTACTATGTTTCTGGTAAATTTTGGAGGAGAAAAATTGTCTTGGTTTTTTATGGAACTTACATTTTTGCACTGGGACTTGCACATCTGGAGTAGGTTCATTGGTTAATTTCTGTGTTGAGTGAATGTTTGGCTGACATTTGGTGCTCCCTCAGCTTGGCTCTTGTTGGCTCAGGTTGGTGGTCCTTGAACTTCAATTGTGGAGATACTTGTTGCTGATTTGTGGGTGGAATTGCTAACATTATCTCCACATGGCTAAGGATAGCATGGCTTTTTATTATACAATGCAGCAAGAAAGTGTTCAGGAGGTGGGGTTGAGGAGTTGCTCATTCTCAGATCTCATGAGCCAGGGTGCTTGCAGAATAATAGGAGGTATCCTCAGGCCTTGGGAACCTCTTTGCACACAAGGCTGGAATGTGGGCCAGGAACAGAAACTGGCAGCTGTACATTCTCATGAACTAGGTCTTAGTAGGTCTTGGTAGAAAAGCAGAGTTTATATTGTGATTGGGGACACATGACCTCTGTTCTCACAAGCTACAGGGCATGCAGTGTGATAGGACTGCATTCTGGAGGTAAAAGGGGGATGTGCATCCGTATATCAGGAGGGGATTCTGGTATGTGTGAAATTAAGCAGTGGAAACTGGAGACTATTGATGCTAGTTCATAGTTAGGGTGGTTGAGGAACTCCATCCTTGGCTAGGTAACAGCAGGATTCTGGGTGAGGTCAAAGCCTTTTGGCTTTCTGACATCCGGAGCAATAGCTTGAGGTGTGCTGACCTCTGGGGCAACACGTAGACGTCAAACCCTCTGTGTGAAGGAGTATTGACCTCTGGGGAAATGAGGAAGGGCCAAAGCCTCTGTGGTGGAGGCATGCTAGCCTCTGGGGTGACGAAAGAGCCCTAAAGGCTCTGTTGCTTACGCAGAGACATTGGGACTCTGGGACAATGAGTGAAGACTATTTATTGTTTTTCAGATCTTCTTTTTCCCAAGCAACAGCTATATTATATTTTATCTAATTCTGTTTTAGTGCCTTCTATTTTTTTAAAATCTTTTTTAGGGGAGCTTTTCAAGACAGAGTTTCTCTGTGTAGCTCTGGCTGTCCTGGAACTTGCTTTGTAGACCCAGCTGGCCTAAAACTCACAGAGATCGGCCTTCCTCTGCCTCCTGAGTGCTGGGATTAAAGGCACGTGCCACTGCACCTGGCTTAATTTTAGTCTTAAACACATTTTATCCCTTCTCTTTTCTGGTATTCTCTTTTCTCAGATCTTCTTATGGCTACTGGCTTCAGAGCTTAACTCAAATATTGCTTTTTCCTGGGTGGTGTGGCATATACCTTTCATCCCACCACTTGGGAAGTTGAGGCAGGTGGATCTCTGTAATTTAAAGGCCAGCCTGGTCTATAGAGTAAGTTTCAGGGTAGCCAGGGCTGTTATACAGAAAAACCCTTTCTTGAAAAACCATATACCTATTTATCTATTTAATATATATTATAGTCATGTTCTGGCCACCATGATTAGCACTCTCACACTGTTCTAGGATTTGTTGTATTTTATTGCTCAGATTTATTTTCATCAGAGATCATCTCTCGAGTTCACTTTAGCAAATTTAATATTTCGAGTGTGAAATGTCCTCTGAAGGCTTGTTTATCAGTGCTGGGCTTCTGGTTCATGAGGATATTAACTAAACAATGGATCACTCCGCTGACTTATTATAATTTAATAGCATTGTTGGATGGTCATGGATACTAGAAGGTAGGATTGAACCTGAAATAAGTCCGTGGATTTGTACCTTTCAAAGGCTTATCTTACTCCTGTTTCCTTCTTGTTCTTTTGCTCACTGGATACTATGATGTGATCCGCTTTGGTCCACTCTCCATCATGATGTTCAACCTCACCATGAACCTAAAAGCAGTGGGGCCAGTTGACAATGCAGTGAAACCTGAACTATGAGCTAAGACAAATCTTTAAGTTGTTTATGCTGAATATTTTGTCATGAAAGTCTAGTGTTAATGAAATTCTAATACAAATATGATACAGGAATATAATGATTTTTGTCTGAAAGGCTACCTTTCTTAATATCAGGATTTCCTTCTAAATAAATTTCAGTCAGTATGTTTTTCTACACTATTTAAGGTTGAATGAGTAGGTGATGGTGGGATGCTAGTTTTATGTCAACTTGGCACAGACTACAGTCATTTTGGAAGAGAAACCTTCATTGAGAAAATGCACCTACTAGGTTGGCTTGTGGGCAAACCTGTGGTGTATTTTCTTTATTGATGGTGGGAGTGGGCTCTGCCCACTAAAGCTGGTGCTATGTTGAGGGGTGGTCCTGAGTACTCTAAGAAAGCTGGCCGAGCACACCATGGAGAGCAACCTAGTAAGCAGTACTCTCCTATGGCTGCTATATCAGCTCCTGACTCTAAGTTCCTGCCCTGATTTCACTGGATGATGGACTATAAAAGCTATATGTTGAAGAAGCCCTTTCCTCTCCCCATTGCTTATGGTCATGGCAGATGGTTAAAATTATTATTAGTTCAATGATGCTCAACTGTGGCTCTATCAAAAATGACATTTGGAAATTTTTAATAATTTTTTACAAATAATTTTTAATTATGTCTATGTGTATGTGCTCATGAGTGCTGGTGCCTGCAGAGGTCAGAGGTGTCAGAGTCTCCTGGAGTTGGAGTTATAGGTGATTGTGAACTACTTGACATGCTTGTTGGCAATCAAACTCTGGCCCTCTGGAAGAGCAATATGTGGTCCTAACCACTGAGATGTCACTCTAGTGCCCCAGAATTTTTGGTGGTTGTGGTGTCAGGGGGGTAATCCAGGATTTTGAGCACACATTGTCATACTGATAGAACTTTCACCCACCACATGGAGATTAAACATTTTTAGACACAGAATATGTATTAATTTCCCCTATTTTAACAAAATATTATAAACTAGGTGATTTAATACAACTAAAACTTATTATCTCACAGTTCTCTGGACAAGAAGTAGAGAATCAAAATGTTGGCAGCGCTGTGCTGTTGTCTCTTCTTTTGGTGGTTGCAGTCCTTGACATTTTTGTGGTTGTTATAGCAGAATCTCATGGAGCTCAGTCTGGTCTCAAACTCCCTGTGTAGCCAAGGATGATTACCAGCTTGTAATTCATTTCACTTACTGAGTGTTGGGAACATAGGCATGAACCACTGAACCCAATATATTGTGCTAGGGATGAAACATAAGGCTTCATGAATGCTCAGCAAACACTTTACCAGCTGAGCTACACTCTCAGCCTGGACATTTCATGTCTTGTGGATTTATGATTGCTTCTTTAGTGTACTTTCTTTACGTGTCTGAATTGTTTTGTTTTCTTTTTTCCATCTTTTATTTTTGAGACACAGGGTCTTACTATGGTCTAGGCTGGCTTTGCCTCACCTTCAGGAGTCATGGGAATTCAATGTGCAGCAGTGTGTACCATTAGTTTATTCTTGTACTGACTTTAGATCAGACATTTTCTGGCACAGTATGTCTTATTTTAATGTGGTAATAATATCTGCAGAGACATTTCCCCAGTAATGTAACAAGTCTCATGAAATGTGGGGAATATTTTTAAAATGGTACATAGCATCACATATTTCTGAGACAGTTTTATACTCCATCTCAGAATGTCCTAAGCAAGTTAAACATTCTCATGGAACCCCAGGTTGGAACTTCAGACTGACCTTAAACTTATGTTGACTCTCCTGACTCTCCTAAGTGCTAGTGTTGAGAGCATGAGAGCATTATATTTTAAAATTCCTATAAAAACCACGTCTAGACAGAGTCCCAGGTTTGTAATTTTCAAAAACTTCATTGGGCCAAGGACTATGTATGGTTCAGTGGTAGAATGTTTACCTAGAACACACAAGGCCTTAGTTTCATTCTAGCTTCAGAAAACTAAAAAATCAATTAGTTTTTTTACTGACTTGATAAATCATACCAGTATACACCTAGGAAAGTACACATAGGAATATAACTAGAGTTTCTAAACATTAGTGCTAGAAAATTCATTCTGCTGGTGGCAGGTAAGATGGTTCAGTGGGTAAAGGCCCTTGCTTCTCACTCCGATGAGCTCAATTACTCTCAGCCATTGTTCTTTGGCCCTCACATGTGCCCTAGAACATGCACACATACGGGTACACACATATAAATCTGCCAAACATGTAAAAAGAAAATAAAGTTCTGTCATATTAAAAATAGCACAATTAAAATTATTACAGCAATTTAACATAAGAAAATAATTAGATTGATGGAATAAATAGGTTTCACAGTAAACCCAAAGTACATAAGGCAACTTAGTTTATGATAAAGTTGGCAAATTAAATCATTGAGGAAAAGAAGGTTTATCCCACCAAAAGCAGTTAGATAACTGTTTGGTAGTAAGGAAGAAGTATCTTAGCTTACTCCTTACACCAAATTATGATTCTAGGTGGGTCAGAATTGGAAATGGGAAAGACCCAAAATTCAATAATTCTTGAGGAAAATAGTAAGATACTTCTGTGTACTGCAGGAATGGGAAAATCTCTTTTATAGCAAAACCCCAAACTCAAGATTTCATAAAGGAAAATATTTGTGAATTTGACTTTACAAAAGTTAAAAGCTCTGTGAGGCAAAAATATCATAATGCAAAATTCAAAAGAGCAACAAAGCTGGGATATATATATATTATATATATATATATAATATATATAACACAAAGGTTTCAGTTTATAAAGAAAAATGAGCATGATAAATGCAAAACACTCGGGGCTTGAGAGATGGTTAAAAACCCTGGCTGATCTTCCTGAGGACCTGGATTCAATTCCAAGCACCAGCATAGCAGCTCACAGTCATTCATCTGCGAGTCTAGTTCTAGGGAATCTGATGCTCTCTTCTTACCTCTGTGGGTGTCAGTTATTCCAGTGGCACACAGATGTACATGCAGACAAAACACCCATACATATAAGATTAAAAAAAAAAACCATTAAGGAAAAATTCCAAAACCCAATAGTAAATGACTGAAAGAATAAGCAGCTTACAGAAAAATAAACACACATCACAAAAGACTTGATATTTAAGCCTATTCATGATTTAAAATATAAATTTCATGCAATGGTGGCACACGCCTTTAATCCCAGCACTTAAGAGGCAGAGGCAGGCAGATCTCTGAGTTCGAGGCCATCCTGCTCTACAGAGTGAGTTCCAGGACAGCCAGAGCTTTTACACAGAGACACTGTGTCTCAACCTTCCCACCAAGAGAAAAGAAAAAAAATGCAAATCCGAACAATAAAAAATGATTTATATCAGATTGGGAAATGCTTTCCAATCTGATTATGTGCATGGCTAAGGATGATATAAGGAAACACACTTTCATGTACTACTGGTGGAGGACTGTGAGTACAGAATGTGTACATGTTCTCAACTGGATATTGTCAGTTTCAGTAGCTCTTTCTCAGCATAGATCCCCCACTCTCTTCTTAATAATATAGTGCTAGAAATGATGAAGTAGTTTGCATGTGCTCTGCTCTGGTTTGTTTGTGACTCTGAAAACTTCTTGCTTTTGGACTTTCATTCCTCAATGGGGCAAAGTTGAGAGGTAGGGCCTTAGTGATCTTGATGCACACCTTTAACCCCAGCACTCAGGAGACAGAGGCAGGAAGATAACTGAGTCCAAGGCCAACCTAGTCTACAGAGTAAATTCCAGAACAGCTAGGACTGTTACAGAGAGAAACTCTGTTGAGGGGTGTGGGGTAGGGCCTTGTAAGAGACATCTGGGTAGTGGAGGTGGAACCCTCATGGATAGATTCATCCCTTTGTCACAAGATTTGGATAATTCTCTTGGTAGTTTTTTTTTTTAGATCTTATTTGGAAGTTGTAGGTGAGTATAGCTACTTGTATACCCTTAGCCAGTCGTTCTCTATTCCAGGAAAGGCACTGACTCAGCTTGCAGCTTGAGGAATGATGCATGTGGAATAGGGAGGGAGGAAGGGCCTAGCCAGCTAGATCATTTGAAAAAAAAAAAGCCCTGGTGATCATTGGGGTGACATGTCACAGGCAGATTAACCTTACATCCTATGTGAGTTTCCTTGAGGAACCTAAATAATTATTGAAAAAGTGGGTTGTTATAAAGTTCGACCATCCTTCATGTTTTGCCATTCTGTGTTCTGCCACAGCTTGAACCAGTGCACTCACTGCCCCTGCTGGTGCTATGCCATGGACTACTCAGCCTCTTGAATAGTAAGCCCAAATAAACTATTCCTTTTAGTGATGAAGATAGAACCCAGAATTCTATCACACAGCTAGCTACGTCTTTAAGCCCTAAACCTCTTGTTATTTATAAATCAAGTCTCAGATAATTTGTTATAGCAATAAAAATTAGACTAAAACATTTTGTTAGAGAAATGCATCTAATATATGAAGTATTAAGATATAATGATGACAAATTTTAGACCAACAGCTATAGAACCTGCATGGACCTGACTAAGCCTTCTGCATACAGGAGACAGTTGCGTAGCTTGGTCTGTTTATGGGATCTACCCCTAGTGCATGAGCTGACTTTTTGGAACCAATTACCTATGGTGGGATGCTTTGCTCATCCTTGATGCAGGGAGGGGGGCTTGGACCTGCCTAAACCGAATGTACCAGGCTTTGCTGACTCCCCATTGGCGGCCTTATTTTTTTAGAAGAGATGATGGGGGGGTGGGCTGGGGAGAGGCTGGGGAAGTGGGAAGAGGGATCTGTGGTTGGTATGTAAGATGAATAAAAAATTTTTAAATAAAAGCAATGGCAAAAATATCATGATGAAGGTAGGCATGGAGTACATGACCATAACCCTATCACAGGAGAGTGAATTGAAGGCTCACTTGGAATACATACCAAATTCCAGACCACCTGCAGATACTTGGTGAGACCCAACTCAAAAAGTCAAGTGCTGAGGATATGTAAGTCAGTGGTATAGTATTTACTTAATATGCATGAAACCTTGGTTCCATCCTCAGTACTGGAAATAAAACATGATACTTAAATTTTATTTTTAAACAAATAAATGTATGCAGACATGTGCCTAATTCTTTCCTAGAATGAAACAATAATTAAGAGTGGATCTACCAGAGGATCAGGGAATTTGATGTGAGACTGTGTCTTCTAGTAATGTCAGAAGCTACAGACATAAAATATCACAAACATGACTTCTTAAATATGAGCTGAACAAGGACAACAGCAATAGAGAAGCTAAAGTGGATGGGGGAGAAGGGAGCCCACGAGGCCTCAACCCTCAACCCTACACAAAGAACTCAGGCAACTAAAGAAGTCTTGAGAGTACGGGCAATAGTTTTCCTTGAGGACCAATAGGCATGCTTTTCCAGTCCAATACCAAATTGTCAGTCCTGAAAACATACACACAAGCAGCATTGTACAGACTGAGAAGGGTGTGTTTATATGTTGAAGAGTATATGTATATAACAATAATGTAAAAAGAGGTCATGAATTAGAGCAATGAATATGGAAGGGTTTGGAGTAAGAAAAGGTTAGGGGAAATGATGTAATTATATTATAATATCGAGAAAGAAAGAATTAATTAAAAAAAAGAATGGTTCTATTGGAGCTACAGAGATGGATAGATGTTGAGAGTCCATACTGCTCTTGCAGAAGATCTAAGTCAGTTAGTCCCTAGCACCCATGTCAAGTGTCTCCACGGAGAACCATTTTTAACTCCATCTCCACGGAGAACCAATGCGTCTGTGCATATCTGCATTCACAGTGCAGGAATGATACTACATTTTGGACCATGTTTTCACTATCCATTGAATGACATTTAAGTTGTTTTCATTTCCTACTATTGAGAATGGTTTAGCCATGAGTATGGCTGAGTAAGTTCCTCTGTGGAGTAGGACACTGACTCCTTCGGGTATACATCAAGGAGTAGAGTAAATCCATCCTATGGTAGATGTATTTGTAGTTTCTTCACCCTGATTTCCAAAGTGGCTGCAGCAATTTTCAAGCTCGCTAACAATGGCCGACGGTTCTCTTTTCTGGACATCCTTGCCAGTATTTTTTGTCAATTGTTTTGTCAATATTAGCCATCCCCACTAGAGTAAGATGGCATTTCAAGGTGGTTTTAAAAATGCTTTTACTTATTTAATTCTCTCATATATTATGTCCTGACCACAGGTTCCTCTTTCCTCTCCTCCCAGTCCCTCCCCATTCGAGGTAGTTTTAATTTTCATTTTCCTAATTTTGATGGATGATGACACATTTTGACATATTCTAAGCCTTTTTCAGACTAGATTTCTCTTTGTAACAGCTCTGGATATCCAGGAACTCACTTTAGACCTGGCTGGCCTGGCACTCACAGAGTTTCACCTGCCTCTGCTCCCTGAATGCTAGGATTAAAAGTGTGTTCCATCATGCCAAGCTACAGCCAAATTTTTCACTGGATTGTTTGTTTTCTTAAAATTTTGGTTTTTTTCTGTCTATATATCTTGGACATTAATCCTGTATCTGACATATAACAGGTAATGGTTTTATTTTATTCTTTGGTTTTCCTTTTCTGTTTTTTTTTGGGGGGGGAGGTGGGGTTGTTTTTTTGAACTCACAGAAATTTGCCTGCCTTTGCCTCCTGAGAGCTGTGACCAAAGGTATGTGCTACCACTGCCTAGGTGTGTGGGCTTCCTCTTTACTCACCTGATGACTTTGTTGGTTGCACAGACACTTTTTAGCTTTCTGATGCCCTACTTGTCAGTTCTTGACATTCATTCCCAGATAAATGGAGTTCTACTCAGAAAGCCCTCCCCTACACCTATATCCTGTAGGTTACTGCTTATGTTTTTGTCTATCAGTTTGTCTAGAAATAGAATTGTACTATTTTACATTTCAGGTTTCACATTTAGATCTTTGATCCATTTGGAGTTAGTTTTTGTGTGATTTGACAATAGGGGTCTAATTTCATTCTTGTTCATGTGGACATCCAGTTTCCCAAGCACCATTTGTTGAAGATGCTTTTTTTTTTAAATCAAGCTTATACCTTTTGCATCACTGTCCAATATTAACTATCTGAAGTTAGGTGTACTCATATTTGGGTCTTCTGTTTTGTTCCATTGGTCTACATGTCTGTTTTTGTGCCAGGATCATATTGTTGTTATTACTAAGGCTCTGTGCTATATCTTGAGATCTGCAATGGTAATGCCTCCAGCACTGTTCTTTTTTGCTCAGACTGTTTTGGCTATCCAGGATCTTTTGTGGGTCCATTTAAAAAATTAAAATAGTTTTTCATTTCTATGAAAAATGAGATGGGAATTTTGGGGGGATTTTACTGAATTTTCAATTGGCTTTTGTTAGCATGGTCACTTTTGTAATATTAATTCTACCAGTCCGTGAGTATGGGATGTCTTTCCATTCCTGCTGAGATGTACAGTTTTTATTGCAGAGCTATTTCATCTCCTTTCATCTCTAAATATTTAATTTTCCTTGACACTCTTCTAGACGGACATGACTCTGTGATGTCTTTTTCAGTGTGTTTGTTGGCGGTATATAGAAAGATGATTGTAAGTTCATGCTCTATCCTGGCATCTTGTTGAAAGTGTTGTTCATTTCTAAAAGTTTTCTGGTAAAGACACAGTACTTATAGCCAATGGAATTCTATTTATCTACAAAGGAAAATGGAATCATAAAAATTTTAAGTAAATGTATGAAACCAGAAGATACTATATTGAGTGAGGTACCCAGACCCTGAAAGACAAATATCACATGTTCTCTCTCATTTGTGGTTCCTAGCTCCAAATGATCTAATATGAATATTTCACCTGGAGTAAGGAAAGAAAATAAGAGACCCTGGGGTAGCGTGGTAAGGAGCCATAGAGAGGAGAGTAGCAGGATACAGGCTGTATAAGGATGGAAACAGGAAAAACAGAGGACTTTAATTGGCGTGAGAGAAGAGAGATAAAGAGCACCAAGGCTGTTTGAAATACAGTTGTACTATTTTCTATTGAAAACCCACACAGACACAAGACACACCCACATACCCATATACACCTCACTTGGGGTAAGAATGCCCCCCCCCAGATCCATAGATTAATCAAAACTCCAGTACCTGTCTAGTTGTTTTCCAGGGGAGTCCAAGACACTCCCAAAATGATAGAAGCTTGGTTGCCTCCCAGCAGTTGAAGGTAGGACCCTACTTCTGAAGACATCTTGCACTTTGGTCACAGAACTTGGGAGAGTTTGAGCTAGATATTCCCATAAAGCCTCCACCCTAAGGGACAGCCTTCACAGTACTAGAAGATGCTATGGGAGCTGCTAAGGGAAGAAAATAATCCATAGCCCTACCCATCTCTGAAGCTAGTGAGCCACAGCAATGATGATCAGGGCAAGGCATCTCCAAGTGTACAATAGTGGCACTTAGATCTTGGAGGGGATCGACAGCTCTCTAACTGGACTTAAGGCCAGCTCAAAAGGAGGGAAAGCATGTTTGGCGTTGTAAACCTAGTCAACTTTCCTGGCAAGTTAGGCCATATATCTACTATATCCTAAATACTTAACCTAGACAAATGTATTTCATCCCTCATCAAAGAAACTTGTTTACTTTTGTTTTGTTGTGTTTGAGACATGATCTCACTTTGTAGACCAGGCTGGTGTCAAATTCACAGAGATCCACCTGCTTCTACTTCAAGAGTTCTGGTATTAAAGTTGTGTGCTACCACAGCTGTCTAGAAGCTTCTTCTGAAATGGGCTTATGAACCACTCAGGGATCCTGCTAAAACACAGATCATGGTAGAGGAATCTGAGGAATGGCCTCAGAGTCTGCAGTTATAATAGATTCTGAGATGATTTCACTATTCCTGAGCTACTGGCTAGAAGAGAATTATAGTAGAACATGGGGGCACAAACCCATATTTCAGCTGCATTGGAAGCTAAGATGGCAGGCTCACTCGTGTTCACAAGTTTGAGACCAGTCTGGGAGACATGGTGAGACTCTGTCTCATTAGAACAAGAAAGATGGAAGAGGAAGGAAGAAGAGGACAGGAGGGGACCACTGGGGCAGAGAAGGGAAAGCTAAGAGATGGCAGAAGGAGGGTGATTGTACAAGAGGATGAGGGGAGTCTACTGTCACAGCTTCCTGCCTTCAGTGACAAAGACTATAGTAACACTAGTCAGAGAAGAGTCAAGAGGCGAAGGTATAGGAAATGATGGCATTGTCAGAGTAACATTTCCCATTTTAAATCCAGCTGTTCTTCCCCTGGGAGAACAAGAGGTGGACTTGTCCCTAGACATCTGAACACTGGAGCTCAATGGAGTTCAGGTAGAGGGGGATTAGGGATCCTTTTCATGGGTTGATTGGCAAAGCAATGGACCTTGATGATTTTTAAATGATCCAAGGGAAAGTATAGTAAGATGATGGCTAAGAAGAGAAACCTTGCTATTTCCTGCTGTGGCGGCTGTAGGGATCTGCCCTGCCTTGGCAGCGTCCAAGTGCTTTCCACCTTCAGCTATGCGGCAGGCACATCTCTTAAAAGGGCCCGTCTGTCACAGTCCCCTTTCTTGCTTCTCTTGCCTTCCTTGCCTCTTCTTGACCATCTCTTACCTGTTCACTCTGTCTGCCCCCTGAAGTCCCCACTCCAAGATGGCCTTCACTCTCCCCTCATCCATAATAAACTTCTTGCACTAACTCTGTTGCTGGTGGCATGTTCTCTTAGGGACATACCTTGGCAGGGCTTGACGAATGCACCTCCTCACTGCGTTTTATCCTCTTACTTGTATTGAGGAATGCTTAACTTAAGGGGAATTCAAAGTAAAGAAATGAAGAGGTCATGGAGACAGTATAGAAGACTCGATAGTTTGAAGAGTAGAACAGATCCTATACACAAATGTAATTTGCTTTGCATTCTGGGTAGGTGAGTTAGCAATTGCTGTGGAAGAAACCACTCCCAAATGCAGTGGCTTTAAACTACAACCTTCTGTCATTGCTCATGAGTCTATATGTCTCCACTGATCTGGGCTAGGCTTGGCTGATGGTGGCTGTACTTATTTGTGTGATGGTGGCCTTTTAGTGGCTTGACTACAGGATGAATTGGGCCTCTCATACTCTAGTGTGTGTGTGTGTGTGTGTGTGTGTGTGTGTGTGTGTGTGTGTGTGTGTGTGTGAGTGAGTGTGTTTTAGTTCTAGGGTCCAAGAGAATGATTAAAACATTCAAGGAATGTTGAGGGTCAGAACTGGACTTCTGCTAGTCTATTGATCAAAATAGTAGACTAGTTCATACTCAAAGGATAGAATTGGACAACTCCCTCCCTACCAATTTGAACTATGGTCTTGCTTCATTTTCCAAGCTGCCAGGGAACTTGCTTTGTAGCCAAGACTGGCTTCAAACTCATGAGCCACTTATACCTTCTAAGAGCTTGGATTATAGGTGTACATCAACATCCCTGGCTTAGACATTAGTTGAAAATCGTATTTCCAAGTAGGAGTGTTTTGCCCCACGTACATGCCTGTTTACCACATGTATGCCTGGTATCTGTAGAAGCCAGAAGAGGGTATCGGATCCCTTGGAACTGGGGTTACAGATGATTGTGAGTCATCATTAGTCACAGGAAATTGAACCCAAGTCTTCTGGAAGAACAGCAAGTGCTCTTAATCACTGGTCAATTTCCCTGGCCCATTACTTTTTTTTCTTTTATTCTTTTTTTGGAGACAGGGTTTCTATGTATAACAGCCCTGGCTATCCTGGAACTGGCTTTTTAGACCAGGGTGGTCTCAAAGGCACAGAGATCAATCTATCTCTGCCTCCCTAGATATTAACTCTTAATGAGAGGAGCTGCAAAAGGTGTAGAAAACAGAATATGACAATCTACCTTGGTAACCCGTCTGTTATACAAGATTTACTATTATTGAAGGGAATCTCTAAGTCTAACAAAACAAACAAATGAAAGCCATGGGAACAATAGTCAACTACGTCAGTGAGTTGCCTGAAAGCAGGATGCTGAGGGCATTTGGGAAACTGGAATAGGGCTATGACTTTGGAAGATGGAGATGTTGTTATTAGAAAAAAATGAGGAAGGGCTGGTGGTGATATCAGAAAACATACGAAGGGAAGCAACTGACTCAAAATTCAATCCAGTCATCTTCTCAGAAAACCCTAGACGCACTCTTTCATTAAGGTGGAAATGTCTTTCTGGTCCTGAGTCCAGTATTCAAATTGGTTTTACTTTAAAATTTAAAAACCAGTATGTTACCTATATCTTAATGTATTGAAAGTATTCTCAAATTCACTCATTTGTATTGTTCTCAAAACTATCTGTAAAGCTATCTTTTTCAAACAATCATTCCTACCTTATAAAGATGAACATTTGCATGACATGCCTCATTTGTAGGAGATGTTTAAAAAGATTTATTATATTAATGAAAATAACATATATTTCTTTTGTTTGATTTTTCAAGAGGTTTCTCTGTGTAGCCCTGGCTATCATGGAACTCAGTCTGTAGACCAGGCTGGCCTAGACCTTTGAGATCCCTCTGCCTCTTCCTCTTGGGTGCTTGGATTAAAGATGCATGCACTACTGCTGCCTGGCTTAACACATATTTTTTACTGGACAGAAGAATGGGTGAATTATAGCATATTGACATATAATATAGAAGTGAAAATCAACTATAGCTACATAGAAGAACATGTCTGAGTGTTAGAGAAATCAGGTTGAGTTTTAAAGGAAAGTTTTAAAAAGTGACATAAAATCACATCTGAAATTGAATGTAAAGTAAAATAATACATTATTCAGATACAAGTACATGTATCATAATGCAATTCAAAAAGAAACCAAGAGGTAAAATGGCTGCAGTAGTAGCATAGGTGTAATCTCAACAGTCAAGAGATAAAGGCCAGCCTACATACAGGTGAGACTCAGTTTCCAAAGAGTTATTCAGTCAAACAAGCCACCAACAAAAGCTAAAAAGAAAATGTAGGAATAAAAATAAAATCAGTGCCACTCATGGTGGCACATACCTATAATCCCAGCACTTGTGAGGCTGAGCACAAGGATTGCTACAAGTATGACATTAGCATGAGCCCTAAGTTTCTGGCCACCTTGTGCTATGGAACAAGAGCTTGTCTCAAAGAAAACAAAGAAAAAATAACTAAACTAGCAGCTAACTAAACTGAATGGAAAGAGTAGCTGAGATATCAAGGAAGCTAGGGTTTGAGGAAATGGGTTGTGATTCAACTAACAAGGCCTGTCTAGAAACCCTGGGCTGGTGACTAAAACACAGTGCTCACCCTTGATCACGGTTGAAGCACATTCAAACAGAGAGAACTGATGGTCCATTGGAGGAACAGGATTGTGGGAGTATAGACAAGTTGTTTATCAAAACCATACGCCAACTTACATTTATTGGGGCTATTACTATATCTCAGGCACTACCAGGATGTATAGGCCAAAATAGTTCAGGTTTTCCTGACCACATGAGGATTCCTTCCCATATCAGTGGGAAAGAACAGGTCACTATTACATATATATGTAATATATAATAGCCCCTCTGAGAGAGGGCTTCTGGAACTTCCTCTGTAGACCAGGCTGGCCCTGAACTCACAGAGATTCATTCATCTGCCTTGCACCAGCTCCGCCTGGCCACTATTATATTCTTAACTTTACAGAGACTCAAGAGGCTAGGTAATAGAAACAACCAAAGGTGATGAATGAAGCCTACACAGAGCTGTGTTATCTCTTCTTGAGATGCAACTCACCAAATTTACTCAGTTCAATTCTTTTTTTTTTTTTGGTATAGTATTGTACTTTTAAGTTTTAGAAGTCAATGTAGATTTTTGGCATTATGCCAGCACCTAACTCAGTGGATGGACCTTTTATTAGTCTGTGTTCCAAGTGACAATGTATGACACACTTGGCCTATAAGTCCATGATAGACAAATACCACAAGTAGTAAATTTTTCTGGGCCTGGTAGTGAGGTCTTTAATCTCAGCTATTCAAGAGGCTTTGGGCAGCAGGATTACAAGGTAAAGGCTGGCTTGGGCTGTCAAGCAAGTTCAATGCTAGCCAGGGCAACTTAGTGACATGTATTTGATATTTTTTAAGAGAGTATTTGTGTGACTTCAGCTCCATGGGAAAGTATGTATTCCTTCAGTAAGCCATAGAGATTTGGAGATTATCAAAGCCCGTTCTGACTAATACGTTCTGGTTTTTCTAGAGTTAGAGGTTATTAATTCGTAAGAATGGAACAATAAAGTGAACCATGCAATCTTTCTGCCCCCTTCAGTCTGCTGTTAAGGGGCAAGGGAACCTTTGTATTTATCAGACACAAAGATTCATTGTAGAAGATATATATATATATATATATATATATATATATATATGTATATATATGATCACTTATTTCTAATGTTTGTGATATTGGGAGAGATTTTTATCCTTTGTTTTAGCCCTCAAGCCGATGAAAAAGCACTGTAATTGGCCTTGCTTGGCCATATTACATATTCCTCTATCCTTGAACTAGAGGAAAACTACACGACTGATGATTAAGTCACCTCTGTCTCCAAGATAAGAAGAACCTGTTCCCAGTGGAAAAAAATGTATTTCATTTCCAAGAGAGGGAAGAATAACTGAGAAAGCAGAAATACATTAGTCAAATACACTAGGTACCTTTAACTAGATTGTCCCTACTATCTCGTAACAGGAATAGTAGATCACTGCTTCATTCAGACATTGTAAGTCAAAACAGAATTAGATTTTCAAAGCTGCTTTTCCTATTTGTTAGCTGTGTCTGAAGTTGGGTATAATTGAATGTTTTTGCTCATGTAAAGTGGGGATGAATTTACCTTGCAGAGTCGTGTGAGGATTAGAGCTGATTTTCGAGGGTCGAACCCTCTGCTCAGTATAGGCCTTCAATAAACAGCAACTTTCAAAGTATGCTGTAAATAATAACTTTCATTTAAAGTATTTTCAAGCTTTGGCAGGCCTCTAATCCTCCCCTTTCAGTTCACCTATATCTTTTTTTGTTTTGTTGAGACAGGGTTTCCATGCCTTTCCCGGAACTCACTTTGTAGACCAGGCTGGCCTCCAACTCACAGAGATTCACCTGCTTCTGCCTCCCAAGTGCTGGCATTAAAGGCACCACCAGCTGTCCAGCTATATCTTTTTTATAATTTGGACATACAAGGCACAGAGTGCTAGTGGAGGCTAAGCCAGTGTCACTCAGAAGAAGTATGAATGTCCTAGAGTCTTGGCTTCAGATTCTGTCACAAGAACTCTGTATTGCTCAAAGATGACATAATGCTTTTTGTCCCCTCTAAAGCCTAATTGTACAAAATGATTTATTTTATGTATATGAGTATTTTGCCTGAATGTATGCCTGTTGCCCACGGAGGTCAGAAGGCATTGGATCCCTGAAACTGTAGTTATGGATGATGGTGAGCCATGCTACCTGGGTCCTGGGAACCAAGCCTGGGTCCTCTGCAAGAGCAGCAGTGCTTTTAACTGCTCAGTCCCCTTTCCAGCCTCAAAAATCAATTTAGTTCTAAAATTTCTTATATGTATGGGGATTTTGCATTTATGTATTATCTATCCACTACATGTGTGCTTGGTGGTACCCAGAGAGGCCAGAAGAGGATATCAGATGCCCTGAAACTGGAATTACATATGATTGTGAACCATCACCTAGTTTCTAGGAATCGAACCCACGTCCTCTAGAAAGCAGCCAGTACTCTGAACCACTGAGCCTTGTTTCCAGCCCCACAAAGCCCAATTTAAACACACATTTAAATGAACATTGTTTCCAGATGAACGTTCACACTCAACCTTCCCATCTTCTTTTTGTTCTTCTGTCTTCTTGCCAGCGTATTCTTTTTCAAAAGTCTACAATCCACATTATAATAAAGAATATGCCCCAAACTGTTTTGGTACCAATATGCAATAAAGACAGCTGAGAGGAGCTACACAGAAGACTCTGAGATGAAGCCAGCTGCCTGGAAGAAACAGAGACCAGCCAGGCTGCCTGGAAGAGGTTTAGAGCAAAGTCACCTGGAAAGGACACTCTCGAACCTGTTGAGCTACCTGCAGGCTGTGCAGCTCCAGGTTCTCAGCTCTTGTAAGCTGTCGCTCCTGTTGGGATGGGCCTTGGTGATGTAACTCTCTTGTGAGTCATTTCTCCTCCTGCAAGTTACCTCAAAAATACACATAGACTCAGTAACTTGGACTTTGATGGTATCCGTACTTTTTGGTCTGCTGTGGACTCCCTATCTGGGGTGAGTGTGTGTTTAGTATCCCCAAGGAAAGTCTTGGGATGCAACAGCTATTTAAACTTAATTAACGGGAAGTGAACTTTATTCTCACCACAGTGGAATAGGGAAGGAAGCAAAGGAGGCTGGAAAAGCAGTCAAGAGTCAGCCAGATAATGAAGGAGCCATGGAAATTTTTGTGCAGTGTGTTAAATGGTTATATTATTCTTTTGTGTTTTATTTTTCAGATTTATTCATTTTGTGCGTGTGTGTTGCCTGCATGTCAGAAGGATTCAAATCCCTTGGTACCAGAATTACAGATGGTCTTGAAGCACTTCCTATGTGGATGCAGGGAACCAAACCCAGGTCCTCTGCAAGAGCAGCCAGTGCTCTTAACCCCTGAGCCACCTCTCCAGCCCCAGGATATATTATTCTGGAAGCTCGTTAGCATGGCATATTAAAACAATGGTCCTTAACTTTCTACTGCCATAGAACCCTTTAGAAACTTAAAAAATATAGGCCCTTTAAAGCAGAACAGGCGCATTTGCTTAGATGAAAAATATTGCTTACAATTATCTGGTTATGAGGAAGAATAAAGAGCAGCTACAAGTGTCCAGGTGTGAGATGATGAAGGCTGGCCTAAGTCACAGGACTGAGGAATAGGACTGATGAGTTAAATAGCTGTGTGTTATCAAGAGATTTTGTCACAAATTAAAATTAAGAAATAAGGGAAAGACACAAGTCTAGGTTAATATCCTATAGTCTAGTTTGGAGAGAAACAGACTTCAGAAGGAAGGATGGGTTTGGCTTGGAAAATATTGAGTCAAAGGTGCTTTGGAGACAGCAAAATAAGTAAGTTAGCCAGAAAGCCAAATGTACCCTTCATTTTGATGCTTCACATACAAGGTCTCTCACCCTGATGCTCTGCAGACTCTTACATCTGTGTAACACTTCTTAACTGAGACAAGAATACTCTCCATTTGCAGAAAGGGATCCAGAGATGGCAAAAGAAATCAAACGTCAGACACTCCAGATCATTGTACGTTTTTTAAACTAAAAGAATAGACTTTTATTAAGTGCTGTAAGTTTCTTTCCATCAGCATTAACAGAACAACAGATCAAATTCCATCACAGAACTCCTGAGACGTTCTCATTCCTTTCTGAAACATTTCCATCAAGTCCTGCAGTTTCCCCCAAGAAGCATCCACTCAAACTTACATTAATAAACTATGGAGCTTTTGTGGTAAGGTGGGCCAAAAGGCAGGGAACTTGGAATCTGGGAGCGGCAAAGAGAAATACGTTATCCACCCACTAAACACACTGTCAAGAGCACAGGGGGAAAAAAAAACAACAACAAAAGAATTTCTTACGTTTGTCAATAACATCATTTATCAGGGAGCACTAAAAAATCACTGACTCTTTGCAGTTAAAGTTTTTTTTGTTTTTTTTTTTATTTTTTTTAATCTAGTACGTTAGTCTAAAAATAGAATAAAATAAAGGGTAGGAGGAAAGACCCTTCTGGGAAGTAATTAAAATGAATTCATCAGATCTGGCAGGGTTATGAGAGATTAATAAAATCTGAAATATTTAACTTGCTTCATTTACATGAAAATTCACTAGCCGTTATTTACTACTAACACAGACAAAAAAGTCATCTATAAAAGTACAGGGACAATGTCAAAAGCTGAAATGGGCACCCCAGCATAGGGGATGTTTAATTTTGCTTTTAACTTAGAAAAGATGATTTTTTTTTTGTAAAAAGTGACATTTTCTTAGAACATCAAAATATCTTCAGACAGTCCTGAAGATAATCAGCAATAAAAGGGGAATAGGTGCACTGAGCTATCTGTACCAGCAGACTACATCAATAAGAAAAGAAAACATTCAAGAAGAAGAAGAGCCAAAGGGATGGGAAGGAGGAAATGAGGACACACAATGGAGTAGTGAAAATGTACCCCCAAAACACCAAGAATATTTAGGAAATATGCATCTGAAAGTGAAGAAGTATGATGACTAAGCCTTTAGGAGAATTAGACTAACTACTTTAAACTGTGGTCTACTTGGACTGCCATTTCAAAGGGTGGGTGGTCAGAGGCTGAAAGGGAGGTGCTGTACACCCACGGGGCCTTCTAAAGTTTCAAAGGACTGAATCATCACACCCAAAGGGATACGCTCATCCTTTCTATCCTACAGAAGCATGTTTGCATCCCCTCCCCCTAATACCTTGTCTAGTTTTGTTTTTCTTGTTTTTTTTTTTTTCCGGTGATGAAAATATTAGGGTAACTTGGCCAACAATGTCAGAAAATCCAGACGGAGACAAAAGTCAAGTGTCCCTAAGCCAAAAAAAAAGTGCCATTTCATGGACTTCAATTTACCTGAAGCTCTACCTACATACAATGAAAAGGATGAAAACAAACAGAAGTCTGTCAGGACCAGTCACAGGCTGACCCAAAGACACACCAGCAGAAGAACTGCAGGGCCCTGGGTATCAATGGCTGTATAAAAGCAGGTTTGGGGTTGTTTTGTTTTTTGCTGTGTCCCTACAATGTAAAGCAGTCATGGAGGGGTGTCCAACATGACTTTGTCCAGTAATAATCAGGAGCAGATCCTCTAGTGGATCCAGCAAAAGCCCTCAATTTGTCTTCCAATTAGGAAAAAGTAATGAACCATGGTTTTCCTGACTTTTAAATTGTGTTTGGGGAGGTACACTGAAACCTGTGAACATAACCCTTTATAGTTCTTTCTTGTAACTTCCTAAAACCCAAACACTGAATCAAGACAAAATTCAAAGTTGGAAGTAAAGCCAACTTGTTTCGTCCTGGGCCTATCTAGGGAGAAGCAGAGGTTTGTGGGAGGGAAAGCAAGTCTTTTGGCAAACTGGAATCATTTCTGTCAAAGCAGCAATTTCACCTCTCACAGTGAATGGCTATAAAATAAATCTTCATGTCATGAGAGATGTGAGAGTTAATAATACTGTCACCTGTCTGTGTCAGATAGACTCACAATGCACAGAAACAGCAACTGAAGATACTCTACCATTTAACTCCAAGTACTTCCTAGTCAATACTTGTTCATATATCTAACCATTCACTCAATGATTCTGGTTACTTTTAGAGCTCCAAAGGATTCATCCTTCTGTGGCTCAGAAAGTGACTCTAAGCCATCTACATTTTCTATGAATTCCTTCCCTTATTGGATATAAAAGTCCTAACCTTCAAAGTATTGTGAAAGGATGAGCAGGTCCACGATCAGAAAGGGGACCAAGTTAGGGGAGTCATTTCAAAGAGGAAGTGTTGTATACTTTTTCTTTATATACAGCCAGGTACATAATCTTGCCACTGTTAAAGGTTTATTTAAGAAATGTCTGGGCAAGGGGCAAGACATACCTGGGCTCCTGTCCCCTGAAAACTCTGAGTTCTCTTAAACTGGGCTAGGCTCAGGTTAAAAACCCCAAGACATTTTAGTTTCTTAAGACAGAATGGGCAGATAGCAAACATAGCCTTCTGGTTGTGTGGAAAAAAAAATCACCAAGAATCTGTTGTAAGTTAAGATGCATGGTTGTTTTTTTTTCCCCAAAAGAGAGAACCCTGCTAGGAGTCTAGTCAGTTATATTCTTGTAGAAATGATATTTCTTGGGCAAGAATATCAAAGTCCAAAAGGAGATGTGTGTGGCTAGAAGCCTTGATTCCTGAATAAAGATGCACTACTAGTTTGTTACAAGCCATGTTTCCATCCCTTGCATTTTGGCTGCCCAAAATGAGGGAAACTGGAAATCAAGGTTTTCTTAAGATTATCTCCAACAAGGAGGAAGAGCCTTTTAATCCTGGGCAGATCTTGGCCCCAAAGGGACTGAGAATCATTTTTAGAATATGTCTCAAATCCCAGGCCAAGTTCTCTGACATCTTCCTTGCAAAGCAAATGAAAAGATCTTGTAGTCAAAATGTCAATGAATAAATGAAACAATCTAAGTATGTAAAATCAAATTGTCCAATTTCCTCACATCTCCCCACCCCATCATTCCAGTGCTGGTTTTCCCTCCTTAGATTCATGTTAATTAATTCTTGCCCAAAGCCAATTTGATCCTGGAGTTCTATAAGAAATTTCTTCCAAATTGGCTGAATGCCCTTTCAAATGGTAATCACTTCCTATGTCTTTTCTACCTCCAAACCTTTATTTAAAAAAGTGCAACTCTTCCCAATCCCATTTCAACCTCCTGTTCTCACCATATGGGATGTGAGGGCTCTGTTCAAAGTGAAGTATGCGTTGTTCTGAACAGGCAATCTCTGGAAAGTATTTTGTGTCTGATTTAGAGTAGCCCATCTTCTCATAATTGTGATAGGCTGTGACTTAGCAAGGATTTCAGATTGAAAGTATGGTCTTTTGAAACCCACCATTCCATAGCAGTGGAAGCATTTCTGGGAAATTCAGTAAATCTTCTGGAACTTTACCATGTATGTATGTGTATATATATCTGTATACACACATTTATATATATAAAATATGTATAGATAAATAGATCTGTCTCTTATATAAAGGGCATGTGTATGCATATAGATACACATTTTCATATATACACCCACACACACACCTATACACATGTACACATACATAGAGTCTTTTGAGTCCCTTTTGTACTCAGTTTTGTAACATTGATTTCCACCCTTGTAGAGTGTGGGCAGCAGATAGTGGGTGAACTGCACCATATCTTCTATTTTATAAACAATGCACTGGTTGGGAGGCAGGAAAAATCTGCCCAGTACTTTTCTGACTCACTTGAATCTCCCAGTACAAAGGCCATTGTAGTTTTTTTTAAGTGTATAAAATAAAAAATTAAATAAAATAACCCAAACCAACATTGTCTACTTCCCTGAAAACATCTACCTATCTGATTGTCAGGCCAGAGCTAGAGGTGGTACACACAATCCTGGGATGGTAAGGTGGGGGAAGGAGAATACTGACTAGGTATCAAGGTTCCATTACCTTAAAGACAAAATAGGAAGCCATAGGCAGCTTACCTTTCAAACCCTTATTTATCATTTAAGTTTATGAGTATCACATTAAATACTCAGAAAACCAAAACCAGAAGTTTTCCAGACGTGATACCATCTGCCTTCTGATAGTTACTGCCTCACTAGACTCCCAGGAGATATAGGGAAAGCATTGGTGCTAGGTATTTGAGAATCTGAGTTTAGTCTTGCTGCTATTCATCTTCAATCAGAAATCCCCCAGGTTCTCAGTCTGGAGCCAGAGAAGATAGGGAAGGAAAGATGGATACAAGAAATATACATCCCCTTAAAATCCTGGATAAACCTAGGGGAAATATTTAGAACCTCCTCTAACTTGGGCCTAGAATCAGAGAAGTATAGTTTTCTCCTCTCCCTGATAAGCGACGTTATCTTCAGGTCGTCATTCCTCTTTCTGTTGGGCCACAGTTTCTAGCTCTTGCTCTTGCACATGGTTCTTCTCTCCATTCTTCACAGGGAGGCAGTGGTCATCACTATTACACACATTACTGTCTCTGGATAAGGCACATTGTGACGAAGCTGGAAGATGATCACTCTTCTCTTCCATAATCAATGTGCTATTGTTGCCATTCACCTGTGAGCGGGCCCGACCTTGATGAAGCTCCATGGATTTAGAAATTCCATCTGAAGAGCTCTGTCAAAAACAAGAAGTACGTGGTGGGAAAGGGAATCCCAAACTTGCTGGGCTTCCCCAAGCATGCTCATAAGTTAGCTTGAGAAATTCTTGAGAAAGAACAGAAAGCCTAAAGGTCATCCATTCTGATGCTGTCCTAAGAACTGCAATCCAACAGCAATGATGACGACACAGCTACCATTCACATAGCTTTAAGCATATTTTTCCTAATACTTAGGATGACGGAAATAATATATATTATCATGCCCCATTTACTAATGAGGAAGTGGAGGCACAGGAAACTTAAAATGGATGGTAGTACAGCCCAGGAATCTATTTCAGGTGGGTCAGCCTCTACAGGCTCAGTTGTCAGACAACACTGACCACTGATCATCAGAAGGGCAAATTGTAAGGGAAGAAGAAAAGCAACTGGGAGAATCAGAAGGTCCACTGCAGTATCTCACAGTTTTGTAACCGATGCTCTTTGCTGTTGGAGATGCCATGGCTGCATGAGCCTGCAGCATAATTCTGGCTTTCCATGCCTATTGCTAGAAATAGTGATATTCTAGGGCTAGTGGCAGCTTGTATGTGGTTAGGCAGTTCATATCTTCTGCTGTTCATTTTATGGATAAGACAAAAGAAGCTCAAGCAAAGCAAAATGTTATACCCAAGGCCCCTTGCATCCCTAGACCTTTTTTCTCTAATGGCCTTACTATTTGTGACATATAATACATGCTCATAACTGTTGAATTTTGGTCAATTAGAAATAACTAATTTTTACTAGTTGCTTCTTATATTACAGGGTCTATGCTAAATTCTTTACAGATATCATCTTATTTAATACCTATAATCCTGTCATTTTCTCATTTGATAAATCAGAAAAATATGGAGCAACTTGCCTAAGACTGCAGAATTGAAAGGGCAGAACTGGATGCAAAACTAAATTTCTCAGCTCCAAAGTCTGTCCAACCACAGTGTTTGATCACAGACCCTATAGATGCCCTTTCCTCCCCTTGAAAATCAGGCCACAACCCACCGAAGCTCTCCTTTGGAATATAGTTGGGAAAGCATGCTGCACTGTGGCCTTGAGGCTCTTCCCCTGGCACCTGGAACATAAATTTATGATCCTATCTGTAGGCCAGGCCAGGTTAGGTCACTTGGTATGAATGAAGCTTACTTATCCTCCTGAAAACACTGTATGAATCAGAAACCCCCTTTTCTCTCCAGTTTTGAAAGGAGAGCAAAGTTTTGAGGGCATCAGTGCCTCTCTGTCTCTCTCCCTTTCCTCAAGGCCCTATTATGACTGCCTCTGACCAGGATGGGATGCCTCCTATTAAAGTTCCTCTTTGAACCTGAAGCCCTAGTCTCCCTTCCAGGGCCCCATTGTCTAATAACGCTCCTTTGAACAGTAATCTGGTGCCAGCTGCTTTCCACGAATCTGCCCTTTCTCTTTTTAAGTTACAACACACAGGGGCTACTAGGAAATGTTGCCTAAGAACCGGAAAATACAGTGGAATTAGTAAAAACTGACCCAATAGGTGGAACTTGACATCTAATGGATTCAACAAAAAACTAATAGTATTATAAATAAGCGACATAAGGATTTGAAAACATATTACACCCAAGGCCCGAGGAATAAACTTAGGAAGACAGAACTCTAGTGTATGGGCATTATATAAGCTGGAATGATTAGTCACCAAAAGAATTATGAAGAGAACTTGTGGAATATTACTTTAACTATGTAAAGATGTGCTGCATCTGTTTTCCCTTGCCTGCCTAAGGCACCTGACTGGTCTAATAAAAAGCTGCACAGTCAATAGGCAGGCAGGAGCAGGATAGGCAGGGCTGGCTGGCAGAGATAAGAAGTTCGAGAATTTAGGCTCAGGAGGAGAGAAAAGAAGGAAGAACGAGAAAGGGGATTCCTTGGGCCAGCCAGCCATGGAGAAAGCAGCAAAGTAGGAAATATAGAAAGCTGAAAAGCCCCGAGGTAAAATGTAGAGGAAGAGAACTAGGTTAAATTAAGTTATAAGAGCTAGCTAGAAATGAGCATAAGCTAAGGCTGAGCATTCTTAATTAATAAGTCTCCATGCAATGATTTGGGGGCTGGTGATCTGAGAAAGCCTGCTACACAGAACTAAAGGGAAAAAGGAAAATTGGCATGGCTGTCAAGTTAGTCAATGGCAATTGTGTCAAAGGAAGGTGAGTTAGGTACTAAGCAAGCTAATGTAAGCATTTCCATGGCTAGCTGACCTCTAGAGAAGATAGGAGTGGCCGAAGCACTCTGAGCTAGAAGACTCCCTAACACCCTTGTTTCCTCTCTTCTCACCCTCAAAATAAAACAGTGTGTACTTCACGTGTCCCACAACAATTTAATGAACAACTCCGTGTAAATCACTTAGAGTATATGCCTGGTATGTCTAGAAACTCAACATATGGGCTACATGGCAAAAGCCCATTTCAAACCTCCAGCCTCTACTCCTCCAAACCAAACAAAAGGAGAACTAAATAAACAGTAACTAACTTCACTGTTTCTGTTTAATCCTCCCCAACTAATTACTGATATCATGACTTGATAATGGTTATCAGTGTGTGCACTTGAGTCAGCAAAACCTGGTTTGGTTCTGATTGTGGGTCTAGCAATCAGAATTGCTATGTTGCGTTGGAATCCACACAGTATATTACATTGGAATCAGCTGGCTCAGGCTGGAATGTGAATTCTGAAAACTGACTTGATTGATACATTGAGATGACATAGTATTATTATTCCTCTAAGTCCTGCGCTCTTCCTAAAGTGGAAAGTAGTAAATACCCTACAAGGTATTCATGTGGTTTCAATGACCTCATGTGGTAAACGTGAGTGGCATCTTCTTAAGTATTCCTTTTTATCATACAGCAGGACTTAGCTCCTGTTCATTTGCCACTCACTCTGCATATATCCACACTATTTTTGCTATTTCTGTGATCTTATTAGTATGAGTCAATCACAGAGAAAATAATCTATTCTTTACATACTAAAAAGAGCAGAGCTTTCACACTGCATGCTACTTTATGGGCATCTGCTACATGCAATATTTTCTATCTTACTGGCCAGTTTCTGGAGGAACTGAGAGACTTTAGAAGGTTCCCAAAGTTACTGTTCCATAGTTTTGGAGTGCATTATAGAACGCTTTCTGTGCACGGGAGCAGTTTGTACTCTAGTTCCACTTTGGGTTCAAAATAATACCAACACAAACATTAAATAGTTGGTTCACTTATTTCTGGCATTTATTGTCTCATTATGTAGCTCTGGCTGTCCCTTGAACTCAGAGATCTACCTGCCCCTGTCTCCTGAGTGCTGGGATTAAAGATGTGTGCCATTATGGCTAGTAGTTGGATTTGTTATTGATACAGTGAAAGATGACTGTATACAGGAGAATAGACTTTGGATTAATATCTGATGACACCTCGGCACAGGCCTTTAACAGCAGCAGTTGGGAGGCAGATGCGGATCTCTGTGAGATCACCTTGGTCTACATACCATAGAGAGTTCTAGGCCAGCTAGGCTTACATAATGAGACTCTGCTTCAAAGGAAGAAAGAGAGGCAGAGAAGAAAGGAGAGGAAAGAAGGGGACAAAAGTGGAAAGCAATAAACAAAGACAACTGAGCCTCTGGCCTCTACAGACTTACGTACGATGCATTCACACCCGGCACACATGTGCACATAAACACACAAGTGAAAGCTGCCGGTGTACCTCAGTGATAGAATATTTGCCTAGCGTGTGCAAGGTCCTGGGTTCAATCTCTAGGAACACACACACATACACACAAACACATAGCAGAATAGTAATGGTTCCTCTCTCTCTCTCTCTCTCTCTCTCTCTCTCTCTCTCTCTCTCTCTCTCTCTCTCTCTCTCTCTCTCTCTCTCTCTCTCTCACACACACACACACACACACACACACACAGCAGAATAGTTCCTCTGTCTCCCATAAGGTAAAATTTTCTAAGCACCTTTATTGGGCCCTCAAAGCTCAGAGAGGCTGTAGACAATTTAGCTGTTAGTGTCACTCTGGTCCCCTGGCTGCACACAGCACATACTATACTAGGCACAGGTCTTCAGGATATTGTACCTGGTTTCCATTGTGTGGCCTTTCATTCGGAAAAAAGAAAAAGCCTCTGCAGCCCTGTGGGAAGAATTTAGGGTGACAAAGCTTGCTGAGAAGTGGGCACTGAAGTCAAATGGCTGCAAAAGACATGAAAACTCCCCTGGGAGGCTCAGCTTTCCTCGCCTGACACAATCTCTTGTAATTTATCCAAAAGGGGCAAAAGGTGTCAAACCAGCTTGATACTCTCAAAAGAGATACTTACTTGTTTATTTCCTTTTTTGTGACCCTTGGATCCTCTACCAGTCTGTTCTTTTCCATGCCTTTTGAGAGGGAGAAAAGTGAGCATAAGAACACATAACACCCAAATCCCATCTTTACTCACTTAACTACACATCTCAAGGAAGAACTTTAGCCTTGTAAATTCAGATAACACTCTTTAGTACTGCTCCTGCAAACCTCTATTCCTATCATTTTTACGCTGTACTGAGTGATTTTGTGTTCTTTGTCTTCTAGCATAGCAATTCATTTTTATCAAGCAGCACATTTGTTACACATTTGATGAACTAGAGTTACAGCTGACTTCAAGTATGGAGACTTGCCTCATACCTCTTACTTTAATAGAAGGATTCAATAGCTGGGCATTTTCCTAAAGGTACTGTGATTGCCCCTAGCTCATACCAACCCATTTAAGTACATACCCCTTTCCTGGCCCACCGACAGAAACCACTTGCATGCCAAAGGATCCTCGGCTTCTAGAAGACCTGCTGCCAGCCCACTGGCCCACCACCATCCCAGCAATTTCCAGTTTTCCTCCTTGGGGTGGGATTGGATGGAGACCTGGAAATTGAATAACAGCAGTAGTGAATGGCAAGTGCAAGACAGGGCAAGTGATGGAACCGAAGTCCTATCCAATCGGCTTACTCTTCTCCTTCCCATTTTTCTCTCACAAGGTTGTGATAATAACAGGGGAAGTCAGTGCAGAGAATGAGATCGAAGGTCTCTCTATAGATCCACTATAGTAACTGGTGCAGAAGTGATTGGCTTTTTTTTTAAATCAACTGTATAGACTGCCACACAATAGGAATTTGTTTAGAAAAATGCTTTTACTGGCCCTAGATATATTTTCCACTTTTGAAAAATTTAGAATTTCCATACATGCACATGTTTTGTTTGAATCCACCCAATTCCTTTCCACTGCAAATCATCACTTTCCCTTTTCATTAAGTTTCTTTCTCAACTTGACCTTCTTTTAAAAACCTACTGAATCCATGTAGTGCTTCCAGTTTGTGCATGGTTGTAGGGCCATCTACTGGAGCATGAGTAGCCTCTGACAGACCACATCCCTGAAGAAAACTGACTCTTGCTCCTCCAGTAGCTACTCAGCTGGATGGACTTCCTGGCAGCTTCCCCAGTCCATGCTAGGATTTTTGCTTGGCTTGATCCTGTGAAGGTCTTGTGCAAGCAATCATAGTCACTGTGAGTTTGTGTGTGCAATGGCCTTTTCATGTCCAGAAAGTAATAGTTCACAGCAGTCACCTATGATTCTCACAATTTTTCTGCTCAATCTTCTGCAATGACCCCTAAGACTCAGGGTGGGAGGAACATGATATAAATGTCCCACTTAGGGCTGAGAACTGGGCATTGTCTTATTCTTTTATGTTGACCACTTGTGTGTATCTGTATTAATTTCTATCTACTGCAATCAGAAGCTTCTCTGATGACGATTGACAGATGCACTAACCTATGGGTGTAAAGATAAGTGCTTAGGGAGCAGCTTAATATATGCCCATTGGGAAGAACAATAGTAAGTAAGTAGTAAGTAAATACCATCAGAAAGTAGTTCATGCCACTACGGTATTAGTGGGTACATTTTGCAAAAAGCACGCCTTTAATCCCAGCATGCAGGAGGCAGAGGCAGGCAGATATGGTCTACAAAATGAGTTCTAGAACAGCCAGAGCTATTACACAGAGAAACCCTGTCTCAAAAAGCAAAAACTGTAGTTATTGGAAAATTGTTGGTCAAACCTACTTTCCATACAAATGGGCCTCATTATACAATATAGGATTAGCCAGATGAGTAAACTATATGGAAAAATGAAATAAATATCCAATTAAAAAGCCAAGAGTTGGTGATCATGGTGCATACCCCTAATCCCAGCACTCAGGAGACAGGGGCAGGAAGACTGCCACTAGTTAATGATGGTTGGAACAGTGTGGCAGTTTGAATATAAAATATGGTTCCTATGTTTCAACAATTGGTCTCCAGCTAGTAGTACTTTTGGGGAGATTGTGGGGTCTTTAGGAGGCTAACCTTAGCTGGGGGGGTATGGGCTACTGGGGGGAGGTAGGCTTCGAGGGTTGTAACTGGTCCCATTTCTGGCCTGAATTCTCTGCTTCCAGATTCACAAAGATCAACAAACATAAAGGAAAAAAGCACGGACAAGCTCCAGCACATGCCTCCCTTGCCATGATACACAGTACGTCTTTAAAACCTGAGTTAAACTTTCTCTGGCCTTTTAGGTATTTGGTCACAGCCACGAGAAAAGTAACAAAAACCAAGCATACCAGTTGTAAAACCAGGAAAAAAAATCAGGAAAAGATGACATGATTATCTCCTGAAGACAGAAAATTGCAATTGTGCATGAGTTCACAAACACAGTTGAGTTTCATAATATAGCAAGGAAGTTCTAGCTGAGCATGGTGACACATGCCTGAAATATCAGCACTTAGAACTTAAAGGACCAGGAATTCAAAGCCACCTAAGCTACATGATGCTTTGTGCCCAAAATAAACAATAACAATGAATTGGGGATTTTGGTAAGGTCTTTAAGAAACCAAAGGTTAGGAACACTTATTTCTCCCCTTGTTCTTGCTGTTATAAAACTATCTTGCCAAAAAGCAACTGGGGGGAAAAGAGGACATTTTAGCTCACAGTTCCATCACAGAAATCGAAGTGGTAAGAACTTACAGCAGCTAGTCACATCACATCCACAGGCAAGAAGAGCAGAGAGAACACATGTACTCTTAGCACTTGGGGATATTACTCTTATGCAGGCCAGGGCCCCGAACCAGGGAATGATTGGTGCTGCCCAGTTTAAGGCTGGGTCTTCTTCATGCCAATTAAGGCAACCAAGACAATTATCCACAGGCATACCCATATATAAGTCAATCTAATCTAGACAGTGCCACATTAAGACTCTTCCCAGTTGATGCTAGGTTGTATCAAGTTGACAGTTAAAATTAACTGCCTCCAATCCCATAATGGCTCCCTCTTATCAAGGTTTCTCTTTCATTGTTCTCCCTCTCTGTCCCTCCCCCAACTCAATCATCCCATTCCCTCATGTTCTCTACCCATCTCCCCTTCCTCTATAGTCCAGATTTACTCAGGAGATCTTTTCTATTTCCCCTTCCCAAGGGACCCATGAATGTCTCTCAGGTTCCCCCTTGCTACCTAGCTTCTCAGGGATTGTGGATTGTAGCCTGCTTATCCTTTACATCTAAAATCCACTTATGAGTGAGTACATACCATGTTTTCTTCTGGGTCTGTGTTACCTCCCTCACGATAATTTTTCTAGTTCCACCCTTTTGCCTCCAAATGTCAGGATGTAATTTTTTTAACTGCTAAGAAGTACTCCATTGTGTAAATGTACACCATTTTTTTAAAAATCTGTTCTTCAGTTGAGGGGCATTTAGGCTATTTCCAGGTTCTTGCTATTACAAATAATGCTGCTATGAACATAGTTGAGCTAATGCCTTTGGAGTAAGAATGTGCATCTCTTGGGTATATGCCCAATAATAGTATTACTGGATCATTTGGTAGATTTAGTCCCAGTTTTCTGAGGAACTACCATATTGATTTCTAAAGTGGCTGTATACGTTCACATTCCCACCATTAATGACTGTTCCCATGACCCCACATAGGCTGTCATCTGTGTTTTTGATCCTAGCCATTCTGACAGGTGTAAGGTGGTATCTCAGAGTTGTTTTGATTTGCATTTCTCTGATGGCTAAGGATGCTGAGCAATTCTTTAAGTGCCCTTCAGCCATTTGAGATTTGTCTGTTGAGAATTCTCTATTTAGCTCTGTATTTGATTTTTAAATTAGATTATTAGGTTTTTTAATCTCTAGTTTCTTCAGTTCTTTATATATTTTAGAGATCAGCCCTCGGTCAGATGGAGGGTTAGTGAAGAATTTTTCCCATTCTGTAGGCTGTCATTTTGCCTTACTGACCATGTCCTTTCATTTATAGAAGCTTCTCAATTTAAGAAGGTCCCATTTATAATTGTTCTTATTTAGTGTCTGTGCTACTGGTGTTATATTTAAGAAGTGGTCTCCTGTCTCAATGAGTTCAAGGCTATTTCCCACTTTCTTTTCTATCAGGTTCAGTGTAACTGGGTTTATGTTGAGGTCTTTGATCTACTTGGACTTGAGTTTTATTAACGGTAATAGACATGGATCTATTTGCATTTTTCTACATGTCACCATCAAGTTAATACCAGCACCATTTGTTGAAAATGTTTTCTTTTTTCTATTGTATAATTTTTTTCTTCTTTGTCAAAAAGCAGGTGTTCATAGGTGTGTGGATTAATGTCAAAGTCTTCAATTTGATTCCATTGATCCACATGTCTGTTTTTATGTCAATACCAAGCTGTTTTTTTTATTACTATAAGTTTGCAGTAGAGCTTTGGGTTAGAGAGAAATGTGGTGCTAGGGAAATACCCAAGAACCCACAAACATGACCCCAGCTAAGACTTCAAGCAGTAATGGAGAGGGGGCCTAAACTGATCTTCCCCTATAATCAAATTGATGACCACCCTAATTGTCATTATAGAACCTTCATCCAGCAACTGACAGAAGCTAAGCACTCCAGGTGAAGAGAGGAAGGAGGGATTATATGAGTAAAGATCATGAGGAGGAAACCCACAGAGACTGTTGGTCTGAGCTATTGGGAGCTCACTGACTCTGGGGAAACTCCATGGGACTGAAGTAGGCCCTCTGGATGTGAAAACAGTTGTATGGCATGGGAAATTTATGGGGCCTCTGGCAGTGGGACCAGAATTTATTCCTAGTGCATGAACTGGCTAGCCTTGATACTGAGAGGAGGGGCTTGGTCATACCTCAACTTGATATACCAGACTGCATTAGCCCACCCTGAGAGTCCTTACCCTCTGTAGTAAATGGATGGGGGAATGGGGTGGGAGGAAGCTGGAGCAATGACCAGGAAGAATGGAGGGAGAGAGAAGAGTGATGGCTATGTTAAAAAGCCTATTAAATAAAAATAATAAAAAATTAACCATCACATGCTGGGTGCTGGTAGCTCATATATTTAATAAACTCAGGGGACAGAGACAGGTGGATTTTTGAGTTCCAGGCCAGCCTATACTACAAAAAGCAGTTCCAAGACAGCCAGAACAGTTGTATAGAAAAACCTTGTCTTAAAAAAACAGACAAAACCAACCCCCCAAACCATCATAACCTTAGAATGAAAGTGAGATCCTAAGCACTTACTATTCTTTTTTGTTGTTTTTGAGACAGGGATTAGCTGTCCTGGAATTGTAGGCTAGGCTGGCCTCAAACTCAGAGATTCACCGGACGCTGCCTCCCAAGTGCTGAGATTAAAGACATGTGCAGCTGCACTTAGCGATTTTATCATGTCCTTTCCAAAAAGAAGGAAGCAGGCAGGAGACTTCTGTGATCCATCAGTAGTTTAGGTGATGGTGAGAATTTCCCCAAAACTTGGCCTTAATTAAGGCATACTTTTAGAATCACACAATACAGCCAAAACACACACACACACACACACACACACACACACACACACACACACACACACACACACACACACACAAAATCAGAGATAATTAAGTCAGCTTAAAGGGATGGAATGGTTGGTTCCTCGGTCTGTAATAATTGACTACATAGGGGACTTGTAGGTGGAGTTCTCCCATCTCGGGAGCTGCTTCCAAATTATCACACAGAGATTTATATTAATTGAAAATGCTTAGCTCAGGCTTATTACTAACTATCCCTTACATTTTAAATTAACCCATATTAAGTTAACCCTTATTTATACTCTGCTACATGGTGGTGGTGGTACCTTTATTAGCATGGCATGTTCATCTCGTGTTCCCTCTGTGTCTGGCTGGTGACACCTGACTCTGCCCTTCTTCTCCCCCCCCCCCCATTCTCAGTTTGGCTTTCCTGCCCAGCTACCAGCCTGTCAGCTTTTTATTAACCAATAAGAATAATACATATTCCTGCTATAGAAAAGGATTATTCTACACTATTTCCTTCTTTTTGTTTATTAAAAAGGAACCTTAACATAGTAAAATTATATACAACAAAGCAGTTATTAAGTAAGAATTATAGTAACAATATCCAATTCATTTGCATTTGGCAAAATTAGGGAAAATAATTATCCATCTTATCTTGATGAGTCTAAAGTTTTATATCTAATTTGTTTTTTTATCATAACTAAGAAAAATTAAAACTAGTCTTTAACTCCACCAAAGACCCCAGAAGGGTGAAATGTTATCTAATGACAGGGATATTAGGCTGCCTAGACAGTCACTCAAAGTTTCTCTGGAATGTTGGGGCATCCAACTCTGGCCTACAGGCCTAGTGTATCTGACAGACTTTGCTGTGAAGCAGGGAATTTTGAAGGACTGTCCTACTTTGTTGGCAAATCACCTTTCTTGTATCCTGCTGGTCCAATTTGGACAGTAACTATCAGCAATTGAGGTAAGGGCAGTTTCTTTGCCTATGTGGCTAGCTTTTGTCATAAAGAAAACAAACTCCACATGGAGTTTCTTTGATATTAATCATCCTCTTTGAATTATTTGGTGGTGCTGCCAGGAGCAAATGTATCTCACTGGTTAAGAAGAAAATCTAACTTCTCAAAACATTTTAAATTTTACATTCTGTAGGTCTTTGGAGTGTTTGCAGATTGGCTATCTGAAATATATCTCTGTATGACCTTGGAAACCCAAGTAACATGACTATAAATTTGCTATTATAGATGACTATTAATCTGTATTTAATTATATATTATATTTTTAAATGAGCTACATAAACATAATACCCTAAAAAGAGTAGAAATATACATACAGTAAAATAAAATTAACTTTAAAATTGTGTTAAAAAGCCAAAATCCACATCAATGTAAAATATGTAAGATTAATAGTTGTGTTTTGGATTAAAGTTATTCAATAATTTACCCTTTTATTCCATCATTTCTATATCCCCCTTTTTTCTTTTTAGAACAAGATCCCTGAATTTTAATCTCATTTATTTAGTCTTTTCCTGACCATTATCTATAACACTTGTAACCAACTCCTCTTAAATTATAATAAACACCCCAAATCCATTTTTGAGAATGTAGGTGTAGTTCTCTAGACTACTTCCTGCTGATTTTGGGTGCTGGTAATCTTTGGGGGACCCTGAGAAAATTAGGATTATGGTGAAGTCCTGACTAGAGTATTCTGTGAGGCTGGATCATCTCAGCCAGAAACCTTAAAGGTATTTTGGATGCAGAACTCAAAAGAAACTGCAATGGAGGCATTTTGATACTGGATCACCTGGACCATCTGCTTTCATTGGTGTCTGGTCCCCTCATTAGAAAAATATATAAACTTGGAAAGGTAACACACATATCTCCATTAATACAAATATAGACTGTGCATTATACACAAATAAGCCAAAGATAATTTTTTTTGTTTTATGTTTGAGCATGAAAAATATACTTCACATGCCTAATTCTTCTAGGTTTATTTCTTTACTTTGTATTCAGAATTTTGAGGGGGTCTTCCTCAATCAAACCTGATCATCTTTAACTTTGAACAAAACCACAGTCTTTTATTTTCTATGGAAATAAAAGCAGAACCTCTTTTCCAAAGTAACATATATTTTGATTTCCATTTTGAAGTAAGGACAGTTTCAAAATATATAGGTTGGTTTAATCAGCAGCATTTATAGTCAAATGTCTCTTAGCAGCTCTTGCTTCTTCCTCAGCAGCCAAACAATTCAAAGAATACAATAAAATAGTGTCCAGACTCTCTCTATATTTTTCATCTTTATGTGACTTTTTATCTTTTATATTACTTTACTCCCCTTTTAAGGACTTTATTATTTTAAAAATATGTTGTTTAATCTATGACTATATGTGCTCATTCTTTTCTCTCTCCCAAGCCTACATATATTTTTAAACACACTATAAACCATTCAGAGGTGTTTTTTTTTCATCTGAATCTGTCTTTACTGCATATATCTATATTTTTCTGACCACATGAGCCTTTAAATTGCTAAGCAGCTTGGCTAGGACCAAAGCAGAGGCTTTGGCAACTGGTGCCACCACATCCTTGGTCTGTGAGACCTAGCTTCTTGGTGGAAGTATTGGCAGGAGCCATGTTTATTGCTCCAGGTCTGAGGAGATTATGGGCCCATGCTGTCACCACGTAGCAAGCTGCCTGCTGCTCATAAACCCAATTTAAGTGTTCTGTAGCAGTACCTCCCAAAAGAACGATTACTGCCACCAGCACAAACCAGACATCCATATCTTAAAGGAGTCATAGCTCTGTTTGCTATTAGAAAACAAGGCCTACCTGAAGACAGTTACCAAGAAGCTGCATTTCATTTAGTTTTTTTTTTTTTTTTAATGATTTTAGAACCCTTTCCTTTAAAGCTTTTTCAGGCTTTATATGGATGTATGTGATCATGGATGCTGGACACCCATTTGTAGGTGGAGTTTTCCTGTTCTGGGAGCTGCTTTCAAATTATCATAGAGATTTATATTAATTGCAAATGCTTGGCCAATACCTCAGGCTTATTACTAACTAGCTCTTACATTTTAAGTTAACCCATATTACGTTAACCCCTATTTACACTATGCCACATGGTGGTACCTTTATTAGCATGGCAAATGCATCTCCTGCTCTCTCTGGGTCTGACTGGCAGCTCCTGACTCTGCTCTTCTACTTCCCATCATTCTCAGTCTGGCTTTCCTGCCTAACTTCCTGCCAAGCTACTAGCCTGTCAGCTTTTAATTAACCAATAATTACTTATCCATAGGGTAGAAAAGGATTGTTCCATAGAAGGGCCTGATTTCCATACTGTTCAGGTAAGCCTACCCTTTAGCTAAATATAACCACTGAGTTTTGTGACCCTAATAGACTAAGTTCACCTTTGTTTTTAAATAGAGGTGAAACATACAATACACATGTTCAACAGCAAAGATACACTCACCTGATGACAGATTCTTGTTATTTCATGTTAAAATATTCCTATTGAAATATCTTGGTTTAGAGCTGGAGATGCCATATAGCTCAGAGATGGAATGTTTAAAGTCAATGCCTGCCAAGAATGTTTAAAGTCCTGGGTTTGATCCCAACTACCACACACACACACACACACACACACACACACACACACACACACACACACACACACAATTGTGTTTCAATAGAACCAAGTTGTTTAATATATCAAAATTTCAGCTGCCTGAAACATGCTTGTCTATTCTTTATTAGGCAGAAGCTTAGGAGTCACTGTAATTTATACATATACGTATGTACTTGTTTTCTCTGCTAGGTTGTAATTCTCTGATGACTGTGGGTGATGAAATTTCTTTTGATGTTGTTGAAGCTGAAGGTAGGCAATGTATCAGGTCTTCCCCTCAGTGAATACAGCTACATCAAGTTACTGTCATCTTCCAATACTGCCATGTACTTCCAATGCTTTTTCTACAAACACCTTCCTGAAACTGCCCATAAAGAATGAATGAGCTAAGAGAAACCATGAGGACCCAGTTCACATGAACTGTAACTATCAAAATAATGAAATGACAAGTGACTCTTGGTTTTGCATCAGTCCAGACCACCTGGGTTTGGATGATGAGAATCAAATCACTGAGAACCAATAGCCTCTACTGAGATTTCTATGGACTATCTTCTCCAGGACACATTGATAGCTACATTTCAAACTATTATACCACAGTACAGAATTGAAACAAGATAAGATATACACTGGACTGCTGAGTCTGTAAATGGCAGTGAACTGGATGGTTTATAATGAAATAAACTAGATGATACCTCATTTTTAAGTACTGACCTGCAAACCCCCGACTCCTTGCTTGAGGGGGAGGTGGAAACGAGCCCATGGCTCTGGAATAAAGCGAAACAGGGTAGAGAGAGGGCATCATGGGAGGCACAAATGTAGGTGATGGAAGTAGAGCAGAAGGTGGTGGATGATTCATGTTGACACCTTCAAGGATACTCTGCCTCATCTTCTCCACTTTGCTTGCCAGGTCAGCCTTCAAATGAGAAAGAGAGTTAGTATTGCTCCAAATCTTCCCTAGGCTTTACACATAGTACTGAGCACTCCAGGCACATTCTCAGAATTCTATCCCCATTGTGGGAATTGAGCCTAGAGTGAAATGCTTCTAGATTCCAGCCTCAGGAAATTCATTTGGTATCAAAGTTCCCACTCTTCACAAGATACCTACAGTATCAGAAGATGAGTTCTGACCAAGCAGCTTGTGAGGAACATTATCTCCAGGGATGACAATAAAAAGAGCAATAAGGGCATCAGGAAACAGTTGATTGCATGGCCAATAATTGGCTAGACTATTCTTTTAAGGGGGAGGTAACAAAATCTGGTAACAGAGAAAAGAAAGAAAAACCAGACACATAAAGAGCCTTTTACCCTCTCCCATACTCAATACTGGAGACTCTTAGCTCTAATGAGGGTATGTATTGTGGAATATTAATTTAAGATGTCTTATAATGGTTTATGCGGTGAGATATTTGTTTAATGATGCATAGATGTGTTACATTCTTTCGTGTTGAATTTGTTTAACTCTTTAAAGCTGTGTTATTTTGCCTGCCTAAAACACCTGATTGGTCTAATAAAGATCTGAATGGCCAATAGCTAGGCAGGAGAGAGGGATAGGTAGGGTTGCCAGGCAGAGAGAATAAATAGGAGAAATCTAGGCTTGAAAAACAGAGCGAGCAAGAAGCAAGCAAAGGAGAAGAGAATGCCAGAGTCCAGCCACCCAGCCACACTGCCAGCCACAGAATAAGATGGAAAGAAAGATACATAGAATAAAGAATGGTTAAAAAAAAAAGCTCAGAGGCAAAAATGTAGTTAAAGAGAAGCAGGATAATTTAAATTAGAAAATGTGTCTAGAAACAAGCCAAGCTAAGGTTGGGCATTCCTAAGTAAGAATAAGTCTCAGTGCATTTATTTGTATTTATTGTCAGGTCCCCAAAGAACAAAAATACCTAATCCAAGATGTTGGTAAACTTCTGGAAAAGGTAGGAAAGTAAATACTTAAGACTTTGTTGGCCACACTGTATCTTCCACTACTACTTTTCTTTGTCATTCCAGCATGAACGAAGTCCCAGGTATGTAAAGGAATGAATGTGGCCGTGTTCCAATAAAATGCTATTTGTAAAGGACAGGGGGCATGATAGGAGTAGTTTACTGACCCTGTTCGAGTCGCTCAGCTTACTCCCCACTAAATAGATCAAATTTTGAGTAAGATTTCCTTTCCCTTGGCCTTGTTCCTACTTTTCCCAAAGCTTTTATTGTACAGCCTATTATTACTGTTATTACTAATACCATTATCTACCTCCTGCTCTCTTCTATTTCTAATCTCCTTTCTTCCCCCCAAAATCACTTAGAAAAGTGACTTACAGCATTTGTAAATAAGGGAAAATAAAGTTACGATAGTTCCAGGAAGGGCATATAGCATATGCAGAAATTCTGTGGAGAAGATATTCTCAGTAAGAAAAATGTTATAAAACATTTAAGCTTGGGGCTAAAAGCATCTTTCCAACTACTGCTTCTGTATTAGATCACAGGCTTCGAGGGGCTTGTTGATTAAAATTAGCTTGGTTCAGACCCATTGTCTCACTTCTGTTCTCTACTGCTGAAATTTTTTATCTGCATGCCTACTGATTCATCTCCATGACACATCGTGGGTGTGTACTGTACCTGGCCATCACAGAGTTCAACCAGGGACACCCGCTCTCGTCCTGCTTTAATGAGCTTGCTCTGGAACAGCTTGCCATCAAAGTAAATCCAGGGGCAGCAGTGCTCCCAAGGGACTGGCTGGCCACATGCATCATTAGCAAACAGAGCTGTGTCAACCCCACTCATGAACAGGGCAGCAAGCTGGATCCCCCGAGCATCCAGTTTCTCAATCTGAAACCACCACAGAGGAAAAAAAAATGAGAAATAAGAAAAAAAGAAATAACTTTAACTATAAAATAATGCAAAATCCATGGCCTCAGATGACTTGTTGCAGTTAGAACTCAGATGCCCCCAAAATATTGTGTAAAATTATCTTCAGGCTATGTTTATAAGGCACATATGAAATATAGCTGATCATCATAGTTAAGATTTGGGTCCTATCCTAAGAAATCTCATTGTGTATATACAAATATTAAAAAGGTGCAAAAACCCTTAAATTTGAAATATGTCTGGTGATTTCTGTGCATTTCAGATAAGAGATACTTAACCTAGATTGTTGGTCACATTATTATTATTGTTGTTGTTGATTTGTTATAATGTCAAGTTGACTATTCTGACTAAATTTGAACCTGTTGGACTGGTAAGATTGTTTAGTGGTTAAAGGCACTTGCTGCCAAGACTGAGTTTGATTCCCAGGATCCACATGGTAGGTGAGAATCAATTCATTCAAGTTGTTCTCTGATATCCACACACAGTTCGGGGCACACATGTACCCCTCTGCACCGTACTCTCAAATAAATAAAAATAAAAGTAAAATAGAGTTTTATTCTGAAACTCAGGCTGGTCTCATAGTCACAGTAATCCTCCTGCCCCAGTTTCCTGAATACTGGGATTATAGTTATGAGCTACCATACATATTGCCTTTCAGTAGTCATTTCAGTGCATAAATAACTTTTATGTCTACCTTTTCTTGAAGTGAGCAGTGGTTCTCAACCTTCTTAATGCTGGGACCCTTTAATGTAGTTCCTCATGTGGTGATGACCTCCAACCACAGCATTATTTTACTAACACTTCATAAATGTAATTTTATTACTATTATGAATTGTAATGTGAATTATCTAACATGTAGGGCATCTGACATGTGACTCCAGAGGGGTCATCACCCACAGGTTGAGAACCTCTGATTTAGAGGCTACTCATTATTCTGACCATCAATTTTAAAATTTTGAAAAATGAAAACCAACAGTACTGAATATGTAGTGAAATAAATGGGAAATCATATAAATGCTGAGTAATATACATTGCAACTACATATCTATCAAGAACTCAGAAAATGTTCACATTTGCCAACTCAAATAGTCTACGTGTAAGAATCAGTTCTAGCCAAGTGATGGTGTGGTGTGTGAATTCAGGAGGCTGAGGCAGGAGGGCCCCTCTGCAAGTTCAAGGCCAGCCTGCGTCAACAGACAAAATATTTTATCTTAAACCAACCAGACAATCAACCAACCAAACAAAAAAGAGCCTTTTCTGCCAAGCATGATAGAGTCCAACTATAGTTAACACTCAACTATAGTTCACAACTACTCAAAAAGCTGAGGGGATAGGACATCTGAACCCAGGAGTTGGAATTCAGCCTAGGTAACATACCAAGTTCCATTTCAGAAACAAAATCTTCCAAAATCTGAAGCATTTTTGAGTGCTGATATGATGCCCAAATTGGAAGATTCAAAATCTAGTCTCATGTGACAGATTGCAGTCAAAACACAGGTACATTAACTGTTGTACAGAATTGCAGACTATATTCTAAGGAAGTGCACATGTCAAGAAAGCTCTATGCATAAAGATGCAATTATCACATTTCATATATTAAGAAAAACTGGAAATAATTTAAATGGATAACATTATAATTAAATGACACATCCATATGATAAAAATTACTAAATTTTTTTTAACACAAAGTAAATATGCACTATGATAATTTAAAAAGAAAATACAATACAGTTGCCTCTCAGTATTCTTGGAAGACTGGTTTCAGGATCCCTTGAAGATAACTAAATCTATGGATGCCCAAGTTCCTTTTGGAAAATGGTATATGTTTGTATATAGCCCACACAATCCTATATGTTAAATTAGTTCTACATTACTTTATTATGAACAGATTTTATATAGTATTGTCTAGTGAATGATGACAAAAAATATAATTAAGAGGAATCATTTGATGTTTTAATGATTTATTTTTAATTTTTATGTGTATGAGTGTTTTGCTTGTATGTACACAAGTGAAGAAGTTCCCTTGGAGGCCAGAAGAGGGCTGTGGATTCCCTAGAACTGAAGTTATAAATGATTGTGAGTTGTGGGTGTTAGGATTCAAACCTGGGTCCTCTGCAAGAGAAGTAAGTGCTTAGAGCCACCTCTCCAGACCCATTGTTTCTTTTTTGAGACAGGGTTTCTCAGTGTAACAGTCCTGGATGTCCTTCTCAGTAAACCAGGCTGGTCTCGAACTCAGAGATCTGCCTGCCTTTCTCTGCCTCCCAAGTGCTTGAATTAAAGGCATGCACCCACCACCACACTCTGTGTATCAATCAAGCTGACCTTAAACTCATGAGTATCCTGTGGTCTCTTATGCTTGAATACTGGGATTACAATACTGTGCCATTATACCCAGCCAACAGGTATAAATTAGAAAAATATTTTGATGCACAATTGACTCACATTTTGTATGAAAAACGGACATAATTTATAAACAAGATTCTAAATGCACACAATAAACATACAAAAAGGCTGCAATATATGATCAGCACACTCCTCATCTTAGAATCAAAGAGAGATAACGTTAAAAATTGATTATATAGTATGGAGCTGGATAGTTGTCACTGCAGTCAAGAGCACTTGTTATTTTATAGAAGACCCAGGTTCAAATCCCAGCACCCATAGGGTGATTCACAGTCATCTGTAACTCTGGCTCCAAGGGGCTCAATGATCTCTTCTGACCTCTGTGGGCACTACACTAAACATGCACACCGTGCACAAATATTTACACGGGCAAACACATTCATACACATAAAATAAACAAATTAAAACTGACAATAGTGGTTATTTAAGGCTGGCATGTCCACTGTCTTAACAGAAAAGCCGATGTGTTTTCAAGTCTCCTTCTGGGTGTGATTTGGCATGAAGAGCTTCTCTAGGCCACAGAAATATATTTGCAATCAAACAATCCATTCCTTTGTCTTTGTTTTATCTTTCCTTATCCGACCTAACTTAAATTATGATTTTGTAAGTCTTTCTCTCTCTTTTTTTTCTGATGTTTGATCAAACCCAGCGCCTCTTGAATAGGAGTCGGGTACTCTACCACTGAGGCACAGCCTGACCATTTTACTGTTCTGTTTGAAATCACCGCATAACTCTAGGCTGCTCTCAAACTCCTTACCTTCCTGCTTCAGCTTTTAAGCATATGTCCCCCTGTTTCGCTTTTCCTCCCCCACTCAGAAGGCATCTCCCAATTCTTCCCACTCTAGTATCAAAATGCTAAAGTCTCTGTGCTGGTTAGGTTTTTGTTTATTTTGTAGACTTGACAGACACTGGAGTCATCTGAGAAGACGGAACTTGAATGAAGGAATTGCCTTCATTAGACTGGCCTGCGGGGGAGTCGTGGGCATTTTCTGGATTAATGATTGATGTATGAACAAGCCCTGAGGAACAAGTCAGTAAACAGCACTCCTCCACAGTCTCTGCTTCATCCGTTTCTGCCTCCAGGTTCATGCCATGAGTTTTCGATCTGGCTTCCTTCAGTGATGTATTTTAAAGTGTAAGCTGAAAGAAATCCTCTCCTGCCCCAAGCTAGCATTGAACACTTCCCGCAATGCATACATTTTACAAGAAGCTGGAATATGGTGAGTGCATGCTAGCGTATTGGGTTTAATTTCACAGGCATTGTTGAATTTGAGCACCTTTATCCCAAGGCTGGGGTAATGGAGGGATTAAGTACAAAACAAGATGGAGCATCAAGTCATCTGGCTGTGGATGCAATGTGACCAACTCTTCAGGATCCTGCTCCCCTCAAACCGAGCTAGAATAAATGACTTTGCCACACCACTGAGAAAAGTAATAAAGTCTTCGAAGGAACACAGCCACTAAAACCAGGGGCGGGGTGTCTTGAATTAATAGCTAGTATTTATGGAGCATGGTATATTGATTTTTTTAAAGATTTATTTTATGCCCTATCTGAATGTACATCTTTATGCCAGAAGAGGGCAGCAGATCCCCCTAGAGATGTAGTGACCAACTATGTGGTTCCTGGGAACTGAACTCAGGACCTCTGGAAGAGCAGTCAGTCAGTGCTCCTAACCTCTGAGCCATCTCTCCAGCCCAGGAGTATAGTATATTTAAAATATACGAATGTATAAGAGCCTGTTCTTTTTTACACGCAGTATTTTATGCATGGTCTTTACAGTTCCATGAGTAAAAAAAGAGAAAGTGAGAAAGTTAAGTAGCATGAAGTTGGAGGTAATAATGCCAAGAAAACCTATCTTTAGTCTACCTACTATGCCACTATCTTCTATTGCATGCAGTTCTTGGTGCGTTTATTTTCTTTATGCGTTTTTATATCTCTCCCAGTATCCTTTATTAAGCATGTGTGTTGGTAAAGGGGTCAGTAATGAGATGATTAAGCAGGCAGAGGAAGTTGAACACATGAATTTGGTTGCTGGACCTTCCGAGGTAGCAAGAGAGAATGAACTACTGAGAGCTGTCATCTGTCCTCTACAGTATCCTGGAGTGCACACATGCCTATGCTCACACACTAAATAATTGGACATTTACTCATTGACAAGTAGGAACTAGTGACTAAGGTCAGTCCTTGTAGCACACTTTCTAAGTGACGCAAACCTTACCATGGTTTATGAGCCCAGCAAAACAGCTATCTTTTTCTGTGTCTTCTCATTCATCATTATTGGAGGGTGATATAGCAGCTTCTTTTGGATTTATTAATAGAAATATCTATTTGGCTAATATAAATAAAACATTTACCTACAGAATTATTCTCTACCCTAGCTCCAAAAGAAAAAGTCATAACATTGAGGGATGAGCTTATAAATCTCAGCACTTGGGAAGTAGAAGCAAAAAGACTAGGAGTTCAAGGTCATAAGGTCATTTTTTACTGACAGAGTTTAGGCCCAGCCTCAGACCCTGTCTCAACCAAAAAAAAGATAAAAATAAACCTAAAAGGCAGAAAAAGTTTAAATGGCAGTGGAATAAATTACCTTGAGTTCTTGAAGCTGATCTGGTTCATAAAGCTGGGTAGACACAGCCTGTGCAAGGAAGGTGTCAAGTTCATGGCGATGTAGGATTCGGCCACCAGGCCACTGAACCATGTACCTACAAACAAAAGCATCATTATTTGATCACAATTGCCATTCATGTCACACACACTTACTAAGAACCTAAAAGGACACCAAGCATTTTAGCGCACACCTGTAATCCTATTACTTAGGAGAAAAAGGAGGAAGGATAGACTTCCAGGCTAGCCTGGGCTTCATAGCAAGACACCATCAAAAACAACAAGAGCAACAGGGCTGGAGATGTAGTTTAGTAGTAAAGAGTTTGCTTTGTTTTCACAATGCTCTGGAATCAATATCCCGAGCTGTAAAACAAACACACACACATGCACACAGAAAACTCCATAAACTTATCAGGGACCAAACTCTGGGATAATTTATAGTGATTCCAAAGCTGAATGATTAGAGGAGACAGGTACGAACAACATTGACAGTGAAGTGTGTTATGAAGTAAGAAAAAAACTACACAGGGGTCTATGAAAACACAGAAGATTCCCAACGGTCATGGAAGTTACCCTGAAAAAACCAGCAGGAGCTTCAAGGGAATCATACAGTTATTGAGACACAATATGGGAATAAAATGCTCTACAATCTTCTAGGGAAGAGTGTTATGGAGGCATGATTTGACAAGATGCACCTGGCTTGACAGTGCTGATTGATGTCAGGTGAAATTATAAAGTGGACCACATCATAGTCTGCAAATAAGATTATGAAATGTGCATCTCTGTCCCCAAATTGTAGGAAGACATTTAAGGATTGTTAGCAGGAGAGTGATGATGACATGCATGTCAGTTGAAACTGTGACTGAACCTGTGGCCAAGAATGGTCTAAACAAAGGCTGCATTCGTGGGAATGAAGTCATTTGGGGATAAAGATAAAAATTATCAGTGTATAAACCCACATGGTTTGGTCATAGAAATTTTTTCCCCACAGAGCTAGGGATGAGATATAGGACTACCCATATATTAGGCAAATGTTTTGTCATTTCCAACCCTTGGCCACAGGCTTTAGAACTCCAGCTTGTGAAGATGATTGGATGCCATGGTACCATTTGTAAAGCTAGGAAATGTAGGGTGAGGCAATGATGGCACATGCCTTTAATCCCAGCACTCCTGGAAGCAGAGGCAGGCAGATCTCTGAGTTGGAGGCCAACCTGGTCTAAACAATGAGTTTCAGGACAGCAATGGCTACATGGATTAAAAAAAACTGGTCTCGATAAAACAAAAACAAACACAAAAGTAAATGTAGTAATTAGGTACCTGCTCATGAACTGAATGTGTCTTACAGATATTGTCTTATAGATACTGGGAATGGAGAGATAGAAAAAAACCCTGCAAATATATCATTACAAAATATGGACTTAACTCCTTCAGGGTCCACAAGACAATGGACAAGAATAACTTCTGAAGTTGTGCCAGACTTTGGAAACTTGGCCTTTAAAGCAAAGGTGGCTAGAACAACAGATGGGCTGTATTTCTAAGGATTGTGGCCCAATTACTACAGTCACAGTCTGACATGGAATCTAGAACCTTCTCTGCGCTATTGTCCTCCCATGGGGACAAAGAAACAGTATAAGCATCCCTATCACCAGTATTTTTTCTTCAAGCTCAAAGTATTATTCTTTTGAATTTTACAATGATTCTGGAATGGCAGGAATCCCATCAAGTCCCATGACTTCTTTTTTACTAATACTTTTTTTTGCCTTGAAGGCTATTTTTTTATAATTTCTTGATTTAGCTTTACTTAAACTTTTATTTTTTAAGGCTTTTATCCTAAGTTTGTTGGCAAATGTAAGGAAAAAAAGGAAGAAAATGAGCAACAAAAGCATTCATACTGGGAGATTTCAAATGTTACCACCCGGCTACAACATGAAAAGTACAAATAAAAGGCGTTTAAAATTATAGGCTGTCTGATTAACAGAATGAAGTTTAAATGCTTTACTGATTTTCCATAAAGACAATTTATTCAAGTGCCTATGTGAGTTACCAGGAGGTCTAGGGCCTTTGTGTGTTCTTATTTATAACTCCTCAATTATTATGAACCTTTTAGTATATGGCATAGCATGGGTATTCATAAATATTTGCTGGAAAAATAATGTATCTATCAGGTCATACTAAAACAAAAGACAAACCAAAAGCAAAACAACCAACAATGCAAACATTAACTAAATTCCAAAGTAGAATTATCTGAATTACACAAATCTTGAATGTTATAAATATTTTCTAGGCAAATAAATCACTGTCAGCATAGGCTAAGCTCCATTTTTGAATCAGTGCTGCTACTCAACTAGTGTTGAAAAAATTATGAGACACAGCAAAGGGACAAATCAGTCAATGGAGGGCAAGTATCAGAAACAGGATAGCAGAAAAGTAGTAATTATTTATTTAATGTACCAATACTTAGGATTGTTCATCATGTGCTATTTTCCAAATTATATGATTCCACTGAAGATTTTTTTCTGGCAAAACAGAATTATGGAGGTTAGAGAGTTGGTTTAGTGGTCAAGAGCACTTATTGCTCTTGTGGAGGGCTTGGATTTGGTTCCCAGCATCCACATGGAGGCTCATAATCATCTGTACTTCCAGTTCCAAATGATTCAATGCCTTCTTTTGGCCTTTGTGGGCACTGCATGCATGTGGTACACAGACATACACACAGGCAAACTATCTATACACAGAAAATAAAATAAAAGTACATAAATACGAAAATAAAACCTATATAGTGATTATGTTTCTCAAGGAATTGTTTCATTTTTAGTGACAAGAAAGCATCTTCACTATAACATAATTATACACAATACATGCAAATATACTCTACTAATAGATAGGAGTCTATAATTTATTCATATATAGTAAATGACTGTGATATTATAGACACATTGATAGGATCCTTATTTATAGAGAATATAGTGACAAAGAATACATATGTTGGAAGCTAACATGCATGTAAAAGCACTTGGCATCAGTTCCTTTTATTTGGTGAAGCGTTTTTAGATACTAATTTCCCATACATATATTCAAAGATTTGTTTCTAACCTATCCATTTTGTGTTTATTTCTCAAGCCAATACTAACTTCAATAAATGACAGTTCTTCTTTTTACACCATTTCTACTCTTTTTTGAGACAGGGTTTCTTTGAGTTGTCCTGGCTGTGCTAGAACTCAAACTGTAGATGGGGCTAGTGTCCAACTTGAAGATTTGCCTTTGCCTCCTGATTGCTGGGATTAAAGCTATGTGCCATCACTACCTGGCACACCACTTCTACTTTTAATTTTAAGTAACATTAACAAATTTGTTTTGATTCCAAACTTTCAAGTTTATTCTGATTCAAAAAAATGTAAAAAAGGGTTGGGGCCAAGTGATAGATCACTTGAGAATGACATCTAATTTTTTTTTTTTCTTTTTGAGACATGGTTTCTCTATGTAACAGCCCTGGCTGGCCTGGAACTCACTCTGTAGACCAGGTTGACCTCAAACTCACAGAGATCCACCTGCCTCTGCCTCCTGGGTACTGGAATTAAATACATGAGCGACCACTGCCCAGCGAGAATGACATCTTTACAATGGATATTTTTAGTTCACGAAGTTTCATCTACTTATGTCTTTTTGCCTTTTTTCATGAATAGTTAGCATAATAATTATTTGAAGTGCTGGAGGTTAAACCCAGGTCCTCACATGCATGCACTCTACAATTGACCAGCCCTCGCTATGATGATTTAAAGGTTGATTCATGATGTGGCCTGTTATCAGTAGTTTGACTTAATCGCTACATAATTTTCATTGATGGACATACCTCAGTACGTTTATCCACTTACCAGTTGATAGATAATTAGGTTCTTTGAGCTTTTTGGCTATTATGATTAATACTTCCATTAATATTCAAGTCTTTCTGTGGGCATATCTTTTCAGTGCTCTTGGAGGGAGAGCTAGGAGTGAAATGAATGAGTCATCTGATATATACATGTTTAATCTTTTGAGAAAATAATAAAGTTAGGGCTGGAGATACAGCTTGGTGGTTAAGACTGTTTGTGGCTTTTCCAGAGGACTCAAGTTCGGTTCCTACCACCTACATCAGGTAGCTCACAACTGCCTGTAACTCCAACTCCAGCAGAGGATGCCTTCTTCCGGCCCCCTCAGGGATGCGCACAAACATGACATATGCTCATACACACACATAGATACACAGACACACACACAGATACACAATCACTAATACAAAAATTTTGAAAATAAATTAAGTAAAAAGAAAACGGCAAAGCAGATGGAAAGGTATGACACCGATAAAGTACTTCTTACTGTGTGCAAGGCCATGCGTTTTTTTGAAGCTTGTTTTAAACATTTAATTTAAAATAAGAAGATGGCAAAGTAGCCTTCTCAGTAGCTATACCTCCTGTAGTTTTCAACACTTTAAAACATTTGCTATGATCTTTCAACTACGATCATTCTGACTGAATGAAGTATTCTTTATTATTTTGACTCTTCTTCAACAAACTGCTTGAAGTCTTAGAGTAAGAAGGGAAAAGACAGAAACAAAAGGATTACAAACAGGGAAGGAAAAGCCAAGGTGTCCCTGTTTTCAGGGGTATAATCTCATACTTCAAAGATCCTAGAGTACCCATCTGATCTAATACACAGTTTAAGCGAAGTGACAAGAGTACAGAAAGCATTTTTTAAAGAGAGGTAGATTTCCTACACACTGATGAAAAATTATCTTGCTGAGACAAAAAAATCCTAACACTGGTTTAACTTAAAAATAATCTCAAAATCAAAACAGAACAAAAGCATAGCTAGTAATAAATCTAACTGATCAGCAGTTCTCAACCTTCCTAATGCTGAGGCCCTTTAATACAGTTCCTCATGTTATGGTGACCCCCAGCCATAACATTATTTTCATTGCTACTTTATAGCTGTCATTTTGCTATTGTTATGAATCATAATATAAATATCTGATATTCAGGATATCTGATTTGAAATCCCCAAAGGAGTCACGATTCACAAGTTAAGAGCCACTAGAATAAATGAAAAGACTCTACGATGATGACACCCCCAAAAAGGTGACAAAAACTGTCCTTTCATGTCCATGGATGGGTAAATATTGTTAAATTGCCATATTAATGACATTCATCTACAGAGTCAATGCAATCACCCATCAAAATAATAACACTTCCTTTTTTTTTTTTTTTTTTTTTTTTTTTTTTTTTTTTTTTTTTTTTTTTTTTTTTTTTACAGAACTAGAAAATAGTCCTCAAAATAATATGGAAGCAGAAAAGACCTCAAATAGAAAAAAAGTACTTCTGAAGTTATCATAACACCCATTTTCAAATTTTACTACAGAGCCATTGTTAGTAACAAAAATCATGGTATTGGCACAAAACAGGCATGGATAGCAAAGGGATAGAAATAAAAGACCATATGTACACCTCAAATCCTCAGAAACTTGATTCTTAGCAAAGGTGACAAGAACATACACTGTAAGCCAGAGTCATTTTAACAAATGGTACATAGAAAACTAGGTGACCCCACATAGACGTCTGAAACTGGCTCACTCTATCTAGTCATTTTAGGTATAGTCAATGGATGGACAATTAAATGTGCTGTTTACACAGTGTGGTATCATTCAGCCTGGAAGAATATAATGATGTCATTTTCAGGAAAATTGACAAAACTGGAAGCTATCAAATTATTTGGACCTGGTATTTACTTTGTGGGTAGATTTTAATTAGTAATTTGAGTTCTTGTTATATATGCTTGGTCAAATTTTATATTTCTTCTTGGGTTAATAAGCAATTTGTCCACTTTATCTCTTACTCAAATTGTTTGCATATTATTCCTTACACTTTATTGAGTCATGTTCCTTTATCATTCTTTCCTTTTTTGTTTCTTATCAATACTTATTTTTTATTTAGTCAGGTCAAGGGTATGACAAGAGAGAGTATTGGGAGTACACATGAAAATAACAATGAGATCTCATATTATGTACAATTAATATAGTCTAGTTTAAAAAAAAGCGAACACAATTGTCTAGCATTTAGCATTATTCTTTCTGTATTCTTACTTCATTTACAGCTAATCCGGATTTTTAGTTTCCTTCTTTCTGAGTCTTTGGGTTTACCCAGCTTGCAGTGCTGGGGAGACTTGGTATCTCATACATGTCAGCATTAACGCTGTACTCTATCTACCCTTGCTCTACTGCTTATGATGCATGGCCCTGAGCTACCAGGCTCAGCTTCCCACACAGACAGGACTAACAATGTGTAAACTTGCAATTTTGGCTTTTTTTTTTCTAGTTTAATATACAAAATTCGGTTATTGGCTTGAGGTTTTTTTCCCTTCTCATTAAAAGCACATATAGCTATATGTTTGTCAGAACTGTTGGAGGTGCCTTATAAATTGTGTCGCCATTTTGTTCTTATTCATCTCTATTTTCTAATTTCCCTTGTGGTTTCTTCCTTGATTCATTATGTAGAACTTATGCAGTTTGATTGTTCACGGATTTGTGAGGTTTTTCAAGCTTCCTTTCATGATTTGTAGTTTCCAATTTGTGGTTGTCACACACTATATTTTGAATAACTGTAATCCTTTTACATCAATCATGTCTTGCTCTGAGATCTAACACTGTCTAATATTCAGAATGTCCAATGTATACATAAAAAGGATATATACTCTGATAGTGTTGGGTGGGGTATTTCTGTAGATGGCTGCAGTGATGGTTAGTTACTGTATAGTTCAGAATTTTTAAGATTGAATTTCTGCAGTTTTTCTTTATCCATTTTTGGAAAATATATTGCAATCTTGTGTATAAACCAGGGACTGAACTCAGAGCCATGGGCATGCTAAGCATGTGCACTATAGTGTTGCTATAACCCATCCCAATTGTTACTACTGTATTTTTCTTGTGGTTGCTGTTTTCTGAGAGAGAGTTTCCCTGTGTAGCTCTTCCTGTCCTGGAACTTGATTTGTGGACCAGGCTGGCCTCAAACTCACAGAGAACAATTTGCATCTGCCTTCTGAGTGCTGGGATTAAAGGTGTGCAACACAACTGCCCACTTTTGATTTTTTTTGGTTTATGTGTGTGTGTCTGAGTGTATGCCACATGGGTGTGGGTGCCCTCAGAGGCCAGAAGAGGGTGTTGAGTCTCCTGGAGCTGAAGTTACAGGTGGATCTAAGACTAAACTCAGGTTCTCTGCAGGAACAGCAAGTGCTCTTAATTGGTGAGCTGTCTCTGCATTCTTCACTTGTACTTTATAATCCACATATGTGCCTCCCCTAAATAGCATATAGTTGGATTTTGTTTTCTTACTTAATATGACAATTTCTGCACTTTGGCTGGATTGTTAATTTAATTCCAAATTTAATGTTATTGTTGATATAGTAATATACTCATATAACCCCTCCCCTCCCAGTCCCATAACTCTTCCTGTGTCCTCCCCCATTCCCTCTAAATTATTAACCTCTTTTTTTGTTACACACATATGTATGTGTTTAGGGATGACCATTTGGAATCGGATAAACTATCAGAAGATTTAATTCCTGGTTTTGCCTCTCAGCACATACTGATAGCCTGCAGCTCTCCATCTAGGGTTGGGACCTTGTGAGATTTCCCCAATCAAAGTTGGCATGCTAACTGGTATTGTCATAGTATAGGTTGTGTTTAGGTGACTGTACTGTTGAGAGTCCATGGGTGCAGCTTCCCTGTCAAATAGAGAAGATATTCTCTTTTAGCAGGCATCCTGTTCTTCTGCCTTTTGGAATCGTTCTGCCCCTTCTTCTGTAATGTTCCCTGAGCCCTTAGGTGTAGTATTTGTATTGTAGACATATCAGTGGGAATGAGCACCCCATGGTCAGTTGCTTTGGCATTTTGATCATTTGTGGATTTCTGTAATAGTCTCTGCTGCAAAAATGAAGCTTCTTTGGTTAGGGGTGAGAACTACATGTACCTGTGGATACAAAGACCAGTATTAAAATGAGTTTTCTAGAAATGTTACTTGTAGCTTTTTGCTACCAAATTTTAACTCAATCTATAACCAAGTTAATAATATACTTTGAGATCACACAGAACTACATTTCCATTCTGCTTTTATACTGGGTCTTCAGCCTGGTTAAAGTGAACTGAACTTTAAGAAAAACAAATTGATCTTATTATGTTTTAGACTCAATGTATCATGTTTTCTCTTTCTCTTTTGTAACCCATTCATGCCAACTCAGAACAACGTATGTCTGTGTAATTTGTGGTGGCTAGGCCTAAGACCATTTGCTGGAACTCCCAAGGTATTGAAAGAAACACTACCTCACCAAAAATGTTGAAAACATGTGGGTATACACTGACAATGTCTTTGAACAGTTTTTTTGTGTTGTTCTGAACCAACAGGGATAGCACAATTTCCTCCCTCGTGAGACTCCTATAAACAATGAAGAAATCTCTTAAACAAAGGTTGTCTTTTAAGAGATCAGATGAACAAAGATCAGAACTCTTTGGAACAAGACAGGCCCACTTTGGGTAAATGATACCAAGAGTTAGGTTCTCTTTCTCTTTATGCAGTGCTGCCTCTGAAAGGCATTTAGAATGCAGTTAGAAATTATACTGCATTCCATGTCCTCACCAGCCACAGGTAGCTGGCTAGGTTTATAGCACCAGGCATTCATTTTTTTCTATTTAGTGAGCCTTAAGTCTAATTAGGTGGCAGCCGGATACCCACATGATAAAAGTGTCACTACTTCACCCGTGGGCATATCTTGCTGTGTTAGTCTTCTTTGTGATTCATAGGCTTTATAGTAGTGTAGGAGTACTGAATGCCTTTCTCCCTTGGCAGCTTGCATAGCAGCTTCTGATGCTATGAGAGCTAATCCTCGGGGAGGAGGCTCCTGGGTTATTACGAGCTCAACTCCTCCAAGGCTTGAGTCCAAAGCACAGGTAGCATTGCATTAGTCAAGGTTCTCTAGAGCAGTGGTTCTCAACCTATGGGTCATGATCCTTCTGAGGGAGTTGTGACCCCTCTGAGGGGGTTGAATGACTCTTTCACAGGGGTCACCTAATGCCATCAGAAAACACAGATATTTATATCATGATTCACATCAGTAGCAAAATTACAGTTATGAAGTAGCAACATAAACCATTTTTTGTTTGTTTTTCAAGACGGGGTTTCTATGCAGCCTTGGCTGTTCTGGAACTTGTTCTGTAGACCAGGCTGGTCTAGAACTCAAAGAGATCTGTCTGCTTCTGCCTCTTGAATGCTAAAAAAAATAATTTATGGCTGGGGTCACTACAACATGAGGAACTGTATTAAGGGGTTGTAGCATTAGGAAAGTTAAGAACCACTGCTCTAGATGAATAGAGCCTATAAAATGAATATATATGAACACATATATGTACGTAAGATTTATTAGAATGGCTTATAGGCTATGATCAAGCTACTCCAACAATGGCTTTCAACAACAAAAGATCCAGAAACCCAGTCGTTGTTTAGCCCATGATGTCAGTGTACATCTGAATCCCAAAGAAGTAGACTCTAATGTCAGTGAAAGAATAGAGTTGCTAGCAAGGCAAAAAGAGTTTCCTTTTTCTGTGTCCTTTCTGTTCATTTGTTTGTTTTTGTTTTTAAGGCGGGGTTTCTCTGAGAGTTCTGGCTCTCATGAAAATCACTCTGTAGATCAGGTTGGCCTCGAACTCACAGAAATCTAGCTGCTTTGTCACCCGAGTGCTGAGATTAAGGTGTGCAGCACACTGCCTGGCTCCTGTGTCCCTTACATAAACTGTCAGCAGCTGATGTGGTCCAGATTAAAATCGAATCTTCTCACCTAAAAAGATCAGACTAAAAGTGGTTCTTCCTCTTTCGAATGATTAATTTTTTTTTAAAATCCCTCACAGGCTTGTCCAGCCATTTGAGTTTTAGTTAATTCCAGATGGAGTCAAGTTGACAATCCAAAGCAGCCGTCATAGGCATCTTCAGCAAAATGGCCTTACCTTCAAGTTATGAGAGAACAACCAACAGCAACAGCAATAGCCTATATTGTTTGGGAACTCTTTTGGACTTCCCCGGCCAACAATCTGAAGGGCGGTTTCTCATACCTGGTACTGTTGACTTTGTTATTTTGTCTATGGTTCAGGTGTATACATATACTTATATATTACATACAATATATGTGTATTTTTAAGCAAACTTCAAATACTGTTTCCCTACCATTTTTAAGTGAAATTTTGTGATACTTTCTCTAGAGTTTATATACCTTTTCTGTACCTATTTAAGATATACAATGACTTCAATCCAGAAATTTTATTCCTACATAGCTCTATTTCTTCCCTTCTGTTCATAGTGTTTTGTTATATATATTACATTTACATAAAGTCAACACTATGCCATCAAATATTATTAATGTATAATCCTATATGTTAAGATTCATTTATTGATTTATTTAATGTATAAGGGTGTTTTGCCTGCATGTATGCCTGTTACACAAATGGTGCCCATAGACACCACAAGAGTACATTACACTTCCTGAAATTACAAATCCCCTGAAATTACAAAGGGTTACAAGCTACTATGTGGGTACTGGGAATTAAACTTGGGTCCTCCTAAGTGTTGAGCAATTTCTTTGGCTTCCACAATCTTATATTTTTTTCTAAAAAGGCAGGATAAGGAATCAAAGCATGTGGTTATAGTGGTTGTATTATCCAAATTAATTTTATTTCCTGCATTTCTCATTGTGGGTATCCTTTTGGTGACATTTTCTTATTCTAAATACTCCTTTGTCCTGTCCACTCTTTTTGCTAATATTTTCTACATGCAATATGATCAACAACATAGTTATATGTTTCTATGCAACAGCTTTCAAATCAAGAGAAAAAAGAACATATGCACTCATATTGTTTACAAATTGGCAAAAAGTGTGACAATGCAGGTATTTCCTATTTTTCTGTCTAGTTGAATGACTGTTTATTGTTACTTTTTGTTTTGTTTTGGAAGAAAGGTCTGCTTTCAAACTTGTTATGAGACCAAGGGTGATCTTGAACTTCTGGCTCAACCTTTATAGGGAAGTGATTATAGACAGGTGCCTTTCTTTCAATCCATACCTAGAACTTTTGTATTGTTTCTAAAGTAGATCTTCTAGCAACCAATTCCCCCAGTCTTCTTTTATCTTGAATATCTTTATTCTGTCTTCATATCTAAACAGTTTTGATAGATACCAAGTTTTCTAATTGATGATGCTTTATTTTAGCATACTGACTGTTGTCCTTAGCCTCCGCTGTTTCTGATATGAAGTTGTAGCTTTGTGGTTCCACAGTAGGTGCTCAACTGTTTTCTTCTTGTTGTACTCAAGCATTTGCTGTCCTTCTCATGTTAATCATATGCCAGAGCATTCCCTCTCTGTGTTAATGCTACTTCAAGTTCACTGAGCTTCTTGGACATATAAAATTGTGGTTTCCATCAAATTTTGGAAATTCAGCAATTCCCCCCCCCATTTTTTGAGACAGGATTTCTCTCTGTAGCTCTGGCTGTCCTGGAACTCACTCTGTAGACCAGGCTGGCCTTGAATTCAGAGATCTGCGTGTGCCTCTCTCACCCTGCTTGAAATTCAGTCATTTTACTTCTCTTCTCTTTCTTTCTCTTCTTCTGGTATGATCATTATGTGTACACTGATGGTGTGACTTATTTTGCAAGGTTTCTCCACTCACAGCATCTTAACTGGCTTATTTTCAAACTTGTTGTTTCTTTTTCTTGGCAGCACATATCTACTGCGGATCTTCCTAGAAATGTGCCATTTCACTTATCACACTTTCTAACTCCAAAATACCCATTTGCTTCTTTTCACTTGTTATTTTTATTGACATTGTATATTTGATGAGTATGTTAACCAGTTTTATCATTGCTATAAACAAACATCTGACGGAAACCATTTCCACGAAGAAAAGTATTTATTTTGCTCATGATTTCAGAAGTATAGGTGATAAGGAACAGCTCACATGATGGCAGAACTGCTCACATCAGGGCAGAAGAGAAACACAGAGGGGTTAAGGGACAGCATCCCTGTCTACCACCCAATGATTTACTTCCTCTTACCCAGGCCTCAACTGCCACAGCTCTACCATCTCCCAATAGAATAGTCACATTCTGAATCCATCACTGTATTAAAGCACACGAAGGTCAGAGCCTTCATGATCTATATTTCTCTGGTCATGTCCTCAGATATACTTAGAGGTATGCTTTACTAATCTCCTAGGTGTTTCAAACAATTTTATCAGGTTGATGATCAAGATTAACTTTCACAATAAGATAGGCTATCATTCTTTCATTTAACTTTGCATGCATGGCTTTATTCTGGTGAGTTTTTTATCCAATGGTGGAGTTTAAACTTGGGGCTTTGTATTTGCTAAGAAAGCACACCACTACAGAACTATATCTCCACTCTTTACTTAGTTCTTTGAAAATATTTATACTATTTTTAAGTGTTTAGTCTCATTTCAAAGCCTGAATTATTTTATTTACTGTTTGTCACATATTTTTGTTTCTTAGCCTGGCTTTTGGAGATTTGTATATTGATCAGGGATAGTCAATATGATTAGTAAGTTGTTCTCTTGTTTAGTTGCTGAAGTCTATTTTCCATGTCCAATGAAGTATCTGATGTCTGATGAAAGATGTCTTCTTTGTTTTTACCCTAACTTGACTATCTGTCACGCATGGTAAGCAAAAGTTACTAACTGGTTAAAGAATGTGCTCAAGTCTTCTCAGCCCATTACATTTTTAACTCTTCCCATTGAATACATTTCAGGAGTAAGGTTTACTATTAGGGTTTAAGAAGGCTACACACTTTTCAGCCCCATATTCACCAAGAGACAAGTGGTCTGCAGGTCTCTTTTCAAGTCATGTCTAGGAAGGCCTGATTTTGAAGAGTCACACAGACTAAAAGGACAATTTGATTTTTAGTTTTAAATCTAGCTTTTTAGGAGTTATTCTCCGGCCCTGCTTGGCTAGAGGTGGTATTTCAGTCCTTTGTGCCACAGAAGCATGTATTGTTCACTGATGGATCTGAAGGAATGACGTGTCTGAGTGACTGACTGTATGGGTCTTTAATGAATGACTTGAAGTTTGCCCAATGACCTTTCCTGACCTATCTCATACTCACAATTTTCCTGATCTCAACTTGTTTGTGGTTCCAGGAAGAGAAGAAAAGGCTGATTCTTTCCATGGTTCTACCTATAAAATGTCAGGATCTTCTGTCACTTTGCCATGTCAGTTAGCTACCTGCCTCCTAGCTGATTATTAAGATTCACTGCTTTCCACATACTTGTAGGCACAATATTCTCCATATCAGTTTCCAACACCCCACCTTTCTTATTTAGAGTTACCACTGTTGTGATGAAATGTCATGACCAAAGCAACTTGGGGAGGAAAGGAATTATTTGGCTTATTACACTTCCAATCACCACTGTTGATAGTTGAGGAAGTCTGGACAGGAACTCGGAGGCAGGAGTTGATTCAGAGGTCCTGGAGGGGTGCTGCTTATAATGGCCTGCTCGTCACTGATTGTTCCGTCTGCTTTCTTATAGCACCCAGGACAAGCAGCCCAAGATGGTACCACCCACAATAGGCTGGACCCTCCCCTCATGAATCACTAATTAAGAAAATGCCTTACAGCTAGATCTTATGGAGGCATTTTTTTTTTCTCAACTGAGGTTCCGTCCTTTCACATAACTCTAGCTTGTGGCAAGCTGACAAAAACTAGGCAGCACATACACACTCCTATGGCTCAGTCTGTCCCAGCAAAGATCTTCTGAGTGTTTTACTCGATCCAGGGATGTTTTCCCCAGGATGGTATATATTGGTTCTGCTCTACAGCTGGGCATTGAAGATGGGGATACAGCAGTGTTGACAGCTTTGATCTTTGAAGGTTAGCCCTCTCACTGTGAGAACTCCTTCCAACATATGCGCTGCTAGGAGACAATTAGAGCCTCAATTATCATCAGTTGGCTTGCCTTGGATTAGAGCAGTGGTTCTCAACCTTGGTCTCAAACCCTTCACAGGGGTTGCATATCAAATATTACACATATCAGATATTTACATTACGATTCATAACAGTAACAAGACTACAGTTATGAAGTAGCAATGAAAATAATTTTATGGTTGGGGGTCACCACAACATGAAGGACTGGATTAAAGGGTTGCAGCATTAAGAAAGTTGAGAACCACCATATTAAAATTTCTGCCCTGTTATCAGTAGAGTTGGGGTCAATAATCCTCTTGGACACACTTACCTGAACACAAGGATGGGATTGATGACAAATGGCAGCCTTCCCTTTCCAGGGTAAAATAACAGCCCAAGAATAGGAGCTGGGAGAAGGATTCCCTGTCTTCTCGGCTATTCCTGCTTGAAATAGACCCACTTTAATAGAGGTGAGGGTAAGGGAACGATCTTGACTCAGATTATAGACTATTGATGTCCTTGGCAGATTTAGACTTTCTTTCTTATTGAAAGCTCCATGTCTACTTGCATTAGAAAAACTATTGTCTATATAGAATTCTCTTCCACTTCCTTCACCTTCACCACTCTTCAGATTTACATCTTTTAATTTTATTCAAGTAAAACAAGAATCACTTGCTTGACAACTAAATATTTCATATTATTAAGTTAACAGCATTTATGTGGATTAGCTGAGCTTTTCACTGAATCTCAAAACAATAACTCAACTTTCCTACGTGTTATTTCCCTCTACTTTGATGCAATTGATTAACTATATAATAAGAGTCTTTTCTCCCACATCTAGCAACATAAATGTATATAAATGTAATTTGAAGTATATCAGTAACTAGATTCATCATCTCTATTTCACTTTCAACTATCCCTGTTATAAAACATTTCAAATAATAACGTGATATTTTAGTTGAACTGACACACACCAGAATTGATTTTAAAATTAACATGTCTTAAGAACATAATGAAAATGCTAGCTTAAACAGTAAGCAACACTGGGCCCAGTGTTACACTGTTTTAAGAGAGATCTTTGCACTGCTGTATGCTTCCATTAACACAGCTTCCTCTGGGCACAGGCACAACTTAAAAGGCAGCAGTAGCATTTCTAAAGTACATTTGTGGGTTTCACCTTTAAGACCAAGGTCATTTATGTCAGTTGATCAGTCATCTGAACCACATTAGTGAAGTCACAGTCTGAAGCTTTCATGATACTCCACATGTCTGAAAAAGTTAGCTTGGTTTCTTCTATTATGTATCCTTCTTCTGTCCCTCCTGGCAGAAGCTGTTCACCCATGTCTAGCTATTTCCAAGTACTATCACAACTTGACTGTGGGAATAAATGGCTCCTGGGGCTTTCTATGGTGTCAATTACTCTTCTGATCAAGTAAAATGCAATTAATCCTTCGCTTTCACAAGCCCCTCTAGGAGAAGAAACCTCTATGCCAGCAACTAAAAACTTCTTTTAGTAGATTCTATTTTGATAAAAAAATTTAAATGTACTGAATTTATAGTGTGTGTATGTACATATGTGTGTGTGTCATGATGCAAGTCAGACAGCATCAGCTTATGGGAGTCAGTTCTTTCTTCCCACCATGTGGGTCTTGAGTTTAAACTGAGGTTATCAAGTTTGCTGGCAGATGCCTTTATCTGCTGAACCATCTTGCTGGCCCTGGTAGATTTCATAGTCAGAAGAAGGTGTTGGATTCCCAAGAACTGGAGTTACAGATGGTTGTGGGCCATCATGTGGGCTTTGGGCAACTGTTTAGATTTGGATAAACTTTTACTAGAAAGGACAGTATATGAATGTATGCCTCTCCATATTCAATAGGGCTAGATTCTACCTCAAAAGTCTGAGAGGTTTTTAGTATCCCTCCCTTCTCACTTTAACTATTATATATACAAAAGCATACCTTTTCTAAAACTAGTCTTCCCTAAAAGATTATTTTTCTAGAACTACTAAGAACTTTATGAATACATAATTAAGACACAATTTCTCCAGTATCACTATATTTCTTTTAATTATAATTAGATAAAGTAATTGAGAAGTACAGACTTCTGGTATTCAAGAAGGCTTATAGTGCAATGTTCATATGGCATTTTCTTGATATTGGTAAGCAATATCATGTTTAAATTTAATCTCCATTTAAAACTAATTTAAAAAATTTCAACCAGGTTCTATATTAATTGTTATAAGTATATTTTTATTTATTTTTAATTGTGTTTGTGTGTGTGTGTGTATGTGTGTGTGTGTGCACCTGCATGTGAATATATGTGTGGTCAGAGAACAACTTTCAGGAGCTAATTCTCACTTTCCACCATGTGGGTTCTGGGGACCAAGATCCATTTATAAGGCTTGATGACAAGTACTTTTATCAACTGAGCCATCTCACTAGCCTAAAACTAGCATTAAAATATCTTATCCTCATAAAAAACAGGGATTGGTAGTCACCAAAATGGGGTTAAGTCCTCTACTGCGTGTCACCCTCTATCATGTCTGTCAGTTGCTGCTCTTACCTTGTTTCCTCATTATCTGGTGCTATTATTATAAAGATCAGAAACAGCAACCACAATAAAGGCACTTGGAAGGAATTAGAACAATACCTGTTCTTGATTATGTAATAAATTTTGGGGCACTGATTAATATAGGGCAATTTGGCCTTCAGATAATGTCTCTTAATTTTGAGTCTTTAAGAAATGCAATGTTTCTAGATTTTTTTTTTTTTTTTTTTTTGAGTTTGGGGCAGTGCGCTATCATCTGTCATTGCTAGGCTGTTTGTAAAAGTTTCTGTCTTATTTACTGTAATAATTGATCTCAGGTGTCAACTTGATGCTATCTAGAAGCACCATGGAGATGGGAGCATCTTAATTAGGTAAATTGAGGTGGGAAGAACTACCCACTATCGGCGGCACTATTCCCTGAGCTGGGATCCTGTACTGTATAAAAAGAAGAAAGCTAGCTGAGTATCACCCTTTTGCTGTTTAAAAACAATGGATACAATGTGAATAATTGCTTCAAGATCTGGCTGCTTTGAAATCCCTACCATGGATGTTTGAACTAGAAATTAAAATGAACTCTGTCTTCCTTAAGTTTCTTTCTTTTATCAGAGTATTTTAACACATCAAATTGGAAAAGAAATGATATTTACTTTACTATTTGGTGCTTCATGATCTATCGTGCACTAGAAAATCAGCTGACTAAATTGTCATAAATGTGTTTAAGAATACACAGGCTGAAAAGGAGGTTGAGGGGTTCTCTTCAGAAGTTCATAGGCTTTATTAAAATATCTGAACACAGTCTTTGGCTTAGGTACTGTAGCTCCTGGACATATAAACAAGACAGCCAAATGAATGGGAAAATAGGCTATTACTATAGCATTTTGAACAAAGATAAAATGGGCCGGCTCCTAGGATAAAGGCACTTGACAACAAACTTCACAGCCTGAGTTTCATTCTCGGGACACATGGGATGAGAGGAGAGAACCAACTTTTACAAATTGCCCTGACCTCTACATGTGAGTTGTGGCAAATGAACATCCCAGATACATGCATACACATATATACTAAAAGAAATAAATGTAATAAAAGGAATAAAATGTAATAAAACAAAATGTCCACTTTCAGAGTTAATATAGGACAGTTTTAAAATGATTTATATATTCTTATTTTGTGATTTTTGCCTGCATGTATGTCTGTGTAAAGGTTTTGGATTCCCTAGAAATGTAGTTACAGATAGCTGTGAGCTGCCATGTAGGTTCTAGGAACTGAACCTGAGTCCTCTAGAAGAACAGCCAGTGCTTCTAACCACTGAGCAATCTCTCCAGCCCTCTATATGGGTCAGTTTTTATCTGTGGCCCAGGAGCATGTTAAATGAGGAAGATCAAACCTGTATCTATTATTCTTTTTAGGAAAAATCTCATGGGTCACAAATATGATTTTCAAGGTAGTTAGACAACCAATACATTATTCTGAGCATCTATTATGGAGGAGTGACCTTGTTTGCATTATTTAAGTGCTCAAATGGCTCTGAGAAGAATTATTATACCCAATTATAGTGGAAAAAAACCCAAATGCTCAGAAAGGCCAACGATCCAAGATAAAAAAGGGGGGGGGGCAAACAAAATATAAACAAAGGCTGAGTGTGGTGGCCCATAACTGTAAACCCAATGAAAGGATTAGTGTCAACCCAGGACTACATAGTAAAAGTCTGGATCAAAACCCAAAATAGGCCAGGCAGGATTGCTCAGCCAACACAGGTGCTTGCTGTGCAGCCCAGGAAGCTTTATTTCAATACTGGAACATATGTAAAGGTGGAAGAAAAAAACCAACTCCATGAAATTGTTCTCTGAGTTCTACAGGCATAATGTGGCAAGTGCATCTCCTAACACATCATGCATATACATGCACAATGATAATAAATAAAAACACAATTCAAACTAAGATCTTCCAAGTTTCAAAGTTCAGTTTTCTGTTAGTTATAGAAACTAGAGTCTGACCTACCTGCTATAAAATTATTTTCAATGCATCAGCAAATAATTAAAAAGCTTAATAAGAAATCAAATACCATCCCTAATTATAATAAATATCAAGCACCCAGGAATCAAATTGTAGATCTCTCTAGAAAAATAATCCTATGAAGACATGTAGAGACCTGAATAAATAGGAGATGTAAACTATGAGCTTTAGACACTAAGACTTAACATTATAAAGATCCCAATGTCCATAAAGTAATTAATATCAAATGAAACTGCAATGATATTGTGTAGAAAATAAAATAATTACATATTACATATTTAGGCTTATGAACTATAAAAATGGTATAATTCTGAAACAAGAAATGCAGGGTAATTTGCCCTACTCAATGTTAAAGAAAATTATAAACCCTTAATAACTAACCCAATGTAATATCAATGAAGGATGAACTAACCAATGGGACAAAACAGAATCAATGAATCGACTGGTGTGTGTGTGTGTGTATGTGTGTGTGTGTGTGTGTGTGTGTGAGAGAGAGAGAGAGAGAGAGAGAGAGAGAGAGAGAGAGAGAGAGAGAGAGAGAGAGAGAACTACATGTACACATGTGTGCAGAGGAAGAAAGTTGAGTTAGGTCAGCAAATCAGTGCAGAAAGAAATTATCATTTGATACCTGGATATGGAGATCTAGCTCAGTATGCAGAGAAAAGAAGGTTAATATCTCCTTTTCTGCAAACCTAAGATAAATATGCACTATATTAAAAATTTTACTTGGAAAGTGTTATAGAATAATATCTTTTTTGACCCTAGAGATGAGGAGGATTTATCAAATAAGATGTTAAACAATACACCAAGTTACTGGGTTTGACAAGCCAAAATATGTGCTTCTCAATAAGGAGAAAATATACTTTACTTAATAGTATATCAAAAAGGATAAATGGAAACTAGATGGACAGGTGAACAGTTTATGAATAAAATATCTATAGTAAGACATTAATAGTATACTACATGTAGTGGTCATATTGGTGTATTATTCTAACTTTTATATATATAGAAACTTACAATAATGAAAAGTTTAGAACAATGAACTAATTCCATTTGATAAAGGATATTGTACATAAATTTGAACAAATTGTGACTGACTGGGAAAAATATTTGAAACAAATACATACATAAGAATACAAATATACAAAAGATTTCTGCTTTGTATCTCATAAGAACTTGTGCAATCAGCAAGAAAAATAAAAGTAATCTGAGTTTGCAAAATAAATAGCTATAAACAGTGCAGAGAAAAAGGCTCAAGTGGGCACTAGAGAAATGACTCAGCAGTTAAAAGCACTTGCTGTTCTTGCAGAGGACCCAGGTTCAGTTCCCAGCATCCATATCAGGTGGCATATTTATAACTCCAGTTCCAGGGGATCTGATACCTTCTGGCTTCCATGGTCATCTTCTCACACATGAAGCACATGTATACACTCAGGCAAACACATATACACATAAAATAAAAATAAGTGCTATAATTTTAAATTTTATATTTAAAAGGTTTGTTTATTTTAGACAGGGTCTCTCTATTTAGCTCTAGCTGCCCTAGAACTCACTGTATAGACCAGGCTGGCCTCAAACTCAGAGATCTATCTGCCTCATGCCTCCAATGTGCTGGGTCTAAAGGTGTGCACCATCACCTTTTTTTTTTTTTTTTTTTTTTTTTTTTTTTTTTTTTTTTTTTAATAAGGTGCTGGAGTGATGGTTCAGCAGGTAAGAGTACTGGATGCTCTTCTAGAGGACTCAATTTCACTTCCTAGCACCCATATGGCAGCTCACAACCACCTGCTATTCCAGTTCCAGGGGATCTAATGCTTTCTGCTTGCCTCCAAAGGTACCAGGCGTGCATGTGGTACACCGATATACAACATGCAGTCACAACACCCATAGACATAAAATTACTTACTTAACAAAATTGAAAGTTAAAAAAAAAAGTTAATAGGCACAAAATCAAAAGCAGGTTTGTTGGGTAGTTTAAGGGTTAGAGCAACTGCTTAAATGTCATCTTTAGCACCAATAGAAAAAGATAAGCAAAAGGTCATCTTCGTCAATAGTTTAAAGAAAAAACAAATGATATTGCTTGAAATCTACGGGATGTTGATTGTGTGACAGTTATTACTGAAAATAGGAAGAAAGAGAAAAACCTAAGTATTATTCTAGGTATGTAAATTAGTATAGCTACAACCTATAGCAATTTGGCAATATTTAGTAAACAAAATTTACAGGCATCTTTTAAAGCAGTGGTTCTCAACATGTAGGTCTGGACCCCTTTGGCAAATCTCTACCTCCAAAATATTCACATTTCAATCCATAATAGTAGCAAAACTATAGCTATGAAGTAGCAATTAAAATAATTTCATGGCTGGGGTCACCATGACATGAGGAACTGTATTAAAGGGTGGCAGCATTAGGAAGGCTGAGAACCACTGTTTTATAGGTCCCAGAGGTGGTATTCCTGGTGTTAACTCCAGATGTACTGACAAAGGAACACTAAAATGATCATCCCATGAAAATATTTTCTGGAAGCTGTACAGATAGCTCTGTGGTTTGATTCCCAGCACCCACATGGCAGCTCACAACCATCTAGAACTCCATTACTAGGCAATCTGACAACTTCTTCTGACCTCTGTGGGTACTGCACGCACATGGTGCACAGACTTACATGCAAGCAAATGCCTAGATACATAAAATCAATAAATACAGTTTTTTAAAAAAGTATCTTTTGAATTCACTGAATGAACTCCCTCAAAACCGGGAAGACTCATCCTTCAATTAATCAGTAAAATACTGTGAAAACAATTTTGATATCTATCCATACATGAATGTGCATAAGAAAATAATACCACTGAATGGATATAGGTACGATGATCAATGCCTATCATCCAATCCAATAGAGAGGCTGCTTTGAGAGGATGGCTTGAGTACAGGTGTTCAGACAAGGTTAATAACATAGCAAGAGTCCTTTGCTCTGGCTAGTTTCATGTCAATTTGACACAAGTTAGAGTCAGCAAAGAGGAAGGAGCCTCAGTTGAAAATGCCTCGATGCAATCAGGCTGTAAGGCATTTTCTCTGTTAGTGATAGTGAGGGAGGGCCATCCCTGGGCTGTGGTCCTGGGTTCCATAAGAAAGCAGGCTGAGCAAGCCAAGGGAAGCAAGCCAGTAAGCAGCTTCCCTCCATGGCCTCTGCACAAGCTCCTACATCTAGGTTAACCTTTCCTCCCCAAGTTGCTTTGGCCATGGTGTTTCATCACAGCGATAGTAACCCAAGACACCCTTATAATAAAATATAATAAATCAAGATTCAAAGAAAGAAGAAAAGGTAAGAAACAGAAGGATATATAAAGTAACCTAAAGCCAGAAAGAGAAAAACCACATTTTCTCTAATGTCCTATCCTAGGCAGTAATTTTTATAAATGTGTATTTAGGCGAAAGTGAATGTGTATATGGCTAAGATACTAGAAATGAGTTCTTGAAGAGAAAAAGGGTTTTAAATGGAAGAGGATTGTTGAACATGTGAAATGAAATAGAAAGGGGGATATGGAGCAGGGTTAGCTAGGGAGGAGGAAGCGAGATGCAAGAGAGGAGGGGTCAAGGAGATTAACCAAAACAAAGGATGCATAAAAAAGGATTTTTAATAATAGGCGAGCTAGTCAAAAAATTAATGAATGAATGAGGGCTGTTCTCAGCAAAAAACTAAAATAAAATCAACTAAATCGGGGCTGGAAAGATGGTTAAGTGATTAGGAGCACTCGCTGCTTTTCCAGAGGACCTGGGTTTGAGTCCCAGCACCCATATAATGGCTCACAAGTATCTGCCACTCCTGTTCCAGAGGACACAAAGCCTCTTCTGGCCCCTGGGAGCATGCCCATGGTGCACAAGCATACCTGCAGGCAAACACTCATCCTCATGAAATAAAAATAAATGAACCTAAAAAATTAAATAAAAACGAAGTCACGCATGTACTAATGATGACATGGGATTGTAAACTGAGACTATGTGTGTAACATTCATTCCTAATGTTTCTAAAGGCTAAGTCAAGCATAAAACAAAAAATCTCTTTATCTTGAAATGCTATAAAAAAATCACTTAAAGGAGATGTCAAAAAGTAAATGAGAGAGCCCGTCACAGAGCTTACCGGAGAACGCAGCACATGAGCAGCAGATGGGTGGGAACGTTAGCTGGATTGAGCATACTGGGTGTGTCTGACTTCATACAGGCCAGGAAAGCCCGCATCCTCCTGTTCTTGTCTTCAACCGCTTTGCCTAGCCAGAGCTTCTTCAGGTTTGGGCAAGTCCATTCCCGAAATGTGAGGGCAGATACCAGCTCAGGGGTTTGAGGTGATTTCCCTTTATAGGCAGACCACTCTTTAAGGATCACAGAAGGAACTGAAAACAGAAAGGAAGGAAAAATGGGCTCTAGAGAATCTGTTCATTATGGCAGCTGACTACATTTCAAGATCTTTGAATTCGTTCTGGCACAACTGGCAAGGATTTTACTTTGGTTATTGTATTTTTTTTAAGTTCTTAATTTCCATTTGATCCCTTAAATATTGTTTAATGTTTAATAAAATTTTTTTAAATGTATTTTGTGTGTGTGTGTGTGTGTGTGTGTGTGTGTGTGTGTGTGTGTATGTGTGTGTGTGATGAGTATTCCATGGCATATGTTATTTCTTTTCACCATGGGGGCCAGGGATTTGCACTAGGACTTTTATCCATTGAGCTATCTTGCTGTCTTTCTATGTTCAATTTGTTTCAAGTATATTTGTAATTACTTTTAAAACTTTTTTATTCGTCTCTAATTAGCATCATGGTGTTCATTTTCTTTCTAAGCTGTTTGAGGTCTGCATTTGAAATCTTTGTAATTATTGGTATGATTAAAAAAATTCAGTTTAAGCTCAAATATGTGAGTTTGAATTTAAAAGGTTCTAGATCTTATTCCAATCTTCTATTTTATCAGGCCTTTTCTTATTACTGTAGTATGTGAGGTGGACATTCATTGCTGACAGGTGAAAAAGTGTGTTTTAATTCCTCATTTGATCCTGCTTGACACTTCCCCAGTGATATCGAGTTAAAAGCAACATACTTCACTACAGCCTGGAAATGGAGGGTACTTGAAGGTCTTTGCTGGTAAAGGCGAGAGTAAACCACAACTTTCTTTTGTGGTGCTTGGCTTGAACAGAGCAGTTTTTACCTAAATATTTCTGTGTTCCTAGGTTGGTCCTTTGCCAGCTTCCAGGCAGATGGTATCACTCTTCAGGGGTTGCTACTTTTATATTCCCTGACAAATTGTCTCACATCCAGTCTGTGATGTATGAGACTAAAAGAAAACCCAGGGAACTTATTACTCTAGTATTCCTTGGGTCCCAAGGTCATCAACAGTCTCTACTTTCTGGAGTATCTTGTGTTTTTTTGTTTATGTTCCCCCCCCATACAATGTCCTAGAATTCTATTTGTGCTTAAGAAGAATAAAGAAAAGAAGGAAAGGATATTTAATCTAGTTTACCTTCATGGACGTAGAAAATTATCCTTTTGGATATACTAATTTGACTAAGTTATTCTTGTTTAAAACAACGTAACAATTCCAAATATCTAAGCATCGTATTCTAAAACAAAAACCTCGCTGAGGAAGAGAGACCATGAGATAAAGTCCTGCATTCTCAATGCCCATTATTGTTCTTAAAAGTAATACACACTTTGAATGTTTCATGATTTCAGAACTGGGGCTTATATTTGTATATTTCTTATTTCAATGTGCAATCTAGTAAATGATACATTTTCTTAAAGACTGATTTATAGGCCAAAGTATGGGCTACCTGCACAGGCATCCCCTCAAACCCATGCCACGAATAGAGAGATCTGCCATAGTTACAATAGCTAGAATCATACTTACCTTCCATAGGTAATCTCCGCCTTATGGCCAGACGTTCCATTTTCCGCTGTGTCTCTGCTAGACTAAAAAGAACTCCATATACATACTGACGAGCTGACCGGAACAGGAGAGCAGCTGGAGGCAGCTCCATGTTACACTCATCCTCAATACACACAGGGATTTTAATCTCACCCTAATAAGAAAATGGTTTAGGGAAAAAGAAGAAAATGAATTCTTCTAGGTTTAGAACAGAGCTGAAAAGAACCAATAATGAACTGCAGCCTCTGTAGTCAAGACAGAAAATTTACTATTTGTATTCAGAGAGATTTTCAGATTAGCAGCTGTAAGAAGCCCAGCTGAGTACGGCTACCTTATACTCCATGTGTAAAGTTTCATATCTCATGGACTATACTGACTTAGCAGGGAGATTCTACCCTCAACATTTTGTTTGCTCGTTTTTTTTTTTTGTTTGTTTGTTCATTCTTTGTTTGCTTTTTGAGACAAGGTCTCACTAAGTAACTTTGGATGAACTATGATTTGCTATGTAGCTCAAACTGGCCTGGAACTCAGAGCTCCACCTGTCTTTACCTGCATATTGGCATTAAAAGCTTGGGCTGCCACGCTAGCTTAGACATTTAGTGGTGGGTAATTTGTGTGTTAAGACCAGTGGAGGGGAGCAGGTATACAGAAGGACAGGCAAGGATAAGGGCCAAGGGAGCAAGACGTCTTCTTTACCTTCAGAACTGCAGTCTATTAACTTAGTACATTATTTACTTCAAAATCTTTTATTATTTTTATTAAAAAATTTTCAACTATTTTACACACTGACCATAGTTTCCCCTTCCTTTTGGCCCCCCATCCCCTTCCCCACCTCCCTCCTAACCCCCTCATCCACAAATCTCACAATTTAAACTTCTCTCTTGGAGTCTTTTTACTGCTTAGTGCCAATTCCTACTAATCTCACCTTTTCTAAGGCCTTTAACTTGAGGAAGGGCATAAACATACAGGATTCCCTTGTACCTCTTGAGATACAATGATCAATGGTTTGGGATACAGCTTAATGCTAGATAGAATGCTTGCCTCAAATGTTTGAGACCCTAGGTTCAATCCCCATAGCTGTTTGGCTGTTTCCCCTGAACAAAGATACAAATTATCATACTTTTCTCTGGTGACTTTGTAACTCGGTAACTATGAGATACTGAGAATTATCTGGAAGGTAGATACAGATGTGTTCTCTCACCTTAGTAAGAACGTGGTAAATATATGGATACATAAGACCCCTTCGGTGTCTGTGTTCAGCAACCCTCAAGACTTCTGGAGCTACTGGAGGTAAAGGTGGAATGGTGATATCCATGTGGTTCCTTGTAGACATAGATAACAGAGATGGGATGTGAGGTTCACCATCACCTATGCTAGTTTCCGAAACTCCAGCATCAACAGGCTGTACCCAAGACCCTCTGTCACCATTGGGATCTTCCCATCCAGGCTGTTGCTGAAGTGCTTCTGTGATGTGACTAAAAAAATTCACAAACAGCATAAGACAGAAAAGGAGGTTGATAAAGATATTTCCACTTAAGAATTCTAGCCTGATCCCAAGGACTCCTAGAAACCCTCAAGACACTGGATTAGGACCCTGGATATGACTCCTTTCCTCTCAGTGGCCATCAGTATCCCCCTGGCCTCCTTCACCAGACACAGACCAAAGAATCACAAGTCATGAAAGTCACTCTGGATCCTTTACACCTTTAAGATGTCATGTTTAGAGTCTACCCATAGTCTAAGAAAACAATTAAAATTATAATCTCAAAGTAGCTCTGTTTCTCAGGAATAATCTCTTTAGAGAATACTCTAAAAACAATTAAACCAGTGTATGAGACCTATCTTTATTACTAAGGAACTGTTCCGATAGTTCATCTAATACATTCTCTTACTCTTTTATCCTCCAATCTATGTTCCTCACAAACTGAAAACTGACAGGTTTATTATATAGCGCATTCATGTTAGGATCTCCTAAGCAACTGACTTTTCCATATGGCCTGGATATCTAAAAATTACCACCTGAAGAAGGCCCAAGGGCAAAGAGGAATGATTCCAAGAGTCTCCACATTTCTCCTCAAATTTTTTGTTTCTGTTTGTTTACACAGATACTTACTCAGAACCAGCTCCATTGGCCTCATCACCATCAGAGGAAGAGGAGTGGGAAGAATCTGGTCCCAAAGGAGGTGAAGCTTTGGAAGTCAGGCAGTTAGGAAACTGGGATGTAGAAGAATCATAAGAAACAGCCCAATTGGTAAAGGAACTGTCCTGTAGCATAGGATCCTCAGAAAAAGCATGAGATTCTCCCACATTATGGGAAAAGAGAAGAGACGAGTTGGGTCCCATTGGAAATGGTGGTGGATATTTCATTTTCTGGGGCACCTGGCGAGAAAACTATAGGATAAAACAGATGGAAAAGATATATAACATTTTACCAGGATACAGGGTGGTTTCCCCAGAAGCTGTGCCATAGTTGATGATACCAGTAGTAGGAATCAGTATATGTGAAGTGCGTACTGAAATTTTTAAGAAATAATTCTGATAGGGCTATCTGAATAGAATGTACCAGAGTCAGAAAAATGAACCTAACTAGATTTCACAGAAATATTTTTGTGACATTATCTAACCTATACATATAGTGTCCTAGTGATTACTAATCTAAAAGCTATCTTTCTAGCTTTACATCCCTGAGGTACCAAATGATACAGGTACATGGCCTGCATGGTCTAATTAACATTGAACTATCCTAACGACTTAATTCAGATTATAGAAATTAGGAATGAGATTAAGTCTAAGATAAGCAAGTGATCTTATACTCTTAATGAATATGTAATAAACAATACTTACCATTGGTTTTCCAGTAGAAATAGGGCCCATTTGATTCCGTGGGAGAGGAGGATTTCCAAGCCGATTATTTCGAAAGCCTGAAGCCAAGAAAAGTGCTATGTATCCTTCAGCCAATCCTAATTATTTTACTATATTCATTACATCCTCTTAAGCCGTCACTACATTAAAAACCTGTTATAACATTATGTTTTATGATCTGAGGATGTGGAACAATGATGGGGCACTTGTCTTGCATACAGGGAGCCACTGGTTAGGTTCCTAGTACCACAAAAGTTATAATTAATTGACCTGCTACTCCGGGCTATTCCAAGAATCTGGCTTTTTGTTCCCTATGGGATTTCCTTACATAGTCTTTGACTTCCTCAAGATATCTAAGCTGGGCATATGAGCCTGAGATTATGTACAGGTGTGTTCACAAGCTACTTCTTGGTTGGTATATTCAATATCAATTCCTTTGAACCAAGTTTCCAGTGCATTTCGATAAACCTGTCAAATTTACAACAGCAGCAATTAATCCTAGCCTTTTCATCAAGAAAGTAACTAGCATGAAGGTTCTGTGGTGAGATAGTATCTGTCTTCTGTAATACTGCAGAATGAATAAGTGGCATGCCCATGCCAGCGATAGTATATAAAGTATTTAATCTGTGAACAACTCTACATAATAGGTATTTTGAGCCATGTTTCATACAAAAGTAAAGTGTGAGCAATAGATGTAGAATTCAAAACTGAGCGTGCTGCCAAAGTTATATTTACATACACCAGGTCACAATGAGGGTTAGTATTAGAAGAAGCCCAAGCTAAGGAAATGGCATTATCCTTCCACCTATAAATGTGAAATGGCAGGACACAGGCAGAAACAAGGGATTCTACTCTGGCCCTAAGGGGTAAACTCAATTTAACAGCAGCTGGAAGCCTTACCTAGAAAGGAAGGACCCACTGGCAGTGAAGACAGTTTGGTTGTGACTGAATAGTACTCAACTGCTTTCTTGAATCGTTCTATTTTGTCTTCTGTCCTAGACTGGATGTTGGAACATCAGATTTTCAGAAAAAGAAACAACATGAGAGTGTCTTTTTCATAAATGTATACATTGGAAGTCAAAATGATAACAGAAATAAAATAGTTAGAAACCCAAGAAAGCATAAGATTAGGTAAGGAGAAAGCATTATTCCCAGCACTAGGGAGGCAGGGGCTGGCAGATCTCTGATATCCAAGCCAGTGTGGTCTATCTACATAGTCAATTCCAGGACAACACAGTGAGACCCTATCTCAAAAAACAAAACAAAACAAAACAAAGCAAAACAAAACAAAAACAAAAACAAAAACAAACAAACAAACAAAACCCAAAAAGCTCCACCGTGTCCCTCCAACCCACTAGCCTAGTTCCAGACTAGTGGTCTTGAACACTTTTCACTGTAAACCCCCTTTGCCTAACATAACAGGCATTTCTTCCCTTCCTCCCTTCTCCCTCATCTGTAAACCACAAGCCTAGTTCTGGACCATGACTATAAGGTCTCTCTGTTCTTGAGACACTTTGCCTGGGAAGTCCCTTTCCCATCACTTTTTCTCTCAAACCTCCAATTTTCCTCGCCCGCTGTAGCTATCTCCACACCCAAAAGCCTAGTTCTAGATCTGTGGCCTTCGAACCACTTTTATCAAGAGCCATCTTTGACTGGCTCTTTTTCTCTCCTGTCCTTCCCTCTGTCCACTGCCATCTCTGCATCCACAAGTCTAACTCCAGACCCATGGTTTGGGATCTGTCCTAGGGTTTCTATTTCTGGGATAAGACACCTTGACCAAAAACAACTTGAGAAGGGCTTAGTTCATCTTAAAACTCCCAGGTCACACTCCATCACTGAGGGAAATCAAGACAGGAACTCAAGGCAGAAGATTATGCAGAAGCCATGGAAGAGTGCTGCTTACTGGTAGTTTCTCATGGTTTATTCAGCCTGCTTTTTTAGAGAACCCAGGCACTACACACAGTGATCTGGGACCTCTCACATTAATCACCAATCAAAAAAAGCACCACAAGTTTGCCCATTGGACATTGTGGTAGGTACATTTTCTTAACTGAGGTTCCCTCTTCCAAAATGACTCCAGATTATGCCAAGTTGATATAAAACTAGTCAGGAGAATTAACCCCCTTTCAACCAGACAGATAAATGCATCATTGTCAAACCATAACCTTTCCTTTCTTACTCATCCCCAAGATCTCATATTAATAACAATATCACAATATAAAACAACCTTAAAAGTCTCAAAACATCCAAGTTCTCTTTAAACATTCAAACCTTCTCTAAACATCCAAAGTCTCTTAATTATGAGCTCCTTTTTAACTTTTTAAAAATATACCTTTCTTTAAACAATTATTATATTTTTGTTTACACACACATGCCTGAACACGACAAAGCATGAATATTTAGTACGACCTTTGAGAATAAGTTCTCTCCTTCCACTGTGGGCTCCGGGAATCATACTTGAGTCAACAGGCGTTCAGAGCAAGGGCTATTACCCACTAAGCCATTTTGCCATCCCTTGTGAATCTTTGCAAAGAACAAACTTTTTGTCTGATAATCCTATGTATTTTTTAAAGGTTGATTTTTATATGTATGGGTGTTTCATCTGCATATATGTCTGTACACCACATGTGTGCAGTGCCAATGGAGGCCAGAAGGAGGCATTGGATCGTGTGAAACTGGAGTTACAGAGTGATGGTAGCTGCCATGTGAGTTCTGAGAACTGAATCCAGGTATTCTACAAGAACAACTTTTTACCCACTGAGCCATCTCTCCATCCCCTGTGTTTTTTTGTTTTTTTTTTTTGTCTATTTAATCAATGTCTACCTTCATTTTTATTATTTCTTGCTATCTGTGGTATTTGAGTTTGGCTTCCTTTTTTGGAGGCTTGGGTGCATTATGAGGTTCTTTATTCAACATCACTGATTTTTTTAAAAAACAAAATATTACATTTTAAAAAATTTACTGTGTGTATGCACATCACATGCAAAGGTCAGAGGACAACTTGCAGGAGTCAGTTCTCTCCTTCAACACATGAGTTGTACTGACTGAACTAAATTCACTGGGTTTTGGGCAAGTGTCTTTACACACTAAACCATCTTGTGAGCTTTCTAAGCTTCTAATGTGACCATGTACAGCTACAAATTTTACTCTTAAGGCAAATGGATGGAATCCCAGATATTCTACTATGTTTTATTTTTTTCATCTGATTCTAGAAATTTAATTTTTTCTCTCTCATTTCCTTGATGACACAAAAGCATACTGTTTAGAAGCCAAGTATCTGTGTAATTTTTGAGGCTAAATTTACTTTTGATTTATAGTTTGCTACACTGTTGTCTGATAAGATACAGGAAATTATTTCTGATTTTTATTTATTAAATATTGTTTTTGGGCCTATAATATGGCCAATTTTAGAGAAGGCCCCATGTGTGAGAAGAATGTGTTTATCTGATGTGTGGAAGAGTCTTTAGATATCTGTTAAATCTAATTAATCTGTGGTATAATTTATTTCTGAAGTTTCTTTGTTGATTTTTGTTTTGTTTTTATTTAATGTATACAGTGGTATGCCTGCATTTATGCCTGCATACCAGAAGAGGGCAGTAGATCTCATTCTAAATAGTTGTGAGCCACCATGTGGTTGCTTGGAATTGAACTCAGGACCTCTGGAAGTGCTTTTTTAACTGCTGAGCTGTCTCTCCAGCCCCTTCTTTGCTGATTTTTAACTAGGAACATCTAAGTAGGAGAGTGGGATATTGAAATCTCCCAGTGCTATTGTGTTAGAATCTATCTGTATGTCTTTATAACCTTTAATGTTTATTTTCTGAAATTTGGGTCCCTATGATTTGACACATAGATATTTACATGAGTTATGGCCTTCTAATTCATTGTTCCTTTTATTAACAATTAGCGGTCACTTTGATCTCTCTTGATTAGTTTTGGTTTGATATCTACTTTATCAGGTGTGAGAATTGCTATATCAATTTATTTACAGCTTCTATTTTGTTAATGTAGTATCTAGCCTTTGACTTTAAGTATTTTCTTGATAATGAGATTCTTAGAGTTAGTACATAGTTGAATCTTGATTTTTAATCCTATCAGATGTTTCTGTCAAAAGACCAATGAGTTAGGACCACTGCAATGGACAGAGTGTGTTCTGGTTGATGGACAGTTTGATCTTCCTCCCTGTAGTATAGGTGTTTGCTTGCTTCATGTTTTGAACATGACTGAGACCTCAGTTCTTGTCTGTTCATCTATTGTTTTTATGAAATACATTCTTTCATGTGCTTGCATGTGTAAAGCTTTCTTCTCAAAATCTTATAGTATTCCTTCCCTGCAGAGGACACCTAACCCATCCTTGACTTCGAGATGAGGAAATCTCGGACTTGCCTGGAGTGGATGTGCCATGCTGAGCTGACCCACCTTGGGACTTCTTGCCCTTTTGGGGGAGAGGATGGGGTGATGGGAAAGGCGGAGGCTGAAGGCTGACTGGGAGAAATTGGGAGGAGGGAAGGGAGGGGGAGCAGGGAGATACAGGGGAAAAAAGACATTTTTATAAAATAAAATAATAAAATGAAGAAAGAATTTTCAGCAGTGCTGGTTTAGTAGTCATGAACTGCCTTAATCTGTGACTGCCTTGAAAAAGTATTTCTCCATTTTAATAGATAATATTGTTGGGTATAGAAATATTGGTTGGCAACTATTTACTTTCAATGCTTGTGACTTATAATTTTGGTTGGTAATTCAGTATCTCATTTTTCTGGCTTTTAGGATTGCCGATGAGAAGTCAGGCATTATTTTGATGTTTCTGCCACCATATACTCGTTTGAGTTTTTTTCTTTACATTTAGTACTGTTTCTTAGTTTTATGTATTTTACACCTTGATTATGCCATGCAGAGGTTCTCCTTTATTTGTATATATTTGGGGTTGCACACACCTCTTGTGTTTGGATATTTCTGTGTGTTCATGAAATACTTTGCTACAATTTAATAGAATATGTTGTGTGAGATCTTGGATTTTATCTAAGATTTCTCTTCTCTGCCATAGATTCTTCTTTTGTTTCTTGAGTATTTTCCACTCTTATTAGAAGTTTTAGTCTTATTCACTGATTTTTTTTTCTTTGCATACACCTGTATATCTCATTGCCCTGACTTTGACCTCCATCCCAAAGATTTGTTTTTCTTCTTGGACTTGTCTGCTTCTGTGTTCTTAGTATAAATGACTGTTTTGTTCCATCTCCAAATTTGGTGTTTTTTTTAGCATCTTGGTTTCCTTGGTGAATCTGGTCTTGATGATTTAAAAATTTCCTCTAAGTTACTGATTGTTTCATCCACCTTTGTTCTTGAATTGGCTTTATAGTTATTTTGTCTGTCTTGAATTAAATTCCGTATTTTTTCAAGTCCTCTAATTGGCTGTTGATTCTTTCTAAATGTAAGAACATAAAACTGTTTTCTGGCATTTTGCTAGCTCATCTTCTTTCTTCCATGTTTTTGAGCATCCTTTTGGAGGTGTTGTAGTGGACTGTTGCCCCTCATTCCTTTATTGTATTTTATATATCTATTGGAATGTTGCATTCTCCAGTTTTTCCCCTCCACTATTTTTATTTCTCTCTTTCTCTCTATGTGCTGCATGCATCCAAGTATGCAGGTGTGCATACTCATGTACATATATGTCAAGTCCATAGAAGAATACCTGGAACCTTTCTTTGTCACTCTCTGCCTTATTGCCTTTAGACAGTGTCTTTCATTGAACCAGAAGCTGGCAGTTTTGGCTATGCTGGGTGACCAGTGAGTTCCCATCATTTGCCTGTCTGGGTTCCTCCCCCACTCAATACTGGGGGTTACAAGTACATGCAGCCATTCCCAGCTTTTTAATGTTGATGGGTCCGAACTATTATTCTTATGCTTGTGCAGTAGGTGCTTTGCTTGCTGTCATCTTCTTAGTCACTGTTCTATTTTATATCAGCCTCACTGGTAGGTTGGACAGCCCACATGGGCTTATGAAAACCCACTGCAAAAAATCAGGATACTTTGACAGAAGACTCAGTCAGCTGTACAAAAACATACTGTGCTCCTGACTTATTTTTCCAGTAAGGTTTGAAGATGGGAGTACTGGGGTCCCAGTTGTGGAACTGGTAATATACTTAAATAGCACAGTGGGACATTAATGAGGTGACAGAGTGTAAGAGAAGATATAGTAGAAATGAGAAGCAAAGTATATGTGTTAGAGATTTGAAAGAGAGCAGAGAAAATAAGTTACATCTTACCAAAGTGTACATGCTAAGGGTCTAAAAGGCAGAAAAAAGGTAAAGAATTTTTTAAAATACATACATATGTAGATAATAGAAATAAAAGGTTAAAAACTTAAAGTGTACAAACACAGAAGCAATAAGCTGATGTAGAATGTATTAAATTCTCAGTCAAAGCTTCTTTCCGATTTGGAGAAAATCTGTGCTCAATCTTTATCTTAGATCTGTCAGGAGTTCAACTTCCTGTGAACAATACAGCTCCCTCTGCTGTGGCCAAGGTGATAAAAAGCTGAAAACTCACTTTTCAAGTTTCTATGGCTCGGGATGATCAGACCCTGATGCCACGGCAGTTCCCATATATCTGTCTTCCTTCTTTTCTTGAGGTCCAGGGAATGTCTTGCTCTGATGGTTGCTGGGACCAACTTCAAAGGCAGATGCCATGGAAAGTTGGGCACCTCTTAGTCTTGGGGTCTTCCCTGTCCATCTCTTGTACATTCAGCTTCTGCAGGCTCTGTTCCCTTCATGGTTTCCTTTTTTCCATCTGCACAGCTTTATCAGTGCCATGGCATGTGCTACATTCTGTCACCTGCATAGCATCAATTTCTTTGCATCTTCTAGGGGATCTTCTGGGTTCTGTCCCTGGTACTGTGCTGGGATTAAGGCATGCACCTCCATGCCTGGCCAGCTAAGACAGTTTTCTTTGCCATTGCAGGAATCTTTTCTCTGTCTTTTTATGTTTTTGTTTTTGGTATCCTTGTACTTCATTTACGGATGTCTGAAGCCCTTCTCTATCTCTTTAAAATAAAGTCTGCTTTTTTCTTACTTTGGCTCTCTCCTTGACTGGCTCATTTTGATGCAGCTTCTAAGCTGCCACCTTCGTCACAAGTCCAAAGCATACTCTTCTTTAAAAAGAATCATGATGCCTCTCCCTCTCTTGGTTTTTAGTTTTGGCACAGAATCTTGTTCTATAGCCCATCCTATCTTATAATCTACTATGTAGTCTAAGATGGCCTCAAACTCATGACCTTCCTTCCTCAGCCTCAGACTTGGGTATTCTAGGTATGTGCTACCTTGTCCCACTAAGTATATTCAGTCTGTTTTAATACATGTATACGTCTACAGTTGGTACAATATGTCTAACTTTTTACCCCAATGTCTATTATACTATCTACTAATGTCTGAATGGTTCCATATTTCATTTATTTATCCATATTTATTGTAAATATATCATATTCCTATAATCACTTACATAATATCTGACATTTAGGTTATTTTTCAAAATTTGCTAATATAAATTATACAACAAACAGATACATTGCCCATTAGGTTTTAGCTGAACTGTGTATTATACCCTTAGGAAAATACCATAAAAGTGAAATTCTTAGTTCAAAAAGTATGAACATTGGAACCAAAATCACTTGAACATACAAAATCATAATGTGACAAAATTACATATCCACCAGAAAGGCTGAAATTAAGGACAATTAATATTAATGATGATAAGGATATGAAACAATTGAAACTGTCACATTGGTAGTGGGACTGTGCATTGATACACACAGTTTGCAATAGAATTAGCAGTCTCCTACAAAATCAAACACATTTACTATATGGTATTTCAACCCTACTCAGGAGAAATGAGTGCCTCCATCTACCAAAAGACACAAAACCGTTGATAACAGTTTTATTTATAATTTTCTCAAACTAGAAAGTCAAATGGAACTCTATAGAAAATGGATAATTTGAGGCACCATCAAAATGGGAATATGATAAAATGGTAAAAAAACAAAAAAACAAAAAACAAAACCAAAAACCAAAGAAATATTCAACATACTTACCCATTATGGAAATAAAAATAAAAACGAGTTTGCGATTTCATCTTACACCTATCAGAATGACTAAAGCCAATAAAACAAGTGACAGCTTGTGTGCAGGAAGGAGAACACTCATCCATTACTGGTGGGAATAAATCTTGTACAGCTATAATATATATCATTGTGGCAGTGCCTTGAGAAGTTGGTAATACATCTACCTCAAGATCCAACTATACGATTCTTGGGCATATACCCCAAACTCTGTATCCTACTTCAGAGACACTTGTTTATCCATGTTCATTGCTGCTCTAGTCATAATAGTCAGAAATTGGAAACAGCTTAGATGTCCATAAACAGATAAATTGATTTTTTAAAAAAAGATGTGGTACAATTACACAATAGAATACCATTCGTCTGTTAAGAAAAGTGAAATTACAAAACTCACAGGTAAATAGATGGAGTTAGGAAAAAATCATCTTGAGTAAGGTAACCCAGGCATAGCCTCCTACCCCTAACCAAGAAGCAGGTATTTCAGGCTATATTCTCATTACGTTTTATTTTATGTGTTGTTCTTAGCTTTTAAGCTTTCAATATATGTCTATAGTCTGAATACCTACAGAGATTAGGTTAGGTACTTAAGAAGGGACCGTGTTGGGGAGGAGAGGATCTCCCAAGAAGGGGAATTGGTGTAGAGTGTTATGAAATGACTAAGGGAAGAGTCACCAAATAGTAGGGAACATGATGCCTCAGCTAGACTAGACATAATATGCCGTCATGTAAAATCTCTGTGGCTCTAAATTGTGTAGGCTCAAAAGAAATAAAGATTGCCTGAAGATCAGAGGACAGAGCCAGCCACAGAGTTAGCCATTGAGGTCAGGCAGTGGTGGCTCATGCCTTCAATCATTTGTGAATCTGAGATCTATCTGGATCTCTGTGAGTTCAAGGCCAGCCTGGACTACATAAGATTAGTCCAGTCCAAAAGAAAAACAGAGACAGGCAGTGGTGGTACACACCTTTAATTTTAGTATTTTGGATCCCATGCTTCTGCTCCCAGTGTTTAGGAAGCACACACACCTTTAATCCCAGCATTAGGAAGGTTGAAACAGGAAGTGATATGGCTGAAAGGTACATAAAATGGGAGGAGACAGGAATTCAGCCCTGCCTACGCCTCCCTTCCCTTTTGGTTAAGAACTCAAGGCATTTGTGGAGACAGAATCTAACCTTTTTGCTTTGAGGATTCAGTAGTGGTGAGAGGTTTCTCTAGTGGTTTATTTTTCTGCTTCCTTGATCTTGTAGCATTTACCCTAATATCTGGCTTTGGGTTTTTATTAGAAGATTATAAATTAGGATTTGTACAACAAATCTCTAGTGCCAGGAATGAGTTAACTCCTGCTGAGTTATTTACCAAAGGGGTTCCCAAGCATCACAGGCCATTGCAAAGGCTACTGGTTGTTCTCCACAACCTGAGGGTAAGACCCTATTCTGAAGATAGCATTTACTTATATAATAGAACAGAGAAGTCAAGCTGGTGCCTAACTAGAAGTTTTACATATCCTGATTAGTGTTTATAGTGTTGGGAGTTACTCTATATGCTACTGGAGTAAAAAGGTAATCATGAACCCTGTGTCCTATAACAGTGCCTCCCAGAGACACTGCTACAGAGACTAGATAGGTAATAGGCCAATGGGAAACCTATTACTATAATTCTGCTAAGGGAACATGACAACAAAATGTCTCCTAATGACATACTTCTATACCTGTAGATCAGTGCTTCACTTAGTCATCATCAGAGAAACTTCTTAGATGAGAATTAACAGAGACCCACAACTGGACAATTTGCAGACAATGAGAGACTTTGTAATACTTAGTCCTAAATGGGATGCCATCATTCCTGTCCCCAACCCAGGGTTCAAAAGATATGCAGAAGAGGAGGTGGAAAATTATAAGAGCCAGAGGTGATGAGTAACACCAAGGAAACAATGTCTTCAAGGAACAGGGATGATGCACATATGAATACAAAGAGACTGTGAAAGCATTCACAGTTCAAGCCAAACAGGGAAGGGTCTCAGGACTGAGAGAGACAAGTGAACATGGACTCCCACTTCTAAGCAAGAAACAAGTATCTCAGGCTATATTCCCATCATCAATATCTGAAAATATCCAGTTCACCATACAGTTAATTCTAAAAGGTAACTATATCGATCCAATAGTAAAATAGGCATTTCTTGTTGTTTAAATATTCCATGGTAAGGACACAAGGCAGGGCATACCTGGAAACTATTCACTGCAGTCTAATTCTAGCCTGAAGAATGACAGAAGACTTTCAGAAACTAGGAGGGTGTAGAGGAGTCCCATTTTCTTGTCTTTTTCTCTTTCTATTCCTTTTAAGGCCAGCTTGAATCAAACCTTTGGCAGTAGAAACAATTGGAAACTAGCAGGAAACTCAGACGGAATGATAAAAGCCTTCATCTTTGATCAGAGAAGCAACACTTATGTAATTTTCTCTTCCATCCCACTACTTGGCCCCAGTCATGGGCCTAGTCCCAAAGAGTTTGGGTAGATAATGTCCTGACTTTATGTCAGGACAACTGAGAAGGGAGTGGGTCAAAAACACAACCACCAGGTTGTTTTTAAACAGCTGAGTTCACCACTGAACTACAAGTGTACACAAGCGACAAAAACACCGGAAGCGAGCACCACAATAACTGTAATCAACACACACTTCAAGTAACAGCTTTAAATATCAACAGTCTTAGTTCTCTAATCAAAAGACACAGGTTGCCTTGGAGCAAAAGTACTTCAATCAAAAAGGATCAGGATGCAAGTAGGCAAGGCTATCCTAATATCTGTTAAAATAGACTTCAGGCTAAAACTGATCAGAAGAGATAAAGACGGAAGCTTCATTTTAATTAAGGGGACAGTTAACCAAGAAGATACTACTACTATTCATATGCACCAAACTCTGGTGCACCCAGTTTAAGAAAATGATATACTACTAAAATTAAAGACATAGTAGATGATTTCCATACCCCACTTTCTCCAATAGACAGGTCATCTAGACAAAAAATAAATAGAGAAACATAAGAATTAATTGACATTATTCATCTAATGGACTTAACAAATATCTATAGAATATTCTACCCAAACATCAAAGAATACACATGCTACTCAACAGCACATGCAAGTCTCTTTAAAACAGTCCATTTTGTGAGACACAAAACAAATCTTTACAAATTCAGAAAAACTTAAGTACCTCAGTGTATTTTATCTGACCATAATGCATTAAAACTTGAAATCCACATCAAACAAATTTCTGGCAAATGCACAAACTCATGGAGGTTAAACAACTCATCGCAGAATGATGAATAGGTCAAAAAACTCAAGAAAGAAAGAAAAATTTTCTAGAACAAAAATGAAAAAAATGAAAACAATAAAAGCTCTGAGACACATTAACACCAGTTCTGTGAGGGAAATTTAAAGTTCTAAGCACATGCATTAATAAATCAGAAAGAACTGAACATAGTTGTCCATACCTTTAATCCCAGAAATAAGTAGGCAGAGGCAGGCAGATTCCTATGACTTCAAGGACAGCCTGGTCTACATAACTGGTATCAGGACAAGGTAGGGCTACATAGAGAAATCCTATCTCAAAACAAGCACAACTAATCAGAATGAGTGGAAATAAACAACTTGATGATGTAACTCAAAACTTTCAAGCAACAATAACAAAGCAAATCAAAATCCAGACAATGGTAGGAAATGAAAAATAACCAGAGTAAATCCCCAAAGGGGAAGAGGCAAAAAGTGTAAGAGCCAGAGGGGATGAAGGGCATCAAGAAAACAAGGCCCTCTGAATCAACATAATCAAAGTTCATATAAACTCAACAGACTAAAGAAGCATGCACAGGGTCTACATGGGTCTGGACCAGGTCCTCTGTGTCTATATATTATGGCTTCCAATTTAGTGTTTTTATGGGATTCAAGGGTGGGCAAATGTGTGGGTCTCTGATTCTTGTGCCTTCTCTTGGGCTCTTTTCTTGTTTGTTTTATACAATTCTAATGAGCTAGTTTGTGTTTCATCGTATTTTATTATTATTCTTTAGAAGCCAGTTTATTTTCTACTGAGAGACAGAAAGGGAATGGATTAGATGGGGAGGTGGGGAGGAATTGAGAGGAGTAGAGGGAGAAGAAACCAGAATCGGTATATATTATGTGAAAAAAGAAAATGATGTAAAGAATCAATGAATCTAAGATCTAGTCCTTTGAGAAGATAAACAAGATTGACAGACTCTTGGCCCAACTAACCAAAAGAAAGAGAAGGCCAAACTTAATAGAATCAGTAATGGAGGAGGAAACATTACTATAATATCAGAAGGGAATATTTTTAAAGCCTGTACTCTGTTAAGTTGAAAAATGTAAAAGAAATAAGCAAGTTTCTAGATTCAGACAAATTAGCAACCAGCCAAACCACTAAACAGAGCCATAACAAATAAGAACATTGAAATAGTAATTTTTAAAAGGCCTTCCACCTAGAATAAGTCCATGTCCAGATGGAATCAGAGAAGATATCTTTCAGATTTTCAGAAATCTACAAACAATCCTTTTTGAAGTATTAAGAAAGAAAAGAAAAGAGGGGGGGTGGGAGGGAGGGAGGGAGGGAGGGAGGAGGAAGAAGGAAGAAGCACGCGCTCTCAAAGTCCTTCTATGTAGACAGTATCACGCTATTATCCAGCTAAACACACAACAAAGAAGAAACTATAGGCCAATAGCTCTGATGAACAGATTCACAAGTGCTCAATGAAATACTTGCAAACAAAACACAGACATATGGCAAAAAAAGAAAATAGTTATACACCATGACCAAGCTGGCTTTCTCCCTAAAATGCAGGGATGAATCAAGATATACAAGTCAATAAATGTAACAAATAACATAAATTGACTTTAAAACGACCTGATCATCTCAATAGATGCAGAAAAGACCTTTGACAAAATGGCTTCATGATAAATGTCCTAGAGAGAGTAACTCTAAAGAAGCATACATCAACTTACTAAAAACTACACAGGAAATTCACAGCCAACAGTATTCTAAAAGGAGAAAAACTTGAAATAATCCCGCTGAAATCAGGAAGGAGATAGGGCTGTTCCCATTCTTATTCAATACTGTCCTCTAAGTACCAGCTACAGCAACAAAGAAAGAGATGGAAATTAAAGGATAAAAATAGGAACAGAACCCATTGTAGAGCTCATTTGTAGAAGACACGATACTATTCATAAGAAATTCCAAAAATTCGACCAGAAAATGTCCAGAAACAATAAACAATTTCAGCAACATGGCAGGATGCAGAATCAACTTGCAAAAATCAAAAGTTGTTCTACACACCAACAAAATACAAATATAAAAAGAGACTATGAGCATCCTCCCATTCACAATAGCCTTAAAGATATCTAGAGATAAACCTAACCAAGAAGGTGAAGGAGGCCTAGAATGAAAACTCTGAATGTTTGAAGAGATAAAGATACTACAAGAAAATAGAAAGACGCCTCATCTTCATGGGTTAATAGAATATGAAATGACCACATAACAAAAGCCGTGTACAGATTCAGTGCAATCTCTATCTCATTCTGTACTGAAATAGAAAATAAAAACCTATCCTAATATTCATATGAAACCACAAAAATCCCAGACAGTCAAAACAATCCTAAACTAAAAGAACAATAGTGGTGGACTTACCATTCCATATCTCAAGATATATTACAGAGCCATTGTAATAAAAACAATATGGTACTGGCACAAAAACATACATAATGCAAGACCCAGTATGACTACATATAAGTACAGCAAAAACGTACACTGGAGAAAAGAAAGGACCATCAACAAATGGTGCTGGGAAACTGGTTGACCACGTGCAAAGAATGAAGTTTGACCCATAACTATCAACTTGCAGGAAATTAACTCCAACTGAAACATGAAACCTGAAACACACAGCCAGTAAGCTACATAAAATAGGTATGGAGGAAAGGACTTCCTCAAGAAGATATCATTTGCTCAAGAATTAATGCCAACAGTTGACACAGAGGACTTCAGAAAACCAAACAGCTTCTGTACAGCTTAAGAAACAATCAAGTGAGGAAGAAGCCTGCAGAAAGGGAAAGAATTAATGATTAATAGCCAGAATATTTAAAGAATGCAAAACACTAAAACTGTATCTGCCATACGAACATATACTTCTCCTTGGCATATGCCTAAAGGATGAGATATTTTAGCTCAATGATTCTTGATCAGGCATGATTAATGATGCTCTATTCACAATAGCTACAAATTGGAAACAACCTATATGCCCCTCAACTGACAAGCAATGAAAATGTGGAATACTACAGGATATTATTCAGCTATAAAGAAAAATGAACTTGTATATAAATGGATAGAACTAGAAAAGATCATATTGAGTGAAGTAATACAGGCCCAGAAAGACAGACAGGAAGGAAGAGGGTCAAATCACAGTAATGATGTCTGAAAAGGCCATAACGAATCATAGTATTTACTATTTTCTAAATATATATAATACATGTATACATATATAGTTTAAATAAAAATTTCCCATCTCAGCTGATAGCACTCCCCTCAAGAGCCATAGACAAAAACCCCAGTATCAGGCATGAGAAACCCTCTTTAGAATTGTTGGTCAGGGTTGTCCAAGAGACTCCCAGAACATTAGTAGCTTTTGTTAAGGCTCTTGATTGCCCACCAGAGAAAGGTAAGCCCCTCTTCATGAAGACACCATGAATTTTAAACACAAGGTCCAGAAGACCCAAGCTGGACGTGATCTGAAAGCCTCCTTCCTTGAGGACTGGCTTTAATTGTACCAGAAGGTACCATGCAAGCAGCTAAAAGAGGGAAGCAACTGATAATCTTACCCAGCTTTGACAACCATGAATCATAACAATGGCCAGCATGGCACAATAACTCTAAGGCAGCAATGGTGGTGGCACACATTCCTTCATAGTAACTAAATCTCTCTAATTGGATTTGAGGAATGTCCAACAAGATGGACATCATGCCTGGTAATGAAAACATAACCAACTACTTAGGATTAGTGAAGTCGTGGATCTTGGAGGAGAACCTACAACCACCACTTTACTCAACCAAAATAATCCCAGTTACTTTCTAAATAGTTGTTCTTATATCCACAGGTAAGCATAGTCCTCCCTCTTTTTCAAGAAAAGTTCTCTTTGCAACAGATGGAGATAATTCAGAAAACCACAACCAATGAAAATGTGGACATGTGGAGCCCAGTCCTACTAGACTCATATACAACACAACCCGTTCACCTAAGGCTTAAGGAACATTGTGAAAAAGGGAATGGAAGATTGTAAGAGCCGGAGGATCAGGGAGTTTCCCGTGAGATGTGTCTCCTAGAAATGACAGGGAGGTTACACTCAGGAAGTCTTCCCAACATTGTTTCTTAAGCACACATATGACCCGAGCAAGAATGATCAGCTTTGAATAAAAGAAATTATAATTTAAAAAGAAAGAAAAAAACCTGCCATAAGATCTATTTAATAATACTAAAAGGTCTAAGATGGTGGGTTTTTGCAGGGAGAGGCAAGGAAGGAAGCATGCTGCAGAAATAATGCAGCTGGTAAAATGCTTGCTGACCATGCATATGGGCCTGAGTTTGATTCCTAGCACCCATGGTGGAGAGCAAGACATGGTGCAACACTGGGGAGTGTGGGAGATTGTGTTGTTACATTGTAAATAATTGTCCCACCCACTGGTTTAATAAAAAGTGCTGATTGGCCAAAGGCAAGCAGGAAGTGTGGGCAGGGCTACCAGACTAAGAAAACTCTGAGAACAGGAAGCACAGAGCAGAATGTCAGAGAGAAGCTGGAAAAAGCAGAGGACAACCATGCTGCTGTGAGAAAAGGTACTGAGCCCCATGGCTGAACAGAATAAGAGTCATGGGTTAGTTTAAGGGTAAAGAGTTAGCAAGTTATATGCCTGGGCCTTAGGCCGATCAGCCTAAAACTATTGTAAGCGTCTGTGTGTCTCTGTGGGACCGTGGGAGTGTGGGTCTGCAGGTCAAAACCTTGAGGTTAGGCCTGAAAGTCCAGGCCAGAAACCTCCTACTACAGGGGAGGAAGCAAAAGGAAAATTCTTGGGGCTCACTGCTCAGCATTCCTAGTTTAATTGGCAAGCCTCACACCCAGGAAGATACCTTGTCTCAAAAAACCAAGGTGGATACAGCTCTCAAAGAATGCCCAAGGTTGACCTGTGGCATCCATCTGCAGCACCCCCACCTCCCCTCCCATATATATGCACACTTGGTGCCTTTGGGGTTAAGGAAGTAAAGAAAAAATCTATTTGAAGAAACAATAAAAACACTCTTCCAAATTTAGTAAGATTCAAAGTTAGAGATTCAACAAGCTAATCAAAATCTAAACACAACAAATTCAAAGAAATCCACGCCAGACACACTACTAGCAAATTCTATGAAATACCTAAAGAACTAACTTTACACTAACTCTACACAACTCTTTTTTTAATAAAAAAAAAAAAAGAAAAACTACATTAATTGTATAAATGTGTCTATGACTCAGAGGACAGCCTTCAGGAATGGGTTCTTTTTTACAATATGGGTCTTGGGGAACAAACCTGAGTTATGGGGTTGGCAGCAACTGCCATTAGTTGCTGAACCACCTCACTGGCCCTATACACAATCTTAAAAACAGAAGATGGAGCACCTGCTATATTAGTTTCTTTTCTTCTTTTCTTAATATTGGAACCAATACCTGACAAAAGTAACCTGACAGGAAATAAGGGAGAAATTCTTTTGCCTCACAGTTTGAGAATGCAGTTCATGGTGGCAGGGATGGTGTGGCAGCAAGACCATGACGGGGCTTGTCACATTGCATCTGCATTCAGGGAGCAAAAAGAGACTAATGCTAATGCTCAGTTTACCTCTTTTTTTTTTCCCATCCATTCTAAGGCCCTATCCATAGGAATGATGCACTCCTATTCAGGGTGAGTCATCATTCCTCAGTTACACTTTACTAGAAATGCTCGTACAGAACTATCAGAAACATTTCCTGGGTGAATCTAAATCTAGTCAATTTGGGACCAGTGAGGTGACTGAGGTCAATGCATTTACTCTCATACCCAGTGCCCTGAGTTTGAATCTACATGTTGTAAAAAAGAAAAAAATCCTGGGAGTTGTCTACTGTCTTCCACATACATGCCATGCCATGCCACACTCACACACCCATACATACATACATACAAATAAGCAAATTTTTTTTTTAAAAAAAAAAACCTTAAAAATACAGTCAAGTCCCACGTATGGTGGCAAATACCTTTAATCCCAATAGTCAAGAGGCAGATGCAGACAGAGTTCCATGAGTTCAAGGTCAGTCTGCTCTGCATAGCAAGTTCTAGGACAACCAGAGACCATATCTCAAAAAAAAAAACCCAAACAAACAAAAATAAAAATTCCAGGCAAACTGACAATACAGATTGAATAGCAGATGCGCAGCTCATTTATGAGACTTCATTATCCTGAAAAAAAGTTCAATACAGCACAAAAAACTACAACTACTCTCCATGAAATAAAATGCAAAAAATACTCTGTGATGTATCAACAATTCAAACATAGAAATTTAAAGCATTCCAGAAAGATTTGATATAAAATATACCAATCATAAATACTGATAACTAGAGAAGGAAAAGAAACATAATTCTAACAGAGATGTGTAAATTACATTTGTATGAGTGACTGGAGAGATGACTTGGTAAAGCAAAATATGTTTGCCATCCAAGCATATGTTCTGATGCTTAACACACACATAGAAGCATATATTCACAATTCTATTGCTGAGGAAGTAGAGACAGGTAGACTCCTGGAACTCATTGGTCAGCCAACGTAGCCAAATGGGTGAGCTCCAGGTTCAGTGGGAAACCCTAGTTCACAAAATAAGATGAAGGGGATGGAGAAATGACTCAGTAGTTAGTAGTATGTACTGCTATTGGCCAGAGAAAAGGGATAGGGGTTAACAACAAGGACTGTTCTTCCACAGGACCAGAGTTCAGTTCCCAGTACCCATACTGGGAAAATTACAATCACCTATAATTTCCATATCCAGGAGATTCAATGTCTCCTGTTTCCAAGGGCACCTGCACTTGTGTGTGTGTGCATGTGTGTACGCACACAGACACATAATTAAAAAAATCTTTTTAAAATTAGCACATACCCAGAGGACCCAAATTTAGGTCCTAGCAACCACAACCACCTATGTCTCCAGCTCCTGGGGACCCAGTGCATCGCTCCTTAAAGGACACTTATATGTGCATACTCACAGACATATATAACTAAAAATAAGTAAGTCTTTAAAATGAAATAAAGAATGCTTAACACACTTGGCAATGACTTCTGACCTCCACATGCATGTTCATAAACATCCCAGTGCATTGTCACAAATATAAGAATGCACACACACACATGCAAATCTACACTATATGCTCATAATGATGACAACGAATCATCTTACCAAGCTATGACTAGAAGAACACATGCATGTCCTGATAACATATGTCTATAAAATCTACAGCTCATATCACATTTAATAATGACAATTTTTCTAAAGAGCAGAAATAAGAAAAAGTATTCTAGTCTTGGCATCCCTATTGTGAAAAGTTTGGAACGCCTAAACAATAAAATAACTCAGGTTTGGGAGGGAGACACACAAATTGGAAAAGAGAAATAAAACCATTAAGAAACTTGACCACCTACACCAAAAATCCCAGGAAGTCTACGACAAACTCCTGGGTCTAATAAGTAAACATCGAAAGATCCAAGTCAAGACTCAGTATACAAAAATCAATCATATTTCTATGAGTGATTATAAATAAAATAAACAAAAAGTATTTTTATAATAAATGAAATATGCAATATTTAAGTATAAATACTAAAAATCCATGTACATAGCCTAAAAGCATAACTCTGTCTGAGATAAGATATTTGTCTAACATGCAAGAAACAAAGGATGCAGGTTTTACATGTTAAAAAATATAAAACATTCACTAGATTAAAAAAACAAAGAAAAGTCAGGCAGTGGTGCCACACAACATTAATCCCAGAACCCAGGAGCCAAAGGCAGGTAGATCTCTATGAATTCTGGCTATCCTGCTCAACAGACTTCCAGGACAGTAAGGGAGAAACCCTGTCACAAAAAAAGTCAAGGAAGGCATAAATAAAATGCATTTACCATGCTACTGGATTCAAATATCCATTCACAATTGCACTTAGCTGTACAGACCTGTAATCCTAGGTACTTGGAAGACAGAGACATGAAGATTACAAGTTCAAAACCTGATTGAGGTACAAATTAATTCAAGGCAATATAGACTTTATCTAAAAAGAAAAAGTAAAAAAAAAAATGGCTGGAGATATAACCCCATGACAGGCAGCTGCCACAACATGTGATCCTAGGTTTAATCAGTAGTATGCAAAAAATAGACAAAAATTGCTTCCATACATTTAACATAATTCCAACCAAGAATCCCAAGCAAAATTTCTTTTTTTGTAGATACAAACAATACTATTCTAAAGGTTATATGGAAAGGCAAAAGAGCTGTAAGCTAAAGAGAAAATAAGGTTGAAATTGGAAGGATCACTACTCAGCTTCAAGATTTAATATTGGCCTATAGTAACTATGATAGTACACTTTTGGTAAAACAATATACACACATTACCCCCTCCCCAAAAGGTACAGAAGTAAACTCATGCACATATAGTTAGCTGATTTTTTAAAATAAAAACATAAGGGCATTTCAAGGGATAAAAATAGTTATTTTAACAACCTATATTCAGATACCTGTATAACCACATTCAGAAACAAAAGACAAATGCTCTTATATTTTACACACAGATTAACTAGAAATATAAATGTAAAATGTACAATTATTTGACTTTTTTTTTTTTAAAAAAAGAGAGGCTCAAAAGATAGCTAACCAGTAAGGTCTTTGTCTGGTAAGCATGAGGATCCCAGTTTGATCCCTAGAACCTACAAAGAAAGGCTAAGCTAAGTGAACAGTAAGTATAAGAAAAATAAATAGTCCTTCAAATTTCCTGTTTCAAAAAAAAGTCTGCAAGAGACTCTAGGCCTGTAGGCTGAAGGTGGATGTTCCAACATTACAAAGGAACTTTGGGTGACTATCCAGGCAGCCAGATGTCATCTGTGTCATTTCTAGATTTTGGAAGTTGCTAGTACTTCCTGTTTACTTGGGTAATATTATATCCTTTTGAGGTCTTTGATGTAGTTGAATATTAGATAGTTATAATTATATATTTTCTTAGTTGTAATAAAAGGTAAACTAGATGTGAAATTTGTACTCACAAGAATAAGATAAATGATAGAATATTTTCTTTAATTTTGCTAAATACAAATAGACTAGAAATTGTACTGTAATTCTTGCTTGATATCTGTTTGTTATATACAATTTTGCTATGTTAAAATTGAAATCTTCATTTTTGATTAGAAAAAGGGAAGTGATGTGGAATGTCTTTCTGTATGTTGTGAATATTATTGGTTAATAAAGGGACTATTTTGACCTCTAGCAGAGCAGTTTAGAAGCAGGTGAGAAATCCAAGCATAGATACAGGGCAAGAAAGGAGGAGTCAGAGAGACGAGATCCAGCCACCTAAGAAGCAAGATATAAAGAAACAGGTAAGCCATGAACCACATGGCAAGACAGATTAATAGAAATGGGTTGAGTTAAGATGGGAGAGCTAGCAATATGCCCGAGTCATAGGCTGAACAGCATGTAAATAATATAAGCCTCTGTGTGTTTCTGTGGGACTACAGGTCTTCAGGTCCTGACTTTGGGCCAGGCTGGAATGGACGGGTCAGAAGTTTCTTACTACTACAATTGTGTATGGTGTCACATGCCTGAAATCTTATCACTAAGGAAGCAGACACAGTAAGATCAGTGCAAGTTTAAGAACAACATAGTGTACATAGCTCATTTTAGGGCAGCCAGAACTACATAGTGAGTCCTTGTCTCTAAACACAAACAAAAGTTCACTATGAGTCATTTACTGATACAAATTAGAATTATGAATAGCACTGTGCATATAGCTGAGTGGTAGAGTACTTGCCTAGCAGGACAAGGTACTATACTACTATAAATAAATAAGGATTGACAAGACAATGCTTGCCACCATACCTATCCTATGTTGGATTCCACATGGTAAAGGGGAGAAGAGATTCTTGCAGGTTGTCTTATGACTGCCACATAAGCATTATATCATGAACCTACTTCCCACACATACATAAATAAAGAAAGAAATGCAGAAAATTTAGGTTCAAATATTGACCAAGCACTGATAAAGAAAGAGATAGCTATTATAAAAATGGTTTGGCATTATCATAAATTTAAACATATGCTTAACATATGTTCTAGAAATTTGAATTCTAGATATAAACACTATGAAAATGAAATACTGTATTCATACAAAAACTTGTATTCAAGTGTTTACAGCACTTCTGTTTATAATCACTCAAATTCATATCCAATCTAAATATTCCTTAAGGCATGTGTGGATAAATGAGCTGTTCATATACTCATAAAAATAAATTACTGACACACACACAATATCAAACAACTTGAAAATTCTTGGTTTTCTTTAAATTGTTTCTTTTTTGTGCAAGTATGGGAGGAACAACAGTGTGTGTATGTCACATATATGGAGGTGAAGCTTATTATATACCTTGTGATTTCACCCATATAGCATTATATAGAAGCCATAACTACAGTGACAGAGAATACCCAGGTGTTGGGAATGGGCTTCAGTGGTATTACAAAGGGATAGCATGAGAGTCAGGAGAATGGGGTGTTACAATGTTTCTGTATTCTGGGTGTAATGATAATCACACAAATTAACTTAAATAACTTAAGATTTTTATAGAACTGTACACACTTGCAAAAATCAAACTGACTGAATATTAATTTAAAAATAATAAATTAAAAATCTGAGTTGTACCTATAAATCAAATTGCTAAAAATAAAACTAACTTCACTTTTGAAATTTTTATTTCATAACATAAAATCCCAGTTTGGCCTTTTCTTCTAATATTAACAATTACTTTGACTCTTATTTTATGGAGACTCATTTTAAGTAGTCCTTTTAAAGGTATCTACTTCATCCTCTAGTAAGACATCCTTTATCTTACAATATACATTAAGAACAATGAGATGGCTCAGTGGGTAAAGGCACTTGCCACCAAGCCTGGTAACCTGATTTCAAGCTCTAGAACTCACATGGTAGAAGAAGAGGGACCAACGCACCGAAGTTGTTCTCTGGACACATGTGCACTGTGGCTTACACACACATACACACTAAATAAATTAAAAAAAATATGTATACATCAAAATTAGGTGTGGGTGTAGCTTAGTTGCAGAGTGCTTCCTCAGCATGTGTCAAGCCCCGGGTTTGATCCCTAGCATATAACACTGAAAGACAACACATTAAGAGCATTAGCTGTAATAAGTTGTTTCTGGGGAATGAGATTTTAGACAGCTTGTTTATTTTCTAATTTTTCAGAATATGTTTGTAGTACATTAATCATCAGTTAGAAAAAAACAAATAAACAAAGGAACCTTTCTATTCAGTTCTCAGAACATTTTAAAGGAAATTTTAGAAATTCAGTCAGTAAGCAGGGGAAATCAAGTAGCAAGGAGGGAATCTGGGGACCACCGAAAAGAACAGAGAACTTGGTAACATAGCAGGCGAATATAAGGAAGCTAGTGAAGGCCAGAGAGATGGCTCAGTAAGTAAAGACACTTGCCACTAAGCCTGGCAACTTGAGCTTGATTCCTATACCCCACATGGTGGAAAGAGAGAACCATCTCCTACGGCTGTCCTCGGACCTCCCCACACATGGCATGGCATGCACACAGCTGCACACATGTGTGCACCCAAACTAGAATTGTTTAAATTAAAAATAATAAAAGCTGGTGATTCTTGGGAAGGGAAAAGCCAACTCACCTGAGACTGTTTGAAAACATCCTTCCCAACCACATCCAGGTTTGAGGGGTCTTTGATGGAACTAACATATTCAGAAACAGCTTTGATCACGACATCACAAGGTGGGAGGACCAATTGATGAGCTCGGACCTAGAAAAGGCAGAATAAGAGACACCAAAGTCAAAGATGGGGGATGGTGGGATGGCTGGGCTGTTAAAAGCTAGGCTTACAACCAAAAATACAAAAGTTTGGTTCTCAGCACCCACAGCTGGCCATCGAGCTGCAAAAAGAGTCAAAGGTGGATGACTAAGAGAAATTCCAAAGATGTATGACACCCTGGCAGGGTCTGCCACAGTCTCCCAGAAATAAAAGATAACAGAACTAGATAACAGTTATCAGAAAGGTAGCTGACATTCAAATATTTCTAGGTTAAATAACAAAATAGGGAGCTTTACAAAGCAGGAAAGTCCAGAGTATGTCCAGAAGGAGTGGCTAGGTTTAAGAGGCTCCCCGTTATCAGTGAGAGGGATCTCTAACAGTAGCTGGACAGGACCCAGGAAAACTTAGACAAATCGTGTGTGTATGTGTGAGTGTGTGTGTGTGTGTGTATGTGTGTGTCTGTCTGTCTGTCTGTCTGTCTGTCTGTGTGTGTATGTGTGTGTGAGTGTGTGTGTGTGTGAGTGTGTGTGTGTGTCTGTCTGTCTGTCTGTCTGTGTGTGTATGTGTGTGTATGTGTGAGTGTTTGTGTGTGTGTGTCTGTCTGTCTGTCTGTGTATGTGTGTGTGAGTGTGTGCAAAAATACATGTGTGGAGGTTAGAGGACAAGTATAGGAGCCAGTTCTCTCCTTCTACCATGTGGGCCGCAGGGATTAAACTTAGGTTGTCAGGCTTAATGCAAGTACCTCTACCCACTGACCTATCTTGCCCACTCTATAACAGACATTTAAGAACAGCAGAAAAACAGAGTAGATCCTAGACAGCAGCAGCAGGAATGCTGGAAGGAGATGATGGAAAATCTGTTCTCAGTGCTGGGGTGGTTGGCACTCAGAACTCGTTGGAACATCAGTGAGATGCGATTTCAAAAAGGCCATGCTGTGTAGGTGGCTAGGCTGTCCAAGACAGCACACTCTCGAGGCATACTTTTGGGAAAACTCAGGCAGAGCTGCAGGGACTATATACTGAAATATAGCCAGTAGAACAGTGCTAATCTGGGGCAAAGGAGCTTGGAATTCGAACCACAGTATTGAACAGAAAACCTACTGGGAAACAGATTTTACAGAACTTCACCTAAGCTCAAAGTAGTACTGTAGGCAACTCCTACTTTACTCAATACAAAATTCCAATTGAGCAAGCCGACTTGGTTCTTCTCTGTTCTTGTTCTGTAGCTGTTCTTTTTCTTTTTACAGCTTCCTTTTCCACTTTTCTCTTCTAAATAACATAGGCTTGCCTAGTTTGCAGCATGTCTCTGTGTCTTAGCATTTTGAGAACTGGGATTGATCTGTTACCTGATTTCATATTTTTAGGACCCCCTTTCAGTCTGTTAGTAAAAACTGCCTCATGTCCTCCCCTTTGGTCCTTGCCACTGCCCTTTCTATTCATGTTCTCTCTACTTTCTATCAATCCAATTCTAACCACTAGCTTTTCCCCAAGATCCACGATAATTAGTATACTGGCACACACATACTATTAGTGCCTTTTTACCGCAAATGATTGATGTTGAAATAAGGATGGTTTTGTATTTATTACTGTTGTACAGTATCATGACAGGCCTATGCCTGGATAGTGACTATTGTTGTGACAGCATCTGCTCTTGGGGAAAACTCTGAGCACAGTGTAACAGGAAGATGACATCCCAGCCTATCAAAAACTATCTCCCCTAGAACACTGCAAACATTTGCATGCAAAAATAAAGGTGAATTTAAATAGAAAATCCAAGCAGTGACCTAAATTTATATCTGCATGTCCTAACATGGAAACAGGAAACTCAATGTTACATTAAAAATAAGCAAGCCCATGGTAATGCCCCCTGTGAGAGTAATTTAAATAAAATTCCAAGGAATTCAAAGAATAATTATAAATATGTTTAAGAAATCAAGGAGGACACAAAATCTCAACTGATTCCAAAATGTCGGGTGGTGGGGGGGAGAGTGCTAACAGCTGAATGAAATAAGGAAGTCAATGCAAGATATTGAAATGGAATTCAATAAAGACACAGAAATAATGAAGAAAACCCAAAGGGAATTACTGGAAGTTAAAATTTTAGTAAGTCCAATTAAAAGTGGAAAGCCTCACCAATAGAATGAATCATGGGGAAGACACAGTATCAGAGCTTGAGAACAGAGTAGAAGACGAGCAACAGCTCAGTGACAATAAAAACAAAACAGAACACGTTAGATGGCCAGTTCACTCTGAAAAGAGCAACTCTCCAGCAGTGTAGTCACGGAGAAGTTCCCCTACGACACTGAAGACCCCTCATTTGTGGCTGGAGAGATGGCATGGCAGTTCAAAGTATTTGCTTCTCCTGCAGAGGACCTGGGTTCACTTTCCAAGCATTCGGTTGGTGGCTCACAACTGCTTTTAATTCTTGTTCCAAAGGATTCAACGCCCTCTTCTCAGCTTTTTGGGTACAGGCACGCACATGGCACACAGACATCTACGTAAATGCATGCATATACAGAAAAATAAAATGAACCTTAAACAAACCAACATCTACCCATGCTCATCCAAGGGACTCTAACTAAATACAATGGCTCAAAAAAAGAAATGCTAGTAGGAGGAGGACTTGTTTGGAAAAAGAAACGTTTCAAGAGACAGAGTGGGGATGAAGAAGGGTAATGGGGAATAAAACTATATAGATCTGTCAGGTAGTCGTGGCTACACTTTTAATCCCAGTACTTGGGAGGCAAAGGGAGATGGACCTCTGTGGGTTCAAGGCCAGCCGGGTCTACAAAGCAAGTCCAGGACAGCCAAAGGTACACAGGGAAAAACTGTTTTGAAAGACCAAAAAAAAAAGAGACTAAATTCGTTATTTACACGTGTGAAACTACCAAAGAATTTGGAAATTATTAAAAGGAAATTACACAGCACTGCATTGATACATGTATCAATGATAAAACTAATGAGGGACAATCAAGATGGCTTAGTAGTTATAAGCACTTTCTACTCTTCTAGAAGACTGTAATCCAGTCTCCAGCACCAGCATGTCAGAAGGCTCACAACCATCTATAACTTAAGCTCTAGGGGAGCCAATGTCTCTGGCCTCTGTGGGAATCTGCACTCTCATGTACCTGCATTCTTGTAAACATACCCTTATACCATGAGCACACACTAACGTGTGTGTGTGTGTGTGTGTGTTTCTATGTGTGTATAAATCATAAAAATAAACCTTACCAAAAAAAATCAAGAAAATTTTAGATTGATTTATTTTCCTTGTATGGATATTTTCCTATACCATGAGCACACACTAACATGTGTGTGTGTGTGTGTGTTTCTGTGTGTGTATAAATCATAAAAATAAACCTTACCAAAAAAATCAAGAAAATTTTAGATTGATTTATTTTCCTTGTATGGATATTTTCCTGCCCATATTGAAGTCAGTAGAGGACATTTGATTTCCCAGAACTGGAGTTACAAATGGTTGTGAACTAATATGGGTATTGAAAACTGAACCTAGGTCCTCTGCAAAAACAAGTGCTTTTAAGCTCTGAACCATGTCTCTAGCCCTCAAATAAATACACTTAATAATGGAAAAAGTAATTCTGAGGGTTGGGAAGATGGATCAGTGACTAAGAGCTATTTTGGCACAGATGTGAGGACCTGAGTTTGAATCTTTGGACCCACACATCTATAACCCAAGTGGCTGTAGATAAGAACTGCTGTGGCTAAATGGCCACCAACCTAACTCCAGGTTCAATGACAGATCCTATCTCAGAGGAATAAGGCAGAAAGTTATACTGACCTCTGGGATCACACCCACACACATGTGCACATACACTATACACACACACTTACAGAATCTTTTTATAAAAGTAATTCTGTAATATATGGAGGATCTCTATATCCTGACTTGAACTAACCACAAAAAAGGCTTTTATGAAAGAATCAGGAAAGTTGTAAAATGTATTACACACAGATAAGAGACTAGGAAGATGGCTTAGTGGGTAAGACCCTTACTGCCAATCCTAATGACCTGCATCGATTCTCAAAACCCACATAGTAGAGGAGAACCAACTCCTGCAATGTCTCTTTTGACCTCCACACAGTCACAATATGCACATACAATAAATAAAAGTAAAACTTTCCCCCAAATAAAAAGATGGCAACAAAAAATTGGCATTACTTTCATTAGGTGTGATAATGTCCATGTGCATATGTAGGAAAATGTGCAAACATTTTAGAGCCATACACAAAGAATGTGTAAATGAAATAACTTGTCATTTGTTTAAAATCATACTGGGAATAACAGGAAAATCTAGCAAAGCATGGCAAAAATCTCTGTAGTTGATCTAAATGATTAAAGAATTGTAAATAATTGCATTAATTTCTTTTTTCCCATGTTTGCAAAATTCAAAAATGTCAATGAAATGATTCCTAATGATATTCTGCTATACTCATAGTTTGGTGCCTAGCCCAGTTGTCATAAAAGAGGCTTCAGCCAGCAACTGATGAAAGCAGATGCAGACATTAGGCTGAGCTCAAGTAATCCTGAAGCGGGAAAGGAAGAACTGTATGAGCCAGAGGGGTGGAGGAGACCACAGAATCAACCAATCTGGGCTCACAGGGGCTCACAAAGACTGAATCAACGATCCTGGATCCTGCATGAGTCTAAGATAGGTCCTCTGCATATATTTTATGATTATGAACTTGATATTTTTGTGAGACTCCTAACAGTGGGACTGTCTCTGACTCATTCATTCTCCTCCTACGAGGTTGACTCATCCAGTCTTGAGCGCAGGGCTTGTGCCTGGTCTTATTGTGGCTTGTTATGCCTTCTTAGATTGATATTCCTGGGAGGCTCGTTCTTTCCTGAAGGGAAACCAAGGAGCAGGAGACCTAGGGGAAGGGGAGTGGTGGGAAGGGTACTGGGAGAACTGGAGAGAGGAGAAACTCTGCTTGAGATTTGTATGAGAGAAGAATAAATAAATGCATAAGTGTGCAAAGAATGAATGAATAAATATAAAGTGAAAAATTTTAAAGATTTACTTATTATGTATAGTGTTCTGCCTGCATGTACACCATCACATCAGAAGAGGGTGCCAGATCGCATTACAGGTGGTTGTGAGCCACCACGAGGTTACTGGAAATTGAACTCAGGATCTCTGGAAGACCAGCCAGTGCTCCTACCCTCTGAGCCACCTCTCAAGCCCTAAAATGAAAAAAATTGATGCAATATAGAAATGTAGGTTTTTGTTGGCTCACAATTTTTTAAGTACAAGTTCCTTTATACTAATTATTGTAAACTATTGAGTCAATGTTATATAAATCTTCAAAAGGCCTTTGACAAAATTTATTCTCTTGGGGGCTGAAGAGATGGCTCAGCAGTGAATAGCACATATTGCTCTAAGAGGACCTGAATTTGATCTCATGTACACACACATTTGGCTGCTCACAACCACTTGTAACTCCAGCTTCATGGGCACCCACATCTGTGACTTCTGTGGAAAAAATGCACTCATGCACATATTCCTCTACATTCATACACATAACTAAAATTAACTTTAAAAAGCAAGATGCATAAACATTAAGAGTTATAAGAGGTCATTTGGGGAGAACAAATATTTTACTAACAAACTGCATCATTTATTCCTCAAAAAACAGCTATTGGTGGAGCTGGAGAGATTGCTAAATGCACTTATTTATCTTTCAGAGGACCCAGGTTTAGTTTCTGGCACCAACATGACAGCTTACAGCAGCCTTTAACTCCAAGGCATCCAAAACTGTCTTCTGGATGCCACAGGGCAACCAAACAAGTAAAGACCTGTATAATAAGAACTTTAAGTCTTTGAAGAAAGAAATTAAAGAAGATATCAGAAAATGGAAAGATCTCCCATGTTCATGGATATGTAGGCTCAACGTAGTTAAAAAAAAAAAAAAGCAATTTTACCAAAAGCAATCTACAGATTAAATGTAATTCCCATCAAAATCCCAACACAATTCTTTACAAACTTCAAAAGAACAATAATCAATTTCATATGGAAAAACAAAAAACCCAGGATAGCTAAAACAATCTTGTACATAAAGGAACTTCTGGAGGCACCACCATCCCTGACTTCAAGCTCTACTATAGAGCTATAGTAATAAAAACAAGACATCAAAATACCAAATAATCCAATCAAAATGGGATACAGATCTAAACAGAGAATTATCAAACCAAGAATCTCAAATGGCTGGAAGACATTTAAGGAATTGCTCAACATCCTTAGCCATCAGAAAAATTCAAATCAAAACAATTCTGAGATACCATCTTACACCAGTCAGAATGTCTAAGATGAAAAAAAAAACACAGATGACAGCCTATGCTGGAGAGGATGTGGAGCAAGGGGAACACTCCTCCATTGTTGGTGGGAGTGTAAACTTGTACAGCCACTCTGGAATGAAGTGTGATAGTTCCTCAGAAAACTGGGAATCAGTGTCCCCAAGGATCCAGCAACCACTGTTGGACATATACCCAAAGGATGCACATTCATACCCCAAAAGCATTAGTTCAACTATGTTCATAGCAGCATTGTTCATAATAACAAGAACCTGAAAACAACCTAGATGTCCCTAGTGTAAGAGGAAAAATAGAGTGATAGCTTAGGTGCAGGGAGTAAAGTCAAAAGTGGGTGTGGGCCTGAACAGATGCTCAATTGGCAAACACAAAAACCTGAGCTCAGATGCCTAATACTTGTGTAAAAAGTCAGATATTGGCAGCACACACCTGTTATCCCAGTTTTAGGAACACACACACACACACACACACACACACACACACACACACACACACACAAAGGGTTTTTATTTTTAAACCTGAATCATGTACAACCATCTATAATAGCATATGCTTACAGCATCAAAACTCAGAGGCGGCTGAAGCCAGAGATTTTTGAGTCCAAGGCTTGTTGGCATCCAGCCTTACCTCCAATTTAAAAAATGATTGGGGCTACAGAGATAATGCAGAGTTAACCTGACTATTCTTCCAGAGGAACCATGTTCAATGCCCCCATCATCCATGTAGCAGCTCACAAACACCTGTAACTTCAGTCTTAAGAGATGTGATGCCCAATTTTGGCTTTTGTAGACACTATGCATGCATGTAGTAAACAGACATACATGCAGACAAAGCACCCATGCATATAAAATAAATATATTTAAATTGAAAAATACACAGAAATTTGTAAAAGATCATGCTCATACATCCAATGGGAAATAAGCAATGAAGAAAGAACAACGGATGATGCGAAGAAAAAAGAGCCGCTGAACTAGTACCTTTAAATTGGCAGTAGTGAAAAAGACCCTTATAAATGGAAGAGCTTGCCTTACACAGGACAAGTCACCTACAGTCATCAGGACACTAGCAGAACACAGAAACATGCAGATTAAGAGTGGGGAGCTAAAGAGGGAACAGAAGTTCATAGAAATTCTTTTCCCATCACTTCCATTTACTCAGTGAAATAGGAAGTGAGAGTATGCAATGTGGGCGAGCCAATGAGGAGAAAGTATTAGAAGCTGAAGGAAGATGGAGGTATAAAATAATTAAGACAGCGAAAAACAGGAAATGTAATACCACCATTTTACACCACTGCCACAGTGCCAAAGGATATCAGTTCTTCTGCGGGCTTCATTTTTTAATATTTGCTAAATTATTAACAAAAATCACATCACTTATTTGATGTAAATGTCTGATCATTAGTGAGGTTGATCATTAAGTCATATGATGAGCTACTGTATTTCCACTTTGCTCAATTTTCTGATTTTCTTTTACTCATTTTCCCTACTACTGGGGTATATTTCTTTGCCAGCTTATATGAATTCTTATGTTATGGGTATTAACGGAGCTAATTTTTATCTGCATATAAAATATAGTTTTACTTTAAGGGGAAAGGGGGACCGCAGTTCCCACTACCACAAATTATGCAGGCAAGTTTCCTACATTTTAGAGTATCACAGGAATCAGCCCAGGCCAAGTACAATCATCTTCTTGATCAGTGTCACCACTGCCAGCTAAGAATTTTATGTGAGATATTTTAAATCTAATGAAAGAGGACACCAACGAACATGCCAAACTGCATGGGGGTTAGGCCTCAACCCTAGACTAAGAACTATAGGCAAGTGAGGAAAACTGGGAGCAGGAGAGGAGGTCCTCCCCAGGGAAGAGCACACCAAATGGCTATCTAGTGCCAAACTGTCAACCCTCAGAACATATATTCAGGTAGCATTATATGGACTCACCAGGTTATATTTAGGATATTGTGTGTGTGTGTGTGTGTGTGTGTGTGTGTGTGTGTGTGTGTGTGTGTGTGTGCAATAACAATTAATGAAAAAAAAGGGGAACATGAATTTGAAGGATGAGTGGATAGAATATATAGGAGGATTTAGAGGGAGAAAAGAGAAATGTTGTAAATAAAATACAATCTCAAAACCAAATAGAATCTAAAAACAAAACTTTTTAAAAATCTAATGAAAGACAACTATTCTACTCCTTCAAAGTTGAATTCAAACTTGATGTCTCCTAAATGTACAGGGAAAAAATAGGGCTTATTACCTTAAGTGATGCAAGAGGATGTTCTGGTCCCAAAAGGCTCCAGTGAAAAGCAGCCAAGTCCTCATCTGGTAGAATGTGGTTACCTATAAAATATATATTGCATTTATTCAATGTATAAATGTTTGTTTAGATCTTTTAGGTAATAAAGAGGACCTTTCTGGGAGAGGAATAACTGAATTAATCACAGACCTATATTCTTTTTATTTTTTTCTATACAGGGTTCCTCTGTATAGCCCTAGCTGTCCTAAAACTCAAGTCTGTAGACCAGGCTGGCCTCAAACTCACAGAGATCCACCTGCCTCTGCCTCCTGAGTGTTGGGTTTAAAAAAGTGCTCTACCATGCCCCTTCAGGCCAATATTATTATTATATACAGGTCTCACTATATGCCTCTGGGTGTCCTGGGACTTGACATATAAATCAAGCTGATTTCCAACTCAGAGGTGTGCCATCCTCTGTTTCCCAAGTGCTTGGATTAGAGGCATGCAGCATAACAAGCAGTGAGCCTATATCCTTAAGGTAATAATTAATTATAGTAGCTATCTATGTGTTGATTATCTACTCTGTACCATGAGCATTACATGTGTCTCCTTTTAATGATCAAGCCTCATAGTTTTATCTCCATTTTATGTACAAGAAAACTGAGATTCAAACAAGCTTAGTGATCTCACCTAACGTAGGCCTATACTAGAACAAAAAGTTAGGACTGTCTGACTTTTGAATGCACAATACTACCCATTATCACAGGTAATGAGTAACTGTTATGTAATTGTGCCCCTTTACTTTGTAATAACAAGTTATTTATTACTTGACAAGTACAAAGCACTTTCCATATCTCATCTCACTTAACTTCATTGGATATTACTATTTTCATTTCTGAGATGAGGAAAATGAATCCAGGGAAGTGTGACTTTAGTGATTTGCACAAATCTAACTCTAAAACTTGGGCTGATTCAATTAAGATTATCCAAAGTGATGTGCTTTGTGCTTATAGAGAAGGTCACAACTATACTAGTCTATTAATGTTCATGCTGTCAATACTTGTAAAACCAATTCAAAATGTCAATTCTACAATATACTTTGAAATGTATCTTTAAAAGAAAGCCTGAACATTGGATGTAATGACATATGACTGCAATCCCAGCATTAGGAAGGTTATGGCATGAGGATTTCATGATTGAAGTCAGTTTAAGCTCCACAGTGAGACCCAAATGAACAAGAAAACAAAGAAAAAAAGCAGATAGAAATGTGAATAAAGGAATGCAGAGGAACCTGGGAAAGCAAGCGCTGTAAGATGTTAATGGGAAGATACAATTAGTGGACATAGGCTTTTCACTGCAAATGAATTTTGTTCAAAATATTCATAACAAAAAGAAACAAAGAAAAGCATAGTCCACACATCTTTCTGATCTAAATTTAGAATTTTGAAAAGAAATCTAATAGTCTGAGTGAAGAAGCAGAGGTAACTAAAAACATAGGGCTTGGCATGGGAGTTCCAGAATATAATTTGCAGCTGGCCTGGTCTAGAAAGTGAGTTCCAGGACAGTTATGGCTACACAGTGAAACCCTGTCTCAAAAAAACCTCCAAAAATGCTCTTATGTTCATGACTGACATTTTTATGTTCACATTCTTATCGCAAGTTAAAATGTTCATAACATACTGAGATTTTTTAATGGACTGCTAAGAATTCCTAACTACCTACTACTTCCCACAGCATTATATGGTATGTGAATTTTGTTTTTGAGACAGGGTCTTTCCCACATAGTACAGGCTGCCCTTGACAATGTGGCCAAGGATGGTCTTAGACTTCTGATTATGTCTCTAACTCCTCTGTATTAGAACTATAGGCATGTTGCACTATACCCATATATGTGGTTCTGGGCCGGACACAATGTTACATGTATGCTAAGTAAGCTGAGCTACACCACAAACCAGCATGAGGACTCTACAAAAGGAAATCCAATATTGTCAGGCTAAATCACTCCAGTCTGCATACCTTCTCAACACAAGAAGAAACTTTACCAAACATTGGATTCTCTGTTTTAGACAACCTACCTAACAGTGCAGCAAATATGGGAAAATTCATTCGCTTCAAACCAAGCTGCTTGGCCACTTCCTGCATCAGGAACTGGTTGGTTGTGAGGTTCTTCCCATTCCAGCTGAGCTTCAGCGCATGGGAGCTGTAGTAAGACGGAATATTGTAGAGTGCATACTCAGAGTCATGAGCAAGAAGACCATGAAAGCCATTTTCCCTGAAGAAAGCCACCACTTCCAAATGGTGGTCTTCAAGGCTCTGAAAGACCTGGGAGAGAAGAAAAAGAGAATATGTCATGCCATAAAACCTGATCTACACACACCTACAAAATCAGAAACCAGGAAGGTTAGTTCCTAATTTATAATGATAAAATTTAAGATTATCTTTGGCCAAAAAGAACAAAACAAGCAAACTATATCACCTTAGAACATGATTATGCCCATACATGTCTTTACTAACTGCCCAACCTTTAAATTGCAAAATCAGTGCACTATAACTTATAACCAAGTAATTACTTAATATTAATTACTTAGTATAATATTACATTACTTAAGTTTCTGCTTGAAACCATAAAAGATCATCATAAGAAAAACATGGAAACCATTACTTATTGCTCAGCAGCTATGTGCTGTGTATATTCTATCTATATAATCTTACTACAATCATTGTGATAATCTATATATGAATGAAAGTACCAAGAAATGGAAATAGAAATCTTAGTTCATCTATCAACTTTCTATGTACACTGATATTCTGCCTGCATGTATATTTCTGTGAGAGTGTCAGGTCCCTTGGAACTGGTATTACTGACAGCTGTGAGCTACCATGTTGGTCCTCTAAAATTAAAGTCAGGGCCAGGTCCTCTGTGAGATCAGCCACTGCTCTCAACTGCTGAGCCAGTTCTCCAGGCCTCACCTATCAATTTTTTAAAATATTTATTTTATGTGTATGTGTGTATATTTAATGTATGTGCACCACTGCATAGAGGTGCCCACAGAAGTCAGAAGAGGTCACTGCAAGCAGTTGTAAACTGCCTAAAGTGGGTGCTAGAAACCGAGCCTAGGTCCAGCATACCACCACCTCCGTTTCATAGCTCCTGTTTTATCTCCCCTTAGGAGCATCTTAAGAAAGGAGAATACTTCCACAAAGGAGGTTTCTCATAGGGCTCCCCAGAGAAACAGAGATTATTTCCATGAGACAAAGACCAGAAACTAAGAATTTTAAAAATAGAGAAACTAAGCTGCAAAAGGTTAGCCTCAAAGTTGTATGAGTGAGCTACATTGAAGCTGAACTGACTCCAGATTACATACCACCACTCATAGTACTATATTTTTAAATAGAAACAGAGACAAACTATTAAGTACTCTTTCTGCACATGCTCTATTCAGTATAAATGAGGCATACCAAAGTTATCTGTACACTGGCTCCACTGGAGTAGGTTCTTTGACTATAGAGACTTTATTGCTGCACTTCCGGCTCCACTGTTATTGGGTCCACCATTCAGGCTCTAGCCTGGTGCATAGCAATAAATACTAATGACAAAGACTAACAGATCCTAACTGTGTACTATGTACAAAGAATAGACTTCTATACTTTATATGCATTAATTCATTTATATGTAAAATCTTATGCGGCCATTTATCTCCAAAGTCATATAGCTAGAAAGGGCAAAGCCCAGACTTTGGTTTCACAGTCTGAAGATCTTCATAATGTTTTTGAACTCAATAGAGTTTGTTTGGTTACTGTAGTTGTTGCTACTGCTGTTTTTAAAATAGGGTCTCACTATGTAGTTCTGCCTGTCCTGGGACTCACTGTGTAGATCAAGCTAGCCTCAAGCTCATAGAAATCTGCCTGCCTTTGCCTCCTGAGTGTTCACTCATATTAAAGAAATATACTATCATGCCTAGCTCAACTGATCTACCTTTCATTTAAGCTCTGAAGTAACAATAATCTTCTGGAGTGTAACAGGAGTTTCTATACATTAAACTTTGGTAGGATGTAGAAAGAGTTTAATCACTGTTGATATTCATGTCACTAATAAGCAGAAAGCAAAGCAATGTTAGTATTAATTTTATAACTAGACAAAGGAACCAAAAAGTATTATATATATTTATACCTACAGATACAATTAACTCCAGATGTGTCAAAGTAAGGGAACTGTTTTATGCTGTCCTCTGATGATATGTTCTTCCAGGACATCTACCATACAAGTTGCTAGTTCATCCATCAACCTCGTGCTAGGCGACCACAAAATATGATCTAGCCTCTTACATCATCATAACTTGATTATGCAGGCATGGTAAGTTCAAACTTCTAGATAAGGAAATTCAACCTTGGAAAAGAAAGATGTCATGCTCAAAGTGAAAGACCTAGAAAACAGCATCGTGGGTTAGACTGTCACTAACATCCAAGTTCTTTCTATGACACATAACTTTAAGCCTGGCTGAAGCTGATTATGCATGGCACAAGTGATTTAAACTCCAGAAAACCAATGACTAGTAATTTGGGGAAGGGGAGAAGGAGAGATACACCTGGGCTATTGCTATATTGCCCAACCCTGATCTCAAACTCCTTGGCTCAAGTGACCCTCCTGTGTGTCTCCAGAATAGCTGAGACTATAATTTCATGCCACCACACCAAGTGAATAATTAATGACTACTTGTGTATATATAGTAATGTGACTGTGATTGAACCCACAGCTTTGTGAATGATAGACCTTTAAAAAATTATAGAGATTCACTAGTTGTGAAAATACACATCAAATTTGGGATTTTTCTGCACCATCAGATATAGTAGTACTAATGATCTTGTATGGTGTGGATCTTCAAACACTGTGAATATAAATCACAATCAGAAATTTAAAAACAACAACAATAGTCAATTGGGCAGTGGTGGCACACACCTTTAGTCCCAGCCCTGGGGAGACAGAGGCAGCCTGTTTACAAGAGTGAGTTCCAGGACTTCCAGAGCTACACAGAGAAACTTTGTCTCACCTCCCCCAAACCAAAAAAAAAACCCTCACCATACTTAATATACTTCAACTCAAATATGCTATAACAATATTCCTGTGATCCTAACATAACCCACTTGACTGTTTTGGCAACAAAGATCTAGAGAGGATAAATGCCTTGTCATGATTACCTACCTAATTTGCAACAGAATCAGGATTAGAACAAAAGACTTGAAGTTCCAAGCACAGGACATTTTCACTACATATTCTAGAGTAGAATAATGAAAAACATCAGAATTTTTTTTTAAAAAAGGCTCACAAATCTTTCTCACAACTCCCTGAGACTTCATGCCAGCCTACTTCCAAAATTCCTTCTGCATTCCTGACCTGGATCATAATGTTTCTCTGCCTAAAATGCCTTAGAGCCTAATTCTAGTAATGCAAAAATTTCCATAGACCTATTTTTTTTTCTTAGACAAATTCCTTGGTGATTCTCCCGTTTTAAATTTTATTTACTTTAATTAATGTATTTATTTGAGGAACATCCTTCAGCATCTGTGTGGAGGTCAGATGACAATTTGCAGGAATTAGTTTTCTCTTTCTAATTATGCAAGTCTATGACACTGAACTCAAGATTAGCAGGCTTAGTGACAAGTACTTACAGAGGGAGCCACCTCATCTCCCACCCCCATGTATACACAGTTCCTTCAGTTTTACAGCATGGAGACAGATCATTTAGACAGAGAACTAATTTGACAGACCAGCTCCAATTTTCAAAAACCCCAAGTTCTATCTTTTTACATTTTTTATTCTTTTCCAACACTTGTTGACTGTACCCTTCTCTCCCTCCTCTCCTCACTGTACCCCATGCCTTCCTCTCCCCCAGATCCATCCCTCCTCCACTTTACTTCAGAAAAGAGCAGACCTCCCAGGGACATCATATATGCTCTGGTTATTAGCTTGGTGTTTTGTGGGGATTGTGTGCCTTCTAACAGTACAACTGGGGGGTCTCTAACACTTTCGCATGCTTTGGGGACTCTTTTCCTCCTTCTGGGTTGCCTCTCTTAGCCTTTACGGGGAATGCTTCTACCTACTCTTATTGTATCTTGTTATGCTATGTTCAACTGATATCCTCGGATCAATGTCTTGATATTTAGCACTTAGCAAAGTTAAATCAAGATCAGCTAAGTAATTTAAATAGATCTATAACTCCTAAAGAAATAAAGGCAGTCATTAAAAAAGCCCAAGACTAGATAGTTTTAGTGCAAAATTCTAACCAGATTTTCAAAAAGGACTTAATACTAACACTGTACAAATTATTCCACAAAATAGAAACAGAAGAAACATTGCTAAATTCATCTTATGAGGCCATAGTCACTCTGCTGCTCAATCCACACAAAGATTCAACAACAACAACAAAAAGGATTAGAGACCAATCTCCCTCATGAGCATTGATGCAAAACTACTCAGGCCAAGTCTAAGAACACATCAAAAAGATTATCCACGAAGAACAGGCAGGTTTCGTGCCAGAGACAGAGGGTTTAACATCTAAAAATCAAAGAAATCTACTATATAAACAAACTGAAAGACAAAAAGACTCTCATATAATCATCTCATTAGATGCTGAAAAGGACTTTGACAAAATCCAGCACCTTCCATGATAAAAAAAATCTTGAAGAGATCAGGCACACAAGGGACATGCTTAAACATAATAAAAAAAATTCATCAAGCCAATAACCAACATCAAATTAAATGGAGATACTCAAAGCGATCCCACTAACATCAAGAACGTCCACTCTCTCCATATCTATTCAATATAGTGCTCAAAGTTCTATCTAGAGCAATAAGAGAACAAAAGGAGATCAAGGGGATACAAATGGGAGGGAAAGAAGTCAAACTTTTACTATTTGTAGATCATATGATAGTATACATAACCGACCCCCAAAAATTCTATCAGGAAACTCTTACTGCTGATAATTAGCAAAGTCACTGGATACAAGATTAATTTTTTTAAAAAAGCAGTCCCTCCTATATACAAATGATAAACAGGCAGAGAAAGAAATAAAGGAAACAATACCCTTCACAAGAGCCACAAACAATATGAAATATTTTGGGAATAATACTAAAAAACAAGGGAAAGACCTGTATGACGAGAACTTCAAGTCTGAAAAAAGAAATTGGAGATGTCAGAAGATGGAAAGATCTCCCATGCTCATGGATTGGTAGAATTAAGATAGTAAAAATGGCCAACCTACCAAAAACAATCAATAGATTCAATGCAATTCCCATCAGAATCCCAACACATGTCTTTATCAACCCAAACAATACTCAACTTATATGAAAAAAATAGGAGGGCTAAAACAATTTTGTACAATAATAAAACTTCTGAAAAGTATCACCATCTCTGATGTCAAGCTCTACTACAGAGCTATAGTAATAAAAACTGCATTGTAGTGGCATAAAAACAGACAGGTAGATCAATGGAATCAAATCAAAGACCCAGAAGTAAACTATGAACACTTGATTTTTAAAAAAGAAAGCCAAAATTATACAATGGGAAAAAGAAAGCATCTTTAACAAATGGTTCTGATATAACTAAATGTCATCTTGTAGAAGAATGAAATTAGGACCATATCTAACACCTTGCAAAAAACTCAAGCCCTAACGGACCAAAGACCTCAACATAAATCCAGTTACACTGAACCTGACCAAAGAATAAAGTGGGAAATAGCCTTTAACGTGTGGGCACAGGAGAAGACTTTCTGAACAGACCACCAAGAGCAGCCGATAGAAAGATTGACAATTAATAAATGGGACCTCATGAACCTAAAAACCTTCTGTTTGGCAAAGGACACTGTCAATAGGACAAAATTGCAGCCTACAAAATGGGAAAAGAACTTTATCAACTCTACCTAATTTATAAAATATATAAAGAACGCAAGAAACTAGATATCAGCAAACCATATAATCCAATTTAAAAATGGGCTATAGATCTAAACAGAATTCTCAACAGAAAAATCTCAAATAGCTGAGATATACTTAAAGAAATGTCAACACCCTCAGCCATCAATGAAATGCAAATCCAAATGACTCTGGGATTCAATCTTAGACCTGTCATAATGGTTAAGATCAAAACCACAAATGACAGTTGATACAGGCCAGGATGTGGAGCAAGGGGAACACTCCTCCATGGCTGGTCAGAGTACAAACTTGTATAGCCACTATAGTAATCAACATGGCAGTTTCTCAGAAAATTGAGAATATATCTGCCTCAAGACCCAGAAATGCCACTCTTGGGCATATACCCAAAGGATGTTCCATCCTACCACAAGGACACTTGCTCAACTATGTTCATAAGCAGCTTTATTCGTAATAGCAAGAACGTAGGGACAAAATAGATGTATTTCAACTGAAGAATAGATAAAGAAAATATGGTACATTTATACAATGGAGCATTACTCAGTTGTCAAAGACAATGATATCATGAAGCTTTAAGGCAATTGGAACTAGAAAAAAGTCATCCTAAGTAAGAAACACTCCAGATCCAGACCCAGAAAGACAAACATGCTATGTACTCATAAGTAGATATTAGCTATAAAGTAAAGGATGACCATGTAGAATTGTAGAATCCTCAACTCAGAAAAGCTAAATAACAAGGAGAGTCCAAAGAGGGATGTTTGGATCTCTCTGGGGAGGGGGCATATAATAGAGTTCTCAGGTGAACTGGGGGAGGGTAGGAATGGGAATAGCAGGGATCAGATGAGGGGAAGATGGAGGGGCAGAGTGCTGGAAGAGATAACTGGAATGGAGGGAGGCATTTCAGGGACAAGCTAGAAACTTAGTGCAATGGAAACTCCCAGGAGTCTACAAGGATAACCTTAGTTAAGTATCATACCAATAGAGGATATATAGCTTGAACTGGCCATCTTCTGTAACCAGGCAAGACTTCAAGTGGGGGGATTGGAATACCAACTGAGCCACATAACCCTCAACCTACAATGTGTCCTGCCTACAGGATATGCTAGGATAAAGGTGGAGCAGATATTGTGGGAATGGCCACCAATGACTGATCCAGCCTGAGATCCATGCCATGAGAGGGAACATCTGGAACACTGAAACCAGAGGCTAGACAGCCAAGAGACCTAGTATAGAACCAAACACAACTTGCAAAAAGAAGTCACTGTAATAATGCCTAATGATATTCCTCTATACTCAGGCTTCATCCAGCAACTGAAGAACCAGATGCAGAGACCCACAGCCAAGCATTAGATGGAGCTCAGGGAACCCTGCAGAAGAGGGAGAGGAAGGACTGTAAGTAGCAGAAGGGTCAAGGACACCAAGGTAAGGCTCATGCAATCAACTAACCTGGCCTCATAGGAGCTCACTGAGACTGAACCAACAAGCAGGGAACCTGCATGGGACTGACCTAGGCCCTCTCCATATACGTTTCAGTTTTGAAGCTTGTTCTACTTATGGGACTTCTAACAGTGAGAGTGGGAGCTGTCTCTTTGATTCTTTTGCTGGCTTTTGGAACATTTTTCCTCATACTGGCTTGCCCTGTCCAGCCTCAATACGAGGGGAGGTGCTTTTAGTCTTAAATTATAATTTAATATGCCATGTTTGGTTGATATCCATAGGAGACCCACCCTTTTCTGGATGGAAAAGGAGTGGATGTGGGAGCAGTGGAGAGGTGTGGGAGGAAATGGGAGAAGGAAGAGGAAACTGCAATCTGGATGTAAAAATAAAACAATAAATAACATGCAGAGGACCTTGTATAGACTCATGCAGGTTCCACTTGTTATTTTTTTGTATATGATGAGTGTTTTGCTTGACATGTATGATGTCTGTCACCTTTGGAGGCCTGAAGTGGGCAGTAGAAGGCCTAGAACAGGTGGTTGTTAGCCACCTTATGAGTTCTGAGACTCAAACACAAATCTGAAAAAGCAGATTCTGTTCTTAACTGTTGGGCCATCTCTCCTGGCCTCTAAGGTTCTGTATTACTTGTTTCTATTTCTTTAATTATTACATTTTCCAAGCCCAATCAGTTTCTCCCTTACATCTCTCCTCTCCTCCCAGTCTTCCCCCCGCATACCCCCATTCCCTCCTCCTCTTTCTTTTAAAAAAGGGCCAGCTTCCTATGGCTATCAGACAGCCATATCAGATCAAGTTGCAGTGAGAATAGACATCTCTTCTTCTATTAATGCTGAGGAGGCAGTCTGGAGGAGTAAAGGGTCCTAAACAAAGGTCTAACCACAAGATACAAGAGGCATAGAAGACTTAAGAAAGACCTACCATGGTTACAATAAAAAAAAAAGGAAAGTGATCAACTATAAAAATGATCCCTGAGGGAGTCCAGCAGTTGCTGGCATATGCCCTTAATCTCCCAGCACTCAGGAGGCAGAGGCAGGTGGATCTCTGTGAGTTCAAAGCCAACCTGGTCTACAGAGTGAGTTCCAGGACATTCAGGACTGTCCATAGAAACCGTCTCAAAAAATAAAAATAAATGAAAGCAGCACAGCATCTGACTTCTATGGCAGATGTATACCTGGGCTGCAGATTATTTACATCTCAGGTAGCTAAGTAATAATTATTAATTATGTGCTATGTTCTAGGCACTGTTTCAAACCCATTTCCTGTATACTAAATTTGATAACATCATGAGGCATTTCTACAGTGATCTTTACTCGTTTGCTTGGATTGTGTGCAAAGATCTCCAATGGATTGCTTGAAATAGTTGAGTGTGTCAAATTCTCTATGTACTATACCCCCCCCACACACACACACGGGAGAGTCTACTAAGAACATTTAGTGGTGATCAAATGTATATGTGTAGGGCTGCCCCCTAGCAACTAGATAAGCTATAAGAGGGCTCATTTCTGAAGAAGACCTATTCATTGCTTGCAGCTCTTCATTTAAGAGTAGGGAATGGTGAAACTTCACCCCTCCATGTTGGCTTATTGACTGTTGCTGTCATTATTCAAGTCCTGTTTAAGAAAGCATATTGTTGAAGTTTTGTATGTGTAACTTCTCTGTCCATGTCTAGAACACACTGTCTAATAGCAGGTGTCCTGGTCATCTGGATCTCACTATCTTTCTGCCCCCTTTCCTATGGTGTTCTCTGAGCCTTAGGTGTAAAGGTTGTGCTGTAAATTATCCAATTGGGGCTGAGTACTCCACAGTCACATACTTTCTGCCAATCAAAACCATAATGAGAAGCAACCACTAGGATAACTAATTTGAGAAGTGAAAAGTGAGTGTTGGCAACAAAGTAGAGAAACTAGAATTTTCAGGCTGGGTTTTGTAGCACCCACTTGCAATTCTAGTACTCAAGAGGCTAGAATCATGAGTGTGAAGTCAGCATGGGCTATACCACAAGACAAAAATAAATCACTCATAGAAACAACTATGATCCTGGCATTTGAGAGTACAATACAGGAATATCTGGAGCTAAACATCATCCTCAGCTACATACCTTATCTCAAAACCAAATAAAATTAAAGAAACAAACCACACACACAAGAGGGGGTAGGGATAGAGGGACAGAGAGACAGACAAGAGAGAATTGGGGGGCAAATATGTGAACTGGTGCAGCTACTTTGAAAAAGAGTCTAGGAGGTCCTCAAACAGTTATCTCATGACCTAGTAATTTCATTGGAAGATGTAACTCAAAAAAATTAAAATTGAGCCTTAAAAGATAGCTCAGCAATTAGGAGTTCTTACTGCTCTTGTAGAGGAAATGGCTTTAGTTCCAGACCCACATCAGGCAACTCACAAGTGCCCATCATCACTCAAGTTCCAAAAGATCTGATGCTCTATTCCTGCCTCCATGTACTCCTATACATAAACTTACACATGCACACACAGAGACAGATAAAAACAAGTGAATATATTTTAAAAGAATTGAAAATCTATTCTGGGGATATTTTCAAATATAATAAAAAAGTCAGAGCCCACAGTCAGTTTAGGAGGATCAGACAGTGGTAACTCACACTGTTAGTCCCAGCACTTAGGAAGCAGAGGCAAGAGAATCTCTGTGAGTTCAAAGCCAGCCTGGTCTTCAAAGAAAGTTCCAGGACAGCCAGGACTGTTACACAGAAAACTCTGGAAAACAAAACAAACAAAGACTGGAAGATCTGTTTTATTATATTTGAAAATATCCCCACAATCTGTTTTATCAAAAACAGTCCATGAATAGTCATAACTGCCTTATTCTGAATAACCACAAGAACAACTTAAATGTACAACAATCAATAGTCAAAATGTAGCACAGTGATATCATTATACAAGGGACTACTATTCAGCCACAAAATAGAATACGGTCTGGATACATGCTACAATGGAAAGCAATCTTGAAAATGTGCTAAGGCAAGTGTGGCAGTACACACATGTAATCCTAGCACTAAGTGAGCTGTTGCAGGATCATGAGTTTAAGGGGAGCCTGGACTAGGTATTAAGATCCTATTTCCAAATAGAATAGCAACAGCCGAAAAAGGATTAAGACACTCTCCAAGGTAAATAAGCCATACAGTATATTATTCCTTTTATATGAAACATCTGGAGTAGATAAATCTATAGAGATGGAAAAAATGATGATTGATTGGAAATAGGAAACAGTGTCTGCGAAGAAATGCTGGCTTTCCTTCAGAGGTTCTAAAAGTGATGTAGAACTAAATAAAAGTACTAACTGAAAAACTGCAAATGTACCAACTCACACACTTTAAAATGGCGAATCTTATGTTTATATTTTAAAAGTAGAGCCTGGATTCAAATTTGGCTGTGTCCACAAAAGCCAAGCTCTTTAAATCTCACTTCAAGAATTTCTTTTACCTGGCCTGATGGCACAGACCTCTAATACCATTTACACAGATGCTGAGGCAGGAAGCCCACAGGTTCAAGGTTAACATGGGAAATGTAATAAGGCCATTATAAATTAACAGCATGATAGGGGCTTGGGCTATAACTTATGGCACTTGCTTACCGTGTGGGAGAAAATAAGGTTTTTCAAGCTGGTATGGTACTCTATATCTATATTTTAGCACTCAGATACAGAGGCAGAAATATCACAAACTTGAGGCCAGCCAGGTCTACAGATCTAGACCATGAAGACAGGATAGTGTCACAATGGCTAATTTCTTACTATGGAAAAAAAAACTGTTTATATTCCAAAACATTTTATCATAAAAACCTAAACCACCACAGCCATCAAACTCTTTTCCTTCTTTCAGCTTTATTTTCTATTCATATCATATCTTATAGGTATACTTTGTATTTATACTTTTATTTATGTAAATGAGTTACATTTCATTTGCCTACTTCACATACCACATGTAAATGAAATCGTACAGTATTTGTCCCTTTGTAGTTAGCATACTTCACATAACATGATGTCCTCTAGGCTTATCCATGTGATGGGCTTTCCATTTTTAATTTGAAGATAATTCCACTGCAAACATATCCCACACCTATTTAACTATTTGCTCATTAATAATAGGTATCTGCATCGTTGTGATCTCCTTGCTACTATTAATAATGCTGCTACGGATGTAGATGATGTATGATGCCTGTCTGTATGCTGTGAATATGCTTTGCTGCCATTTATTCATAAATAAGCTGTTTTGGCCTATGGTAAGGCAGCTTAGAGGCAGAGGGGCAATCTAAGCAGAGATAAAGACAAAGGAAGGCCGTGTTAGGGAGAGATTCCAGAGAGACACAGAGGAAGCAGGATGAGAATGCTGCACTGAACAAAAAGGTACTAAGCCACGTGGCTAGACATTAAATGGATTGACTTAAAGTTAGCAAGTAATAAGCCCAAGTCATAGACCAAACAGCTTGTAATATATTAATATAAGACTCTGTGTGATTATTTCAGACTAAATGGCTGTGGAATTGGCTGAACATGGCAGAGAAACTTCTGACTACATGTAAGCATGAAAATTTTTGAGATCTTGCTTTCCTTTTGACTCTCTGGAATTTTATTCAGTGGATCTCTGGATCTAGAAGGTGTTAGGTCTCTTGGTGAAGTGCAGCTTGTGCTGATACCACAACACATGATGTCACGACGGGAACTTGATCTTGGGGTAGTAGAACTGCTTTACAGCCAGCCATGGCACTTGCCCGCTTCACTCTCTTCCACCTCCATGATCTGAATGGAGTGTCTGATGTCGGGCACCCAGAACTCAGAAGCACTGTGTCATGGCGCCAGCAGTGGTCAGGTCCAGGCACTTCCGGTAAATGTTGTAAGGGAGTCATACATGAAGTTCTTCGTACAAACACAGTGATCTCTCAAACACCTGCCTGCAGTACACTATATCCTCCAATGAATTAATCTTTTTCAGCTGCAACACAAAATAGCAGAAGCAAGACTTGGCCACCACACGGCTGAGTGTGAAGATACACGGCATAGGCATATCGCAGCGCTCCCTTGTAGCCCTAAAGTGTGCCGGGGGCCTTCATGGCGGCCTGTCCTTGTTTACCGCCAGTTACAAAAGGACATGCTTTTATTTTTTAAAGACATATGCCTAGAAGTGGAACTATTGGATTATGGAAGTTTCATATTTTAATTTCTGAGGAATTGCTATAGGTTTTTCCACAGTGGTCACTTTATTTGATAATTTTACCAATACTGCACTTGAAGTTCCATTTCCCTACTTCCTGGAACACTCATTTCCATATGGGAAACACAAATGAAAACTATATTGGGAATCCTATCACCCCAGCTAGAGGGATTAACATCAAGAAAAAAAATAATACTGGTGAGGATATGAGGAAAAAGGAACCTTTACAGTGTTAGTAGGAGTGTAAATGAGAACACCCACTTTGGAAAACAGTATGGCGGTCCTTTGAAAAACTAAATATAGAACTATTGTAGGACCCATCTATATCAGAATTAGTCAAAGTTGCCAGAGTTGAGATACATGCACATTCATATTTTCCCAGAATTATTGGTAATTGACAAGTTATGAAGTTAGCCAAGATACCTATCACTGGATGGGTCAGTAAAGAAAATAAAACACACACACACACACACACACTGGAGTATTCAGCCATAAAGGACAAAATCATGTCATTTGCAGGAAAATGGATGGAAATAGAATATCAAATTAAATAAGTCACACTAAGACAAATATAATTTTACTTTCATATATTATGTAGGTTAAACAAAAAGGCACGGAAATAGAAGAGGGATTATTTGGGATAAAAGAGTCACTGGCAGGAAAGGGGGACAGAGACAACATAGGGAGTGAAGATGATGAAAGTATGTTATATATGTGTGTATGTACAGAAAAGCGATAATAAAACGAAAACCAGCCGCATTGCTGTGCTTGGTAGTGTGGGCCTATAATCCCTGATACTGTGGAGGCTGAAGCCAGAGGCTGTTAAGTCCTTCACGGGCTACAACAAAGCCAGCCTGGACACCCTTGCAAGAACTCTCAAAATAAAATAATAATAAAGCTGGAAATGGTGATGGATGTCTTTAATCTCAGCACTTGGCACGCAGGCAGGCAGAGACAAGTGAGTGCCTGTGAAGTGAGTTCTAAAGCTAGCCAATGATACACAGTGAGACCAAGAAAACAGTAGGCTGGCAAACCAGGCATGGTGTCTCATCGCTGTAATTCTAGCACTTGGGAGGCTAAGAAAGGGGGATTTCTATGATTCACTGGACTCCATAGTAAATTCTCCAACCAGCCTGGGATGCAGAGTGAGATGCTGTATCGATGACAGAAAGAATAAGAAAAAAAGGGAATTAGGAACAAAGCGGAGAAAGGGAAAAGGGAAAAGGGAAGGAAAGGGAAAGGAAGAGCTAGGACACAGCTCAGTGGTATAGCAATTGCCTGTCATGTGCAAGACCCTAGGCTCAACCCCCAGTATGACAAAATAAGTGAATAAATAAAATTTAAGGCCAAATAAACAACATGAAGAAACCCAAACAACATAGAAAGGAGTCCAATGAAAAGTTAACATATTTCTCATTCCCTGGCCTATCCCCTGAAGAGACCAATTCAGCAGGCTAGCGTAGAGCTGGGACTCATTTCAAACAAGAACCCCAGGTGATATTTACAATGTGGCCAACAAATAAAACTCCTAATCATCAACAACAAAACAAGGAGCGAGGCTCAGTAACATGATTCAGAAGGGAAAGGTGCTTGCTATGTAAGCCTGGCAACCTGAGGTCAACCTCTAGAACCCACAAAGAGACCCAAGGAGAAAACCATCTCTAAAAAGCTGCCCTCTCACTTCCGCACTTGCTCCTTTGCACATATGCCCACAAAGACATGTGTGCACACACGCATATAATATATGCTAGAAATAACAAGAGACAAGGAATAGCCATCATCTCAGCCTCTGCCTATACAATGCATGCTCTTGCCTCCATTTCCTCCTTCTCTCTCAGGCCTACCACAATGAGGCATAGCAGCAACAATGCTGAGAGGCCTTGCTCAGACTTGGAAATGGATGGGGAAAGCCTATGAAAATTTCCAGTCCAATCAGATTTTTATCCTTTTAACAAGCCATGAGAAATACACCAGCTGCTAAAGATGCTAAACAAATGGCTGGGGGGTTCCTAAGGAATCTTCTGATATCTAAATTTGCTGAACCCTATATAACTCTTCTGACAGATGTTCAGGTATACAGATGGAAAAAATCTAGCATGAGGTGAAAAACCCTGCTGTTGAACTGACCACGAATTTAACAGATGAGGTTGGCAACAAATAGTGGCCTGAAGGTTTAAAGTTTTTTAATCATTCCTTCAGATAGTTCTTAAAACACATGCCTGGGAGGAGTGTGCTTCATGTTTTGGAATTTTCAGAAATTGTCAACAGTACTATTCAGTCATCATCAAATGAATATTAGTTTACTATATGCTATTATCTGCTAGAGCTGTAACAAGCCTGAGACCTTAGCATGACTTACGCCATGTTAGAGGAACCGTTTGGCCTTAGAATCACCAACACCTACTGCAACAGGAGCAAAGAAATAATCTATCAAATACACAGTCCATAGTTGCAGGATCCAGGAACTTTAAATGTAGTGACTTTACATTGCTTTATGGCTTCTGAGGTTTTGCTTCTCACTAATTGTTCTTGCTAATAGAAGTGTGTCAACCAGGATGTGGTTTTTGTGAATAAAAGTCAAAAACCAGTGAATCTTGGAACTGCATGATTTGGGCAAGTTCCCCAGGCAGCCACTGGCCAGCAATGCTTTATTAGGCTTTAAGGGTGTATGTGCATACTGTGTTAGTTACCTCTCAAAAGAGCTACATGTACATTTATACTTGTAAATGACCATTATGTTCCAAAAATTTTGCAGACTTAATGACTCATGCTACCAGAATGATGATCTGGTCCTAAAATCCCTCACTAACATTGCAGATGCTGTTTTGACATTTACTTCTTCACTTGAAAGAATCTTTACTCCCAGCACTCAACTACTTGAGACGGGAATCTCTTGTGAGTTCAAGGCCAGGCTGATCTATACAGTGAGTTCCAGGGCAGCAAGGACTACACAGTAAGACTCTGTGAACAAACTAACAAATGAACAAAAGAAAGAAAAGAGAGCAAGCAGGGGAGGGAGTAGGGAGAAAAGAATGTATACTTATGTTGTACATATGATTCCTCAGAAGTTAGCAATGGTAGCTGATTTGGAAGATGAGGACTAGGCAATTTGTGGTAACAGTAGCTCCTGAGACTGCTTTAGACTGGATGGATAGTTTGAGGACTTGGTATTAAAGTCTTTTGGTCAATGACCAAGAAACACATTATGAAAATGCTTCAGAATAGTGACAGATTACTAGCATGCAGGATTAATGGCTTTATCTGTCATTAGAAGGGGTTTCACCATCAATCAGAAGGAAATTCTATTTTGTGCTGGGTATGAAGGCATATGTTTTTAATTCCAGCATACGCAGGCTTCTATGAGTTTGAGGCCAGCCTGATCTACACAGTAAAACTCAATTCAGCCAGGGCTACACAGTGACATCTTGACTCAGAATATGTTTTTGTTTTGCCTTCCTTCCAGATCTTTTTCCATCCAGAAGATAGTGTGCAATTCTGTGGAACAGATGGCCACTAAATTTCTTCTCTAGTCTGTAGGAAAGCAGAGAAACCAACTCATACACGCCCAAGCAGATGCTGCTCTCCATTTCACTGAAGACTTCAAGTCCCTACTTACTCCACACGCTGATATTTTAGTGATGTGTGTTCCGTTATTGGACTTAAGTCATGAGCTGAGTCAACAACCAGTATTTACTACATATGTGCTTTACTACATATGGCAGTATTTTACTGTATGTAGATATAGCACTGAACCAAAGAGAAAATCCCTGCTTGCATGAAGCTGATGTTATAGAGACTGATATTTAAGACAGACTATAGACTACATATTTTAAGACATAGCTTAGTTGGGCATAGTTGCAGCTGCCTGTAAATCTAGTATTCAGGAGACTGAAGCTGGAGGGATGCCTCTTAAGTCTGGCCTGGGTTACACAGTGAAAGAGTCATCTTTATCCTTTCAATCCTGTTGAAATGAGTGTTAGAGCATTAATCCCCCTTCTTTTCCTTAAATAGGGACAACGAAGCTTCAAACTTTTTTTTATTAACTTGACCTTAAACACAGTAGCTATATGGCAGAACTATAATTCTTATTTTAAAATTTTCTTTCCCACCAAATATGTGTCCTCACTAATACAAGCAACTGGGAAACATCCATTTTTCTGATCAATATAATAAACACCAGGCCATAAAGTATAACTAGACTGTGAGTCTGTCAGTGGCATAATTATTACAGTCATTTATATCCTCACACAGTACTATGGAAAATAGAAAAATAAATTATTTAAAGAAATTTCACACCCAACATAATCCTATTTTCTGAACTTGTGTGTAGCACTTTCTTTCAAGATTAAAACCTTCCATCTTGAATGAAAGATTAAGACACACAACGGGAAAGGGAAGTTGAAACAAGATATTCTAAGCAGCGGTTCTCAACCTGTAGGTCAACCCTTTAACAGATATTCTGCATATCAGGTATTTACATTATGATTCCTGACAGTAGCAGAATTACAATAATGAAATAGCAACAAAGTAATTTTATGGTTGGGATCACCACAACATGAGAAACTGCCCTAAAGGGTCTCAGCATTAGGAAAATTGAAAACCATTGGCCTAAAGGTTCTTGAAGCAGGGGCTGCAAATGCTTATAGGAGGTAGGCAGCTAACATGAATGAAGTTGAATCCAGAAAAACCAAGTCCATAAATGTAATTTTAAAACTAAATTGCTTTCTAGATGTTAACATTACATAGGGCAAAGTACTGGAGTTTACAGGTTAGACACTTGAGTTTAAAAACAGGTGAGGCCTGGGAAGACATCTCAGTGGTATAGGGCACTTGTGACTCTTGCTGAAGACCTGGTGTGATTCCCAGCACCAATATGGTAGTTTACATCCATTCATAACTTCAGATCCAGGGAGTCCAATGACCTACTTTGGCCTATTTAGGCATACGTACATGTAAGCAAATCATTCAAATGTATAAATTAAAAGTGAGAATTTTTTATTTTTAAAAAGACAACTGGATGGAGAGAAGGCTTAAGAGTGCTTGCTGCTCAATCTTGAGGAGTTCAAATTCCAGCACCGATGCCAGGTGGCTCACAACTGCCTGTAACTCCAGCTCCAAAAGATCTGTCTTCTTTTGCCCTCCACAGGTATCTGCACAACATGTACATAAACACTCATATAAGCACACGTGTTTATATGTCTTGCGCATGAGAGAGGAAGAGAGATTATGAGAACAATGGGTTGTATGGGGATGTTTCAAGTTTAATAAAAACAGCCTGAGATACCAGAGGGATCTACCCACAGTCAGTCTAGGAGGGTCAGACAGTGGTAACTTACATGGAATAATCCCAGCATAGGGAATATTCAGGAGTGGTGACCTGTGCCCTTAATACCATCAAATCTGAGTTTGAGGTCATCTTAGTTTACAAGGGAGTTTCAGGCTCCCAGGCAGGCAGTGGTAGTAGCACACACTGTTAGTCCCAGCACTTGAGCAGCAGAGGCAAGAGAATATCTGTGAGTTCTAAGCCAGTCTGGTCTTCAAAGCAAGTTCCAGGACAGCCAGGACTGTTACACAGAAAACTCTGTCTGGAAAAAACAAGACAAACAAAGACTGGAAGACTGTCCTCTGATATCTGACTGTTTTGATTAAATTTGAAACAGGGTTGTTTTCTTTCTTTCATTCTTTCTTTTTTAAAAGACAATTGCCAGGCTTGGTGGTACATGTATTTAATGTGAGCATTCGGGAAACATAGGAAGGTAGATCTCTGTAAATTCAAGTCCAGCCTGGTGTGAGACAGTGACATGTCTCAGAAATAAAAAGAAAGAAAACCCAGAAAACCCAAAGTGGTGGCTCATGCCTTTAATCCCAGCACTTGAGAGGCAGAGGCCGGTGGATCGCTATGAGTTTGAGCTAGCCTGGTCTACAGAGTTCTAGATCAGCTAGAGCTGTTATACAGAGAAATCCTGCCAAAACAAAACACTCAATTTCAATCATTACATTTTTAAAAAATATAAAAATCACTCTCCTTAGAACAAGAAGCTCAATGCCCCTAAATGTCAAGAGCTCTTCAGGTCTTAATGTTTTTACAGTGTGAGCCACAAAGTCTGGAGAGATGACTCAACAGTTAAGATCACTAGCTGCTCTTCTAGAGGACCTAGGTTTGATTCGAAACCTCCTCATGACAGCTCACAGCCATGTGTTAACTTCAGTGCCAGAAGAGCAGGTGTTTGTTTCCAAAAGGCGTTTTGCTGGTTGTGGTGGCACATGCTGTTAGGATTTGCTGGACTCAAAAGGAGTTTCCTAAGTCCGACAGTGATAGTATTTGATTTCAGAGATCCACCTGCCCCTCCTTCCTTAGTGCCAGGATTCAAGGTGTGAGACACCACACTTAGCAGGTTTTGTTGTTGTTACTCAACACAAAAAAATTCAGGTTGCAGTTTTTTGTTTTTCATTTTCTGAAAGAGGTTTTTGCCATGTAGCCCTGAATGGCCTAGTCATTGCTTTTTAGCCCAGGCTAACAGCTAAACCAGCAACAATCCTGCTGCCTCAGTCTATCAATGCTGTGATTACAAGCACATGTCACCAAAGCTAATTTTACTTCAAAATTCATAACATATTGGTTGTATCCAAATACAAGTTGAATGTAGCATGAATCTTCATCAGCTGGATGCCTTGCTAAAACAGAATGATGAGCCTCCCTGTTTTTTTTCTGGCTCTGTAGGTCTGGCTTGGGCAGTTTCACAGACTACAATCTAATAGTGAGGGCTGCAACATCAACATCCTTAACATCCCACGCTTAAGCTCACTCTTGAAGTAGCCGGTAGCAATCTCTCACAGGCTGCTGGGCACAGTGTCTCAATTCTTCACTAGCCATTGGGCCTGAAGCTGTCCTCAATCCCAGGGCCTGAAAATTTACCTTTCTAACAAATTCCAGATGGTGCATTCCTGTAGGTCAGGACCTCAGTTTACATTCACTGGCTAAGATGAAGCTAAGTGTATACGTACATGGGTAATATTTATTATTTCACAAATAACTGAACATCTTGGCACTTTTCCATAAATGTGCAATCCTCATAACAAGCGACAGTATTTTTCTATCTTCACAAATGCTTATTTGTGGTGTAATTTCTACTAAATTTAACAGAAATTCTTCAATAAAACCATTGCCTACAGGAGGCTTCCGGGCATTTTCACTTCATAAACCACTGCCTTCCCAGCACTTGGAAGGCAGAGGCAGGTGAATCTCTGTGAGTTCAAGGCTAGCCTGGTCTACAGAGTCAGTTCCAGGCCCTGAGAAACCCTGTCTTGAAAAAATGAAAAGACAAAAAAATGCAGACAACTGGATTCTGAATCAGTTTCAAAACATTTTCAGCACTTACCATTTTGTATTCCAGTTACACCTCTTGCAATGGTTTATTTTTAAATGGTATCTTAAATGGTAGTCTTTCAGAAGCCACATTTAGATGTATGGGAAAATTAATCAGTTTCACAAAAAATTGGTTGTCTTATTTTTCTTCTAGTCCTCTTTTTCTATGTCTAACCTTAGTCTCTCAATCGGTGGGATTACCGATGTGAGTCACCATACACAGTTCTACCTATTTAATTCTGTAGTTTTAAAGATAAAACCAAGGACTTTGCACAAGTCAATAATAATATACTATGAACATTCATCAACATATCATTAATATGTCACTCTTCTTGCATAATCTTTACTTTGCATAGATGTAAGTATAGTGAGCATTCGTAGTCATTAAAACTATTACCTTAAAAGTAGAAAGACAACAACTAATAATGAAATTATCCATTTCCATGTGACAGATTAACCCCAAAACTCAGTGGCTTAAAAACATTTATTATTTCAATAGTATCAGCACCATCAGATCATACTTAATGTATGAAGTATCCACTTTTAAGTCCACACCCATGGTGTTGGCAGGATCCACCTTCTCGAAGACTGTTGGACTGAAGGCTGTTGTTCCTTACTTGGTGTTGGTTGGAGGCTACCCGACACTTCTTACCACATGCACTTCACCACAAGGCAATTATGACAGCCAGCTTCATCAGAGTAATCAAACAATGAGGGGGAGGCAAGGAAGTAGGAGAGGGAGAAGATGGGAGTTATACCATTTTATAATCAAATATTATTATGACCTGGAAATATTCCATTGTGTTGTTGCAGTCTGCTCATTAAATCAAGTAACTAGGTCCAGCCAGCATCAGAGATAGAGATTATATAAAATTATAAATATAAGATGGTGGTGATCACTGAGTCATTACAGAAGATTCCTTTGTATCTCTATATCAAGAAGACATCATGGACTGAAAGATATGCCAATAAATGAATGCCCGTGGCTGACCAAAAGGAAGGACATTACTAGAGGATCTGATTTGTTGAGAATAGTTGGAATATCTGACTTCTTTGGGGCAACATTTCACAATTGTTAGAAGTTGACAACCAATCCTAATTTCCTAAAAAATTAACGTGTTCATATAAACGACAGTATGAAATGAGAATCATTCAAGTTGATTCCTTACTATTTAGTGCAAACACATTACTTCAAATCCTAGGGAACATGTGATCAAAGAAAACAATGGTCATTCATGCTCTCCCCCACAAAAGTATAGGTCAAACAAAGGTCAGGACAATATAAAACTATGTGCACAGGTCATATAAGACCTATGGGCTACCAGTTAGTAAGATCTGCCTTAACCTTAGTAATAGACTTTTAAGTGTCTGGTATTCATATCTTGGTTCTGTCACTTCTGCTGGCCATGATCTTGGGCTTATGACAAGGGCCAGAATAAAATGTTCCCAGGAATCATTTTGTAATTTTTTTGTATTATCAGCTATACTGAGAATCCAATGAATAGTGGTTGAATTAATAAATTCCATAATACATAAGTGTTAAAATGTCAATTGAAATGAAAAGAAATTAGAATCCTAATAAAAAATAGGATATGATGCTAGAGAATGAATAGCAGACATACCATGAAAATTCTGCACATCAAGCCACACTAAGTTTAAAGCATAAGAGATGACTGTGCTGGTGAGATGGCTCAACAGGTAAAACTACTTGTCATACAAGCCTATGTGACCTGAGTTTGATTCCTGGATCCCATAATGGAAGGACAAAACCAATTCCCAAAACTGTCCTCTTACCTTCATACACAGGCTGTGGAACATGTGTCTCCCATACATAGACAATTATAATTTATAATCATAGTCAGCTGGATGGTGGTGGCATACACCTTTAAACTCAGCATTCAGTAGGATTCAGTAGGCAGATGCAGGCAGATCTCTATGAGTGTGAGACCAGCCTGGTCTACAGAGCAAGTTTCAAGGCAGCTAGGTCTACATAGGGAGACCTTGTATGTCTCGGGGGGGGGGGGGGCACACAAAATTATAATCATAATAAAATGTAAGAGTAAGGTGATTTATGTCTAATCAACTTGACACATATTATTTTGGCTAAAGTATCAGTAGATGGTATATATATGTCTAATGGTCTTCTAATGGTCTAGTACTTTATTAAATAGTTGAATACTCAGAATCCGTCATATAGTTGTATTGCTATCATCTTCTAGGGACAGCTAGTAGAAAAAAAGTACAGAGATCTAAACCCAGGATGGCTGGTTCAAAATCAATGCTGCTAGATTAGTTTATATTATCTGAATATAAGAAAAGATGTTCTTAAAAAAGCCAAATGGAACCATACTCTCTTGAGATCAAGATTTTGATGTCAAGTAGAAGGTTCATTTCTTAACTCATTCATGTTCTAACAGTACAATGAGACCAATAACTGCACTAAGACTATTTTTACCTTAGCTATACAAAGAGAGATTCTGAGGATTAAATGATCTATATGTATGTAATATAACAGCTATTACTCTTTTTTAACAAATGGGATTATATACTGTAAATACATAGCTGTAAATAGCTAACAAAAGGTCATCATCACAAGAGTTGGTAAGACAGTTTATAATAAGAGTTTATTCACTAGAAATTACTTAAAATTAACACATAATACTGGCTCTAAATTATTGAATATACTATGTTAAATTTTAAAACATAAATTCTTACTCCCTTGAAACTCATTTAAAAGAGAATCCAGCACCCAGGAGGCAAAGGCAGACAGGTCTGTGAGTTCAAGGCCAGTCTGGCCTACATAGTGAGTTCCAGGACAGCCAGGGTGGCTAGCTACATACAGAGAATTTGTCTCAAAAAGAAGTCTAATTTGACATTTAAATACTAGGAAAAAAAATACAAGAGATAACACTTGAGTAGCATATGGGAAAGTGTCATCAATGGATGAGAGATTACATTTTGACTTTTAAAGATAATATTTATCTGTATGACTGTTTTGGCTGCATATATGTGTGTGTACCAGGTACATGCCTGGTGCTCTCAAAGGCCAAAAGAAGGCATCAGATCCCCTGAAATTGGAATTAAACTATATACCCATGTCTATCATGAGTGCAAATGCAAGATTATTCAACAAAATACTTGCAATCCGAATTCAAGAATACATTTAAAAGATACCACTCTATAAGAAGGAAAGTGGATCCCTGTGACTTTAAGATCAGTCTGGGCTACACAGTGAGTTCTAGAAAAGTCAGAACTACACAGTAAGACCCTGGATTCAGCCACCCCTATTCCCCACCAAAAAGATCACTGTCAACTTGATTTTATTCCAGGGATGCCAGAATAGTTCAACATATACAAATCAATAAATGTAATATAGCACATAAACAAACTCAAGGACAGAAGTCACATAGTAGTTGTGAAGATGCAGAAAATGCCTTTGACAAAGTTCAAAATCATTTCATGTTAAAAACAAAAAACCCTGAAGAAACTAGGAACAAAAGGAAAGATACATAACAAAAACCTATACTAACATTATATCAAATGGAGAAAATTTTAAAGTATCCCTTTTAAGATCAGTAACTAGACAAGAGCGTCTCCACTATCTCTACTCTTATCCAGAATATTTGAAGTCTTAGTCACAGCAATAAGGTGAGAGAAAAAAAGAAAATATATGCAAATAGGAAAGGAAGAAGTCAAAGTTCCCCTATTGGAAGACATTAAAGAAACCACCATAAAACTCTTAGATTTAATAAACATTTTCACCAAGTTAGGAAGATACCAAAAAATCACACAAGAATCAGTAGTTTCTGTGTGTTAATAGTGAACATTAGAGAAAGAACACTAAAAAGCAATCTTATTATCAACGGCCCTTAAAAATACCTAGGAATAAATCTAAATGAGGAGGTAAAAGATCTCTTTAACGAAAAAGTTAGAAGGCTGAAGAATGAAAACACTACAAGATGGAAAGGGCACTCATGCTCATGGAATGCCAGCATCAAGAGTGTGAAAAGTGGCCCTACGAAATGACTTAGATGGTAAAAGCACATGCACCCAGCTTGTTGATCAGAATTTCCTGCTGGGCCTGCAGGCCTCAGTTTCATCCCCATGATCCACACAGTGACTGACTCCCATAGGTTGTTCTGTGGCCTTCACACATGTACATACTAAATAAATGTGAAAAATTAAAATAATAGGGCCAACAAAAAGGCTTAGCTTGATGTCTTCTTGAGTTTCATCCCAGGATACACTTGGTAGGAGAGAACTGACTCCCATAATTTGTCCTCTGACTTCCACACATGTCATGGGACATATCTACCTGCCCACATAGAAACTCACAAAAGTAGATAAATGTTAAATATACATAAATGTACAAAGGCATATTTCCGAAAGCAATCTACAGATCTGATTTAATGTAGTCCCTCTAAAAGTCCCAAAGGCATCCTTCAAAGAAGTTGAAAACAATTCTAAAATGAATATAAACCCATGAAGACCAGGAATAGTCACAGAAATCTCAATCAATAATGCTACAAGTATTACATTATCTGATTTCACCGTATACTACAGAGTAACAAATACAGCATAGTTTGGTTACAAAAACAGATACATAGATTAGTAGAATGTAATGAAAACACACACAACTACAGGCTCTTGATTTTTAACAAAAGTGCTCGAAACATTAATTGAAGAAAAGATATTTTCTTTAATAAATGGTGGTGAGAAAGCAAGAGAGACACAGATAGAAGAAATGAGACCCCTATCTTTCACTCTGCACAAAAAAAAAAAAAAACAGTTCAAAATGATCAAAGAACCCAAGACCCAACACTCTGAAACTGCTTCAGAAAAAAATAGAAGAAAAACACATTAAGATATAGGTGGGTGCAAGGGCTTTCTCAGAGACTTGAATATTTGTCAAAGGACAGAAAGAAAGAGCTGACAAATAACATTGCATGAAATTAAAGTTTGTAAACAAGAAAGGAGCAGTAGAGTATAGAGCAAGCCTACAAAATAAGAGCTAATCTTTGCAGCCTTACATTGTGAAAGTCAAAGTAGCATTTTAAGTTTTGATTACTGTGCCTAAGAGACTCATGAAACAAAAATGCATCTAACCTGTAAGCCTCTTGCTCAAGAACAGATACTTACTGAAATGATGGAAGCTAAACTGAAATGTTTACGGGAAATAACGCGCCACGTTTCCACTTCCCTAAACAAGTTTATTTGACCCATCTACACTGGATGTGCTTGATCACATGTAGGTAGGAGGTACATGGGCAGGAAATAGGGCAAGACATACACTTACCTCAGATTGGATGTAGGTAGGTGGTATGCAGGTAGGAAGCAAATCAAGATATACGCTTATCCCTGATTGGACTTGATGGAAAATACAGTGTGGCCTAATGGGATTGCCTTTTTAAGCCTCTGCCAGTTGTGATTTCTCAGCATTTTCCTGTAATGGACCTGGCCAGAGTTCACCTACCTGGCTAGTATTTAATTGATGTTTCTTCAAATTTGGCTTAAAATTGTGGTAGTGACCTTATTCTCACTGTGGTATTAACATATTCTAAAGGTCCCAGTGAGATTCTACTCAAATTGTAAAGCAGAACCTTCACTCTGGAGTTGAAGGGTTGCTTCAGAAGGCATGTGCCTTGAGACATTCCAAGGCTCCAAGGCTGCCTTCAGTTCACAGCCATACTGAGAAAAGCAGGAAGGATCTACAGAGGCCTATGTGACTCATAGTCGGGTTCTGTTTTCTGGGATCCTGTTCTGGGAGGTGAGGAGTCCAGGGAAAATAGCAAGACGTCACCCACCTGCCTGGTTCTAGTTAGTTGGAAAGTTTTGTCTGTTTTGTGTATGTAGATGAATCTGTGTTTTAGGGTGTACGCCTAAGTTTTGTTGCAAACATGGAGCTGATGCAGAATTGGGTCAAACTCAGTTGAATGTATATGAACGTATGGGTAGCCACAGCAAGTTTGTTTCTGACTGCTCTTCTTTGAGTATGCAAACTTTACTGTGTTTGGTGTTTCTTGGTTATAGTTCTCCTGTCTCTGCTGCTACCAGCCACCACTATTACCATAAATGCTTTTATGGCTGGGGCTGACAATCTCAAATTTCTCTAGCCACTGGATTCAGGTTAGCAGGAATTCAGATGTCTTTTGGAAATGGGTAACATTAAAACTGTTTTATACTGGTCTACTTTATTGGAAAGCTGGCTCTAGTTGAGTTAAGCCCCCACCCCATCTAAGCATATTGAAAAGTTTCTTCTACGACCTCCATCAGGCAAGCCACCTGACACTGAGACAGGAACAAGAAAGCAAAGCAGAACTGCTAAAAAAATAAGCTTGGTTTATATGAACATTCTATACCTTAAGATTTGTAAGTTTATTTTACTGAGTATGGTTAAGAATTTGTAAAAAATTGTGAAAAAGGTTAAGTAAAATAGGGTTGATAGTTAAAGATCTATACATAGGTAATCTTAACAGAACCATTTGGGGATATAAGCAACATGTAGCTTGCCAATATCTTTAGGCAGACACGGGGCTGGTAGCCATCTTTGCCAGGGTTGGAGAAGTTAAACGTGTCATATGACTTAACTGTGGTGATACATTTTATATTTAGTAAAATAAGTCTGAAATATCAGAAAACAGATTCACAATCATTCAAGCCAGGAGGGTCAGAGAGTGGTAACTCACACCTTTAATCCCAGCTAGGGAAAGACCAGTGGTGATTTACGCCTTTAATCCCATAACTCTAGAGACAGAGATCTTTCTGTGTTTCTGAGTTCTAACAGTACTAGCTTGTACCTTTGATCTTAACTGGGAAAAAACTGGGCCAAGAAGATATTTAAGGAGGCATGGGCAGAGGATATAGTTTTCTGTAGAAGTGATGAGGAGCCAGTCTGCAAAATCTGGAAGATAACTTATACCCTGAGACATTGGCTAGGTGAGGATTGACTGTGGTCTGTTTCCTCTCTCTGATATTCCAACTTTTCCCCACTACCTGGCTCTGAGTTTTCATTAAATACAAACTAGAATTCATGTTTCACTTAACTATCATCTTGATTAAAGGTGGCCACATGGTTTGGCCCAACTATGGAGGCAACAACAGGTCTCTAAGATATTTTGAATTAGGATGGGTTTTCCTATAATTCCTGTCCTAAAAACAATGTACACAAAAGATGGGACTTAAAAACAATGCCTTTTAAATAAGGTATTAAATAACTGTACCTCTATGCATTCATATATAAGAACATACCTTGTGCTGATAGTCAAACTTTGTAACTTAAAAGTCAGCCAGATGGTATTATTTTTAAAGATACAAAGGGGTCATGGAGAACAGCTGGGGCTTGGTAGTGTGTAGCAGGTCTGGAATTCCTAGAGTGACCAGTTACAATAAAAGACTCTGGAAGTTTTGGAAATGCTGGTGCCATGTGGTAATCACCAAAAACACCAGCCACAGTGAAATGGAGCAGGCTGGGACCTAGAACGCAGGCTGTGTATGCTGTTATGGGTGGGGACAGAGAGCTGACCCAAGTCCTTTGCAAAAGCCCAAAGAATTATGAATGCATCACAGATACTGAATATTGAATTGTTTGAACTGTTGGAGCTTGGTTTTACCTTATGTAAATTGTGCTTGTGTCCTGTATCTTCCCTCTTGAAGTAAAAAAGGTACCTTATTTTTTGATATTAGAGGAGCACACAGTGACAGATTTTAAACTTTAAGATTTTAGTTTTACGGAAAATTTAAATTAAAAACTGGGTTTTTTTAAGGAATGGCTCTTAAAATTTAAGTTTACATTGTGTATTAACATGGCTAAATAAATAAATAAATAAATAAATAAATAAATAAATAGCCACAGCTATGAGCACCAAAAACTAAACACTAGAAACTATGTTCCAATGCAGCAAGACAATGACCTAAGCAATCTGACAAGGCGCTGGGAGCAATGGTTCTCATGTAAGTCATGATATCCTCTGTGGGTTAAAAGTCCCTTTCACAGGGGTAGCCTGGGACCATCTGCCTGTCAGGTGTTTGCACTGCAATTCATAACAGTGGCAAAATCGCAGCTGTAAAAGAACAAGAATGATTACATGATTGGGGGTTACCACAGTATGGGGAACTGTGCTGAAGGGTCACAGCATTAGGAAGGTTGAAAATCACTGGTTTAAGAGAATGTCTCTCCTTTCTAAGGTCTATTCAGGCTTTATGTCTATCCTTGTCTTTGATAACTTTGTTAAACTTAAGCTATTTTTGATAAACTGAGTCATATAAGAAACTTATATTTTGTAATGATATACTATAAAAGGACCAGGAAAGTAAAGTTTCCAGTCTCCCTATGGAGATTTAATTTGTGAGTTAAAGTATTATTTTAATAGTAAAAGAGTTTCAATTCAGAAATTGTTATTTTTTAAGGCTTAAACATAACAAATAAAGCTACAAATCTTAATGTTTAAAAAGCTATTAACATATTGTAAACTGTTAAAAATGATTAATATTGACAAGTTAATGGTCAGTCACCCCATAATGATCAAGTTCTATAATATGTTCAAAATTATACTTATAGTCATAATTATAGTTATACTATAGTTATAGTTCAGATATACTTAATAGATAATAATCCTCAAACTTGTCAGAGCTCTGCTGAATATGGAATTTAAAATGTGTAAGAGGAGCTGGAGAGACGACTCAGCAGTTAAGAGAAATAGCTGCTCTTCCAGAAGACCTGGGTTCAATTCTCAGACAGACACGGCAGCTCATAACTGCCTGTAACTCTAGTTTCAGGGGATCTGACACCTTCACACAGACATACACACAGGTAAAACACAAATACACATGAAATAAATCGTTTTTTAAATGTTTAATGAAAAAAAGCTTACTATGACAGAGATACCATGTCCTAGCAGGTCTCCAAGAAGATGACTCCACCTGGATTGTGGTAATGTCAACCACTAGGCAAAGCCTCATCCACACTCAGGGACTCCCCCCCAAACTGTGGACAAGCAGGATAATGGAGTTGATTGCCTTATTTTGCTTAGACAAAGAAAGGTTAGTTCCCAAAGTTCTTTCTCCACAGGAAAAATCTCTCAGAGCTCCTAGGCTTGGTGGCCAAGGACTGATGGTGCCCTGGTACTTCTGCTGCAAAATGAAGCCATGGAGCTTTGGATGACCATCTAGGGAATGGATAAATCTCCGCCACTTTAATGTACACATAGGCTATTTGGATTATACTTCCTGCCATAATTTATGCTTCTTAGCTCTCTACAGCTTTGTCAATCTGGCAGCAACAGGCAGCTACCTCCTTCTCCCAAGGCTGTAGCAATCCTGTTAGTTCATATATAAAAGTCAAGTCTACTTTTCTAGATCTATAGGTCTCTTGTTAAGAAAAGGCAGACAGGTTTACCTTGCTAACAAGCTTCATATTAAAGGATAAGGAGGTTTCAGACATAACTTTTTACTGTTACTTTATTTAAAAGAATTTACTTTGCAATGACTGTTCTTGGTAATAACTATTCACATCTCTGGTAAATGATTAGATAGAAAAATGTCTGAAGTCTGTGTAGGTTCTAAGGGTTGAAGAAAGTATTCTAAGGTGTACAAAGATCTGAGGATGTGAAAGTGTACATAATTTCTGACTTAAGGTGCCTACATGCAAGCTGCAAATGTATAAGAAAGTGATTTTAAGGTATGTGAAAAATTAGAAATGTTTCAGACTCCTCCCCCCTCTCTGCTATTGTTATGCTAAGATTTCTTACAGACACCAGTTAGCTGTTTTCTTCTACACTATAAATTCAAGTCTACTAGAGTACAGATTACAAACAGTGGTAAATGCTAATATATCTAAAACTTTTCATCTTCTTTGTGAACTAAAATTCATGTAACCTTCAGGGAGTCAAGGGAGTTGTTAAGAATTGGATCCATCTATCACAGGTCAAAGAGACTCTAGATAAATACAACCTAAGTTTCCTTGCTTGCCTATTCCTGGTGGTAGGATCTCTCCCCTGGTCTTGGGACTCCTCTCCTCCACCAATTACTGGGACTATCTCCTTGAAAGTTCCAAATATAAGATTTTCCTTTAAGTTCTTGAACTTTAACTAGTCCCTAGTCTATATCTGTCTCAGCAGATTTCCCCTTTGCTGACATAATCCAGGAGTCAACATCTGAGCTCTGATTTGCTAAAAGCTGATGTGAACCAGTCCAGCTGATGTAATTGCTCCCTGTCTCTCTGGCTAGGTCAGATACCCAGAAGCTTCTGATGAGTACCCCCTGCCACGGTCTGATTTCTTCTCTTATGCTTTTGACTGTTATTTCAGCATTCCTGGGCCACGATAAAACATCCTGGTGGCAGCTGAAAGTAGTTACAGTAGAGTATGTCACCCCCTTATTCTCAACAGGCTTGAATGTTAGTTCAAAAGGAAACTCACTGGCATGGGGAACAAAATGGCTACCTATGCCAACTTGCAGGAAAGGTACCCATTAAAACCAGATAGTCCCAGATCTATCAACAGGTCGATTCATTAGCTAAAATAGTGCTACAATATGATAGGGCACTCATCTTGTTCTATGTAAAACAGAGGCTATTGTCTAGCTTTTAAAGAAAATTGTTTCTAGCAAAACCATTTGAGACTATTACAGATCATTTTTCTGCACTGAAAAAAAGGGGGATTTGAGATGAACTAAATGGCTGGTTCCCATTCTCATTTCCAGGCTCTTCCTAGATAATAACTCCGATGTCAGCCATCACAGGGTCTTTGGCTCTTTGCTTCTGCTAATTATCGTTGGCTCTTGTTGATATCATTACTGCCTTAACTTAATTCCTGTCTGAGTATCATTAAGCTGATGGTTATTAGGTGCCAATATAAACAGGTACCCATCACAGAGTCAAGGATTTGACTCAGTATACAACTCAAGAGAGGAATTTAAAAACCAAAGATACATTTTAAGTTTTAACTACTGTGCCTAAGAGATCCATAAAACAATGGATCTTGCCCAAGGACAGATACTTATTGAAATGTTGGAAGCTATTGTTTATGGGAGATAACAATTCACATGGGCAGAAACACATCAAGATGTACACTTGCCCATGATTTGATGTAGGCAGGAGGTATACAGGCAGGAAATATGCCAAGATATATGCTTGCCCCATAATGGACCTGATGGGAAACATAGTGACCTAATGGAACTGCCTTTTAAAATTTCTGCTGGGTGTGACTGATGGGCATTTCTGAGGAACCATGGAATGGACCTGGCCAGTATTTAATTGAAGCTTGCTTCAAATATGGCTTAAAATTGTAGTAGTAGCTTTACTCTTCCCCAGTGGAATTAACCACATCTGATAGACTAATACCTAGAGTATATTATATTAAAAATATAATCAACCACCTCCCCCAATTATCCAACCAATAAACAGGAAAATGAGAAGACAATTCTCAAATTGTACAAATGACCAAGAAATATAGGGGGAAATTCTTGTTAGGAAAATGAAAATCAAAACAACAATAATGACATTATCACTCCATTTAGAATGGCAATCAAACACAAATAACAAGAATGTTGGTAAGAATGCGAAGCTGGGTGTGGTGGCATATGCCTTTAATCCAGAACTCTAAAGCAGAGGTATGTGAACTTCTATGAGTTCAAGGCCAGCCTGTTCTACATACTGAGTTACAGGCCAGCTAAGGCTACATAGTAAGATTCTTAAAATACAAAACAAAAATGTAACTTTCACCATCATCATCACCAGAGAACTTGGGAGAAATATATTCTGAGCAGGCATGGTGGTTCACATCTTCAGTCCTAGCACTTGGGAGATGGTTAAGGGAAGAAGGGGGAGAGGAAGTTTATGCTGGGCATATAGCTCAGTTAGTAGAGCACTTGCATGGCACACACAGGCCTTCAGTTTGATCCCCAGCACTGAACAAACTGAATGTGGTGGTACACACTTCAATTTCCAGTACTGGGGAGGCAACATGGCGAGTTCAAGCCGGGTAGGGCTATATAGCAAGACCCCTGTCTTTAAAGAAGGGGGTGACGAGGAGGGGTGTTCAAAGATATCTTTGCCTCCATAATAATGAAGCTAACTTGAGCTACAATAGGAGACACTGTCTCAACACACACACACACACACACACACACACACACACACACACACACACACACACACACAATGAATCACTGTATAATTCTAGCAGGAATGTAAGCTAGCCCAGTCATTATTGAAATCAGTATGGATCCTAGTAAGTGAAATAAGCCATACTCATAAAGACAAGCACACATGAATATGTATTTTATATATAGACATGTATGAGACATGAAAGTAGAAAAGGGAATGTTTGAAGGAGGAAGAGAGCAAAACAAGAGGAATAAAAGATAGTAATGGGCAGGAAAAAACAAGTACTACATGCTTTCTTGTATGTGTAGAATCAAAAATTTAAAAATGTGACATGAAATGTGTATGTGTATTTGCACATATAAATATGAATGACATGAAAACAATATTATTTGGGAAGAGGAAGGGCAACAGCAGGGAAGGTAAAGAGAATAATGATGGGGATGAATATGAGCAAATTACAATGGACATATACATATGAATATACTATAATGAAACCCATTACAGTGCACGCTAACTAAAACATTTAGGGCTGTCAAAATAATGCAGCGGGTAAAGGTACTTCCTGCCAAGTCTAACAACCTGAGTTCCACTCTTAGAATACACATAGTGGAGAACTGACTCCCAGAAGCTAATCTGATAGCCACATACGAACCACAGCAGACTTGTGCCCCCCCCCACATACATATATACACACATATGCAGGCACTCTCGCACTGACACACAAATAAATAAATGTTAAAAAAGAAACACTTTAAAAATGTTTTTTTAAAGTGGCAATAAAAGGCCAAGGAGATGGCTCAGGTTAATGTACTTGCCAAGTCTGATGATCTGAATCAATTCCCAGGACACACATAGTAGAAGAGAACTATTTGTCTTCTGACCTCCACACTCACATTATATGCACTCATATACATCCACACCTTTCACTGTCACATCTAATAAAATGTTTTAAGAGGCAATAGATTAAAGAATGAGAAAAGTCTTTTTTAAAAGAATAATGGTGGAAAGCAAAGAAAGGAGATAAGGATAATGGCTTAAAGAAAATGAATAAGACTCATTTATATTGTAAAGATTATTATAAGGCTAGGGACATACCTCAAGAGAAGTGTGCTCATCTGCATGTGTGAGGTTCCAGGTTCCATCGGAAGCAACACACATACACCAATTATTTGTGCACAGAAAGGGATTGCTATTTCTGAATTCCTAAACATCACTGTGTGACTCACTTGGCAATTAGCTAACACATTTGTCTTGTATTGGCAGGACTGTGGATTTCAGCACTGCTGGCACAAATGCAATGTTCAACCATTCTTACTGTTTCTCTGCACTTAGTCAATAAAAGTACACAACTCTACACAAAAAGATGCTCTGAAAGGAAATGTCATGGGATTCCGCACAAAGACTAGGCTGTAGAGATCTCATGATTTTTACAGTTCCCTTACCAGAGTCCACCTCTTCCCACAAAAGAAAATTACTGGACGTGGGTTTTGGTTCAGTGGTACAGTATGTACCAATCATGCATAGCACCAAAGTGTCTGGTTTGGCTTTGACCTTGGGGACTGAACCCAGGATCGTCCTTGTTTAACACTGAGCTATATTCTAACCCTAACCTCCATTGTGCTTCTTTGCATTTAAGTTATTAAACTGTAAAATGGAGAGGATAAAGTGCATTTTGCAAATCTATGAGGATACACTGTGTTTAAAGCATTTTATACTCAACTTGGTGCTCAAGAAGTGACTGTGATTACTCGCAGGAACATTTTCCCATCTAAAGGAATCGGGGACTTTTGAGGGTCTGGATGACAGGATTAGTAAACAATCAGGTGGGGGAAAGCACAAACACCACCTGTACCCAGTCAGATTCCTGAGTCTGGGTATTCATGCACCACCAATATGTTCTGACACACGCAAACCCTTTCCTTTTCCATCAACCCCCTTAGTTTCCTCCTAAGACAACTATGAGTGGTGGGCTTTGTATGCTGGTTATCTCTTTGCTCATTTACAGTAATCATTCAATAAAGCTTCCATTCGCCTGCATCACACCACATCTAAACCTACTTTATTTTGCTCTATTTCTGAGACCCTTTGGAAGAGAATGGGACAGGAACTTGGAGGTTACTACATTTTCTGGCTACTGGTTGTTTTCACTTACAAAAGTAAACTGAACAAATAATCATGACAAACCAAATTACATCATGTCAACAATAGACACCAAAATTTTTATTAAGTCTAAATTTGTCTAAAGCTAAAGATAACCCAGCATCTTATCAGGTATTTAATTCTGTCATGTCTATATTTCCTATTAAAAATGAAAATGAGACTAAAAGGCTCATCCCGACTTCTAAAAAACAAAACCAAGGTACAATGAGTTCCAGTTTTTGTTCTGAGGCACTAATACTCAAACAAAAGAAATGTTCCACATGCAAATCACCCACGTGAAATATTGCCACCTTTAAATGCAGCTCTGAAGAGGCAATAAAGTTATTGACTCACACTCTTTCATGTCTGCACTATAACTCAAGACATTCATCATCATGCCAACAACAAAAAAATGCTAATCACAGCCAAGAGAACTGAGAGTATTAACACTATTTACACAATTCTGTAAGTCAGTCTTAAGTTACAGTTTACACGTTTGTGTCTGTGTCCATGTGCCCACAGAATCCAAACTAGAGTGTTAAATCCCCAGAGCTGGAATTACAGTTGTAAACCCCCCATTATAGATTCTGGGAACTGAACTCAGGTCCTCTGCAAGACGAGTATATGCTCTTGTTATTTTGAGACATATCTCACTATGCAACTCATTACTGCCTCAGGCTCCCTGAATACTAGGATGAGATGTGTGTGCCACCATACCTACCACACTAAAAACTTTTTAGAAGTCACTCCTACAGTTTCTTTTCTTAGGATCTATGCACGCCATCATTTTTTATGTATTGCTGGAATATTTACTTACAGGTGGTGTCTCATTATATTACCAGGTTGACCTCAAACTCCAAAGCTCAAGCCATCCTCCTGTCTCAGCCTCCTAAGTAGCTGGGATACATGACTGCCCATGACCACTGCTGAGATTTTTAAGAAATGAAACTGCAGTAAGTGTGATGGTACATTCTTGGGATCCCAACACTTGAGAGGTAGAGGCAGAACAATCAGGAAGAGTTCAAGGTCAGCCTTGGTTATACATCGAATTCAAGGATAGCCTGCAATATATGAAAACTTGTCTCAAAAAAATCTGTGATAAATATGACAAAATAAGACAAAATTGGGTCTTAAATTTTTTGACGGGTGGAGAATATAAATAAACCACAAACCAACAGTGTTCCTTTCTCCTGCCAACCACCAATCAAAACCTATTCAGCGAATAATATTTGTAAGTATGATAAAAATAGTTACCTACTCACAAACAAGCTGCTTTGGGTCTCCATACCCTTGTCCACTATCAGTGGATTGTTTGTTTGGGCTAAGGCATGCCAAGATAAAAGCATAATGAAATGAAAAGGACTCAATGAATTGGTTAAAGAAAAAGCAGCATGGCTTTTAATATCTTAAAATCTCTTCATGGCCAATCAGTAAAGACACTTTCAAATTTTACTCACTAAGAAATTATCATGCTCCTTGCAAATTTTGATCAAATGCAATCAGCATAGAGTGCTTGGATTTTGTTTTCCATCTTTACTAAACCCTGACCTCCTGGAGAACCTTTGCTTGTGAATTTTCTGCAACCAGAACAGTACTTACTAACCAGTAAGCACTCAATAAAGGAATCACACAAATGCATAAACCAAACCTGCTTTTATCCAGGTGCCAGTGAGGTATTTTTTCCACTGTGGAAATAATCTAACCACAGTGTCTCTTTGGAAAGATTCACCTTTGAAAACTGTTGTTACAAACACAAGCTGTGGAGTCAGACTACAGCAACATAAATCCCAGAATCCCAGCTCTATCATTTATTTCTGGGCAAGTGTATAAAGCTCCTGGGTCCACTGAGCTCCCCCAGTTGGAAAACATGTAACACTGCTTCATGAGTTACTGTAAAGATCCAATGAGACATTTTTTTAATAGCAGTTAAGGGCTGCAGGTGTAGTCCAAGAGCAAAGCAAAAGTCCCCAGCCCAACCCCCACTCCCTTCAAAAAAGAGAGGAAAAAAAATCTGCCTCACTAACAGTCATCACTTGTGCCAGCGGTCAAGTTGCAGCAACCGCAAGATAAAAAAAATAATGGAGTAAAAAAAACCCTTAAAACCTGGGTGATGCCATTAAAAACAATTTGGAAGGAATGACTGTTAATTAATCTTTGAAATGTTCAGTCAAGAGAACAGGCAAGTGGGGTTTTGTTACAGTTATATTTTAAGTTAGCTTCTGATTATATTCTTTAGTATGCACAGCGTTAGGAGACTGAAGCAAGGGTCTCCTGGTTAATAATGACACTCTACCACTGAGCTCTGTCCCCAGCCCATGACCGGCTTTTCAAATAAAAAAAGTATAAAGTATGAAGCCTAGGCACGGATTTGATACATGTCTAACATCATAGGATTTTCTAGTCAGTCTATAACCATTGCAAATTTCTCTACATAGCAGATCTTCCCGTCTCTTCATTCCACCTGTTTAGTTGCCCAATTCCCAAACCCCTAAACCGGAGCTGACATCCCCCAAACTTTGGTTGGGAAATGAGTTTGCAATTTCTTCCTACCTAACCCTGTGCTGCTTTTCTCTTTCTTCTTCCAGCCCACTTCCTTACTTGTCAGGCCTTGCTATTCTCTACACGTAGAAACTTGAAACCTAAGAGTATGAGAAAGCAACAGCGTAAGAGCAGCAGTGCCAAGAACCAGGGATGCTGCCAAGCTTTTCCCCAAGCTCCATACGCAGTGGCCCAACTTACCCACTAGACTTAAACATTTAAGCTCATGGGGCCTCACACACTCCTGCTTGATTTCTTTAACTATTTAAAACAACCTTCTCGAAAACCCTTGAACCCTTCAAATCAATCTAGCCAGTTCTCACAGGCATAGCTTAAGGTTTGTCATCTTCAGGAAGTTTCCCTGGACCATTTTAGCCCACAGATATCACCCCACCCACCTACCCAAACAGGTACCATACTTACTGTCTGTACCAGAAAGCATAGTCACCACACATATTTACACCATGAAATAAATGTTCCATATTTGATCTTCTAAGGACAGGAACGGTGTCTCTTTCGTGTCTCTGAAACCCCCTACTCAGCGTGTTCATCTTCCTCAACAGTGACTCAATCAGTGGATTGATTGTTTGGGGGAAGGCATGCCAAGATAAAAGCATGCTGAAATGAAAAGGATTCAATGGATGGGTTAAAAAAAAAAAGCAGCATTTAGGTAAATGGGGGAAAATATAGAAGGTGTTTAACTAACATGTTTTATTTGCTATGAGGTTGAAAAGACATATACGGGAGGGAATGTCAACTGGAAAATGAAGAAAAAACATATTTCATTTGAGGGAGATGATAGCGAGAGAAACATGAAGCCCCAAAGAAACTGTGAGTCAATTCTGCTAAAACCAACAGGTAGGCCAACTGGGTAAGTAAACGGAAAGGGGGGTTACTATGATGACATGACAGAGATACAGCCATATAGGTAAGTGAATTGGTAGGAGGCCATGTGAAGGGGGCACAGGTGGATAAAATGGTCGCCACAGGATAGCTGATTGAGTGAGTGGCAGGTAATTGAGTAAATGGTTAGGCGTTTAGTCTGGAAGAAACAGGTGTGGGACATTTCAGTTAAAATGTGACCCCTCCCTCACCTTGACCCGGAAGCGGATGAGTGCTAGCCTCACGCAGTGGCTCAGGCAGGCAGGTGGCAGGAACCAGGCCCGCGGTGGAGGGGTGCCCTTGTTGCCCACGTGTCCCACGATCAGTTGCGCAGTCTGCCGCTCCGCCTGGCACCGACGGCCCCATTCAGCCAGTCGGTCTTTCCCCAGGCCCCCAGGGAACATGACCACCAGCTCCAGGCCGTCGCCGCCTGGATAGGCACAAGCCTGGCACAGCGCTGACAAGTAGCCCAGCATGGCATTCCACTGGCCGCCACAAACCCAATCCGTCTGGTAGCCACCATAGAGCCGCGGCAGCGCCGAGCCCGCGTCTACTAATACCCGAGCCCCAGGCAGCGGAGGGGGCGGCGGCGGATGCAGCCCTGGCGGCGCTTGGCCGTGATGGTGAAAATGGTGAGCAGGGTGATGGTGCCGAGTCGGCCCCGGGCCCCCGGAGTAAGCGCCAAAGGCAGCGGGCGGGAGCGGCGGCGGCAGAGGAGCAGAGCCCCTCGTGATGCGTGGAGCCCCCGGCGCTAGGGCTGCTGGCGGCAGCTGGCGGTGCAGGTGCTGCTGCTGCTGCTGACGCGAGACGGTGCGCGCGAGTTTGAGCAGGTCCACAGGCACCACAGCCCCGGGACAGCGCTTCTCCAGGAACTCTTGGAAGCCCTGGACGCCCATGCTTCCTCCGTGGGCAGAAGGAACAGCGGCTGCGCAAGCGGGCCAGTCTGCGATCCCCGCGCGAAGCTGGAGGCGGGCGCGTGCGCACTCCGCAGGGGGTAGGAACGAGGGGGGGCGGGGAAAGGGTTCACGACGGGAGGGGCGAGGGAACGTGGGCGGGGAGGGGAGGAGACCACAGACTGGGTGCGGGTGGAGAGCAGAGGTGAAGGCTGACCAGGCTCAGACGAGGCTGGGAAGATAAAAGCGAAGACAATTCGTAGTCACTTCTCGTTTTTCCGTTCCTCTCAGATGCTCTTCTTCTCTGCTTCAAAAGGGTGAAGCTTCTGCCTTCCACCTCCGGGAGCCATGTTGCCTCGTCTTCTCTGTGATACTCGCTTTCTAGCTGGGGGAGGGGAATCGGGGCGGGACGCATAGGCATCCTGGGAGTTGTAGTCTTTTCTTAGATGGCCTCAGGATACAGTGGAAGAACGTGAGGGCCACCCATGTCAGGCCTTGATGGGCAGAACGCCAGAGGAAGTGGGACATAAAAATATGTGTATAGGATTTGCACCAGAACTCCTAGTATCCAACCGAGTTACCTCAGGAGATTATACCGCCATTCCCAGGGAAAGGAATGGGGGCGATGCATCATGGGAAAGGAAGTATAGTGGATTGATTGAATTTGGCTAAAGTGGGCTAAAGTTCCCTGAGAGGGAGAATTTTCCCTTCCATAGATAAGATGATATGCATAACTCTAAATGAATGGACAAGAACACACATGAGACATCACAACCATTACCATTGTTTTTAGCTACTGTCATTCTTTGAAGAGTTGTCCCTCTTAGCAATGGCAAAATGTTTACCTAAGACAAGGCACAGACAAAATGAAATTGACTAAAATTTGCCCTCAGGATCTCTGGTCAGGGAGATAAAATACCCACATAAATTCAACTACAACCTGTAAATCATTGGTAGTCACTAAGATATGCCATATGGTTAGGGAATTTGCTTTCAAACCTAGTGAATTTGCCCATGTGGGAGCAATTCAAAATAGCTTCAAGGGTTCTAATTTGATCACAATCTTTTGAAAACTGTTTTCAGTATGCTTCTCAATACAATCCATGTGTCTGTTTTCTGTCAAGCTTTTAGGGCCCACTCCTTCAGGCAGAATACAGCAGAAAATAAGATCAGCATTGAAGAATAGTCACATCTGGCTTGGAATTTACTGAAAGGTGAGCAACAGAACATGAAAATGCAGAACCCAGAAGTAATCATGATGAATGATGTCAGAATAGTCTATAATGATGAAAATACAAACAAGCTACACATCCTATAAAGGAATTTGTCCTAATAGTAGTAGATCTAGAATGGCAGGGAAGGTAAAGCAAAGTGAAAGGATAGGCAGTAGGTTGAAGGGATGAAAGATGGACTGAATGGATCTTTTTAGTAAAATGTACCTACTAGATAGTTTGCCCACATCCCTTTCCTAGAAATTGGTCCTTGTTAAATTGATAACGTTACAGGAAAAATCAAAACAAAAACTTCCATCTTAGGCATGGCAGTATGTGCCCGAAATCCCAGTACTCAAGAGGTTGGAACAGGACAGTCACCTCAAGTTTCAGGCCAGCCAAGGCTATCTAGTGAATTCCAGGAACCAAGAAAGTAAACAAATGCTATCATGTTCACATATTCTTATAGTGCCACATTCTAACTGAATGTGGTGGCTTAAAGCTCTAAATTCAATATTAGGAAGGTTAGGGCAGGAGTATTGCCACACTTTGAAACTAATGTTTGGGATATGATTGAAACAAACAATAAAAAAAAAACCTAAGCCCCAAAACAACAAAAAGAATTGAATCATAAGCCACTTATGAAAATGTTAACCATAAATGAGACACTTTCAGAGGCAAACTCCTATATTAATCTACCTTCAAAGTATCCTTTCTGTGCTGCTGAGATAGCTCTCTGGCTAAAATGCTTGCTTACAAGCATGAGGACCTGAGTTCAATCCTCAGACACCTTTTCAAAAATCCAGGCTCAGTGCAGTGCACTTGTAATCCCAGTGCTGGGTAAGTAGAGACAAGTAGATTACTAGGATTCAGTAGCCAGGCAACCTAGCCTAATTAGTAAATTTCAGACCAATAAAAGACCTTATCTCAAAAACTGAGATGGAGGGCTCCTTAAAAATGATATCCAAGTTTTGTGTTCTGGATTTCACAGGTGCACATGAATGTACATTCAGATACACAAGTATACCTGTACAAACATAAACACAAAATCTCCTTTATCTTCAGATAAAGTTTTATGATAAAAACTGAGAAATTCCAGTTGTATACCTCTTCCCCAATTTTAGCCCTTTAACACTCTGTGAACTTGAGCTATGTCTAAAATTTGTGTCTTTCCCTCTTAAATGATGATCTTAATCAGAATACTTGAGACTGTGCTCCTTAATTGAGCATGCACACAAATGCTGCCAATACTAAAATCTTTTTCTGTATGATTCTATAGGCTTTCTAAATCCTCATTGCTTTGTTCAAAGAAGGCAGTACGTTGGAATTAAGTCCCATGTGTTGGGAGTGTAGTCTGTATGAATGAGCACTGATGACTCAAGCACAGCCATGCCAAAGACTCCAATGCTTCAGCTCCACCAGAATGATGCTGATAACGGATACAGAAAGTATCAGGCCTAGCTTTCTCCTCTGCAGGGACTGAAGCCTGAGACTACTTCCCTAAAAAGATCCCCTACTGAGATTAGCTGATGGGCCTCCTCATTATTGCTGTATATTATAAATATGCTGCCTTTCCAAGCTATTCAGAGTGCAAGGTCCACCCAATCCCAGCTATCATTTCTTCATTCTCCATTGCCCCAGTCAGGTCAATCCATTGCTGTACTGGTTGAGACATTCATGGTCTCATCAGCTTTGAGTAATAAATCGTTATCCACTCTTTTATGTTTTGGCTGTGCTTTTTTGTTTGTTTGGTTGGTTTGTCTTTACACCAACACATGAGCTCATTACATTTGGTTACAAAAAGATTAACCAATCCATAAATGAGGTGTGGCAAATTACAAACCCTAAATATGTGGAACTGTTAAAGACAGGAATCCTCTAGCCTCCATTGATGGGAAGGGAGTTGACATTTTGTAAGACGTGGCAATGAAGCAGTTACTTATCCTTGGACTCAAAAGAGAAGCCCTGGAGCAGGGTATGTAGTTTAGTCTAGAGTTCTTACCACCTCCATTCCCCAGCACCACTAACAAAAACAAAGCAAATCAGTATTGAGCTCAGCTTACTATTTCCTATTGGGTCTCTTCAAAAGGACCTTGAGCAGAATGGCAGGAGAGAATGAGTCACATCCTTAGATAGAGTGCTAAGAAATAGAAATTGCAACAGTGGTAGAACACTTGCTTAGTATTTGCAAGACAGGAGTTCAAACCTCAGCACTGGAGAAAAGGAAGGGAGACAAAGGAGACTAACAGGATTTTTATTACCTGTTATTAATATTTGTTACTGGGAGATCTCCTAACATGAAACCAGTAGGCATTTGAAGGAAGATTGAGAGTTTTTGTGTGTGTGTCAGTAGAAAATTGCATCTGGTGAATTGGAATTGACCATCCAGAGTAGTAATTCTGGACCAGCACATCAGCAATACCTATAAGTTGTTCCAAACAGGATTTTCCTTAAGCCTAATGCTAGATTTCCAACATTAGAAACACTAATTATAGGACCAGAAATCTTTGGTTTTAGTAGTGTCAGAGATAAACAAAGCCAGACATAAGTGTTGTAAACAGAGTTTATTCACGGACTATTGTTGGCAAGAGAAGGAGCTGAGATTTGTTTCCATTTGCAGGGAGATGAGTAGGAGAATGAGGAAATACAAGAGGAAACGGTGGGGTGGAATAGCATCAAGGAAGTAAAAAACAATTACAGAGGACTGATCGATATAAATGTGATTGGGCCAAATGTGCGTGCTGGTTGGCAATTAGATTTCTATCCTACCAACACAGGGACAGAGAGACACAGGCCCTATTGTTCCTGACAATGAGGTTTCCAAGGAATGTCTTTCAGGTCCTTTGGAAAGACACTCCTGAGTTGTAGGAGAGTTGTACATGTCTCTAAGGGGTAGAAGAAGAATTGACAATTATAAGCCCCTTTTAGTAAATACTCCATGGGGTACAACAAACTGAATTCTCTTGACAGCCCCATTTTTCCTGCATTCTAGTGATTTGACCTTGGGCTGCTAGAAACCTTGCTAATTACATCAAATCCCTTATTGCAGGGGTAAGAAAGGAGTGTACTGGTGTGCCCCACTGTTGGTGCAGACCCCTCTAGCCATCTGGGACATTCAATCACATTTCCAAATCTAAGAACCTTATTTTGAGCATCATCCTAGCCTAAGAACAGCCTGGTTAAGTAAGAAAATAATAAGTAAATGAGTCCCATGGGTTTTTATATACCTGTGATTTATTTCCATTATCCCTATTCAGGTGAAAGGATACATTCTCAGATCTAATGATAGATCAATGTGTGACTTCTCCTTCCCTGAAAGGGTATTTTTCTTGTGTTTATTTCTATACTGTTACACACTAATTTATTGGTGGAAGCTACATTTATCAGAGATTGTAAGATTACAAGGAGCCACATTTTATTGTAACTGAACCAGAGAAGGGTTCCATGTGATGCCATTACATCTGGATTAGTAGCTGGTTATGACTTGCAGTTATCCGTGGATTTGGCTGCGGTAGACATGTTTCTAAGTGTATAAATGGGGGAATGGAATACATGTTTATAGAGCAACCAGAAATAGCATTATGGTAAACACCTATTGTGTTGTCTCTGGGCACTCCTTTTCTTTTACCGCCCCTACTTTATTGTTTTAGCTGTATGAGACCACCTTTTGTGTACTTTCCCAGACAATTTGGAATAGAGTTAGGAAAAGTGAATCCCAGGCATTTCAAAATATATATCTTTGCTTGTTCCTAAGGCCCACTTGCATTGCCCCTGGATTTTTGTCAGGCCTCCATCTTTATAAATTCCCATCTTGCTAAAACTTGTTCAAATTTGTTCTCTTTACTTAGACACAAGAGTCTTATTATCGTGCATATGCAATCCAGAGGAAACTACAATGGTTATAGACCATAGAGAAGATAGATGCCAAAGCCCTATAAACAAGTCCTGGGGTTCAATACCATTCACTTCCTTATTAGGAAGATAGCTTTAGCAAGCTGCATCACTTGTTGAACTCAGCCTGCATCTGTGAAAGAGAAACTTAATAATTTCTTCAACAACTTTGATACCACTACAAGAGTACAGCTGGGTACAGGAAGAAAGCGGGTGATTTTGTTGTTGCTTAAGCAATTAGTTTATCCAGGTTTACTTACAGGAGCATGGGTGACTGACATGCACCTGTGCTACTGATGCATCTTTCTCTGTACAGCCACTGTTAACAGACTTAAATATCCTTGAGAAATGGAGCAGCCTCATGTTTCCTCACTCTCCATGAGATACTGTAAGTCAAAATGGCAACCATCATGTCCAGCTTGAGGGAAACAGTTGTGGTACTACCTATTCATTTGTAGAATCACCAAGCTTCTGAACACCGTAGGGTTTCCTACTGCATCCTTTGCCCACAGCCCCTTTATACAGGTCACTAGAAACTCTGTACCCTCAGAGCATTCTTTCATACAGGTCACTAGGAACTCTGTACTCTCAGAGCATTCTGTGCCCCTTTCATCTGGCTGACAGGCACAGGTTTGTGATGGCAGAGAGGACAGAACCTCATGCTTTCCTCCACTGGAGAAATCACTTCTATTTTTTTTCCAAGGTCTAGCTTAAAAGTGATCTCATCTGTTTGTTTATTCTCTTCCTTTACATAGTTGCAAGCCTAAAAAATGCTGGCATATGGCTACAATTCTGTGTTCACTGTGTGCCTTCCTGTGGGTATCCCCCCAAATCAGAGCAAACCATCACAGGTCTTCAGTCTCTAATGGTTAGATTTATAACATTATAAAGAGCTCTTAAGTTAAAGAAAAGGAATAGAGTGGACACCAGGGGATATCAGCTCCTCCCAAGTTCTGAAACCTGCTATCCGTTTGCTGTAAGACACATGTCAGAGGCTCAGTAAGGGTCTACAGTTTACTTAGGAAGTCCTTCTGTTGCTGGAGAGGAAGTTTAAGCCCTACGTGGTGTGGCTGGATTGCAGGAATGAGAAGACTTCCTAGAGGACAGAAATAAATGGAAATGAGTGACATTAGCCCTGTGTTCTAACAACAGGGAAAGCCCTCTGCTGAAGGAAACCCTGGGCTTGGTGCCAATAACCAGAATAGAGTACACGGAGGCTACCAAGAATGTTGCCCTGTACAAAAGGTCAGCCACTTGTGCAGCACTACACAGAGGGACTGAGAAGCAGCAACCTTCAGAGAATATGGGGGCGAGGACTTGCTTAAAATTTCCTAGGCCAGCAGAGACAAAACAAAATTGATGCCACCTGTCAAGACAGGCCGAAAAAGCAAAGCAAAAATCAGATCAAGTCAGACAACCTCATAAAACAAATCCTAGAGTAGAACCTGGAGGACGAGGGTATAAGAGCTGCCACTTAAAATGGACGGGACAGAGCTGACTTCTAGAGGCTGTTATGGGGATCCCAATTTACCATTTGGTTGGTTGCTTAAATACCCAAAGTGACTCATGTTCAAGTCTAGAGCTCCATGGAAATGGATATGCAACTTTCATGGGCTTGGAAGAGTTCCTGCATTGTCACCCTCCAGCAACTTGAGTTCTAGGAGCTCTTATGCCCTACTTGACCCTTGAAAATTGCCCAGCACCTCAGTTCAATCTTGCTTCCAGGCAGAAAAAAGGAGGCAGGTGTAGTAGTGGGGTTTCTTGATCTCAGGCGGCCAGGGACCTGGACCCACAGACCTGCCGCGCCAGACCCCTTAGCCGCCCAGCTGCCCACTGCTCAGACCCCCAGAAATGACTCAGATGCTTATATTAACTTCATGCTGTTTGGCCTATGGCTCAGGAACATTGCTAGCTAGCTCTTACATCGTAAATCAACCCATTTCTATTAATCTGTCTGCCACGTGACCCGTGGCTCACCTGTGTTCCTTACATGTTGCTCCTTGGGCGGCTTGCTCGATCTGCCTCTGACTCCACCCTGCTTCTCCTACCTATTCTGATTCCTCCTCCTACTTCTTCTATGGGGGCCTTAGCAGTGGCTGCGGGTGGCTAAGCAGTCTGGCACAGCAAGTCTGTGGGTCTTGAACCTCTGGCCGCCCGGGACCAAAGAAACCCCACTACTACAGGCAGAAGTTGTCTCCTTGGAAATGCTAGATCCATTTAACATAGAAGGTGAGCTGCAGATATAGCTCAGTGGCAAGACACTTGTGTAGTACATTTAAAGCCCAGGGTTTACTCATGACACAGAAGCAGGAAGGACCTAGGCATTTTTAGTTCCATTGAAATGGGTGCATTAATGGCTTAAAAATTGGCCTCAGTGGCTGGTGAATTGGTTTAACTGGTAATAACTTGCTGTCAAGTGTTTGGTTCTCAGGAACCCACTTAGTAGAAGGAGAGAAATGACCCCTGGGAGTTGTCCTCCTCTGACCTCTACACATGCACTGTGGAACACATTTGAAAGTGAAGGTGCACATACAAATCAACAATTTTAAATAAATATATATATATATATATGGCCTTAAATAAGACAGATTTAAATTCCTGCTGCCACTCAGCATGTGAATCTCAAATGGGGATATAACTGTGACTCCTTTCTGGTGAAGTAGGAGCAAAAAATCCAATTCATGGCCAAAAAGCAGAGAAGGGGCCTTATGAGCAAGGCACATCTAAAGACCTCTGGAGTTGAGAAGAAAGTCCAGTTGAGTTCATGACTTATTTCCAGACTTTGTGAGACACTGAAGCCCCTTCCCAGGGGGAGGGAGGTCTCTCTCTAGTTTCTCATGCATATTTGTGCTTCTTCCAAGCTGTGCAACCATGGACCATAACTCAAGGTGATAGCTCAGGCCTGTCAGGGAAGCTGAGATGGGAATATGACCAAGAATTTGAGGCTGGGCTAGGCTACACAGTGAGATCCAGGCCAGCCTGGGCTATGTATAGTGTGCAACTCTGTCTCAAAAGACAAAAAGATGGGGCTGGAGAAATGGCTCAGTTATTATTGCTGCTTCTGCAGAGGACCAGTACTCACTTCTCAGTACTCACAACAGCAGCTCACACCTACCAACTTCTGATGACTTCGTCCAGCATGTGTGTACACTTGTGTACATGCACAGGCACACACACACAGGTAGATACAAATTCATGCCTACTACATAAAAATAAAAATAAAGTAAAAATATAAAAACAAAATTAAAAAGAGGGCACAGTAGGATGAAGAGATTTACAAAGACCAGAAACCAGCCCAGGTTCCAGAGGAGGAAGAAAACTAAAGAGATGGCTGGAGAATACAGCAAAGGCAGAAGGAAACAGATGGAAACAAGCTGGGTGTCAAGGCACACACCTGCAATCCTTGCAAAAAGGAGGTGGAGAAAGAATGAGTTCAAAGCCAGCTTATATATAGCAAGGCCAAGGCCAATCTGAGCCATACAGGTCCTGTCTTTTTTTTTAAAAAATGAGAGACAGAAACTAAAGAGGAGTGAGAACATGGTGAGGGGATGCAATGTGGAAGGGTTCTTGCCAGCCCTTCATGATAGATGGCTTCAAAACATGGGGATAAATGATCTGAGTTGATGACAAAAGTGCATGGTGAGCTCATAGCAAAAAGGCTTTTCTCTGTAATGTGCTGTCCTTGTGGATATGCTTCTTACTAATGAAGACAGGCCAGCCTTAAGAGGCGTCTCAGAACACCTAAGAAAACCCTAGTCACAGCACTTGAGAGGCAATGGCTTCTGGAGTTCAAGGTCATTTTCAGCTATGTAGTGTGCTTCAAGACCAACCAGGGTTATAAGAGACCATGTCTCAGAAATAAGAAAAAAAAAATCAACTTTAGGAGGACATCCTTGTTCTGTCACATTGTGGTGACGGGGGTGGTGGTGGAGCATAGCATAGTACAACTCTTATCTCTTCCATACTGTGTACCTATTGTTGCATGTAGGAAAAAAAGTATATAGGCTATAGCAGAGGTGTACAGTAAACGTTAAAAAGGCTATTTAAAAACTTCTAAAATCAGTGATGCTGGAAAAGCCAGATTCTCACAACCCATCTTAATGTTCTAGGTGCTTGCTTGGGATTGACTCCCCGCCAAAAAAAATCTGTGTCCCAAGGCACACAGACCTATGGGCCTGAGGAGCAGTGCAGGACCACAACAGACCAGTGTGTGCTTCGTTGGTTGGGTAGAGTCAGAGGTTCTGAAAGTAGCTAATGACTGGTAATGGTACCTGCTGCCTCCTCCTATAGTCCAACGTAGAACCAGGAGGTAGGTGTTCTTAGAATCCAAGTGTTGGCACCCATCCTGGGACTGGATGTGAAGCAGGCAGAATTTTGAGTGTACCAGCGGAAGCACATGCAGCAAAGGAGTTGTAGAAGGTACACACATCTCACATTTCTGCAGGAGTATATCATATCCTTGAGCAGTGAGTTGCCTTTGGCCAGGTATGGGAAATATTTCTTCACAGACAGCATATTGAAGGACTTGCAGTCCAGACTATCAGCAGCAATACCACCTTATCCTGGCATCTATCATACCATATTTATTGCTAGGATAATAACAGTTAGGGGTCTCTTCTTAGCAGGTGTAGCTAAGGTCATGAGCTGCACTTGCCTATGCAAGTAGAATGAAATGTAGATGTAGATAGCTATGATGAAGACAGGTAGATAGGCAGGCTGGACAGGGCTGGCAAGGTCAGGTATAAGAGGCTGAACAGGGGCACTATGTGCAAGCAGCAGTCTAGGGCACAGAAGTGAGAAAACACCCAAGACATAGAGGCTAGTCTAAGAAACAGATATTGGTCTCTTAAATACTAATTAGACAGATGAGGCAAAGACCATAATTTTAAATATTTTCTTACAATATTTATTTATTCATTCATTCCTGAGATAGGGTTTCTCTGTGCAACAGCTCTGGCTGTCCTGGAACTCGCTCTGTAGCCCAGACTGGCATTGAACTCACAGAGATCTATTTGCTTCTGCTTTCTGAGTTGGGATAAAAGGCACACACTACCACCTGGCTAAATGTTCTTTTAAGATTTGTGTGTGTGTGTGTCTATGTGTAGAAACCATTTGGCTTGGTTTTATACTAGCAAGTCCTAACAGTGCTATTATCTCAGCCCCTTCAGTGCTGGGGTTATAGGTATTTGTAGATATTCCTGGCTTGTTACTTGGAAGCTGGGGTCTGAACTCTGGTTCTCATGATTGTAGAGCACGTGCTCTTAACTACTGAACCATATCTCTAAACCCCTAAATTCTTATTTTTAAGTGTGTAAGACATATATAGCAAAAGATTTACCATCTCTCCCCTCCCAAAAAAGATTTATCTTCTTTTTCCTTTCTTTTCTTTTTCTTTTTCTTTTCTTTCTTCTTTTTTTTTTGTTTTCATTTTGAGACAAGATAACACATTGTATCTTGGCCTGACCTGGAATTCATGATATAGCAAATGCTGGCCTCAAACTCAGGGAAATCCTCCTGCCTTAGCCTCCCAAATGCTGAGATTACAGGCATGTAGTACCACACACAATTTAACCATTGTTAGGTGTATGGTTCATTACTGCTGTGCATACTCTTTTGTAGTGTAATCAAAACACTATTTTTAAAATATAAAAATTACCCTCAGGTGATTCTCCTGCATTCAGGGCTGAGAACTAGTGAGCTAAAATGAATGGAGTATTAAATTCCTGATTACAGTTTTTCATTTGAAACATGTAAGGTGTACTAACTCCTTCTAATGCTAAACTTTGCTGTTAGCCTTTCTTCCATCTCTCCCAGTGGTTCTTAACCCATGGGTCACAACCCTTTTGGGGGTCATGCATCAGATATCTTGCATATCAAATATTTACATTATGATTCATAACTATCAAAATTGCAGTTATGAAGTAGCAAGGAAATAATTTTATGGTTGAGGGTCACCATGACATGAGGAACTGCATTAAAGGGTCTAAGCATTAGGAAGGGTGAAGCCCACTGCTCTAACCCAAGCCTTGCTCCTACCAATCATCTCTGCTATTTTCCTTTCTGTGCCTGTCTTGAGATCCTAACGAAGACCCATCTATCTTCCCTTCAACAATTTCAGCATTGAAGTCTTTAGTCACAAATAGAATTCTGCCATCTCATTATTTTACCTGATGGTGTTCATTAATGCTGGTACATTTCAAATGGATTATATGTTGGTCTTATCTCCCAACTTAATTGCTTTTCCATATAACTGATATTTTTATTACATTATGTGACACCCTTTAGGGCTCAGAAAATCATACACCAAATCACAACACTTTGGTATTCTTTGAACTAAAGGATACTGGAAAGCCTAAGAAGCAGCTTCAGAGGCAAAGCAGACCTGTGACTTTGACATACCCTTCTTTGCCCCATTCCCCTTTCCTCCCTAGAAAGGAGCTGTAGAAACCAGAACTCCTTACTCCCCAGGTCATAGAAACTGAAGCCCCTCTTTCCCCAAACAAGAAATTAAACTGAGAAAGGCCACTCCCTCCTTTTCCCCCATCTTCTCTAAGGACCTTAATTCTGAAAGGTCCTGCCTTGTATTCTGGAGGAAGGAGTCCTACGTGAAAGAAAGATCTGAATAAGCTTGGGTTTTCTCTCTCGAGTCTGCCAGCATTACATCCTATCCTTTTGTCCAGTTGCCATGGATGCCCATCCTTTAATAAAAATCTAAGCATAAAATTTGGACCTTCAGTTTTGAAGCTTCTTGTGTGATACAAAACTTCAGTGAGCTGAGTGTAACAGTCCATGTTGAGACAGAGGCAAGAGGAATTTGAGGCCAGTCTGGTCTACATAGTGAGTTCCAGGACAGACAGGGCCACAGAGTGAGATCCTGCCTCAAACATGAATATGTAAAGAAGTACAACTTTGGTGAAATAATCTTGCCATACCTTTGTTAATCTCTTATTTATTTCCTTTCCTTTCTTCCTTTTATTCGTTTACTTACTGCAGTGCTTGGGATAGAACTCAGGGCCTTGATCATGACAGGTAAGAGCTCTGTCATGGAGCTACAGACAGAGTCATGCCTGCCAATTCCAAGATGAGTTTGGACACATTCGGGCAACATGGCTGTAGGGGCTACCAGCTTTTAGTTACAGGAGTGTCAGTTGTGACCCTAATAAGTAAGGTGATAAGTCACATTTTTTCTACCTCTACATTCTCTGGCATCTGATACCTGTGATTTACTCCAAAGCCCATGGGTAAGGTTCTAAGACAAACAACAAAAAGCCAGTAAAGATGGGGTAAAGTGGATTTGTTTGGTGGGCTTTTTGAGATAGCATCTAATTTCTAGCTCAGAATGATTATGAACTGAGTATATAGCCCAGAGCAGCTTCAAAAACCTCCCTTAGCTTCCCAAATGTTGACGTTTTCAGCCTGAGCCACCATGCTTGGCTGTAGGCTATGTTTGAGGGTGAGATGCTGGCCTCAAGAGGGGATGCATCTTCCTTGCCCATGTTAAGAACACTGTGTAGAGCCATGGTGTTATGGGTTTGAGTTGCATTCATTATGAATAAATTGACTAACACACTCCATATCTCAGATTCCGTCCTTCTTAGATAATGTAAAACTTTACTAGCCTTTGGCAAACAAACTTTCCCCCATATCTGTTCCACTCAAACCTGTTATTTCAACTTGCTGTGGCTCTTCTTCTGGTCCTTCCTTCACCATCTCTGATCCTCCACTCATTTCCCTTGGATCTTTGATATGTTCCACTTCAAGTCCTTAACTTCCCTGCTTGGAAGTCAAGGGATAGAAAAATCATAGACCAAACTTCAAGAAAGGAGACTGGCTTCTGATCCTTATCCTGTTGCCATTTATGTACTTCTTTGTAAAATACTGGAGCAAATCCCTATAACCTCGTATTGTCTGCTGACTCATTCTAAATCCCCCTCCAATGTTCTTTCTGGGAAAATGTTTGTATTTTCTTCTTTGAGCCACACATTTACTACCTGGTCTTTTGAAGAGCATGATACTTATCTTTTGAAAACACAAACTTCAGGGGGAATACTATCAGAAAAAAAGAGGGGAAATGAGAAAAAAATGAGTGTAACATTTTAGTTACAGTAAGCTAGGTCCCATAGCCAAATGTAAAAATTAGTTTCTTTGTTTCTGTGATGTTTTTGGTATTGTCTGACTTGCCAACAGAAACCAAACTAAACCAAAGCAGCAAGTAAACCTTATGGACAGCTTTGTTAGATGCCTCACAAAATGTTCACAAGCAATTCAAGCATAATCAAAAACTGAGGGGCTTCGTTTGGAGCTCACTTGGTAAAGTGCTTGTCTAGCATGCATGAAGCTCTGAGGTCATAAACTGTGGGTATGGTGGTGCCTATAATCTTTCCTGTTAGTGGTAGAGGCAGGAGCATCTGACATTCAAGGTCATCTTTAGCTACACCATGAGTACAAAGAAGGCTACTCTGGGCTACATGAGACTTTGTCTAAAAATAAAATAAAATGGAATGAGGCAGAAATGGGATCTTTCTGGATGAATTTTTCAGTATTTGTGTTTTATACTAAATATCCACTTTAACTCATTTAAAAAAAATCTTTTAATAATTTGAAAACTTCAAAGAGAAATTAAGCGGTAAAATGTGGGTGAGCTAGAATGCTGAACTACTCAGTAATCTTGAGTTTATATCCTTTGGGATATTCTTTTTCATTTTATTTTATTGTTGAGATTATAATTTAATTACAGCATTTCTCCCTTCCTTTCCTCACTTCTTGCCCTACCATACACCCATCCCTGCTCTTCTTCAAATTCATGGCCCCTTTTTACACTGTTATTGCATGCACATATGTACTTATATATACATATATTCCTAAATATAGCCTTTTGAGTCCATATAATGTTATTTGTATGGCATGTTTTTATACAATACAATGAAAGTAAATATGTAGGCATGTTCATAAATATGAAAAACATCTCTAGAAGTTACAAATGGCAAAATACAGATAGAAGATAATTCCCAATATTTTCTAGTTTTCATTAGAAATTAAGGTTATGCAGTGTAAAAATTATATGTGTAATTAAACTACTGGAAATTAATAGATAGAACTCTGTGCACAGGAAGTAGACTGTTTTGTAAAGAAAGTCATATAGCCAGGCAGTGGTGGCACATACCTTTAATCCCAGGGCAGGGACTAGCAGATCTCTGAGTTTGAGGACAGCTTGGTCTTCAGACTGAGTTCCAGGACAGCCAGGGCTATGTAGAAAAACTCCGTCTCAAAAAACAAAAACAGAAGGTATAAAGATGCATTTCAATAACAAGAAAAAAGAAAAGAGAAACTGGGAATACTTTAAAAAGGGTTGTGTAAATATCTTATTTGGCCAAAATGGCTGAGATTAAATGTAGTTCTGTAATATTTCATTAAAACCAGCATTATAAAAAGATCAGTTTCAGTATTAATACACAATAGAAAAGGAGATTTTTCTTTTGTTTGTACAATATGTAATGTATGTGTAAGTTCTTCTTTTGGGGGTGTGGATACACACATCAGAGGACAATATTTAGGTGTTGGTCCTACCTTTTCTCCTTAATTGAGACAAGGTCTCTTTGCTGTTGGATACTCCAAGCAACCTGATCAGAAGTTTCCATCGTTTCAGCCTCCCATCTTCCATTAGAGGGCCCTAGGATATTTGTAGACATGTGCCCTACTAAGTAATGTGGGTTCTGGAGATCAGAACTCAAGTACTCGGGCATTTATGGCAGGTGCTTTTTACCAACTGAGTCCTTTCCCTAGCCCCAGCTTAGTTATTTCTTAAAATAATAAAGCCTATTTAGAACTGCAAACTAAAGTTCTACCCAAAAGGTGACACTAGTGCTAAAAATTCACAAGGCTTAATTGATTAGAACTTCTCCATTGTAGACAATTGTAATGTTGCAGATCCAGAGCCAAATTATCTGGGATATCTTCAGTCCCCATAAATAGTCCACCACTGTCTAATCAAACATGTCTTTTACTATCAGGAACTTTGGAACACAAATTTTAGCAGACTACTAAGTTCCCCTAATCCCCAAATGAGAAGTGCCAACAGAGAGCTGGGCATACTGGTTACATGCCTATAGTCCCAGCACTAAGGAGGCTGAAGAGAGATGATGCCATAGATTTGAGGTTAATTTCAGAACAAAATAGACTACATAGTGAAATCGATCCTCAAAATTTTAGAAAGTCATCAGATAGCATATAAAAATCCTTATCAGTGTCTTGATGCTTTGCTGGAAGTACCTGTGTTCCTCCCACCTTTGTATTTGGAAGATGCCTCAATTTTGATTTTATTGGAGGCAACCTGAATTCCCAGCTCACTCATATTTGATGTAGAATAAAGTATCTCTTATTCCTTTTGAGGTGGGGGCTGCATTCAGTTTATTAGGTCTGAGAATGTCAAAGGTTAAGTGATGGGCCTAAGTAACACAAATTTTGTATTTTATCAAGGTAATTTCTTATCCTTGATGTTATCTATCAGGTCTGATTGCTCAAAAAGTGAATATTCTCAATATGAAAAAAGATAACAGTTTTGTTTACAACTATATACCATGTTTATATTTGGCTTTAAAATATCTTATTGTTGAACATTTACAAGGAATAGAAAATAAAATAGAGACAGATTCTCGGAATAGAAAATAAAATAGAGACAGACTCTCATGTGAATCTCAAGCTGACTTAAAGTCACTACACAGCTAAGGACTGCTTAGAACTCCTGACCTTCTTGTGCAGTTTGTGCAGTGGTAAGAATAGAACTCAGGGCTTCATGCATCCTAGGCAAGTTCTCTACCAACTGAGTTATATGCTCAGCACTAAAACTGTTTATTATTTTTTTGATTAAATAGATAACTATGGCCTAACTAAATATTTTTAACTTAAAAAATTTCATGTTTAAGTGGTTTCCCTGCATGTATGTCTGTAGAACACTTGTATGCCTAGTGCCCATCAGTTCAGAGGTGTCAGATTCTTGTAAACTAAAATCAGCAGTTGATTATTAATTGCCAGGTGGGTGCTAGGATTTGAACCTGGATTCTCCACAAGAACACCTTTAAAATGCTGAGCCATCTCTCCAGGCCCCATCCTTTTGCTGTTGTTTGAAACAAGGTCTCCCTCTGTAGTCATGGCTGGTTTCAAACTCATGATCCTTCTGTTTCAGTCTCCTAAATGATGGGATTGTGGATATGAACCACCAAATCTGGCTCCACCAATTGACATTTTTTATTTTTAATTTATTTATGTAGAGACAGAGTCTTATAGTTCCCAGGCTGGTCTTGAATTTACTACACAGTTGAGGATAACCTTGAACTCTGGATCCTCCTGCCTCTCCTTCTCAAGCATTAGAATTACAGATGTGAGCTAGGGAACCTAGCTTTCTTTTGTTTATTTTGGGGAATGGGCGTGGTAGTTTGAATAAGAATGCCCCCCAAATACTCATATATTTTAATTCTTGGTCATCAGGGCCTGAAACTCCAGTGGTCCAGTAATCCTCCTGCTTCTGCCTTCAAATTACCAGGGACCATAAGTGCTTGTGACCATGCCTCACACCATTAACATTTCTGATAGGTCTTACTATCTTCCTACAGGGCTCTTTACATATGTATATTTCTGCATAAATAAGTGAATAAATGATGGCTCTGACATGGTTTTACAATCTCCGAAGTCATTGTACATTGGTGAGTGAGAGGTGGTATGAGGGAGGTTTCCAAATATATTTTCTAAAGATGGCCTAACACTTTTGGAAGGAAAGAAAATACCCTTTTGTAAGGAATAAGCACTGGAAGTTTCATGAAAGATATGTAAAGAATGCACATATACTGGGAGGTGGTGGCACATGCCTTTAATTCCAGCAATCAGGAAGCAGAGGCAGGTGAAGCTCTGTGAGTTCAGGGCCTGCCTAGTCTATAGAGTGAGCTGCAGGACAGCCAGGGCTGTTACAGAGAGAAACAGAAATTCTGTCTACAACCACCTGCCCCCAAAAGAATGTACATATGAATTCAAACAATTAAAATGTGCTCTTAATATACTTGGATTATTATGTAATATTATGCAATATACTTGGATCATACTATATGTGTACTATAGTCAGACAGACCTTGGTTTGGATATAGACTTTACCACTTATTAGCCATATGACCCTTAAAAAACTCTTCTGTCTCCCTACTCTCAAATTTGCTATAAAAAATGGAGACCTATGTCAGGGCTGTTGTACGAATTAAAAATTCACAACTGAAACCCTAGTTAACATAAAAGATTACAACTCTTGCTCATTTGCAGATGTAGAGAGAAGGGTAGCCCAGTGGAAAAGCATTAAAAGTGCATGAAAATCAACAAGTAATACAAAGCTGAGAGAGGTTAGCCCCACACCAAAGCCCTCATAATCTGAAAGACTAAATTTTGTAATATTATATTGATAAAAAAAACATTTTGAGCCACATGACTGCAGTAACTGACAGAATTTTAATAAGGTGACGTAGTCATTTAACACAGCCTTTATTTTTGTTTGAAAACAAAATTCCAGGAAACAAAATACTTAACAACAGTTGGGTAGTCATTAAAATAAAAACCACTTTCGAAGAATCAAAACCAGACACTGCTGAAAGGTAGATCACTTGGCTTACCAAAAAAGAGATGGAAAAAATGTTAATGTTCAAACGGGTTAAAATTAGGTTTAACAGCATTCTATATAACGCTACATCCCCGAATTAAGAGAGGTCACATATATAACTAAAAGTTAAGTATTGAGAATTGGTTGAAATTCTACATACTTCATGGTAAATTATGCATGAAAGTTTAATTGCATAAACTTCCTGAGTGGCTCCCATGCTGCATTAGGTCTACATGCTTAATATTCATATTAAACAAATTATAGCTTTAAGTGATTGAGCATGACAGACCTTCAACTGCACTTTCTGATCAGTCACTATCCACTATATCTGCTGAGGGTTCTGGACTACAAATCTCAACCTTAAATCTTAAATTATAGTGGAAAAAAATACAATGTGAAAAGCCAGAAGGGTGACAAGTGAGCATTTTAGAGCACTGTCCCTTCAGAGCTTACTCCTTCCCTTGCCCTCTTGCCTGACTTTCAGCTTTGTAGCAGAATGCGTTGTTCTGCTTTGGAGAAAACCTTCAGAATTGGAGTTGTTGATCTGTACACTCTTTCAACCATCTCAGTGGGAAAGAACTTTAACCTGGTTGCTACTTTGGGCCAATTTCAATTTAAGCTGTTAAGGTCCCTGATCAATGTTTGAGTTCATCCTTCAGACACACAAAAAGAGATGTTGACAGGGTGGTCTGAGAGTATGGCTCCACCCAAATTGCATACTAATTTTACTTAAAAGAAATGTTTTACTATGTTCGAGTGTTTTCATTTTATAATCTGGATTTGATTTTTTAAATTTTAACCCTAGAATTGTAGTTACCAAAATCAAAAGCCTTTTCTATATATATATGTATATATATATATATATATCTTTCTATTACATCTTCTAAATAAAGGGAGGGAAAATAAGTCCCTGATAAACTACAGATTAAAAAAACCAACCAAATAATTAATTCTAGAAAATGGCTTGCATACCACCCCAGAAGGCTCAGATTTTTCTTAATCAAACAGAACATGAGGTAACTGAATCAAAAATGGATGGCAAATATACCTCAGGAATGTACTTAAAAACAATGACTGAAATATAGTACTTACTATTATGAAAAATGTAGTGTTACATGGTAAACATGTGAAACAAGGAATATCCAGTTACAAACATTTGCTGGGTTTTTTTAAGGGGGAAAGGGAATGTATTATTTTCAATGCTTAGAAAGTACAGCAAAGAGAGTCAACTCCATAAACTACAGAGATTAGATAGGTAATTATCTAATCCCTTAATACCAACTATGATTCAAATGAAATGCATGCTGCCATTTTAAGATAACAAAGTGTCACTATAAATAGCAGGCAATATTTTGAAGATGGGTCACACTGCCTAGGAGGTCAAGTATTTCACCGTGGTAGTTAAAGCAATTTCAACCCGTAGCCCTTTAGAAATGGAGACGAGAAAGTATCACCAGTACATGCAAAGTTACAGGCACTGGGACTATCTCATTTCAGTACATTTGAACCATTTGTTTGAAAATTAACTCCCACCATTAAGTCTTATATTGCCATCAATTTGATTTCTCTCTTTGTTTTCTATCCCCAAATCCCCTTTCTATACACAAGTGTATGGTTGTCATCGCTTAAACCCAGATTGGTGGCAGAATGATGGTTCCTTTCATCTCACATGCATGGTGAGTGCAAGGACAAAAAGGCAAGCCAGACTGAGAATCTAAACAACATAAAGAATCAAGGCAAAAAGTAAGTTTCACAGGCAACATTTACTTGTGCACCTAAAACAGTACTGAAAAACGAGGTAGATAAACAAAAGTAACTGGACTGCAATTAAATTTGGGGTTTTCAGATGATAACATCCCATTATAACCTTAGAAAAACACTCTATACTCAACCCAAAAATCACAGCAGAAGTGTTTTTTTAAACTTTCACAGTTAGTTTTCCTGTCAAACTATTAGAACTTTTATGCTTGATATTAAGCAAGGAAGAGATGAAAAACTGCAGGGCTATTTGTTAAACTACAGCAAATTATTTTAGATTCAAGACTGCTCCAGTTATATGAAGGGTAATCAGCACTAAATATACCAATATTGGTTTCACAGTCTTATGATGTTATATCCAACTTCACAGACACAACAGGAGTGCTTCATGGTGCCATACATGAAGACACAACACTGCTCAGATGTGCACTTGGAGAAGTAAACAGAATGGCTGGACATACTATCTCTCAAGGAAACTTCAAAAGACAGTGGTTAAGTGCAACCTTTATGTTGATTATAAGAAAGAAAATAAAAAAGGATAGGTTTGCATGCTTTCTAGAAATGAACAGAAGGCCTGTTATATGCACTAGGCTCTTTGTTAAAGAAAAAAGGGAACTTCTGAGCATTATTTGATTCATTATTTATGGGAGAGAAAAAGTACTTCAGGCAAGGATGGAAGCAGCACTATTCTACAACTTAACAAAATTATAAAATGATACAAAATCCCCATCTAGAAAACTAACCAATATTTACAATCAAAGTGACTATAATCTTAATCAAATGATAAAGTAATGAGAAAAAGTAAAGAAAACCCCACAGCAAAGTGAATAACATTGTTTTCTTCATTTCTGCACACTCCCTTTTTTTCTGTATGCTTTAACTTCTACACATTACATATACATAATGTATATGTAACATATATGTTAACCCAGATACTGCGGTCAGCATGGAGACAGCAGTACACTATTCCCCATCTTCAAACTTTAGAAGATGACTTTTCTTTCCAGCAAAACCTGAAAAGATTCTAAATAGTACAAGGCACTGCAAACATCTGCAGGCAAACAATAACGGTGAATTATATGTAAAACTGAGATGTTTAACAAAACACAGAACATACTATGGAGAGCAGCCATTAGTAATTGAGATTGTACATGTCATCCATGGTGATTTTTTTCATCCTGGGGTACACTGTTTAAAATGATTGCAACTAGAGAAGATCCAGTCTTAAAACCTGTAGTATTTCACCTTATAGGTTGTTTACCTCAATATAAGTATACAAAACCAATTGATAATGAAACATGGACAGTTTTAAGGAACTATGGGTTTTAGGAGCATTGTTTTTGTACATGTTGAAAACACTGCAATGCAAGCAACTGTACTATAGTAATATCCTAAAAATCACTTCAATTTGCAAAGCAATACCATAGAAGGCATTTAAGAATCCAGGAATATGATCTGGACTCATCCAAAACAGGATCTTTTGGGAAAAGAAATTGTGGCCCTTATCAATAGCAATCCACAGAATATCCCCAGTAATAGTGACAAAAATGTGATGGTGGGTATAATATTTAGGTAAATAATATAAGACAATTTTTAAAATGGGTACTGACTGTTACAAAGTATACTGTATGAAATTAATCTAACTTCCCAGTAAGCCCATGGGGTAAGTTTTTAGAAGAATATGGAGGAAAATCTGTTCACAGAAACAATGAGCACAATTTGGAATGGTTACCAAGAGAATTCCTAAGTAGGAAAACACGTATTAGAAATGACTTTCAAAGCTTCAGTGAATGTTAAAAGTCATTTGAATATGTGTTCTTAGGAGTTGATTTACCATGTAAAAATTCGATTTGAGTTTCACAGACTGAATATTAGGTAACCCTGTGACTAGCCTGTAAGATTACTGAAGTTATCCTTTCTAAAAACCAAAGGCATACATTTTGACACTGCCTCCCTTCCTCCTAAAACTGGATAAAACCCAGTAAAGTGCAACTTGACAGTGAAATCTCTCAAATTTTCAAGAGGCTGACAAACGCATCTAAAATCTAAAATGGTCTAACACTATAGACTAGTAAGAAATTATAACAACCAAAAAACTGTCATCAAAAAAGGTTAAAGGCAATTTAAATAATATCATCCTAGGGTGTACTATTTCACTGCAGGACAGTGTGTATCCTACATTTCTTAGAACCCTGTAAAGCCAGTGTTTTATGTAAAAGTCTCAAAAGCTACAAACCCTAATGTGTCAAGTACATTTCACTTTAGAAGAATGGATTAACAAAAGTGTTAACCTGAATCTCCTTGCTTAGGATTACAAGGATTACCCCCAAATGAGATTCACATCAGCTGCAATACCCAGCAAAAGAATGCAAGCCAAGCCAGTGCCTCTCAGATGCTCAAAACCAATGCAGTGTGCACATGAGAAAAGAGAGCTGCTCTGAGTTATTACTGGAACTCAAAGGCAGCTCTAGTAGCTGTAGGTTCAAGGAACTGTTACAGTTCTGTTTTTTCCTTTCCCTCCGCCTCACTTAAAACAAGCTCTTACTCCTACTGCTGTGATGACGGGAAGAAAATCACATTAAAAATGTTCATGTCTGTACTGCTTGACAAAAGTATACTAAATTTATACATCAAAACATTTCCTGCAGCCAGTTACTGCCTTCTGTGAAAAGTAAACCCAAGACAGTGTGACAAATCCCACAAGACTGGCTAGTGGAGAGTCTTACCTCATCCACATTTGGGAGAAGCAATTTACATAGTTTTTACACACTTTAAAGAAAAGTATCATACAACTGCTGGTAGCAGCATAAAAAAGTGGGGCGAGAGCTTCTCAGCAAGACATGAAAGTGTCCTGGAAATGGTAACACTCAAGCAGAGCTTATTAAAGCATTCTGAACAGTATTTTTTAAAAATCAAGTATCAAAGAGGATAGGATTTGAAGTGAAAAAACATTTCTCTGTGAAGTATTCTATGTGCAAACTGCACACTATTACAGAATGATGAGCTGTATCAAATATCACATTGGAACAACAAAAAACACAGTTGAAAATAGACTCAAACAAGAGAAAATATGGCAGAACTCAAGAAACTTTAGTGTCATGGATGTTCTGAAAGTCTCTCCCCTTACTTCAGCATCGATTTGGATTCATTTAGGACCAGGAGGGAGTGATGCCGGATTCTGCATTGGTGGAGCTGGAAATGCTTGCAGATTCATCCCAGGCTGGAAGAGTCCCCCAGTTTGGGTAGGAACCACTACAGATTGCTGTGTTGTTCCGGAAATTCCTACCCACTGTACTGGATACCCTGTGGCCCCTCCAACATTATACTGACAAACATGGGGCATTCCATATGAGGGTAATGGCCCAGGAAATGAAGGGAGTGGGAGTCCTTGTGGCAAGGAAGTTGGGACAGGTCCACGAATTTGGGAGAGAGGAGAAATCCATGTTGATGTGTAGCCCATAGTAGATGGAGTACTCTAACAAAAACAAACATAAAAACAAAACATCAGTTTATTTGGCTTATTTTTTTATCAGTCTATATTCCTATTCTTTAGGCTCATTACTTTTACTACTACAATGATAGGAGCACCTTTCTGTGAGTTACGCACTGGCAACATTCTTTACCTCAGTTCCTATTTCTAACTGCTTTGCCTTGCAGTATCGGCATTTTCAGATGAAGAAACAAAAACTCAAATTGATAAGTAGCCCAATACTACCAAACAAGTTAACAGTGAGGCAAGGACTTTGACAATGCAAGGACTTTGACAATGTAGCAGATAACTCTAAGGCCCACATAAACGCTCCATTCACACGTTAGTCCCTATTTTACTCATGCTAGTATTATTCTTTTGTTTTTACTTCATTTTTCCAGCCATGAATGTGCTTTTATACTGTAGGCATAGGTGAAAATATCTTACTTACATGATCCTCCAGACACAGAGGAATACAATTAGTGTAACAAGGGGACCTGATGTATAGCAAATGTTCAATAAACATTTCCTTCATGTCCCCTTCTCTCTATCTTGAAATCTGACACTGCTGTTATTTTTATTTTGCTTTATGGGTGTTTTGCTTGTGTGTATACATGTATAACATGTGCATGCAGTACCCATGGAGGCCAGAAGGGAGCATTGGATCACTTGGGACTAGAGTTAGACAGAAGTGAGCAGCCATGTGGGTGATGGAAATCAAAACCATCTTTCAAAAAAGCAGCCAAAGCTGTTAACCACTGAATCACTTTTCTAGCCCTTCTGTTAAATTCTTATACATTTACTTTTATTCTTGTGTGTGTACTTGCATGTAGGCTTATGTGCATATGAAGGCAAGAGGTCCACTTTGGGTGTGGTTCCTCAGGTACTATCCAATTTTTTTTTGAGACAGGCTCTCTTATTGCCTGGGGCTCACTAAGTAAGCACGGCTGGCTGGCTGGCTAGCAATCCCCAAGGTTTCACCTGTCTCTGCCTCCCCAGTGCTGGGGATTAGGCATGTTATCACACACCCAACTTTTTCACATAGGCCCTAACGAATAAATTCAGGTCCTCATATCTGCATGGTAAGTAGTTTACTGGTTAAGCTATCTTCTCAGCCCCCTATTCTTCTAAATTTAAAATGAGTGAAAACAGATAATTGTGTTTTGGTCAGTACGGAAGAGATATATTCCTGTCTGTCTGTCTATTCTTAAATTATGCTGTGATTAAACACATATATTGAGACTGAAGTTCATTAATAACACACATAGGTATAATAATTCCAATATATTTAAGAAATTTCCTTAGCAGCCTCAAATTCTTAGTTCTATCCTGAATTGCCAAGCTAAAACTAAGCTTTCAATTAAACTTTTCTTACATACTTTCAATGAAAGTTAGGATAAAAGGTTTTAGTTCAACCTGAAAATGAATGACAATGAATGTTTAAAGTTCAGCCATCTCTTACCAGTATTCTGTTAAAGTAAAATTAGAATTTAATGCTCCTGATTCAATAGTATGATTACATCTGAATAAACTTATTTCTATTCATCTATGTATTTAATCATACAGAAAACGATCTGAGACCTAACATTTACCTGAAGTTGATGACAACCATTTCTGGGTGGTGGGATTTGAAAATAGTATTTTAAAATTTGTATTTTTTTCATTGGTTAAGTTATGTAATAAGTACTATTGCTTTAAAAATAATGGTATGTTTTTAAGATATTAGAGAGGTCATAAGTCTACTCTTGGATATTTCTAAGATATCTCTGATTCAAATGTCCAAATAAACAGGCAATTTTTCCCTTCCAAAACCCATTATCTGTTCATGTATGCCTTTTTTAGTGATCAGCAGCCACTATCAACCAAGTCATACAGTCATTCAATTACCAACTCTTACCTATTCTCTCTTAAACATTCCTTGGAATCTGTTCACTTCTATTCAACTTAGCTTCTCATCAACTAGACTAGTGTGATTAACTCCTCACTGACCCCAAAACACTGATCTTGATCCCACCAAATTCTGTCTTTTTGCTTCAGTCAGTACTCTTCAAAAAAAAAAAAAAATACCGATAGTTCAAATGTGATCGTATTAAAGACCTGGGGAGTCATAAAAATCTATTTTACTTAAAATAAATACATTATTGTTCATCACTGCCACATTTGAGACCCCATATACTCTCCTTTGATTCACTGTTCACCACTCTGCTCTCTTTACTTCAGCCAAACTGTCTTACTCTGGGTCCCATCATGTTTCTTTCCTCACATCAGGTTTTATTCTGCTTAGGCAGGAACTAAGAACTAGTTAACTCCTACTCTCTAGATCTCAGTCAATTATCATTTTATCAGGGAAGCTTTCCTTAACTATTTAAAATTGCAAGTGGAGGTCAGAAGACAACAGGTGGGAGTCAGTTTGCTCCTACTATGTGGTGACAAGTGCCTTTATCCACTGGGCCATCCGGCTAGCCCTCATTGGCCATGTTTTTAATAGATCAAATTTCCCTTACTGCATGATATCTCCCTATGTACCATTCTTTGTAATTCTTGTAATTACAATTTAATGACTGTATTTACTTTTATTCACGAAACTTGTGTCTAGCAGAGCACTGGGTACACAATAATGGGTTTGCATATATGGTTATGCAAACAAAATGTCTAAGTATGGCTACAGGACAGTACCATGCAAGAATATTAGTTGACCCTCTATTCAAATATATAACCAACCAAATCAAAAATACAGAAATAGTTAACACATATAAGTAACCCCTGTGATAGTATAACTTTATTGGTGCTATCTATCTCAATCTTCCTATCAGTCCTGCAAACATTATCCACATTTGAAATACAAGAACTCTGAGGCAAAAAGACATAAAATTATACAACCAGTAAATAACTAGCTGACACTGGGACCCAAATTTAGCTAAAGATATTTACCATTTTTATTTACACATAATTTTCTGCTTACTCTTCTTGCAAATACCCTCCTTTACTTACTCTTCTTGCAAATACCCTCCTTTATACTCAATAACCCAGTATCCAACTAGCCAACCTTCCTTCATACAGCACTCAAAGTCTCTCATTGGCAGAACAAATCCATTTATGACTTGAAATGCCTCTGAAGGAGCTCAGATTTTACAGTAATAATATTATCTGATCATTAACTGGTACCAGGAATAATGCAAAAACACATACATCTCCCAAGAGTATACACTGTTCACTACTTGAAGAAGCAAGCTTTTTGATAGCTTCAACATTACCAGTAAATGCATTTTAATACACACACACACACACACACACACACACACACACACACACACACACACACACACACATTTCTCAGGTACCAACTAAGAATACTCTTATCTCAGGCTCCTGAGTTTTAGGACAAAAGATGTGTATCCTCATACCCTGCTTAAAGAAGACTGGTCATCTTTCTACCTTTTTTTACTCACAGTGCACGGTAACAAATCCAGGGTATTTTACCTGTGAGGCAGTACTCTACCATTAAGCTACAACCTCAGCTCAATGAAACCATTTTCATGTTCTTAACTATGTTAAATGACTATATCTATTAACAACTATACACACAAGAGTAATATACTCAGAGATACCCTTCAATTACAAGGGCTGAAACTCTAACACTTAGCATCTTAACAGGTTTGCTTACTTTGAAAAAGTATTACTTATTTTTAAAAGCTTGAACACAAAATGTACAAAGTAAAATAAGGTCCAAATTCCACCATCCAGAACATTGTTCAAAGATTTATATATTTATACACATATGCCTAATATAATTTTGACTAAATTATGTTATTCTATAAATTCTGTTAGCTAATCTATCTTCTTTCCACTATGAATACAATGCATATTCTCAAATATCACTTATATATACATCTTACTTTGTATGGCCATGCAAAATAACTGGTGTATTTTCTTTAAACTCAATACACTTCATAATATTTCAGCTTCCACAGCCTTAAAATTATTTTTTATGAACTAAACAAAGATAGTTCAGATACCTTATTGGGTTTAGGAACACTGATGTATAGCATAGGACATCTTTTTCTCAACACTTAACTCTTCTTGTACCTTCATATTAACCCTGTCTAGACGAATTAATTTTGAATATTTTATATTTTCAGAGAAATAATAGTGTAAAACTAGAGCCAGCAAATTTTGGCACACCACTTCTTTTCATAAATCATGTCTGTTTGCTTTTTTAAACACAACAAACTGATTTGTTAAGGAAAAATAAGAATTCCTGTGAATGTGAGGATCTTCAAGGGAGGAACATTCCATAAATCAAGTTGTAATAATACAGAGTCACAACCATTTGATTACATATTTTCTTAGATTACTTTTGCATTACAATCAAGCTGATTCTTGTAACCCCATGGCTTGGAAACCCTAAAATGTTTACTAATCAGTCCCTTTATAATAATTTGGAAACTCCTGGTCTAAAAGATAATTTACTCAAAAGACATGATAAACCTATTAAGGATCATTGTCTCAATATCATATTCCATACCATTTTTGAGCAGCAGCCATAATGTTAGGCCAAATCAATTTTTATGGCTTTTAATTTTAATAAACAGGACAGAGGAGAGTGGCTTACTTCATATGCTTTGTTCCAGTTTTCCGTCTCTAATTTTTGTTGGCTCTGTTTGAGTTGGTTTAAACTTGGCTTACTAGGAAAATGTCCTACTGTTTCCTTTGTCCAATCATCTACCAATTTGTGTAAATCATCTGTGAACATTCCCTTTTTACTGGCTGGAGATTGCTGGCACGAGACTGTATTACTCTCCACACATACGGCATCTACAAGGAAGAAAAACCGGAAAACCATGTAAAGTAATTGCAACTGAGGGGGGAAGGGAGGGAGGGAGGAAGGGAAGGAGGGAGGGAGAGAGGGAGGGTATGTCTAGGGTTCTCAGAAAATCAAACTCAGGCTTGGGGGCAAGTTCCTTCACCTGCTGAGCCATTTCCTAGCCCAAGGTAACTCTTCTTTGAACAACATATATGAGATAAGGGTAACCATAAATTATAGTTGACTTGAAACTGTTGGGGGATTATGTTGTTCCATTGTAAATAATTGTCCCACTTACTGGTTTAATAAAAAGCACCGATTGGCCAAAGAAAGACAGAAAGTGTGGGCAGGGCTACCAGACTAAGAAAACTCTGGGAACAGGAAGAACAGAGCAGAATGCCAGAGAGAAGCCAGAAGAAGCAGAGGATAGCTATGCTGCTCTGAGAAAAGGTACCGAGCCGCATGGCTGAACAGGTTAAGAGTCATGGGTTAGATTAAGGGTACAGAGTTAGCAAATTATATGCCTGGGCCTTGGGCTGATCAGTCTAAAATTAATGTAAGCATCTGTGTGTCTCTCTGAGTCTGTGGGTCTGCGGGCCTAAACCTAGAGTCTAGGCCCGAAAGTCTGGGCTAGAAACCTCATACTACATGAAACTACCAATTTAAAGTTGTTATGCTAGAGTAATCACTAAATAAGTCTTCAATACTCTAAAAAAGTTTCCTAGAACCTGGACACTAAATTAAATGGATATCATACGTATATGTCGTATATGATAAAAAAAGGCTCTCCAAAAATTAGTATAACCTTAATCTTTTTAACAAGCTTTCTTGAGTAGACAATTGGAGCACTGACTCTGGGAATCAGACTTGTCTGGAGTGGGTGTGCTGTGCTGGACTGGCTTACCTTGGGACTTCTCACCCTTTTGGGAGAGGGCATGGGTGGATGGGGAGGGGCAAGGCTGAGAGTTGGCTGGGAGGGACTGGGAGGGTGAGGGAAGGGGGATCAAGGGGATACATTGATGGAGATGACATTTTTTTAATGAAAAAAGAATTAAATTAAATTTTCAAAAGGACTCACATGTACCTTTAGAAGGCAGGAAATTAAAAGGGGGCCACAGGGAAGAAGAAAGACCTAATAGAAGAGGGAAAGAAGAGGGTTATGAGAGAAAATGAGGAGGGGTTGGAGAACAGGGCAAAGGAGAGTTTTGGCTGAACAATGACGATAAGGATGTTTGAAAATGCTATATGGAAACTATTATGTTAGGAACTTCCATACACACTACACAGGTAAAAGTTTACATTAAGTTACCCTTCATAGGACTAATTTTTTTCTTATAAATCATAGGCTGTCAAATAAAAAGGCCCAATGCCAGGTATGGATTTTTCTCCTCTCTCTCTCTCTCTCTCTCTCTCTCTCTCTCTCTCTCTCTCTCTCTCTCTCTCTCTCTCTCTCTCTCTCTCTCACACACACACACACACACACACACACACACACACACACCACAAATGAATCTTTTAAAAACACATGTTTTAACACAAAGGAAGACAGGCAGGAATTAAGAATAACAATAATGTCATTAGATAAGAAAAACAAACAACAAAATAATAAGTAGAAATCCTTCTTTGTTTATAATTAAATTATATAAAATGGTTTAAATAACTCAAAAAAATCAAAGGCTGACAAAGCAGATAAAATACATAGTAAGTAATGTTCAGATTAAAAGTATTAAAAAGGCTGAGAAGACGGCTCATTGGGTGAAGGCACTTTCTGCCAAGCCTGACAACCTGAATTTGATTTCGAGAACCAACTCCAACAACTTGTCTTCTGATATCCAAATGCATGCTGTGGCATATATACAGGCACATACATGTGCATACACAGAGGGACACAAAATAAATGAATTAATTAAAAATAAAAAGAGCATTAGAAGAATGTAAATATATACATGTAAATATTAAACTAGAGAAAGCTGACTGCCTATATTTATATCAGAAACATACAGTAATATCAAAAGACATAATTATCACAAACACATGCAGCAGGGTTCCAAAATACATGAAGCAAAATTTATAGAATTGAAAAGTTTCAACAACAGGTAAAAACTACAATAATCTATTTTAAACAGTTGAAATAAGCCCAAACCATATAAAAGCCATGTTTGGGCACAGCAAAAAACAAAGACATTTGAGTAAGCTAGGAATTTAGCTCATTAACAGAGCACTTGCCTAGAATATGCAAGGCTCCTGTGGTTCAATCTTCACACTACAGAATAAGAAAATTGAATATCATAGAGTACCTTTCCTATAGACCTAGCAACTTTAGAGGCCAAGGTAGAGGGATAATTTGAGTCCAGCCAATGGATGGGGACCATAGGAAGAATTCATTTCTAAGCAGACAAACAATAAAAGTATGTAAACAAGTATTTGGGAACAAAAGGAAATCTAGCTATATATGTGATAATATCAGAACGAAGGTCTTATAACTTCTGACATTGAATCTCCAAATCTTCCTTCAATCCTAGTCTGCTCTTCAATTCTATTTTTACCAGAATCATCGTATAGCTCAATATAGGCTGTCCCCAAACTCAACCAACTTCCTACTTCAATCTCCCTGTGCTGGGCTATAGTTATATATCACTGTACATTACTAGTGTTCAATCATTTCATTTTCCTTTACAGATGAATAAAATTTCATTAATTTTATTATTGATGCTCCACATTTTCTATATCAACTTATCTGCTGATGGACAACATCAAGGCTAGCTCTACTTCTTAACTATTACGAATAGTATAGCAATAAAAACAGATGTGCAAGTATGTGGAATATTGACCTTCATTATGTACCTGGAACTAAAGTAGCCTAACTTGAGGAGTAACCTCTTTATTAGTTAAGTAGAAATGAACTTGTTTCCCAAAGTTAAAGAAATAACAAATATTTCAGGGCTGGAGAGATGGCCTAGTAGTTAAGAACACTTGCTCTTTCAGAGGACCTGGGTTTGCTTCCTAGCACCTACATGGTGGCTCACAAACATCCCTACCTCCAGTTCCAAAAGATGTGGCATTGTCTTGTGACCTGCATGGGCACCAGGGACACCACGTGGTACATATACATACATGTAGGAAAATATTCACATACATAAAATATAAACAATAAATCTTTTTTAAAAAGAAAAATATTTTTCTAATATTCTTTAAAAAAATAATATATAAAGGTGCTGAAAAGATGGCTCAGCAGCTCAGAGCAATTGCTAATGTTACATTAGACCTGAGTTTGGTTCCCAGCACCCATGCCAGGTTGCTCACAACTGCCTGAAACTCCAATGCCCTATTCTGGCACACACACACACACAGACACACAGACACGCAGACACACACACACACACACACACACACACACACAGAGAGAGAGAGAGAGAGAGAGAGAGAGAGAGAGAGAGAGAGAGAGAGAGAGAGAGAGAAATCTTTAAAAGTAATATATAAAGATCTTTTTGCTTCAGATCAACATGGAAGTATTACCTGCACAATCAGCAAATTTCTAAACCACCTCTAAACATAAAGATTAGCAATTCTCACTGAGTGGTGCATTTTAGAAACTATTTAGGTGAAGATACTAGAATTCTGCCTGTTAGTTTTCCAAATGAAAACATAAACTTATTCTCCAAAATCTGTCAATGATACTCATCATTATTTCACTAAAGAATATTTAGTACCAAAAAGGTAAAGAGTATTTTAGATCAATGTGTACATCATTAAATTATTTCAGCCTAATAAAAAGCAACTTGTACTATCACTGGTTTTCTAACTTTGCTGTTCTTTGATCAGATTTTATTTTTCTTGAGACAGGCTCTCATTGTTTAGTCCAAACCAGATTTGAAGTCACCAACTTCTTGCTTCAGTCTCCTGAGTGTTTCAACTACAGGCACGTTACACTATGCCCAGATCTGATAAGGTTTTGAAAACAATTTTTGATTGGTTTACCTTTTACAACAACGAGATTGTCTGAATGTGTCAAGGACTGGGGGCGGCTTCGGAGTTTACTTTTCAAAGATCTTGGCCGACGTGGTGATGAAGGTGACAAAGGAACCTCTGAAGACTGCACTTTGCTGTCTTTAGTTGCTCGAAGGCGTTCATAGAGCTCCTGTAGCTCTTTATTCTGTTGTGTTTGAAGATTGACCACTTCCTGAATGTGTCTGAATAAAAATTATGTAGAAAGGATGTTAATAACTTTAGTGCCATAAAGACAAACTCAGAGATTTTGTTATTGTATAAATAAGGCTTAAGAAAGCATTAAAAGTGGTGGAATGCAGAGTATATATTAGTTTTTGAAATATATATATGTATGTTTTTTGAGACAGGTTCGCTACTGTGTAGCCCTGACTTCCCTGGAACTCACTCTGCAAACCAGGATGGCCTCAAAAGAAACCTACCTGCTTCTGCCTCTGCCTCTGCCTCTCAAGTTCTGTGATCAAAGGTGTGCACCACCACCACCCATCTCAGATTTTTTTTGACAGAAGACCTCACTATGTAATACTGGCTAATATGGAACTCACCAGGTTAGCCTCTTACCTCCCAAGAGCTGAGATTATAGGCATGAGCAACCAAGTGTGATATCAAACACAATTTTAACAATTATCTATAAGCTTTAAGAATACAAACCTTTTAATCATATCCCACAGAAATATCTCTATGTGTAAAAGAATAAGCATCATTGATATAATTAAACATGGAGAAAGTTGAAGTATTGCTCAAGAAAGGATTAAATAAATTTGAATATATTCATACATTGGAATTGATGCAGTGATTTTTAAAAGTAGATTTACACAGATATGAACACTTATAAACATCATTCCTAAGTAAAAAAACTATAGAATAATGTGATTGTTTTTCACTTTATTACTGTAAAGGACAGAAAAAGGATATGCATAGTAAAAGAACCAGCAAGATACATCTCAAACAGTTCACAGAGCTCTGAGAAGTGAGGTATAATTTAAGAACTACAAGGGGTCTTTTGGTTTGTTTTCTTATTATGTTATTTAAATATTATCTTGTATCACACTTCTTGTGAGCTAGGTTCGTACCATGTAACTGTGCTGGCCTGGAACTGACTATATAGACCAGAATAACCTTAAACACACAGAGATTTGCCTGCTTCTGCCTTCAGAGTACTGGGTCTGCAAGTGTGTGCCACCAAGGCTGGCCTTTATTTTTAAAGTTCAACTTTTAAAATATGAACTTCCATATCTATAGATTATTTAAATTAATTTAGGTTTAAAAAAATCTCAGCTTATTATTATTGGCCTATAGTATCTACCAATCCTCTGGCAAAATACTATGGACAAACCATAATGACAAAAGAACACTAAAGCACTGGGGATGTAGACCAAGGTTGGTAAGACAGAAGAGAACAGGCATTCATTTCTTTACCCACTGGGCAGGTTTTGAACACTATTAAAATCTGTTAAAGTAGCTACTATTAGTATTAATAATAAATTAACCTATCTATTCTAAGCATTCCTTCTGATGTTCATTTTTCTATTCGTTTAAAAGCCCAGTTACTGGGGGAAAATCATTTTTAAGTAAAAATAAATAAAAAACGAAATATCTTATTAGATTTTTTTTTCTTTAGTAAGTCCTCTATCTCGTGACTAGTTTTTAGTTTGAAGTATATTTTGTCAGATATTAAAATGGCTACACCAAAATAAAATAGAAGTCCAGTTATTAGGGTGTAGTGATATGTTACATATTTAATAAAGCCAGTCTGGAATATCAGAAATGAGATCTACCCACAGTCAATTCAGGAGGATCAGAGAGTCTTAACTCATACCTTTAATCACAGCACAGGGAAAGACTGGGGGCATGACCTATACCTTTAATCCCAGAAGATCTGAATTTGAGTCCAGCAGTGGTTAATAGAGGGAGTTCCAGGCTCCCAGGCAGGCACTGGTGATGCCAGACCTTTAATCCCATAACTCCAGAGACAGAGATCTGTGTTTCTGTGAGTTTAAGGCTAATTACTACATAGTAGTAGCCCACACCTTTAATCTTAACCTGGATGTGAAACAACTGGGCAAAGAAGATATTTAAGGTAGGTGTAGGAAGACAGATCAAGTAGTAAAAGCCATGACGGGCGAGGCTAAAGAAACTGAAAGACAGCTGGGTGAGATTTGACTGTGGTGTTTCCTCTCTTTGATATTCCAGCCTTTACCCCTGATATCTGGCTCTGAGTTTCCTTTATTACAACCAGAATTCGTGCAACACTAGGGAACTATGCAATTTGACTCCCTAACCAGTAGTGCTTGGACTCTTCCTTGCTTTGAGTACAAAGACTGTCAGCCAGCCAGCTGGACAGTTCTTATGCTAGTACCAGCAGTTTTGAACACTTCACAGATGCTCTAAGAAAACTACACAATCAATTCACCTGATTGCTCTAGTACCTAAAAGTACAGCCTTAACTAGGACTGTTCCAAAGAATCAATACTCAGCTTTTTGCTATCAAAAGTCTTGCAAAACTCTAGAAGAGTCCAAACACATTTTCATCTTCCCCCTGCAAGGCCAGAGGTAGCTGGTAGAGGTGATGAAAGGGACAATGCTGTGAAAATATGCTGTGATTAGTCCAAATATTCCTCTGGCTTTATAAGCAGGTCCTGTGCTGTCTTCTCTGGTGTAACAACACTAGGCCCAATAAACAGCTGCTTCTCCTGGGTGGTCTTGTCTTGCCTAGTTGCAGTAGTGTAGGCTGGGCTGATAAACAGAGAAAACAGCAGAGGCAATGAAAGTTTATCCGTTTGCAGGCCTGACCTTGGAAAGTGGCAAGGCAGCTGGCTACTTGACAGCTGAAGAAGAGAAAGTTTGGTTGTCAGCAGGCTGAGCTTCAAAATCAACAAGATTCAACTGCTCGGCAGGTGAAGAAGAGGTAGCTCAATAGTTTGAGAGAGAGGTCAGGCAGGAACTAAGAGGATGGTAGAAGTTGAAAGGAAAGAGAGCTGTGGCTGAAAGGAATTGAAGGCTATAAAATCCCAGAGAAAAGAAACTGCTGGTCCTGGCCACTGGAAGAATTCCAGAGAGCTGTCAAGACTTAAGCATGGAAGGTTTCAGAAATTCTACCCTGGGAGCTCTAAAACTAGCCATTGCCAGTATCTGAGGAATCTACATACCTAGGGCTGCCTATCCATAGTAATGCTAGCTACTGCCAAGGACTAAAGAATCCCAACTTCCCAGCCTTATATAAAAACTCTAGTCCTTTTAGAGCTAAGGGTCTTGCTACTAGGTCTGCACCAGAGCTGTAACTGTCCTAGAACTTGCTATGTAGAACAGGCTGGTCTCAAATTCAAAGAGATCTATCCACCTGCCTCTCCTTTCCAAGTAGGTTGATTTTTTTTAAATAAGATTTTCTTTTATTTGTGTGTGTGTGTATGACTATATGGCACAAGTGTGTAGGTACCTACAGAGGCCATCAGAACTAGAGTTGGAGTTACAGGTAGTTGTGAACCACTTGATATGGATGTTGGGACCAAAGAACAGAAAGTACTCTTAACCACTGAGGCATCTCTCTAATCCCAAAATAAAAAGACTGCTTTTCAGAATCTATATTTGATGATCAAAATCAAATACTTATAGCCAACACAGGCAGCTATAAAAGCCAACAGTCTTATCAAATTGATTTAAAAGGTTTATTAAATTCCTGTGATCAGGAGGCTAAGGCAGCAGGATGCTTACAAATTTGAAGCCAGCCTGGGCAAGACCTTATTTCAAACAATAATAATATTCCATAAAGAAATAGAATACTAACATCACAAATATTAAAGCACTAAATACTGTACCATAAAAATATCTGTATACATAAACTGCATAGTACTGATTATATAGAAAAATTGAATTATATGCAATGTAATATCAAACATGTATACATGTGTATTTTAGTTAACTTTTAATCTTTTATTATAAGAATTATGTTATTATGTATATATGTTATATGTACTATATATGTATATGTGTTGTGGAGGCCAGAGGAAAATTTTCAGCAATTGGGTCTCTCCTTCCACTGTGGATTCTGGGAATTAAACTGAGCTGCCAGGCTTGCATGGAACTTTTCAAAGTAGACTGTGAATTTTGTAGTGTTTTTGTTGTTGGTGGTATTTTGTTGTTGTTATGATGGCACATACCTGTAATTCCAGCCCTTGGGAGGTGCAAACACTGATCATTTCCAGTTTAACTTAGCAAGTTTAAGGTTAGGCTGGTATATGAAATCAAATATCAAGCAAAACAAATCATATGAAAAAGCACTCTAAATGTTAAAACAGCTGCCATAGTATCATTAGTAAAACTAAATAACAAGCTTGATCTTAAAAGGCTCTTATATTTGCCTAAAGATGAACTGTTCTCTTTGACTATATAAATTAGTTGTCTACTAATAAAAGATAAGAAGAGTTGTAAATTCTTACTCCAAGAGTCCTAAAAAGCAACAACTGAAAAAACATAAAGAAGTCAGTACATCTTGGCATGTGTCTGTAATACCAGCATGAAGGAGGCAGAAGCAGGGGGATTACCACAAATTTACAGTCAACATGGATTAGCTCCATAGTATATTCCAGGCCAGGCACAAGTGCATAGTAAAACCCATCTCAAAAAGCACCCCTCCACAAAAAAATAAGAGCTGGAGAGATGGCTGACAGTCAAGAGTAGTGGATATTCTTTCAGAGGACCTGGGTTCAATTCACAGCACCCACACAGAAGCTCACAGCTATATGTTAACTGCAGTACTAGGGAGATATCCAACAACTTCTTTTGGCCTCCATGGGCACTGCACACACAGGATGCACAGACGCACATGCAGATAAAACACATAAAACAATTTTAAGAACTAAAATAAAATTATTTTATACACAATTTTAACATTCCATAAATAATTTACATTAGCATTTATTATAGTTTTTATCACAGAAGTTTTAATTGTTAAGATACCAACAATCCTGTTAGCTACAGAACAAATATTAAGTTCTATAGACCTGTAAACAAATTTGTTATAGAGAAGAGAGCATCCTTACTTTTCTCGTAATCTTTGAAGCTCCACTTTCAAGTCCTCGTCTTCAATTTCTGATTCATCATCACTGCTCATTGGGGAAGATGGAGAATAGAAGAGTGAACTCTGTGTTTGAACATATGCTTGCTCGTCACGGAGTGGTAAATATTGATCACTCTTTGAACCAGTTTTTGTCACTGACTTTCCATTGCCAGCAAGAGTCCCTGAAAATTCATTATTACACGGCTGTTTCCCAGGAATTTCCTCTTTTTCTTTATCTAACAGTTCAGACCTAGAATGCACACTAATTTCTGTGGTTGAAGTTTCTTCCAAGTTCTTTTCTGTAGTCACTGAAGACACACTGGTTTCACAAGCTGTGCTAAAAGATAAGATGTCACCTTGCTCAGGGTCTCCTCTATCTTCTTTAAAAGTTTCATAAAGAGTTCGTAACTTTCGAGAAGAAGCTGAAGCTTTAGGAGTTCGCAGGGCAGGTTCTACTTCGATCAACTGAGACACTGTAGTTTCAGCAAAGGCTAGTGCTTGTTCACTAGACTGGACTGTTGTTTGCTTAAATGGAGGTCTGTGTTCTTTTCCAGAAGACATAATTTTCACTGACTGCTGCTGAGGAACTGTAATGACCTGAGACATAAAAAACGGGAAACTTTTCTACTTCTAACCAATCAACGGGGAAAACCTCACGAAGAAATTGACTGTCAAAACACAGCACAGACAAGTAGAAGGGCTGATCTGACATATATAATTCTTAGAAATACCCAAACTTATACTGCCCAAGTCAGTCTTTCACTTGGGGCCCTTGGATACATTAGCTTCAAGTTAATCTAATAAAATTCCACTACGAAATTTGCTGAGATTCTAAAGGACATGAGATTAAAGTAAGGCAAGAGAGACAGCTCAGCAATTAAAAATATTTGCTGCTCTTGCAGAAGACTTGAGTTTGATTTCCATCACCCACATGGTAGCTTAAAACTGCCTGGAACTTCAGCTCTCAGGGATCTGATACCTTCTGGCCTCTGTGGGTACCTCACATGGCATTCGCCCACACAGACACATACATATGAATAAAAATAACAAATCTAAACAAAAAATTTAATTGATAGAAATGATGACCCCAAAATGATTATATCTGTGTCCTTTTGCAACTGGACATTCTTATAGTCTTTAGATTGACCTTTAATGACAACTTTATAAGGTGAAAATATATGACCATGATAAAAAACTAGATATCAAATGATTAACAGCTAAAGTAAGGATGATCTACAGAACAATTGCAAATGAGGTCAATTTTTTATAGTGTTGGGGATAGAACCCTGGGTCTCACAGATAACGGGCAAACTCTACTATGAAGCTCTATTTCTAGCTCCACTGTTTCCTTTCATAAGGCACCCAATGATAAAGTTAACCAAAGACACAAACCTGGAACCGGCCCCGCTGAAATGATCCACTCATCGTTTTACATCTACTCAAAGCCCTAGTATCAGCTGAGAACTCTTTAGTCAGCGGAATGGGATCAGGAACAACTGCTGATCTTTTATCTTCTGTTTCCACTGGAAGGTTTGTTAAATTATAAGCAAAAAAGAGAAAAATCATTTTTAAGACTAATTTGTTTACATTACCAAAAATGAAGAAAAGCAGAAAGTTTAACCCTTGCTAGATAACTAAAAAGTGTTAATGCATAAGCAACATTGTTTAAGTCCCTAACTCTAAATCAGACAAGTGTCCCGATATTTAGTATCTATATGAAATGAATAACTGAAAAAGGAAAAAGAAAAAAAAAGGAAAAAATAAAATGGCAACAACATTAATGGGATATTTAATATACATGAGCTATATGGAAAACATGGCAGGATTCAAATATGAACAACAAAAAAAAAGTAGATGAAAAATGATGTTACCTAGTCTATGTCCCTGACTGTAAGCACACTACCTTGACAGACTTTTGATCTCTTGAAAAAGCTGGTTGACTGCCGTAGCCTGTATGCCCAGCTTTTTAATTTTCGAGTCCAGGATTTCCTGCTAATAGGATTTTTGAGACTAGGACAAGTAAAGCTTAGGCCAAAATATCCACCTCCTGTCTGCAGATGAATGCTTCCATCGCTTGACACAGCAGCAGGATAGGCCTCTGGATCCCCTGGAAGTGAAGCATCTGGGGACATCTCCTGATGGAGACAAAACCAAAGGAAAACAAAGGGGTAATAAGTTAGGTAACGTAAATACGTGGATTAATAACTAATCAAAAACAAAAACTATGCACCGTTTCAACAGTACCATATCAGACTGAAACTAAGCCTTAATATTTCTTTGGAAATATATCTACAGATGAAATAAAAGAGAAAAATAATTTTTCAGGCCAAAATATTTGTTATCATTACAACAAACTTGAAAACTAAAATGTAAAATGTTATTTCTTATATATATGCCAAATGACTAAAAATACTAGTTTTTTGGTTCATTAGACACAAGGTATCATGTAACTCAGGCTGTCTTTGAACTCCAACTCCTTCCAATTTTACCTCCCAAGAGATTTCAGGTGTGCAGCATCATTCCTCGTTATAAATGCTATTAAATGAAATGTTAGTTTATTCTCCTATTATTTAAGAGATAAAGATGCTTGATATATGATACAATAGAAAAACGATATTTGAAGCTGTTTCTTAGTTTATATAATCACCTAGAAATTTACAAAGAAATGAAGAATTACTGTGAATTCATGTTCTAAGAACGTTTAATATCAGACCATGTTTGCTATAAAACCATCATCTTCTTCCCCTCTTACCCTCCCCAAACACCCATGATTATTTGCTGTGTCTAAATGAGTGCTTTAAAAATAAATGACCTGTGATATTAATAATAAAAAAACTTAGTGCATACAACCACAAACACTTTGAGGTATAAAAATGATCATTAATGCCCAGCAGGGGTGATGCACACCTTTAATCCCAGCACTTGGGAGGCAGAGTCAGGCAGATTTCTTTGAGTTCTAGAACAACCTGGTCTATAGAGTTCCAGTATAGCCAGGGCTGACACAGAAAAGCCCTGTCTTGCTTGTAAAATTGAAAAGTTAAAAAAAAAGAATGGTCATTAATAATAAAAGATTAAAAGTGAATATAAAAAGCATATAGGATAGAAAGTAGCATTCATCTAAAGGAAAACAGCCTTCCTACATGACAATAAACATTATTAATACTGAAAACATATCAGGAGCTATCAAAAGGGGAAATTTTGAACTAGAGATGTTTGGTTGATAGAGGGCTTGCCTAGCAAGCACAAAGTCCTAGGTTTGACTGCTAGAACTACATAAAGAATTCATGTGAACACACCATAATCAAAGCACTCAGAAGGTGGAGGCAAGCGTATTAGGTGGAGGAAGGTCATCCTTGATTATGTAAGTAAGTTTGAGGCCATCCCAAGTTTGGGATGCATAAAAGGTTATGTCAAAAAAAGGTGAAATTCTGAGCTATCAATAAGCAAGTTTCTGAAGTCTCATTTTGGGTTAGCAATACTATTTAATTTAGAACAGAAAACAATTTGTAAAGGCATTACATTTCAGAAAGAGCTACACAGATCCCATTGAAATTATAAATAAGACATATATGTAGGGAATAGAGCAGGATGGCATGTTTCCTATAAATTTTAGTTTCCCTGATCAAGTGAAATATTTAGACACAACAACAAAAATACAGACATGGACATAATAATTTATGACTGAAGGAAAAGGCAGACTATACTATTTATGTATGAACTGTCTCAAAAGACTATACACTAAGGTGGTGATATGAGCAGCAACAGAGAAACCTGGCCCACTGAAAAGATGCTTACAAAATTTCATCAAATCTTTTTCCTGTTTTTTCACTGTATTTATATATTTTTAAACATCTTTCTACTTAACTGGCCTTCTTTTGATTCCCTGAACAAATTTCTACTTGCAAATGTCACGACTATATATATGTCTTTCCCTGATCACTCAAAATGGGTAATATTCTAATTTATCATAGCCTTTCAGCTATGTTATTGACAAACTGCTAAATATTAGAATGTGAATTTCATAAAAAGAGGTTCGGTAAAATTCTAATTTATCATAGCCCTTCAACTGTGTTATTGACAAACTTAAATATTAGAATGTGAACCTCATAAAAAGAAGTTTGACTTACTGATCAATAGACAATTTTTGAATGGAAGGGTATACTAGTTGAGGTACCAAAGAAAGAATAGCCATTCCACATCCCTTCTCTCCACACCAAGCAAAAAATGTCAGAACACCTGCTTCCAAAGAGTACAAAGAAATAGATTTTGGCCAAGAGAAAAGTCAGTGAGGAGAAAAGACAATTTCTAACATCACAGCTGCCTTTATAGACTAGCTGAGACAGCTACCCTTTAAGGAAGCATTGAAAATAAGTTAAAATGTACAGAACAAAATAGTATATTTGATGTTTTTCTCACAACAATTAAAAGAAACCAACAGTAATTATATAATAGCACTTATGGACAGATAGACAGACAAAGCTATGAAAGAAATTGCATAAGAATTAACAAAACTTAAAGAAAACTAATGCTGAAAGGAAATACTTAAGTCAATGATGCAGAGAGGGCTCAGTGGTTAAGGGTAGCTTGGTATAGTTCCCAGCACCTACCTGGTGCTTCACAGCTATCTGTACCTCTAGTTTTAGGGGATCAGACACCTCTGATAACCTGTGTGAACTCCTGCGCACACATGGTGCATACACATGCATACGGCATACATATAGGCATAAAATTAAATACAAATATTTAAAAAAACAAAAAATGAATTATAGTTATTAGAAATTCAAAAATGTAATCCTTGATGCAAAAATGACTAAATACGACAATATGACAATATAATATCTTAAAATAGAGAAAGTATTTCATTACAAAAAGTAAAGGGAAAAAGACATGAAAAGTAAAAATATGAGAAAAATAGGAAATGAACAAATAAAACTGTCTTCATTCACAGATAACAAAATTCTATACATTGAAAACTCAAAGTTGGCATTATGGCACATGCTTTTAATCCCAGCACTGAGGAGACATAGGCAAATGAATCTCTGAGATCAAGGCCAGCCTGATCTATATAATGAGACACTGTCTCAAAGAAAAAAAGAGAAAATTGAGGGTTAGTGAGGTGGTTCAGTGGGCAAAGCACTTGCTATAAAATATATAAAAGCATGCAGAACTGAGTTCAGATTCTCTGAGCAAAGTGTCTAGCTACACTAGTCAATCAGTGATCCTGCCACAATACAATATGGTAAAGTGTGATTAAGGACACCTACTGTCAAACTCTAGCCTCCATGTGTACACATACATCCAGAAAAAGAAAAAGAAAACACAAAAGAATCTACCAAAAGCTATTAGAGCCAATAAATAAACTCAGCAAAGTTCAAAGACACAATCATGAAAGTTTGTTGTAGCAAGAAGAGTGGCTCACATCTATAATTCCAGCACTATACAGGTTGAGATAGGAAGATTGCCATGAGTTTGAAGTCCGGTTAATCTGGACTACAGAGTGGATGCCTTGTTTCAAAAAACAAAGTCAGTTGCATTATTATATGCTAAATAATAAGGAATCCAAAGAGGAATTTGTTATGGTTTGAAAGCCCTCATCAAAATCATGTTAAAATTTAATACCCATTGTGCAACTTTGAGAGACAGAAACAAAGAAAACCTTTAAGAGGTAACAGAGTTATAAGGAGTCCATTCTATTGAATGGCAAGATAGTGACTTCCATGCTAGCTTCAAGTCTTACAAACAAAAATTACTAAATCAAGAGAGGAACAAATATATATATTATTTACAAGTTATTAATGATAATGACCAAAGAAACTAAAATAAGAAATTTGTTTGGGAAGTGTTAAGTTATTCAGATTTACTATTCTTCTGAGATGTTTGTGTGCTTACATGTTAATTATATCATAGTTTAGAAAAATTTTTAAAATGCAAAACAGCATATGTACATTAAGGAATAGGTAGCTGAATATTACATGTATCTATGCCTATAAAAGGCATAATACATATGAAGAATTATATTGGTGCAAATATACATACATTAACTAAAATCATATCTAAAGATGCTAACAGCTAAGTTTACAGATTTGAGGTGTGATAGATTGTTTTATATATACTTTTTTGGGGGATTAGATAGATTTTATTTTGCACACAAACATATATTTGCATGGCAATGATGACAAAATTTACATTTAGAAAGATATTAACGACATTGGTAAAATAAAAAATTTTAGTTTGCTAACCAATGTGTTTACAGCACAATATTATTTTGGAGAATTATGTGATATGCATGTAAATAGATCTATGCAAGCATAAAAGTGAAGAGGGACACACAGCATAATTCCTGGTGGTTACCTCTGTGACTGAACAGGTAGAGAAGGGAAATTGGGCTAGGGGTATGGCTCAGTGGTATAGCACTTGCATGGTATGTATTTGATCCCTGAATTTAATAATTAATACTAAAGAATAAAAAAGACATGAAAAAAAATTAAAAGAAGGATATTAAAGTTCCTACACTATATAGGTAAGAAATCTCAATACAAATCTAAAATCCAAAATTTGAAACTTTCTGAGTACCAACATGATCTTGCTAGTAGTGGAAAAAAATTCATATCAGAACAGCCTTGTTTAAACAGTTGCAATTAAAATGAAAGTGCATTAATAATACTATATAATATTGTCTAAATTCTGTGCATAAATATATAAAAACATAAATGCATTCTGTATTTAGATTTGGGTACCAGCCCCAAGATATCACATTTCGTATTTACAAGAATTCATAATTCAGAAACTCTAAAAACTGGGAAACTTGTAATCTTTCAATCGCAATCCTTCTGAAGAAAACTTTTTTTCTTCCTGTTCCTTCTCCTCTTTTTAAAAATGTATTTTTATTTTGCTAATTGAATTTATTCTTTGGTACTTTTATATGTTAGTAATGAATTGTGATTACTCCACTTCACTTTCTTATTTCCCTCCAATCCATATCAACTCCCCACCTCCCAACAAGTTCCTTTCTCACATTCATGTCTTTGCAATTATTTTGTGATCCACTGACTTTAACCAGGATCATTTGTGTGATTATATGTTTGGAACTTTTCTTTGGAGCCTGGTGGGTTCACCATTGATTACAAAACTGAAAACAATGACCGTCTCTTTCATAGAATTTATCAGTAACCAATGGTTCAGCAGGGAATGGCTAGGACCTATGAAGCCCTCTTGCATTTTATTTGCTGTTTTGCAACAAGGTGTCCTGTAGTCCAGGCTTGCCTCAAACTCAGTCTGTAGTTGAAAATGATTTTGAACTTTTAATCCTACCACCTCTACCTTCTTAATGCTAAGATTAAGATACAGGTTTACCATGCTTACTTAATTAAATGCTGTACTGTTTAAGGTACTGACTTAGGCAAGCACTCTATCACTAAACTATATTTTTGCTCCTTTTAGAGGTTAAGAAAAAAGTCATAGGATTATGGATCATTTTTGCTTCTTAAAAAACAAGTTAAACTCATGAAAACATTCAATTAATACTATAAAATTGTTATAAAGAAATGGACAGCAGTTTTGTAAATTTTTCTTGTTTTGTTTTTGCAATTTCCTCTTAAGTTGAAATCAAAACATATGTTACTCTTATCCACAAATAATCTATATTTATACACAGTGTTTGCAAATTTCAAGCTAACTCAGCAGAAGGTTCTCTTCTCATACACTCAAGACTCATTTGCCATTTCTAAGAAGTTCTAAGTAGCTGTAGTCTTAAATGTTACTTTGGAAACTTTTAGGACAGAGGGCATTTTAAAAAAATTCATAAGCAAAGAATAAGAATTAGAGAGATACTTACATGTAAACACAACTCGCTGGGTACAGAAGTTATCACATTCAAGTCTCTTTTGAACACTGATATATTAGCAGGCTGACTTGAAGCCACATTGGACAGAATCTTAGAGCCTGTCTGTTGGAAATTCGGGGATTGTACAGGGCTATCTTGAATCCCACAGTGACTGACAGCTATGACTTCTGGCATTGGATAGGATAGTATATCTTCAGCAGAGGAAGAAAATGGAGAGTCTAAGCTTTGAGTATCCTTCTGACTCTCAGGATAGAGGCTAGAAATACTGTGCTCCTGATAGAGCAGGTTTCTTAATTTTTCATCCAGCGTTTTAATTCGGTTGTCAGCAAACTCCATTTTTGGAGGTCGTTCCCCATCTGATTCTAGGACATTTGCAGGTAGAAGCACAGCTGATTCAAAGCCAGGAGTCTGAGTGGCAATAACTGCCTTAGGAGAACTCATTTCAGTGTTCACTGTGTTTTCTCCTTCGTGGGAAATGAACTCTGTATCTATAGTTGGTTGCTGTACTGATAAGGATTGAGGCTTTTGATCAGAAGATACAGATACTGAAGCTAGAACAGCATTATCAGCAATCTGAACCGATTCACCAGGATGAGCCATAAGCACATCAGCCAGAACAGCAGCTTGCTGACATGGATGTGTAGGTATGAACACGCTTGCTTGGCTGTTGAGTGCCTCACATTCAACTGGAACTGGACACACCAAAGTAGCAGAACAATTGGAATTATCAGCAGCTGGAGCCATTATCTGTCTGTCATCTTCCACTTGATAGAGTATAGTTGGCTGCTTAGTTTCTACACTAGTACACTCAGAAATCTTACCATCAACCATATCCTTGTTTTCTGATTTGGAGATGAAAAGTACATGCTGGCCTGGATTATTTTCCATAGTGAATAGTGTGTCTTGTGATATTTCCTGATTATTTGTGTTTCTTGAACCTGTTATAATAACAAAAGTATAGTTAAGTTATGATAAATACAAAGTACAAACATAAAACTCAAAAGGGACATGAAAAGCAAGGGAAAAATGTACCTATTTAAGAGTACACTTATTCACAGAATTCAACCATCAAGAAATGACTTGTTTTTTCAGAAATATGGAATAAAATGGTCAGTTATGGTATAATATTAACATCATCTAAAATGCTCATGAAAACTGTCATAAGCATACAATGTTCATGAAAATAAATTAATGATACAGTCTGTAATTTGTACCCATATCATCTAAGTCCATAGAAAGCTGGAAGACAATAAAGCTTACTAGGAAATGGATGTAACCCAGGAACCATAGCCACAGAAGGCTGAAGGGAAGGAGGAGACTGTGCGTCACGATTTTTTATTGTTTGGTTGATACAAAACCGCCACCGTCCAACTGGAGATGACTGAGGAGCAGATTCATCTGTAGAAAGAATTATCAACAAATTATACTAAGCAACTGTTAATGTGTTCATATTAAATAAAGAAATCAAGTTAAAAATTAGTTTGTGCTGCATTTCCACTTACAATAGTACAAGGATAACTATAAACCATAAAAGTAACATCCGAACATTGACAAATAGTCTACAGAACTAAATATAAGGTATGTATTAATAGTAACCAGAAGCAAAACACTTTATTTAAATAACTGGGTCATACTTTTTCTATTCAAATCTACAGCTGTTATTCTGCAACCTGATTATGGTTGTACCTGAGTAGTATGGTGGTATATATCGATACACATTAAAATTTACACAACTATACACCAGAAAAAAAGAGAAGTAAGTATTGCTTACTGCAATATTAAAGTAAAGCAAGACAAATCCCTAAATCTGTAACTTTCTCAAGTAATCATCTTTGGAGCTTTACCTTATGTTGTCAGTCAGAAACTTGCTCAAATTTCTGCTTACCAACAAAGTAAGATACAGATATACTCTGGATCCTAATACAGTTGAACTATCAGGACAGTGGTGTCTACTTTCATTATTCCCACACCATCCTTTGCTTCTTCATGTTCTAATTTCTTGAGAGGTCTTCATGATGCTATGGCTCTTCTCACCCTCCCAGACACTCTTAATATACCCATGACCATGGCTAAGCAGAATGGAAAGATAAAGTTGTCAGAAAACAGAAGCTAGCAGCTCTGGTCATTGATAACTTTGTAAAGGAAACATCAGATAAACTTCCAGAAACTAAAATTTGGGTTCTTCTGTTTTCTAACAACTTTACCTCTCCATTCTTCTTAGCCCTGGGTGACTATGAGTAAATAAGGCAAACTTAGAACCCAGTGATTTTATTTAAAATACTTTTGTCCATCTCATGTCAAAGTAAACAAATTAGCAGGGTGAACAAATTAGCAGTTAAGATTCAATTAGGCTGTTAAAGTCATCAGCACTGTGACTGCCTTTTCGGGTAACATATCATGTAACAACTCAGAAGGAAATTACTCAGATAAAGAATCAATATTTTTTAAAAAGATCTCTGAGCTACAAATTTCTTTCAAGTGTGGAAAACAATTTATCATCAAATTAATTTATTGGTTAATATCTTTATCCAAAGTATATCAAGACTCCAAAATGCCTTGTTTCTAAAGCCAAATGGTAAATTTTATTAAACACACTTACTGCTGGTTTGAGTAGATGCAGAATTTATCAATACTTGTTCAGATGATCCTACCTGAAATAAAAAATAAACAGGTAAATAAAGATGTTCCTGACAAAGTCCCCAAATGACCTTCTTGCTAAAGAAAAGTATCCTTACTTGGTTACTATTGGATTCCAAAGCAACAGAGTCAACACCAATAGATTTTTCTGCTGCTGAGTGGACATGAAGGATCTCCTTGGCTTGACTTACAATAGCTCTCAATTCCTCTACAAACTTTTCTTTCTCATTTTCCAGTACAAAGTTATCTTCAACCTGCCATCAAGTAAAAATTATAATATTTTAATGATGAATTCTACAGGACAACAAACAAAATAAATATGGGCCACAAAATAACAGTTATAAAATGTTTCATAACGCATTCAATTATTCTGAGATCACTGATATTCGTCAGCAAAAGCCACTATGAAATATCTTAGATTTTATAAATTGTCCATAATTTCAACTGAACAATGTGCAGAGAATGAGAGACTTTGGAACACTCATCCCTAAACGGGTGTCTTCATCAACCCCCTCCCATCAAAGCTCAGGAAGCAGAAGAGAAAGCAGAAAGATGAGACCCAGAAAGGATCGATGATACAAAAACAAACAAACAAACAAACAAACAAAAACACAGTGTCTTCCAGACACAAGAGGACTGACATACATATGAACTAACAGAGATGGTGGTACCATTCAGACATCACAGACCCAAAACTGATGGGGGCGGGGGTCACAGCACTGAAAGGGGGAAGTGGACACAAAGCCACTTTACAATCAAGAAACTATTTTCAATTGACATAATTACCAAGGAAAGAGTTTTCTCCAACAGACTCTCACTGGGTATATACATCACACTTAAGGGTAGGCCCCATAACCCAGCAGTAGATAGCCAACACAAAATTAACACAATGGTGCTTTAAACATTTTTTTTTTTTTTTGGTCTCACATAGCTTTGTTTGGTTATTTTTCTTTTCTTTTGTTTTGGGTTTTTTGAGATGAGTTCTTATTTTATTTTTTTAAAATTATTTTACATACCAACTACAGGTTCTCCTCTCATCCCTCCTGTACCCACCCCACCCCTATCCCTTCCTCCAAAAGGGTAAGGCCTCCCGTGCGAAGTCAGCAAAGCCTGGTACATTCAGTTGAAACAGAACCAAGCCCCTCCCCCAAGCATCAAAGCATCAAGGCTGAGCAAAGCATCCTACCATAGATAATGGGCTCCAATAAGCCAGCTCATGTACCAGGGATAGATCCTGATCCCACTATCAGGGGTCCCTTAATCAGACAAAGCTACACAACTGTCTCCCATATGAAGAAGGCCTAGTCTAGTCCCATGCAGGATCTACAGCTGTAGCTCTAAAGTTACATGCATGAGCTTGGTTCAGTGAGACAGGCTCTTTCAACGTAATCCTGGCTGTCCTAGAATTCACTACAAAAATCAGGTTGACCTCAATCTCACAGAAATAAGCCTGCTTCTGCCCACAAGTGCTGGGATTAAAGACATGAAAGCAAAACACTATCTTAAGTCTAACTATTCAAGGCTATTAAAAACTGTGAGTCTGGGTAAATGACTCAGTTGATAAAGTGCCTGAATTTGACTCTCTAGCATCCATATAAAAAGTCAGGCTTAGTGTGCATCTTTAATTCCAGTGCTGGGGATGCGGTTTGGGGTGATGGAGACGGGAAGATTTCTAAAACTTACTGGGTTGCTAGGCTAGCCATATCAGTGAACTACAGATTCAATGACAGATTATGTCTCAAAAAAAATAAGGTATATTTCTCAGGGTTAAGAGTGCATGCTAAGCAATAAGAACCTGAGTTCAGATCTCAGTGTGTGTGTGTGTGGTGTGTGTGGTGTGTATGTGGTGTGTGTGTGGTTGTGTGGTGTGTGTGTGTGTGGTGTGTGGTGTGTGTGTGTGTATAACAAGTTTGGTGTGGCCTCACATAAGCCTGTAACCCCAGTAATGTGGGGAAACAGAAAGATTTCTGGGGATTGCTGACTGCCAGCCTACTTTAAATGCATAAACATCAGGATTAGAAAGAGATTTCTTCTCAGTAAGTCAGGAAACGATAGAGGAGGACACTTGTGGTTTGCAGATGTAGGTATTGGTGCATGTACCCACCCCAACACACACTTGAACATACATGACATACACAAACACTACACTCACACATTATCATAAAGAAATAAAGTGGAGAGCAGTTGAGAAGGCCACCCAATGTCCTCTGTACTCCATGCACATACCCACACAGACATGTATATACACTGCACATAACAATGCACTCACATATTAAAAAATAACAAAACTAAATGTACTGAAAAACATAACTTGAATACGTTAGTACAAAATGTTAGATACATTAAAATAACCTGGGTGACTTGATTCTAACTTAACCAAGGGACTATACAATGAGATTATCATTTAAAGTTTATAACATATAGCCAGGGATTAAAACACAATGATCTAAAAACAAAAAGAATCCCCCCAAACCTCATATTTTCTCAGATAATTACAATAAAACCAGAGGAAATGCAGCAATTTATTCCAGACAATAAATTTTTCTTTGTAAAAATTAAAAAAAAAAACTACACACATTCTCTCAAGAGATGGATGTAAATGAATAAATGAATGGAGAGAAAACAGAGAGGGAAAGGAGGAAGTGGGGTGAGAAGAAGGAGAAAAAGGAGAATGAGTGCATTAAGGAAAAAATAGTTCTGTCTCACTATACTTACCATATAGTCTGCAATATCCTCAGGTGCATCACCATCAACATCAAATTTGAAAGTGACCATCTTGTTATTGTGTGTTTCTAGCTGACACTCCACCATGTTGTCTCCAGAGATTGATACCTAAGTACACACATTTAATCAGATTAGGAGATGCTATCTTGGCTGGAGATGAAACACAGAGTCCTTGCCTAGCATGCACAAAGCCCTGAGTTCCATCCCCAGCACCAAATAAACCAATCATGGTAGTATACATCTGTAATCTCAGTACTTGAGAAGTGAAGACAAGAGGATTAGAAATCAAGGTTATCCTTGGCTATATAGTAAGTTTGAAGCAATACTAGGCTGTTTTCAGACTCTGTCTAAAAACAATAAAATGAAAATAAAATCACAACATTTTACAGGGAATAACTAGATGAGCTCACATACAACATATTCAGCAACAGTTACAGAACGAACCTAAAGGAAGAACGGGAAAGAGGATGATTAAATTATATTTCTGTACAAGGGACTATGTATTTCAGACATTTAAAATATATTATTCAAATTATTTACTGGTATCAGAAACATGTACATAATATATTTAGCTTTCAAAGAGAAAGGATATAAAATTGTATAAAATATTGGTTTAGATATAGGTTTTAAATTCTGATCTAGCTTCAGGTCTGACTCTAGCATTTAGTAGCTGAATATTTTACACAAATTACTCCTCTGGAATGAGCATCTATATTTGTAAAGATGGGTATACTATTCATCACATAGAACTTTTGGAGGGTTATAATAAAAATTAGTACATAATATTTGGTATACCTACCACAAAATAATTCAATATATTTTTGCTAATGCTAATATTTATGTTAACATTACTTGCACTATTATAATGTTAAAATGTGAAACACTGCACATACACATAGAAAAAAAGATGGAAACTAGAAGGATAGAAGGATTTATGGATATAGGGATTTTATTTTCTTCCTTTTATTTACCCTACAATCTCCAAGTTTAATAACTACAATATAATGTTCTCATCAGAAATTTTGTATGAAGGAGAGGTTGGTTTACAAAAGATTTCACAATATTCTGCATTCCGTCTATAGCACTATTCCTCTACAGAAACTCTAATCCAGCCATACATACACACTGACCTGAAGGACAATAAGCTGAAATTTAGTCCCCTTCTCTGGTCTGGGACAGGACGCTCTTCTCTGTTTGATCCGATCCTGTTTGCCATTTCCACTTGGGTTATCAGGGTTATTGGTGTTTTCTTTTATAGCTGTCACATTTTGATTCAAGCTAGTAATTTCAAAACAGGTAACTTATTCCAATCCTGATCACAAAAATCTAAAGAAAACTTAAGCTTACAAAACTAAGTTTAAGGAAAATCAACCAATGTAATATCTTTATAAAAGTTTTGATCATATAACTCTGTGAATATACTTAATACCATTGAATTGTACATGTTAAATGATTGAATTATATGATATATAAATTGTATTTTCATTAAACATTTATTTATTTTTATTTTATGTGTGTGGGTGGTAAACCTGCATGTATGTCTGTGTCCCATGTGCAGGCAGTGCCCACAGAGGCCAGAAGAAGGTATCTGATCCTCTAGAACTGGAGTTACACATGATTGTGAGCTACCATGCACATGCTGACAATTGAACCCTGGCCCTCTGAAAGAGCAGCCAGTACTCTTAACTGCTGAACTATTTTTAAAGTTCCACAAATTATATTTCAATAAAGTTATGTTTAAAAGTTATAAAAAACAAAATATATATACTTGCCATACACTTTTATCAAAAGAATAAGAATAAAAGAAATACACTGGTAGTCACGGGCTGCTATGAAACCTTTTATTAAGGGATGTTCATTTTTTAATTTAGGAGAACTTTTCATCAATTTTTTTCATGTTTGTTTGGAGATTACTAATATATTCAAGTAAAGCTTCTAAAACAAATACACATTTTTAATCCAAAAAAGGGATAGACCTCAACAAAGTGTAGGAGATAGAAATAATGCAGGGGTAAAACAATCAACAAACATGAATGATATAAAAGTGGCTTAACATGATTAATTTTGACTAGTTATAGCCATCTTATAAGTTCAAATCATAAAAGTATAAAAGACAGTACTAATGCAGCCATGGATCTTGGAAGAGAAACAACAACACTAATTTACTAAACCGGCATAATCGCTAACAGCAATCATAAACATCTGTCCTTATACCCACAGATATGTATAGTCTTGGCTTCTCATCAAGGAAACTTCTCTTTGCAACAGACAGAGCAGAGCTTACTATAGAAAACCACAACTAACTAAAATACAAAGTTGTGAAGCACAATCTCAATTAATATATCTACTGAATACTCCACACCTAAGGCTCAGGAAACATTGTAGAATGGGGGGGGGGAGATTGTTAAGAGCTAGATCAGGAAGTTTGCGGTAAGATTGTGTCTCCTAGTAATGTCAGAAGCTACACACATGAAGTCCACCAATATGACTGCCTATACATGAGCTAAACAAGGACAACAACAATAGACATATCAAAACGGACTTGGGCAGGAGGAGGGATGCCTCAACCCCAGTAAAAGAACTACAGGTAACAAACAAATGCTGAGATTGGGAGAAATAGTCTTCAGGGAAGAGTACATCAACTGGATATTTAATGTCAAATGGTCATCTCTGAAGACATACATGCAAGTAACATTATATAGCCTAAGCAGATTACATTTAGGAATATATATGTATATACACATACATATACACATTTAACAACAAAATTCTAAAAAGAGGCCACATATTTGAAAAAGAGCAAGCAGGGACATATGAGAGGGTTTAGAGGGTGTAAAGGGAAAGTAAAAATGATAAGAATATAACTATATTTTTATCCCCAAAATAAAAGAAAAAATGGGAAAAATATGAAAGGGAAAGCTTTTGTATTTGAATAAAATACATTTTAGTTTTTTTCCTTAATAAACTTGAAGAAAATTACTGATTATAAAAATTTCATGCCAGGCAGTGGTGGTGCATATATTTAATCGTAGTATTCAAGAGACAGGCAGGCGGATGGATCTCTGAGTTCAAGGCAAGCCTGCTCAACAAGAGTTCCAGGACAAGCTCCAAAGCTATACAGAGAAACTCTGTGTTGAAAAACCAAAAAAAAAGAAAGACAGACAAAAAAACTGCAAATAAATTTGAAATTAGTAAGTAGCAATCAAGCACATGTTTTAAATTATGTTTTGGTGAGTCCTTCTAAAAACATCTCATGAACCACCTCTGTAGATATGTACAGAATGAGATAAAAACAAAACTAATGCTCGCAGGGCTAAGCATATAATTTAGAGGCACAGTGTTTGTGTAGCATCTCTTGCACACCTCCCAATAAGCTCTTCTCCTGGAGTTCTTAAAATATGGAGAAATGACAGTAATAAGTAATAATCATTAGATGATAAAAAGATAACAATTTTAGCTCATGAAATAATACCTTCCACATTTAAAAGTTTCCTTAAAATACTAGCTTAAGACTAGAGAGAGAGACGGTTCAGTAGTTAAAAGCACTTACTGCTCTTGCAGACTGGGTCCAATTCCCAGCACCCACATGTGAAACCACAGTTCACAAAGTGTCTTCAATTCTAGTTGCACTGAATTAAATGACTTCTTCTGACCCCTGTGAGCACCAGGCACACACATGGTACAAATACATACATGCAGAACACTCATACCCATAATAAAATAAATCTAAAGAATAGCTTTTGGAACAAGATGACAGAAATTCAACCTTTATTGCCCATTTCCTCCAAGTACAACTTTAAAATTTCTGGAGATAATAAACTAGACAATTATAGGAGGGCAACTAAGACTGAAAAGACAAAACTAGGATTTGCTAACTACCCCCAAAAGACTTGAAAAAAAACAACAGCAGCCTGACATCTCCTGATTAGCTACCCAGTGACAAAAAGCTCATGTATCCCAGTACAGACACACAAGAAACTCTCCTGACTATAGCCTGTTAGCCAAAGATAGGCTCCTTCTTCTCAGTAGAACCGGGAGGAGCCTCATCAATAGAGTATAGACTAAAAGGATGGCCTAGTGGAAAATTCTTCCGTTTGGTCCCATGGTGGTATCCAGTGGTACCAGGTGAACAAAGCAAACCAGAATATTACAAGTACTCAAAAACTAAATTTCCGTTGGAACCACAGCCCATTAAGATTCAGTCAGAACACATGCACCTAAACACAGGTAATGTCTATTAACACAGAAGACTTAATTAGAATCCAAACTATCCTTACAAAATGCCTAAAATATATAAATAAAAATAAAGTTCTACTCATACCCAAAATTAAACAAATGAAAAACAAGAAAACAAACAAAATACCCAGGAAAATCACAACTTGAATCCAGAAAGACAATCAATACACACAGACTTCCAAGATAAATCAGAAATTGGAATTGTCGAACAAGCTATAATCAAAATGCTTCAGTGGGCTAGAGTGGAGCTCAGTGATAGAGTACTTGTCTAGTTATACACAGAGCCCAAGGTTTGGTCCCCAACACAAAGGATAAAGAAAAAAATGGAAAGAGAAGCCAACTAAGGACTCATTGGTAAAGTGCTCACCTACCATGTGCAAGGACCCAGGGCTCCATCCCCAATTTAAAAAAATAAAAACCCAGACAAAACAAAACTTCAACAGGCAGTTGCAACTGCATTTGAAACAAATGACAAAACTAAAGTCAGTGAGAAATAGATTAAAAAAGAACCAAATGAAAATTAAAGGACTAAACATGGAATCACAGAAGTAAAAATTTCAATGAATAGGAAAAATGATAGAATAAACAGGGAAAAGAATCAATAAATTTGAAAAAATAATAGAAATTACCCAATCTGAATAACATATAAAAGACTATTTTTAAAATACCAATAATACAATTACGTGTCTTGTTATAATTTATTTTATGAGACTAGCTGAAATTTTACATTTACTTTGTAGAACAGGATACAATAAACAAAGTAAAATATGGTCAATAATTTTACAATCTATAGGATCACTAAATTTAAGGAATAAAATGCATCCTAATTTTATTAATCTTACACAAATACAAGAATAAAAGATAACTTACTCAAGGGACTTTAAGTATACAGTAACATGCCTTAGCACCCCATTGATCTCAACATACTAAGACGACTATATTTACCTTCGAACAAAGTCAGGATTTTGAAGAGCTGCTTGTTGTTCAGCTCCAACTGGCTGGGATACAGTCTGTAAAGAGTGCAGTAAATAACACTTATTATGACAAGAGCAAAATTCATGCTAACAGAAAATTTGCTTTCTCAAAAACATCATTGTTATGTTTCATTTAACTTTGTAAACCAGGTAGAATGTTTTCGTTATCCAATGTATATATCAACCCTATTACTGACATTATTACATCAAGTATCTCTTACTTAAGGTTTTTTCATTAAAAGTTAACAGTATTTTGGCAGTCATGGAAATACAATCCTTTAATCTCAGCACTCCAGAGGTGGATCTCTCAAATGGAGACCAGCCTGATATATAAGGTGAATTTCAGGCCAGGCAGAGCTATACAGTGAGATCCTGTCTTAAATAATAATAATAATAATAATAATAATAATAATAATAATAATAATGATGATGATAATAATAAAAATAAAAATAAAAAATAAATAAATACCACTTAACACTTTTAGTTCCTGTTTGTGCTATTTATCACAAAGAACAGATGAATCCTGAATTACTGCAATTCCAAAAGAAAATAAATCAACAAATCAAATGTCCTTTAATTAAAGAAGGCAAATACCAATCCCACTGAAAAATAATTCTAAAAATTTATATAATCTATCCTTTATGAATTGTTAATAGCAACGGAAAATATTATAATGTAAATCTAACAAAAATAATTATTCCTTACCCAATCAAACTTCCTATGATGACTCCTCATGTTCTAAAAGATTCAGTTCCTTCAGAGGGTAAATAAATTCCTCAGTGAACTGGTCCGTTACTGGCTCTCTAGTTTCGCATCTCTTCTTTAAGCCACACTAGACTGGAGCTCCTTTCCATGAGTTGAGTTCTTCCATACACTATGACTCCACTTACATTCCTCTAGTTACCCACCCTATTTTCAATCCCTCCTGTCCATTTGTAAAATATTTGGACAAATTTTCTATAGAAAAATATATAGAGAATATACATCTACACTATATACATACATACATACATACATATAATATATGCAAGCCTATTTAACAGTGGCTGTCACAACAAAACAGTACAATTGCCCATATCTTAGTTTCTATTATAAGTTAGGAAGGATGGAGATACTTGGGAGAAATTGCTACTTCCAACACTGTACTTAAAAGAGGAACTTTACTGTAACAAAAGGAAAAGAACTCAAAGAGTGATAGGATCATATCATAAAAATAAATCAAAGGACCACCAATACCTAAATCGTGAACAATTTGGTGTCGAAATAAGTAATAAGAATATAGTCGATTCAACAAATCAGTGCACACTGATAGGAACAAACAAATAAGAAAAAGGCAGTTCTAACTGTAATTAACGAATATAAGAAGGGAAGTGGAAAAAATCATAAGTGGATGATAAAACTAGTAAAAGTTAGATGAAGACCAATGTAATTACATAGTATCAAAAGGTGTCCTTTTGGATTACCTTTTAATTACAAAGGCAAATGTGCTAACTTTACAGTGGCAAGATTACCGAAAGCCCCATCTTAACCACATAACCAAAGTTAATCCTCTGATATTGAGACAAACCAATATGATGTAGAAAGAACAACACAACCGCACTTACATGGTACTCCTGACCAAAAAAAAAATAACTTGTAACTTGAACTAAAGAGGAGGATGATTTGGACAAAATCAAACTACAGGATATTCTACAAAACAATAACTGTTAATCCTTCAGAGATCAAAACAATGGAAGATGAAGGTTTGAGGAACTAGTCTAGATCAAAGGAAACAAAAGTACTAACACAAAGGCAATGTATATTTGTTAATTAAATCATGAATTAAAGTGGGAGAACTTGGCAATAAATACATCATCTCAGTAATAGTTGGAATGTTGAATCATAATAGTTGAAATTGTAATTATATGGATGTGGCATGCATATATAATGAACATGTATATGCATGTTCAACTATGTGAGCACACATGTGGGTTTAAGTGTGGGAATCCACGGTCAATGTGATTGATCTTCCTTATACTGAGTCAGGATCTCAACTAAACCCCAAACTTGCAGATTTGACTAGTTTAGCTAGGCCACATGCCCCAAGGATCTTATCTTACTGCCAAGCACTGGAAATGACAGATGAGCAGGTGAAGATGCCATATTCTCTGCTAGGGAAAACAAGGTATAACTGAACTGGAAGTTTCCTCTGTGCTGGATATCCTTCATAGAGCTGCAAGCTGCTGGGGGAGAATTATCATTAAGTGTTGGTTTGTAGAATATCCTCCAGTTTCAACCTTCATGCCACACTGATGAATAGCCATGAAAGACATGACAACTGGTGCAAGAGTGGTACATCTATTATGCAGTGCAACCAACAGCTGTCTGATTGGATTTGAAGACCAGAGCACAAAAGGAAATCACATTTGGTATTGGAAACCTGGTCAAAAGCCCATGGCTGGGGAAGTCACATGGTGGGGAAGCTACTGCTGTTGTTTTGCTAACTGGACATGATGTACCCACCAAATTGCCGTCTAACTATTTCTGTTTATACCCACAAACCATTGCTGCAGTCAGTTTTGGTCAGACAGGCTTGTTTTTTGCAGTGGGTGGTAGTTACTACAAAGACTCGTAATTGGTGAAAGTGCTGACAATAACTGACTGCTGAAAGCTGAGCCCTAAATAGTACATCTATATCAACCCCTTCAAGGGTCAGGAACACTGTAGAAGAAGGGGCAGAAAAAATGTGAGAAATAAGACCTGAAGTATTACAGAATGCTTTCTTTTAGAAAAACCCAGGCCACTGTACTTTTGTAATCTCAGAAATGAAAAGAAGACAGGAAAGGGACATGACATGAATGGAGGAACAATAAAAATATATTAAACACACCTATGAAAGCCCATTTATGTGTGTGTGTGTGTGCGTGCGCAAGCAAAAAAACTAAAAAGGGATAGGAAGATGGCTCAGTATAAAAGCATGTGCTACCAGGCCTAATGAACTAGGTTCAATCCCTACAAATCATATGGAAGAGGGAAAAAACCAATACCCCATAAGCTGTCCTCTGACTTCCCCAGGTACCCGTTGTGGTGTATAACCCCTCACCCAAATAAATAAATGTAATTGAACTAGAAAAGGAGGTCTGATGAAGAAAGCTATTTAAAAATTTTAAGCCATCTTCCCATAAATAAGTAATAAAGGAGTAAATAGATTAAAAACGCCTGAAGAACCACATAATAGAGGTTAATCTCACGAATACTCAAATAACTGATTCCTTGAATTTCACATTAGTTATATAGCATTCATGCTGAAAACATATGATGTAAATCTAATCCTGGGAAAATTCTAGACAATACAAATTCAGAGACATTCTTAAACACAGACAGATAGAAACACAGGAGGGGGGGAGGGAGGGGAAAGAAAGGGAGAGAGAAAAGGTTTGGGAAGCAGATCACTGGTAGAGAAGTCTGGGTTTAAACCTACTTACCCTCTTCCCTTCCACCCACACACAAATAGAAGAAAAAGGCTAAGGAATTGTTTGATAGTAAATCAAACTTTTTAGAAAGCCTCATAAATTTCTAATAATTGTATGAAAAAATGTTCATTGTCATTGCTTGTCCAGGATATGCAAGTAAAAACTACATTTCTAGATCAAAAAGATGACATAGTTGGTAAACATTCTTGCTGCAAAGCATGGCATCTGAATTCAATGTCTGGGGACCTGCACAGTGGAAGGAGAGAACCAAATTGTCCTCTGACCTCCACACATGCACATGCATGCGCATGCAAGAGCAGACACAACTAAATGTGATCAACAATCAAAATTTAAAACTACATTAACATAACACACCCATGACAGCACCTGGAATTTAAGAGAATGACAGAAAATAGTGTTTAAAAGGATACGGAGAAACAGAAGTCTCACACACCACTGATATGAATGGATTTTTTAATAACTGCTTTAGAAAAATTTTCTAACAATCTAGTGCAGCTAAATATACATTTATCCTATGACCCAGCAATCCCACACCTAGGTATAAATGTAAGAGAAATAGGTACATGTGTTTACCAGAAAATACACAAAAAGAATAACTAACACCAGCATTATACAAATCAATAGTCTACCTTCATATAGATGTAGCTAGGAGTGGTGGTATAGTTCAGTGGTATTATGTACAAGGTAAACAGTTCAATCTCAACACTAAAAAGGTTGTAGGGGATATTAGGGGTCAAATGATAAATAAATCATTCTATTGATTTCAGGATTGAAACAGGAGTAAGATAGGTCAATAAGTGTCATCACAGAACCTACATCCAATAGAGGTGGAGGAAGAGATCCATGGCTGAGCAGTGGGCAGAGCTCCTGGTCCAGCTGAGAGCAGGAGAGGAGAGTCTGTATGAGCAAGGGGATAGGGATTATGAGGAAAATTTCCACAATGATGGATGGCTGGAGCTCTGGGGAGTTCACTGAATCAAGAATAACCACTGGAGATCCATTGGGAAAAGGAGCTAGGCCCTCCAAGGGTAGGCAACTGTCAATTGGCAGGGGCAGTATGTGGAGCCTCGAGGGGTGGGATCAGACTGTGTTCCTGTGTGTGGGCTGGCACCTTGGAGCCCATTCCCTGCAGAGGAGCACCTAACCCAGTCTTGATATTCGGATGAGGAAATCAGACGTGCCTGGAGTGGATGGTCCACGCTGAGCTGACCCAACTTGGGACTTCTTGCCCTTTTGGGGGGTGATGGGGGTGGGGAGGTGGGAGGTTGAAGGCTGACTGGGAGAGATTGAGAGGAGATAAAGGAGGGGGAGCAGGAGGATACATGGATTAAAAAAGACTTTTTTATAAATTGAAAAAAGAAAAAAAACGTAATTTCTCATGTGTTCTTACAAATGAATATATAACTCAGATACGCTAGAATGTAGAGTATCCATTAAAATAATATGTAACTTCGTAGAGACTACATTTACCATCACAGCCAGGGATGTAGCCCAGCACTGAGGAACAGAATGGATAACCACAAAGTTCTCCTAGTACTATACATGATTTAAAATTCTGCTAGGATTTGTATGTGACACATTCCTGAGACTCTCCAGTCAATTCAATATCAGTTATTTCTCCATGAGTGGGTCTAGATTAAGGAACAAGACACATTTCATTTAATTTACACTTGACAATCTATCAAGTTTTCTTGACCCCACTGAATTTCTATAAAGTTCCAGGCCTTAAGACTTGTGTATGCATATTACAACAGTAAGAATGTCGTCACCAAGAAATTACTCACTGGGCCCATTAGCAATTGTTTCTCTAAGCCTAAGAGCTTTGCCAAAAAAGTTCAGTAAGATAAGTGTCTCTATATGACTCAAGTATCACTGATAACATGCAGAAAGAAAAAATGATTAAGTATAAATAAGTACAACCTGCTTTATCTGTATAATGTTATTTATATGTATGTTTTCAAGGATGACCATTTGGTATTGGATAATCAATTGGTATACTTTTCCCTAGAGGAGAGAGCTTTTCTCCTGCTCTCAGCATTCCTTAGTTCCTGTAGTTCTTTGTGTAGGGTTGAAGTCCACACATGCATACACACATACTTTTACATATATGTATGTAGCAACAATTAGTGAAAAGAGGGATCACAAATTTGAAAAGGAACAAGAAGGGGAATATGCGAGGAAGAGCAATCAATGGAAGACATAGAAACTATGACCTTGACAGTTTTATACTTAAGGGAAAACCAGGAAAGTGTGGGTGAAAGTAAGATCCTGTCAGGGCAGACATAACCAGCTTATGATAATTAACAATGGCAAGAAATGTCATTGTCAACCAAAATCAAGAATAGAAAACATCTGAGAATATTCTTGTTAGGCCAGCTACTTCTGATGAACCATGTTTCTAATACATAAACATCCGCAACGATTTTGTTCCTCTGAAAAGAAATTTGAGAAATCTGAAAGGGACCTAATTCACACTTTAATTATTAAATTAAACAACTTCAAATAGAGCACTACGTTAATCATTTATTTAAAATGTTTATACACTACTAGAGATATAGCTTAGTGGTAGGCTGCTTGCCCAGCATGCATATGCACTGGGTTTGATCTTCTAAACAACCTAAAAGGTCTGTGTGTAAGATATTTAAAAAGAAAAAAACAAACTTTTAAATGTAATAAATTAGAGGTCTTTTATTAAAAAAAATCATTCTTCTGAAGTTAGCAAAAATATGTTTCTGTGCCCAATAACATCTACTATTATTTAATCAAATTCGAGACACAGATACTGGAAAATCTAGTGTGTATATATGTACGTGTGTATAAGATAGAAAAATCTTTAGTAAATTGTGGACACTATGTAATTACAGAGATATTTATATTGGACAAAACTTATCAATTAAAATATTTTAACAACTTTAGCTACAGTTCAATAATTCTGGTAAATATCAATGAACTCATTTGTCAAAGAATATTTATAAATGTAAAGGAATACTTTTCATTAAACTCAAAACTTATTCTCCACATTCAAGATAAGTATTCAAGGGTGTAGGGTTGTAACATAGATTTTAATCACAAAAAACAGAGTTTATTAAACAGAATCCGTAATGATGATAAATGCTGCAGGTGCAATGAATGTGCACACTTTTTAACATTAGACACCAAAGAATTCCCAAAGGAGAGAAACCCTACAAATGCAAAGAATGTGGCAGCACCTTTAGCTGTTTCTCCAATCTTAATACCAGAGAAATCATACTGGAGGAAACTCCTACAAATATAAAAATCACGGTAAAGCCTTTAACCAGTATTCAAATCTTGGGAAATATCACAAAATTCACAGGGAAGTGAGACTCTACAGGTGTAAAGATGTGGGAGAGCCTTAAACCACAGTTCAATTATTACTTGACACTAGATGATTCATATATTACAGAAAGCACACGAGTATAAAATATGTGACAAAGCCTTTTAGCATTTTACATATCTTATTCAGTACCAGAGTTCATAATGAAGAGAATCCCTATAAAATACTTTAACTAAAATCCAACCTATTTTTTACTTGAGAGCGTTTTACACTGAATTCAACCTTCATACATAAATGAATATAGGAAGATCATTGTCCCAAATGTACACCTGGGACAAAATATCTATATTAGAGAAATAATTCTTTATAAATATAAAGAGAGTAGTAAAACTTTTATTTAAAAATCCTATAAATATAGAATAGGGCAAAACCTTTAATTATTGCTTCAAATTTACTATACATTGTTTAATCGTTACAATGGAAATAAGCAAATCCTTACAGATTTCATAGATTATACCAGGTATTTACCTTCTGAAATGATATATTTTTATTATATATTCAAAGTTTCTAAATATCTCCACTCTTAAAAACTGGGGAAAGAACCACTCCCAGATCGATAGCTGTATTAAAAAAAAAAAATGAGAGCCCTTTCCTTTCTGAATTAGTAATCTGTATCTTTCCAGAAACCAAGAGTCAATTTCCAAATACTTTATTTATAGCATGCTTTTTTTAATCTAAGAAATTAACATTTTGTAAGAAAAATAGATAGTGTCACCATGTATTCTTAGACTTTATTAACAGAGTTAATTATTTACTGGTCTGACATTAACTTGATAATCCTAATAGAAGCCTCATTCTTCCCTGCTGTTTACCATCAAGGGGACTCCTCAAAAATCTCACTGTAGATTAAAAGAAGTGCAGCCAACTCAACTTTGGAACCCAGGGGCCCAGTAAGTAGCCCTAACACCTTTGCCTCCAGCACAGAAGTTACACTGTCTCCTCTGCTAACTCACTGAGAGTCTTTATTACATGGTCTTGTAATGATATTCTCCCAAACGCACAGGCTGGAAGTACACTGTTAAAAACAGGTCCCTCTCTAGAGGAGCAGCACTTCGTTTACACTCTGGTTCCTTCCATACCTTCCATACCTATATCCAACATCTCTGAAAGTTTTTCACGAGTTTTTACAAGTGGACAAGATGTGGTAGCAGATAAAAAGCCTTTCAGAAAACAGTAATTCACAAAGGTACTTCAAATGCAAGCTGTACTGTCAGAAGCAAAACAAAACCAACAAAAAATTAACACTTTCAAGCTTTTGAAAAGAAACAAACATACACACACCAAAAAAGTGCCACCAAAACCAAAGTAAGCTGAATGCTTTGGAGAAAAATCTGTAAAAGTACTGCAAACAATCATACTGCAAATCGTAGGGCTCTTAATTCACATCATATTTAACCTCCTTGATGAGCTCCACAAAAATAGTCACTCCAAACTTTCTAGTAGTTTCTCCTACATATATGTGCTCACAGCTTCATTTTTTAAAACAGATTTTACTTCCATATGGATGCAACCTATCAGTTTCCATTTTTTCACATTCTTCATCATTTATGTACTATAGATTGTACTCTTTAGAATTTATTGACTATTGGAACTTTGCTTTCATTTTAGAAAGCAGTTTCTAGTACTTTTAAGAGTATTAGGTGATGTGTTCCTTGTTGTACTTTTATAATTTTTAACTACATGAATATAGTGGACTGATGTTATAAAAGAATGATAAACAGTAAATTTTGCTATTGCAAACAGAGTATTAACAGCCTGATATTGTTTAAAGAAGCAATGACATGATTGGTCAGATTTTAGGTTTTAAATGCATCATAAATTAGTAAAATAATATATATTAGCACTTTTTTTATTTAGTACTTGCCCTGCATTTAAACTTAAAATTGCAGGTTAAAGTCCATCAAAGTGTCAAGGAATTTAAAGAAACTAGTCATATCAGAACCACAATCAAGAGTAGATAAAAATGAATATTTACATGCTTAATTGTTTGTGTTCAACTCAATTTCTCTACTCTTACATTGTTCAGGACCTCTTGCCTAGGGAATGGTACTTCCCATGGTGGGCTGAGTCTTCTCACATCAGTTAATCTAGTTAAGGCAATCCTTCATAGATATGCCCATGGTAAAAATAGTTTAGAGTTGAGTCAGGTAAACTATCTAATAAAGCAAAAATGTCTACATCCATTGGAAGACCATAACATAACCCAACAGGCATTGAGCAGTTAAGTTTTTCCATATCCTTATAGCTGTAGCACAGATAAAGTATCAAGGGTATCAGTGTCCTCTTGCTTACATATAGCAACATTTGTCAGTATAGATAATTATTTTCCCTTTTAGGTAACAACAACAGATACCCAATGAGAGCTGAAACATAGCCAGAAGACTAAACAGTAATAGATTAAACTAAAACATACTAGCCAGGTTATGGTAGCTCAAATCTGTAATCCCAAGCACTTGGGAGGTTGAGACAGGAGGATTAGAAGTTACTCTGGACTATATAGTGAATATATAATAGTGAGATGGTGTTTCAAAAAAATAAATTAACTTAATTAAAATAATAGAAAAGAATTAAAAGAAATGAATAAGGCATCTAAATGAGGGAAGGGCACAATTTAAAAAAGAGATCAGAACAGGAATAAAATCTGAGAATAAAGCACAGTTGATGGTAAGAGTGCTTGCCTAGCATGCACAATGCCATAGATTTGACCCCAGCAACACATAAATGGGGCATGGCAGCAAGTGCGGGTATAATTCTAGCACTTGAGAGATAGATCAGGATTTCAACATCATCTTCTGCCAGATAGGTAGTTCAGCCTGTGTTACATGAGATTTATCTTTTAAAATGTATATTGTAGACTGGAGAGGTGGGTTGGTCATTAAAGGCTATGCTTATAATCAAACAGATGAAGGTGTAAATTGCCAGAGGATATAGTTCAGTAAAAGAAAATGTGTCTAGATGCATAAAACAAGTTTGATTCCAGGTACTTAAAAAAATGAATGAATGACTGGATGGATAAATAAACATGTAAATCATCCTGTCAAAGCATTGGAAAGAGATAGGAATGTGAAAAAGGGCTGGAGAGATAGTTTAGAGGTTAAAAGTTCTGGTAAAGGTCTTGACTTCAATCCCAGAAACCACAAGGTGGCTCACAATCATCTATAATGAGATCTGGTGGCCCTCTTCTGGCCTGAAGGGAAAGAATAGAATGGGTAAACTTGTCATGACTACCTTAAGTCATATTTAATAGTTGAGATCTAATTCATAAGGGCATCTATTATAATATATATCATAATGGAATCTATTATAATATATAATATATATGAATATATATTATATATAAAGAGCAATGTTTGAGAGAACTCTATTTAAAAAGTACAAGTAAGGACTAGGGAGAATGGCTCAGTGGGTAAAATGCTTGTAGTGCAAAGCATAAGGAGCTTAGTTAGAATTTGCTAAAACCTATATAAAGCTCAATTCAGTAGAGCATATCTGTAACCTCAGCATTCCTATAGTAAGATAGGAGGAATAGACAGGAGAGTCCCCAGAAACTCATGAGCCAGCTAACCCAAAATGTATGTAGTGTATTGCATATAGGCATGTAATATCAATTAATAAAAAAGAGTCTATGAATTTGAAGGAGGGTGGGAATAAGTAGATGTTGAGAGTTTAAAGGGAGAAAAGGAAAGGATAAATGTTGTGATTAAAATACAATCTTAAAAATAAACAAAAAAAATTACACGTGTACACACATACATTTATAATCAGTATCACAGCAATCAATAAGAAACCCAATTATAAGGCATAATTATACACAAAACAGTATAAATAAAAGAAGTTTTAAAATCCTTTTATAAGTAATCACATGCAGACAAGAAAGGAGAAATATAGAAAAACAATAAAACAAAAATCAAATACTTAAAATTCAAGACTTAAGTACTAATATATCAATAATTAAAATCAAATAGCCTAAACACATAAATTAAGAGAACATGGCAGAATAGATTTAAAGAACATGGACTATAAAACCAACTACATGATCTCTATTTTATTTCATTTTACTTCAAACACTAGACAGATAAGTTGAAAGGATGAGGAAAATGCATCATGCTGATGTTATCAAAAGACAGTGAATATCTACACTTCAAAAGAATAAAATTACTAGTTGTGGGAAAAGACATAGGTAAAAAGAGTGATCTGCCATTTTGTGGATCTACCAAACAAGAAAGCTCCAAAATAGATGAAAAGGCTACTGTGGTATTCTTGTTACTGTCCATCTCAGTGCCCTTGAAATGTTTTCAATAAATCTGCTTTTTTTCCTTTAAAAAAAAAAAAATAACAGCCAGCAGACCGAGGCACATCACTGAGTTTGAAGTCAGCCAAGTCAATAAAGTAAGTGCCAAGACAGCAAGTATTACACAGTGAAACTCTGTCTCAAAAAATTAAATAAAATAAATAAATAACTGGGCTGTAAGAAGAAATACATGAATCTACTTTACTTGAGTATTTCAACATTTTTCTCAGCAACTGATAGACCGTCCAGATAGAAAATGAAAAATGTAGAATAACAGAAATACTATCTCAACAAAGCATTAGTAAATAAAATCCAGAAATTTATTTAAAATTCCATATTATGTTCAAATAAGTTCTCTGCCAAGGATAAAAAGGTTATTTCAATATTTGAAATCAATTGCCAAATATGGTAGCTTATGCCTGTAATCCTAGCACTCAGGTGGCTGAGATACAATGATTGGTACATGTTTGAATAAGGTTTGGGCACCTTAGTGAACTCCAGACCAGTCAGAATTACAGTGTGAGACCCCATTTAAAATAATCATCAGTGGACTAGAGAGGTGGTTCAGTGATAAAGAGTATGTACTGCTCCTTCCAGAAGACCTGAGTTCAATTTCCAGAACCCATACCAGGTAGTTTACACCTACCTACAGTAGTGATGTAAGAAAAACCAGTTGTTACTTTATAAGCAATATACAATCTCAAATGGAAATTAAGAAAATTATTTCAACTAGGTATGTTATGCATAATACTAGCTTTTTGAGATGGAGGGAGAAGAAATTAAGGCCAGCCTGAGAAACCAAGTAAAATCCTAACTCAAAATAAAAGCCAGGCAGTGGTGGCATAGGCTTGTAATCTTAGCTATTCAGGAAGTGGAGACAAGAGGATCACAAATTCAAAACTTGATTCAGTTAAAGAAAGCGTTCAAAACTACCCTGAAAAACTTAGTGAACCAAAGACTCAAAAAAATAAATATGAGGCTGATAAGATGGCTAAGTGAGACATGTATTTGCTAACCAAGTATAAGAAACCGAATTCAAATCCGCAGAACCCACGTAAAACTGGGTGTGGCAAAAGAGTGTGACTGTAATCCCAGTGCCCCTATGGCAATATGGTAGGTATAACCAAAAGAATCTCCAGAAACTCCTGGGCCAGCTAGCATGACTTACAAAGCAGTGAACAATGGAAAAGACCCATCAGATGAGGATCAAAATCTGAGTGGCCTCTGAATTTCACATATATATCATGCCTGCGCATACTCAACAGACTTTAAATTGTATGGGGATGTAGTTCAGTAATAAAGTGCTAGCCTATTGTGTGTGTAGTCCTAGACTGAATCCCTACTATCACAATAAATAAATGAATAGTAAATAATTTTAAAAGGACTGAGATGTGCTACATAAAGAAACTATGTCTTAAAAAAGAAGAGAAGTTACACTTTTTGAATAATTCAGAAAGCAAGCATATGAAACAGCACAACAGTGTGCTACTGCCAAAAATAGTGTGAGTAAATGCTCTTTGGAAAATTGGATATGTACATGAAGAGAATGAAACTGTATTTCACCTCTAAGCATACATAAAAATCAATTCAAAGACCAAAGACATGCATTTAAGAACCAAAATTCAAAACTCCTTAAAAATTTAGGGAGAAATATTTATAATTTTGAATTAGGCAATAGCTTCTTCTGTGTGACATGGAATGCAGAAAGTAATCAACCATAAGTTGAATTATGTCACAAAGGAACTCATCAATAAATACAAAGACATGCAGTCTGGAAAAACATGAGTAATAAAAAACAAAAGTCTAGTATTGAAAACACATAAATACTTCTTATAATTCTTACAATTATATCATAAAATTGAAAAAAATTAAAATTGGGCAAAATATTTCAGTAGGTATTCCTCTGAAGAAGTTAAGATGTAAAAAGACCCTAAAATTATATGAAAAGCACCATTGGTCTTCAAAATATATGGAGAGAGCATTTCACACCTACAAGAAGGCCATAATCAAATGGGTTAAAGAATGTGGAGATGGCAATGTGTTTTCAATAAATCATGCTGAAATAATGGGACATCAAAAAATGAACATTCACCCTCTATTTCATATCATTCATAAAAACTAACTGAACATAAGATACCCAACCCCCCCCCAAAAAAACCTCATAAAACATTACAGAGTATCTTTATAACATAGGTACAAAGGTTTCTTACGTCATACAAAGCAAGAACGATAACAATTAGATTCCTCATATTAAATACTTTGTCTCATAACTGAGCACATTACAAAAATGTGCAAACCACAGATAAGAAAATACATTGTTAAGTATGTATCTGAGAAATAACTGGTAACATGATGAATATATAAAGAACTATAAGTCAATAAAAATACAATAGCAAAGTAAAATGGACAAATGAACTAAACACTTAACGAAGAATTCTAAAATGACAAATACATGAAAAGGTACTCAATATCAGAGACATGAAGGAAATAAAACCACAATGAGGGACTGAATAGATTGTTCAGTTGTTAAAGCACATACTGCTCTTGTTGAAGTTTGGTTAGCAGCATGCACATCAGGCAGCTTATGAACATTTGTAACTCTAGCTCCAGGGGATTTGATGCCTCTGGCCTCTAAGAATACCTGCATACACTTGCACATGCACACACATATACACATAATTAAAAATAAATATTTTTAAACCACAATGAAGCTCACTAACATCTTCTAGAGTCATTAAAACTAAAAATACCAAACCAGACACAGTGGAACATGCTTGTAATCCCAAAACTTGGAAAGTTGAGGCAGGAGAATCACAAATGCAAGGCTGGTCTCTCAGCTATGTAACAAATTCAAGACCCTGCCTAAAAAAATGAATTTTTTAAAGACACCACATGTTGATCAGGGTGAGGAACTCTCAATCCATTGCTGATGGTAGTGTAAAATAGTGCAGGCAATTTGGAATACTATTAACTTTTTTCTCTTTTTCCTTCCCTCCATCCCCTCTCCCTTCCCCTCTCCTCTTCTTCCTTCTTTTCATCTCTCTTCTCTTTCTCACACTCTCTCTTTCTTTCAACAGGGTCTCATTATGAAGCCGTGGCTGGTCTGGAATTTGTTAAGTACACCATGCTGGCCACAAACTCACAATCTGCCTCTTCCTGTCTCCAGAATGCTGTGTTTAAAGGCATGTGCTACCACACTTGGCAGATTTCTATAAAAGTACAATAATAAAATAGAAAAAACCACTTATTCTATGCTCCAATGAAACATATCCCTAGCTGTTATCCATGACAAATAAAAGTATGCTCACAGAGAGGTTTATATAAGAATGTTCACAGCAGTTTTAGTCATACTAGCCCAAAACTTCAGAAAGCATTTAAGGGTTAAAAAATAGTTGATTGACAAACACATTTAATAGATTCATAGCTAGAGTTATTCTACAGTAAAACAGTGTACTACTTTATACAAAAATAGCTCAATCTTAAAAACATGTTTATTAACAGAAGTCTTGCTCAAGTATATATTGTATTATTCCATCTACATGAATGTTTAAAACAGACTAGACTCAACTATAGCTAAAAAAAAAAAAATCAATGGTGGTTGACAATTGTTATGGTGTGTATAGGACCTAACAAAGAAGATACATGAGGGAATTTTCTGAAGTAATAGATGTAGAATTATATTGGTAGGCAATATGTGATCTATAGCACAAATCCAATGAAACATCTATTTTTGCAAGCTAAGTTTTATTGGAACAGAGCCATGTCTGGTTGCTTATAATTTATCTGTGATTGCTTTCATGCATATAACAGCATAACTCAGTAGTTGCAGCAGAGATTATAGACCCTACAAACCCTAAGTCATTGTCTATATTTTTATATAAAGTTTATTAATATGTGAACTATAACCATCCTGACAATGGCTTTGGTTACATATAGGCTTTTAGTTTGCTTAGAATTTGCCAAAACTTTCTGGATTATGATATTTGTCTTTTACTGTATGTAAATTTAAATAAAAATACTGAATTTAGTTAAGGATACTTGTGCTGTGGTATTATGAATAATATATACATATGTGTATGTATGTATCTATACATACAGATACACATACATATATTTTAACTTTGAAATGCATCAGAAAAATAAGATGGCAATACAACAAAGAAGTAATATTTTGTATCAAGTATGCAAGCTACATCCTTCATGTACAACCTAATTATCAAAGTAGGTTTGTAATAGAGCATATATAACAAAAATTAATGATAAGTTTTAAGTAGTAGATATAAAAGATGTTAATATAATATTTTCACCTATTCTTTATCTCTGAAGATTTTCAAATAAACTGCCAGGGAATATTTTAATTATGGAAGGGAATATTCTGATTCAAAATGCTTTATGAGTTCACTTATTTCAAATAACTCATCCTGGAACAGTATTCCTCATATAAATAAACTGTCCTTGCAAAGATACAGCTTTGCCTATTCTTGTTTGGACTCAGTGTGTACACACTGAAATTCATTATTATTTATGTTTTTAATAAACAGGGAATTTTATAAAACACATAGTATCTGAGGTAACAGCTGTTTGTATTAGCACTATGTCATCACTAGAAAATAACTCTTATAGCACAACATACCCTTTCCCAATGGACTGCACAACATTCTATTAAGTCAATAACTAATTCAGACTTTCAGATACCTCTAAAGCAAGGCAGAAGAGAAAAACAACAAGAACAAGAAATCAGCCTAAACCCAGACTCTCCATTCTTTCCTTTAAGCAATGAGATCAATTTCATGTACTAACTTCCTAACATTCCAGCTCTGGCAAAGGAGGATAACTAACCAAAGTGCTGTGCAGTATGACTGTGTTCACAGTCTCGGAATCTAGGCAGTCTGGGTTTAAATGCAGGCAATCTTTCATGGTACAGTGCACAGTGTACAACCTCTCTGATCATTACCTTCATTAGTTGGAAAATAAAAATCTTAAGATTCCTATGACTGATATGAGGGAAATAAATATAATGCTTTTAGAATGGGGGTGGGGATGCTAGAGAGATAGATCAGTGATAGAGCACCCATCTACCATATGTGAGGCCCTGTGTTCATCCCCATTATCACAAAAATGGAAAAAAAAAACCTGACTCATTCAAAGAATGGGCTTGGAATCTAAACAGAATTCTAAAAAGAAGAAATAAAAATGGCTAATAAAAAACTACAAAATGCTTATGGATCCTAGGAATTAGAAAAATGCAAATCAAAACAACTTTGAGATTTCATCTTTTTCCAGTTAGAACTGGCAAAGGTGAAGAAAACAACCAAGAACAAATGTTGGAGAAGATGTGGGGACAAAGGAACACTTCATTCCCCATGAATAGCACTGTAAACTGGTCCAATCATTCCGAAAAATCAATGTGGAGAAACCTAAAAATGCTAAAAACAAATCTACTATATGATCCAGCTATATACTCCTTGGCATATGCTCAAAGTATTCAATGTTATTTCACAAACACATTCCCAACCATGTTCATTGATAGTCTATTGACAATAGCTAGAAAATGGAAACAACCTAAATGTTCTTCACCTAATGAAGGGATAATGATACACTATAGCACACTATTCAGCTGTAAGTAACATGAAGTCATGGGTTTGAAAATAAATAAATGGAAATAGAAAAGAGTAAGGTAACTCAGACCCAGAAAGACAAATATTACATGTACTCTTCTTATCTGAGGTTCTCAGCTGTGAGAATACAACCTGAAGTTAACTGCAGAAATCAGGAAAGTAAAAAAGGTGCTGGGGCAGGTTAGGATAAATAAGAGAAGGGGATAATAGGATACAAGTGATCTGAAGGAGGATGTGGGAAAATGGGGGGGATACTTTAGCAAGAAGGACAAAGATAAATATGTGAAGGAGGAAGTAGGATACCTAATAGGAAGAACGTCTGAGAAAGTCATTAGGATTATAGTACCAACTATTTACCTTAAATATATCTATAATGCCTGTAAGTGTGTGTATACAACACATATATAGTTTCAATGTAATTTTCTCCTTGAACTGATAATGCTCCCTGCAAGAGTGATAAACTATCTAATAAAAACCAACACCTGACATGAGAAACTCTCTTTTGAGTTGGTGGTCAGAGTTGTCTCAAAACATTATAGGCAATTGCTTTTGCCCTTAGTTGCCTCAGAGATGCAAGTCCCTATTGTTGAAAATACTAGCCTCAGACACAGGGCTCAGAGGCCCCTGGGTTAAAACTATTATAAAAGTCTCCTTCTGGAGAACTAGCTTTCATAGTAGAGGTACCATGCAAGCCTCTAACAGAGGGAAACAACCAACAGTTGTACCTGGCTATGATAATACTTGTGAACTAGACAGAATAACAAGCAAGGCATGATATTCTTAGGACTGCAGCAGTGACATGTGCATTTGGTGATAAGCAACAGCTCTCTAATTGGACTTAAGGACTACTCAGCCAGAGGAAAATTATGAAAAGTACTGAAAATTTAGGCAACTACCAACCAAAATGCAGAGTTGTGGAGCCCAGTCACAACTAATACATCTACAACACAGCTGCCATGCATAGACTCAGGAGTCATAGTGGAAGAGGGGCAGAAAAGACTATAACAGCCCGAGATCATGGAGTTTGCTATGAGATTGTGTCTCCCAGGAATGCTAGAAGCTACACTCAAAGTCTCACTAACATGACTGCCTAAACATGAGCTGAACAAGAACAACAACAATAGACATGCCAAAGTAGACAGGAGAAAAGCTCATGAGGCTTGAAAGCTACACGAAGAACTGCAGGCAACTACAGAATGCTGAGAATGGACAAAAGCATCTTCAGTCAAAATGAGCTTTCCTAATACCAATGGTCAGCCCTGAAAACATATATATACATATAACATCATATGGACTAAACAGGCAGCATTTATATATTTAGGAACACACACATACATACTGTGGTGGTTTGAATGAGACTGGCCTCCACAGCTTCATATATAATTGGATAAGAAGCATACATAGGATATGCTATGACACCAGTGATTGTACAATATAGAGTAGATGCTCAAGGCTGGCACTGAATAAAACAGGCTGTGTTGAAAGCCTGTGTAGATTAGCTGTACTAAGAAAGTAATTTTGTTCCTGAGGATGTATCACACAGGACAGCTGCTCAGGAACCTTCAGTGGGAAAAGTGGTGCTTCTGTAGGTGGCTCTAAATAAATGTTTTGAATAGGATAAGATGGTGGTTCCCAGGACCACGCTTTGGCTGCTGCTGACTTGAAAGAGCTTCAGACCCTTGCAGAATACAATCTCGGTGAACATTCTCCTGTGGTGCTTCCATATTAAGTTGTGAAAATCAAGTCTGCTGCTGAATAGTGGCTTGAAAATAAGAATCCTTCAAATGCATCTGGCTTTGTGGCACTGAAGAACCTGGAGTTATACATTCCTGAGGTACCACTGGATAGGGCTCTGATAGTGACTGTACTTTTTGCAACGGCTGATGGGTCCCCAAATGCCTCCCAATGGAATTAGAAGGGAAAACAAGTTTTGCTAGCAGTGTTCTGTGTACTGTTCACACTTTGGGCAGAATGATTTAACAAAGTTTGAAGATGATTAACTGGTAAGAAACAAGAAGTCTGATTGGCAAATGGTAGTTTGACTAATGCCTTATTCCCATTTCTAGGGCCACGCTCAAATTGAAGACCAAATGTTAGATACTGCAAAGTCATCCATGAAGCAGGCAATGTCTGAGAAGTTAACTGTAGAAGGGTTGGTTGCGAAACTTCAATAACTAACAAGTCTAAAGTCATAACTCGGGCTGAAGTTTGTCCATCTGCTCTAAGGACCAGCTGTAGTTCCTGGTGTTAGTGTAAGGAAAATTCAAATTGTAAATTCATATATTTTCCCATTTTAATGGGACTGTTCCAAACAGACTCAAGAAATAATGCTATATGCTAAAATTTTCACCAAGTAATCTAAAATGTACTAGGTACAAGCATCAGGCATTCATTCTACAAAACTCCTAACACCATGAATAAATTCTAGTTGAATAAATGAAAGAGCAAGGACCAGTTCTAGCAATATTTTGCTCATGGCTTCTCATTTACTGCACTTACCAAATAAATTATTCAAACCCTAGTAAAGACAAAGTAACTAAATCTGACATTTTCACACAATCTGGGCACATGCTTCAAGAGAAAATACAAAAGTTTTCAATATAATAAGAAAAAGTAAGTATTCTCTCAAAAGTTCAGAAGAAAGTTGACAAAAAATAAGTACAGGCTAGTCTGACCACTTGTTCATAAAAAGATTCAAATGGTTGCTATGGTGGTTTGAATAATAGCAGCTCTCATTGGCTCAGATATCTGAATGTTTGGTGCCCAGTTGGTAGACTGTATTTTAGGAAGGATTAGGAGTGTGATTTTGTTGAGGAAGGTTTGTCACTAGAAGTGGGCTCTGGGATTTCATAATCCCATACAGGGTTTAGTCTCTCTCTCTGCCTCCTGCCTGCAGATCAGAATATAGAACTCTCGGCTACTGCTCCAGCACCATGCCTGCCTGCTGCCATACTCCCCACATGATGATAATGGAAGAACTCTGGAACTGTAAGCAAGCTCCAATTAAATGCCTTCTCTTATAAATTGACTTGGTCATAATGTCTCTTTATAGCAAATAAAACAGTGAATAAGACAGTTGCTTACCTGTGTTTTATGCAGTAAATAAAATAGATAGGCTATAAAATAGTAACCATACAATATGCATTTGTGCCTATTATTAATATTTCTAATACCTATTTTTATTTATGTGGATGTATCAATGTGCATGTACACATGGAGGCCAAAAGACCCACTTGATAAAATTATAAAGAAGAAAGAGAAAAATCACCTGTTAACTTGTCCTTCCAGAAATAACTGTTTATGTTTGAGACTACAGCCTCTAAATATTTAAATTATATGAACAGGATCTTGCTATGTAGTTCAGACTGGTCTGGAATTTGCTATGCAGCTCAGGCTTGAGCTGAACTTATGATCCTTCCTTCCCAGTCTCCTAAGTGTTGAGATTCCAGGTATGTGCTACCACATTCAACTTGAGTATTAATTTTAAAACTTTTAAAAAGTAAATACATTTTTAAAGACATGCCTACACTTATGCAAGTCAAGCATATGTTGAGCATGTAGGATACACTTAGAAAGAAATAATTGAACTACAATGTGAGCTCTGTTGTGGGCTAATACTCTTGTACACTATAAAGATTTGTTACTTGAACTGGTTTAATAAAACTCTGATTGAACAGTAGCCAGCCAGGCAGGAAGGATAAGCAGGGCAACCAGAGTAAGAGAATTCTAGAAAGAGGAAGGGTGGAGTCAGGAGACAACCAGCCAGCTAGCCACAGAGGAAGCAAGTCAAGAATGCTGTACTGAGAAAAGGTACCAAGCCACATGGCTAAACATAAATAAGAATTATAGGTTAAGTGTTAGAGCTAGTTAGTAATAAGTCTGAGCTACCAGTAGAAGTATTTATAAGTAATATTAAACCTTGAGTCAATTATTCGGCGAAATGGCTGCTGGGTATTTGGAAGTTATTGGTGGGTAGAAACTTCTGCATACAGAGCTCAGCTGAAGATATGTATTATATCACTTATAAATACTACCCAAATACTCAACTGTATCTACAGACCAAGATTATCTCCAGCATATTTTAAGTGTTTCTGTCATTTTTCAAGTACACATCTTCTTTCTCCTACAAGATTATAAGCTCCTTAAAGGTAAGATTAATGTCTTATCTTACTTTATTTTCTAAGAAGGTAGTAGTCACTAAAAATCTATTGATAAAGTGGGCAGTGGTGGCAAACACCTTTAATTCCAGCACTTGGGAGACAAAGGCAGGTGGACCTCCATGAGTTTGAGGCCAGCCTGGTCTATATACTGAGTTCCTAAACAGTCAAGCCTACAGAGAAAAACCTCATCTCAAAAAAGAACAACCAAGTCTTTTAATAAACTTAAACTACCTATGGGCCAATTTCTCAAAAGATACCAATGTTCCACATGCTAACTAGAGAATACCAATGAGCTTAGAGCATTTTATGCCCAGAGATGGAAAGGAGTGTGTTTGAAAATCAAACATTTTCCTAGAGTAAAAAAATAAATCTAACAACAAACCAAGAATTTAGATGAATGTGCTAAAAATTTGAAAAAAATCTATAAAATACTTAATGCTTTAATTAACTGAAACATATCTCTCCATCACCTAACCAATCTGGAAAATTTCAATACAAAGAAAAGACTGGTTTACCAACAAACAAACAAAAAATAAAATAAAACAAAAAAATCCTAATAGAGACAAGAGTCTCTAGTAAACCTTTGGTTGCACTAAGTTTTCTATTCTTCTCTAGATATAGATGTAGTATTTCTAGATTTTACTTGCATAATATTAAGTATATCATCAAGAGAAATTTATTAGGTATGCAGAAGTATAAATAACTTCAAACTTTCAGTGGCCTTTATCTAATCTAGGGTTAACCGATAAAGGAGAATTGTTACCTGTCAGAAAAACATAGACAATAGGAAATATGTTTAAATTAATAGTCTCTAAAATATTTGACTTATGGAGGCTGGAGAGATAGCTCAGCAGTTAAGAGCAATGGATGCTCTTCCAGGGGAGCGGGTTCAATTCTAAGCACCCACATGGCAGCTCACAATTATCTTTAATTCCTATTCCAGATATGACACCTTTTTCTCACCTATAGGTACCAGAAATGCACGTGATACATAGACATACATGCAGACAAAACACTCATACAAATAAAACTAAATTTTTACATCCTAAATTAAAAATACTTTTAAAATGTGTCTCACTTGCTGGATGGGGGTGGTACACACCTTTAATCCTAGCACTCAAGAGGCATAGGCAGGTGAATCTCTGATGTTGGAGCCAGCCTGGTCTACAAAATGAATTCCAGGACAGCCAGAGCTGCACAAAAGAACCCTGTCTCAAAAAGAACAAACAAAAAAGCAAATGCATCTTACCTTTATCTGTGAGACCTTCTGGATAGTTAATGGAGAAATTTGGGACTGTGAAACAACTGCAAGTCCAGCGGCATATATGGGCATAACAGAGGACTGACCTTGAACCACAGGCAAAACTGGGGACTGAGTCAGCTTTGACTGCTCCTGTAACTGGTAAATAGAAGAAAACAGATAAACTCTCCAATATATAAAATATAGCAGTAATTTTCTCATCCCTGAAATTTGCTGGCAATGTCCTACTAATTGGTGAGAAGAATATATATTTCCCATGGAACACTTATGTCAGACACTAAAAAATACCTGAGAGTTAGTTGTCTGATTTGAAGAATAGGCTACAGTGGGAAGACTTGAAGTATCTGAATGCTGAATTGGTCCAGCTGCTGCCTCAGATGAAGTGTCACCTTAAACAAAGAAAATGAGCAAAAGGTAGAAGGGAAGACATGAAGCACAAATGTTTTTAAAAGGATAAATAAAATTATAGATAACAGAATACTCTGAGAAATACAAAAATGCTCTTTTAAGACAAGGAACTATAATTAGAGATTTCTTTGTCTTTACAGTTGTCTTACCTCTAACAGAGGAGCACTGCTGCTGTGGTTTTCTCTGTAGAAGCTGCTGTCGAACATGTTGATCAACTTCTGTTTCTTCACATTCAGCCACACTGTGTGTACTAGGAGCAGGTGGTAAAGTTGGAGTCTGCTGCTGAGGAAATACATTCCCCACATACTTGCACTGGGAATCCCTGCGTTCCTCCAAGCATCCAGCAGGCTTCTTTTCCCTTATCTTTTTTATAAGTGTCACACGGTCCCTAATGGACTTAGCAACAGCTTTGGAATCACTTTCATGGAAGAATCCAGACTTGACCTAAAAAGAAAACATAATAAATAAACTACTTCTTTACTTAAATCAATATTTTGTATAACAAACTCAAAATTCTATTAAACAACTAATAATTAATAGCTTGTCTATATTCAATTGTACATGTGTACATGTGAGTGCCTTTAACTGATACAAAAATAACACTTCAGGGACTGAGGCAACAGGATCATATAATGCCAGTTACAAAACTTATCTCAAAATCTAGTAACAGCATGCCCAGTAATGACACCAGAGAAACACAGCTAACTAAAATAGTCTTTTGCCTTATATGAGAACATTATCTGATGCTACAAGATGGAAATAACCTTAACATTAAATAAAGCAGATATGAGATGCTGGCATAAAAACTTAATATATCTCCCTGGAGGAAAAAATGATACCATAGTTTTAAACTGAATTAACATCCCCAAAATAGGAATGTAGTCTACTGGAAAAAAAAATACAGATGAAGTTGGCAGCAGCAGAGATCAACATTCTAAGTAGAGAAATATATGCTTACAGCAGAGTACTTGCTACATCTTACTACACATTAGAATAGTGTGAGAACAGGAAACGGTTCTATCTCTGTCTCTAAGTAACATGGATGAGCAGCAGAGAACATAATTTCAAGAAGTACCATAGCAATACCATGTTTAGTCCTACAATCTGCTTGCTTTCTTTTTTATTTTTATTTTTGAAACAGGTCTCATGTAACATAAACTGGTGACCCATAGTAGTCCAGAATGACCTTGAACTCCTTGATCTCCTACTTCTACCCTCTAAGGGCTAGAATTATAGGCCATGTACCATGAAGTCTAGTCTACAGTGTACTATTTAAAACTTGTCTTAAAGGTCTGCAGGTTAGAAAATTTATGGTAGTTGTGAAGTCCACAAGTGACTCCATAGTGTGGCATGATTCCATCAGAGTCTGAGTTTGTTTTGCTCTGCAAGGCTGTATTGGCAGGATGTTTGGCCAAAGGCCTGGTCACCAGTATATTATTCTTTAAGGCCAAATAACAGAATGTTTTATGTAGTTACTAGAAGTTTCGAGAATTAAAAAGGTCTGTACCTTGAACCATGGTGTCCTTGAGAGGGGGAAGTTATTTTGCTTCCCTGGCTTTGGGCATAAAAAGAACCCGAGAAAAAACTCCAGTCTTCAGTATTGACTGACAGCTTTCTCTCTATTAGTTCTGTCTTTGTCTACTCTTCTGTCATTGTAATTTCTCAATCTACACTCCCTAAATCAAGTGCTTGAAAGGTTGGGTGGAGCCCGACAGGTAGTTGAAAGCTTAAAATGTTAATGAGAATGGTGATCCCAGCACTTGGAAGGTGAAGGCAGGAAGCTTGCCACAAGTGTGAGGGGTCAGTCTGGGCTATATTGTGATTACCATGTCAGTCAAAGCTATATAGCACAATCCTGTTTAAAAACAAAACAAAACAAAACAGATAAAGCACACTTATCTAACTTTGCCCAGCCTAAAGCTCTCAATAAACCCACCTCATAGTAAATTACTTTTTAGGTTACATATCAATAAAAACAAGCTAGACATGGTAGCTCCATGAAATTCCAGCAATGAGAGGCAAAGAAAGGAGGATCTGAGCTTCAAGGCCATCTTAAACTATACAATTAAATCTAGGCCAGTTTGGGTTCCATGAAACCTAGTCTCAAATAAAGGGCAAAGGGATAGTTCAAAAAAAAGAAAGAAAGAAAGAAGGAAGGAAGGAAGGAAGGAAGGAAGGAAGGGAGGGAGGGAGGGAGGGAGGGAGGGAGGGAGGGAGGGAGGAAGGAAGGAAGGAAGGAAGGAAGGAAACGTGAGATCCAATATCCAAATAACAAAAGTTCCAGAAATAAGAAACAGCAAATCATCTGATCATCCTGAGGGCTAAAAATTTATTTTGTAGGTGTGTATGTGTACATCAAGGCCAGAAGTAAACATCTTTATACACCCAGAGCTAGGGTTACAGAGCTATACCACACCACCTTATACATCTGCTGGGGATCCAAACTCAGGTCCTCACGTTTGTACAATAAGTACTTTATCAACTGAACCATTTCCTCAGCCTCCAATTTTACTTTAACAAAGGTATCTTTGTACAGTTCTTTATAATAAGCATGCAAATTAAATATATCTTGATAGTAAAAGTACTTTGCAATAAAATAACGATATAAATCAAGAAAACAGGAGGCTAGGAGATGCCTTGGTCAATAAAGTACTTAACATGCAAGGATGGGCATTTGAGTCTGAAACCTCAGCACCTGTGCAAAAGCAAAGCATAAAAGCATACACCTGAGCAGGCATATACCTGTATACTGTGTGAAGATGTATCACTATGACTGGTGTAACAAAAGCTTAATGGACAATAGCTAGACAGGAGGTATAGGTGGGACCTCCTCTGGAAACAGAGGATTCTGGGAAGAAAAGAGATGTAGAAGACAAAAGGTGCAAGATGTAAGAGGTAATGTCATGTGGCAGAACATAATCTTAAAATTTGGGTTAATGTAAGTCATGAGCTACTTGAGATAAGCCTAAGCTGAAGGTCAAACTTTTATAATTAATAACTCTCGAGGTCATATTAGCAGGCTGGAGGTCTAAACAAATAAGTATTGTTACACATACCTTTAATCCCAGAGATAGAGGCAGGTGGATCTCTGTGAGATGAAGGCCAGTCTGGTCTACAGGGTGACTTCCAGTACAGCTAGGGCTAAACTGTGAAAATCTATTTCAAAAAATCAAAACCAAACAAACAAAAGTATACACCTATAATCCCTGCACTGGGGAGATAAAAATATATACCCATGCAGGCATACCTATATAAACATACAGCAAAAGAGAAAGCACACAGAAGAATATGAAAGGAAATAAGGCATTGAGAAGTAGAAAAGAATCATTAATCAATCAGGATACTATAATGTGTAGGGAAAACATCACTAAAATTTACTTACCATTTCATATGCTACTTCCTCGGGTGTATCTGTTTCTAAATTGAAACTAAATTCAATAGCTTCATTGTCTTTATGTTTGCCTTTTAGTTTTTTAGGATCTTCAACCCAGAGTCTTAGAGCCAGGGATGAATTTGAGCAATCATCTTCCTCTGCTAACTCCACCCTAAGTCCAGTATCCTCAGTAAAGAATGCATGGTTAAGTAGGTCCTTGATAGATAACCTAATAAACAAAATATATATATCATTATCAATTCTTCCAGTCATAAGCAAGATATAATCCTTCAAGAAGTAATAGTTAATTGCATCAAAGTGAGAATCTTACTTTACATTTTCTATTAAGCCATTAATTATTTGTTTTGCTATAAAAAACAACATTGATAATAAATTTACTACTATGGACACAAGAAATATCAACTTACATGCATGTAGAATGATATTAACTAAGGATTAATAACCAGTAACATATCTTGATAACAAAGTCTAACACAAATAAAACTATGCCTAAGAGAACTTTTAGATGGACTTATTAGCTTGCCTTAAGCCATTGGCTTATAAGACTAAAGCAACAAATCTTCAAAAAGGATACTAAAAACATTTTCCAGATCTATAAACACTAATGTGAACTGGAAATCCAAATTCTTACAAATGTTATAAACAGACTACTTCAATTAACAGTTATCTACTCAGAAACTGTGTGATGGCTCACTCCTATACCTCAGCATTTGTCAGGCTGTGTCATACAGTGAGTTTCAGGACAGTTCAGGGTACAGAATGAAACTCTATTTCAAAAACCTTTTTTTTTTTTAAAAAAAAAAAAAGATAACTAATTAGTGTGTCCTTCATCTTTATAAGAATAGCATAAGTAAAGCTAATGTGGTTCAATGAAGAATAGTAGGTTCTTTGTTTTTAATTTGAGATAGTGTCTCACTGTGTAGCACTGGCTGACTTGGAACTTGCTATATAGACCAGGCTGGCCTTGAACACACAGAGATCAGCCTGTCTCAGAATCTCAAGTGCTGGGATTAAGGGGTGTGCTACCATGTCCTTTTTACCCCTAGTCACTATACAGTTCAAGGTAGCCTCCCAATCTCAATTATTTTGCATGGTCTTCTATATGCTAAGATTATAAGCATGCATAATCAGTTCCAATGGTTTTCATGAAGTACTGAACTCTAATTTTAGGCTATACTGTACACATAATGGATATAATTGTAACAATATCAGAGACTAACCATCTCTGAAGAGAAGCAAGAGTATATATGGCTTCAAAGGATTCTTTTGCAAGTTTGAGCAAGTAATTTTTCCTTCACAAACTTTTAATACTTGCATGTTATAATTAATCTGTCGATATAGAAAGCCACAGCTGCAAAAGACATACAGATAATTTGGTGTTTTGAATAGAAATGACCCTGGTAGACTCCTGTGTTTGAAAGCTTTGATCATAAAATGGCACTACTAGGAGGTGTGGCCTTGTTGGAGTAGGTGTGGTCTTGTTAAGGGAAGTGTGTCACTGGGGGTGGGCTTTGAGTTCTAAAATGCTCAAGCCAAGCCTAGTATGACATTTCTTTTTGCTGCTCTTGGATCGAGATATAGAACTCTCAGCATTTCCCAAATGCCATGTCTGCCTACATGCTGCCATGCTTCCCACCATGATGATATGGACTAAACCTCTGAACTATGCTAGTCCCAATTAACTATTTTCCTTTATAAGAGTTGCCTTGGTCATGGCAATAGAAACCCTAAGACTGGTACTAGAAGGAAAACTCCAACCTAAAGAGGTTAACTACATCCAAGAAAACAATCCTAGACCCACACACACATACACACAAACCTAAAACCAACCAGGAATTAATAAACACTGCTCACTGGTATTTCTCAACATCAAGGGTGACACAGATTACCAAAATGAATGGGAAAACAGGACATATCCTTCTGCTGCATCCAAGAAACACATCTCATCAAGGATAAACATCACCTCAGGGTAAAAGGATGGAAAAAGATATTCCAAGCAAATGGACCTAAAAAGCAAGCTGATGTAGTCATTTTAGTATCTGACAGACTTCAATACCATACTCTCACCAAAAGACAGGCCAACCAGACAAAAATTAAATAGAAATGCTGAAGCTAACTGATGTTATAAACCAGATGGACCTAATAGATATTTACAGAACAGTTCACCCAAACACCAAAAAATATACCTTCTTCTCAGCACCTCATTGAACATTCTTCAAAAGTGATGATATACTTGAACATAAGTCTAAACAGATATAAGAAAATTGAAATACAATAATCACCACAATAATACCTTGCATCCTATAGGAGTATAGAGTAAAGCTAGAAATCAAAAACAACAGAAAGCAGAGACCACAGAAATGCCACAATGTTGCCAGACAAGCCAGAAGCAGAGGACAACTATGCTGCTGTGAGAAAAGTTACCTAGCTCCATGGCTGAACAGGGTAAGAATCATGGCTTAGATTAAGAGCAAGAGCTAGCAAGTTATATGCCTGGGCCCCAGGTTAATCAGCATAAAATTAAGATTACTGTAAGCATCTGTGTATCTCTGTGGGACTGTGGAACTGTGGGTCTGTGGGTCTGTGGATCCAAATGTTGAAGCTAGGCCCAAAAGTCCGGGCCAGAAACACAGTACAGCAAAAACTGAAAGTTACATATTAAGGAAACCTATCAGAATAACAGCAATTTCTCAATGGAACTTCTGAAAGCAAGAAGAACCTAGAGCAATGCACTCTAGGTCCTAAAAGACCACGACTCTCTGCCATAGTTGAAGGAAAAGAAAAACTTTCCATGATATAAACAGTCTAAAAACATTTACAATAAACAAACCAAACCTAAAAAAAAACCAGGAAGCAATATTTTCATCTAAAAAGATGAAAATGAGCATAGCCAGAAAACTATAGAAACACAAAGCCATAATTAAAAAAAATACAGTACCACTGAAAACACAATCACACCAAAAATCAACAACACAATAACCAAAAGCTTGCACCTTATACCTACAGATAGTGTAGTTCTCACCCCTCATCCAGGAAACTTCCTTTGCAACAGGTGAAGACCATTACAGAAAATGCAATCCATCAAAATGCAGAGTTGTGGAGCTCAGTCCTAACTGATACATATATGATACAACACCCGAACCTAAAACTCAATAATTGTTACAAAAAGAGAGGAGGGAAGATTTTAAAAGTCAGAGGAACAGGAAGTGTGCCAAGAAATTGTGGTTCCTAGAAATAAAAGGAAAGCTACTATACCTATGATGTCTCTCGCCAAAGTGACTGGCTATATGGGACATAATATGACCTGAACAATGATTACAACAATACACATGTGATCATGGAAGGTGAAAAGCTCATGAGGCCTCAACTGTAGACAAAGAACTATAGGCAACTAAGAAATGCTGTGAGAGAAATAGTCATCCCTAGGGAACAATCCCTCACCTCAATTGATTAGTCAGTATCAAATGGTTGACCCTAAAAACACATAAATACAAGTAATGCTATACAGATTGAGCAGGTTGTAGTGATGTATTTAGAACTCTGTGTGAGTGTGTGTGTGTCTGCATGTGCGCGCACCTCTTTATGTAACAAATATAACGATCTAAAGAGAGAGGCCATGAATGGGAGGATTTGGAGGGAGGAAAGAGAAAGGGTAAATGATATAATTATATTAATGATCTAAAAAATATTTTATAAAAGAAAGTAGACTTGAGATTATCAGGGTCTGGAAGGAAAATTCTGAATTATTTGTGGTTACAAAGTTATAGTTTAGATTGAAGAAATATTTGGGAGATTAATAGTGGTGTTGGGTATATAGAAATATGAATGTACATAAAGTATATTTCTAAAAGACACACTTAAAATAGCTAAAATGGAGCTGGAGAGATGGTTTAGGAATTAAGAACAGTTGCTACTCTTCTAGAAAAGCCAGCTTTGGTTTCTAGTACCCACATTGAGCAGCTCACAACTGCATGTGACTCCAGATCCAGGGAATCTGAAGCCTTTTTGGCTTTTGCACACACTTACATGTACATGGTGCACATACCCACACACACAAACACATATGCATAAAAAATCTTTAAAGAAACAATCAAAAGATGAAGCTACCAATTTAAGACAGTAATTATACATACATAGCTCAAAATAAAAATGAAAGCCAATACTAAAGCAGTTATCTATACAAAAATACAAATTTTAATACAAATAAATATAGAATACTCCTTGAACAAAAATATCCATAATACTTTTACCATTCTTACTGACACAAATATATAAGACCAAATGTAAAATATCTGCTTACTCACAACTACTTAAACAAGCTATTTATTACCTGTTTTACATCTTTCAAAATTTATTTCACCTTACTACTAAGGTAAAAATGACTAAAGTTTGTCACAACGAACACAAATGTCAGTTCAAATTCAGCATTAAATAACAATGTCTAAAATGTCAAATGGTATGCTATGATATACATTATAATATCCAGGAAAAAATACATCCATCATTTATGTAATTTTTACCCACCTTTCAGATTTGTTTTGTCGAATACATCCTTCAATTATTTCCTTCACTTCAGGGTCTGTGACTTTATTGAAACTGGCTGGTTTTATGCCCTGGGAGAAGAAAATGATTTCTTCTTACAAATTAAACAATTGAAAGCACAAATCGACATGGCATTTGTTAAACATTTTTTCATAAAAATATCCAATTACTCAGTGAGATCATTACACATAAATACTTAACTTCTAAAATTTTAAGTAGGGTCTCATTACATAACCCTGGATAGCTTGGAACCCTCTATGTCAGTTTCTCAATCTGTGGGTCACAAACCCTTGGGAGGCTAAATGGCCTTTTCCTAGGTAGTAGATATCCTACTTATCAGATATTTACACTACAATTCAAAGCAGTAGCAAAATTACAGTTATGAAGTAGCAATGAAAATAATTTCATGGTTGAGGGTCACTACAACATGAGGAACTGTATTAAAGGGTCAAAACACTAGGAAAGTTGAGAACCACTGTTCTATGTAGACCAGACTGGCCACAAACTTTTAGAAATCTGTCTGCCTCTACTTCCCAAATGCTGAGAATATAGGTTTCTGCCATCACAACCAGTCAAATTTAACTTTTAAAAATTACATCTATTTACTGGTGGTGGAGGATCTAGCATACATGTAGAAGTCAGAAAATAACTTGCAGGAGTAGCTAATCACTTTCCACCATGTATATTCCAGGAATTAAACTCAGGTTGTCAGGCTTAACAGAAATATGACCAGCTGCATCATCTTACCAGCTCAAGTTTAACTTTTTAGAAGAGATTTTATCATAGTTCCATAAATAATTGAAAATTATGAATAATCTACATTAATAACTGAGGCAAGCTTATATTATTATTATATACACAAACATATATAGATTAAAATACTACTGTGTACTTAATAATGTGGGGAATCTTTACAATTTAATATGAAATAATAGTGGGGAAAGCAGGAAGCCGTGTGTGTGTGTGTGTGTGTGTGTGTGTGTGTGTGTGTGTATGTGTGTGTAGAAACACACACATTTTAATCATAATTAGGGAAATATAATAGGTGCTAGAAAGATGATTCAGTGGTTAAGAATACTTGCTGCTCTTTTAGAGGCCCCAAGTTCAATTCCAAGACCCATACTGAGTAGATCAAAACCATGTTACTCCAGCTCCAAGGGATTTGTTATCCTCTTCTGGCCTCTGAGAATATTCATAAGCATGTAAGCAAGTTTCCATTTACAAACACTGATGTGGGAATGCCTTTCTGTATGCTGTGAATAGCAATCTTTAAATAAAGGAGCTGTTTTGGCCCATGACAGGCACCATAGAAAAAGTAGGAGGAGGAATCAGAGTAGGTAGGAGGAGCAGGGTGGAGTCAGAGAGAAGGAGCCAGAAGCCCAAAGGATCAACAGGTAAGGAGAGACAGACTGAGCCAGAAGGCCAAAGGATCAACATGTAAGGAACACAGGTGAGCCAGTGGCCATGTGGCAGGAAAGATTAATGGAAATGGGTTGATGAAAGATGTAAGAGCTAGCTAGCAATGTGCCTGAGCCATAAGCCAAACAGCATGAACTTAATATAAGCATCTAAATCATTTCTGGGGGCCTGAGCAGGAGCAATGGGCAGCTAAGGGGCTTTTTTATTAGACAGAAAGGGGCTGTAGGTCTGTGTGTCTGGGCCTCTGGCTCCCCAGGACCAAGAAACTACTACATTGTAACAAAACACATATATAATTTTTAAAAAATTAATACTGGGCCTGCAAGATGCCTCAGTAGATTAAAGGTGCTTGCTCCTACACGTGATGATCCATCCCACAACATATTGGGAGAGAACTGACACCTAAAAGTTGTCTTTTAGCTGCCATACTCAAGAATCTAAATGTGAGAACTTGTGTGTGTGTGCAAGCTCATTCATACACTGAATGAAATACATTTTTAAAAGAAAAATGGGGGGAAAGCTTTTAAAAAGCAAATATAGTAACTATTTTTGTTTGTGTGCAAGTTTCATTCACACACTGAATAAAATACATTTTAAAAAAATGGGGGGAAAGCTTAATGAGACCCAATCTCAGAAAACATAACTCAAAAATAATGGCTTCTCTCTTTCTAGTATTCTGAATTTAATATAGTTCAAAGTCTTCTAGAATGGCTACAGGCCATAAACAAACAGTATGTTTGTATATACATATATACAAATGTATATGATAATGTATGAAAATATAAAGAAATATGTAAAAAAACCTTCTACCTTAACCAATACTAATACACTGGGAAAATATCTCTTCAAGCTAATCATTAGTTTCTAGAATACTACTAATAAATAAATAAAATCCAGAAAGTAAAAAAAAAAAAAAAAAAAAGCTGTAGCTAAGATGGCAACCAAGAAGCTGCTGCTGTGTGACTCACTAAAGGAGAAAAGTCAGAATATTGTAAAGAGAAAAAGCAATGAGGAAGTTTAGAAATTCACAAAGGTGACAACAAAAGACTTGAAATGTGCAGGGTAAAAGTTGGGAAACACACAGAAAAGAAGCCAAACCCATCACAATTCCATGAGTGCTGATCTCTGAAAGGGAAAAGAAGCTGAGGGGGCCTCCAAAGGTAAGCCAGGTAGCCCTAGGGAAACACACTGGCAGCCCTACTTTTAGGAGCTGAGGAACCTTCATGGAAAAGAACAAAATCCTCAGAACAACAGTTGAAGGACATGGCCAGTTTGTGGAGTTTCTTGCAGTATGATCAGAGTTTATTCCTGGTGCATGAACTGATTATCTCGGAGCCCATTCTCTACAGAGGAACACCTTGCTCAGCCTTGATACTGGGAGGAGTGACTTGGTCCTACCTCAACTGGATATGTCAAACTGAACTGACTCACCTTGGGATTCTTTGCCCTCCCTGGGGAATGGATGAGGGGATGGGGGTGGGGGGGCTAAGGGTGGACTGGGAGGATGGAAGGAAGAGAGAGCACCCAAAGGGCTCTACATCAACATACCACAGAAGTTACTATACATCTGTGTTTACGTCTACACTATTCACAATAGCCACAGTACCCAGAAGTCAGTATATATGTCTACCAACAGATGAATGGAAAAAAGAAAATGTGATACATGAACATAATGGAATTTTGTTTATCCCTAAATGAGATCATGACATTTTCAAGAGAACAGTTGTAACTAAAAATCAGCATGTTATAGAAAATAAACAATATTTGGTAAGACAAATACCACGTTTTTGCTTATATGTGGAACCTAGACTTAAAATGTGTGTATGTATTTACATGTATGTATAATAGCTGACAAAATTATAAAAAGAGGATAATGAGAGAAGAAGAAGAGGTCTTAAGGGAAATTGCGATAGTAACAGACACGAGTAATAGGAAGCTGGGTATGGTGGAGCTTGTCTTTAATCTCCGCACTCAGGGTCAGAGGCAAGGAGAGCTCTGTGAGTTCCAGGCTAACATGGTCTACATAGAGAATTCCAAGATAGCCACGACTACAAAGTGGGATGGGACCCTGTCTCAAAATAAACAAATGCACATTAATAGGGAAACAGAAGAGGACTAATTGGTGGACCAAAGGAAACAGACTACAGGGCAAAGGGAGACATGGAGAGGGCCAGGGATAAGGGAGAAATAAGTTTTCTGACACATATGTATAAAGAAGCTATTATGAAACCCATTACATTATATTTAAACCTAAAAGATATAAAAGAACAACAACAACAGAAAGTTGGGGGCCATCAACATTTTCTCATGGCTAGAAAAGGGTTCATAATGGTAAACCCTTCCCTGAGAAACCACAGGCCATTAATGGTTACTGCATAATGAATATGCAGGAAATATATTCCTTAGTGGTATAGCCACTGGAAAGCTGTTCAAGTAACACTCCACTCACGCTCATGCAAGGAACTCAAATTAACTGCAATGAGATACAGAAGAAAAGACACAACAGCAAGAGGGATTCAGGTACAGGTTTAGTCTGAGGTAGAAGGGCATAAGAGATAACAGAATGAAGAAGATCAAAGTAAATTGGTTTATGTGCGAAAGAACATATGTATAAAATCATAAATGAACAAATAAAAGTTTTTAAAAAGAAATGCAAATGGCTAATAAATACATGAGCTATGAAAGTAGAGGAGGAAATATGAGGGGCAGAGAGCTACAGTACGGAAAGTTAGAAATGGGGGAAAGACACTGCATGATATTCTCAAAGAACTAACTAAAATAAAGCAAAACAAAAGAAATAAAAATAAATGCTGGCAAGTATGCGGAAAAAGTAGAAACCTTATTAATTGCTGGTAGGAATGTAATGTATTGCAACCATCATGGAAATCAGTATAGGGGGCTCTTCAAAAAACTAAAAATTACCATATAATTGAGCTATAACAGTCCAGGGCATATATCCAAAGAACTCTTTAGTCAACATACTACAGAGACACTTATACAAGTGTGTTTATTGATATACAGTCCACAACAGCTAAGAAATGAACCAGTCTAAATGTCTATCCACAAGTAACTATATAATAAAAGTGTGGCACATATATAAAACAGAATTTTATTCAGCTGTAAGGAACAATGAAATCACAGCATTTGAAAAAAAATAGAGAAAACTAGAAATCATATGCTAAGCAAAATAAGCTAGAACACGTTTTCTACCATATTTGGAATCTTAATGTCTCTCTGAGTATGTATGTGTGTTGTGTCTATGTGTGAGAATGGGCAAAAAAAGAGCCATAAAAAGAGAGGGAGAAACGGGGGGGGGGGGAGTGTAATGAAATACAAATGATATAAAAGCAGAGGGAGGATTATTAGTGGGAGTAGAAAAACAGCAAGATGTAGACAGGAGGAATAGGAGAGAGTAGTGAGAGAGGGAATAAGTAAGAATGAATTAAATAATACATACATGCAAAAATCGCCAAAAGATAACAAGTACTTTATATATACACTTTAAAAATAAAAATACATAGATATAGTCTAGAAAACTCATAATTTTCCTGTAGGCATCTTATCTACCTGAATCCTCTCATTTTACTACCTTTTCTTTATAAGTTTTAGGCTTTCAGAAAATTATCTAAGTATCATTGTAGTCATTAAACAGAAAATTGCAAGTTAAGCAGGAAGAATAATTGTCATGGATTGAGACAATCTAAGATGTACTTCTATACCTACAATTCTACCTTAAAGAATACAGAATCATAAAGTCTTGTTAGCATATAATAGATAAATCTGCCAAGATTGGGAATTAGTTTGGATCCAAAATTCAAAAAGCTTTGAAAGAGGTGGAAATATAAATTGAGATAAGACATTTTGTATTTTAATATAAAAATAATAGTCATTCAAAACTGCAGTTACGCTTAGGGTATGGATTATTGGTAGAGCACTTGTATAGCGTTCACTGGGCCTTGAATTTGATCTCCAAAATCACAAAAAAGACATATTATGCACAGCACCTGGGAAGCTAAAGGTAGAAGGGTCATGAGTTCAAGTCAAGCCTCAGCAACACAGTAAGACCCTGTTAATGTTATGCTATTCATAGAAAGAGTCCTTTATGATCTCTCCACTGACTTCTTGATTCCCTTGCAGTTTATGTCTTTCTCTATATGAAAGTGAAGACAGTTATAGAATCATAATTTATAAATGAAGCACAAAATACTTTTGCACTTGGGCTCTTTAAATAAAGGACAGAAACTAAAATAGCATTGTAGCTCTTTTTTTGAGCTCTTATCAGAGGCTGGAAAGGAATTAGGAATTGTTGCTGAATGGGCATAAGTTGTAATTCAACAGCAGGAATAAGCTCTGAAATATACTGCACAGCACAGTTACTATAGTCAATAATATACAGCATATTATAAAGTAATTTCAAAGGTAAGTTTTAAAGTCTCATCACAAAAAAAATAAGGAAGTGAAGGTACAGTGAAACTACCTTGATTTTACATTGGATATATCAGATTGTATATATCAAATTGTCATTTGTCTATATAAAATAATTTAATTTTAAAAAATTAAAAAGTTAACTGTTATTAACTTCCTGAAACACTAACAATATCTTCCATAGTCTGTCTCAAGCCACCCAGTCATATGTGAAGTAGTCCACCATTAGCAATGAAAACATTCCAATTCTACTTTGTATCCCTTACTATACTACTATCCTTTTATTTTATACTTCTATTTTTCTTATTTTCAGAATAATGTTTCATCGGGTAGCCCAGGCTGGGCTCAAACTTACAACCCTCTCTCCTCACCCTCCCAAGTGCTGGGATTACAGGTGTGTGCCACCATATTTTGCTACTTATATCTTAACTGATATTATTCTCCTCCTAGAGATGTAGGCTCTCTGAGGGTACCAATCACTGTCATTGTAGTCCTTGTGATTTCTAATACAAAAAACATCATTCATATCAGGGATTCATGTTTCACTTGTTAAACTATATACTGAATTCTCTTTCATAATTGGGCACTTGAAGTATAATAGTCCTTCCCAAATTCTTTTAGTCAATATGTATTACCCAACTTTAAAAATTAAGACCAATCAAGCCAGGTGTGGTGGCACATGCCTTTAATCCCAGCACTTCAGCAGCAGAGGCAGGTGGATCTCTGTTTGTGACAGCCTGATCTATGTAGTAAGTTCCAGGACAGCCAGAAGTACATAGTGAGATGCTATCTCAGGAAAAAAACAAAACAAAACAGAAAATCAAGACCAATCTAATATCTTAATTGGTACCACAATTAAAAATGATATACCTGTACATTTTCTCCAAAATAATATAGAGCATTATATGACCCTAAAAGAGTTCAAGTTCATAAACAGAAATCATACAAGTCTAAACCTTTTCTAAGTGTAACTGTTAAACTAACATTGTTACATAAAATTAAACCATAGTGGGGGTGCCTCTTTTCTTCCACTAAGCCATTCCCTTTGTCTTATAATTAAACTCAACCAAGTCATTTTTATCAATTTCAACACAAAATGTGGCAATCTGTGAAGTAAAATGAATAAAAATATACCTACACTGGTTACTTTACGGTATATTTGAGCTGCATTCTGGCACTCGGAATATGGATACTCCGAAGTAGCCATTTCCAACATACACATCCCAAAAGCATAAACATCTACAGATTCATCATAGTGCTCTTCATACATCTCTGGAGCCATAAACTCTGGAGTGCCTACAAAATAATACCAAAACCATAATTTTATTAAAGAGAAAAATATTATTTGTCAAGATTTTCTTTCCCATAAAAAAATCTATTAATTTCCTTCAAAGTAAATCTGTAAATTAGGCTGGGCTGGTGATACACACCTTTAATCCCAGAATTTGGGGGGCAGAGGTGGGTGGCTCTCTTTGAGTTCAAGGCCAGCCTGGTCTACATAGTAGGTTCCAGGACAATCAAGAATTTGTAGAGACTCTGTCTCAAGAAAAAGGCAAATTTGACATTTTGAACTGATGCAGTACAATTTAAAGTGCAATTCAAAGTTAGGTTAAGATATTAAAAATCTAACTTTAGACAAGCATGGTGGCTCACACTTGTAATCCTAGTACTTGAACAGTAACAAGCAAGAAAGTCAGAATTTTAAGGTTATTCTCAGCTACACAGTATGTTCAAGACCATCCTGGTCTATAATGAAACACTGATGCCTGCCTTGAAGCCTGCACTCAGGAGACAGTAACATGAGGTTCTCTGAGTTTGAGATCACTCTACTATATATATAGTAAGTTCTAGGTCAGCCAGAACTATATAATATAGAGGCCTTGTCTCAAAGAAAAAGACAGCTAGATATAGATAAAATCTCATTTTATTTTTTATTTATATATTTTTAGTTCAATTTTAGATCAGTTAATTTAGTAAATTTTGTTCCTTAAGTCCTCAAAATCTTTCAATAGTTCTTAATAGATGAGGTTGGAAATACAGGTAAGAGCATTTGCTGCTCTTGCAGAAGACCTGGGGTTCAGTTCCTAGCACCCACATGGTGGCTCACAACTGTCTGTAACTCCAGCTCTAAGGGCTCCAACGTCCTCTTTCTGACCTCTGTGGGCAATGCATATGCACAGACATACATGTAGGCAAAGCACCCATACATGTACAATAAAGATAAATTTAAAAAATAATAGTCCTTAATACATTCTATTACATACATACTAGTGTATACTGGAAACGAATCAGTTTTCATATAATTGGTATTTCAAATCACATTCACAACTATTTCAAAGCAAATTAACAGCTGAGTGTTCTGGTTAGGTCCCCAAATCCTAAGACTGAGGTGTTCAAGGTCATTTTCTATTACATAGAGAAGTTGAGACCTGCCCAGGTTACACAAGATCCTGTCTCAATAAAAACAAGTGTATGTGTAACAAAAATAAAACCTTAAAAACAGGCAGTGGTCAGAATTTTGCCCAAGACCATAGTTGTCTCATCATCTCTGTTCTAGTCTATACAAATGACAAATCTAACACCCAGGCAGTAAACTGTAAAATACTAGTCACCAATGACACTCTTAGCAAATGATGTTCGCATTAAGGTTGCAAGTCCCAGATCACCAATCTTCACGGATCCAGTGGGTCCTGTGATGAAAATGTTGTCACATTTCAAATCCCGGTGAATAATAGGAGGGGTTCTTGTATGCAAGAATTGCAATCCTTTTAAAATTTGCCTGCACCAGCTTCTTAAGACCTTTGGCTTCATGACTTTAAATCGTTTTAAGTACCTATACAAAAAAACAAAGATCACGTATAAACAAACATTCCTAGATCATTCTATAAATACCACTATGAGTGAGCTAGATGCTTTGCTATTTACTTACTTTGAACATTAACACTGAATAATTTTAAGGTCTATTTTTTATTTTTATTTATATATTTGCTAATGTGCACTTATGTCAGAAGAGGGCATTAGACCTCCTGGACTTGGAGTTACAGGCAATTGTGAGTTGTCCAATGTGGATATTAGGACCTAAATTCTGATCTCTGGATGAGCAACAAGTACTCTTAATTACTGAGCCCCTTGACCACTCCAGCCCCTGAATTATGTTCTATTGTCTCCTGTAAAAAGAAAATCTATCTAAACCCTCATTCTCACCTAATCTTTCAATGACTTGGTCACTTTCCAGGTCACGTAAGGTTACCATCCTACCTCACAGTCCATCAAAAAAAATGGTATGATCTACAGCGTAAGATATTCTAAAACATCTAGTACTTTTAATTCAAAGAAAGAACCACACTAGGATGAGTATTTGGAATGAAAGCATCATTTAAAAAAGAAAGCCCTTCTCTATGTCTAAATAATTACTTACTCAGTCACTGGAGGATATGGTACATAAAATTTTACTGTAAAATATTTTTAAAATGTACACTTCATGTTTAATTATTTATAAATGATCATAGAATCAATTCATACTAAAGTAAAAAATACTATAATTATACAGTAGTTATTGCTTGCAAGATCTATAACTTTGGCCAAACCCTCAGCAAGTCATTATCTTTTTAAGATGCAATCATAGTCTATAATAATTTTTAACTCAAATTTGACTATATCTCTAAAACAGTAACTTTGAGGGTAGATTTATTTTATGTGTATGAGGGTTTTCCTGCAAGTGTGAATGTTTTCTAAGTGAGTACCAGGCACTCATTCAGTGATGTCAGAAAAGGTGCCAGGAACCTCTGAAAAAGCAACAGGGCTCTTAAATCATGAGCCATCTGCTACTCTCACCCTTTTTGTATTTTTAAGTCACAGGTTCATGTAGCTCATAGGTTCATGTACAATAACTTATCATGTATCATGTAGCTAAGATTGACCTTGAATTCTTGATCGATAACCCACCACCCAGTAATAAGATTAAAGGTGGTGCCACTGTTCCTAATTTTATGTGGTGCTGGGGATTAGATTTAAAGCATACAAGGCAAGAACTTAACCAACTGAGCTTCATCCCTAGGTCCCCAAATATGAACATTTCAACATTTCATAGTTTAACAAACTTTGTCAATCAATCTGAAATAGAATCTACAAGTTCTTTTGTCATTGTTACAGTACTAGGGATAGACTCCAAGGCCTTATACATACTAAGTGCTATTTCGCTAAGCTACAGCCCCAGCCCCTCAACAAACCCTTAAGCCAGAAAGTTTATAAATAACACTTATAACTCCTTAAAATGATTTCCATCTTAACTGGTACTATCAGAGTCAACTTACGTCTTTAAGGTTCCTGATGTCATTAGTTCAGTCACTAACACAATACATTTCTTTCCTTTTAATATAGACTCCCAGGAATCATAAAATCGAACTATATTGGGATGTTGGAGGCCTTTTAACATTTCTGCTTCTTCTTTGAACCGTTGTTGCTCAGCTTTAGTTAATTTGCGGTCCTAGAGTGGGAGAACAAGTTCCAACTTAATAACATAGAAACGTGTATTCCCATGCACATTTTCCACAGTTCAACTGAGTGTTTTACTGGATTCATGTCTTATATTTATCAGTTTTTTCTCAATACCTATAGAATCTTTCTTAATTAAGTTGGCTCTTCAATCAGGTAATGTAACTATTGTTACATTTCATAACTATGCTATAAACATACCTATATAACATCAATATCTTAAGAGCTTGGGATATAATTTCATGGTAGAGTGCTTATGCTATCTCCAATTGAATTGATAGAAATAATAAAATAGATAATTGTGGTGTTTCCCTAAGAAACATATTGAAGTTTTCATATATAGATTTCTAAAAATCAGAACACGAATAAACAAATGGTAATAAGACTTAGACATTTATTCCAGTTTAACTTCTGGATTGCTCAAATAAAACTGCTTAAGCTTCCAGAGAAAAATATTAGGCTAACTAACCAAAGACCTTCAAATAGGCATTGGACCTCTAATCTGCTACAATAAAGGCTAAAAGTCATAGATGCAATGCTTACAAAATAAGAACAGAGAAAACATCCATCCCATACAAGTCTTCTGAAAATATTACTTAAAGATTTCCAATTTTTAAAAAATGGGTCAATCCAAGTAGTGGTGGTGCATACCTTTAATTGAAGCACTCAGGAAAACAGAGGCAGGCAGATCTCTTTAAGTTTGAGGCCAGCCTGGTCTATAGGGCAAGTTCCAGGACTGCCAGGGCTACACAAAAGAAATCTTGTCTTGAAAAACCAAAACAAACAGTTCTGTAAATTACTAGACATGATGTCTCACTCTTTTAATCCTAACCCTTGGGAGGCAGAGGCAGGTGGATCTCTGTGAGTTCAAGGCTAGCCTAATCTGCAGAATGAGCTCCAGGACAGCCAGGACTGTTACACAGATAAACCCTGTCTCAAAGAAAAAAAAGAACAAATAAGCCAAACTGTTACAGGGCTAAAACCTGTGACTAGACAGGTCACAGACCCTAGGGAAGAACCTGCTAAATGAACAACATAGCATGAAACCAATTCCTAATGACTTAATGTTATACCCATAGATAGTATAACCTCTCAATCCTCATCAGAAAAACTTCTTTTAGCAGTAGATGGCGATTAACACAGAGCCCTACAACTGACCAACATACAGACAAGAGATAGCAAAGTATTAAGCCCAAATGGGACATCTATATCACACCCTGATCCTCTTAAAACTCACAGAGATCATTGCAGAAGATGGCCAGAAAGCTTATGAGATGTGTGAATGACAACAGAACACTGTTTCTAGGATACAACAGGGAAGCTGCATATATGAACTCACAGTAGTTTTGATAGCATGCACAACACTTGTACAAGCTCAAGACAGGCACAGTGATTATTTTTAGATATCACAGTAGGTATAATAACAATATCAGATTATGTGCTTAATTTTAATTAAAAATCAATAACCCAATTAAAATAATAATTTGAAGAGAGATTCAGGGGACATAGCTCAGGTATTGAAGAAATGATGAAATAAGGCCCTGGGTGTGATCTCCAGCATTGAAAAAAATAACTAAACACATTTCACTATGTTCAATGTGGGTCAACTCTGTTGGTTGGTTTTGTTTTTCGGAACATGTTCTCATTACATAGGTCAGCCTGGCCTGGAACTCACAGAGATGTGCCTGTCTCAGTCTCTGAGTACTGAAATTAAAGGTATTCACTACCTTATCTGGTGACATCATCTGATGTCACCCTTAGGCTTATCACTATTGGAAAGAAGTGGTTTGTTTTTTTGGTTTTTTTTAATGAGACAAGGTCTCATGTAGCCAGGATGGTACTGAACAACTGAGCCTCCTGTCTCCATACTAAGATTACAAGCATGCACTACCATATTGTGCTTTGTTTTTACCTTTTGGAGTGGGGTTCTCTATCTTGCCCAAAAATTGGCCTCAAATTCATGATCCTACGAGCCTTGGTCTTCCAAATACCTAAGATTAGAGCCAATGTACCAATACCTCACAGGTTTATTTTTAAATAGATATATACTTTGTTAAGGTCTCCTACTGCAAATTTGCTTAGAGGTGTTTTGGGTTTTTTTTTTTTTTTCACAAATAACAGTAATCATTTTTAATTACAATTAATTTGTGTGTACATACTTCTGTGTGTCACAGTGTATGCAGAGGTCAGAGTGTTTAATATTCTAATATTACAGTAGACATTTTCATTTATATTTGTGAGAAATGTTAAAATTGTTTCTATGTATATTTATTTGTGTTTGACTGTATGTTTGAGGGATGCCATCAAATTCATGTGGAGATTAGAGGACAACCCTCTAGAGATTGGTATTTCCTTCTACCATATGGATCCTGGGTATCAAACTCAGGTCATCAGGTTGGCAACAAGTGCTTTACCCTTTGAGTCATCTCTCTAGTACATTCTTACAAAATCTCAATGTGCTTTTGGCATCCCAAGTTGGACTCTGATTTGCTTTTTGCTCTGCTGTCTTGAGTCAGTCAATGATCTGAAAAACTCAGTGTAACAAAGGCTTATGCTTCTAGTCATCCTATATAACAAGGATCAGGGATTCAAATTTTCCAGGAAGGTATTTTACTTTGAACAGGAAATAATAAGTCAATCTCTTTCCTTTTTTGTACTGTTCTATTTTCTAACCTTATTGATTTTGCTAAAATAGCAGCAATATTGAAAAAAGGTGCTAACAGTCATGGCCATTTCCTACTAGATTTTCATAAGAAACAGCTTTATCAATCTAGAGCTTAAAAGACTATTTTGTTTTAAAGAAATTGCTTAAAATTCAGTAAACACACACACACACACACACACACACACACACACACACACACACACACACACATACGTTTTACTTTTTAACTGAACATCTACAGAATTGTACCTATCTTCTCAGCAGCTACTAATACAATCATATGTTTTATTATTAACTTTCCTAGTATGGAATTATTCTTAAGGTCCTTTTTTCTCCTATTCTTCTATTGTTGGAAATATTAGACCTAGGGCCTCACACATGCTTAGCGACTATACTCAAACTATACTCCTCACCTTGTTTTTAAATTTGTAAAATTTACAGCAAATATATGAATGGGGTTGGCCACTCTTCCTTTAGGAGCCCAGGACCCTGGATAAGCGTCTTTGGACTTTATTAGCTGACACCTGAATCTCACTACAGTGAATTCTATGTGTTATAATTTTACTAAAGAATTTAACTACTATAATTCACAAGATGTTATGCCTCCTTTTTCTTGTATAAGGACAGTATTAAAATTACATAGGGTTATGAAATTATTATTGTCATTATTGTTGGGTTTTTGAGAAAGAGTCTTTCTATGTAGTCCAAGTTGGCTTGAAACTCATGATCCTTCCTGCCTCTGCCTCCCAAGTGTTGGGATTAGAGGTTTATATCACCTACTACCACATTTAGCTCAGACTTCATGAACAGGATATAGCAGTTTAACACTGAAATTTCTTGTCATCTAAATTTTATTATGACTTAAAGCTTTGAAGCTATAAGCCCCTGGTGTAAGGTTTGAAGTTTGTTTTTCCTTTTTAAAATTATAACAAGAGTGGAGAGAATGAGTAAAATGGGGGATTTTTATTCCACGGATACAAAAACCTCAATTGCATAAGAGTAGTTAAGGCATTCTAGTACAGTATGATAAATATAGATAATAATAATATATTGCACATCTTAAGTTCAATGAAAGCAAATTTCAAATGTTATCACTACTAATATTTGAAGGTTTATTTGGCTTAAATTTGATTTAATTATTGTGTATTATCCTGCAATTACTGTGTATTATTTTGATCAATCATAATATCACTTTGCACTCTATAATTATACAATTGCAATTTATTTTATAATTTAAAAGAACAAAAATTAACATAGAAAACTAATGTACTACCAGGCATGATGGATGGCACCTGTAAAACCAGCACTTGGGAAGCTAAAGCAGGAGAATTGGAAGTTCAAGGACATCCTGAACTGCATGGAGTCACAGGCCAGCCTGAGATACAATGAAATCATTTTTAAAACAAACAAATGAACAAAGTATTGATAATCATATTTGTTGAACCTTAATGTTGCTATATTTTTATACTCTTTATATCATTTATTCTTCACATATATGAAGATCCTTATGTATTCTTCCTTGATCCTACCACTTTCTTCCCTTTCCCAGAAATAAACACTATCTCAGTTCATGAAGTTTTTTAAATATTTAAAAATTACATGTGTTCATAATGCTTAGTTGCTGGAATTGAGCCAAAAACTAAGAGGCATCTTCTATCACTGAATCTTCAACAATAGTTTATCAATGTTAACATTTCAAAACTTTTGTAGTTGCTGTTACTGACAATGTTTCAGGCTGGAAAGGAAGGATCCTACCTACATAAGACAGGGCAGCCTCAAACTCATCATTCTCCAGCCTCAACCTCCCAAGGGCCACCGAAACATACGTTATGGGCTTTTAATTGATCTTTATAAACTATTAGCTATAATTTCATAATATCATTCCAATATTTTAACCTTAATTTCTTGTTTCTTTAACAAACACGTCTACTCTTGCTTCTCTTTGCTTGTTTATATCTTAACTTTTTGCACTGTTTTAAGCTTTGAATAAGTAATAAATTTTTATCTTTTAACGTCCTCTAACAAGAGAAAGAGAGAGTTATTGTTTTGTTTTTGAGGCTTGGTCTCACTGTGTAGCCCTCAAACTCACATGGATCCATTTGACCCTGTCCCCAAATACAGGGATTGAAGACATAAGCCACTATGCCCAGGTATTTAAATATGGAAATACAGTGTGCCCACATTTGATAAAGCAAATAATATACTTAATTGTACTTCTTTTATCTGATATCCTGTTTTTTACTTAGTTCTCATTCTTTCTATCAATAAACAGAAACAAACTGCATTTTTCCCTTTTACTAATGGCTTGCCTTCTTTCATGACAGCCAAAAATCAAACATATTTCTGTTATATTATGGTTGTTTGGCCCCGTGCAGCCAGAGGAACAGACTCACAGACCTGTCGCCCTAGACTTTTTAGTTGTTTATAGCTGATCAGGCCTTTAGAAATGATTTAGACATTTATATTAAGCTTATGTTGTTTGGCTTATGGCTTATGCATATTGTTAGTTAGTTTTATATCTTAACTTATTTTTATTAATCTGTCTGTCACATGTCCCGTGGCCCACTTGTTTTTTTTACATGTTTTTTATTGGGGGGGGGGCAGCTGGCTTTGTCTGTCTGACTTTGCCTTGTTTTTTTTTTTAATCTATGTTGCTATTTTTTAAATTGTTTATGGTGTTTGTTATGAGCCAAAACAGCTCTTTTATTTAAAGATTGATATTTATAGTATATAGAAAGACATTTTTACATCACCAAATTAACACTCACAATAACAGGCTACAACTTAGGAATACACTTGAACAATCAGATGGATGAGCCATAGATGTTGATCCAGTCTCTCCAAAAGGGAGGAACAAATAGGTCTCCCCAAGATCCCAGCAGCCCATCTTGAATGGGGTTGGCCACTCCCCCTTCAAGAGCCTGGGACCCTGGATAAGTGTCTTCCGACCTTATCAGCTGACACCTAAATCCCATCACATTATTTCTAAGTAAGTTATGTGTCTGAAGAGGTGGCTCTGCGGTTAAAAGCAATGAATGTTCTTCAAAAGGACTTGGGCTCAATTCTCACCACTCACAAGGCAGCACACAATCATCTGTAACTTCAGTTCATGAGGATCCAACAGCCTCTTCTGACTTCCACAGGCACCAAGCATATATGTTCACAGACATACATGCTTGGCAAAATACCCATACACATAAAATGAAAATAAATATATCTTATAAAAACAAAGAAAAAGGAAAGGATCAATTTGTTCTTCACAATGTCTCTAAACCCCACAGTGATTAGAGTAAATTATTTAAAATATTAGAGCCATCAACCTCACACTATGCACTCTCATACTACTGCTTCCCTTCCAACACTTGAGCTTTATTAAAGTGGTCCAGAACTAAATACATGTGTGACAACATCAATCCTGAAAATATTATGCTAAGTGAAAAGCAACCGGACACAAAACAACAACCACTACTGCTTTCATTTCTATGAAACACCTAAAGGCAAATTTCCAAACAGAAAGTAAAGGCAGGTATGGTGGCCCACATTGTTAACCACAGGACTCAAGAGGCAGAGGAAACTGTATCTGTGAGTTTGAGGCCACCCCGGTTTGTTTATGTGTGAGTTTTAGGCCAGCAGGGGCCACATATTGAGACTATGTCAAAAACAAACAAACAATCATAGTTATCTGGAGTTAGAGAGGATGAGAAATAGAGAATTATCATTTAATAGGTACAAAGTTTGTATTTGAGATGATGAAAAAGTTCTAGAGATGGATAGTGTTAGTCATAAATCAGTTTGACTATACTTGATGTCACTAAATTAAACATTTAAAATAGAATTTTATGTGTATTATGCCACAATAAGAATATTCAGGGCTGGTGAGATAGTTCAGTGCAAAGAAGAGCCTGTTGCACAAGCCTGATGACCTTTTGATCTCTAAAATACATGGCAGAAAGAATCAGTTCCCAAAAGTTGTCCTCTGACCTCCATATTCATGCTATGGTGTAAGTTAACTCCTCCCTCCTTCCCTCCCTCCCCTCTCACCTCCTCTCTCTCACAGTCACTCACACACACACACACACACACACACACACACACACACACACACACACACACACACACACACACACACACACACACACACACACACACCAGTTAAGGGACTTAACAAAAGCAAGGAACACTAAGCATAAAAGATAAACAGAAACAAGTAAAATATTATGTTTTTCTATCTTACCTAAGATGATTAATTTGTCCTAAATGGTTCTATAATTAGCTAACATCCATACTTGGAAATCAGATCACCCTAAAGAACAATTAATATACTTTAAGCCTTCTGATTAAATTTTTAACATGTATGTATTTCTTGTAATAAACTCAATTACTCTACTTCATAATTTGCCCCTAAGCATCAAAGGTAATCATAGCTAGGAGTAAACTGTAACTGCTGTCCCAGACAAATTGCTATGGAAGCAGGGTCATAACCTTTAAATTTCTACTTCTGATTCAGGGGACAGAAATTAAGTGTGTTAAACTACAGCCAAAACCCAGAGGGAAGTACAGTGGAATTTTCTTCTACTATTATAATCTTCCTTTCATTATACAGAGACACATAGACACTATCATATTAATGGTAATGATTTTGATAGAATAACTTCCTGTCATCAATGAGGAGACTTCTTGGTGCAAAAAAGGCAAATTAAAGAGTAGTAATAACTGAGTGAGTCAGCATAGAGCCATTAAAATGCTAATCTAAAGGCTGGTAATGGTGCTACATGCCAGTAATCCCAGCACTGAGAAGGCTTAGGCAAAAGAACGCTAAATTCTAAGGTCAGCCCTGGGTACATGGGGAGATTCTACCTTAAAAAAAAAAATCTAGTCTATGGAAATGAGCCATAAATATTGCTGTTCCAATGTAAGATCATAAAAAAGCAACAAGCATAAAGTTTTAGTGTTATACTTACTAATTTACATGGTTAGTAAATAAATGTAAAATTCAAATTAAACATAGAATTCAACTGTTCCATAGTACATTAAAAAGAAATACTAACTTTTATAAATGTTAGCTAAACATTTATTCAATTTTAATATGAAGAATAGTAAATACACACACATATACACAAAAAAAAACTTTTCCTGAGATGTGAACTTAACAGCAACAGGACTAACACCATAGGTATTTTATTCAAGGTAAGGAACCTTTTTAAAAGAGAGTGGCTGAACAAAGACTGCCTCCAGGGCATCCAGCTCTAGCAGAGGTACCTAGAGAAGTGTTTTCCCAGGTGCAGCCTGAAGGCACACAGAGTTTACTGAGGCTGTTGTCCCAGGAGGGTCTTGACATTATCTACAAGGTGCTGGTTTAGTAGGTATGCAATATGCAATTATCAGGAAGGCCTTGGCTCCAGAAATCTGCTGATGCCATGATAGTCAAAGCAGTGTCAGGTGTTCTGCCTAGAGCTTCTGATCAAGTTATTCATGAAACCTACCTTTCAAAAGGGACTGAAGATGCCAGAGGCATGGAAGGTCCACCAAGAGGCTATAAATGCTGAAGCTACTGAGTTAAGTCAGAGCTACCCACGCCTGTTAGAACCCAAATGAGGCAACCATGAGCCTGGATACCAGATATAAAATTACAGGGTTTGGTGTTTGCCTTACCTTTGGTGTCTGCTCTTCCCTTGTTATACTCCCTTTAGAATCAGAATGTTTGACATATGACACTGTATATTCAAACTATATAATTTGCAATTTTTTTTTACATTACAGGAAGTCAGAGTTAAGAGACTGATTCGAGTCTCTGAAGAGACTTTGGACTTTTTTTGGACAATGTCAGACTATTAAGATTTTGTCTTAGCAAGGGACTCAACATTTTACATTATTAAACATGAGACATTTGAAGTATCATGGTTTTAAAATGACATGTTTGGGTGTCAAATTGACAAGAAATGAATTACAATGGTTAAATTTGAAGTTGAAGTTGATTAGATTAAACACACACCAGCATCAATAAACTACACCTCTGTGTGAGTGCCTATAAGGATGTTTCTAAGGAAAATTAGCTGAGCAGTTAAGACCTAACCTGGATGTGGGTATACCATCTCATTAGCTGGGGTACAGACAAGATAAAAAGGAAAAAAAAGAGAAAGCTAGCCGAAAATCAGTCATTCCTTCTTTCTCTTCTCCCCAATCTGTCTTCTAGCACCAAGTACAGGAACTGGTCTTCCAATTTCATTCTCTTAATGTAAATATCAACAATGATCTACAAAACTAGATCAGACTATATGGATCATTTCTACAAATGTAAAAGAAACAATAATGTTATAAAAGCTATATAAAAGAACGTGTTCATGTAAGGATAAATAGTATAAAGGTTTCAAAATAGTTCAAAGTATCCTATCACTACTTTTTGGGGGTTTTTTGTAGCCTTTATATAGCCTCCACTTCCTAAGTGATGAGACTAAAGGTATTACCACGTCCAGCTAAATTAATATTCCCGAACATGAACTTCTTCAGCATTTTAACACCATTGCTTATGAAATGTTCAAACATGTCCCAAACTCTACAAGCATTATCTCTATGTTTCATTTCTTTGTTCTTTTCCTTTTTTCTTTTTTTTTTTGGGGGGGGGGGTCCAGACATGGTTTCTCTGTGTAACAGTCCTAGCTGTCCTGAAATTTGCTTTGTAGATCATGTTGTGGTCAACCCACAGAGATCTACCTGCTTCCCCCTCTCAAGTGCTGAGATTAAAGATGTGTACCTTTAATCATCTCATTTCTTAAACTGAGTAGTACTGAGTAAATCAGTACTTAAACTGAGTAAATCCTCGCTTTTATGTGTGTTGCTGTTTCTTTTTCTTTTTCCTTTCTGTATTGGGAACAAAACCTAGAAACTTGAATATATGAGGCAAGTCCCCTACTACCATACTCAGAGCTACACTCAAAGCCCTAATATTTATATTTTCATACATCTAAAGTGTTATTTGTATTTTTATTTAACATAAAAGTTTTTAAAAGGCTACAAATCTTGGCTTGCCTAAAGAATATAAACTGCAAAAGCAACACTGAAAGCTGAGCTATGAATTCCAAGCACATTTTAATTTATCATCTACCTCTCAGAACAGGATTCACAGGAGTGACTGAAGACACCTCACTCTCAAATAACTTCCCATTCACAAACTGGTGTAAGCTATAAAACACATTCCAAGGTAATAATTGTTTATAAACATATCAAAGTATCATGCAAGAAACTGGGATATTATATGTAACTATTATAGTTACAACCTTATAACCACATTAAAATTTTGAGACAGGAATGACAATAATACCTAAAGAAAGGTGCTTTATCAATGGTAATAAAGATACACGTTGAGGAACTAGGGCCATAGTTCAGTGGTGCACCATTTGCCTAGCATGCTGTGAAGCCCTGGATTTGATGCCCTCTATCACAACTCTCCAAAGGAGATATGTCAACAGGTGAATAGGCCACATGCAGAACCAAAGTCACTATCTTGAAAATTAGTTGAACAAATATCATCTTATAGAGATCTGGCCATCCATTTCATTTGGTAACTTAGTAGGAAGACATGCAGGAACATCTAATTCTTTTGTTGCTGCCTATGGTCACCAATATAACTTCCTATTATAATTTAGCTTCCCATCTATCTAGTATACAGTTCACATATGCTATTATAACTATTTTCCTTTTTCTAAAACAATAAGCTCGGGTCTCACATTTAGAAGTCTAAGTAAGAAAAAGTCAGTCTCTTCATAGACCTGACTACCTATGGGCACCGACAAAAGATGAAGGTAACTACTGAACTATGACAAGCCAACCATTAACTTGTTCTTTGGAGACTAATTCTCAGCAGAAACCAGGGTGAACCCTTCATTGACAGTACTGATATCCCTTGAGTTTCAGCAGCTCAATATTAAATATCTTATTTTAAGCAAAAATATATTTAAAATATTTTTTATTGCTCTAAAATACTTAACATAAAAGAGATCTGGGAAGCCTGAAAAGGTGGTAGGCATTTGTGGTCTTGAAGTCTCAGTTACTTAGTATGCTGAAGTAGGAGCCATTTGAGCTTAGGAATTTGAGGCTAGCCTAGGTAACTTTGTGAGAAAAGACCTAAAAAATAGAAGAGGCATAGATCCAGACCCTCCAAGCCCTTCTTAAGAGAGGGTGTAGCTCTTATCCCTCATCAAATAAGCTTCTTTTTGCAGCAGATGGAGATAATTACAGAAAGCAGCAACTAGTCAAAATACAGAGAATTGACTTTGGGGTGCCCAGCCCCACTTAATACATCTACAGCATAACCTTTCCACTGAAGGCTCAGAGAACGTCACAGAGAGGCAGAAAAAAGCTAGAGAACTAGGAAAGTGGTACAAAATTGTGTCTTCTCTATATGACAGGGAGAGCACAACTATGAAATGAAATCTCAACAATATGGATTCTTAAGTAAGACCTGAACAATGGTAATACCAGTTGTCATGCTAAGTTTAAAGATATTAACATATATGCATATAAACAATACAAATGGATTTAGAAGGTTACATTTATATATTTATATATGTAATAATAAAAAGAGGGCATGAATTTGAAAAGGAGGGAGGAAATAGGAGGACTTTGAGGGAGGAGGAAAAGACATAATTACATGGTTTTTATTTTTTTCAAGACAGGGTGTGTGTGTGTGTGTTTATTTTTTTCAAGACAGGGTGTGTGTGTGTGTGTGTGTGTGTGTGTGTGTGTGTGTGTGTGTGTATGTAGCCCTGGCTATCATTAACTCCCTCTGTAGACCAGGCTGGTCTTGAATTCAGAGAGATCCTCCAGCCTCTGCCTCCTGAGTTTTGGGATTAAAGACATATGCCACCACCACCCAGCAACATAATTACATTTTAATAAGAATCTTTGAAAGAAGAGTAGAATAGGAGAAAGAAGGGGGGAAGAAAGGGGAAAGAAAAGGAAGGGGATGAGGAGAGCGAGGGAAAAGAAGGAAGGAAAGAGGGGAAAGGGGAGGGGGGAGGAGAGGCACAATACAGTTCAATAGCAGAACACACTCATGGCTCTGGGCTCTATACCCAAACAACAGGAATAAACCACAAAATCATGCTATTCAAATAACCAATGATAAAGAAACCTGTTTGTTTTGTTTTGTTTTGTCTTGTTGTGACAGGGTCTCACTATGTAACACTGACTTACCTGGAACTCTATGTAGACCAGATAACCTAGAATTCAGAGATCATCATGCTCTTGCTTTCCCAGTGCTGGGATTAAAGGTGTGTGCCATCATGCCAGTAGAATAATTTTTTCTGGCTTTTCAAAGACAGAGTTTCTCTGTGCAGCCCTTGCTGTCCAGGAAATCTCTCTGTAGAACACGCTGACCTCAAACACACAGATCCATCTGCCTCTGCCTCCCAAGTACTGGAGTATTAAAGGAGAGCAACACCACTGCCCAACTAAAAATATCATAATTTTGGCACATGCACATAAAACTATAAATGATAGAATACCCTCTTTGTCCAGGTTACTTAAATCTGCTATCTGAAAATAATAATCTTTACCTCATATAACTATTGCCAAAATTAAATAAAATAGTAAGAATTTATACAAGTGTTCCATTAAATTTTAATTTTATGATAAATACAAAGTATATAATTCTCACTGTTACTAACTTGCACTAAACCACCTCAACTACAAATACCTCTATTGTTAAATTTTCAGCAACTTAACAGACATAGAAAAAAGACCACACAAAGCTAAAAGGTAGTGTCAATTGTTAAATGCAGAAGAAAAGTAAGAAATAGAAAGTTGCCATTTGAAGCAAGAGGATCACAAGTTCAAGGCTACCTTGGCCAGCAAGTTCCAGATCAAGCTCTTAAAAAAACAAAAAACAAAAAACAAAAAAAACCAAAACAAACAAACAAACAAAAAAAAACCAGAACACCATAGTTACTGTGTAGATTACCTGTGTAAACACACCAAAGAGCACCAATAATTAGTGACTGAAGTTTTGAGAAGTATTTCACAGTGTCAAAGTACATATTCCTAAAACACTTATTAATCTACAAAGGAGGAAAGAATATAACCTTATAGTAGGAACAATCTGACAGATAATAACTGTAATCAAGTGTTCAAAATTACATTATCATCAATATATATCAACACCATGCATCCTCTGTTACCACAGGCAGAGTAGAGGAATGTCATTTTTGTGGTAATGTTGCCAAAAATGTAGAGCTTAGCTAGCCAACCATAGTAGTGCATGCTGTGATACTAGCATTTAAGAAGCAGAAGCAGGATTTTATATTTGTGGTCAATATTGTTTACATAATGAATTTTTGGTCTTTGTAGGCTACATAGTGAGACTTCATCTCAGAGAGAAAAGAAGGGAGGGAAGGGAGAAACTGTTAGTACCCTTTGAAAGTTCAAGGAAAAACTGTTAAAGAGGAAAGGGGGACATACAAAGTAAACCCAGTATAGAAACGTGATTATGACAACAGAACTGAAAAAAGTGTTTGCGGGAAGACTGAAATATTCTGATATAAGTAGAAAATCTCCTGAAAACATGTGCAAAGAGAAAAACTGAGGTAGCAAAGGAGCAGTTCCTCTGTTTCTTTCTACTTCTAACCCTCTCATTTCCTTTAAACAAACCCATAGTTAACAACCCTTTAATCTTTTGCTAACTCCAATCTCCAAGACTTCATCATATACTGACTATAAACTCCTACTATAAGCTTTATGAAATCCAGCTATGTCTGCTTTTTCTCCCTTTTTGTGTTTCTAGCCCTTAGTGTAAGTCTGGCACGTTGCATGGAGTATTTGTTGAGAAACCAAAAGAATGACAACTGTATTAGGTTGTATTCATTTCCTATTGCTACAATAACCAATTAGCATAAATTGTGTGGATTAAAATACAGACGTATTATCTTCCAGAAATGGGAATCAGAAATCTACAGTGAATCACACTAGACTGGAATCCAGACAGCAGTACTGCTTCTGGGGGCCTTAGGTAACTATATAATTCCTTGCCTTTTCCAGTTTTCTAGGCTATCTGCATCCTTTGGCTGCAACAGCATTACTCCAAACTCTGCTTCTATTCTTAGATCTTTCTTAAATGACTGCCAACCTGCCTGCCTCCTTACAAAGACTGGTGGTTAGATGAACCAAAATAATTTCCCTATCCTCATCTCTAATAGTCTCATCTGCAAAGGTACTTTTAACAATGTAAGGTTCTAAGTATGAAGACATGGGCAGACGTCTTTGAGGTATCCTTATTCAGCCTACTCTCCATATCAATTTCCTTCTTTTTCTTCTTAAAATCTATCCAAGAAATAACTAAAATTAAGTCACAAAACTATTTAGGAACTAATGCTAATTCCAAGACCAGAGTTGTCCCCTTCCATCATCATCTTTCACCATTTTGTAAAGTATTTGTCTTTGGTTTAGATTTAATCAAGTTATATGATTTTTTGTGTAAAAAAGAGACTAGAACATATACATTTAAGCAAGACTCATTATCCCTAGATTCAAGGTAATCTCTTTGCTCCTGAGTCTACACTAAATATCTATGGCTGGATCAGACTTCTTTTTTTTTTTTTTAAGTAAATAGAATTAAACAACATTGTGTGTGTGTGTGTGTGTGTGTGTGTGTGTGTGTGTGTGTGTGTGTGTCAGAGGTTTTACAGGAATTAAGCATATTCATTTTCTTGTGTAGCTCAAACAGAATCTAGAAACATTTCTGAAAGGTAAATAAAGCTATTTTAGGAACAAAATTAAGTGCCCTCTACTGAATACTTCAAAAAACTATTTTTCAGAAAAAAGATCTTGCATCTAACTCATTTTTTTTTTGCTTCAATCTCCTAAATTCTGGAATTACAGTGTTAGCATCATGTGTAACCCTTAAACTTGGATTTTCAATTATTTCTTCTACTTCTACATTACCTTGGCTATAATCACTATTATAATAAAAAGTACATAGAATGATCACCCAACACGGCACCTGATATAGTCTATCAGACCTATTTTTTTCTTGGTGGTTTTGCTCTGCTTTGATTTTCAGTGACATCTTTAGTTTAGACTCTAGCTGGAGTTGCTAGATATCTAGGTGGTATTTCAAGGAGGCTTGGACTAGAGAGATGTAGCTCAGATAGTAGAGAAGTTCAGGCTCCAAAAGTCAAATAAACTGGGCATGGAGGTACATGCCTATAAACTCAACACTTGACAAGTGGAGGCAAGAAGTTCAGAAGTTCAAGAGCAATCTCAGCTTATAAAGTGAATTTAAGGCTAACCTAGAATATCGGACTGTTTCTCAAATAAAATATAATAAACTTCTTACACCAAGCACTTAGATTAAATTCCATTCTATCTGAATGGCAACCAACAGCACTTTATAATGGGTAGAATATGGGTATTTTATAACCACCCACACTCAAAGACATCATTCAATTTTAATTTTGTAGTTTGATTTTTATTGCGATTGTTGGTTTTACTGCTGTTTTGAAGTAGGGTCTCATATATATAGCCCAGGCTATAGTCAAGAATGACCTTGAACTTCTAAACCTCCTGCCCCCACCTCCCCAGTACTAAAACTGAAGGCATGTGCCACCTTACCTGGTATATGTGGTGCTGAGACTGTACTCAAAGCTTTGCTCATACACATGTTGTACCAAACTGAGCCATATTCCTAGTCCCAATCTTAATTTTAAGCATCCCATATTATGCCATTTTTCATGAGTTGACTGAGGTTACCAGTCTCCTTATATTTGACATATATCTACCTTGAAACTATTCTTATCATAATGCATTCTATGTTGCTTTGTCTCTCATTTGCTAATAGTACAATATAAAAATAGCTATCATAGAACAAAATATCTGGCAATTTAGTTATTCCCCTGATTTTTTTCTTTAATTTCTCCTCACTAAACATACTTGAACTGAGTAACCTCTATAAATTCTAGTGATTTCACTTTGCTATAAATTTCAAAGTCATGAGGATGAAATAGCAATAGAAGTTTTCAGTCAAGAAAAAATTTTCCTATTAGGAAAAATATCATATGAATTTCACATGGTTTTTTGTAAGAAAAAGATAAAGTAGATATGATACTGAATACATTCCTATCATACACTTAATTATTTAGTGCAACAATCAATCAATGAGACATATACACTCAGTTCTTAAAAAGAGATGTTAAGAAGGATTTGGGGAATTTCCTAAAGCTAATAAAAAACGTTCCCAAAGAATATCACAACACAGACTTTCTTTTTAAAACAGGAAAAGAAAAGCAAGCACAGTGGTCATATGCCTATGACCCTGGCAACAGAGAGTTTGAGACAGGAAGAATATCATTTTAAACCCAGTCTAGGCTAGATAGAAAACTCAGGGCCAGCTGAAGACCTTGTCTCAAAATTACAAATGAAAAATGATAAATCCAGAGCAAAAGTTACTTGTATTTTCAAAGGCTGGGCATTTTTTATAGCTCAGAGGTCATTTGCCATACATGTACAGGATCCTAGCATAATGTAAATAGACAGATGAACGGATTAAATAAATAAATAGAAGGAAAAAGAGGGGGTATAACTAAACAGCAGAATACCCATTTAAGGCTCTGAGTTTATTCCCAGCACTGCAAAAATTATGATAAAAGTAACTAAAAATATATCTCAATGGTAGAATACCTGCCTAGCATGGAAAGAGGCTCTAGATTCTATCCTCAGCATTGCCAAAAAGAAAAGAAAAAAAAGGAAAGATATTTTTTTAAAGGCTTGTCATGGGCTCCTAACAGATTAGAAAAGAACAATTTCTAGACAATGGTAAAAAGGCTCTTCACTTTCTTCATCCTGGGTCACTGTGGAGGTCAGGGCAGCTAAATCTGGAATCCAGAAAGACAAGAAAATTATATACCCACCTGTAGTTCACACCAAGCAACTTCAACCCAAGTTTCAGTGTCCAGTCCTTTATATACTGTCTTAAATGCTCCTCTTCCCAGCTCTATATCAAATTTCAGGAACCTGCCACTAGGGGAAGTTGCTACAGCCTTCATTTCTGCTTCTTCTTCCATTTCCTTTTCATTTTTCTCTTTGGAGGTATCTTTTGAGGATTCTGAGGTTGCCTTTGAACATTGCTCGTATTTAACTTCTTTCCCACCTCTTAGCACATTTGTAGGAAGTTTATCTCCTCTTGAAATATTTGATGCAGGTTTTATTCTTTCATCTCTAGGGGAAGATTCAGCAACTTTGTCATCTTCTGTCATCTCAACACTCTTTCGGAAAAATCTCTTTCTTTCAGTGGTTTCCCCGGCAGCAGAAAAGGTGCTTGTTTTCTCCTTCATTGTAGTTTCTACAGTCAGAGGTGCAGCAATCTGACCAACCCTGGTTTCAAAGGAAACGCCATCAGGTTTCTCGGAATCTTCTGTGCTAGCTGGTTCCCCAGAATCAGTGGCCATTGTAATTAAGGTTTACACTGAACTTTTTCCTGTTTCACTCTTCTGTCCACTTACATCTCAGTGATCAGAGTTATCAGAACACACTTCCTTTTACGTGGTCATATATTCCCATAGTGACCTGGAGGGGGAAAGGGATAATTTTAACATCACCCTACAACAGAAATCATTAAGGGGAAAACAAGTCACCTGATTTTTAACTGCTTCTTTCCTAATAATAAGTTTATTCTTGTTTCTGTACAACTTAGCAACTAACACTCCAGGAACTATGCCTTATCTTATTTAATATACCTACAGTGACTATATAGTACTTGGCATATAGTTCAGTATGTCTTCATATGCAGGAATCTAGTTCTCAGATCACCTCAATACACCAAATTCAATACAGGTGTCCAAATCCTAAATTCACTATACATATAAGTAATATATGATTTTCAGAAGACTTTTGTCTAAGATTCTGAAATTTGTCTAATAGTGGTTTCTTTAATTGTGGCAAAATATATGTACAATCATCATATTTACTACTCTAAGTGTATAGTCCATAGCATTAATGCATTCACAGTGTTGTGTTATTGTCACTTCTGGAAACTTCTATCATTTGTGTGAGTCAGTTCTCTCCTTCTATCTTCATGTGAGTTCCAGGAACCAAACTCAAGCTGTATGCATAGCAAGCACTTTATACACTGAGCCATCTTTCTGGCCCTATTATCACTTCAATCCATTCCCAAAATTATTTCATCTTAAACTGAAAACCTATACTCATTATAGAAAAATATCCTATGCACCTGAGTGCTATGGAATGCACCTATAGTCCTAGTTACTTAGGAAGCTTAGGGTGGAGAATCACCTAAGACCTGAAAGTTCCAAGCTGGCTTGGACAAACAGCAAAACTAATTTCTAAAACAGGAGAAAAGCAGTTTTTAGAGTACTGAGAGTGTGCCTCGCTAGCAGATGTATGCGTGGCATGTACAAAGTTCTACATCTGATTGCTAGCACTACCAAAGAAAAATCTTACCCACATCCAGCCCCTAAAACCTACATTCTACTCTCTAAATTCTACATGAATTTACTTATTCTAGATAATTCATGTAAGTGAACACATACAGTATTTATGTCTATTTCACTTGGTATAATGTGTTCATTTCATTTTAAGATTAGCTTACACATATATGAAAGATATTCAGTATCTCTCTAGCCACTAGGAAAATTAAAATCAAAACTACATCAAAATTCCATTCCACCCAAGTAAAAGTGACTATGATAAACAAATGCAAAAGAGGTCTAGAGAGATGGCTCATTGTTTAAGGGCATTTACTGCTCTTGTAGAGGATCCGGGTTCAGTTCCTGGAACCCACATGATGGCTCACAACTGTCTGTAACTCCAGTTGGAAGGGTTCCAAAATCTCTTCTGACCTCTCTGGACTCCTGTACCTGTATGGTGCACATACATACACTCAAGCACACACACATAAAACAAAATAAACACATTTTGGAAAAGAAAATACAAAACAAACTATGAAGATGGGAGAATTTAAACTAGCCCAGCCACTATAGAACTTAGTACAATGGTTCCTCAAAAAAATAATAGAACTACCATATGATCCAACTATAAAGCTCTGAATATCAAAGTCAGCTTGTTCTATACAAGGTATAGTGGTGTACACATGCAATCTCAGTTCTCAGGATAGAAGAACTAAAGTTTAGGGCTGGCCTGGACTGCATAGCAAGATTGTCTAAAATAACTAAGGAACGAAGAGAGGGGCTTCTTCCTCCTTATAACATCATGCATTGGTGGTATGCTACTAAGTTATAATCCTTTAACAATTAAAGTTAAAAATAATGTATATCATTTATTTTCAAAGGGCTAAACAAATGAAACATCTTTGAGTATTCGTGTACATGTGCATAAGGAAAATAGAAGCTGATGTAAATTGTCTTCTTTAATTGTCAGCCACTTTTTTGGACAAGATCTTACTATTTAGTCCTGTCTGCCTATAAGTATTTAGATCAGGCTAGTCTCAAACTTATCTCCATCTTCTGAGCTATAAAGAAAGCAGCTATAGCTCTACCAATTAGGAATCCAGGTAAACATCACCATGCAAAATTCTGTTGTATTACTTTGCTACTTTAAAAAAAAAAAACATGAGTTTTTTTTTTTTTCAAAATAAAAATATTTGGAGGGCTAGGGAAATGGCTCTACCAATAAAGTGCTTACTTGGCAAAAATGAACACCTAAATTTAGGTCATCAGTAGCCTTGTAGAAGCCAGGTGCAGCAATGCAAGCTAGTAATTGCAGGGCTGGGGAGCCAGAGAAGGAAGAATTCTTAGGATGTATTGGCTATCTAGCCTAGCCAAATCAATAAGCTTCAGGTTCAGTGTCTCAAAATATAAGGTGGAAGGCTGGGTATAGTGGCACATTTCTTTAATCCTACAGCTCAGGAAGTAGAGGCAGGAAGATCTCTGTAGGTTCAAGACCAAACTGGTCTACACAGTTCTAGGCAGCCAGAACTACATAGTTAATACCTTGCCTCAAAAAAAGATTGCAAGCAATTAAAGAAGACAGTGCACATCAGCTTCTATTTTCCACAGGCACATATACATGAATACTCAAATATATCCATATATACATACAAAGAATTCAATAATCAGACAAAATGAATTTAGATTGCTTAGAAATATGAGCATTAAAACAATAAAAAAGACTCTGGTAAAATAGCTCAATGGATCTGCACACATGTGCATATCATAAAACAATTTGTTTAAGTCTGTTCTCTCCTACTGAGTGAGTTTAACACAGGTTGTCAAGCTTGGCAGCAGGTACTATTACCTACTGAACTATCTCACCATCCCCTGAACTTTCTTTTATAATCGTTTACTGATTGTATGTATAAATTCTTGAGAGCTGAACACATGGCTCAGAGGTTAAGTACACTGCCTACTTTTCTAGAGGAACTAGGTTCCATTCTCAGCACCCACATGGTGGCTCACAATAGTTTAAAACTGTAGTTCCAGGGAATCTAATACCCCTACCTGGCCTCTGTGGGTACTAGGCACATATGTGATACACAAGCTGACATTTATGCAGAAAAAACACCCCCCATACAAATAAAAAATAAAAATTTAAAATTATATGTATAAATTCTATACATTTTTCTGAATGTATATTTCATAAGTGGGGCCTTAGGTTTCTATTGCTATGATAAAACACCATGAGCAAAAGCAATTTGGGGAGAAAAGAGTCTATCTCATTTTATACTTCCAGGTAACAGTACAGCATTGAGGGAGTCAGGACAGAAACCTGATGCAGAGGCAAGAACTGATGCAGAAACCATGAAGGAATGCTGCTTATTATCTTGGTCCCCATGGCTTGCTCAGCCTGCTTCCTTAAACAACTCAGACCCACAAGCCCAGAGATGGTATCACATATCATCAATCAAGAATATCCAACACAGGCTTGCTCACAGGCCAATCTGGTGACTTCATTTTTTCAACTGAAGTCCCCTCTTCCAACATGATTCCAACTTGCATCAAGTTGACAACTAACCACCATCAGAAGGTAAAGGATTTTTTAAAATGACATTGTAAGAATGAACTTAAAATATAAAATACTTTCCTAGATTTGTTGTATACTGACTATACATGCTTTTAAACAATAGGTTCTGCTTTGTAACAAGCAAATTTAAAGGGTCTTTTGCTAATTGTACTACTTACTTGACATCAATATATTAAAAGGTACTCATCATGGACTAGTTTTATGAACAGCTCTAATAAATTTATCTTGTTTTTACACATGATAGTTCTGATACATCCACTAATTCTGAATCTTGTTTAGTTTGACATTAGGGAATTCAGACTAAATAATTCCCATGAATGACAATATGATTCCTGAATATGGGTTTTGGCAAATATTCTAGTACATTTAACTTAAAATTTTATCAGAGATTCATACTTCTCATCTTCCATAAAAGTTCATTCAAAATGGATCAAAGCCTTTAAATATAACTTAAACTGCTATAAATTTAAGTAAATAAAACATGTTAGGATATAGGCACAGGCATAGGCATGTACTTTTTTAAAAGAAATTTAATAACACAAAAAATAATCCCAAGAATTTACAAATGATATTGCATGAAATTAATTAAGCAAGCACCTTTACCCAGGAAGCCATGTAAAGGGTCAGAATTTTTTTTTGCCCTAACTACTTATTTTGAAATAATTTTTAACTTGAGAAAGAACTTGCAAGAATATACAAAGAATATAGTACAACCTTCACCCACATTCTCCAAGTGCTAACATTTTAAGTGAGGTATTTTTAAAGTGAGAATAATAATACTTATTCACTTCACCTAACTAAAGGTCACTTATGAAGAAACCTCAGGACCAGAAATCCAGAAGACAGACTTCTAAGCAGCCAGAAATAAGTGAAGTTATATGATTCTTTACAAAAAGACTTTATATATTTTGCAATGTAGCACTTATTTCAAAAACTGAAATCCTATGTAAATATGGTAATATATAACTGTAATGCCAGCACTCGGAAGTGAAGGCAGGATAATCAAGAGTTTAAGCCACCTGAAGCTACATGAGTTCAAGTCCAGTCTGGGGTATACTCTTCAAAACAAACAAATAAAAAAAGAGAGAGAATCCTGAAATTCTACTGGACACGTGACACATGTCTGTAATGCCCATGTACAGAAAGGTGCTGCTAAATAACTCTGAGTCCAAGGTCAGCCTGGGATACAGAACAAGATCCTGTCTTTAAAAACAATTTCTAAATGAAATTCTTGCTGCATGCCTTGTAATGCCAGGTACACAGAGGCTGTTACAAGAGGAATAAAAATGCTAGACCAGCCAGGATAACATAACAAGATCCTATCCTAAAATAAAATAAACTGAAAAGAACTGAGGAGGTCATGCTGAAATAGAGCAATGCCTTAGCATGTGCAAGGCCCTGAACTCAATTCTCAGTATTCAAAAAAACCCTCAGGAATCTTTTTACTATTCTAAAAAAAATTAGATTTTTTTTAATTACATGAATTTTTGCCTGGTGTATGCATGTGCATCACATGTGTGTCTGGTGCCAGTAGAGGTCCGAAGACAGCATCAGATCCCCTGGAACCAAAGTTATGGATGGTTGTGAGCCACCCAGGTCCCTGCAAGAGTAGCAAGTACTCTGAACTGCTAAGCCATCTCTCTAAGCTCCAAAACAAATGATTTTATTTTTTGGGTTTTCAAAACAGTGTTTCTCTGTGCAGCCTTGGAAACCTGCCCTGGAACTGGATCTGGAAGGCTTGAACTCACAGAGATCCTCCTGTCTCTGTCTCCTGAGTACTGGGATTAAAGGCGTCCACCTCACTGCCTGGCTATTTTTTAAAAAAATCATAGTCTGTCCTGACTTCCCTCAGTGGTGTACTGCTACCTGGAAGTATAAAATGAGATAGACTCTGTTGTAGTGGGGTTTCTTGGTCCCGGGCGGCCAGAGGCCCAGACCCACAGACCTGTCACGCCAGACCCTGCCACTGCTGCTCAGGCCCCCAGAAATGACTCAGATGCTTATATTAACTTTATGCTGTTCGGTCTATGGCTCAGGAACATTGCTAGCTAGCTCTTACATCTTAACTCAACCCATTTCTATTAATCTGTCTGCCACATGGCCTGTGGCTCACCTGTGTTCCATACATGTTGCTCTTTGGGTGGTTTCAGCTTGATCTGCCTAACTCTGCCCTGCTTCTCTTACTTATGCTCTGATTTCTCCTCCTACTTCTTCTATGGTGCCTGTCATGGCCCAAAACAGCTCTTTTATTTAAAGATTCATATTCACAGCATATAAAAAGGCATTCCCACATCAAGACTCTTTTCTCCCAAAGTTGCTTTTGCTCATGGTGTTTTATCATAGCAATAGAAACCTAAGGCCCCACTTATGAGATATACATTCAGAAAAATGTATAGAATTTATACACCACCACCACCTGAGACTATGATTTAAAAAAAAAAAATTAGCCAGGCAGTGGTGGTGCACACCTTTAGTCCCAGCACTCAGGAGACAAAGACAAGAGGATCTCTGTGAGCTCAAGGCCAGCCTGGTCTACAGAGCTAGTTCCAGGACAGTCAGAGTTGTTACACAAGATAAGCGGTGGGGGGGGGGGGGGAGAAGAGATATGGGATGATTATTGCATGTGTATGGCTGTTCTGTCCTCATATATGTCTGTGTACAATGTGCATGCCTCATGCCTACAGAATCCAGAATAGAGAGAGCATCAGATCCCCTGGAATTAGAGTTACAGATGATTATAAATTGCCATATGGTAGAACCAGGTCCTCTGAAAGAACAGTCAGTATTCTTAACCACATAGCCATCTCTCTAACCCCCCAAACACTAAAATCTTATTTAGATTCTAATTTATTCTTAAAGGCCCAATTGCCTAATATCAAATGATAGTTTCACTGTAGAAAAAGAGCGACATTATATGAGGATACAAATATAAGTCTCTACACACATTCATTTAACATGAAATAAAGCCTAACACACTGAAGAGTGGACCCGATCATTCAGTAACAAAATATTTGGACAATGATATCAAACAACCTGACCTAGCTGACATCTGTAAAACAGTCTCTTCAACAAGAGCAAAATATAAATTCTTTTCAAGCACAGATGAGGCATCTCTAGAACACATCATATGCCATGTAATAAAACAAGTATCAATAAAATATGTTCTCTTATACAACAAAACAATTAAGGAATATAGCTCAATTGTTAGAGTACTTAGCTAGCATGAAGGAAGCCCTGAGTTTGAGCCCCAGTACCACATAAATTGGGCATAGTTTCAGGGTTCATACAGAGAAGGTCGGGCATTCAAGGTTATTTTCAGCTACATAAGAGAGTTGAAGACCAGCCTGGGCTGGTGTAAACAGAGGGAAGAAGGAAGGTTGGCTAAGGAAAAATAAATAAATTAGAAATTAGCAACATAATGACAATGAAGATCAATAAAAAATTAATGAAAGGCTAAAAGTAAGCCTTAATTTCCTTGTCAGGTGATTTTCACAAGGAAACTAAAACTATTCAACTTTTCAGCTAAAGGTTCTGGACAACTCAATAAGCAAAAGAGTAAAATTAGACCCGTATCCTCACACCATGCACAGAAATTAGTTCAAAGTAGACCACAGACCTAAGAGTAAGAGATAAAACTATAAAGCTCTTGGAAGAAAATGCCAGAATAAATCTTGGTTATCCTGGGCCAGGCAAAATTTCCCAGCTGTAACAGCCAAACATAATGAATGAAATAGAAAACTAATAGGAGGCTACAGCAGAGCAACCATCACATAGTGGGAATGTGTCTTGTAAAAGAAATGAGGGGACTGGAGACAGAAGGATCAGTGGTTAAAAGCACTGGCTACTATGCCAGAGGACACAGCCTCAACATCTAGCATCCACGTGGCAGCTCACTGGAGTCTAAAACCCTAGTTCCCTCTTTAGCCTCCTCAAGCACCAGGCATACATATGATGCAGACATACACATACAGATAAAATGCCCATACACATAATTTTTTAAAGCAAATGAGCAATTCTACAAATCAGAGAGAGAGGAGAAGAAATTATCTCATAAAAATGTTAAACCATTGCACTTTATAGAATATCATTAAGAAAGTGGAAAGGTCAACCCATACGGTAGGAAAAAATATAAGATGAAGGCAGATCTCTTTTCTACTGCTGTGATAAAGTGCCACAACCAAGGCAATTTATACAGAAAGTGATTTATTTGGGCTTATTGCTCCAGAGAGATAAAAACTATCATGGCGAGGCAGTATAGTAACAAGCAGCAGACTGAAAGATCACATCTCATACAAGAAGCAAAGAAAAATTTGAAATGGTGGAGTCTTTTGAACCCTCAAAGCCCACCCCAGTGGCATACTTCCTTCAAGAAGCCCACAGCTCTTAATCCTCTCCAAACAGTCACCAACTAGGGATCAGGCATTCAAACGCCAAGATTTATGACAGACCACTCATTCCAACCACCATGTCCCACTCCCTGGCTGCCACAATATTGTGTCACAGAATGCACTTAGTTATATTTCAAAAGTCCCCAGGCTTTTACAATCTCAACACAGTTTTAAAAGTCATACATCTCTTCTCAGACTCAAGACGATCTCTTAATTATAACCCCTGTAAAATCAAAAATCAAATTACATACTTCCAACATACAATGACACAGAATATACATTACCATTTCAAAAAGGAGGAAGGAGGAAATATTAGGATAATACAAAGCAAGGCCAAATCCCAGCAGCACAAACTCCAAATCCTTAGCTCTGTTATGTCAAATGGCTTAGACAGCTCTACTCTTCCAGCTTTACTGATTGCAACACACTTCTCTTTCTTGGGCTACTCCTACTTCCTGCTTGCAGCTCTTAGAAGATAAAAACCTGGGGTCTCCAATGCAATCCAGGTTTCATGCTCAGGACTTCACACAATGGAGTCCCCTGCCACACACCTGGCCTCAGTGGCTTTCTAACCCTGCTCTGTACAAGAGCAGCAAGTACTCTTAACTACTAAGCCATCTCTCCACCCCATCCACTACTTTTTTTACTTGGCCTCAGGCACATTCTTAGGGCACAGGCAGAAAGATTACAAAAGAAGATTCCACAACCCATTTACTCCCTTATCTTTCATGAACCTAAAGCCAGAACTACATAGTCATTTAGGCTAAACTCCAGAGCCCTTCAATCACATTCATAGCAGCTTTGATTTGTTGCTCCCTTTTTAGGAGCAGAAAAGTCCTTAGGCCTTTTCTTCTTACAAAGTGAAAGCTTAGCTGGGAAGGGTCTTGCTCTGAGGGCACCATAACCTTTGCCACAACACAGATTAGGCTTTGCTTTAATCGCCTTAGCTCTTTCAGCACAAGCTTTGGCTGTGGTGTTCATTTTCTCTTCAAACTGTACATTTTATATTTATTTCTGCCTCACTTGCTCTTTTTTCACTATAGGCCTCCATAAGAATGATTACTAATATCCACAAAACAAGGTAACAAATCAGTTTATCCTGAAATCTCCTCCATAAAAGAAATTAGTCTATTACCTTTTTGAGGATTTATTTATTTCTATTTTATGCACATGAGTGTTTCTGGCAACTGCATAAGCCAAAAGACACAACTGGAATTATAGATAGCTATAAGCTACCTTGTGGGTGCTGGGAACCTAACGCAGCTCTCTGTAAGAGATACAAGAATGGTCTCTAACATGGAAGGAGGGAGGGGGGCAATCTTAACACATTTAGAGCTTAGTGTGGTGACACACACCTGTAATCCCAACATTTTGGACGTAGAAGCAGATGGATCAGGTATTCAAGGCTGAGCTACATGTCTCAAAGAAAAAAATAAGAAACTTTAACATATTTTAATTAAACTCAAAGGCAATATAATATTAAATATGTTTTTAAAAACTATACTGGCCTCTCCCATCTTTGTCTACAGTAAAGTATTCCTTTATTTTTTTTTTTTAAAAAATCTTGTTTTAGAGCAATGATTCTCAACCTATGGGTTGTGACTCTTTTGAGATCATCAGACCTTAACAAGGGTTGCATAACAGATATCATCCATAGCAGATATTTACATTAAGATTTTTAAAATTAATTTATTTAAGATTTATTTTTACTTCTTGTGCACTGGTGTCTTACCTGCCTGTATGTCCATGTGAGGGTGTCAGATCCCTCGGAACTGGAGTTACAGACAGTTGCAAGCACTACATTGGTGCTGGGCATTGAACCTGGATCCACTGGAATCCACTCTTAACCACTGAGCCACCTCTACTGTCCTACATTATGATTCATAACGGTAACAAAACTACAGTTCTGGAGTAGCAACTAAAAAAATTTTATGGTTGGAGGTCACCACCACATGAGGAACTGTATTAAAGGGTCATAGCATTAGGAAGGTTGAGAACTACTGGTTTAGAGGGAAAAGATCCAATAACAAAAGATAATAACTAATAACTTAAGGACAGATGATGAATAAGAAAAATTAGTAGTAGAACAGAGGTACAGCTCTGTAGTGGTGCATTTATCTAACATACAGAAGACTCTAGACTTAGTCCCTAGTGGCACAGAGAATAACAACAACAATAATAATTTTTTAAAGCAGGCAAAGGACTTCACTAAGCATTGTTTTTCTGATCTCTTCATATTGGATCTTCTTTTTCTTCCTTTTCAATTGTCTTCCTCATGAATTCAAATGCTGCTACTGCTGTTCCCCCTCTTCCTTTTTACTCATTCCTTGGGACTAAATTTAGGGTCCTATGCATACCAGCTAAGTACTTTACCAAGGATCTAAATGCCTGTATTTTCTTTTTATTTTCAAAACAGGATCTCAGTCAGTTGCCCAGGCCTGCCTCCAACCCGCTGTGTAGTACAGACAGGTTCTGAACTTCCCAAGGAACTGGGGCTACAGGCCTGTACAACTAGGCCAAGCTTCCAATACTTTCTTGACTATAAAACAAACACAAGCAGGATTTGGAGTCAGAGAAACCTGCAATCAAATCTTGGTTTTGCCTTGCAGCAAATAATTTAACCTCGCTCATTTTTTATTTCATTTGTGAATCTCACAGGACTAATATGAAAATATAAAGTACTTAGCACAATGCCTGGCACAATATAACAATCAATAGATAAAAGCTTTTATTTTCCACTTCTTAATATCCCCTAGGGAAGCACTGTATTAAAGTACCATTAAAGGCCATTGAATGGGCTCTATGAGTAAGGGCGCCTGCTGCCAAGTCTGACAACCTGAGTTCAATCCCCAGGGCCTAGGGAAAGAAACAACTGACTCATGTAAGCTGTCCTCTGACCTCATAAGTGCACACCTACCTCCATAAATAAATAAATGTAAAATTTTTAGTAAAAATAAAGCACTATTCAATAATACTGACAAAAACATTAAATGGATTTTCAAAGGGACTCAATTCAGGATGGCAAAACACAATGTATTTTTAAAAAGGATTTCCAGTAATAAACTATATTGGCAATTCTGAAGAGATATGCTGCAGTGAACAAGTTATCTGTTCTACATTCAGCAATTATGAAAATATGGTACAACAAAATGTCTACAAATCTAAAGTTTCCTCAGCCTGGAATCAACTATTACGTTCACAGCTATATAGTATAGCCTATGTGTAATCACTGTCTTTCATAAGACGGTAATATAGTTATCTAAGCTTAGGAATATAACAGCAACTATAAAAATATTTCTATAGAGACCCAAATTATAGGCGGAGACTCAGAAATTTGTATCTCACCTCTAGTCCCTTAACACATGAAAAATCCAACCTGGATCCAGTACATTGCTGCACACCAGTAATGTCAACTCCCAGGAGACAAAGACAGAGAGATTACTTGAGCCCAGTACTTAAGAAATAAATGTAATAAGACTCTTATTTCAAGACAAGATAAAAAGTAGTACTTTGTCAACAAACGGATCAAAGGATTTCTTTAACTTTTACAGCAATTGAAAGAAGGCATATTTAAACAGCAAAAAAAGGGTCATTAGCAGTATTATGTCTCATACATATTTTAATAACAATAAACACCAAGTACCAATGTACAGTCGCTAAATCAACATCTAAGAATAAAAGAACAAAACTCAGTCCTTGTCTCAGTGATTTAACATTTTATCCATGATTATTTGTCTCATTTTCCTTTCTATTTTTTTCATTTTTCATTTGCATTTCTATTCTTTTGCTTTTATCTTGTGTGAACTATCTGTGTTTTCGGGGTCTTGTTTGTTTTCATTTTCTGAAAGTGTATTGCTATGTACCCCTGGCTGGCCTAGTACTTGCTATGTAATCCAGTCTGATGTTAAATTCCTAACAATCCTCCAACCTAGGCCTCCTAAAGGCTGGCTTTAAAGGCCATGTGTCACAATGCCTGATACCATATTCATTTATTTGGTTTGCAATGCTGGGGATGGAATCAAGGGCCTCAGGACACATGCTAGGCAAATGCCCTACCACTGAGCTATTATACTCCAAGCACCTTCAAAATCTCTTTTGAAAATATGCTTATCTTTGCACCCCAAAAACTACAGTATACAGTAAGTTTTTTGTTGTTGTTTGTAGTATTAGAGTCTGGGCCTTCTACATGTTAGACAAGTGTTTTGCCCTGAGTTCCTTTTGCTTTTTATTTTGAGATAGGCTCTCATTAAATTGCCCAAGATGGCCCTGAATATAGTCCACTGTCTACCTTGAATTTGCAATCCTATCTCAGCCTCCTGAATAGCTAGGATTATTGGGCTGCATCATCTGGTCCAGCCTACACTAAATTTGTAGTATTTTGTTTTTATTTTGAGGTAAAACCTCACTACATCACTCAAGCTGGCACAAAATTCGGGTTTCATGCCATCCTTTTGTCTGTCTCCGAAGAGCTGGGATTAGTTTTTTTTTTCCATTACAGGTTTTTTCTTCTTTTCTTGTTTTAGAATTTTGAGACAAATATGCCTGTGTACACCAGGCTGTCTTTGAATTCTGAATGTTATAATTGCTCATTTTTCAAATTGTCATGACTTAAGATTTTTTTCTTTTCAGCACATAGAAGGCTCTTATTCTTACTCTGTAGCATTAACATTTTTGCTACTATAAATATTTCATTTCACATGTATAGATACATGTACATATATATGTGCATTTGTAGCAGGCATATGTATGTGTGTATACATTTTTAACTGTCGCTGAAATATACTAATATATCAAAATGAATGTCAACTTTATACAATGCTGAAAAATTGCTTCCCATGAGCATTAATCCAATTTAAATTTCCACATACAATATGTATCTTTTGCCTTACACCCCTGACAAATGTACTATCAAGCATTTGATTTTTAACACTCTAATTGGATTTTAAAATATTAGTATATTTTCTTTTTATACAGCACAGAGGATCAAGCCCGGAGCTTTTTACACTAGCAAGTACTCAATCACCAAGCTACAGCTTCAGTCCTCACTATGTTTTCAGTTAACATTTAACTTACACGTGAGGTTAAGCCATCTTCCATATAAATAATGATTAACAAGCCCCATCCCAGGGCTAGGGATGGAGTGCTTGCCTAGCATGTATAAAAAGCCCTAGATTTGATCCCTAGCATCTCATAAACCAGGCATGGGACACACACTGTAATATCAATACTCAAAAGGTAGAGGGAAGAGAATCAAGAGTTCAAATTTATCCCTGGCTACAGCAGTAAGTTCAAAGACAGCCTAGGATACATGAGGCTTTATCTCCAAGAAGGAAGAATTCAAAAATTCCTATTATCAGTGCTACCAATGAAGAAAATAAAGCAAGATGAACTAATCTTACAGGAGGCGGAGAATAATGATGCACTCCTGTAATCCTAGCATTACAGAAACTAAGGCAGGAGAATTACTAGTTTGTGGATATCCTAGACTTTATAGTGAACTGAAATTCTGCCTTTTTTAAAGAATAAAAAGATGAGTGTGGTGACACATAATTTTCAATACCATCACTGGGGGTTGAGAGACAGGAGAATCAGGATTAAGGCCAGCCAGAGCTACATGAGACCATATCTCAAAACAGATTTTTAAAAAGTTAAAGAAGATAAAGGCAAAACTTACAGACTAGACTACATGATTACTTAGAAGAGTCAGCAGATCAACTGAAAAATAATAGGAAACAAAGAACTCAATATAAACACCAGAGTCAAAATCAATACTCTAACATATACACCAGTCATTAGAAAATATAATCATTAGAAAATATAATTTAAGCCACCCACATGGTAACTTACAACTATCTGTAACCCAGTTCCAGGGGATTAAACATCCTCTTCTGTTCTCTGCTGATACCAGGTACACACATGGTGCACAGATATATATGCAGATGAACACCCATACACATAAAGTAAAATAACTTCAAAAAGAAACCATAATTTAAAAGCAACTACTTGAATGGAGCTGGGTATGGTGGTGCACACCTGAGATCTCAACAGACAGGAAGATGACAATAAGTTCAAGGCTGGCTTAGGCTACATAGAGAGACCCAATCTCAAACCTGCCTCCCCACAAAAACACCTGTCATGCTCAAAAGAAAAATACAACTATAAAATACTCATTTAAGAATACACTCAAGGGGCTGGACAAATGACTTCATGGTTAAAAGCCCTTGCTGCTCTTCCAGAGAACCAAAGATCAGTTCCTAGCACCCATGTCTGGTGTTCCAGGATATTCAAGCCCCCCATATGGCATATATACACATACAAATATACATAAATAAGTCTTGAAAACAATGTTTTAAAAAGGACAAGTTTGCCTGAAGGTGGTGGCACATACCTTTAACCTCAGAACTCAGGAAGCAGAAGTAAGCAGATCTCTGTGACTTTGAGGCCAACGTGGTCTACAGAGCAGGTTCCAGGACAACCAAGGTTGTTACAGAGAAAACCCCAGTCTCAATAAAAAAAAATAAGCTTAAGAAGAAATATGAAGCACCTATATAAAGAAAACTGCAAAATTCTACTGGAGCACATAAGTAACACTAACACTGCTCAGAGGAAAAACCAACTACTATTGCCTTGTCTTGTTTTGGATTTTGTCATACAACTCAGGCTCATTATAAAGCCAAGGATAAGATAACCTTGAATCCCTGAACCTCCATTTTCTTCTCAAAGCACTACAATTACAGGTGTGCCCCACTACTCCCCAATCAATGTCTTATTATTGTTATTTCTACTTGTGAGAGAGCATTAATCCAGTCTATCCTTGAGCTCAGAACAACTTCCTGCCTCAGCCTCCCAAGTGTTGGGATTAGAGAGATACACCACCACACTTGCTAATACAATCACTTTCCCTATCACAAAGCCAATGTGAAACCAATCAAACTCCTAAACAAACAGAATGATTCTCAAATAGAGAAAAGGAAAAACCAAAAATATCTTGAAGCAGAACATACTGGCTCATTCCTGAAATGTCAGCATCCGGGAGGCTAAGGAGAACAACTAGCCGTTGTTCAACTGGCCAGCTTGAACTACAGTAAAGCAGCACCAAAATTCCCTCACCCCTAAAATCTTGAAATGAGACAATGAAAATTTTTCTTTATCAAATATTAACATATAATATAGCTATAATTACCTAAACAATATGATTTCAGCACAAAAATAGACAAATGACCAAAAGAAATAAAACACAGAAATAGACATGTATTTTTAAAAACTAAGAAGAAATAGGCACACTTTGGAAGATAGTTTACTGTAAGATTTTCAAATTTGTGGAGAGCAGATAGTACAAGTTCTGTCAGAATAAATGGCTATATACTGGGACAAGAGAGTTAAAGACTTACCTAAAATCAGTTGTGAACATAAGTTTAATGTGGATTATAGAGCTAAATATAAAAGCAAAACCACATTAATTCCTAAAAGAAATTCTGGAACAACAAGAAAGGATTTCCTAATAACCTGAAGGCTTACTTTTTATTGGTTTTGTTTGTTTGAGACAGGATCTCTCTATTACGTAGTTCTGGCTGGCATGGAACTCTATGTAGACCAACCTGTCTCTGTCTCCTAAATGCAGGGATTAAAGCCATGAGGCAGAGACAGACAGAATTCTGAGTTTGAGGCCAGCCTGATCTACAGAGTGAATTCTAGGCCAGCCAGGGTTATATAATAAAGCCCTAGCTCTCAGAAACACACTGTATGTTTCTAAATCCTTCTACACATTTTTCCATTCAATCATCACAAGAATCTTGAGATAAGTAAAAATGTTATTACTCAAAAATGTTATTACTCTCCTACAAGTTAAAAAAAAAGGCTCAAAATATTAAGTGTCATGTGCTGGGCATGGTAGCCCATGCTTGCAATCCTGACACTGGCCTGCCTAGGCTATATATAGTGAGATCGTGTCATAGAAAAAAAGGTAGGTATCTATAGCTCTAGCTACTCTGACCTCTACAAGAAGATTCTTTGAACACAAGACTTGGGGCTGGCCTGGGTTACTGGTTTCTTTTATTATAAAGTTGACTGATGGCTCAGTGGTTGGGAGTGCATACTCCTCTTATAGAGGATCTGACTTCCCAGGACCCACATTCTGCAGCTCACAACTGCTTATACCTCCAGGTAGAGGAAACTGACACCATTGGGCTCTTGTGGTACCTGTATTCACATAGCAAGACTCAGACACACACAGTACACATAACTTATATATAGATCACTGAGGATGTGATTCAGAATCATTGCTTAGCTAGATCTGCTGAAAGCCCAATGTGGTGGTGCACACCCATAATCTAAGGAGGTCTAAGGCAAGAGGATCCCATCCAAACTTCAAAATAATCCATGGTATAGCAAATTTGCGATCAGTCTGGTCTATGAGAAACTGTTTCAAAAGGCCAAAATATTTAAAAGTAAATAAAGATCAAATAAATTGAACTAAAATGACACAGCTAGAAGAAGAAAGCCCGGAGATAAAAGAAAAGGACAGCTCAGTGACAAAGAACATGCTTAAAATGTGCCAGGTCCTCAGTTCCATTGCTAGCCCCATAAAAGCAAGCCAGAGTTCAACAACAGTATCTCACTCCCAACTCCATTTATAACTACTACTAAGGGACACCCTATAATACATGTAGTCATATAACACTAAGTTGCAGATACATACACTGTAAAGCCACATCACATCTTTGGAAATAAGGTCTCTGCGTGTGTGTGTGCGCGCGCACATGCATGCACACACACACACACACACACACACACACACACACACACAGAGAGAGAGAGAGAGAGAGAGAGAGAGAGAGAGAGAGAGAGAGAGAGAGAGAGAAGTCAGCTGAAAGTCTGGAATGTTGACATTATTTCTACAATCCCAGAACAATAGGAGGCTGAGGATTACAGCTAAATTAAACTCAAAAAAACAAACTCAGTGAAAATAGATACAAGTCATAATTACCACTTAACCAAAAATTGGCACTGTATATATCTAAAAAAGCAATTTTATCTGTTATATATTCTATGATTATTCAGATCAGTAATCTATCCAAATAATTTGAGCCAAATTCTTGTATTCTTTTTTCTTCTTCTGTTGTTGTTGTTTTGGTTGCTTGTCTATTTGGTTGGCTTATTGACTAATTGGTTGATTTCAGACAAGGTATTACTATTTAAGCCCAGACTGCCCTGGAACTCTCCACATAACTCGGCTGCCCTTGGACACAAACTAGACATTCCTGTCTCTGCTTTCCACAGTGCTAGAATTACAGATATGTACCACCATGCCCAACTGTTTTTCTCTAATTTTAAAAAAATAGTTCACCTTCGACAATATAGACCCAGCTGGTCCTGACCTCACAGTACTCCTCCTGCCTTGGCTTCCTGAGTGCTAGGATTACAGAAATGTACCACTGTGCATGACAAATAATCTTAGTTCAACAATGACACTGGAGAAAAGGCTCAGTGAGTAAAATGCTTACTGTACAAGTATCAGGACCTGAGCTCAGATTCCCCAGCATCCATGTAAGATAGCTGGGCATGGTGGATCTCAAACTCCAGCACAGAGACACAGAGACAGGTAGATCCCATGTGCTCACAAGTCAGCTAGTCTAGTAATTTGGTGAGCTTCATATTCAGCAAGAAACCCTGTTTCAAAAACTAATAAAAGACCCTTGATATTAACATCTAGTCTCCAGACACACCAGCATAAGTGAAAACATTTGCACACACATGAATATCCCACACAGATAAAAATAATAAGTAAATAAATAGACAAAAAGCATCCCAATAATTTTAAGATAATGATTTTTTTAGCTCATCATATGAAGTTTAATCATATAAAAGGTTCCCTGGGTCTGGTGTAATGGCTCAATGAGTAAAGTTTGCTTTGCAAGCGTAATGATCCAGTTCAATCCTTGAAATCCATGTAAAGAAAGAAAGAGGGAACCAACACCATAAAGTTGTCTTCTGACTTAAAAACACACACATAATAATAATAATAATAATAATAATAATAATAAATATTTTTAAAATGTTAAAGTCTCTGTGACTAATATGGAGCTTTGAAACACATCAAGTACAATGCACAATCTTCACAAATGCAAAGTTTAAAGACTTGTGGTCAATTTATATGTAAAAAGGAGGAGATGAACATAAAATATTACCACTACTTGAGAAGCTATTGGCATTTGATAACTGGTGAGATAGGAAATGTCAGCCTTTTTTAATGGTGTGACCCCTGATAGGCTGACCACACTCCAGGGCAGGCCACACATCCAAGAGAAGTAGGGCAACACAGAATGTTGCCATGGGGAAAAAAGAAAACTCACTGGATGGGGAGAAAGGTAAGGTGAATATGGGAGGACTGGGGGGGGGGGTCGGTAAATAGGATCAAAATATATTATATAAAATTCTCAAAGAATTAAAAAATATCATTTAAAAAAGTTAAGAGCTGGTGGCTGAGTGCTTACTGCTCTTTCAGAGGACCCAGGTTTGGTTATGAACACCCACATGACAGCTCACAATTCTGCAGTCATCAAAGCCCTCTTCTGGCCTCCATAGGTACTAGGCATGCATGCAGTACACATATATACACACAAGAAAATCATTCATACACATAAAATTTATAAATCTTTTAAAAGAATTGTTCAAGGTCATCCTTAGTTATGCAACTTTGAGGGCAGCCTGAGGGAAGGAGAGAAAAAGAATGAGCAAATGGCACAAGCAACAAAAGAAAAATTAGATTACTGGACTTCACAATGCTTCAAAACTTTAGTGCCTCAAAACACACTATCAAGATAGCAGGCAGAGTGGTGCATACCAATGACTCTAGGTCTTAGGAGGCTGAGCCAGGGGGATCAAAAGTTCAAAGCCCTGCCCAGGCTACGCAGCAAGACTCTCTAGATAGATGGATGGATGGATGAATGCATGGATAGATGAATAAAACAAATTCATAGACTGACTGTGAAAAATTATTTGCAAAGTATATCACCTAGCAGGGTCTAGTATCTAGAATACAGTTTTTAAAAACTCTTACCATTTGTTAATCCAGCATTCAGGAGGCAGAGGCAGGAGGATCTGAGAATTGGAGGCCATCCTGGTCTATAGAGTTCCACCATCTCTGTGAGTTCCAGGACAACTGAAATGATTACACAGAAAAACCCTATTGCAAAAAAAAGAAAAGAAAAATCCTCTTATAACTAAATTTAAAAAAACTGTCAAATTTTAAAATGAAGATCTTTTAAGATCTGGAAATGTGGCCAACATTTACCTTTGTTGCAGGTGGCTGAATGAAAGCTCTGGAATAGATTACATTGATTTCTACTCTTTTTCTTTTTGAGACAGAGTAACACTATCATTGGCTGGCTTGGAGCTCTCTCTATGTGGACTAGGCTAGTCATGAACTCACAGAGACCTACCTGCCTCTCTGCCTCTTCATTGCCTGTCTCAGTTAAGCTCCAGAAGACTAATGTTTTACCACCATAAAATTAAAAATACATTTCGACAAACAATAAAAACCCTCCTATAATTCATAAAAAGACAACCAAACTTAAAAATGAGCAACAGTCTTAGACAGTTCAAAATACTTCTTCAAAGAAATATAAAGAGACAAAACACAGAGAAGATGGCCCATATTGGAAATGCAAATCAAAACCACAATAACACTTTACACTCAGTATGAGGCCAATAAAAAAAAAGCAACAAGTTTTGGGAGGAGATACAGAAATTGGAATCCATATATATAATGGTGACACCTCTGTAGAAAACAGCTTGTAACCCAGTTATTCTTTTTTATTTACATACCAAAAATAAATTAAAATGGGTGTTCAAGCAGAACCTTACATGTGAATATTTACAGTGGTGCTAGCCACAAAAGTTTAAAGGTGAGTATAAAATGTCATTAATGGATTTTTTTAAAATGTGATATACTTACAGTAGAATATTACTCAACCAGAGAGAGGAATGAAACATGCATACTGGATGAACTCAAAAACATGCTAAGAGAAAGAAGTTGAGCATAAGAGTTGGGGATATGGCTTATGGTGACCTAAATTTGGATCCCCAGAACCCAGTTAAGCAAGATACAACAGCATGTGTCTACAATCTCAATATTCCTATAACAAGTTAGGAAGTGAAGACAGGAGAACTCCCAGATGAAATACCCAGCCTCAAACAAGATCAAAGGCAAAGACTTAGGTTGTCCTCTGACTCTATATACCTACACTCACACAAAAAACACATGCTCATGCCCTCCCCCGGGGGTGGGGGGTGGGGCGCTCAGACGGTCATGCAAGGATTTAAAAGAAAAAAGTTCAAAAAAAAAGATTTAGAGTATTATGATTAGAGACTGACCAAATCCATTGAGATAAAGCCACTAGGTCGGTGTTAGAGAGAGGAAATTGGAGAGTGAGCACTTACTAAGTACAAAGTTTCCTTTCAAGGTGATGAAAACATTTTGGAATTAGATATTTACCTCAAATATGGTAAAATTATTTAATGTCAAAGACCCATACTTTAAAAATGGTTTAAAACCAGGCTTAGTGACTTAGGTCTATAATCCCAGCAACCTGAGAGATTGAAGTAGGAGGATCACAAATTCAAGGTCTGCCTAGGTTACAAAGTGAGTTGAAGGACAGCCCAGGCAATTTACTGAGACTCTCAAAAAGTAAAGAGGGTTGAGGATGTTGGCCAGTGGCAGAATGCTTTCTGGACATGTGCAGGGCTGATGGGTTCAACACCAAATACCACAAAAAATGAAATTATTAAAAGGTAAGTTTGTTAGTAAATTTTATTACAATTTAAAAGTATCCATGCTATGGTGCCAACCTAATCCCTCTCTCTGCATGTGGTTGATAGTTGAGTAACTTGGTCTGTGTCTCCTAGCAGTGGGATCAAGATCTGTTCCTGCTGCATGGGCTGGCTTTGTGGAGCCTTTTCCCTATGGTGAGATGCCTCCTCACTCAGCCTTGATGCAGTGGGGGAAGAGCTTAGTCCTGCCTCAACTTGGTATGCCATGCTTTGTTGACTTCCATGGGAGGCCCTACCCTATGGGGGGGGGGGGTAAGAAAGGAGGTGGGGGAGGGATCGGGATGAGAGGAGGGAGAGAAAACTGTGGTTGGTATGTAACCCCCAAAAAGAATTCATGCTAAAAGATGGCAAAGATATACTTCATTTCCACTAAGACATTTTAAAAGGAGCCTGAGTGGGGACATGGTTCCCTGATAAGGTGTTCAAATATCAGCCAGGAGACCCTGGGTTCAATTCCAAGGAAGATTTCTTTTAAAAGGTAAAGGGAAGGGCAATGAAAAAGGAAATGTTTATGTGAAAGAAAGGGAAGGAAAGAAAAGAAGGGGAAAAGAAAAAAGTTTCAGAATAAGTGTTTCTGAATAAAGGGGTACTAAAGGCTCTTTCTACAATAAGTCACTCTCAACAACTTCAACATTTTCCAAGCCAAACATCTCATGATACCTATAGAACTATAAATACAGTACTTATATATGAAACCCAAAAATAAAAATTAAATTAAAAATGGCATCAATACTAATTTCTAAATAAGTGCTTTTACATATGTCCTTTACAGTCATCAAAATTAGTCATTGCCTAACAATATCACAAATTTTATATCTCAATTAAAAATGGGCAAGACACATTCCTGTGAAAGAATCTTGGCTTTTAGCCAGGAGACCTAAATATATCTACAAATAGAGCTGGATACTTAATACTAAAATAAGAGACAGAAAGGGTTTTTTCCCGTGCACACAATTCATCCTTATACAAAAACATGTACACAAAATTTAAGTTCCCTACTAATTACTTTTTGTTTGTTTGTATTGAAACAGGGTCTCACTATGTATACTTGGCTGTCCTGGAACTCACTACGTAAACCAGGCTGGCCTTGAACTCACAGAAATCCATCTACCTCTGCCTCCTGAGTACTGGAATTAAAAATATGTGTCACCATCCCATCTTCACTAATTAGTTTTAATTCAGTTACCTAACTAGAAATTTGCTCCTACTATAACATTTCTTATTTTCTAGTTTGTTTGCTTTGTGGTTTTGAAATGTGGTCCCACTAAATAACTCCTATTTGTAGATCAGGCCAGACTGGATGGAACTCATAAATATCTGCCTGCCTCTGTCTCCCAAGTGCTGTGGTTAAAGGTACCAGTACACCAGACTTATCTTTGACCTTTATACTCTCTTTCCAAATATGAGGAAGATACAGAAGATAGTATGAAAGTATGTGGAAAGTATGTAGAAAATCTAAAGAGGGCACAGTGGAGAAAGCACCATAGGGAAGAAAGGATGGGCAGAGAAGGCTTTAGGGAAATAAGTCTAGTACTTCTCTTCAGCCTCAGTCTCAGCATATGATTCCAGCTTTGTCTCATCCTACTCCTCAAATAAACTTCTATATTTATATATCCTTCCACTCTAGGAATAAAATATCTAGTTAAAAACTAGGAGGCCACCTTTCCTGGAAGAGTTTCACATTTCTAAGCTCCCACTGTACTTTTAAATTTCTACTCTACTTAATGTGTGTTTGATATATAGGGGCATATGTACATATATACTACCCAATATATTTATATACACAAAGTATTAATCTTAATCTCAAACTAAACACAATATTAACCTTTGTGTTAAAACTTTAAGTAGTTAAAAAAGGATTATATTCTTTCCAATTTCAAAACAGAATGCAAGAAATGTTCTTAAATTTACATTTCCAATGACTCAATATATGTCAGCAAAACTTGTAAAAATAATCATGAAAAGATAAAACTATAATCATTAATCTTGACCCAGAACAGAATGAAAACATCACAAGACCTTACCAGAAGCTAAGTAACATATCTAGAGAACAAAATGTCCTTGTAATTGATTGTAATTTAAAGTTACACCAGCTGCAGATGCAGCTCAGAGGTAGAGGGATTGCCTAGCATACTCAAGGCCCTGAGTTGGATCCTCATCAAACAAAGAAACAAAAATACTGAAAGCAAGTGCCTGTTTTCAAATAAAATAAATTCAAGAATAACCAAAAACATCAGGTATTACTATTAAACACTCAAAATCTGATTCTGTGCATTTTGGCTAACATTTAATAGAAGGTATCCCTCAGACTGACCAGTTTAAATAAATTTTAAACTCAACAATCTAACGAGTTATAGACTATCTAAAAACACCTCCAGTTCTTCATCATATAGTAAGATGTCTTGAAAAGTTCTCTTTACATTAAATCTTAGGAGGCAGAGGCAGGCAGAGTTCTCTGAGTTCCAGGCTACCCTGGAACATAGCAAGTTCAGGTCAGCCAGGCTTGCATAGTTTGACCCTGTCTCAAAAACAACAAAACAAAAAATACTATTCATGAAAAACTGTTAACAAAGCCTCCAAATATTGTATGCAATCACTACTACACAGATTTCTGATTGATTCATACAACTGTCTCAGCGGTAACCCTTAAGGAATCACACCTGAGGGCTGAGGTAGGATGATAGAAGGGAATTCAAGACCAACCTTGGCTGCGTGGTGAATTTCAGACCCCTCAAGGCTACAGGATGAGACCAGGTCTGAGAGAGAGGGTGGGGGAGGGAGGAAGAAGGGAGAGAGGTAGGGAGAGGAGCAGAGCCACAAAACTCGCACCTCTTCAGAAGGCTGTCTTGTTTTAACAGTGTATCGACTGGAAAGATAGAGACATACACTCTGGGGGTTTCCACCCACATCCCACAATATAAATGTTTCACAGCTCTTAACTAAACAAAACCTCTTTCAGTACAGGGAAACCACCTCATGACTTCAATCCTAACCCTATCATACCCTCTCCTCTTGCTGGGAATGGTCCCAGCAAGTCACAGAACACGAACCACACCTCTCAATTCCCTTGCACCTAACACAATTTACACAATCAGCCTGTTACATCCCTCACCCATATTTCAGTCCTATCGACCCTTCTACATTAAATGAACCTCTAAATTAAGCGTACTCTTTCCCCCACTCCATTTCCATCAATATAACACACCCAAACCTTGTTGAACATCCCACACCCAAAGCAATTCTTTTAGTAGGCACCAATCTCACTTAAATGATCTCTCAGTCCCTTTGTCAACCATCTCCTGTATCCTCACCTTCCCCGTCTCTTAGTCTTCCATCAATTGCCAAAGTTGCCACCCTCCCCAACAGAAACAAAAAAGAAAAAAAAAGGACGCACCTTAACCTCAAATCTGTCCTTCCCCACTTTCCTCACCTCTTAATTTTCCTCTCCGTATTCGGTCACTTAGACTCAAGCTCTTACAAGCCCAAGACCTGAGTCCGGCCTCGTCCAGTCCCTTTGGGTGACCACACGCACCCTGCCTTGGTCAAGTAGCTCCCCCTCAGCACACACACAGATACATACACACACATACACACACACACACACACACACACACACACACACATACACACACACGCACACACACTGAGGCGCTTACTCTGAACAGACTGTTGGCCGCCGCTGCCTCCTTCCATTCATCCTGGGCCCATTCATCTCTCAGCCCGATCCCGGACACGCCCCCCGGCCTCCTCCCTCTCTCGGGGTCCTGGGCTGGCCGGGACCCTCACCTCACTAGAAGACTCTGACCGACGGAGACCGACTCTTTTCACTTCTCCCTTGCTGTCTCTCAAGCCTCCTCCAGTCCCCCGACCGGCTACACCATAGACTAGACACACATATACCTCCTCCTCTAACGTCTCCTCCGAGGCTTCTTACTCCCCTCCTCAGTGTCTCGAGCTGGTCTTCGAGTCCTGTGCGCGTGCGCGCGTCTCCCCGAGAGCCCACCCGTGCCAGCAACCGCGGTTAGGAAAAGAGCGGGCGGGGTTAGGGGAGCAGGGTGCGAGCCCAAGCTCGCGCTCGCCCCGCAGTTGACCGGGCGCACGCGTACTGAAGCCAGAGAATTCTGATGGACTGGAGAGGGGCGGGGAAGGGAAGGGAGGGGAAGGGAGGGAAGAGAGGGGGAGGGGCGGAGACGAAAGCCAACGGAGCCACCCAAACTCCGAACGGCCCCTATCATAAAGAGGTGCCCGGAGACTAGCCAACTGGCGCTTGCGCACACCTTCCCCCTCACTCAGTGCAGCAAGGTGGATGCGCGCGTCGAGGAGAGAGAGGCTTCTCCCCCTCGCAAGGAGAAAAATCTCAGCGAGGAGCCACGCAAGACACCTCCTGTGTGTTCTGAAGCACTAATCCTCACCGCCACTTTACCCTTTCCCCTCCAAAATTAAAAATAAATAAAACTAAAAAGAGGTCCAGTAACACATCACTTCTTAGCACCCACAGACCACTCTCAGGTCTTTGTAAACCTTAAAATGAACCAGCCCTATTGAAACATGGTACCCAGCAGTACCTTTTTCACCCACCACCCCTTACTCACTTTTGCCAGCTCCCGGTTTATCTCGCGAGACCCATACCTGCCGGCTTTGGGATTAGAAGTCGAAGCACAGATTTACAAATACCTGTCTCCTGGTTATGCTGCGAGGGCAACGGCCATGGCATATACCACCGCCGCCCCCCCCGCCCCCAGGACCTTAGTGCGCGCGGGGGAGGGGGGGCAACAACCAAAACAGGGATGTGAAAGGGAGCCAACCGATTTTTGACGGCGTGTAACGGCTAGGCCTAGGCACGTGGCCTGTGCCTCACAGGCGGTGCGGTGTACCCTGGGAATTGTAGTTTTTGTTCCCACCTCTAGGCCCACTCCCATCCTCAGCCATACATAGGCCTCACTCAGACAGGGAGGGGGATTGTCGACGCCATTTTGTGGGGAACAATGGCCAATGGACCCGGTGCTGAAGGGTGGGGGAGGAAGCAATGGTCTAAGGGTTCAGTTAACCTTTTCTGGCCCCTTGGTATCATAGCAACCCCTTCAGAAGCCTGGCCCCACCCCCTTGCTACTCTGCTGGGCTTGGACTGCTGGCAAGAGAAAAAGCTACTTTTCCCAAATGCTGGCTCTATCTCCCATTATCCACCTCCCTGAAAAACTCCTAGATCCTCGAATTAGTGAGTGGTGTCTGCTTCAAGCTTTGTTGCATGTTTGCCTCATGGTTTTAAGAAGTGCTCCATATGCTGTATGAGACACAGCAAGGAATTGTTTCTGAACATAACGTACATAACAATCCTGCCTTGACAAAGGAGGAAACTGAGGTTCCAACAGGGAGAAAGCAGACATGACTTGCTGACAGGTAGCCAAACAAACACCAAGCAGAAGTTTCAAAGATTGCACAATTATTTCAAGTCTTAATCTGTCCTTACTCCCATGAGACAGCAACTAGAAAATGTGCCCACCTTTTTACTTCTCTGTGTTAACTAGTCCTACTACTGCTACATGTGTACCTTCAAAAAATTGGGCTCCCTTGTGGCCCTGGCTCTCTGCCTTCCCTGGACTTGATGATACAATCAACACAGATCAATCTTTAAGAATACTAGCCCTTCAACCTGCTCTGATGCAAACTCTTCCAAGTAGTCTATCTTTGACTAATTGTTCAGTAATTATTAAGCAGTGTGACACACATACAGTTTTAGAAATTTGAAAATCAAATTAATATGTTCCCATCAAAGTACAGGTCTTTCTCAAAGTAGAAATACCCTTAAAATTTTTTAAATACTTTTATATTCAATGCTTTTTTACAAGTAATTTTGAAGAATTTATGTATATCAGTGTTATACTTGCATCTATGTATGTACACCACATGTGTGCCTGGTGCCCACAGAGGTCAGAAGAAGATATTTGATTACCTGAAACTGGAGTTACAGAGTTGTAAACTGCCATATGGGTACTGGGAACTGAACCTGGGTTTTCTCTCTATAAGAGCAGCAAGTGCTCTTAACTTCTGAGCCTTATTTCTAGCCCCTACTAATGATATATGTGCTGTCCATAACTAAGCAAAAACACCACTGTAGGCAGAAATGAGAGTAAATGGTTATAGCTAATCACCAGTATATGTTAGAAAATATTCCCTTTCTGTCCACTGGTTTCCACCGTCAAGTGACAGCTGTGATATTACCATTCATCTACCATAAAATTTAAATAATTATTAACCACTCTTAATTCGACTTTATGTTATCCCATAAAAACATCCAATAACCCAGTTATTTTTGAAAGCACTATTGCCAAGAAACCACAAAATTTTCACTAAAATTATTTTTGGTATTTTTTTCCCAGGGAAGATGTTTGAAACAAGGTGTACTCAGGCTGACCTTGAGCTCACTATGTAGCTAAGAATGCCCTTAAATTCCTGATCCCACTACTAAGACTACAAGATGTGCCACCACACCTACCTGGAGTCATTTTAGATGTCAGCATCCCAATGTATAGCCCTATATTCTGTTTTCCTGCCTTGCTACCTTCTCCTTTGAGATATCACAAAACAGCCTATGGGAAAGATTTAGGCAAAAAAACTGTACCTCAAAATAACATTGAGCCACACATATTTTCTATTAAATGTTAGTATCCTGATAAAAGGCATAAAATGTACTTTTTATCCAGTCACTCACTAGTTAAGACCATCACTCTAAGAGCATGAGTTTTTGGATGATCTTTTCTATAAGCAAGCCTAAAAATTGAGAGGATTCTCACTCAAATCATCTAGGGACTATTCATGCTCACCTCCCTCCTAGCACAAGTGAGCAGCTCTTTTTGGTTTAGTAACTTACTTGGGAACATGCAACGATGCAGTTTCTCTAGTCTTCTCTTCAAAGATGCAATGTTTCAACCAGGCAGTGGTCGTGCATGCCTTTAACCTCAACACTCTTGAGAGGCAGAGGCAGGCCCAAGTCATATATCAGGGCACTGCTCTAGCACGTGATTCTTGGAAACTATAAATATGAATAAGCCAACATCGTTTCTCTGTAACTGTGAAGTGTCACAGAGCTAACCGCCTCTGTGAAGTATCCATGGAGCAGAGCCCCTAAGTCTGAACTATGGTTACTGAAACAACCATTCTCTTCAAAAGATCAGGCCCTGGGGTCCATTCTTATCCATAGCACCACACAAGAGGGCATTAATGGGAAAAATCTTTTGTGTAGCAGATAAAAATCAGTCTCTTCACTAGGGTGTATAATAATAACAGCTATCAATTAAATAGCATTTTCTGTGTGCTGCTTTAAATGAATCCACTGAATCATAGTATCAGTCTCAACACCAATTTTCAAATTTGTAAACCAAGGTACAAAGAGGCTAAATATCTTGCCTAAGATAACTCAGCAAGAATTTGAACCCAGTTAGTTTAGTCTATGCTTTTAGAAATGTTGTGGCTTTTGAAGTGATTGATAGGTGAGACAGTCTCATGTGGTACAGTCTCATGAAGTCACTGTGTAGTTGAGAGTAATCTTGAACAGTCCTAATCCCCGATTCCCATCTCCTAAGTGCTGGTATTATAGATATGGCTCATCATTCCCAACTTTGTTGCACTTTTCTTTATTGTCCATTATTCCCAGTAACTTTAGTTTCTAACAAGCTTCCTCATTCCTTGGAGCAAGAAAATAAACCTCTTAATTCCTCTTGATGTTTCTCTATCTCAGGCTCCAGGCACATTATTGAGCTACTAGATACTGTTGACACCTAAGAGCAAAGATATTAATTTCTTGATATCAAATCATACAGATTAGCAATCAGCAATTCATTTCCTATTCCCACATTATTCTTTTATGCTGTCAGACCCTATGTTATATTAGTGCTTGCCATTGATGTGGTAATTTTTTAAGGATTGCCTATAATAGCTTCTGTTCTCCCAGGCTTTGCTTTCTATCCTGAGATGGTTCCAGAAAGCAGAATACAAATCTCTTCTACATAGCACCCAAGAATATTCCTACAAACATTGCATTATCCACAACCTTACAGGGCAAGAAGGGCCAAAATATTCTGGGTACATAGCCAAAGCAAATTGATTCGCTACATCTATATGTTTATTATGGCACTATTCACAATAGCCAAGATACGCAATCAATCTGAGTCTATCAATGAATGAGTTATGTTGCCCAGTTTCAAACATCAACTTGACAAAAGCTAGTATCAGCTGGGAAGAAGAATGTTCAACTGAGAAAATACCTCCATCAGATTGACCTTTGACTAACTCATGAGACATTTTCTTGATTGCTGATTGATATGAGGGGGCCCAGCTAACTGTGGGCCTAGACTTCCCTGGGATGATTACCCTAGGCTGCAGAAGAAAGGAGACTGAGCAGGCCATGGAGAGCAAGCTAGCAAGCAGCATGGTCTCTGCTTGGTTCCTGCCTCCAGGTTCTTTCCTTGAATGCTTGCCCTGAATTCTCTCAGGAATGGAAAGTGACCCGAGAATTATAAGATGAAATACACCCCTTCCTTCCCAAGTTGCTTTTGGTCATGGTATTTTTATCACAGCAATAGAAAGCCTAAATAAGATACTAAAGTCAATGTAGTACATAAGTACAATCAATAGTACCGAGCCATCAGAGAAGGAAATCAAAGGCTGGGATTGTAGTTCAGTGGTACAGTGTTTCATGTCTAAAGCCCCGAGTTTCATACCCAACACCTCAGAAAAAAATACAATAAATTAAATAAAAATAAAGACAATCCTAGCTGGAGCTGAGGGTGTAGCTGAGGGCTAAAGTGCTTGCCTAGTAGTATCCAAAGGGTGCTGGGTGCTATCCCAGTGTAGGGAAAAAGGAAATGTTGTCATTCGAAGAACATAGCATTAAGTGAAATAGCCAAGCTCATAAAGAAAGGACCTCGTGTGTGTGTGTGTGTGTGTGTGTGTGTGTGTGTGTGTGTGTGTGTGTGTGTAAAACCTAAACAGCAGAGGCAAGGTTGGCTCAGCAGGTAAAGATGCTTGCCACCCAAACTGTATTTGATACCCCACACTCACTTAAAAGCGGAAAAAGACCAGCTTCACAGTTAGGCAGTGGTGGCACACACTTTTCATCCTCTCCCAGGAAGCAGAGGCAGAGGGATCTCTGGGAGTTTGAGACCAGCTTGATCTACAGAGCTAATTCAGAATATCCAGGTTTACATAGAGAAACTCTATTTCAAGAAAAGAAAACAAGGTCACAGGATTATTTGACACAGCTGACTATATATCTAATAGCAATAGATTCTTCAGACTTGCTCAAAGCGCACTTATCAAATATTCTCAATTACAAATAGTATATGAGGCGGGCATGGTGACACATGCCTTTAATCTCAGCAGTGAGGAGAACCTCTGTCAGTTCCAGATCTATATAGTGAGACTTTGGCTCCAAAAACAATAATATATGGTGAGATATGTCTTGGTGTCGTTCAGCCACTCTATAATGTATACATTTTTTATACTGAGCTTGGATCCTAGGGACTCATGCATGCTAAGCAAGTGCTATACCACTGACCTATATACTGGGCCTTCTGTTTTAGTGGGAGAACTTCAGGTTTTTTGAATTTCCAACTACTCCCAAAATACAGATTTTTGTGATGAAACTTCAAGACACACAATTTAATCACTCTCTTGGGGACAGAGCTGTATTAGGAAAAAAATACTTGGAGAATGGCAGCTCTTTCTCCACTTCTGGTATATCTCCATTTGCTTTGAAGATTTTATTGTTGTTTTTATTTTTGAGATAGAATCTGAGGTTGGCCACGAACTCTCTATGTAACCAAGTATGGTTTTGAACTCCTGGTTCTCTTGCCTCCACTTCAAAGTACTGTGGCTACAGGCATTCACCTACACACCTGGTTCTATTGGCAATCTTCACCTCATTGCTTTGAATCTTTTTTTCTACTTAATTTTTTCTCATTTGTAAATGTAATATAAACACCAATGTCTATACATCATTCAACAGTATAGTAGATTGGGACTAAATAGGAACATGAATAGGGTTCCAAATTATGAGGGTGTCTGTGTGTGTAAGAGAGGAGGATATTTTGCTCTAATAGTCTTAATCCAGGATTTATCCACTTTAATTACATTGCTATCTTTGTGTTATGGCAGCTATTCTATGTAATAGAATATTTAGAAACATCTCTGGTCTTTACAAGAAGATGCTAGCAGCACCAAGATACTCATGCACATGTGCTCACGTGGTTATGACAATCGAAAAATACCTGCAGGTATTTCTAAATCGCCTCTGGGTGTGTGATGATGATGATGATGAAAAAATGTCCCATGACTGAAAATCATGGGATTTTTGTTGTCATTGGTCTGTTGTTTTAGTTCTGGGGATGAACCCAGGGGCCACAGACAAATACTCTCTACCAAGGATCTTTTTTCTCAGCTGATCAACATTTTTCTTTGGTTTTTCTCTGCCTCCTAGCATTCGTAAACTGTAGTAAGATGGGGGCCAGAAGTGGAGAATCTAAGTCATGAGCACAAAGAAAAGAGTCAAAAAGTACAAGTAGTCTAGTTCCCAGTTCAGACTTTAAACTGGGTAAAACCATCAATTTTGGGACTAATTTTGGTTCAAATATACTCTAGCTCTTCATAATGGAGCAAGATGTAGAGATTTTACTTATGATCCATTGCTGTATTTTTCAAAGATTAAAACTGTCCCTTAATGTAGTACAGTGGTCCCTAGTAAGTACATGTACACACAATATGATGAAAACCAATACCTGTTTACTATCTGGGGCCAGTGGTTGGATGCCTCTCGATATCCTGTGAAGGTCTGGAGGTGGCCAAAGATGATGAGAAGTAACCTAGTTTTGTCTCTTTTAGTTAGTGCATTATGTACCAGTTTGTAGATCTTGCCATATATTCCTCTCAGGGTAGAGATGTAACTATTGAAGTAATCTTCCATTTCACCCCAGTGTTAGAGCCCAGCATAGCTGAGGCCCTGAACTCAATTCCTGTCCCCAGGAGAAAAAAAGCTAAGTCTCTCTGCTTTTTGAAAATTGTTTCCCAAGGACAAACAAAACAGCAGTATGAAAGACACTTCCAGAAGCAACAGATTTGGAAATGCAGACTAGCCACTAGATCTCCTGGTTGAAAAATAAGAAAGATACATGCTTGGATATATTCAGGGCTTTAAATTTCCCATGGGAGAAAAAGATACCCTTATTAACAGTACACACTTGATATTATAAATATTATCAAACACTGATTATATATAAGACATTGTAGTATATTACATTGTGAAATTCAATGTGTATAGCTGGGTTGGAGAGACCATTCATTGGTTTCAGTTGCCTTTCTCTGTGTTCACTTCTCATACAGGGTGGGAAAGAATGTGTAGAACAGATAATTGTAGTACTGAGCTATACTCCCATGCCCCAACTGCTTTTTGTTTTCTGAAACAAGGACACAAACACATAATTGTAGCCAAGGATGACTTTGAATGTAGAGGTAATCCTTTTGCTTACATTCTAACTGCTGAAAATGCAAGTAAGCACTACTGCACTGGGTTTATGGGGTGCTAGGGATCAAGCACGCTATGCAGGCACTCTACCAACTGAGCTAACTGAGCTGCATTCCAGCCTTAATCACTTTTTAGTAATGGGAGGTCAGTCTCTTTTTGGAGGTCTCTGCTCTCCATAAGATAAGCTCTAGATACTTGCTCATTCCAAGGTTGTGAGTCCTAGCTGTAAACTCTCAGAGACCTTTATAAAATCTGATGAGAGAATCTACTCAGTCCAGTAACACAGCTGCTGCTTTTGCCCTCTGCCCATGGTCCTGCGAAACACAAGAAGCTAGATTACTTAAGTGAACAGTTATCTATCATCTGCTGTAGATTCTCGAAATACCACTGGGCCGAGCAAGTTTCGTCTCTGGTTTTTAAGCCTTAGGGGTTGACCCTTGGGCTCAAGGTTTGAGCTCATCATATACGTAGTACAGATTCTTGCTGGCTTTGGGGTAGTTTCTGTTTGGGGGATGCCAACAGATTTCCAAAACATTAAAACTATAGAAGAAGTGGTATTCTTTGCTGCTTCATTCTGAAAAGCCCCTTGTCTTCTGCAAAGTTCTTGACAACTCCTTCCAATCTCCTGAACTCTAAATAAAATCACTAAAACAAGAGAGGGGAGAGGAGAATAAAGTTCTTGTCACTTTTGACTAAGAGGGCCTTGTTGCCCTTTGTTCACATGCCTAAGAGAACTGGCGAAATGATTTTTCTGGATAAAAAGTCTGCAGTCAGTCACAAATCTGCATTTCTAGACTTCAAGGGCATTAAGACAATTTTTTAAATTCCACTTTATTAGGCATGAAGTCATACTTTAAAAAGCAGAAAACAAAAACGAAAACCAAAGGAAAGGGCAGTTACGAAGAGTATGCTCCTTTCAGCATAGGAATCTCCAGAGGTAGCATGCCAAGTATTTGGGTCATCAGGGTTCTGACTGTCCCCTGAATTTCTTAGTAACATAGCATGCAAGAGAGCAAGGACTACGTTAACTTGATTACATCTGCCCAGACCTTATACCTAAATATGGTAACAGTGAACAAAAACCCTTGAAAAGAAGCTGTGTCTGCGGAGATTGCCTGACTCATTAGAACTGTGGGTACTGTGGAGAGATTAGAATGTTGCAGGGCCAGAAGATAATTACCTTATCTCAGGCTAGCTTTAGGCCCCAGACCAGCCATTTCTTGCCCAGCTCTGTGTTGGAACTAACACCCTGTGACTAAAAGATAAAACCCATTTGAAATCTATTAACTTACCAGACCACAAGCTTCCAGCAATCCAAAAGTTAAAAATGTCATAGAAGGCCCATCTCCCATCTTGCTGTAACCACTTCTCTGATGTATACATCAATGTATTTTAAATTTACCTTGATTTATGACTATCTTTGGACTGTAAAATTATAAAATTCCATGAAACTGCTTCCACATTGGAACATAGAATTTGGGCTAACCTAAATCTGTGTCTCTCTGTGCCATGGTCACAAGTTGGTTCCAGAATAAATTAACTTTCTTTAGGGAAATCCAATTTACCTGAGAACAAAGGCCAATAACCAACAAGTATGTCAAGGTTTAAATCTGTCCTTCCAATGCTTTTGGTTGTGAGCCTAGCCTTTAAACAACTGAGCCTATTGGTTGAGCCTTTAAGACATTGTGCTCTATATACAAATGGATATATAAGCTCTATCTCCTACACTCTAGATACCACCTTTTGTCCTCCTGTGTCTCATAGGGTCCCTTATAAAATTAGCTCTCACATTATGACTGAAACCACTTACTCATAAGGTTAGACACTACTAGCTCATGGAGTTCATTAATAAAAGATAATACAGGGGCCTGGAAAAGTGGCTCAGGTGAGAGCACTGGGTGATGCTACTGTAGAGGACATAGGTTGGAGTTCTAGCACCTCCATGGTGGCTCACAACCATTTATAAACTCAATTCCAGCGGGATCTTATAGCCTTCACAGGAACCAGATACACATATGATATACACACATATATGCAGGCAAAACACTTAACACATAAATATAAATAAATAAATATTTTTAAAAGAAACAATATAAATAACAGTCAAGAATATAGCCTTTGAGGCCAAAAGTGGTGGCACATGCCTTTAATCCCAGCACTCAGGAGGCAGAGGCAGATCTCTGAGTTTCAGACCAGCCTGGTCTACAGATTGAGTTTCAGGGTAGTCAGGGCTACACAGAGAAACCTTGTCTCCAAAGAACAAAACAACAACAAAAAATAATGTGGTCTCTGCTGTTAGACATATCAACTACCATAGGTGATGGCTAAATTATTTTATATTTTAAACCTTAGCCTCACAACATATGGTGAGGTTATGGCTCAGTGGTAGAATACTTGAATAACACTATTTAAGGCTCTGAATTATCCCCAGTACCACCTGAAAATACAATAAAATGGAAAAGGAAAGTGAGCAGCAATCATAACGATTTAAGTTGAAAACTAAATGAAATATAAAGAATATAGAACATTTATTAGTGGAAGTGGGAAAGGGTAATGCAGAATGACTATGATCAAAATACATTATATAGTATGTATGTGTCATTGTGAGACTTATTAATAATATATATAATAAAAAACTTTTAAAAGATCATGAACCCATTTTATAATTGCTAGAGACAGAACATTTAGCTACATTCTTACCATTAAATTAAAGGACCATGTAAGTAGTTAACAGTTGCTGGAAGGTAGGTGGGACCTTGAAGTCTAATCCTTCCCTGAGAATCTATAGACAGTTGATGGTTACTGGGTGGAGGAAGACATTTTCTTCAGTAGTGTAACATCTGGTAAGGTGCCCATACTCCTGTAAATCATTCCTTACTCATACTCATGTAAGCAACCCAGTGAGTTACCAAACACCACACACACACACACACACACACACACACACACACACACACACACACACACACACACACACACGTGTGTGCGCGCGCGCACATACACTTAAGCTCGCATGCATGCAGAGAGAGACAGAGAGAGAGAGAGAAACACATGAAAGCAGAAGGGACATTAGCTGAGAAACAGAAAGAAATCATGGGAAAAGGACATGAATTCAATGTCTAGCACTGAAAAAGAAGAAATAACTGCAGAAAAGAAAAAAGAATAAAAAGGTCAAAGCAAGACAGTTTTCTTGAGTTTGAGGCCAACTTGGACTATGCAATGAGCATGAGGCAAGCCAGAGCTACCTAGCCAAGACCTCAAAAGAAAGGAAGGAAGAAAGGAGGGGAGGAGGGAGGGAAGAAAAGAGAGAAAGACAAAAGAAAGAAAGAAAAGAAGCAAGAGGCATAGAAAAAACACGGTTTTATGGCTCTATCCCCATTTCCCTTTTTTCTCCATTCTTCCTCTGAAGTGACTATCATTCCGACAGTTCAAGCTTAGTCTGAACGACACTATCTCAAACCTAATACCACGTCCAGGGAGATGGCTCAGTGGTTAAGAACACTGGGTTCTCTGAACCCCAGTTCATTTCCCAGCACCCACATAATGCCTGAGAATCAAGCCTAACTCTGGTTCCAGAATCTGCTGTCCTCTTATGACTTCTGAAAGGACCAGGAATGCACATGCTGCATAGACATACATGCAGGCAGAGCACTCATACACATAAAATAAATAAATATAAAAAGAAAAAACTTAACTCCAAACATAAAAATTGCAGAAAGTTCCTCCAAACCTCTCCGCAGTGGGTTGCTTTCTATCACCATTACAAGTAACCACTTTTTGTTTTTGTCTATGTTTATTTTGTTTATGTTATGTTTATTCCACCATAGAATAATAGTTTAGCAGGGTTTTTTGATTACAGAGTTAAGTTGAAACACACTGGGTGCAGCCCTTGTCATAAAATTCCTTTTCCTTGATCCTTTTCTGTTCTACTGTGTGAACATATCACAGTTTATCCCACCACTAAAAGACATCTATGCTGTTTCTGGTTTGGAGTTGCTAATGAATGAAGCTGTCACCGTGTCCACTTTCTAAAGTGTTCACAAAGCATCACTGTCACCGGATGTACATTGTGCCCTCTTTCGTAGAGATTTCAAATGGGACCATTTCCTTCCACTGATGTCTTGTGAGGTATCATGGCACAGAGACATTCAGCCAATACATATTTGGACCCATCCAAACATGTTTATTAAGACAGAGTTTCTCTGGGAAGCCCTAGCTATTCTGGTACTTGCTTTGTAGACCAGGCTGGCCTTGAACTCAAGAGGCCGGGCCTGCATCTGCCTCCAGAGTGCTAGGCTTAAAAGTGTGCACCACCACCCCCTGACCTAAAATGATATTTTTGTTGAATAAAATTTGTGTGCATGTGTATCAGTGCATGTGTGAGTGGAGGACAGAGGACAGTTCCCTCCTTCTACCATGTGAGTTATTAGGATCAAACTCAGTAGGTCAAGCTTATTAGCAGGTGCTTTTATCCACTGAACCATCACACCAGCTCTCTCAATCTCTTCCTCATGTCTTTTGACAAAAAGAAGTTCCTGGTCTAAGAAGAGTCCAGTTCATTAGGGGTTTTTCCCTTCCTTCCTTAGCATTTCTTCACCTCGATTTTTTAAAAAAAAATCTTTGCCTACCTCCAGATATCATGTTACTAGAACAATAATAATAATTGGGATGAATAAAAATCTTAGAAGATTTTTTTTCCTTTCCGGCAGTTTTGTTTCACTGCCTTCTAGCAAATATGTGACCAAGATGGAAACAGTTAGCACCAGAAAAGTGATGGCATACGCCTTTAATCCCAGTACTCAGCAGGCAGAGGCAGGTGGGTCTGTCCACTGAGTGAGTTCCAGGAAGGACAGGGCTACACAGAGAAACCATTTCAAAACAAACGAATAATATAAACAATAAAAAACCAAATAGGCTTGTAAAATATTTTAATTTCTCTTTTTCCAAGGGCACTGAGGAAAACTTATCTTGAAGGGGAAGAAAAAAAATGTCCCCAGGGTTGTAGAATGAAATGTGTGAGAAGTCAGCTTGGTCCTGAGTCTAGCTTCTCCATAGCCTCTTGGTGAGACCCTAGAGAGGAGTCAGCGCTTAACCCACTGGCCAGACAGCTCGGCCTGAGGCTACAAATATTAGAAGAGATTTCTGTGTGCAAAGTATGCCACAGAACCCACAGAGAGCTTGCCAATCTAAAGATGACAAATGAACAATGTTCCTCAGTGATAACAGAGGCAAATGACTGTGTGTTTTTTCAACATTTTCCCAAGGTTTGGCTTGGTATAAGATCCTAGAATGAATTAAGAGAGTTCCCAGAATTGAACTGAGACTGGTTTGGACCTCGCTTTGGACCTGCAGAGTTACCTGTAATTCATTTGCTAAATATTTTTGAGACAAGATTTTGCTTTGTAGCCCAAGATGGGCTCAACTCAGAGCAATCCTTGTTTCTCACCCTCCTGAGTGCTGGGACCACAGACCTACATCACTACCACCAACATCGCCACCATTAACCCTCCCCATACACCATCATCCACACCACAATCTCATCAGTCACCACTGCCACCGCCACTGTGTTTGTTTTATGCAGAAGTTCATGAGATTTCAGACTGAATTAGAAAAGAGTACATTAGAAACTAATTAAGTATATAGACACAAAAAGATGGCAATGACTTGATATGATCTGCAGGTGCAGCATAATCTTCTTAATAAATTCCAGTTTTAGCCAGCATAGTTTCCTGAGTGATCCAGGATTAAAATAAAAACACAGTTTAAAATGGAGGACTCCCTCCCTTTTTTCCTTGAATTGTAGTCCTTGTCTTGATCCTCTTAGGAGCACGTCAACCTTTTCTTCTTCCTGTACTTTTCCTTGCTATTAAAAGAAAATTAATTTTTTTTTTGCTTTTTTCACATGCAAAAAATGCTCTTAATTTCCACAACAAAAAGTTTCCCAGTGTTGAGATTACAAACCCTGTGTGGACCACTACACCCATCCTTCATATTTCCCTTGTCTTTTATCCAGGGTCTTACTACATAGATCTAGCTGTCCTGGACTATGTAGACCAGGCTGGCCTCAGGCTCAGAAATCTGCCTTCTCTGTCTCTGGACTGATGGGATTAAAGGTATTCTCCATCACACTTTATCTCTGTATTCTCTTCCAGAGGTTTTCAAGTTGCCAATATCTCCCAGACAAAGACTCTTTAAAATATATGTATGACTGAAGAAGTTGGTGGTTTTAATTCATTGCAACAATCATGATCCTTCTACTTGAGGCTCCTGAGTGCTAGGATTATAGGTATGTCTCATCACATCCAGTTAAATCATACTGTAAAAGCTAATCTGGTCTACATAGCCAATTTTGGGCCAATGTGGGCTACAGAATGAAACAATGTCACAAGAAACAAGAAACTAACAAACAAATAAATAAATGCTAAGCCAAGCCTGATGACACTATTCAGAATATAGAGGCAAGAGGATGACAAGTTCCAGGCCTGGCTGGGCTACTGAGTGAATTAAATGACAACCTGGACAATTTAGTAAAACCTGTATCCAATAAAATGTAAAAGTGAACACTGGGACTAAAGCCCAGGAATATAGTGCTTGCCTGGAGTTGTGTGAGACCCTGGATTTGATTCCTGGCACCACAAAAAAAAAAGGAAAAGAACTAGCTGTAGATAATTGTGGATCAATTAGAAGGAATATCTTTGTTACCTCAATCAGCCTATAGGAAATCAGTGTTCACAGAAGTGTTTACAAACTGGACAAAGTTTATAGCTAAACACAGATTGTCAAGTATTGATTAAAAAATTGCGAAGGACCTTAGAGATGTGCAAATTCAGGGCCCAGGGAATAGATACTGTAACTTGTTTGGATATGGTTATTGATGATGCTAAACCCAAACCTTATCATGATTCTACCTTATTATGAGCTGCTATGTTGTGTCACCAGGCACAAAATATTTCCCTTATACTACTATGTTTAATTGCCATAGCAGTCCTATGAAAATTAGATAATCCATTTTAACATTATTCTACTACAGAAAAAAAAAGTTCAGAGAGATGGAGAAATTTTTCCAAGATCCCTTACCAAGTAGGTGTAGGATGTAGATAAGTACAATGGTGTTGAGTCAGAATAGAAGTTCTGATCCTTCTGTTTAATCATTATACTGCCTTGAATCAATTATTTGGCATCAGTTCATTCATCTCAGAAAGGAGCTTGGAGATTTTTATGAAAATTCATGGCTGAGCCCAGTGTGGTGGCTCATGTCCTAGCACGTGGAAGGTGGAGGCGGCAAGAGAATCAGGAACTCAAGGTCATGTTGGGCTACCTCAAAAATTCAAGGACAGTCTGGACCACAGAGAAGATCCTGCCTCCAAACAACAATAACAACAAAATTGTTTGGGTGGTCTGTGCAGACACTTGAATCAAAATGTTTCTAATTGTTTTGCTCCTCTGCCTGTGTCCCAGATAATTTCTGGGAATCTTATCTTTAAAGAACAAAGCCAACCAAAAACAATAAGGCCTCCTGTAGCCTGAGCCAGCTTTCAACTTTCTATGTAGCTAAACATGATCATGAATCCCTAATTCCTGGTCTCTGCCTCTCAAAGTATGGGGATTACAGGTTTGTGCCACCAAGCGTAATTCCTAGAATCGCTGTCTGTTATTTGTATTTTTTCCTTTTATTTTTGAGATTGTAATGTAATTATATTATTTCTCCCTTCCCTTTCCTCTCTCCAAACTACCCATATAGTTCTCCTTGCTCTCTTTCAAATGCACAGCCTCTGTTTTCACTACTAGTTATTTACATATGTATATGTGTATATTCCTAAATATAACCTGGTAAGTCGGTAATATAACACATATGTATGTTTTCAGGACTGATTCAAACTAATTCATGGAGATATGATAGACGTACCAAAATGTGTGTTATTTAATGTATACAACTTGTTAGGAGATATGTATATATCAATAAAATGGTAACCACAATCTCTGCCATAAACCAATATCTTATCTCCTTTTTTTTCCTATCCTCTATTTAATTTTCATTTTCTCTCTCTCTGTCTCCTCTTGTTGGTTGTTGATTCATTTATTTAGTTCTTCTTTTATTTAGTGCTGGTGAATGAACAAGCTGGTGAATGAACTAGTGCAGTAGAGCTACATTCCCAGTCCCCCCCCCCCCCCATGTGTGAGTACAGATCTTCCGTCATAGTCTAGGCTGGCCCCTCAAACTCACTCTGTAGCCCAAACTGAACTGGATTTGAGATCCTTCCTCAGCCTCTTAAATCCTGGGATTACAGGTATTTCCCACATGCCCAGCTTTATTGGCTTTTGTTTTCCTGATTATTTATTTATTCATTGTAGTCCTGGGAGTTGAACCTAAAGCCTCAAGCATGCTAAGCAAGTGTTTCACCACTGAGTGATATTGTCATTCCTAACTTTTATTTGAAGCAGTTCTCACTAAATCATCCAGACTATACTCAGATTTGCAAACTTCCTTTCTCCAGTCCAATAGCTGATATTAAAGGTATGTGTCACTCCCTACCTGGTCCCTTCCATATTTCTGTCTTAACTTACTGGATTAATTATCAGCATTTAACCAAGTTGATCATTTCATTCTTAGTGTAGATGACATCATGTCCAGGTGAGAAACATGATTTTAGTTCATTACTTCAAAGTTTTCTATCCAGTCCTTGACTCAGATGATTCTGGCTCCATAGTGAAATAGACCATTATGACAGCAGGAATGTGACAGATGAAGGAGTAGAGGACAGAATGCAATCCCAATGACCTACTTTCTCCAACAAGTCTCCACCTATTTCTCACCATCTCCCATAATACCATCAGTTAATTAATTTAATATTAATTGGTACCTAGTACCAAATCAATTCCCAAAATCCCCATTGGCTGGCAGACTCTTAGTCTAAAGCCCAAAGAGAATATTTCATATTTAAACCATTTTAGTATCTCTTTTTCCTTTACACTCTACATCAAATCTATCACCAAACTCTCTCAATCCCTTAGCTCTCTCTGCAAAATATGCCATTCTCACTGTCTATACTAAGAAATCTTGGGGCCAACAAGATGTCTCAATGGGTAAAGATACCTGACAACCTGAGTCTATTCCCCAAATGTACATAAAGGTAGAGAGAGCCAACTCCACAGAGCTGTCGTCTGACCTCCACATGGACACCATTGTAAAACAAATTCTAGTTGTTATTAAATGAAAACTCAGAGCCAGATATCGGGGAAAGGGCTGGAATATCAGAGAGAGGAAACAAACCACAGTCAAATCTTACCCAGCTATCTTCCAAAGTCTTCAGCCTAGCTTGTCGCTGCTACAGAATAAATCTGTCTTCCTATGCCTGCCTTAAATACCTTCTTCACCCAGTTGTTTCACTTCTGGTTTCAACTCTGCATCATATTCTAGAGTTAAGATTAAAGGTGTGAGCTACTACTATTTGGTAGTTAGGCCTTGAACTCACAGAAATACAGAAAGATCTATCTCTGGAGTTATGGGATTAAAGGTGTGAGTTAGCACTGTCTACCCCTCCTGAATTGACTGGGGGTGGATCTGTTCTCTGATATTCCAGACTGGTTTTATTAAATATATATCACCACACAGCATGACACACACACACACCAATCTCTCTCTCTCTCTCTCTCTCTCTCTCTCTCTCTCTCTCTCTCTCTCTCTCTCTCACACACACACACACACACACACACACACACACACAAATAGTTATTTTATTTTGTAAAGGTTTGGAATTGCAGCTCTGTGGTAGAGCACTTGCTTATTACTGAGTCCCATCCCCACTACTGGAATAAGAGAAGAAAGTTTTAAAAGAAAGGAGAGGACACAGAGAGAAGCAGAATGAGAATCTTCTCGGCATTGCTAGTGGTCTGGGTTTAATATTTCCAGCTTCTTGACCTCTTATCCAAAGAGCTGAAAATAAGGATTCACACAGATTTGCAAAAGAAGTAAGGTAACTTTTTATCACAGCAAGTGGTACTAAAGATTAGATAGGAATAGACTGTTGAGATTAATAGACTACATGAGTTACAGTATTCAAGGTCTAATTGATTGTTTAATACTCCAAGGTCCACATTATTGTTCAGGGCTTTCTTTTATGGGATTCAAGAGAAGGAGGAGTTTGGGTACCAAGAAGTGTAATAAAGACACTTCTCTATTTTGATAGATATATTATTCGATATATTTATTTTTCCCACAATGCATATAACTTTCCCTTTTTAATTGTGGTATAGGAGCTGAAATTTAGGGTTATAGGCACACCATACAAGAGGTCTGCCAGTAAGCTCCACCCTCAGATTTAGAATTTCAGTTAACTTTTAAATGACAAAAATGAAGTGAGTGACTCTTTATTGTTGCCCAGGTTTGTTTTGAACTTGTGAGATCAAATAATCCTCCCACTATACCCATAAAAAATTTAAAAATTCACAAAAGAGGGAGCTAAAGAGATAGTTCAGTGATTAAGAACACTGGCTGCTCTTCCAGAGGTCCTGAGGTCAATTCCCAGCAACCACATGTTGGCTCACAACCATCTCTAATGGGATCCGATGCCCTTTTCTGGCTTCCAGGCATACATGCACATAGAGCATTTATCTACACAATACTTTTTAAAAATCCACAAAAGAGATTCTTCTTCAACCTGCTAGTAAGTGGCCTTTACACACTTTGTGTACTTCTGCTTCCCATGAAAGGAAATGCTTCTTTTTCTTTTCTTTTTGAGTCAGGATCTCTCCATGTTCTTCTAGCTGACTTGAAACTCACGTCTGGACCATGCTAACCTGAACTCATAGAGACCTATCTGCCTCTGCCTCCCAAGGGCTTGGATAAAAAGCATAGTACACTAGTCTCTGTTCAACATAAATATTTCTTAACTGGTTTTAACACTTGACCAGGCTTTGGCTTAGAATTTTCTGGGAAAGTGGCTTTTGCTGCCACTACTTTTAAATATCACATTCCCATTTCAGTTCCTCATGAGAATTTCCAATGATTGCTTCAGACTAAGGATCCTGCTTCATCATCTAAAAACATTACAGTTGCTTTCTGCATTTACTTTCCACTGTGTACAGTCTTTTGAAAGGGGATTCCTACTACCTGCTTTCTGCTACTGGCTCTCATTACAAAAACTAAGGGGTCAGAGCTTTTCTCACCTACCTTGACAAACATTGTGTGGTATTGGACTCAACTGAGGACCTTGAATTCCAGCTGAGTGATGATGTAATGATGGAGGAAACTTCAAAAGCAAGACCGCACTCATTTCTGCAATTGTCATATCTTCTTTTTTCCTTTGCTATTCCTTCAGATTCAAAATCAGGCCTGAAGAGATGGCTGAGCAATCAAGACCACTTATTTCTCTTGCAGAAGGCCCTGGTTCAATTCCAGCACTCACATGGTGGCTCACAGCTATTCAGAACTCCAGGTCCAAGAGATCCAACAGGCATGTGCATGTGATGCACAGGTATGCATGTGGACAAAACATTCATACACTTAAAGCAAATACGTCATTACAAAAGAGAAAGAGAGAACCAAAGGAACTTGTGCTCCAGACTCCTACATCATAGAAAGGAGGATATTCCAACTCTGTTTCCTAATATCAGTTTTGCTTTACAAAGGATATGATTCCATTATTTGGGACCTTCTAACTGGCACTTCGCTTACAGTTATCAGAGAAAAGTCATAGAGCCATTCATTCAAGCATTCATTATAAAAGCTTACTCATTTTTGAAGCAGTCAATATTTTAGATACTAGGTATGCAATGTTGAGAAGTGGTCATACATCGTCTCATCTTTCATTAATTCCCATTCCATATGGCAAAACAGAAACTATAAGCAACTCCAAATAGTAATAAGTTATATGAAGAAAATCAAACATGAAAATGCACTAGAGTAAAGCTTGGGATGGAAGGTGGAAAAGCATTAGACATAGTAGTCGGGGAAAACCTCTTTAAAGACATGATATTTTAGCTGAGATTGGAAGGGACACATGGATATTTGGAGGAAAACTAGGCAGAAGGAGGAACAAGTACAAACAGCAAGAGGTGAAATGGGTTTGGTGTGTTTAAAAATCAGAAGGAAGCAAAACAGGAAAAAAGCAATCAGAAAGAGACAAAATCTGGGACTGCAGCTAAGCAGTTCTATCTTCAGTGTCAGAAAAAAACCATCGACCAGCCAACCAAACACACAGACAACAGAAAGGCTCATGTGGCTGAAGTAGATTGGATGAAAAGTAGAAGATAAGATATAGTAAGTATTGGGAAACCAGAATGAAGTAGGGCCTTATAAGCCAATAAATAGGACTTTTTCTTGGGAGTAGGAATTAAACTCAGGTCATCACACAAACAAGCAATCACGTCTAAACCCAGGTATACCCCAACCAGCAGCATTGAGGAATGGGGAAACACTGGACTATTTTTGTGACTATTGAAATATCTAACTGATCCATCTCACCTTAATCTCTGGCATGCCAAGTTATCCTCAAACTCTCCAAAAGCCTCTGGCAGACTTCAAGTACTGGAATTATAGGCTTATGCTACCACACCTGGAACAGAAGGACTATTTTTTGAGGCAGAGTCTCATGATGTAGCCTAGGTAGGCCTTGAGCTAGCCTTCAGTTTACCATTCTCCTGCCTTAGCCTCCAGAATGTTGGGATTACAGCCTTGTCATAGCATGCTGGTCTTTAAAAGGTGGGATGCTTAAAATTAATTTACTGGACTCCTTTGGCGACTTCAAAAATAGACAAAAGGCCAGGGTGGAAACAGAACTACTTGTTTGTGGTTTAACTGCTACTGTGAAACCTTGAAAGGGAGAATAGAAAGGCTGCACGCCTTTAATCCCGGCACTTCCCAGAGAAAGGCAGATTTCTGGGAGTTCCAGGCCAGCCAGGGATACATAGTGAGACCCTGACTCAAACAAAATAAACAAACAAAAAATCCAAAACCCACAGTGAAATAAATAGAACCAAAACTTTGAACCCTCTCCAGAGTGAACATAGCCCCATAGCAATTGTGTAGGAGAGGTGCCATTGCCTGTAGGGTAAGATGGCCTTTTTCCGTGAAGATGCAAGCCCACACTAAGGCTGGTGGCATGGTAACAGAAGCCAAGCTGGACTGCAGCCCCTACTGGCTCTAGTACCTATTAGCCCTCTAGCCAGTTGTACCTACTGTCTTGATTAAAGAGATTTGCAGGTAACTCCTTCAACATTGGGTACCAGCAGGATGGCGGAAAGGTAAACATATAAAAGAGAAAGGTGAAGAGATCTTTAGCACTGGGAAGCTGGGAGGCTGGGGTAATAATGTTTGTTTAAAAAGCAGCTCTTGCCCACCAAATACATGGACTCCAAATCACCCCAACCCTAAACAACTCCCAAAGAGAAGATTTGGGCACATTACTCTGGAAATCAGAGAATGAGGTCTTTCTCCTCACAAAGAGGACTTGATCCCCAGGAAGGATGGCAGATTCCCTCCCAAGGGATCATAGAAGCAGCTGTGCTTCTCCATGAATTGTGAAAAACTAAGATATTAATCCTACAAGTGGGCCTGGCACTTAGTAGGCACTCAACAGACCGTGAAGTATAGTTCTTCCATGGCTTCACCGAAGGATCTTAGATGAATCATTTCCCCTTTTGAGATAGTTTATTCATTTGTACAAAATAATGTTCTCAGTGATGTGGGATGGAGGAGTCAGGGGGTAAAACATTTGCCTAGTGTATGCAAGGTCCTAGGTTCAATCTCCAGCACAGAAAAAAAAATTCATCCATCCATCATCTATCTATCTATCTATCTATCTATCTATCTATCTATCTATCTATCTATCTATCATATACCTACTTGCCTATTCCTTTCAATGAAAAATTTCTTAGTCAGGCATGGTGGGTCATGCCTGTAATCCTGACCCTTAGGATACAGAAACAGGACAATTGCCACATGTTCGAGGCCTGCATTAGCTATATGGTGGGTTAGAAGTTAGTGTGGACTACAGAGCAAGACCCTACAAAGAAAACGGGGAGTTTCTGGGGAAAAAAAGTGGAATGAAACCTTGAATGTGAGGGAAACCCTAAGAAAGCTCGTCAGTAATGTGCGTGTTTTCCAAGTGTGAGGACCTGAATTGGAGTTTTAAAGCTGGGTGTGGTGGAATGTGCTTTAATCCTAGAGAAGGCAAAAACAGGCAGAACTCTGAGACTCCCCCGCCAGTCAGTCCAGCCTACTTGGTAAATTCAAGGCTAATGAGGGACACTCTTAAAAACAAATGGACATGTTGGCTGAGGCATGCCACTCAAGATTGTCTTCTGGCATACACACAGGCACACACGCACATCTGAAAACACATGCATATCCCCCATGCACACACACATACACAAAGAAGCCCTCACAAAATATATACACTAATAAAAAAAAAAACAAAAAAACAAGGATGTGGGGGATGGGAAGCTGGCTCAACGCTTAAGAGTACTGGTGCTCTTCCAAAGAACTCAGGTCTGCTTCCCAGGACCCACATGGTGACTCACAATCATCTGTAACTCCAGATCCAGGGATTCAGACACCTTCCACAGGCACCAGACACACATATGGTACACAGACATCATACAGGCAGAACACTCAGACACATAAAATAAATAAATCCTTAAATAACAAAATCCAGGCATCATAGCATACAACTGTAATCTCAGCACTCAGGAGGCTGAGAGAAGAATCATAGTTTAAGGCTGGCTAGCGTCCTCCAGGCCACCAGCCTAAGCTGCAAATCAAAGCTCTGTCTCATAAAAAAAAATGGAACAGGGCACCCCTGATGTGGTTGGTGGGAATCAGGTGTTATTGAGGAAGATTTAGAGTCTTTGGGGTCTCAAGGACCTTGGATGGGGGCATGGCCAGTCAATTTCCAATGAATATACAATATCCTAGTACGTGTGTGTGTGTGTGTGTGTGTGTGTGTGTGTGTGTGTGTGTGTGTGTGTGTGTTCTGAGACAGGGTTTCTCTGGGTGGGCTTGGCTGATCTGGAACTTACTCTGTAGACCAGGCTGGTCTCAAACTCACAGAGATCCCCCTGCCTCTGCCTCCCGAGTGCTGGGATTAAAGGCGTGCCCAACACAGTCCTGTAGCATCTTGATCCTATCTGCCCTCCCTTTACTTCTTCCCATCCCTACTGCTATTCCCACTAGCTCTCCTCCTCCTGAGTGCTTCTCTTTCTGCTTTCAAGCCTTATTTATTATTATTGGCGGGGGGGGGGGGGGGGGGGGGGGGAGTGGGGGGGTGGGGGGGTGGGGAGGTGGGGGGGCATTCTCACTCCGTAGCCCAGACTAGCCTTGAACTTGCAGCAAATCTTACTGCTGCCTCTTCCTCACAAATAGTGGGATTGTAGTCAAACAACACACTCAGACTTAAGTATTATTTTTTTATTACGTGTCAGGGTTGGGGGAGGCACTCACATACCATGGCAAATGTATGGAGGTCAGATATTAACTTGGGGGATGGGTTCTCGCCCTCTACCATGCTTGCTCTTGGGAACTGAACTCAGATGTCAGGCTTGACAACAAAGCACTTTTAGCCCTGGAGCCCTGTTACTGGCTCCACACTTGCTCCCTTTCCTTGCTTCACATGCAATTACTGTTCGTCGGAGGGCTTGGTTTGCCTCTCTAGGAAATAAAACTCCAAGAAACTGCATCATTTAAGCACTTGGTTTGCCTTGAATCAAGCATCTGATAAGAAAATGAAAACACACAGCAAATGCTTTTAAAACCAATTCACTCCACATGCAAATGTCATTCTAATGAATAAGCAATATAGTAGTGGATCATTTTTTCTATGACTCCTTGGAGAAGTTTGAAAAGACATTCTATCAGTGTAATGGGTAGAGATTAAAGTGTTCTTTTGGAAATAAATTCAACTGCTTTAAATATGAAAGTAAATAAGTAAAAGCCAAGATGGCATTTGATCTTCACAGACAGTCAGGGCTGTTTCTCTGTGGTTATTGTAAGGGAAACACTCATGGACTAAGACCGAATGCCTGCAGATTCAGCATGGCTAGGCACAAATCTGGAGGAACAGTGCCAAGGGACTAGTGTGTTTAACCTTGTGGGGGGGAGGTAGGGAACAGAAGAAGCTGGGAGTGTGGCTATGTTATTTGTTGGCTTTTACTTCTCCAGGCTTATTTCTCTCTCCCCTTTCCTTGTGCGGCTGGCTTTGTATGTCACCTTGACACAGGCTGGAGTCATCAGAGGAAGGAGCTTCAGCTAAGGAAATGCCTCCTTGAGATCCAGCTGTGAGGCATTTTCTCATTTAGTGATCAATGGGGGAGGGCCCAGCCCATGGTGGGTGTTGCCATCCCTGGGCTGGTGGTCCTGGGTTCTATAAGAAAACAGGCTGAGCAAGCCATGGAAAGCAAGCCAGTAAGCAGCTTCCCCCCATGGCCGCTGCCACAGCTCCTGCCTCCAGGTTCCTGCCATTAGAGTTCATGTCCTGACAGCAATGCTGAAGTGTAAGCCAAATAAATCCTTTCCTCCCCAACTTGCTTTTTGGTCATGGTGTGTGGTCACAGCAACAGAAACCCTAAGACACTAACCATAGAGTGGTTGTCTTGGGGAAATTTTCTGTGGCCACACTATAGAAGCCCTTGCCAGTTTCCTGTAGTAGGAGGTTTCTGGCCTAGGCTTTTGGGCCTAGCCTCAATGTTTGGACCCACAGACCCACATACCTGCAGAGACACACAGATACTTACATTAATTTTAGGCTGATCAACCTAAGGCCCAGGCATATAACTTGCTCTTTACCCTTAAACTAACCCGTGATTCTTATCCTGTTCAGCCATGGAGCTGGGTACCTTTTCTCAGAGCAGCATAGTTGTCTCCTGCATCTTCTGGCTTGTCTGGCAACTCTGGAGTCTCTGTGGCATCTCTGCTCTGTTCTTCCTGTTCCCATAGTTTTCTTAGTCTGGTAGCCCTGCCCACACTTCCTGTGTGCCTTTGGCCAATCAGCACTTTTTATTAAACTCATAGGCGGGGACAATTATTTACAATGGAACAACATAATCCCCCTACAGTTTCCCCTTTTTCCCTACACTGTTTTGGTTCTGGGGTTTACTCATCTCCCATGTGAACAAGAACTAAGTCTTAACTGGTTAAAGCCAGTAGGTCTCTATGTGTAGTCTTGAAATCCTAGGGATACCACAGTACCCCTTGAGCCAACAAAATCAATTTCTTTTTAGCCTGTGATTTGTCTTCCTCACTTTCTCATTCTTCTAAAAGTATATGGTGGGGCTGGAAGATCAACTTCCATATGGATCAACAATTAAGAGTACTAGATGCTCTTCCAAAGGACCGGGGTTTGGTTCTCAGAACCTACATGGAGACTCATACCCCTCTGTAACTTCATCTCCAGGAAAGTCTGACACGCTCTTCTGGCCTTTGTGAGCCCTTGGCTTACACATGGTACACATACATGCATACAGGCAAACACATACATAATATAATAAAATTAGAAAATTTTAAAAGTATATGGAGATGGGCCACAGGGATGGCTTGGTAGTTAAAGCAGTTGCTACATAAACAAGAGGATTAGAGTGCAGCTTTACAGAAACCCAAATAAACACCAGCTGTGCCTGTTAGCCCACCTGTGATTCCAAACTTGGAAGATGGAAACTGGGAATTCCGAGAGCAAGCTGGCTAGAGACTGGCCTTATCGGTGAGCTCTAGGTTTGATTGAGAGATTCTTCCTCAATAGTTAAGGTGGAAGGGTGATAAAGGATGATTCCCAGTATTGACCTCAGGCCTCTACATGAACTCCCACACCTGCACCCACACACATGCAAACATGTGTAGCATACACATATGAAAAAGAGAAAGAAGCATATGAAGATGTTGTTCTGAGGTTACAAAATAGTCAATACATTGTATATATACTGTATTTTCTGGAGTTTTCTAAGGGTAATCATATCCATTTCAGTGATCTCAAGTCAATGCCTCGTTATTATTAGTTGCTTTAAACTCCCTGCCTTTGTTACCATGCAATACCTCATCACATTTACTTCCCAAAGTTTTGATTCATCTACATAGAGACATAAGAATTTGATACATCAATTGTAGTTTTGTGGTCATATTTTAAAACTTTTTCATGCCTAATTCCTAAATACAGTCCCCCCCCTCAAAAAAAAACACACACTCCAAAAATTTTCTCATTTGCTTTTCTAAGACTTTTCTTCCCCTTTTCAAATTAAGTGTCTGGTTCAACAACCATATAATGGGTTTCATTGTGGCATTATGGCATTCTCATATACATGTATCACCATACTTTGCTCATGTTCGCCATCACCATCCCCTATCCCTCCTCCCTGACTCTCACTGCTCATCTTCTTCCTGAAAATAGTCCTGCTTCTGCCTTCATGGCATATACATGAACACACACATGTGTTCTTCATATAAAAGAAAATGTGGTGTTTTCTTTCTTTTCTCCATTACGTTCTTGTTTATCCCTCACCTTCCCTTTGTATTTTCACATCATGTAAGCATGCATGCATGCACATATGAATCCAGACTCTGCATATGAGAGAAATATGTACTATTTGTCTTTCTGAGCCTGTCTTATTTAGTTTCCATAATGACTTCTGATACCATCCATTTCTTGCTAATGTCATAATTTTATTCTTCTCTATGGATAACTAAACACCACAATTATATAAGTAGAGAGAGATAGACCTCATTTTTTACATTTTTTTTCCACCTGAGCTTATCTGTGTACTTAAACACCTGCCCAAGGCACAGATGTAGAGGTCAGGGGACACGTGGTGTGGGAGTTAGTCGTCTTTTCACCCTGTGGCTCCTGGAAAACTATCTTGACAGCAGGGCTTTTACATACCAGGCCAGCTCCCTGACCCACATTTTCTTAACTCTCTGTTGGCAGGCATCTAGCCTGTCTTCATATTTTGGCTATTGTGAAAGCATGGAGGTGCAATTAACTCCATGGTATGTGTTGACTTCAAGTTTTCATGGATATGCTAAGTCATTGTGTAGCTGGGTCAGGTGACAGTCCTATTGTAAACTTTTGAGGAACCCTCAAACTGAATTTCATGGTGGCTCTGTCAGTTTACATTTCTACCAAGAACCTGTGAGGGTTCTGTTTCTTCACAGCTCCGACGGTACTTGTTGTTTTCTTGATATAGCCAGCCTAAAACAGAATCTGTAGTTTTAACCTGCATTTCTTTGATGGCTAATGATGTTGAACTTTTTTCATTTTTGAGAGTTTTTTTTTAACTCTTGTACCTCAAGACACGCCTTTACCCCATTTTCTGTTCTTTTCTTCTCCCTTTTAAAAAAGATGTATTTATTTGTATGTTTCGCCTGCATATGTGTATGTCGACTATGTACATTTCTGGGCCTGCAGACGTCAGAAGGCTTTCAATCTTCGGGAACTGGGGTCACAGGGAGCTGTGAGCCGCCCTCTGGGTGCTAGAAACTGAATCGCTGTTCTCTGAAACGAAGTGCTCTTAACCACAGAGCCATCTCTCCGGCCTTTCCTTTGGTTTTTGTTTTCTAACTTTTTAAACTATAGTCAAAATTAAAAGTGTACACCACCACACTTGTCTGGATTTCTGTTTTCTTTTTTTTTTTGTTTGTTTGTTTGTTATTCAATATAGGAGTTCTCTGTGTAGACCCAGCTATCCTGAAACTCACTCCTTAGACCAGGCTGGTCTTAAACTCTGCTTCCCAAGTGCTGGGACCAAAGATGTGAGCCACCACTGCTGGGTTCTGTTTTTTTTTTTTTTTAATTGGTTTTAGCCAGGTGTGATGGCTATAATCCCAGCATTCAGTGAATAGAAGCAGAAGGATTAGAAGTTCAAGGCCATCTTTGGCTGCTTACTAAATTCAAGGCCATCTTGGGCTACATGAGACCTTGTCTCAAAAAAAAGCCAAGTTTTATGGTTATATGGTTTATTAGTATAACCTCATGGTTAAACTCCAGCCTCCCAAGTAGTGGAATATACGTGTGCAGTGCCATGCTCAGCTGCTTGGAAATATCTTGCATCTTATTTAATTAATTAGTTGTTACTTTGTTGTATATAGTGTTTATGGACTGCACTAGAGATGCCGGGGCGGGAATAATGCATCTGATGTCAGCCATAGATAACATAGTAAGTTTCAGATGATATAGTGAGCTTCATAGTGAGACTTCTTAAAAACAAAATCTTTAAAAATTCTAAATAGACAAGATAATAGCTGCGCTTTTCTCCGATGTGTTGAGAGGAACCAATTTATAATCTGAAGGCACCCTTGAATCAGAAGCAAAGAATACAAGAATGGGGCCAGGAGTGGTGGCACATGCCTTTAGTCCCAACACTCTGGAAGCAGAGATGGCAAGTCTCTGTGATTTGGGGGCTAGCCTGGTCTACATATAGAGCACCAGGCCAGCCAGGGATACATAATGGGACCCTGTCTCAAAAACGAACAAACCACCATCAAAATGAATGGGGGAAAGAGTTTTAAGTTTCCCAATCTACTCCTCAATTCTCTTACTTCTTCTACAGACCTCACACACGGAGGCTACAAGCACCTGAAAGTCATTCAGTGACCATCTAGTCAGAGTGAATTTCTGTTCAGAAGTAAAGACATCAGCAGGCACAGGGGCAGAGAGACAGGAATATTCTGATTACTAAGAAGTGTTCTCTACAGCTGGGAGAAATTGCACAGAACTAATCCCAGTACTCACAAGAGTGAGGGAGTGACATGAGTCTAAAGACTGGCCCATGCTTAGTCTCCCTGAAAGAAAGAAAGAAAGAAAGAAAGAAAAGGAGGAAGGGAGGGAGGAAAGAGAGCAAAAAGCTTTCTGTCTTATTTTATTATCAAATAACATTAAAGGGTTCCATCTCTCTTGGCTGTTTCTTTAATCAACCATGTAGCCACTTTATACATGAACTAAACAGCACTTTTTGGATTGGCGGCATATTTGAGTTTACGGTTTGCCTGGCACCTAACTCTGGGGTAGACCAGTTTGGGGTGTTCCTTTGTTTAAATTAGAGACAGTCTCAGTATGTATCTCAGGCTGACTTTGAATTTGCAGTCCTGCCCTAGCCTCAGGAATACTGGGATTGCAAACATGCACTCACCGTGCTTTCAAAGTCAGGTTTCTGGGCCGAGGCTAATAGGTGGTAGATATGAGGACCCTTTTTACCCCAGTGCCGGAGATGGAACTCAAAGCTTTGCTCACACTAGATAAACACTCCATTAACTGAGCTACATGTCCAGCCCAGGAGTCTGAAACTGTTGAATCAGCAAAGCAGGTCACCCGTTCAGACGATGAGCAAATATTTATTATCTAAGTGCTTTAGGATAAGGCTGCAGTAGTAAACAGAGTAGAGAATCTGTCTTTGTAGCCTTGACGTTCTAGTTAGAGATACAAGCATTAATCAATTCTACAAGTATTTAACTGCCAAACATTAGAAAGAAAAAGTGCAAGGTAAGCTTGAACATGGACAGCTGCTTCCAAACAGCTCTTTAGTGTCAGGGAAAGTTAGTCTAGTGAAAGGTACATCGAACATTAGGCAAACGGTGGGAGGAAAATTCCAGGCAGAGAAAACAGTATCTTATCAAGCTCCAGAAGCGATACGCTAGGAAAACAGGAAAGGGGATATAAGTGCAAATGAGGTCCCATATGGCAGCGACCAGAAGCTGCTCTGTAGACCAGCCCTGCTTTTAACACATTTTTCAATCATGACAAGATACATTTAACATAAAAATGTTCCTAGTTTGTGGCCCTGGAGATCAAACCTAGGAGCTTCATTCTGTTAGACAAGGGCTCTGCCATTGTGCTTTAGTGTCAGGCCCCTCTCCTGCTCTTTGAAGACTCTAGATGAACCAAGTTTGGGTTGATCAAACCTGTCACGGAAACATCCAGGAGGCTGAGGCAGGAGAGCTGCTAAGAGTTTGGGCTACATAGTGAACTCCAGACCAATGTGAAACCTTGTTTCATAAAACCTCCATCAACTGCCACTCAGGAGGCAGAGGCAGATCTCTGAGTTTGAGGCCAGCCTGGTCTACAGAGTGAGTTCCAGGACAGCCAGGGCTACACCGAGAAACCCTGTCTCAAAAACAAAACAAAGTCTCAGTCAACCATTTCTAGATTATTAATACAATGTAAATGCTGTATACATTTTTATACTTAAAAATCAATGTTTTTATTATAGAAGATTTGAAAAATACTGACATACAAAGGGAGAAAAGGAATATGAGGTGTTATTACAAAACAGCTCCCAGTACAATTGTAGTGTATATCTTTCTAGTCCATTTTCTACATATAGAGTTATTTTTACATTTATTTATTTATATTTTTAAAAAGAAGTATTTTCAAGGTTTCTTTTTAAATTTATTTATTATGTATGCAGTGTTCTGCCTGTATGTATGTCTAGACACCAGAAGAGGGCACCAGATTTCATTAAAGATGGTTGTGAGTCACCATGTGGTTGCTGGGAATTGAACCTCTTAACCTCTGAGCCATCTCTCCGGCCCTTATTTATTTTGACTTTTTGAAACAGAGTTTCTCTGTTTAACAGCTCTGGCTGTTCTGGAACTTGTTTTATAGATCAGGCTGGCCTTGAACTCACAGAGAAATATCAATGAACAGTGTTTGTTAATTACTCTGTGTGTGTGTGTGTGTGTGTGTGTGTGAAGTGTGGCAGCGTTCAGGCAGTCATGGTGCTGGAGAAGGAGATGGAAGATCTATATCTTCATCCACAGGGAGCAAAAGGGAAGACTGAAACACACTGGCCAGACTTGAACTTCTCCGATCTCAAAGCTCACCCCTCAGTGACCCACTTCTTCCAACAAGGCCACACCTCCTAACAGTTCACTCTCACCGAAACACATGAGTCTATGGGAGCCATTCCTGTTGAAACCACAAAACACCTTCTATAGGGCTGGATTCGTAGACAGATGTTGTTTAACTTTGGGTTTTTATCACAAAATGTCCTATTTTCTTCACCAGTTGTGATTGAAAGTTTTACTGGGTAGAGCAGTTCAGGCTGGTATCTGTGGTCTCTATGGAATATGTTTGGGCCCTTCAGGTTTGTAGAGTCTCCACTGAGAGGTCTGCTTTTATATGTTACTTGGCCTTTTTCCCCTTTTAGCTTTTAGTATTCTTTCTTTGTCATGTACACTTAGTGTTTTGATTATTCTGTGCTGTGGGGACATTGTTTTCTCCAGTTCATCTGTTATTCTGAATGCTTCCTGTACTTTGATAGGCATCTTCTTCTTAGGGAAATGCTCTTGTATGATTTTGTTGGAAATATGTTCTGGGCCTTTGAGCTGGGTTCTTCTCCTTTATTTCTATTATTCTTAGGTTTCCCTGGCACCAGTTTTCTCCCTAGTCACATAATTGCCCCTTCTATCAAGACAATCTCCTTTATGGTTCCTCTTCTCTGTCCCTCCCAACTTGACCATCCCAGTCCCCCCTGTTCCAATTTCCCATACTCCCCCTTCACCTTTTCTGCCCCTAGTTTACTCAGGAGAACTCATCCATTTCCCCTGTCCAGGGCAGTCCATGTGTCCCCTCTTAGGACTCTCCTCGTTACCTAGTTTCTCATCGTAGCCTGGTTATCCTTGCTTTCCATCTAATACTCACGAGTGAGTACATACTGTGTTTGTCTTTCTGAGTCCAGGCTACTTCACTCAGGATGATTGTTTTTTCTAGTTCCATCCATTTGCCTGTAATTTTCATGATGTCATTTTACTGCTGAGTAATGCTCAATTATGTAATGTGCATTTTCTTTAGCCATTTTTCAGCCGAGGGGCATTTAGGTTGTTTCCAGGTTCTGGTTATTACAAATAATGCTGCTATGAACACAGTTACGCAAGTGTCCTTGTGGTAGGATTGAACATCCTTTGGGTATATGCCCAAGAGTGTGGTATTGCTGGATCTTAAGGTAGATCAATTCCCAATTTTCTGAGAAACCACCATGCTGATTTCCAAAGTGGCTGTATAAGTTTGCACTTCCACCAGCAGTGGAGAAGTGTTAAGGTGTGCTATTTGTGTTTATGCTGTGGAACATTTGTTTAATGATGTAAAGGTGTGCCACATTTGTTAATGCTGTGTTTGTTTAACTCAGTGAAGTTGTGTTACTTGCCTGTCTAAACACCCAATGGACTAATAAAGACTGGAACAGCCAATAGTGAGGAAGGAGAGAGAAATAGGCAGGGCTGGCAGGCGGAGAGAATAGATAGAAGGGGAAATTTAGGGGAAAAGGAGAAAGGAGCTAGAGGAGGAGGGCACTAGGGGCCACCACCCCGACCATCTGTGGAATAAGAGTGACAGAAAGATTACAGAAGTAAGAAAAGGCAAAAGCCCAGAAGCAAAAGGTAGATGTGATCATTTAAATGTAAGAAAAGCTAGCAAGAAGCAAGCCAAGCTAAGGCTAGGAATTTATAAGTAACAATAAGCCTCCATGTGTGATTTGTCTGGGAGCTGGGTGGCGAGCCCCCCAAGAAAGCAAAACCCCAGCAACACCCCTTACTCTACGTCCTCTCCAACGTAGGCTGCCATCAGTGTTTTGATCTTAGCCATTTTGACAGGTTTAGTAAGGTGGTATCTCAGAGTTGTTTTGATTTGCAGTTCTCTGATGGCTAAAGATGTTGAATAATTTCTTAAAGGTCTTTTGGTTGTTTGAAATTCTTATGTTGAGAATTCTGTTTAGATCTACACCCCATTTTTAAATTGCATTATTTGGTATTTTGATATTTCTTGAGTTCTTTATATAATTTGGAGATCAGCCTCCTGTCAGATGTGAAGTTGGTGAAGATTTTTTTCCCATTCTGTGGGCTTTCGGTTTATTAGCAGTGTCCTTTGCCTTCAGGAGATCCCATTTACTAATTGTTGCTCTCAGTGTCTGTGCTACTGGTGTTATGTTTAGGAAGTGGTCTCTTGTGCCAATGCGTTCAAAGCTATTTCCCACTTTCTCTTCTATGAGGTTCAGTGTAACTAGATTGATGTTGAGGTCTTTGATCAACTTGGACCTGATTTTTGTGCATGACCATAGATGTGGATCTATTTGCATTCTCCTACATGCCACCATCCAGTTATGCTAGCACCGTTTGTTGAAGATACTTTCTTTTTTCCATTATACAATTTTGGCTTTTTTTTTTTTGTCAAAAGTCAAGTGGTCATAGGTGTATAGATAAATGTCAGTGTCTTCAGTTTGATTCCCTTGATTTACTGTCTGTTTTTATATTAATACTAAGCTGATTTTATTATTATATCCCTATAGTAGAGCTTGAAGTCAGAGATGGTGATGCCTCTGAAAGCTCCTTTATTGTACAGAACTGTTTTAATTACTCTGAGTTTGTTTTGTCAATATGAAGTTCAGTATTTTTATTTTGAAGTCTGCAAAGAATTGTGTTGAGATGGGGATTGCATTGAATCTGTAGATTGCTTTTGGTAAGATTGCCATTTTTACTATGTTAATCCTACCTATCCAGGAGATCTTGCCATGTTCTGATATCTTCTTCCATTTCTTTCTTCAGGATTTAAAGTCCTTGTCATACAACTTTGTCCCCTTTTTGGTTGAAGTTACCGCAAGATTACTTGCGGCTATTGGAAAGGGTGTTATTTCTCTGACTGTTTCTCAGCCCATTTATCATTTGTATAGAACAGGGTTACTGATTTTTTTTTTGAGTTAATCTTATACCTCACCACATTTCTGAAGGTGTTTATCAGCTGTAGGAGTTCCCTGGTGGAATTGGGGGTACCTTGTATATACTATTATATCATCTGCAAATATTGAAAGTTTGACTCTTTCTTCCCAATTTGTATCCCCTTGCTTGCTCTCCTTTTATTGTCTTATTATCCTAGCTAGAACATTGAGTACTATATTGAATAGATAGGGAGAAAGTGGACAGCCTTGTCTTGTTCCTGATTTTACTGGACTAACTGTGAGTTTCTCTCCGCTTAGCTTGATGTTGGCTGTGGGCTTGCTATGTTGCTTTTATTATGTTTAGATATGTTCCTTCTATCCCTAATCTTTCCAAAACGTTATCATGAAGGGGTGTTGGATTTTGTCAGAGGCTTTTGCAGCATCTAATGAGATGATAGTGTGGTTTTTTTCTTTCAGTTTGTTTATATGGTAGGTGACATTGACAGATTTTTTCCTATGGTGGACCATCCCTGCATCTCTGGAATGAAGCCTACTTGATCATGGTGGATGATTTTTTTAATGTGTTCGTGGGTTTGATTTGCCAGTATTTTATTGAGTATTTTTGTATCAATGTTCATGAGGGACATTAGTCTGTATTTCTCTTTTGGTTGCATCTTTGTGTGGCTTGAGGATCATGGTATTGCAACCTCATAAAAAGAGTTTGGCAATATTCTTTATGTTTTTACTGTTTGGAACAATTTGAGGAGCATTGCTATTATAAAACAGGTCTGCAGGACCTTCTGGCTTTCAGAATCTCCATTGAAAAGTCAGCTATAATTCTGATAGGTCTGACTTTATTTATTACTTGGCATTTTTTCTTTGCAGCTCTTAATATTCTTTCTTTATCTTGTATGTTTAGTGGTTTATTATATGGCAAGGGGACTTTTGGGGGGTCTAGTCTATTTGGTGTTCTATAAACTTTTTGTATCTTTATAGGCATGTCCTTCTTTAGGTTGGGAAAATTTTTCTATGATTTTGTTAAATATATTTTCTGTACCTTAGATCTGGTATTCTTCTTTTATCCCTATTATTTTTGGTTTTTGTCTTTTTACAGTGTCCCAGATTTCCTGGCTATTTTGTGTTAAGAATTTCCATTTTCTTTGACCAACAAATCTATTTCCTTTATCGTATCTTCAATGCCTGGGATTCTCTCTTCCATCTCTTGTCTTCTGTTAGTGATGCTTGCATCTGTGGTTCCTGTTTGTTTACCCAGATTTTCCATTTCCAGAATTCCCTGTTTGTATTTTCTTTATTGCCTCTATTTCAACTTCCACATCTGGAACCATTTCCTTCACCTGTTTGTTTTTTCTTGGCTTTCTTGAAGAGATTTATTGACTTCTTCCAATTTTTTTTTTGTGTGTGTCTTTTCTCCATTTCTTTAAGAGAATTTCTCATTTCCTTTTTAAAAGCCTCTATCATCTTTATCAAGTTATTTTCCAGGTTGTTTTCTTCTGCTTCATCTGCATTGAGAAGCTCAGATTTGCTGTTGTAGAACCACCAGGTTCCGCTGGTGATAGATACTATTGCTTTTTATGTTGTTGAATGTATTCGTACACTGCTATTTACCCATCTGGGTTTGGGATAGTTATAGGTATAAGTGCTGATTCTTCTGATGTCTTTATTGGGTGGGTCTTTTGTTTCTTTATTTGCTGGGTTTTTTTTAAATTGTCTTTTGGCCTGAATAGCCAAGAGTTCTGGTAATTGGCTGGATGTCACATTGACTGGGATTGTCTCAGCTGAGGTTTGTGGGGGTTTGGGTACCTAGATCTAGTGTATTGTTAAGTTCTTCTGGCTGGTGTAAACTTTACTAGTGCTTATGGGGTCTGTTCTTCCAACTGGTGTGGGTGGTGCCTGTACCTGTAGATGTTGTCTTCTGATGTTGCTGTAGAGGACTATTCTCGCGAGGCTGCTTTTTTCCCAAGTGTTGCAGGTGGTGCCTGTATGTCTAGGGGCTGCTGATGTTTGGGGGATGGTTGGCCAGGGAGAGGATGGTGGGTCTGATGTGTTTGGGCAGTGGAGGGGGTCTTGTAGGTCACAGAGCTTAATGGGTGGTAGTGGTGGTGGAATGGCCTGGCTGCCGGACTCTTACCTGCTGACCTGCTGCTGGGGCTCTTTTCTTTCACGGATTTTAAAAAGATATTTATTTATTTCAACTATAAGGACTCTGTCGTCTTTATACAGGCTGTCCTAAGGTCTTTTTCTTGTGCTTCAGCTATGTTGGAATATTAATGATGGTAGGATAGCTGGTCTCTAGTGGAGATGTATTATCCTAGCTATTATTGTTTTTACACTGATGTCTCAGCATCTGGGATTGGGCAGAATGCAAATTTAGGTGCTGGTATCTGGTCTTTCTTGGGTGGGTATTTTGTTCCTTGGTTTCTGTTTTCTCTGTGGCTCGTAAGAGAATGTGGTCACTGTGTGTTGCCTGGTAAAACATTTGTTTGTGGTCCTGATAGTTATGGCCACTGGTGGTTCTACATAAAACATGTTCCTGGTTATTGGAAGCTGACATTTAGGAATGAGAATGGCCTGGCAAAGGGGTTGGGGGGTTCACATGGGGAGAGGAAGGCTTATTCCCCCTGGGAATGGTGGCAGAGAATGGGGAGGGGCTACAGCAGGTCTGCTGCAGAGCTGCAGATGAGACTGGGGGTTGAACTTGGAAGAATGGAGGGAGAGGTGAAGATCTGCTTCCCAAGTCAGAATGGCCTGCCTGAGAACTCCCAGGGAGTGCCTGCTGGAGCTGAAGGCTGGAACAAAGTATTATTAGGGGTAAGGAGTTTGGAGGGGGGAATATGGGATCCCCTGGAGATGGAGGAGGGAAAAGGGAGGCTGCAGCTGGAGATGGGACTGGGAGCTGGATTTGGAGGAGCCTGGATCCACCACAGCTGGCTTTTCTTTTGTTTGGTTCTGGTGTTTTGAAACACTTGAACATATACCCCCTTACCTCATACCTTCCATTTTCTCAACAAAGGGAATATTAGATATGTATGTATGTATGTGTGTGTATGTATGTATGTATGTATATATGTACGTATGTATGTATAATAAAATTCTCAATGTTATATTTTTGGTTGTAGGGGAACCAACAGTACTCTGAGCAAAATAAAATAAAATCCTTTCCAGGTATAGTGGCACATACCTTTAACCCCATCACTGGCGAGTCAGAAGCAAAAGCAGCAGGAGTTTGAGGCCAGCCTGGGCTACATAGAGAATTCTAGGCTAACATAACCTATGTGATACTGTGTTTCTAAAATGAGGAATAATCCTTGGGTAGACCATAGCCCAGTATACTAAAGATTGGAAGGAGCAGAAAGAAAGCTAAAGGCCACTTCTGAGGGCTCTTTTCCTTGCAGGGACTATTTAAGGACCGCTGGGTCTGGTAAGGGAGGGAGAGTTAGGATGGGCGGTAATTTCAGGAAGTCAGGGGTTTTAGGAAATGGTATTGAATAAAGAAAAGAGGACTGTGTAAATGGGCAGGAGCGGGGAAACAGTCCTGGGCAGTGTTGGTGGCAGCTCAAGGAAGCCCCCAGTGGAAACCAAGTGCTACTGCACTAAAGACCGGACCGGACCGGCTAGGTTGTACTTTGGCTACTTTTGGAATTGTAGAATCTCCAATGCCTTATGTTACTTCTTCTTAGACTATTGAAGCACCTGTCACATCCATTTAACATGTATTTGTTTGAAACTGGTGGCGGTTCATGCAGGAAGATTGCCACCAGTTCCAGGCTAGTCCGGGCTACACACGTGCAGGTATGAAATACAATTTTAAAAATGTAAAGCAAACAAAATCAAAACACTACTGAACATCTACCGTGGATTAGGTTCTGGGATGACGGACAGAAATCAGATGAACTGAGTTCCTGTCCTCTTCGTGTATTCTGGTTGGGAAAAGAAAACTAACAAGCATGAATGTATAGGCTGATGAACAGTTCAGCTTTTGAAGATAATGTATTCATGGTTTTATAGTTCTCCAATCAAATGAAAAACAGCAACAGGTTTGGACTTTTATTCATCAGTCTAACAAGATGTCCATTACTGTGCTCTTGACTGATGTATTCAGGAATGTATTCACTCCGCCAAAGGAGGCTGCCCAGATAGGAAGGGGTGGGGACTGCCACAACTGTCATTGTATGTCATTGCCACAAGGGGTCGCTATTGACTACTAGTCAGCTTCCATCCGAGGCTGCTGCCCTATCTGGCTACCTTTGCTAGCATACTGCTTTTCTCCTTAAGACGCATTATTTGCTCTGTAGCACTGGATTCAGACTGTGGAAGGTATTTGCCTCTCATAAACTCTCACTCTTTCCGATCCCTAGGATACTCTCCTAGAGTTAAGGGACATTATCTTTCAAATCTCTGAAATTTCTTGTCTTGAGGAAAAGAATTTAGTTGCCTCCAACAATATGGGGAGAGTCCATATTGAATGAATCCACCAAAACTTGCTGTTGCTGTCTTTAATTTTTCATTCAGAAAAAATATCTCCCAAACTTGATTAACCCAAGGAAGAACAGATTTGAGGCCATTTATGTAGTTTTTGGCCACTCGGCATGTGTTCACTTTTCTATTTGTGTTTGGGGCTTTTGTTTGTTTTTTGGATTTTTTTTTAATAGCCAGGATTCTGTCTTACCATAGGCTGGCCTGAAACTGGCGATCCTCCTGCATGCCTCTACTCCTTGAGATCCACTACTGTGTGCAAACCACCATCTCTGATGGAAAATTTTCTTATTTCTTGGTGCTGAGGAATGGGATACAGAGCTTTGTGCATGATGGGTGGGTGTTCTACCACTGGTCTACACCCCCAGACCTAATTTGAGATATATAGATGATCATTTCTTCCTATTGGATATAATTTGTCATGACTGTTAGCTGTGGTATCCTGCCTTTTAATCAAAGATGGGCACATTCCCCAGGCCAGTTTAGATTAAGGTAGTACATCTCTTAATTCTAATGAGCATATGAATTACCTTGGGATCTTATTATAACATAGTTTCTCAGTCAGTGGGACTCAAGAGCCTTTAGTCCTACTAAAGCTCCCAGGTGATACTAATGCTGTGGTCCACAAATCATCCCTTAGGTAAATAGGGAGTGAGCCTTCATCTAACCACACAACCTGAACACCTCATCCTTCAGTCTTCCCTTATCATTCTGCAATCTCTCTCTCTCTCTCTCTCTCTCTCTCTCTCTCTCTCTCTCTCTCTCTCTCTCTCTCTCTCTCTCTCTCTCTCTCCCTCTCCCTCTCCCTCTCCCTCTCCCTCTCCCTCTCCCTCTCCCTCTCCCTCTCCCTCTCCCCCTCCCCCTCCCCCCCCCCCCTCTCTCTCTCTCTCTCTCTCTTTCTCTGTGTGTGTGTGTGTCTGTCCTCCCCAAACACCAAATAGCCATGTTTAGTGACTCACACCTGTAATCCAACTACATGGGAGATGGTGGCAAAATTTCTGGGAGTTCAAGGCCTGCCTGGTCTAGTATTGAATTTCAGAAATGGGCTATACAGTGAGACCATTTCTCAAAAGCAAACACCTGAGCCAGGTGTTAGGGTGCACATCTTTGATCCCGGAAACCTGTCTCAAAAATCCAAACCAAACAAACATGTGGTAGCACATTCTTTGCAACAGTTGGTTGACAGAGGCAGAAAACAAAGTAACTCAATGTTGTCCTTAGCTACATAGCAAGTCTGAGATCAGCCTGGGCTACATAAAGGCCCTGCTGATTATTATTGTTGTTGCTGCTGTTGAAGTTACTGGAAGGCCATGTTCAAAACATTAAAAATGTTGTAGTTGCTTAAAGGCTTGATGGAGATATAGTTAAGAGGTGATCAGAGTTCTTTGATCCAATCTCTTGACATAAACTTGATCTTCTAACTTCAAACATCAGGCTGGAACAGATTGCTACCGTTGATATGATTGTTTCAGAAAGTTCTTCTTCCAAGAAATAAAAAATGAAATAGACTTATCTCTATTAGTGTTAAATCCTCGTATGAAGTTCTTAGAGACAGACCCAACAGGAATTCCAGGAACTTTTAAGCCCTGGCTTCTGTTCATTCTTCTGGGGTCTCCACCTAGGCCAATTTTGAGTAAAGAGGACTCAAGTACTGCTGTATCTTCACTGTTCTTAGGTGGGCCAACACTTTATTTTACATGGCTTTGTCTCCAAGGCTCCATATTTTTTTTCTGGATAGCAAATAGTATGAAGAATTATGTTCCTCCAAATGCTATAGTAGGCTTATTTTCCCATATCCTCTCATAACCTAGTGGGGCCTATGTATAAATTGGTGGGAGCTCCAGGTGGGTACTCAGATCCTGAACTTTTGTAGAGAAAAGAGCTATGATCAACCAGGACCACGTGTACTTTTTTAAAGGTTCAGTTTGGGACTTGATCTGGAAAAACATGAAATCTGTGGAGTGTGCCTTAGGATCTGCTTGAGAGTTGGGCTCTTTTTAATATCTAAGACTTAGCTGTGGATGCCCCATGCGGCATCCTGCACTGTCAGGCTCAACTGCTTCGTGTGCAAACTTATTTTCTGGTCAAGTCAACCTCTTGCTACTGTGCTGACAGCTGAGCCCTTGTTCTCAGCAAAATGGACCATCTCCTCAAATTCCAGTCCAAGCATACCACTCTCCAGTCATCATTTCCTGGTTCTCAAGTCAACTTATCTGATTCTATAAAGAAAAAAATTCTGTTTAAGTCATATTTCCTCCTAGAAAGGGTCATATGAAAGACAGTTCTCACGATTTGAGCATGTTATCTATACACCTAGACTTTTTTGAGCTTGAAAGAGGGCCCACTTGCCATACAAGATTGTAGCCTGAGCCTGGTGTGGTGGTGTATGTCTTTAATCCCAGCACTTGGGAGGCAGAGGCAGGCTGATCTCTTTGAGTTTGAGGTCAGCCTGGTCTACAGAGTGAGTTCTAGGACAGCCAGGACTGTTAAATAGAGAAACCCTGTCTCAAAAGAAAACAAAGACTATATATCCTGAGCCAATATAAGATTGTAGCCTGTAAGATCCTGCACAGAGAACCTAGCTGAGATAGGATCTCACTGAGTATACCAGGTTGGCCTAAAACTCAGGATTCTCCTGCCTCTGCTTCCTGTGTACTAGGATTGCAGAGGTATGGCATCCTGCTGAACTTCATTTACTTATTTGTTGGTGCTATATTTTGTTTAACTTTTTTATTTTATGGGCATTGATGTTTTGATTGCATGCCCATTTGTGTGAGGGTGTCAGACCTTCTGGAACTGGAGTTACAGACAGCTGTGAGCTGCCATGTGGAAGCTGGTAATTGAACCCAGGTCTCCTAGAAGAGCAGCCAATTCTCTTAACCTCTGAGCCATCTTGCCAGGCCTGAGTGATGGAGCTTTTTGATGGTTAATATGATTGTCAACTTGTTAAGATCTAGAATGGTGGGGGGACTCCGAGTGTGTCTGTGAGTGAGTTTCCAGCATCTGTTAGTTGAAGTGGGGGAAGACCCCATTCCATGGGCTAGGGTCCCTGAATGATTAAATTTGAGAGACAAGCTACTGAATAGCACCTTCAATCTGTCTGCTACCTAAGTACAGATGCAATGCGACCAGCCACTTCCCATACTTGTCAAAATGGCTTTCCTGCCATGGGGATTATATCTTCAAAATGTGAACCAAAACAAAGCATTACTTCTTGAAATTGCTTTGATTGGGTATTTTGTCATAGCAATAAAAAGAAGGACTAATATAGACAACTGGTACCAACATGGGAAGCCATTGCTGTGAGAACCTGATGGCACTTGTTAGATTGTTGTCCATTTGACACAAACTAAAGTTAACTGGGAAGGGTTGATTGTCCTGTAGGCAATGTAAACATGAGCTTTCTTGATTAATTATTGATGTGGGGGGGGGTTCAGCCCACTGTGGGCAGTGCCATCCCTTTGCAAATGGTCCTGGCCACTGTAATAAATGAGACTGAGCAACCATAGGAAGCAAGCCAGTAAACAGTGTTTCTGTATGGCTTCTGCTTTGGTTTCTTCCTTTAGGTTCTTGTCTTGAGTTCCTGCCCTGTCCTCCTTTCAAGATGGACCATGACATAGAAGTGTAAGCCAAATAAATCCTTTCTTTCTCAGGCTACTTTTGGTTGTGGTCTTCATCACAGCAATACAAAATAAAATAGACATTGTATTTAGACCTTTGGAGCTGGTTTGTGAATGGAATATGAAAGAATTTAGGATTGGGGGCTAAAAAAAAGCCTGAGAATGCTATAAGTGGATGTAGTTGAAAGTTTCTGTCTCAGCCTACAGAGAGAGGGGTCTGGACCCACCTGCAGCCCCACAGTCTCAGTAATCACACAAAGTATTATGTTAGTCACAAGCTGGTTGGCCTATGGCTCAGTAATATTTCTATCTAACTCTTGTACTTTAAGTTAACCCATATTTCTATTTATGTCTAGCCACATGGCTTGGTACCTTTTCTCAGAGTAGCATGCTCATCTCCCTCCCTTTGCATCTGGCTGGCATCTCTCCTCTGCTCTTTCGTTTCCCAGAATTCTTCTAGTCTGCTAGCTCCACCTATACTTCCTACTGGCCAAACAGCATTTTATTAAACCAATATTAGCAACAAATCTTTAGAGTGTACAAAAGCAATATCTCACAGGAAATGGAGTGTAATGGGGCATTCTTATAGAAGTTTGGACGGAAAGAATACTGAGAAAAACGCAGACAGTACAGGCCTAGCTCCGAAAGCGAACAAGAACTCTACCAGAAATCAGGCAGAGATTATTGGAGTTATGTTTTGAGAAAGAATCTGGCTTTGTACTATACGTGTCTTGAAAACTGGGGTGAAGCTGACACCAAAAGTAATAGATTAATTTGTTTAGTGGAGGAAATTTGGATGAGAGCACTTGGGCTGGGTCACTGTCTGTGCTTCCCCAGGCCCAGCAGCAGAGCAGCAGGTGGAGCAAAAAGAGAGGAAAATGTGATGTTTGCTGAAGGAAAGAGAAACTTTAAAGGTGCATACAAGATGGATCCTAAGAAAGTACCTTGTAACTGTTAAAGAGATTAGCAAATGGTCAAGCCTGAAAATAGCATGTTAGTAACATTCTATGGACTGAACAGGTTAAAGTTAAGAATTTACACACACACACACACACACACACACACACACACACACACACACACACACACACTTCTATGCATGCAATTATAATTAGTGAAAAAGAGGCCATGAATTTTAAGAAGAGCAGTGATGGGTATATGGGAGAGTTTGGCAGGCGCAAAGGGAATGGAAAAATGTAACTATACTATAATCTCAAAAACAAAAGCTTACATCTAAAACAAAACCAAAAAATGAAGGAAGAAATGAATAAAAATCTGAGAGATGGAGCTAGACAGAGAGGTTAGCACCATTATCAGAACCCCCCACCCCCAGGGCTGGATGGGAACTCAGTTCTCAGCACCCATGTCAGGTGGCTCACAGCCACTTGTAACTCCAGCTTCAAGGGATCTGATACACCTTCTGTATTTCATAGGCACCTGCACTCATGTGCCCGCATGTGATCTTTTTTTTTTTTTTTTTGCTCTCTGTGTCTCTCCCTCTCATACACACACAGGGAGAAGGGAAAAGGGGAGGGGGGGAGAGGGAGGGGGAGGGGGAGGGAGAGGGAGATGGAGAGAGAGAGAGAGAATGCTGTGGCCTGGGATAATAAAGATGACCTGAAGTTCCATCTTATGAAACTCTTGTAAAATTTGAATAGCAAATGATGTCAAGGGGTTCCTTGCTGGAAAACAACCACACATAGGAAAGTGTTACCTAGGGTCAGCCTAGAGGTTGTGGTCCAAAGAGGGGGGAACAGGCTATATCTCAAACTGGCAGCAGAATTTGGCAGTGCTACCGGCATGATACTTGTTGGTTTTATAGTCATGATAGACGCAAGAGTGGGGTTGGTGGAGTCTTGTTTTAAGGTTCTAGAAGAAGAGGCCAAGCAATGTAACTCAGGATTGGATTTTCTTCAAAGAGGCCCTGAGAAGCCATTGTGTAAAGTTGTAAAGGTGAAGCCTAGATTTCAATGGAGACCCCAGAATATTAGAGATTCCAGGACTGTGGGGCATCTACTGAGGAAACCTGCAGACACTGAATAGAGCTGGCTAAAGATAGAGGCTATGTGTGTTGCAGGCAACAGGGCTGAATGTGCAGCACTCCCAAAGCCCTTAGTCCACAGACAGCCCCAGATGCCTGATGTGGAGCTGCAGGACTTGGTGTTTCCCTTATGGGTTTTGTCTTATTGTGGTTTGATATTCCTTGCATATTTCCTCAGTTCTTTTTGGAAGAGGAATGTTTACTCTGTGCCATTTTATGTTGAAAATATGTAACTTGGTATGTGTGTGCCTGAACACGTGATGTGTGTGTATGTGTGTGTGTATGTTAGTGTTCAGAGGTCAGCCTTGGGTCTCCCTCCTTAGAAGCTACCTTATTTTCTTGAAACAAGGCTTCATATCAGTTTGAAACTCTCCAAGTAAGGTAGGCTAGCTGGCCAGAAAGCCCCAAGGACCTGCACTCACCCCACCCAAAGAGGAGTACAAGGGTGGACCATCACACCTGGGTTTTATTTCAGTTTTTTTTGGGGGGGTTGTTTTTTTCAAGATAGGGTTTCTCTGTGGAACAGTCCTGGCTGTCCTGAAACTCACTCTGCAGACCAGGCTGGCCTTGAACTCACAGAGATCCACCTGACTCTGCCTCCCAAGTGCTGGGATTAAGGGCATGCTCCACCACCCTGGCGTTTGTTTTTTTAATGGGGGCTCTTGGGATCAAACTCAGGTCTTCCTGTTTATATGGCAAGCACTCTACTAACTAAGCCACCTCCCAACCCCCCCGCAAATGTTTCATGTTGTAGGGGCTGCAGGACTTGGGTCTTAGAAAAGAATCTGCAATTGCACTTTTGAACAGTCTTGAAGCTGTTAATGACTATGGGGACTTCTGAAGTTAGATTGGATGCATTTTGCATTTAGAGATGACCATGAGTATACAAGGAACAAAGGGTGGGAGGTCGTAGCCTAAAAACAATATGTTTGTGTGTTAAATTGACAATTGGTGATTTTGTGATGATTAATATTGTGCATAGAATTGCTTAGGAGACAGACTTTTTGATGAACCTATCAGAACTTTTCTAGATTGGGTTAACTGAGGTAGAAAGACATGCCCTAAATATCGGCAGCACCATACCATGGGCTTGGGTTCCAGATTTAACAGAAAGGAGGAAAAAAAATGAAATAGCAGTGATACTCAGTCATGGTCTGCCAGAATCCCCATGGAATAATCTGGAGAAAGCTGAAAAGTAGCTATCATTGGAGTATCAGACACTCTGCAGTTGGACAAAAGGCCATTCCCAGGGCAGCAACAGCATTAACAGAAGGAGGCACTGGGTAGGGGGGCTCCTCCCCCTTGGCACTGAGTGCCTGGCACTAGACAAATGATGGAGAGAAACAAGATTTCAAAAAGACTTCTGCTGTGTTGGCAACTCTGCAGTCCAAGGCCTTCTGTGAACCACACTCTAGAAATTCAGACCAAGAGTCATGGGGCTGTGGAAAGGCAGCATTGAATCAGATCTACACAGTATTCAGCGAGCTTAAAACTTGGTGGGAACTAAAGACATCAGCTGAACACAGAGTCCAATCAGTTCATGGGACATGGGAAAACTGCATGGGGCAATGCCAGCATTTGCTACCAGGACCACTAGTGGAGGTATCACCATCATCTGAAATTTTGCCTGTAGAGCACTGCTCATAGGCGAGGACAGCATTATAATTCAGTCATTCTAAGCAAGATTCAGAGAGAAAAATGGGACTGTGCTCAGAACAGTATTCTAGGATCCAGGAAGGAGCACAAGGAAATACAGATAGAATCCAATAATCAGGCCAGTCAGTTTATATGCTGGGTGTTTCCACATAGCTCTCTGTCCCTTCACTTATATTCCTGCTTTATTTAAGTGAGTGTCAAACCGGTACACTAGCATGGTGCTGCTCTGTTTTTGTCCAATATCCCCACCCCCCAATTAATATTCCTTTCCCCTCTTTCCTATTGCCCACATAACGGAGATTGGCATGGTGTGTAGGATCTCTGTGTCTCTGCCTCCTGAGAGATGAGGACCAATACTACATACATATCTGTAGTTGTCTCTTTTTAGTCTACCATTAGCCAAAGTATCTTCATCTCTCCCCCTCTTTGTCCCCTGATCCTTTCTACACTCCTCTCTACTTTTATCAACTCAGTACTAATCATCTGTCATATTGTCCTTTTATATTTTCTTTTGAGTCTTACCCACAAAAACCAATATGTTAGTACACACAGTACTACCAGTGTCCCTTTCTCCCTAAAATGAATGGCACCTAAAGAGTATTTGTTTTGTAGTTGACTATTATTATTTTTTGTTTTGTTTTGTTTTTTTTTTAAAAAAAACAACAACAAGGTTTCTCTGTGGATGTCCTGAAACTTAGTCTGTAGACCAGGCTGGCCTGAAACTCACAGAGGTCCACTTACCTGTGCCCCCCCAAGTGCTAGGATCAAAGGCATGCACCACCACCACTGGCCTTATTTCTTTGTTTTTCAGTGGGTCCATCCCTGGATAGTAACTGTTGTTAGAGACAACTCATGGTGTGGGGGGGAATGTAGTCTGGTGTGTCAACAAGAAAGGAAAATTATACCTTAATTCTACCACAGAACAAGGGAAACGGAGGAGGAGTTGATGGGGGGAGATGGGGAGGGGGCTGGGAGAAGTAGAGGGAGGGAAAGGGAGCAAGAGAGAGGGAAGAAGAGAGAGGGAGGGAGGGAGGGAGGGCAAGAAAGAGACAAATACCAAGTCATACAGAGAAGCAGGCTCGTCAGAACAACAGCTGATTTCTCAATAGAAACTTAAGAGCCAGTAGAATTTGGGATGATGTGTATCAAATCCTGAAGGACCACCATTTCTGATCCGACTACCATTCCCAGCCAAATTATCTGGCTTAATTGAAGGTGGGGGGCGGGGGAAGAGGGGTTCCCATGATAAAAACAGGCTTAAAGAGTTTACAATCACTAAGCCAGCTCTACAGAAGATGGTCGAAACAATTCTTTGGCCTGAGAAGAATTATGAATCCAAGGGTCTAAAGGGGAAGAACTGGGGGTTGGGGAGGTGGTTCTGTCAGTGAGAACACTTGCTAAACCTGATGAGCTGAGTTTGAGCCTCATAACTACAGGATAGAGGAAGGAGATCCGCTGATCTGCCCATGCACACATTCATCAACTGCATACAAAACTAGATACATTTGCTGTTTTAAAAATTAAAAATCAAAGAGGAGCCAGAGAGAGGACTCACTGGTTGAGTACTTACTGCTCTTCCAGAGGACCTGAGCTGCCACTACTGAGTTGTTCATAATCACCAGAAAGCAAAGGAGAGAGAAGGGGTAGGGATAAAAATATGTCTTTAAAATTAAAAAGAGCCAGGTGGTGGGAGTGCATACATTTAATCCCAGCACTATGGAGGTAGAGGCAGGCAGATCTCTGAGTTTGAGGTCAGACTGGTCTACAAAATGATTTCCAGGACAACCAGGGCTACACAGAGAAACCCTGTCTCAAATAAACTGACAATAATAACAATAAAGTTAATTAACTACTGAAAAGAAAACAGACACATTCTGCTAGGTGTCGTGGACCATACCTATAATCTCAACACTTGCAAGGCCAAGGCAGGACGATCAGAGTTCCTGACAGTCTGAGATACTCAGATTGTCTCAGAAGATGCAAACAAGAACAAATAAACACACTCAGGTGAGAATTTCTTTATTGCAACACCCAGGCTACAAGGTTTCTTCCACCTAACTTCTCTTTTCTCTGACTTATCACATGAGGAGCTGTGCCACCTCATGTTAGAAACTACACCGTCCACATGGGCATCTTTAAACTCCCAACCCTCTTGATTCTGCTTCTTATAGTCAGGGACTGTAGGAGTGTGCTGCTATGCCAGTTTTCTATGTCTATTTCTTAACCACTGGAGGACTTAGTTCCTTCAGCACTCCAACGTCACCAGTTTCTCCTCTTTGGGGCCACCAGCACATCCTCTATCATTTCCCACCATTAAGATCCCAGCGGGGCTAATGGTGCACACCTGTAATCCCAGTACTTGGGAGGTAGAGGCAGGAGGATCAGAAATTCAAAGTCATCCTCCAGTACTTATCAACTGTGAGACAAGACTGGGCCAACATGAAACCCCGTCTCAAGAAAAAATAAAATAAAATAAAATGAGGAATCTTGTCTGTGTGAGGACTCTTCCCTACTGTCTATTTTGTTCTGAAGCCAGGCTCTTCCAACTGTAAGGTACATCTTATTGCTTCTTTGCCCTCCATTTTCTCATTAACCATCTCCAGTCTCATTTTGTATCATCCCACGGAACCTGCTCTTGTCAAAGTCACAAAAGAATTCATATTGCCAAATATGACCTGTGTTTTACTCGCTCATCCTATAAGCAACAGTGGGAGACTGTAACTCAGGATCAGCTGTGTAGCCTGAGCTCTTGCTCAGACACCTACTCAGAGCTGAAATCTGTTTTTTAAAGGCGCATTTATTTTGATTTTCTGTGTGTGAGCATTTTGCCTGAGCGTATGTCTGTGTGCTGAATATGTGCCTCATGCCCTTGGAGGTCATAAGAGGACAGTGGATCCTCTGGAACTGGAGTTACAGACAGTTGCCATATGGGTGCTGGGAACTGTACTTGTGTCCTTTGCAAAAGAAGCAAGTACCGGGCCATCCTCTGGCCCTTTTGTTTGCTTTGAGACAGGGTTTATATAGACCACGCTGGCCTCAAACTCTGAGATTGCTCCTGCCTTTGCTTTCCTGGTGCTGAGGCAAACACCACCATACATAGCCCCATCTTTATTTTTTATTAACCTTCCATTTTTGGATGTCTTTGCCTTTCTGTCCTTTTTACTTTCTGCCCTTCTTCTTCTTCTTCTTCTTCTTCTTCTTCTTCTTCTTCTTCTTCTTCTTCTTCTTCTTCTTCTTCTTCCTCTTCCTCTTCCTCTTCCTCTTCCTCCTCTTCTTCTTTGACAGAGTCTCAGTGTGGATCAGGTCATCCTCAAACCCACTATATGGCTATATAGCCTCATGTCCTTAACCCTCTTGCCTCTGCTCTATGAGTGCCAAGGTTCCAGGCAAGTATGACCATGCCTCACCTCAGCTCACCTATTTAAAAACCTTTGTTTACATTTTTATTTATTTTGTGATGTATGGGTCTGTATATGTGCATAGCACATGTGTGGAGGAGAGAGGGCAATTGGTGGCACTTTTCCTCCTCCATTGTATGGGATCCCAGAATTGAACTTGGCTAGTCAGGCTTGGCAGCAAGCAACCTAACTCACTGAGCTATCTGCTCAGACCCTTACACACACACACACACACACACACACACACACACACACACACACACACACACACACACACAAGCATGCATGCACATGTGTGTATACATATATCTGAAAATAATTTTTATACGATACATTCTGCCCACAGTCTCCCCTCCCCAAGCTCCTCCAGATATTCCTTTACTTCTCACCCACCCATCTCTTCTTCCTTCCTTTCTTTTTCCCTCCTTTTAAAAACAAAACAGAATTAGAAAACGAACAAAAAACAACAAAGGTCTGGTGGTGGCAGAGGCAGGTGAATATCTGTGAGTTCGAGGCCCACCTGGTCTACAGAGTTCCAGGACATCCAGGACTATACAGAGAAACCCTGTCTCAAAACGAACAAAAAGACTGAGTGTCCAAAACTTTCCCACATTGTCCAGATGGGGGTCTCTATTAATTCCTAGCTACTCCAATGGAGCAAGCTTCTTCAATGATGGCTCAGTGAGACACTGATCTTTGGGGATGGTAGAAAGTCATTGAGAGTCATTTTACTGTTGTGTTCAACAGAACAAACCCCTCCTTTCCTAAGCGTTCTTCCCTTGAAGTACTTGTAGTTGAATAAGCACTAACTTTGCTTATCATGTATCATAATGAACATGCCACAACAATCATATAATACTGGGTGATCACAGCATGATGCAGCCTTATCCTGAAACTCTTTCCTGAAGTGTAGTCAAGGGTCTGGCTTTACCTGAGAGGGAAGAGATCTCAGGCTGCTGGGCGAAGTCCGGGCTGTATGTACCCACTAGCTCTTTTTAAAGATTTATAGCTTAAACTTCCTTGTTTCAAGTTAAAAATTTGGTCCTTAAGTACTTCAGCTGCATCACTTACATCTTGGTATGCTACGTTCTTTTTTTTATTAGTCTTCTGACATGCTATGTTTTAAATCTTTATTTCAGTGTGTTTTCCAATTTCCCTTTGATTTTCATTTCCACAATGTGCATAAGTTTACACAAACTTAAGGATTTCACAAGTTTCTTTCTCCTATTAATTGTTTTGCTTTGTAGTCTTTCAATTTTTTTCTTTTGCAGTCTGGGGATAAAACTCCAAACCCCAGTATGGAAGACAAGGTAGGGAGAACTATGGTCAGCTCTTAGTCCTTTAATACTTACTGAGCTCTGTTGTATGCACTGCTATCTGGTGCGTCTTGGAGAATGCTGTCATGAACTTCAGGAAAATGTATATTTTGTGCTGAGTATGGGTGGTGCATAATTAGTCCTGGGATTTAGGAGAGTAGATTAGGAGTATCAGCACGGTTACAAATAGGTTTCTTGGTCCCGGGCAGCCAGAGGTCCAGACCCACAGACCTGCGGTCTTTAGACTGCTTAGCTGCCCGCTGTTGATCAGGCCCTTACAAAATGATTTAGACACTTATATTAACTTTATGTTGTTTGGTCTATGGCTTAGGCACATTGCTAGCTTGCTATTTTATATTAACTCATTTTTATTAATCTATCCTGCCACATGGCCGGTGGCTCACCTGTGTTTTTATATGTTGTTTTTTTGGGCGGCTGTTTGATCTGTTTTGACTCCGACTTCCTCCTAACTATTCTGATTCCTCACCTACTTCTTCTATGGTGCCTGCCATGGCCAAAACAGTCCTTTAAAGACTGATATGCACAGCATACAGAAAGACATTCCCACATCAACCACTCATAGGTACACATGAACTTCTCAGAAAAAAGAAAATCTACACCTGTATTGGTTCTACAAGGCCAAATGACTGAACCTTGTGATTATGGAGAGTTAAAATGTTACAAGTGAGAGATAAATCACCTTGAGCTACTTTTAGTGCCTTTGAAAAGCATTTCTGGTCTTCCCTTGTATCTGAACTAAAAGCCTTGTGATGATCAAAACCTTTAAAATATATACTTACTACACACTGAGCATCCACACATCCAAAAGCTAAGAAAGTCATCAGTGCAGAATTTCCCTCACCCCAGTACCTGTGGTTCCTATCAAAGGATTTAGGAAATGCTTTGACCTATGACTTCCTTTGCTCTATAACTACTAAAATGTCATCTAAGCACTTCCACAAAAGAAAATATCTTTCTGAGCACCTTGAATCCTGGCTGTGGGTAACTCACTTTTGACACAAGAATGAAGGGTCACTTGTTACCTTTGATGTGAAAGTAGTATTTCTGCACTGATAATAGCAAGCCTCTAGAAGAAGAAGGGTGAAGCAGGAGGAGGAGGATGAGGAAGCAGCCTCAGGGAGTACAGCCATCTGCCACAAGACCAAGTTCTATTATAGAACCCACTTGGTGTAAGGAGAGAAACACACACACATATACACACACGCAAATGAAAAAAATATGTTTGTGTGTATTCTGCTGTTAAAATGTGCATTCTAGTTCTCTGGGAGCATCTCTTCCCTCTGAAACCACGCATGCTCCAGTTTTATTCCCGTCAGCTCCTTGTTGAGGAGCATCTCTTAGCTACAGCACCCGCTGCTACCTTCAACGGCACTGAATTGACCAGAGACTGTGACAATGAGAATCTTGGCAGCCCCACATCCCTTGAACTCATTTGTCTGCATCCAAAGTTTCCAAACTGGAGCCATTTCAAAGGACAGCCATACAACAGCCAAGTCCAGTGGGGGCTGGGACTTCAGTAGTTGGGTGTCTGGCTCTGGGGCTGGAATTGAGTCTGTGCTTGAGAGCTTTATGGTTGATTATGCTAGAAACCCTTTTCTGAAACAACAGCTGTTGTATTACCATGATTAGGTATGTTTTCTCTGTCACTTAGAGAAGTAAAAACTAGGAAACATCTCAAGTACAACAGATAACAGCTGGGAAATTCTCAAATGCAGCAGGCCAAATTAGCCTGGTGAAGAAAAGCTTTCACTAGGGCTGAGGAAGCACAATAGATGGCAGAAGCTCAACTCAGCTTCTCCTTGCTGGCTTTTTTGTTATTGCTGTTTATGTCTTTGTAGGGTCTTCTTCCCCTAATTTAGGATAGGTCAATTTGAAGAAAGACATGATGGCTGATTGGCCCACAACTGCTGTGTAACATGCCCTGATCCTGGCCTTGACTTTGTTGAACCAGTCTGTCAGCTGGGGTAGGGGGAGGGGACCCGGCTAGTGTCGAGTGAGGCCTCTAAGTTATCTCAGGTTAGGAGGATGAAGAGGAAGCCAGTCATGTTGGAAGTTAAAGAAGCAAGCTTTCTGCCTTGAAGCTCACCATCTTTAGTTGTCTGTCTGTCTGTTAACTCCTAGTCCCTCGATCTGATTTCCGGCTTTGCCCTCTAAGAAGCTATGGCACTCTTTCTCCCGTTCTCCTTCTCTTTTATTGCAAAGCAAAAGTAGGCATACCCTCTTCTACCTTCCCCTAGTTCGACCTTGCTTGCCTCCTCTGTCCTACGTGTACTGAACAACCAGCCTGCCTCCATCTAGGCTTAAAAGTGTCTTAGAGTAAAGACAGACTAGGTGCATTCCTGTTTATGATTAAAACTCTGTTTCTCAAGGATTGGGCTGTGCCCCACCCTCACCTACAAAAGGGTCTGTATTGCCTATTCCAGGAAGAAGCAGCCATGTCTTTGTTTCAAAAAGTTGTTTATAACCATCTCAAAGTCCTGCCTGTGTTTCAAAAGGTCATTATGACTACTGGCTGTTATGACTACTTTATAACCACCCTGCAATCATGTATGTTTCAGAAGGTCTTTATGACTAACTTGTTATGCTGTTCTGCTCCTGTAACCCCACCTGTTTTCTCCCATTCGGAAATCACCTACCCCTGAATTATAAAAACCTTGTTTTCCTCATATCCAAAACTGACCTCTCAACCTTACCTTATGGAGAGGCAGCCTGTGTGCATGAATAAAAAGTTTGTTTTAATTAATTACTTGTTTTAATTTGGCCATGATGATTTGGGTCAGTGGTCGGTCTTTCCCCTCCCATCTTTAGGATTAACAGTTCCCTTACTTGTGCCTTCCCAGGAAGTCTGGGGAAAGCAGTTGTTTCAGGGTTTGAGAGACAAATACTGCATCAATGAGACTATATATATATATATATATATATTCTGCTGCTGTTGGTGGTCATGTTCTATACAGGTGTTATGATGCTTTTTAAGATGTAATTTTAAATTTCAAAATTCACATTCATTTGTTGTGTGTGAGTGCAAGTACCTACCTGTTCATGCCACAAAGGATGTGAGAGGAAACGGGAAACTGCAGGCTTTGGTTCTCTAGTTCCGTCCTGTGTCTCTTAGGGATCGAACTCAGGTCGTCGGGCATGGCGGTGATTGCCTTTATTCATTGAGCCTCTTATACGCCCGCCCGCCCTCCCTCCCTCCCTCCCTCCCTCCCTCCCTCCCTCCCTCCCTCCCTCCCTCCCTCCCTTCCTCCCCATTTCTCTTTCCTTCTTGCCTTCGGCTATGCTCCCCAAATCCTCTGCTCCAGGTTCAACTTTATTAAGATTTACTGTGGTAAGTGGCCTCGTCTACCACTGACACAATTTTCGACTGGTCTGGTCTTGCTGCCAGGTCAGCAGAAAACGAATCTGCGTTCTGAGAATCGGCTTTTGGCTCGCTTTGCCTTGCGAGATCTGCAGCGCGATTGGGCTTCCTGGGAGCCACGGGATCTAAACGGATAATGGCGGGTGAGGTAGAAGACGTGCGTGTGCTTTTCGGAGCTGCGGTCCGCGCCGCTCTGGATGCTTGGCCTGCTCTGCAGGTGAGTGAGACCACGACGGGGGGTCACGATTAGGGCTGGGGCAAAATAGGAGCTGTCCAGGTGAGGCGCCGGAGCCTCGGCTGGGGCGGTGTAGGCGGCGTAGGCGGCAGATTCCCAGGCCAGAGCAGGCCACGCCACTCCCGTTTCTATGCTGTCATGGTTGGCTTGGGCCTATGTTCACAGATCGCTGTGGAGAATGGCTTCGGGGGCGTGCACAGCCAGGAGAAGGCCGAGTGGCTGGGGGGTGCAGTGGAGGATTACTTCATCGCCAATGGTGAGTGAATGTGAGACGTTGCTGTCTGTTGGATTTGGGAGCGGAGGAGCCTCGCCCTAGAGAGCCCGCGCTTTCTCTTGTCGAATGAATGGTGTCTTTGGAATCAGAATCATGCACTTTGAGTGCTTTGCAGACAATGCCACTGAACAGTCATCTGATCCAGGATGACGCATTTTGCCTCCCAGAGAGTCTCTTCGTTCCTAAAACGGTTATGAAAAGATCAGACCAATAGAACTGTGTGTGCATAACAGAACCTAAAATTGCTGTTTCAGGGGAGGGAGAGATGGCTCCATGGGCAAAGGCTGACAGGCATAAATGATCTGAATTTGATGGATGAGACCACATGGAAAGAGAACTGAGTCACTTAAGATGTCCTCTAACATCTCCCCCCCCCACTGCATACACACACACACACACACACACACACACACACACACACACACACACACGTAAACATAGTTTTTAAATTATTAGATGAGAAGTGTAGCCCAATGGTAGAGCATTTTCCTAGCATGCTCATGTTTCTGGGTTCCATCCCTAGCAGCACCAAAACTAAAAGCAGTACCTCTAATAAAATAAAAGGAAGCCAGGCCCTGTGGTGCAGTGCTGGAATCTCAATTACTCCCTAGGCAAAAGGACCTCAAGTTCAAGACTAGCCTGAACAAGTTTACCATGGCCTTGTCTCATAATAAAAAAATAAAGAGTTGGGGATATAGCTCTTTGGAAGTGCTTATCTACTGCATGTGAGACTCTAGGTCCTTTACTATCACAAATGAATGAATAAATGAATGAAAGAAGCAAATACAGTAGTGTTAATTCACATCCAAAGCCTAGCATATGCTTGTAATTTTAGTACTTGTGAGACTGAGGTAGGAGAACTGCTCTAAATTTGAAGCCAGCCTTGGCTACAAACCCAGAACTTGTCCTTAAAATAAAAGGGTGGGAGAGATGCTCAGCTTCCTGCTTTTCCAGAGGACATGAGTTATATTCCCATCACTCATGTCTGGCAGCTCACAAGCACATGTAACGCCAGCTCCAGATGATCCAAGGTCTTTTATCTGCTCACATGTGCATATACACATAATTAACAAATAAGCAAAACACGGTTGGAAAGATAGCTCAGCATTTAAGAGCATCTGTTCTTACAGAGGACCTGAATTCAGTTCCCAGCACCCACATGACCCGCAACTGTAACTGCAGTCCCAGGGGATCTGACACGGTCTTCTGTCCTCTGTGGGCACCAGGCATGCACACAGTAAGTGCACAAGCATACACTCAGGCAAAACACCATATACATAAAATAAATAAAACACATATCTTCCAACATATTTTGTTGTGTCATAAGAATTAACCATTTTACACATTTTTAGAATTCAATTTTTACAGGCTGGAATTTCAAAGGTCTTAATGTGCACTTAGTTCAGACTAGGAACTTTCAAGTGCCTGTGCTTTTGGCACTTGGCTACTTTTACAGCAAAGATCTCCTATTCTCTTCATACTGTCTTTGTGGGGAGTAAGAACCAGAAGATCTTGTAGGAGTGTTCCGTGCTGTAGTTTTTATAAAACTCAACATTAATATCCTAGAATACCGGATAAGTGTAATGACAACAAGGTGCTCAGGCTTTTTCTCAGGCTCAGATAACTCAAATTCTATTGTATTGTTGTTGGGTTTGTTTGTTTTCAAGGCAGGGTTTCTCTGTGTGGCCCCTGCTGTCCAAGAACTTGCTCTCTAGACTGTTTTTATCCTTTGTAAGAGTAGCAGTTGGGGTGGGTCTTAAAGAACGAGAAGGGGTGAACAAGGTAGAGGCATCAAGCACACTCAAAGGAGTTAAGTGTGGTGTTTTGAAAGGGCCCCCACGTTGTAGTAAGAGAAGGAAGGGTATTAGAATATGAGTGCATGTGCTTTTCCAAAGACACCCTAGCCCTCAAGGGTAAGGGATGGAAGGCTTTGTGTCCCTTTCGTTATAGCCTTTAGGCCAGTGTTTGTGAACTTCAGCAGAAGACTTTTCCAGTTAGATGTTCAATGCAGAGAAAGTTTCTTCAGTCAAATTACATAAGTTTTTTTCCCCGGCTGATATTTTATTATTACTGGTAGTCGTAGCAGTAATTGGGGCAGTATCTCCCTTTATAGCCCGGGCTGTGTGGGATTCATGTGCCTCCTGCTTCATTGTTCTGAGTGTAGGTATGTGTTAGCGATTGATACTGGCTTTGTTTTCCATTAGCTTTCTGTGGGAATTCTTGTTAAAATTCAGCAAAATTGATCTGGGGATATTGAGGGCATTTGGTTTGGTACTTGCCTGACATTTAAGAGCCACATCAATCAAGCATGGCGATTCATGCTCATAATCTTAGCACTGAGGAGGTAGAGGTAGGGGGATCACCAATCACCAAGAGTTCTAGGCTAGCCATGGACTACACAGTTTGATGCTAGTCTGGGCTACGTGATACCTGTAACAAAAACAAAACAACCCCTTAAACGCAGCAGAATATTTCTCAAAGGCAAACTTCACAATAGGTAGTAAAATTCATGAGCAGATTCTAAAGTAAGTGATAGGATGGTGTTCACTAGCTAGAAAATTCAGTAGTGTAGAGTATAAGAAAGAAACACTCAGAAGAAGGCTATTTTGGTCTAGAAAATAAGGTATAAAATAGGGAAGTGGCAATGGTCAGGAAAAAGAGTGGGTTGAGAAGAGAGACAGATTTGTGATGAGTGGCAGGAAACGCCCATTGGCTAGAGGGACTTTGGAAGGCAAGATAATAAATCTGGCTTTGGATATGGGGACTTGAGTCACCTTTCTTAACATCTGGCTACATAATTAGTCTGAGTGGAGAAGAAATTTGGAGGCTATTAGATTTCAGTGACAGGTAAAGTACAAGTGTGGAAGAGTTATGTCTGGGAGGAGGAGAAAGCTAGTCTTTCGTTCACAAAAGACAGCACGGGTCTATAAGATTACTGAGGTCTGCTGAACAGGGCTTTGTCAGAGTCACAAAGTTTGAAGGTGGTTATTAAGGTTATGATTTCACTTTTTAAAGTAGTGTATCCAACTGAGGGTGTAGTTCCGTGGTTGCGTGTTTGCTAGCATGTGCCACTCTGGGGTTGATGCCCAGCACCAAAAACCAATAAAGCACCATATTCATTTCTTCTCCCCATCACCCTTGAATCTCTGGAAACCTGTATTAGTGGAGCCACAGCTGTGAAGAGTCTTTACACTTCAATAATTCAGCTCTAAAATGATGCAAATTAATAATAGGAATTTCATCTCCCTGTGGCCTATTAGCCTCTCTTTAGAAATGAGAAATTGGAGGCTCTGAGGCTATTTCAAGGTCACCTCAAGCTGAGGTCAGTTAGAATAGGCAGGGTGAAAGGATATTTTAGTGCACCTTTGCCTACTAACCAGATATAGCAGGTAGGTAGGTATTGAAGAATAGTGTGCAGGGCTGATGAAGTTTGTCTTTGGCTAAAGGGTCTTACTCTTTCCTATTAGCTGACTTGGAATTGGAAGAGGTAGAGGATTTCCTTGGGGAGCTGATGACCACTGAGTTTGATACAGTTGTGGAAGATGGGAGCCTGCCCCAGGTAAGCATATGGAGACAGCTATCAGCCCCCTGCCTGCTTGCTTTTCTCCCTGTTTGGGACAGGACTCTTGGTTGTGACTATTCTTGAGGCATAGACAAAGATTCCCTATTGTATTTTCAAATATTACCTTTATTTCTCTTTAGATCACTCCCAACCAGGTATCTTCCCCACATGCCACAAGCTGGGCCAGATCAAATTCATTTCTGTTCTGATTAACACTGCTCACCCTGGTGAGATTACCTTTCATTTGCATCTTCTCTCCCTCTTTGAGGCAGTGTTTGACTCTGTAGCCTAGGCAGCTTGAAATATTCGGCAGCCCAGGCCAACTTCAAATTCATAGCAGTCATCCTGTAGGCACTTGGATTGTAAGTGTGTACTTTCTTTTGCAGGAAGCCCTCATTCAAGGCTTCACACCCTCACCCAAGCCTTGATATGTGGTTGCTCTATTGAACTTTGTTGTTGCTTTATTTTTTTGAGGCAGGGTCTCATTATGTTGCCTAGGAACTTGTTGTGTAGACCTGGCTGATCTTGACTTCAAAAAGATCTGCCTGCTTCTGCCTCCCGAGTGCTGGGATTAAACACATGTGCCACTGTCAGCTGTTATTTTATTTTGACAATGTCGACCTCAAACTCACAATCCTGCCTCAAACACCCCCCCCCCATTATATGTATCCAGCACTGTTCCCAGATGCTTAGATGAACTTCCTAGGGACAAAAGAGCCCCCCCCCTTTGGAAAATTCCAACTCTCTCCTCTGCTGTAAATAGAGGCTGGTTGTATGGTAGATTGTCTGAAAGCTCCAAGCTGTTTGGGTGTTTCCTTTGTAGGTGAGTCAGCAGCTACAGACCATGTTCCATCACTTCCAGAAGGGTGATGGGGCTGCTCTGCAGGAGATGACATCTCAGATCAACCAAAAAAAGTGCAAAGTCGCGGCTACTCCACTTAAGACAGCCAAAGAAACTGATGTGGCTGAAGATGATGTGGACAGCGTGGAAGAAATGGAGGTGAAAGAGGTGCCTGTGTGTGTGTGTCATATGCGAGGTGGGGGTGGACAAATGTTAAGTTTTTGGAAAATTAGCTAGATTCCAAGGGAAGTGATGATGGTTGTAGGTAGTGGTGTTCTCAAGAAAGACAGTTCAGAGTCATGGGAAGTTGGATAATTGCTTAGTGCTCTCTTATTGTCCTTCCAGGTGACAGCTACAAATGACGGGGCCACAACAGATGGGGTCTGCCCCCAGCTTCAACCCTCTGATCCAGACCCCCAGACTATTAAGGAAGAGGATATAGTAGAAGATGGTTGGACCATTGTCAGGAGAAAGAAATGAGTAGGGCCCTTGTTTGATAAGTGTTATGGGAGAGTTATAGGGGCTGTTTTGGAGGGCTATACACCTCTATCCTGATAACCATATTCCTACCTTGTTCCCGTCCTTCCCTCCAGGGGAAGGAAAGCCCTAGGATCCTTGGTTGTGTTTATGGGACCTATTCCAGCCCTTTGAACCTTAAGGTACCATATGAGAGCTAAGACCAGGTTTCCCAGCATAGTGCCTCCTAGGTGCAGTGAATGTTAAGATGGGTGATGAGTGTGGCTGTGGAGTAGAAGCCAGACTTGTGGACAGTAGGCAGGTACATTTGTGGGAGGGATGAGAATTCCACAGTGGGAGGCTGGCTGGATTGGGAAGAGTGAGATAAATATACAATTGGAAGAGAGAGTAGATCTAAGTGTGGTACCTCCCCAATGTCCCCACCCCAACTCTTACCCTGCCCAGAGCTTGCATCCTTCTGTGAATGCTCCCACCCCAAATACTCTTAAAAGTTTGAAGGACTTAGTCAAGTGGTTAACTTGGGAAAGTTGGACTGTTTTAAGTCTAGGGATGAGGCTTAAGACCTTAATAACATGACATCTTTTTGTTTAATCCATGACTTAACTTGGAATCAGCTTTCTGAGAGCTGAGCTTCAGAGTTCAGTGAAAAAGTAGTTTCTGCACCCAGCCCACCCCCAGTAGCCTAGGACTTTGGACAAACGGACGGACCATATCAGTGCTCTGAAAGTTACTGTAAGCCTGAAATAAACTGTATTTTTCTTTAAAAAACAGTATCCATTGTCCTCCCCCCCTCCCATTCCTGTCCTGCCCAGTGGCCCTGCCGTGGGCGTGGACGATAAAATACTGGATTGTTTTGGGGCTAGGTAGAAGCTATAAGCCATGGGAAAGGCAAGAAGGGTCTAGTCACCACCCCATGTAAAGTCATACATGTGAAAACACTGGCTGAGGAGGCAGGGGTGGGTTGGGGCTCCAGGGTCAGTAGCAGAGCTGGTACTTGAGTCCAGGTCTCCTGCCTCTGGTGCTTTTGTAGGGAACTGGATGGAAATAGGATCTGTGGGGTATTGGGAGAAAACAGCCTAATTCAAGTGAGTCTAGCAATTAGCTCCTGCCCTTCCTGTGGACAGGGATTTAAAAAATTAACATCAATGTAGGAATAGTTTTTAAAAAGCCCACATTTTGTGAAAAGATGAATTAAAAAACCCAAGACCCAGCATTTGGGATTGAAAGTGCCCGTGATGGGAATTCAAGTATTGACTGCATTGGGAGTGGGCTGGAGCCCCCAATTGAACATGGGCAGCTGGAGTGTGGGGCAGGAGTTTCTAGTTCCCCTCCCCCCAAACCCTCTAGGTCTTGTGGGTCTGGGAGGCTTCAGAAGGTTCAGCAGTGGCTCCTGAGGCTGCCACTGGTGTCTCCTCCATCTCCCTGTCCTCAGACAGTGTGGGCCCTGGGCAGAATGTGTCCCCACGGCCCGCCCTTCCAAGCACAGCCATCCAGCGCCGCTGGAGTTCTTCTGTTTCTGGGCTGAAGTACCAGCTTAGGTGGCTCTGTGTGATCTTGAATACATGTCTCCTGTCCGGCCGCTCCCCTGCCTCAGGAGGCCCCACCTCAAAGCCAATGAGGGGCAGGCTGCGCTGGGCTTTCACATCCTGGGGAGGAGGAACAGAGCTAGTGTCATCTAGGGGCTGGACTGTGCCCTCTGCCCAAAAAAACAACTTTGTTTTGTTTTTGCTCTGCTGAAGATTGTTGCCTTCACTGTAATGAACAGGAGATGTCTGAACTAGGACTAGAAGGCAGGCTGCTTTACATGTTTGTCCCCTCCCATGCCCAAACCAACTGCTAGTCTTTATTAGAGATTCAGGTCTTTGACTATTTCCTCTATCTGCACATTCTAATTAAAGTCAGACCTAAAGGTGCCTGTCTCCACTCCTGTTTTCTCCAAAAAACTAGACTTTCCACCTTACCCGCATTTTTTCTCCATACCTCAGCCTCCAAACATTTGTCTCTACATACTCTGTCTCAAAAGGATGGGGGCTTTGATTTTTCCCTTTGATAGGTTCACCCTGTCCCCAAGGCATATAGGGGAAAGGCAGCCTGGTTTTGTCAGATGGTTGAAAAAACCTGAAGGAGTGGGATGCACACCTGAGGGGCTCCATAGATGTACAGCACCAAGGGTTCATTCTCAGGAACCACAAACCATGCTTTGTGCCATCCTTTCCCACCCTTCTCCATGTAGTGCAGGAAGCTGCAGATGACGCTGTTCTCAGCAGCCACAGAGGCCTGTTTCTGTGATCAGAGACACAGGGTACATCAATGTTGAAAGAAGGCTTTGCTCTTGGCTTAAACAGCTCCATAGCATATGGATTATGTCTCAGACAAAGGTAACAAAGCATATGTAGCAGGAATGATTTAGCCTTTGTCATCAAGCAAAGTTAGACTTGGCTACTGCCTCTGACAGTGGAAGAAGTGTGCAGACCTCAGTGGAGCACTGAAATGCTGGTCAGGCACTCTACAGTCTAAGTGACATTCACAACTAACCTTATATATTCATTGCCTGCTCTGAGAAAGTCCTTTTAACATTGTGATTAAAAGGATGAGTGGGTGGTTAACACCATCTGTCTCAGAATCCTAACAATAGATGAAAATGCAGGACTTGTGAGAAGAGCACAGAGGTGTTTATGTTATTAAATTAGCATAAACAAGGCTTTTAAAATAGTCCTGATACAGAGTAAGCTCCTTTACATTTGGGAGACCTTGATTTATTTAAAAAACAATCACTCCAAATTGTGTATATTCATGGTTCTAGAAAGATAGGAAGCATCAGTATCAACAGTGGCAGCTTCTGGATAAAGGAATATGTCTTTTTTATGTTGTGCTACTTATCATATTTCATAATAAAAAGGCAGTTGGCTCTTTAAAAAACTCTTATAGGCCGAGGTAGGAGAACAGGAAATTCAAAGCCAGCCCAGGTTATGGAGTGAAACTGTCTCAGATAAAACCAAACCTAGCAGTGTTTTCTGGATAGCCAAATACCCTCTCTGGGCTTTAATTTTTCCTCATAATGTAAATTAAGCATGAGAGTATGGGCTGATTAGTTACTATGAAGCTTAAATGTGTAGAGTATGCTAATAAAAATCTCTTAACATATTCATTTTCCTTGTCTCAATCCTGGATCACCTGATTAGTGAGTGCACACAGCACCCTACTGTCTTTTAAGAGATGTTCAGACCACAGCTACACCTGGTCAGTACACTTTGGGGATTGTGGTTAGGAACTCTTACCTCTAAGATGGACCTCCTGCGCTGGGGTGTATGCTGGCTACAGGCTGGGCTGCTCCCAGGTGCTCCATGCAAGGCCACATAGCAATCAGTGCACACACGGTTGGAACGGTTGTTGTCATAGATGAGGCGGGCTCGGAACTCAGAGCATTTCCCACAAACCACCTGGAGCAGCAAGTGGGCAAGAACGGCCTAATTGCCTTGGGTTTTCCCTATGGTGAACAACTACCACAGCCAACTTGAAGCCGCCTCCTCAGAGAGTACCCAATCAGAAGTGGGCTTTTTGGCTGTCAGCCTGCCCCCACCTTAGCTCTGTCCCTGCCTCCCAACACTCACATGCCCACAGGCCTTGCAGTGGTGCCTGCGTTTGGTGATGGAATTGAAGGGCTCCTGGCAGCGCATGCACATGGTGACTTCCTTTTCCCGGATAGGCGTAGGTGCCCTCTTCCCAAGGTCCACGTTCTAGGGGGAGGGTTAGGTCCCAGGTAAGAGACAGCTCCTCAACCCAGTCCAGCCAGCCCTCCTTGCCTCTGCTCCAAGACTTGAATCATCACAGAGTTAGTGAGCACACACATACAGGTCTTGCTCTGCCTCTACCACATGGAGGTAAGTCATTTTACTTTCTAGGGTACAGTCTCTGCAGCTCTACCAGCAGAAGACTGCTTCGAAGGGCCCGCACTGTCTTTTAGCCCCTATTTTCTGGGAAAAAGAAAATAACACCTCAAGGGAAAGTACTGGGAAAGGCGGTGGTGGGGAGTAGGACTCTTACTGGAGAGTTAGGGGGAGTATCTTCATCTTCCCTGTTTGTTGAATTCAACAGTTTGAAAGTCTCCAGGGTCTGCTCATGCTTCAGAAGGGTTGAGTTGATGGCCTGGTGAAGAGGTGTGAGAAATGAGAGGTCAGATCATTCCACAAGACACCTAGCTCCACCCTCACCATGAACCTTCCAATGCCTTAGCCTGGAGTTCTAGACCCAGCTCTGCCTCTGACACTCATATAGGACTGACAAAAATCCCTCCCTAAAACAAGGCTTACCTCTCGTAATTATGAGGAGTGGTGGCTGGAAAACCTCAGACGGCCTTCCTGACTACTGGTTAGGTGCAAGCCTTTATAGAGCCTGATTCAGTGGAGCTAGCTTTCTAAAAGAATGTTTCTATCTGACCTCCAGACTTCAGCTTGCTCGTCTGTAAGAGGGTGATAATAGCATCTGCTGGAAGGCTGGTGTCTAGGTCCATTCTCTTCGGACAGTTGTAAGGGGAAGTTTATGAGCCCCTAAGAGACTTCTAATACCCTTCCAGACAGACCCCTACCACAAAGCCTTGGTGTTACCTGGACCCAGTCTTTCTTCTCCTCTTCAGTCCTTATGGGGAGAAAAGAAAGGGGTTGGGTTAGGCAGGTCAGCAAAGACAATCGGAACTGGGTTTTAGTTACAGGACCTACATTTCATCTACTTCGCTTAAAAGATTATGTAGCCTCAGACAAATCGCATAAACTTATTTTTAATTCAACAATGTTTCAGATCCCAGCATTAGAAACTTGGGCCTCAGAGAAGCCCCTGTGCACTAGAGGAGACACAGACAATGAGGGGGGATCAGTGATGAAACTAAATGAAACAAAGACTAAGGATCCCAGTTTAGGTGGGGCTTTTAGGAAAGGTTTCCAAAGGGAGGTGCTAGGTCTCAGACAAAAGGGTAATGGTAAAGTGTATGTGAGAGTATGGAGCATACATGAAACTATCGGTGATTGCTAACATGTCAACTTTGCAACCTCACTAACATGATGTGTAAAGTGCCCAGCATGATGACTGCTACAATACATGCTTTGACCTCCTCTGCTCTTCCCTGGTTCTTCCACAGCCTTGTGTTCTCCAAGGCCTCTGCCCTGGTACAAGCTTATCAACCACTCAATAGGAACAGGACCCTTCACTCTCTGCTCTCTCCCATCTGGACTCTTACTTCCCGCCCACATCTATATTCTAAACTTTAAGTGCATTTTTCTAATATGAAAATCTGAGTGCATCATTAAGACCACTATGAAAAAGTTGGGATGTGAGTCAATATTAATGGATGTGGATTAGTGGCTAAATGCTTACCTATCATATGGGTCCTGTCTCCAGCATTTGTAACACACACACACACACACACACACACACACACACACACACACACACACACACACTCATACACTCATGAATGTTCATTGTAATCAAATGTTAGAACTCATCTGTGGTATACTTTAAAACCTGTGCATTTCACTATGAAGAATCTGCCAAGAAAAGGGTATGGTTATGGTACTAAAACAAGTACTAAACTCTAGTTAATGGTTTTCATGCCAAACTCTTGAGGAGGGTGATAGATGGTAAAGCCTGCAACTTATTTTGAAATGTATTGTAAGGGCAGAGGCTAAGTAAAGCATGACTGCACATCTGTTAACCTAGCACTTAGGAGGTAGAGGCAGGATCAGGAGTACAAGGCTATCTTGTACTACATAAGACTTTGTCTCAAAAAAAAAAGGAAGCAAATTAGTTGGGTATGGCTATATGTATTTATTTCTAGGTCCTACATTCGTCTTTGCTTGTACTTTGAGATAGGGTTTCTCTGTTTAACAGTCCTGGCTGACCTGGAACTTACTCTGTAAACCAGGCTGACTTTGAACTCAGAGATCACCTGTATCTGCCTCCCGTGTACTGGGATTAAAGGTATGTATCGCCCATTGGCACAGGAGACCACTTCCTAAATATAACACCAGTAGCACAGACACTGAGAGCAACAACTAATAAATGGGACCTCCTGAAACTGAGAAGCTTCTGTTAGGCAAAGGACATGGCTAATAACACAAAATGACAGCCAATAGAATGGGAAAAGATCTGCACCAACCCTACATCAGACAGAAGACTGATCTCTAAAATATATAGAGAACTCAAGAAACTACAGAGCTAAATAGAGAATTCTCAAAAGAATCTCAAATGGCTGAAAAACTTAAATAATTGTTCAACATCCTTAGCCATCAGAGAAATGCAAAGCAAAGCAACTCTGAGATACCATCTTACAGCTGTCAGAATGGCTAAGATCAAAAACACAGATGACAGCCTATGCTGGAGGGGATATGGAGTAAGGGGAACACTCATCCATTGTTAGTGGGAGTGTAGACTTGTACAGCCACTTTGGAAATCAGTATAGTGGCTCCTCAGAAAACTGAGAATCAATCTACCCAATGATCTGGCAATACCACTCTTGGGCATATACCCAAACGATGCATATTCTTACAACAAGGACATTAGCTCAACTATGTTCATAGCAGCATTGTTCATGATAGCCAGAACCTAGAAAGAACCTAGACATCTCTCAACTAAAGAATAGATTTAAAAATTGTGGTACATTTACACAATGGAGTACTACTCAGCAATTAAAAAATGACATTCTGAATTTTGCAGGTTCTAGGAAAATCGCTGAGTAGGTAAAGTGCTTGCTGTGAAAGCATGAAGACCTGAGTTCAGATCTCCAGTGTCCACACAAAGGCTAGAAATTGTGGCAAATATCTATAAACCCAGCATTGAATGGTTTATTCTGATTACATTCATATAAAGATTTCTTGTTTATATTTTTAACTTGTAACTCCTAGGCAGTGAACATAGCTAGCTTTTGATTTTTAAGAGTTATGATGGAATCTGTGGCTGTACATAAAATGTCTAAGGAAGAAGATCATTTGTTAGTCCCACTTACTTGGGAGACTAAGGCAGGAAGACCATTTGAACTCAAGGGTTCCAAAGATGGCCTGGGGAAAAAAGTTTCAAACCAAACCAAAAAGGATCTATCTGCTAAAATGTTCATAGCTGTCTTTTGCATGGGGAAATGAGAGATTCTGGGAGATGGAACCCAGGTACTTATGCATGCTAAGCAAGTTCTCTGCTCCTATCCCTAATTATTGGCTCTTAAATCTGTGGTTCAAAGTCATGGTACACACATCAAATCACCTGAGGAGCTTTGTTGAGAATACATGCATACCAATTAAATCAGAATCTTTGGTGACCAAACCTAGGCATCAGTATTTTTTTTAAAGCTCTTACTTTAAAAACTACTTACAAGTTTCCAAGATGACAACCAGCTAAGCTATGTCTAAGAATATGGATGCTTACTGTACTATTTTTTGTATATTTGAAATCACCCTCCCCTCATTCTTTTTCAGGCAAGGAAGGTCTCACATTGCATCCCAGTGTTGCCATGAACTTCTGGCAATTTCTCTGCCTCAGCCTCTCAAGTGGTAGGATTACAAGCAGAAGCCACCACACCAGGCTGAAATTTTTCATTAAATTTTTTAATTGGCGAGAGAGATAGCCCAGCAGTTAAAAACACTTCTATTCTTCTAGAGGACCCTGATTCAATTCCCTGCACCCACTTCACAACCATATTTAACTCCATTTCCAGGGTAACTGGCACCATCTTCTGGACTCCTCAGGCACCAGGCACACACATATTTCCAGGCATACAGACCAGTAAAATGTCCATAAACATTTTAAAATTTTAAATAAATACAACAATCAATTAACTTAAAAAATAATTATTGGAGTTAGGTGTGGTAATGCACATTTTTAATCTCAGCACTCTGTAGGCAGAGGCAGGTGGATTTCTGGGAGTTTGAGGCCAGTCTGTTCTGCATAAGCAAGCCTGCCAGCCTACGTAGTAAGAACCTGTCTCAAGAAAAAAAAAATTAGAGCCTGGAGAAATGGCTCAGCAGTTAAGAGCACTGGCTGCTTTTCCAGGGGTCCTGAGTTCAATTCCTAGCAACCACATGGTGGCTGACAACTATCTATAATGAGATCTGGTGGCCTCTTCTGGCATGCGGGGATACATGCAGACAGAACACTGTATAAATAATAAATCTTTTTTTTAAAAAAAATAATTTGGTTGGCTGTAGATGGCTCAGTGTGTATTGCTCTTGCAGAGGACCCAAATTCAGTTCTCAGCACCCATGTCCTACAGCTTAAAACTGCCTATATATTCTGCTGATGCTTCTTAGACATCACCTGCATTCACATGCACATACCCTGAACACACACACATACACACATTTAAAATAATAAAAAAAAAACTTTTTTAAAGTCTTAAAAGGCAGGTACTGGTGGTGCACACCTTTATTCCCAGCAATTGGGAGGCAGAGGCAGGCAGATCTCTTCTGAGTTCAAGGCCAGCCTGATCTACCAAGTGAGTTCCGGGATAGCCAAAGCTACAGAGAAATCCTGTCATGCTGAGCACTATGGGAGTCTAAGCCAGGAGGATTATTTTGAGTTCAATGCCAACTTGGGCTAATTACAAACTGTAAATACGATTGCAGAGTAACTGTCATCTTATTGAGACTAGGAGTAAACAGTGTTTGGTGGGCCCCTCCATAGCTAGTGTTATTATGATGCCCCTAACTCTGGCCAGATACCATGTCTATGTGGCTTGTCTCTTTCTTAGATGGTCCTGTTTTCTGTCTAGGGGAGTGTGTTGTTCCTTCCTGTTTCCTCCATTGCAGGCCTCAGGGAGGTTCTCTTGGTTTCCTGGAACTTCAAAGCCCAACTACTGTTTCTTTACCCTTCTCCCTTCTGCCTCCATACAGTCCTCATCAGTCACTTCTCTCTTCCACATAGCCTATCAGAAAAGGGCTATGTACTGATGTGCATTCACCCTCTAGCCCTGACCACAACCTTGTTATACACTTTCACCTGGGCTCTCCAAAAGCAGTATGGACAGTGGTTAGGAGCCCATGTGCTGAGGTGAGGTGGCCTAAGCTCCAATTTTAGCTTTGATCTTTGCTAGCTAGATCTAGAGCAAGGTTCCTCAATTTCATCAGCTCTAAAATGGGCTGTTGGTAGCCAGGTATGGTGACAGCCATTTGCAATTCTGTTATTCATGATAGGGTTCAGCAACCCACACTACCCTGCTTCTTCATTCTCAAAAATGTTTGACAGAAGTGCCACCTTTCCCCATACCATGCGTCTAAGTGTGTATGTAGTCTTCAGGATCCCACACACATAGCTGAAGAGAAAGTTCACATCTTTGGGGAAAGGTGTTCACTCTTTCTCTGGAAACATCTCTAGGCCTGGAATGTCTCAGCATATCTGAAGTAAAGAGTGAACTGGAGAGACGGCATAGGCAAGGACAGGTACCTGGCCTGGAGTTCCAGAGAGCGCTGCTTTCCTGACACCAGGAAAGTCCGAGGCATGTTGAGGTTGGAGCTCTCCTTTAGCTGAATGGAAGAGAGGGATCATGGTGAAATCTATAGAGCCCTGCACACATGCACACAAAGACTGAGGTCAAAGTAGACATGTTACTCCCAATACATGCCCTACCCCACATTTCCATTTCTCACTTCATGGCACTCACCTCCATGCCATCTACATCAATGCGTGCCCGCACGCTAAACTTCTGGCCAAGGAGCCGCAGCCTGGGCACGCAGTAAAGGAGGCGGTCATTGAACTAGGAAGGAAAAGATTTGGGATGCATGTGCAGAGGATTAGTGTGGATGGTGAGTCTCCCCATCTTTGGACAACTGCTAAGGATCTAAGGTAACACATGGAGAAAAGATTTCAAATTGGATACGGGAATAATGAGGAAAGGGCAAGGAAGTTATAAAGAAATGTCATGGGAGTTACTTCCTAGTGAGTCACCTTGGACAAGTCACACTAAATTGTGGTTACATGATCTATAAAAGCAAAATTTCTAACTCACATAGTGAAAATATAATGGAAAGGACAGCTGGACAGAGGTTTACTCTTGAATGACATCAGGTCATCTATATACGCTCACCCACAAGCCCACCCCTGGCACTTACTAATATGAGGTATCGATCTTGAGTGGTCCCATTCTTTGCTGACAGCTTAAGGATATGGCCTTCTTTTATGAGCTCTTTGGTGGGACTGACAATGTCCTCCTCACCCCCTAGCAGCTCATAGACCTTCAGCAGCTTGTGCATTCGTTCCTGGCAACGAGTAAAAGGTAAAGCTTGGAGTGGGCAACACCTCATCTTGGGTGTCATCAAGCCACAAGCCACACCCCCACCTCCCACCCCATCCCAGGGTAGGGCTACCACTGAGGGATGGCCAGGGAAGGGCAGGGCTAGAAGGGCCACTTACCATTTTTCGAATGGCAGCATTAGAATGCTCTGCTGCTGTAGCTATCAACTCCAAAGACTCTATGGCACAGAGAAGTGTGATCAGATGGGAGTTGGGCACAGAAGAAGCTCTGGGGGCTTCTCTCCTCCATGAATACCTTCTCCTTGCCTGACTACACAGTCCCCTTCCCAGAAAATGCCAGCCTCAAAAGATGTTCACAGCCACATCATTTTAAATCTGAAATTGTCCAGACTAACATAACAGCAGCAGAAATGTGGGATAGCTGGAAGCCAATAAAATGTAAGCCTGGTAAAATGATTGTTACCATTAACTGTCAGGAAACCTGGTTGTATTTGGACAGTTGTTTCTGGATTTTGGAACTATGGAGAGTTCTTGTTTGTTTTGTTTGCTTGTTGTTGGTTTTGTTTTGTTTTGGAGACAGAATCTTGCCATATTCCTATGGATGATCTCAAACCAAACCAACCGCAGTAGCAGCAGCAGCAGCAGCAGCAGCAGCAGCAAAAGATTAAAATAAAGAGGGCTGGGGATGCAGTTCAGTTGGTATAGTATCTGCCTAGCATGTGCAAGGCCCATATAAACTGGGTGGGTGGGGGGAGTTGTATCTCTATAATCCTAGCACTCAGGAGGCAGAGGTAGTAGGATCAGAAATTCAAGATCATCCTTAGGTACAAAGCAAGGTTGAGATCAGCCCATGATATGTAAGACTCCTCCCTCCTCTTCTCTGTCTCTCTCTGTCTCTGTCTCTGTCTCTGTCTCTCTCTCTCTCTCTCTCTCTCTCACACACACACACACACACACATACAAATGAAGACAATTATGCTAAAGAGCTAAAGATAAGGCAGCTGTAACAGCAGCAGCAAAACAAAGAGCAGTTAGGGATGTGGCTTGGTAGAGCACTTGCCTTACATGTTAGGGCCCTAGGTTCAATTCTAGTGCACCAGGAAGGGAAGAAGGGGGAGATTCTATTGTTTGTCTTCCAGATTCTGATTACATGTGCACATTCTATACACAAACACACTTTCACTGCACTGGTGTTTTAATAATACCAAACCTTAAACAAAAATGCACTCTGCATAATTTAGGACACACTCATATAACAGAATATCAGCCTTTCCCAGTGTTACTTAAGATATTTAATAATATGGGAAATGTCCAGAGTGTTTTAAGAAAAGGATATAAACTTATTACAAAATGATCTAATTCTTATAAATCCATATCTAAAAAGAACACATGCCTAACCATTCATCTTGACGCTCAGGTCACAGGTGGCTTTTTGTCTTCTGTAATTTCCATATTTCCTTCTATGACCAGGTGTTATCATGAAAAAAAAAATGAAATGAGTCTTCACAAGCTTCCACATGTTAAACAAACCCTGCCTCTGCTAGAGTATGGCTGCAGCTTCATGGCCCCCACTCTACACAGTGGATTCCCTACTCAGAATTTATGCCTGGACTGGAGACCCACATGTCTACATGGCAAGCCAAGCCCCGTTTCCTAAGATGAGCACATTCTGGTACTTAAGAAGATCTGTGGCCACAACTCCAACTCAGGTCTCCATATGCTTTTCAGGTGCTGGGCCTTTCTCCAACTCTTCCTCAACCCTGGCAGCCAGAAGGAGCTTTCTTGCACACAGTTTATTGTTTCCCCTCTGCTTAAATCTGTCAATGTTTCACTCTGTGCCAGCACAGCAAAAGCCTTTTTGTCTAGTATTCAAAGACTGGCTTCTATTGACCGCGTGGCTTCCTCCACATGCACCTCCCTAACATGTCCTGTCTTGCTTCATCTGGCCAAAGGCCAGTCCTCTGGATTCAGCTCACAATGTCTAGCAGCCTCCCCTATGCTCCAAGGATGAGTGAGGACACAGTCCTTGCTTCTTCTGTCTCACTAGTCATACTGTGCTCATCACTCACTGTATTAGAATCCCTCAGTACACAAGAAGCTTCCTAGGATGGGACCGGACTTCCCACCACCTTCCTCAGGGATTCCAAACAAATGCTTAGTCTAAATTAGCTCTTCCAATAAATGGAACCTCAGAAGACAGGTGTTACTACACCACATTTAGCTGAGGACGAGACCAAGACTCAGAAAGGTGGTTCTCTAACCGGAAGGTGGCAGTTGCCATGACAGCTGCTTTTCCTCCTATATATCCTGCATTTCACACCCCAAGAGCCCAAAGGGACAAGAATACTGGCAAGTTGGGGGCATATAAACTTAGGCCTGATACATGGCTGGATTCAGACAATGGCTGTTTGCTGTCAGGGCCTGTCTAGTGATGTACCATGCAGGAAACAGAGCAACCTTACTGGGAATCCCATGTGAATAGTCTCTGTCTGGGAGACTGTTGTGGGGATGTTAATCTAAAGCTAGAAGCTTTAGTGGGACCTAGGCTGGCCTTGGAAGCCTGGGGTCTCAGTCTAGATAGAGTGCAGTCTTGGGCTTAGTGGAAGTAGGTGGCTGAGGGTAGCAGTCTTAAGAATTGAGTCCAGATTCTGGAGTTTAGTCTGGGAGCTAAAAGCTGGTGAGTCAATCAGAACCAGAAAGATGATTCAGTGGGGCTCAGCTTATGGACTTTACTTTACTCAGCATAGGATCTCGAGCTGGCGAACACAGCGGGCAAAGCTTAGCTGGCTCTCAGTCAGAGGATCTCAATTAAAGCAGCTCTGAAAACCATCTTACAAAGTTTATTTGTGTCTGTGTGTGTTGTGGAGGTGAGGTAGGGGCTCACATTTGCAATCAATATAGGGGACACTGAGATTTGTTCTAGAGACTCAGATAAGGTTGAGGCTGTACAAAACAGGAAACTGGAGTCAATAAACGCAACCTGGTGGCTAATGCAGGAAGGATGGCATTAGCCATCAAAAATACCTAATGTTTATTGAGCCTTTGGCACGTGCCAGGTACTGTGCTCAAAGTTTTACCTTTATCTATTTAGCTCCTCAAAGCAATTCTATGAGGTAGACAACATTGTGAGAAAACTTGTGAAAAAGGTTATGAAAAACTGAGGCTGAAGACGGGCAACTCGATGGAGAACACACATGGTTTTATGTTGCATTGTTTGGTTTGTTTTGGTGGGTTTAGGTTGTATGGTTTTTGTTTTAGTTTTCAAGACAGGGTTTCTCTATGTAGTACTGGCTGTCCAGGAATTCACTCTATAGCCCAGGCTGGCCTTGAACCCACCTACCTCTACTTCCCAAGTGCTGGCATGTGCCAAAATGTCCATCTGGGTTTAGGAATTTTTATTTGAAGCACTAGCGATTTAACCTGTGGCCTATACATGCTAGGCAAGTGCCCCACTGCTAAGTCTCATGCCTGCCCCTACTTCTTTCCTTACTAAGTTTAAGCTCTTAGGTTGGGTTTGGATTTACCTTGCAGGCCAGGTGGTCAAGCCCCCTGCCTTTGCCTCCAGAGTAGCTAAGATTACAGACATGTGCAGCCACCCTACCTGGCCTAGAAGCAACATTTTATTTGTTTGGTTGGGTTTTTGAGACAGAGTTTCTCTATGTTAACTGCTCTGGCTGTCCTGGAACTCACTTTGTTCAAAGCTGGCTTTGAACTCACAACAGCTACCTATGCCTCCAAGTGCTGGGACTAAAGCATGCGCCACCACCATCTGCTAGAAAGTACTTTCTTGAGGCTCATTGTCCTTTTTAAAATATTTATTTTTATTTTATATACATTGGTGCTTTGCCTGCATGTACATCTGTGTGTGTCTCAGATCTTGGAGTTATAGAGAGTTGTGAACTGCCATGTGTGTGCTGGGAGTTGAACCTGAGTCCTCTGGAAGAGCAATTAGTGCTCTTAACTACTAAGCCATCTCTCCATCCCCAAAGTTTAGGTCTTATGGCTTACTATGGCACTTCAGTGGTGCTCTTATTTGGGAGAAGAATGTGGTACTTAGTATGGGGCTGTCTGTTGGCAGAGCTTAGTCACCAAATTTTCTAGAGGTGAAGCTCTATTCAGAGGTCCAGACTGGGTAGCAAAGTGCCCTCATCTGGTTAGGTAAAAGGTTTGGGAAGTGTGAATAGTACAGGATACAACCATTTGCTCTCCATCCCTGTGATGTACATACTTTCTGTTTTCCTGCTCTCTTTCGGGCTGCTCCTTCATCTCCTTTGCTGATCCTCCCTTCCTGAGCTCTGAAGTTTGGCCTCCACTCTCTTTGGCAGGTCTCACTTGCACCCACTCTTCGAATACTAACCGGACCAATGACTTTTACATCCCTCCCTGGAATTCTAGACTCATCTGTCTAACCTGGCAGCTCATCGACCAGCATGCATATCTCAAGAACTAAGTTGAGGCAGCCTAAGTTGGCCTCTAACAATCCTCCTTCCTCTGCCTCCCAGGCTGTATCACCACACCCAGGAAGAACCATCATTCTATTTTTTAATGATTTATTTTTTAATTGTGTGTGCACATGTGTACATAAGTGCCCATGGAGCCCAGAAGAGGGCATCTAATCCCTCTGGAGCTAGAGTTACCAATGCTTGTGTGCTGCATGGCTGTGTGTGCTAGAAACTGAACTTGGGTGTATAATGAGGTATATGCTCTTAACCACAGAGCTATCTCTCTAGTCCCAGGAACCATCATTCTCAATTCTACCAATCTCCATATCCATGGTATCCAAATAGAATATATCCTAAATAGAACCACTTCTTATTACTTCTGCTAATGCTATCTTCATCCAAGCCAGCTTTTGTCACAAGATTATTGCAAAGCCCTATTTATACATTTCCTGGCTCCATCTTCTCTTCAGTTAATCCTAACCATGAGCTTCCCATGACTATCCACTACACTCAGAATAAATCAATCACCTTGTCCTTAGCTTCCAAAGCTTTGCTCTGCCAATCTCTCTCCTATTGTTCTGCCCTCCCTTGTCATGCTCGGACCCACACTGGCCCTCTTGTTGTCATAGAGATGATATGCCCATCTTTACCAGTTTGCCCATTTTCCCCTGCTTTGGGAATTCTACATTTGTCACTGCAGCTGCCTAGAACATTCCCCTCCCTTTGGCCCATGGCAACTTTCTTGTTATTCAGGTTTTGGTTCAACCATCTTCCCTGCATAGAAGTCACCCATTTAAAGTAGACTGCCCAGCTGCTGTTACATCACTCTTTTCTACCTCTCCAAGCCATGCTTAGCACCTGGCAAATATTTTCCTGTGTACTTGTCACATTTGATTATTGGGTCTCTCCAACGAGAATACACACTCCCTGGTCAAGGACCTCATCTATTTGGCTCAGCTCCCTATTCCCAGTGCTTAGAACAGTGCACAAACACTTAGCTGTTATGTTGACAAAGAATAAATGAGAATATGAGTTTAAAGAAGAGCAAGTGGGCTAGACTCAAGAGCTCTATCTGGGGTCTATACAGATAAGGTGAATATGGAAGGAATCTAAACCAAATACTTTTCTAGTGGTTCAGTGCATGAAGACTCAGCCAGAGGAGGAAGAGGTGTCTCAACCTATAGATCCAAACCTGAGAGGCATAAAACATAGGGACACGAAGTCTAGAACAATCAGTACTAGAAAGGCAATTAATTATTGGGATTCTGGTCTTCGGAATGGTCAGTGAGCCTACGGTGGAGCTCTAACTCTAGAGAATGGAAAATTAGAAGTCTGACTATAAGGGACTTTTACTTGGGAGCTCACTCATGGGAGAATTAGTGAAACGGGCTTGACCTGGAGGATTCAGGCTAAGCTCTGCACCTAGAGGCTCTGGCCCTGGAGATTATGGCTGTTTTATTTTGCACTCCAATACAACTTCATGCAGAAATGAATCTTAAGTTCAGCCTAAGAAATGCATGGCCTCCTGAGAGAAACATACTAGACATGCTCCTTGGACTATATAGTTCCAGTCAGAAGTTCCTAATTGGGTTCTATCTAGGTAATAAGGCAGGGTAATGAACTTAGAGGTTCATCCTGAAATCTTACCACAGGGCCTCAATGTATGCCCTTCATTTTAGAGATTCGATTCTGAGATTTTATTACACAATGTTGGAAGACCAACCCTATAAATGAAGTGTGGAATTTTGCCTCAGATGTCTAACCTAGATCTACCAGTGTGGGGAAATAGGGAAGGCCTAGGGGCACACACTCACTCTGGGCATCCTTGCTGTCCGGGGAGCCATGAGGAAGCTTTAACAGATAGTCCTTGAGAAGAAGCTCATAGCGGGGGATACGCTGCACGGGCTCCAGCATGTGGTGCTGCAAGGTCAGGTTGCCACAGGCTTCCTCCTTCTGTGACAGAAGCAGAAAAGCTCAGTTCTGGCTAAAGGCTTCCCCCAGGTCCCTGTATACCTTTCCTCCTCAGCATCCTTCATCCAGTTTCGGGTCTTACCTGCACTTCATGGATGATGACTTTAAACTGGGTAGAGCGTTCTGTCCATGTGTTGACCAGCTCTACAGCCCGGTCGAAGTTTTTCACATACTCGCCGTACATCTTGAGAAAGGGTGCCAACTTCTGAAGGATGTCACCAATGCGTGGGTAGCGGTCCCTAGAGTAGAAGCAGGGGTTGACATGGTCCTGCTTATCTTCCCACAAGTATCCAGCCTCAGGAAGAAAGCCATTTTTCAACTGGCTCACTTCTTTAGAAATGCTGCTTGTATTATAGGTAAATGAGGCCGAGAGACCCATTTTGAGCTTTGGCTGCAGCTCAGCCCAACTGTTCTGCTTAAGCACCTGAAACTATACTACCCTGGAGCACCCACTCTTGCTAGGGTGTAAGGGCCAACCAGCTATACACTGATCACTGATTTGTGCCAAGTCTTGAGCTGGGTAGTGCTAGGGACTCAATGCTGAGCCATGCCCAGTCAAGCCCTGAAAACTTTACTATCTTGTAGGGTAGGAAAAGTAAACAGGTCTTGTTGAACTCTTGGTGGATAGAGCATAATGTGAGAAAAGAAGCAGATTTCAGGTCATGGTATGGTAAGGGAGATATGGGAACTAGGCTCTATGCTAGCTCTCTGCAGCCACAGTTTTGTAAAAGAATACTTCATCCTGTGAGTGTAGGGAACATGGAGACAATTTTAAGCAGGTAGTAACATGGCCTACATGGTGTAGACACTATAGTCTAGATTGAAAGAAGAGACCCTGAAGGCCACTCAGTCCCTAAACCGTGCTGTTGTCCCTTGAGCAGTTGCTTTTCCTCAAATCATTCTTTTACTCCTAGGCTAGGCCTTGTCCATTTGTCTGCATTCCCAGTCTCCCATTCTCTGCTTTACCATGCACTGATAAGAACACCAGCTCGGGCTAGACATGGCAGTGCTCACCTTTAATCCTAGGGCTTGGGAGACAAAGGCAGGTGGATCTCTGTGAGATCTAGGCTAGTCTGATCTACATAGTGAGACCCTGCCTCAAAACAGAACAGATCTTCAAACAATTACATGCCAGGCATTTTCTAACCTCTGAACATGTATTAACACATTTCATTCTTAAAATAACCCTACAAGGTAGGCCATTATTATTGTCCCCATTTTAAAGACAAGGAAGGCTTGAGCACAGCTCAGTGGTAAAGCACTTACCTAATATGTGCAAGGTCTTAAGTTTAATCCTTAACATTGCAAAAACAAACAAAAATACACACGTGAATAAAGGTGAGGAAAGCAAGGTCCAGCAACTTCAGCTTAACTTCAGCAAGTAGCAGAGGCAGAATCTGTACCTAGCCATTTTAGCTCCTTTTATTTATTTGGTTTTTTCAAGACAAGGTTTCTCTATGTAGCCTTGGCTGTCCTGCAGCTCCCTTTGTAACCCAGGCTGGCCTCGAACTCAGAGATATACCTGCCTCTATCTCCCAAGTGCTGGGACTAAAGGCTTACACCACCATGCATGGCTCATTTTAGCACTTAAATTCACTCTTTTTGTTGTTGTTGGAGATGGAATCTCACTATGTAGCCTAGGCTGACTTCAAATTCACTAATCTGCCACAGACTGTCTAGTGCTAGGATTATAGGCATACAACACTGTAACAGCTAAATCTCAACACTCTTGTTTGTCTTAAATTTGGTGATAATGATCATGAGTGCATATGGTGTGTGTGAGTGATTGGGGGGGGGGGTGAGAATGTGGCACACCAGAATGTATGTGTGTGTGTGTGTCAAAGGACAACTCTATGGAGTCATTTCTTTCCCTCCATCTTTATGTGGGTTCCAGGGATTGAACTCAGGGTGCCAGCAGCAAACACCTCTACCAATTGAGCCATCTCATGAGACTTTTCATACTCTTAAGAGCTACTCTGTTGTAGCACCCTAGGTCCTGGTCTATGTTCCATATTAGATTGTGAGGACTTAGAAGGCAGAGGCTGGGCCGTTTTTTTGCAGAAAAGAAGAAGGCAGTAGGAATGAACTTATTCTCAATGTACATTTCAATATACTCCTTTAATGCCAGCACTTGGGAGACAGAGACAGGTGGCTCTCTGTGAGTTTGAGGCCAGCCTGGTCTACAGAGTGAGTTCCAGGACAATCAAACCTACACACAGAAAAACCCTATATAGAAACACCCCACCACCACCCAAAAAATCAACTTACTTTCATGATGCCAAGAATAAAATCCAAGGCCTTGCATATTCTAGACAAGAATTCTGTCACTGAGCTACATCCCCAGCCCAGAAATGAAACCCTATGGCTACATCTGGGCTTAGCATGCAAGTTGATGGCAGAATAAGCAGACTGGCTCTGGAGCCCCTCACCATTCCTCCATGCGCTTCTCTAGCTCAGGCAGAAGGAACTGCTGGTGGAAGCAATAGATGGAGCAGATGTTCGAAAAGATGCCGTGGACAACATCGGCAGGGAAGGAGCTGCGGCTCCGAGCTTCTTCCAGCAGCCGGGCACAGAACACCTGTGGAGCAAGACAGCCGTGCTCAAGTCACCTGAAACTAGAGCTTACCTGGGGACAGGGCAGCCTGAAGGTCAGGGCAGTATTTGTGAGTGAGATCAGTACTGGGCTGAAGAATGAAGAAAACTGCAGGCCACCAAGACTAGGACTTGGAGTTAGGAACCAGAATGGTGCCAACTTAGGGCCTGGAGCAAGGTCACAAGTTGATCCAGGTTCAGAGAAAAAGCTGGAATTCGATCCCTTTATTTTAACAAATATTTATTTATGAGCGTCTACTGTGTAAAGCACTGTTCTGGAAGCTAGGATGGAACAGTGAAAGAAAAATAAAGATTCCTAGCATCAGCGATTGTAGTGGATGCAGGGTCAAGAAGAGAGTCTGGAGTTAGAATGAGGTCCATGAGGAGGAGTAAATTCAAGATGTGGGGGGAGAGTGAGCAGTGTGAGAGTCGCTGCTGGTACACATCTGTTAAGAGTTAGGAGTGAGGATTAAACTTGTGAACTTAATCAGAATTGGCTTCAAAGTCAGCCAGAGACCTCACCACTTCTGGATACTGGTCTTAATGGTGGAGTTAAGCTCAGGCCCTATCATTTCCTTTGTGGAGACTACCTACCATATCCTAGGGCCCTGGGACCCCAGAGGGGCAATTCACCTGATCCAGGAGATGGAGCCTGGAAACATAGGCCTTCTCAGTTTGTAGGAGCTCATTGGCAATATGGAACACCTTCTGCTGCACAGTCAGCTGGAAAGGAAAAATGATCTTTGAAACATCTCTAAACTAACCTTGGCTCCTTCTATACATTATTTTCTTCCCTCCCCCCACTTATCTCACTCACTTATCAGGTATATGTATCTCAGGGTGCCCTCAAACTCTTGGACTGATCGTCATACATCAGTAGCTGGACTACAGACAATGTCATCATGCCTGGCTCCCCTAAGAGAGTGCACATGATGCTCTAACCTTAGTGCTACCCTGAGATAACCCCAATCTGATTCATAAAGCTTCCTGTAGCTTCATCCATGACACCTAGTCAGTCATAAAGCTTGGCCCTCAATTCTGAATACATGAACTCCTTCATGCAGACACTCATATACCCATTCATCTGCTTTCTCTGCTCAATGAGCATAGTTAGGTGGTTAAACATCAGAGTTAGGAAATCTATCTTCTTGCATTCAAATCCTAGTCTACCATTCACTTGCATGCATTAGTTGTCTACTTCTTTAGGAGTTCCATTATAAAGACAGAGAATCATAGACCCTATGACCATTTTTAATGGAGACAATTTCATTGATTTTAATTTAATTATTACAATGTTGGGGATTAAACTTGAGGCCTCACGCACACTAGGCAAATGCTCTACACTAAGCCACACTCCCAACCCTAAAAGATTTCCTATAAATAAAAACAGAACAGATTGCAGATTACAGTCTCTAAATATCAGCTATTTATTCACTCATTGAGTTCACTGTCAGCAAAGACTTGCTGAGTATGTGGGGTGTGAGAAAGGCACAGAAATATAAAAATGCCTATGATTATGCCTCTCGGCTCACTTTACTGTTAGCAGGCTATACACTTGCTGAGTGCTGTTTCATCTGAGGACTCCCTGGCCCCATACTTGAACTTGGTTCTGGTAAAGCAGGTGTTCTGGCCGAGACCTTACTTGAGTACAAGGGATAACCTTCTGAAGAAACATTAGATAGAGCATGGAAAGAGTTTCTAATCACCAAGAGCTCCAGGCCTCCCCCACCCCGGACTCTGGCTCTGTTCCCCCCCCCCTCTAGTTGCTGAGAAGTGTCTTTGGCATGAGAGAGTTTCTATCATACAAATGAGAAAATTGAGGCTTGTAATGAGGAGTGGAAAGAGATGTCCCTAGCGTCATATAGCTACTGGGCCATAAAAACCCCTGAGGTTCATTAGCAATCCTCTGATGAAAATGGAACCACCTTCCTAATGGGCATTTAGAATGAGGCATGGACATTCTGGTAGTCACAGTAATTTGGGAGAGAATCAGGCTTTGCTACTACTGGTACTCTATACCGGGAAACCAGGGGTGCTGGGTAGACTAAGTGGAAACAATGTCCTGTTTTTGAGAAATACCAGGCCGAGGGGAGAATCAAGCATAAATGCTAGGCTCTTGCTTTCTCTGAATGTCCTTCCTGTTGGGTAACATAGGTCAGTACCTCCACAGACTCCTGTCTCTCCAGCGGGGGCACTGGAATTTCTCTTTCCTTCTCTTCCTCCTCTTCCTCCTCGTCTTCCTCTTCCAGGTCACTGTCAACCTCCTGGGAGCCAGGCCGGTGGGGGTCGGCCAAAACAACTGGCATACTAGCCAGGGCAGGGGGCCCAGGACAGAGGCTGTGGCTGGGAGGCCCGTCATCACTGACGAAGCAGGTCTCTTCACTGTTGGATGGCGAGCTGATGCTGTCAATGCCGCTGTCCCGGTTAGGTACCTTCTCACCATCCCGGGGCCCAGGAGCCAGCAGGAACAGGCAGCGAGAAGCCTCACCCTCAGGGAGCTGGGACACTGTTGGCTGCGGGGGTGGCTGTGGCAACATGGCTGGCTCTGGGGGGACTGGGCAGGGGCCAGGGGTTGGTCTATCCGAGGCGGCAATCACAGGCTCTCTGAGGTGGGTGATGGACACACATGGAGGCAGGGTATGAGCTTGACCAAGAGGACTCTCCTACAGCTATCCCTTCCTGTCCCAGATCCACCCTTCCCTCACAGGGTCCTATAGGGATCAGACTTACCTTTCAAACTTCTCAATCAATGATGACACTGCTGCAGAACTGGTGCTGGCCTCAGCTCTGGGAACAAGACCCTTGGCCACTCTAGGGTCTGCAGGCAAAGGGCGTGATGGTGGTGGAGGAATGGGCTCATGTGGAGGAAGCATCCGGGACATCTGCAAGTAGCTAGGCTTTGGGGGAACTAGAATGGTGGATGGGGAACAAAGGAGAGATGTCACTGAACTGTGTGTAGATAGAACTGGTTATCATAGCCTGGCTATACCTAATTTCACAGACTCCAGATTTTTTTTTCTGTGATAGAGATCAAGCTCATAGCCTTGTGCAGGCAAGGTAAACACTTTTCCATCAAGGTACATACCTCTTTTGAGACAGTCTTTTTATACAGCTCTGCTTGCCTGGTACTAATGGTAATAATAACATAGCCCTGACTGACTTTAAACTCACACCAATGATCCTGTCTCAACCTTCTGAGTGCTGGAAGTATAGGTATATGCTGCCACCATTACTTTTTTTTTTTTTTTTTTTTTTTTTGCCTGAGGTAGGTACAGAGCAGGACTGAGGTGCAATCCCAGTAAGCTATGTAAGCCACAGGCAACACCTTTCTGCCCATTAGATAGGTATCACTCACTGCCCCCTTTCGATAAGGGGACTTCCCTAGTCTTCTCTCCCTCCCATTAATTTCTGCTTTTCTTTTGTGTACCTCTCTGGTACATTTCTATGTTCTTAATGGAAGCACTTACCCTGTGGCTTTGGGCCTGGTACCCGCTTTAATGGTGAAGGACGTGGGCCAGGGGTTTCAGTGGGAGGGCCTGGATCTGAACGAAGTCGTTGGGGGCCTTCTGGATGAGGCTCAAGACTCTGGCCAGGGTCAAGGGACAAACTTTTAACCAGGATCCGGTTTCCCTGGTGCATCCCTGTAGAAAGGGAGAAACAATGTGAAGTCACTGATTTTACCCCAAGGGAGAATAGGAAGTAGCATGTCTTAGCAGGTATCCATGGCTAGGCGCTCTGAGCCCATTACTGTCCACACTGTTTTGCCAGGAAGTCCTTCTTCTCCCAAGCCTTAGACAAAGAACCAGATCAAACGTGGAGACTGGCTATTTTCATCAAGAAATAATTGTCCTCGGTGATTGACATACTGACTCCATGTGTGTAAGTATATAATAAAGGACTTAATCCGAGCTCAGGAATTTAACCAGGTTGGAAGTGAATACCCTAAAGTTTGTGTATATGCCTATAGCTTTTGCTTATATAGCCATTCTTCATTCTATTAATTATTTTATTAATTTTGTTTGTTTTGAGACAGGGTCTGTGTAGCCCAGGCTGGACTCAAACTCTTAACAATTTTGGCTTCAGCCTCCCAAGTGCCAGGGCTACCAGCATAAACTACCATTTTTGTCTCTTTCATCCCATTTCTTAAAGCCCTGAGAGCTAAGTGCCATTACACTGAACTGGGAAGTAAGGAGTTAGTTCAATGATGGAACTTGGTTTCCAGTCCCACTGCATGCACACACACACACACACACACACACACACACACACACACACACACACTGGTGAAACTATATTTCATAAGCAAACATTTTGCTTTTTAAAATCTCAGGGTCTTACCAATTATTTTTACCTTTCTCTACTTCTACATCCACCTCACCCCATGCCAGCCCCACCATCAGTATCCAGAACGCAGGTACAGGAACAGCTTTAAAGCATCAGCAAAAGAGGAAGACTTTTCTTACTTTATCCCTTGGCGTGGGACCTCTAAGCCCACTTGTTTGGTGCCCTAGAGAATATGATGATCACACTTACAAGGAAAAATTTAGGCTTGAGGAACAATGATGGACCCCTCCACACATACACAATCCACATGTCCCAAGTGAAGAAGTGCAGGATTTATGTGGTTGTGGCTGGATAGGAGACTGTGGGAGTTGCCTCAGAGATAATGTAGAAGTCAGGTAGGGCTATAAAGGAATGGGGAAAGTCTTGGATGCCAGAATGAAGAGCTGCTCATTGTTTCTGTGGTGAAAGGGGCCATGAAAAGCACTGTGTAGGGAGAGATGCATGTAATCAGATGTGAGGACAAGGGAGTGAACAGTAGTCAAGAGCTCCTGGAGCACCAGGCACAGTAGCTCAGGCAGAGTAGGTGCTGGGTCCCCAATAAAAAAGCCAGGCTGAGTCAGGCCAATAGGCCACATTAAATGGTAAATATAATTACAAATTATCGACAAATATACATACACATATAATTTTAAAATTTCTTTTAAAAAACCTCACAGAAACAAAAAATAAAACATTTATACAGTACTTAAAAGGCTAGACTAGTGTACACAGCTAAAACTTAGCAGGTCAAGTCCTCTATCTAAGAACAAATAAAAATCAAAAAAGACTGCCTAAGTACACCCCGATCTTAAGCTGTCATTCAACTATGCTCCTAATTCTATAGCCTCAATGGTTACAAGCCCCCAGATCTACACGGGCCAAGATCTCTAAGTCAAAGTGATAGTACCTGCTCTCAACTACAATAGCACGTGCCCATGAGCCCAGCACTTGGAAGCTGAAGCAGATGTATGGTGAGTTGAGCCGGCCTGGGGCCACATACTGAAAACCCAGCTGAAACCAAACAAACAAGACGTTCCACAGATACAACTAGCACACAGTGTGGGATATACTGTGCCATAACTTACCCTGTGACACAACCACATGGCATATCATCTCAAGGATTTTACCTTATGTCACAGTCCAGTCTCATAAGTGGGTCCACTAAATCACAAAAACATATGTAATTTATAGTACTTTCTTTACACAACTACCGGGTCACAGAAATTCAAATACCCAAATACGAGTCCTTACCCTTCTGAAGGCCTACACACATACAATTTCATAGATTAGCAGCTACAATTTCATATAGGATTATACAGCCTTATGGAATCATCAATAATAAAGTTAAGCACAGTCACAAAGACATATAACAAAGACACAATGGCAGTCCTATCATCTCACACAAAACCACTTAACCTCATGCCCTCATATAACTTTATATAGCACCACATATTACTTAAGCACAGCTTCACCAAGTTACAAAGGTACTATACCATTTACATTATAGGATCATGGAGTTTCATATATATCATTAACGTGTCCTTGAATGCTTATAAACATAGTTACAAACAAATATAACCACATAGGATCAATTATAACAGGTCAGGAAAAAAAAAACAGCGTAAGATCATAAGCCACTACATCCCCAGAAATATGGACACAAATCAGATATATTTCATAATTTACTAGGTCACATTCTTGCAACAAACATGCCCATGGTATCTGAGGGTCTTAGCTCAGTGATATACACAAATAGTCACAAAATGCAGGACACTTGTCTCTTCCTGCTCTAAACAAAGTGTCACATGCTGTCTTCACACACTGAGACATACATACCCTTCCTTACAAGGTCACACAGGCAAACAGAGAGTCACAGGGGATTTTTGGTCTCTTAGTATTGGAGGGAACAGCTTCCCTGAGCTCCTGACCTTATCCCGGCTACAGAATGGCCAAGCAGTCATGAAAGCTTCTCAGCCTGAGGGAACATGTGCTCTTGATCCTGGTCCCAGTGGGTTTCTTCTACCTTGTACCTGGCTTTGGGTGAAGTTTACCCATGTGCCTTCCCACTTGAGCAAGCAGGGCCCAGCCTTTGCAGAAAGGGTGTTCTTCTCCTCACCTCTGGCCCAGTAGAACAGCTTATCCTGCCCAGCTCAGCACATCTTGCTTGGCCCTGCCCTGCCTTCTCTCTGGGCATAGGGTTGAGGAGGATGAATCACCTGGAGGGTGGCACAGGTGTAGACACAGTTGCAAAGACACATGGCCAGAGAAAGTGTTGATGATGGCCAGAGAGCTATTGAACAAAGCCAAATACACTGCCATGTTGTGGGATATATAATCACACTGTGCAGAAAGGCACCTTCTAACTGTTTTAAGAACGAGCTTTGCAGGACAGAATAGGTGGAACTTCTCAGAAGAGAGAAGGGGATAGGAATCTAGGTACACAGGTAACACCAGTGAGTCTCTGAAGAAGTCAAACATTCCACACTGAGGAAAACTAAAGAGCCACATGGCAGAATTTAGATTTTTAAAATATGGGCTAATTAAGTTATAAAAGCTAGTTGGGGAAATAATTAATAAGTCTCCATGTCATTATTTGTGAGCTGGCAGCCCACGGAAAAGTCTAACTACACTGTCATGAAGACCTCCATAGATATCCACAGGTGTCATGGTCCCTAGGGCTCTCCATCTGCTTCCCAGATCTTAACACCTCAAAGCAGCTAAGCTGTCCTGGGCAAGCCCTCCCTACCAGGCTAGCAGCTTGGCAGCAGGGCTCTCTTGTAAGGCTTCTCTCCTTATGTTCCCTTGCTGCTCCTCAGAGAGGGGTGGCCTTTCATTCTCCATGGCTCTGCTCTGGCCCATTCTCTCCTCTCCTTACTCATGACCCTCACATGGGAGCTGCATAGCCTGCCTCTCCATTCTGTGCCTCCTTGTAAGCAGTCCTATAAAACAGACAGCTGAATGAAATTCAGACTCAGGGATACCCTGGAGTCCCAGATGAAGGAGGCAGCGATTTACCATCCAATTTCTTGTGCAGAGGCAAAGACAAAGAAAGACATGGTGTCTTGCCAAAGGTCACAGAACAAGGTAATAAATGACTTTGAGGAAGACTGCTTCTGGCCTAGGTTCTTTCTCTAACCCTGCTCTCCAAAGCCATGGAGGACATGAGAAGACACTAATATAAGAAATCAGTGTGGTTACTGAAAGGGGTTCCCCTAACCCTGTCTACAAGACAGCAGGCTTCAGTTCAGGAGTCTGGGTATGTCCAAGGTGAGGTCCCACTAAGGGCAAAAAAAATTCAAGATCCCTGTGTTCTAGTTCTGTAGACCCGTTCTCAGTTTCTCCTGTTTTCCCTCTGTGGCTACCTTTGTTCCAGGGCTTGCCCCTTCTTGGTGGCATCTTCTTACACAACCTACTGGCAGAACTTTCCATAACTCCTTTCTACCCATGGGAAAATACAAATATCTTCACTAGATCTCTGTGGCCCTTTATGGCCCTGTTGAACTCTCTGGCTTCCCTCAGTTTGAGTCAGTATTTCACAGCTGCTAAAGTCTGTGCCTAGACTGAGAAAATCTTATTTCTGCCCTCAGGAGAGCTACCAGAGAAGCCCTCACTTCCTCCTTTTCTAAAAACCGCAGACCTTCCTACTTCCCCATCCATCCCGCCCACCTAGATCCTAAATTGGTTTTCTCCAGACTATTTTTCTTATGGTTGATAATTTACAACATTTGCTAACACACATTTACCCACATCTACATTCCCATTAAGACTCTCTACCAGCACTGCTCCTTCCACCTCTAGTTCTACCAGAGTCCCCACTGTTTCTCACACATAGAAAGTCATCATAAATCTTACAACACCCCATACCATATGCCAACTATGCACAGCCATCTAAGACCCAGAGAGAACCATAGAGTGGTCCATGTATCCTATCAGTATGCGATGTGCTCAGCACTACATGCATTACAGAGCCACTACTGTACTCCCATATCTCTTAGCAATGACAGGAAGTATCCTAGCATCCCTGGACATCCTAGGAGTTGTCTGCATACTCCAAGCTCATCTGTGAAAATGGGGTATGCACTCTCTTACTTTACCTCTATAACCTCAAGGCCTGTGCATGTGTTGTAAATCAGGACACACTAGGGAAGAGCTTTACCATTGAGATCCAGCTCAGGAAATAGCAATATTGACTTTTACCATTCAAGTTATACAAAAGTATAGTAATAAAAACAGCATGGTACTGACATTGAGAACCTACATAAAGACCCACATTCCTACAGATACCTACATTTTTGACAAAGAGGCTAACACTACACACTGGAGAAAAGAAGAGGCAAACTGGATAGATACATATAGAAGACTGCAACTAGATCCTTATCTGCTGGCATGGATGTGGGGAAAGGGGAATACTTATTCACTGATGGTATGAGAGCAAACTGGTGATGCCATCATAGAAATCAGTGTGGAGGTTCCCCCCAAACCTAGAAATAGATCAACCACATGACCCAGAAATATATCCAAAGGATTCTGTATCTTACTATAGAGATATCTTCTTATCCATGTTCATTGCTTCCATATTCACAATAGCCAGGAATGGAAGCAGCCTAGATGTCCATCAATTGATGGGCGAAGAAAGAAAATGTAGTATATTTACACAATGAACTATTATTCAACTGTTAAGGAGAAATGAAATTCACAGGTAAATGAAGGGAGCTAGAAACAAACATTCGGAGTGAGATAACCCAGAACCAAAAAGACAAACATTGAATGCTTTCTCTCCCTTATGAGTGTTAGCATTGAACCTTCAGATATGTGTTTCATTTGGAATACCCATGGTGGTTAGGGAATTAGTAAGAGGCCATGGGTTCTCAATGGGAGATGGGACTCAACGATATAAGGGGTTAAAGTGGAATAGTGGAAAATAAAATGTTAAATTAGGATTGGCAGGACATAGGAGGGAATAATTCATCATATTAAATTGATTCCTAAATCCTAAATACCTATCAAAGAAGTGGGGGGGGCCACAGGTGTTGTCTATGTCTGTAGACCAGGCTGGCCTTGAACTCACAGAGATTGCCTGCCTCTGCTTCCTGAGTGCTAGGATTAAAGGTGTGTACACCAATGCCCTGTCAAAACTGGTTTTAATAGATGGTGATTAACACAGAGCCCACAGTTGATCAAAGTGTGGAGAATAAGAGAGGGTGAGGTGCTCAGACCTAAATGGGATGTATGTGTGACACGTACACACTCACACACACATATATCTCACAACCCTTCCTCCCAAGGCCCAGGGATCAGTGTAAAAGTGGGAGCAAAAATACTTTAAGAGCCAGAGATGACTGATTGAGTAGTGATGGTACTCATCTTTAATCCCAGCACTTGGGAGGCAGAAGCATGTGGATCTCTGTGAGTCTGAGGCCACCCTAGTTTACATAGCAAGATCCAGAACAGCCAGGGCTTTTACACAGAGAAACTCTGTCTGGAAAAAACAAAAGAATAAAAACAACAAGAAAAAAGAAGCAGAGGTAGTGAATGATGATAAGAAAACATTGTCTGAACACAGAAGGAAAGTTCTACCTATAAGCTAACTTACAGCATAAGACATGCACAATGGTCAAGTCAGATAAAATCCAACCATGGAAAGGAGAAGTGGGCACAAGGTCCCAAGTCCCACCCCAGGTGAATAGCTATTGGCAATTTCATAGCTACTAGGAAAGGGAAAGTCTGTTTCCTTTTAGAGTGTAGTCACTGGTAGATCAGCCATACTCCCATGGAAGGCCACATATCCAAGGATACATGGGCAGCAGAAACTGTACTCGATGGGGTTAATCAAAAAGGACAGAAAGCTGGATAGGTAGGAAAGACGGATGGCTCTGGGAGCAGTCAGGGGAAAGGGGGTATGATCAAAACACATTGTATGAAATCTCTAAAAACAGAAAAAATAGCAAAATAATCAAGATATTGGTTTTGATTTTGGTGTGTGCCTATTTGGCAGGTGCCCTTAGTATATGTTTCTGGGTTTATATGGCAGAGCAGGTCCAGATTCTAGCTGAATTTGAGGACAAAGGCTCCTCTTCTGGCCCATTCTCACTGGAACCTGACCCTGCTTCTCCCACATCTCTTTCTGGAAAGTTCAGCTGCCAGCTTTCCCTCCTTCCCTGGCCAGCAGCATCCTGTCTCCCTTCTCCCAGCTGTAGCCTTGGCTTAATCTCAAGACAACCATTAGAGCTGCAGACTGGGCCTTGGCTATTAACTCTCTGATAACCTGGGACAAATAACTCCACAGCTCTGGACTCATTTTCCCATATGCAAACTGGGGACAATACATGTGTGCTGTTCCTTGTGAGAAACTGGTGAGAAATTGGGAGAATAATATAGCCCCGGCAGCCAGGACTCCTCAAGGATGATGCAAACTCCTCTTAATAGCTCCCCAAATTTTGTCTTTCCCAGCTAAGAGGTGCTTGCTGCCTGAGGAGAGATGCAAGTTCTGAGGTTGCAGCTGGGCATCGAAAGAAGCCAGAGGGAACAGCGAGGAAATAACAACAGTAAAGGAAAGCGTTCTTTAAAAACCAGGTCTGCAGGAGAAGGAAGCGAACCTTTCAGCTGCAGGGGAAAAGGAGAGGCTGAAGGCATGGCTGCCTCAACTCTTCCCACCCACCTCTTGAACATGAAGGGGCTTCAGCTCCACTGTCTCAGTCACCTTCAGAGTAACACTGCATCAAGACCTTGCTAGGTCTAGCAGATGTTCCCTCAGAAAAAACACAAGCACAAGGCTCTGTGGAATGTGAAATGTGTTCCTTACAGGAACCCCAAAGGGAGGCCAGCAGTTCCTTCTCAGGAGTCTACTCGTCTCCTGAATATAAGGGTACTGTAAAAAAAAAAAATGGGGTAATTTCAGTAGTGCAAAGATGCTTTTAGAAAGTGGGAGCTGTCTGGCAAGCAATGAGCTTCCTAAAGACTGCACCCTCCTGCAAAACAGGTTTCTATAAAAGGTCTCTTTGATTTTTATTTTTGGTTTGTTTTTATGAGACAGGGTCTCATTAATATAGCTCAAGCTGGTTTAAAACTCACTTGGTACCCTAGACTGACCTCAAATTCATGGTAGTTCCTCTGCTTCAGCCTCCCAAACACTGGCTTTAGAGTTGTATACAACTGCCGTCCTTCAACTTTGTTTTGTTTTTAAAGCAGGGTCTCGTGTAACCCAGACTGGCCTGAGACTTAAACTTGAATTCCTGATCTTCCTGCTTCCACAGTACTTGTTTTGGTTGTTGCTGCTGTTTTTAAAGGCTCCTCTGCAAAGGAAGGACTTTTAGTAAAACAGAAGTGATCTCTTCAATGGGAGGGATATTTAGTAAATGAGGAGCATTCTACATAAACCATCATAAAGCAGATGGCCTGTCAGTAAGTGAAAGTCTGACAATGGAGAAAGCTCATCCATAAAACAGAGGAACTGTTTTATTGTAAAAGGGCAGGAAGTTTCTGTAAACTGTGCACCTTTATGTGAAGTGAGGAGCTTTCCATAGACTAAGACAGAATAAAGGACCAGGGAATATTGGGAATTGGGTAAACTCTAGAGCACATGCCTCACAATGCTACAGAAAAAGTCATCCCCTCTGTGCCTGCAGGAATAGTGCCCTGTATTTCAGAGCTTCCAATATTTCAAGAGTTTTATGTGAAACCCCCTAATTTTAAGAATGAGCAGGCTGCCAGGTGGTGGTGGCACAGTCCTTTAATCCCAGCGCTAGGAGACAGAGGCAGGTGATCTTTGTGAGTCTGAGGCCAGCATGGTCTACAGAGTGAGTTCTAGGACAGTGAGAGCTACACAGAGAAACCTCATCTCAAAAAACCAAAAAGTGAGCAGGCTAATTGAAACAAAGACATTAAAAAGGCCAACTTGTGGGTTCTTGTGTTAAGTAGTTATTTAGGCCTCTTATACCTTTGTTTTAAAAACATACATTTTAAATTCGTTAATATATTGTTGTTGCTGTTATTATTATTACCATAGGGGGCAGGGGAAAACTTTGTGAAGTTAGTTCTCTCCTACCTTTACATGAGTTCTGGAGATTGAACTCAGGTCAATAGGCTTTCAAAGCAAGTATCTTTACCTACTAAAAGACCTTGCCAGCCCTTCTGTTTACCCTGTATTGTATGTTCTGGTCCTTGGGCAGCAGTCTTGGAGGCTCCTTGTCCCACCCCTTGAAAGGGCTCACCCTCTTCTGGACCTAGAATGTCAAGTAAGCTGTTTCATATAATATTTGTCAGGCAGTCCCTAAATTGAAATATGCCTTTGAGGACTGAATGATATACAGAATTTAAGCTGTCCTTTTTTAAAAAACAAAAAAAAAAACAAAAAACCCCCAGAATTCTAGCCTAGACTAACCCCAAAATCCCCACGTAGTCCAGAATGACCTTGAATTTATGCTCTGTCTGTCTCCATCTACAGAATACATGTCTGACCCTGCAGCAGGGGTCTCTTCTTCCTTAGTCTCCTCCTCCTCTGTTCTTCTGGAAAGGTCTCACTCACTACGTAGTCCAAGCTGGTCTTGAGATCATAGTGATCTTGTCGCCCCCCCCCCCAGAGTGCTGGGATTACAGATATGCACCACTGCATGTAGTGCAGTACTTGGGGGATCCAACACAGGGCTTTGTGCATGCCTGTCACATACACTAAGCAAAAATACTGCCTATAAAGCTACGCTAAGCTGTTACTTTTTAAGAGACAGAAGGTGTGCAAATTTAGCTGCTTATTGAACATTTATTCTAAGTCAGGCATTGTGTTGACACTTTCCTATGGCATGCTAATAACTCTATGAGCTATTAATTCCATTTTATACATAAAGAAACAGGTACAGCCAGGTGTGTTGGTGACACACGCCTTTAATCCCAGCACTCAGAGAGGCAGAGGCAGGTGATTCTCTGTGAGTTGAAGGCCAGTCTGCTCTATATAACAGCTCCAGGCCAGTCAAAGCTACCCAGTGAGAACATGGCACAATTTTAAAAAAAGAAAGAAAGAAAGAAAGAAAAGGAAAAGGAAGGATGGAAGGAAGAAGGGAGAGAGGGGGAAGGAAGGAAGTGAGAGGGAGGCAGAAAGCAGCAAATAACTGACTTGAGGCTACACAGCTAGAACAACTGAGCTGTAGCGGGGTCCTAGATGTGTCTGTGTGTAGTCACAAAGCATGTTTCATGTGAATTTGCTGAGTTGGTGAAGAAATCATACTTGGAAGGAGGAAGAAGGCAACTTTATAATGGAGGTGGTTTTAAGTTGAGCTGTACCAAATAGGGTGTGTTTTTATTGTATACATAGATAGACTCAGGATAGTCCTACAGACAGGGGATGAAAAGTAGACAAGTGTAGATACTTGGAAAGGCATGTAGGTGAAGCATGTGATTAAAGGGCAGAGTGTTCTGGATTTGCAAGAAGGTTCCAGAACTGGTAGGAAATGCCAAAAAATGCAGGTAGGTACCCCATCTGCTACCCCAGCCACCAGTCTTAGAACACTAACTATAGTGACAGACACAGAAATAGATAAAACAGGCAGAACACACAGAGAAGCAGCTGGAAACTTCTAGGGCGAAGACTGAGCCAAATGACATAATCTACAGCACACAAGACACAGTGATGTAAAGACACATGCGTATATACAGACACACAGCCAAACTTACACACAAGCACCCAGAAAGAATAGTAAGACAGAAAACAACTCATAGGAACAGACTTTCAAGAGGACTGGTGCACATGTACACACACACACACACACACACACACACACACACACACACACACACACACACACACACCAGGGGAGACGGACGACTCACTGCCACTGAAGAGAACAAATGGCCCATCCCTTTCTATCTGCTTGATTGCTATGAAGGCCTGGCCACCTCCTCTGGTCTCCTCTGGACTAGAGGCCAGAAAGGGACAGAGGGTGGTAGCTCCACCCCTGGGAGGAGCTGGGGACTTCAGAGGACAGGAAGGGAAGGGAGTGGAGCTGCAGCTGGGAGCACTGGGGACAGTAATTACCCAGTACTAGGGCTGCCACGCTGGCTAGAATTACCCTCCCAATGAGAACAAAGCCACTCGAGGGATGATCCCTCTGACCCCTGTCTTGACCCCAGGGCTGTCCCCCCAAAACCAGTGTAACCACCCTTCCATCCACTAACAGCCTGGTCAAATCTGAGAACAAATACAGAAGAATTGTGAGAGGAAAAGGTCCTTTATAGAAAGCTGGACATGGTGGTACATGGCAGTAATCCTAGCACTTGGGAGACAAGAGGCAGAAGGACAAAGGGTTCAAGGCCAGCCTAACTATATGGTAAGTTTAAGGCCAGCCTACACTATGTGAAACCCTGTCTCAAAAAATAAACAAACCTCAATAAAGAAAGATTCTGGGACAAAGACAAGGAAGCAGAAGTCAGGAAACCTTCAGAAACTCAGATAGATATAAGAGGAAGGACAGAAAATGGGACAAGTCAGAATGGAGATGGACACAAGGTGCTCTGCCCGAGGCATGAAAGTCACTAAGGGATGCAGGCAAAATGGCAGGCCAAGGACATCTGTTGAACATGACTGCAATGGGCCTCTGGGCTTTGCCTGTGACGTTATTCTTATGAAAGCCCTAAGACGCACAGAGAAGCAAGACCACATAAAACTTTCCACAGTGGCAGGCATGAGTCTGGGAGGGGGCCTCTCCCCATCACTGCAAGAGACATGGTTCAAAGATCCAGGAAGGAATTCTCTAGAGAGAAAAGTCCCAGAGACTGGGAAACTCACTGCAAAGACACTTCCACCTTCCCTAACCTCCTCCCTTGCTGCCCTGTACTGTGAGAGGGGCTGCACCTACACCTGGAATGTATTAGGTAGGGAGGCCCGGACTAGGGGAGCCAGGAAGAAGCTGGGGGGGGGGGGCAGGGAAGGTGAAGGCAAAGCAGAGGAGACAGCGTGGGCGGCTGCAGCAGCGGCAGCGCTGGCCTTATGGGCTAGCGGAAGGGCTTCTATGCCAGCTGTAGCTCCCAGGGGCCAGCCCTGCCAGTCCCGCCTTTCCCACTTTCCAGAGCAGACTTTTGCTCTGCGACTTAACCCTTTCCCTTTCAGGGCCACTGTGAAGCATAACACAGGAAGTGGTGCAGACAACTGAAAGGGAAAAGGCAGCCGGACAGCCCAGTGTGTTCTGGCAGCTCTCACCACACACCTGTGACCTCACCATCCTGTCCTTACTTTGGGGCCCAGGAAGATACAGCTGGTGCCTATTGTGTACTGCTCTCGTTGTCTTATGTTGGGGCTCCTGAGACCCAGTGGATCCTAAAAATAACAAACATTCTTACCCCAGCTAACAGCTCCTCTTCTTGCCCTCCCACTCCAGGAACAGCAAGCACCCATCCACCCAAGCTGTCCAAGTCACAGACTGGCCTTTCTCCATCGCTCCTCTCAACATTAACTCATACAAGCAACCAACTCCCAAGTCCGGCAGACAGGGCCCCTTAGTAGCTCTAGAATCCATACAATGTCTGCTTCCAGTCTCAGTTTCCTTCCATCCTCAGGGCCCTCTCCAAGGCCCAGCCAGGCTTATTCTAGCCTTGGGGGTGAACTCTGAACTCCACAAAATAGGAACAAGAAAGTTCTAAACTCATGAACACTGCCCCACACCCATCCTTGAGCCACAATGGCCTCTTGTCTATTCCTCGAAAGTGCTTTCTTCCGCCTGGGGCTTTGGCACATGCTGTTCCTGTGGCCTGAACTCCTTTTCCACATCTCCTCACCTCTGGGCATCTATTCACCCTTCAGGTCTAAACATTAAAGTCTGACCTGCTTCTCTCCATGTGGCCCTGCAATACCTGTACAGGGAAGGACTTGCAGTGTATCTTTCTTGCTCGATGTGCGCCCCATGAGGATAGGGACAGATCTCAGTACAGATCACAAAGCTGTAGACACAAAACTGTGGACACTCACTAGACACACTAAAGAAACATTCCTTTCCCCACCTTTCTCTCTTACAGGTTCACAAAGTGTGTGTGGTTGTCATATCCCAGACAAATGGGATAAGCAGTATTAGAAATTGGGAAATCGGGGAAATGAAAGCCCTGAGATGGACAGTGAGGCACAATGAACCAATGGCAGATCCAGGAGTGCTGAGGTCCTTCAGTAGATGCCCTATAACCTTCACTCCAAGTGTTCTGGAAGTATAATGCCTTCCAGGTTCAAGGAACTGGACACCAGAGTCCTGAAGGGCTGGATTTGTTGCTCCAGGGGTGTCTGTTCTCTCTGCATTAAGGAACTTAAATCCAAGTGGCTAACCAATGACAGGCTAGCCCTCATTCCAGACAGGTCCTAGCCCCACCCAGCCAGCGTCTGGCCAGCACCACATCTGCCTAAGGCATTTAGCTAACTGTCTGCAGAAGGCCACTGCTTATGTCTGTGTAGGGTACTGTTAGCTGTCACTCACTCTTGAGGGAGCCATAGCTGGGACCTCCTTGGACAGGGAATCTGAAAGGGCTTAAGAGTGGGGTGCCATGCGCCTACATCCGAAACTTCCAATCCCTTTAATCTGGGGAAGCCCTTCTGCTCACCTACCCAGACATTTTGTTGTTTAATGGAAAAGCTCCAGCTAACTAGGAACCTAATCTAAGATGTTTCCCAAACCTACCCAGCTCTCCAAAAATCCTACAAACCTCACCACCTAGCTCACCAAAGTTCCTAGCTTAAGACCTCTCTGTTTTCTTCCAGGAAACAAAACAAAACCTCCTGAGGCCTGTCCGGTGCCCTCACCATGGAAAAGAAGGAAGGAGCCATACAAATATTTTTTTGGTAATGTTTGATTTGCCTTTCAGGAGTTCTTTGCAAAAACCAGCAATCCTCAGTGTGTGTGAAATAGGCCTCAGCTGATGCAAATGTTTTTAAAGTTGCCACACACAAGGAGACTTATCAGAATGTGGCTTTACTGACTTCAGCATCTGTCTTCAAGGATGCAACAGGTCCTCAGAACCACACATACCCTACATAAGAGCTACCTTGTGTATATGGTGGTGGTGAACACTTCCAAACATCTCTCACATAGAAATCTTTCTCGAGATTTATAATCCAAACTCCAAATGTCTGCTGACCATCAGTACCTCCTAGGTCTCAAATTCAGCAAGTCTCAATCACAACACACTACTTTCCCATAAGCTGGCTCCTTCTCTTGTGTAGATGGCTCCACTTTCATCCACTAGGTCACAATAGCTGGTTCCAGAAAACCACCCAAAACCACCCTGGATTTTTCCCTCCTTCTTTGGCCTCTACAGCCAAGGCTTGTCCATGTTGGCACTTAAATGTTCTTCCAATCCACCTGCTACAACTTTAACCTAGTACCTTTCACAAAATATACATGACACTCACAAGCGTGTCCCCTCCATACGCTTCCACTTTTTTACTTTGTTTTATTGTTTTTTGAGACAGGCTTCCTTTGTGTGGCCTTGGCTATCCTGGAACTGGCTCTGTAGACCAGGCTGGTCTTGAACTCACACTGGGACTAAAGGTGTGTGCCACCACCACCTGGATTAATGCTTCATGAATTTCTGTGTCACCCTTGCACAGAGGCCATGCTAGTCTTCTCTGCATCATTCCAGTTTTAGTATTATATCTGCCCATGGGAGTATATGCTTCTACTGCAGTTAGGAAAGCTTTGAAACACTAGCACCTAAGCAAATCATTTCCCCATGAATGAGCCCTTGGTGGATCCTGCTTGCCCTCAGAACAAAGTCTCTTTCTAGCCTTATTCTTCCTCTCTTCCCCAGTAACCACCCCTTACTGTTTGCATGTCTTTGCTGACACCAGACCTTCTAGCTGAACCGACCTCCATGTTTTCTATGTTTATGAGCCTTAGTAGACATACTTCTAAGTCCCTTCTTTTAGGGAAGGATGGAGCCTTTCATTGGGTACTGCTGATACCACATTTCCTATGCCTAGAGTTCCAGAACTGCAACTGTCTTCCAACTTAAAATAGTCAAATGACAGCCATCACAAAAGCAGGGGAGAAAGGTAAACTGAGGCACCCTGTGTTTGTGTGGATAGGGGCAAGGGATTAACCCATTTCCTTATAAACCATGCTTTCCTTCTGGGCTTGAAGTGAGTTGAGGGTCATTCATATACCACTCTAGGAATTAGAATTCAGAGACAATGCTCACTCACTATAGGATCTGGCTGAACCACTGCCTCTCTGGGTCTCCATTGACTCAACTGAAAAAAAAATGAACCTGGCTTGTACCCCTAGGCTATGAACCAAAATCATCCGGGAATCTTCTGTTGCTGTTGTTGAAACAGGGTTTCCCTACATAGCCCTACTGGCCTGGAACCTAGAGATCCTCCTGCCTCTGCCTGGGTTTAAAAGAGTGCACCACTACACCTTTCCCTTGTCTGGGAATCTTTGGTTGAAACCAGATTCCAGGATTCTAACTCCAAGACTCTGGAGCTCTGAGAATGGCATTTATTCTTCAAGGTCAACAAAGAATTCTAATGCTTACTGAGGTAACCCAAACCAGCCAGTGTCTAGGGACTGCTTCAGCAGCACTTAACTCACTGAGTATAAAGATATAACCAAGTAAGAATGAACCAGACCCTTTTGCTTTTTTCATTGGGCGTTCTCTTACTCCCTACAAATAGCTGATCCCAGCCCTTGGGAGGCAGAGGCAGGTGGATCTCAGTGAGTTTGAGGCCAGCCTGCTCTACAGAGTGAGCTCCAAGACAGCCAGGGCTATCCAGAGAAACCCTGTCTCAAAACAAACAATCAAACCAGCTCTAACATCAAGTCCAACTCCTTGGCTCAGCTAGGGTAGGGCTGCAAGCTCTCTCCAACCCCCAGCATGTGAGAAGACATTCTAGGCCTCAACCTTGCGGATTACAATAGAATTCTCCCAAATCCTTATGCATAAGCCTACACTTGGAAGTCCTTCACTAACCCTCTCCACATCCTCTGTAGTATCTCACTGGGTTATACCAATGGCCCAAGGAAACCTTGGGCTTTAACACCCTAAAAAGTGATTATAACACTCTCCACCAGACTAGACAGAATAACAAAAAGAAAGAGCCTGGAGGTAATTCAGAGCACTTTAAATGGATAAGACATAATTATTATTTTCACACCACCCACCCCCTACTGCTCTGGGATATGCCACTGGGACCAAAGGCTGGTGACTCAATAAAAACCCCAGGAGTCTGAAGGAGGAAGTCAGCAGGCACGTGAATATCTTAATATGTGGACTAAAATGAAGTTCAGGTCTCTGTGTCTCTCTGTGCATCTCTGCGTGTATCTCCCATTCCTGCTTTCCCTCTTAAACACACACACCCTCCAACCACCAATTCTGCCCATGTTGAGCCAATTATAAGCAAGTCCTGTGGAGAGAGAAGCAAGTCACTTGTGCCTAGCCCTGGGCTGGCTGTGCAGAGGGGGAGGCGGGCCTCTCCTCTCACAACCCATGCTCCTGTGAATCACGTGGCCCACAGCCTGCCTTGTCAGGACTTGAGAAATTCCTCAGCCTCTTCTTCAGAAGAGTTTTCTCTCTTCATACTTTATTCTTTAAGTCCTCAGTGGCTGAGGGCTTTGCAAATCAGAATCTTACAGATTTGGGGAACTGAGGCACAAAGAACTGAAGCCATTCGTTTGTCCAGGGTCACAAAGTAGTTAAATTAGGAATGGCTAGATGGGAGACCAAGTTTTTCTCTGACATCCTTTTTATTCCTAGTTTTTACCTTTTATTAAAATAAAAGACTCCCACTGGGCAGTGGTGGCACATGCCTTAAATCCCAGCACTTTGGAGGCAGAGACAGGCAGATCTCTGAGTTCAAGGCCAGCCAGGACTACACTGAGGAATCCTGTTAAAAAAAAAAAAAAAGATACCCATCATGCCATTCCACAGGCAAGGACTTAGCTGGGGAAAAGGATCCGGAAAACACTGTATTGATTTGGGGAGAAGAGGAGAATGGTTTGGGAAGGGTACTTTGCTTTGGAATTTGGAAGAACTGGTGGTGTAGAAAAGCAAGCTCAGTATCAACCCCATGTTGACTAGCTAGGTCAGAGACCAAGGGTCAAGACCTTCCTAGCTACTGACTCCCAGACCAGGAGTGTTTGCTGAGTGGGAACTCTTAGTCCTCTTAGTCAATAGTTACAGAGGGCCTACTGTGTGTTCCCTTATCATCTAATCAGACATTTGTTGAAGAAGGATTTATTGAGTACCTGCCATGTACTAGGTACTACACTAGTCCCTTAGGTATACAGTGCAGAACAAAACAGACACGGAGCCCTTGCCCTCAAGGAGCTCACATTCTGGTGGCATAAGAGCAGCAGCAACCAAGCAGACACATATGAGAGAGTACTTTCAGACTGTATTAAATGTAAGGATAGACATACACTGGCAGCTGTGATGGAGATTCACAAGAGGGGCCCTACTTAAAAGTGGTCAGGGAAGGTCTGTCAGAGGGGACATTTGAGCTGAGACCAGAAAGATGAGGAGCAAGCCAGGTGGAGGGCTGAGGGAAGGGCTAGCAGGCAGCAGGCAAAGCAAATGCAAAAGCTCTGCTGCAGTGGGAGTGCTGTGGGTGTTTGGGGATCTGAAGGGAGGAAGCTAAAATAAAGTAAGTAGTATGAGTAGCTCCCCTCTACACAGCATGTGTCCAGGGGAGTTTGGAAAGCTAGCAGAAGCAACAAGCAGGGCAGGGCATTAAAAGGGTTGTCAGCTGGCTACCTCCAGTTCCCCGGGGAGGGGGTCTCCCTGAAATCTCTCAGAGGTTCCATAACCATCTAAAGGATAGCAGTGAGAGGCACATTCTGCCCATGCTTTATATACTTCACTAACTGTTACTGCTACCTGGTACTGAGCCATAGTCCTGGTGATCTGTGGAAGCTGGGCTATGAGCCTTGGAAGCAGCTGAATGCTCACCACCTCCTTAGTCCCAGTGAAGATAGGGCAGATATGCACTGCTCTTCCTTCAAGGCTCCTGAACTTGGTGAGAATGTCCTAAAGGCTCTGCTGGGCTGCTCAGATACTCAAGCCCATCCAGGTCTGTGGTTCTGGTCTGACCTAGAGTTGTTCCACCACTGCAAACCCAAGCAACCATCCTGATTGATTATCTTTCCAAACAATCTGCTGGCCCTGCAGCTCTCCTTCTGACCTTTCTACCCTCTTCCTACCTACCAGCCCCTTCAGCCCTTTCCTCCAGGATCATCTCCACCTTTCTCTCATCAGTACCTCCTATTCCTTCCCTTGTAGTCTGGCCACACACACCTATCAAAAGCACAATCTAGGATCAGTCACTATCTCCCTCTCTCTTTTTCTCATACTTCAGGGCTACTGAACAGTGTAGGGGAAATCACATAACTAGAAAGCTTGGCATTACTCTCCAGCGTCAGTTTGGGGAAGCAGACAGACCAAGGATTTTGGATTCTGGTTTTGGATCCAGGCTCCATAATGACAGTGTGACCTTGGACAAGTTATTTCTCAGAGCCTCAGTCTGCACCCCTAAAAATGTGGTTGATGATAATCCACTTTAGATACCTCCAGAGGCTGAAACAAGAATCCTTGTAAAAGTACCCAGTTCAGTGCCATGCACAAATGTAGGCACTTAGCTCATGGGAGACTTCTTTTCCCCTAGTCTCCCAACTACATCCCCATTGCTGCCTTGAAATCCTGCCCCCTTTTCTTGGGAGTGCTTCCTCTCCTGTTAGCCTCAGCAGTTAGAAGAGAAAGGAGTCTTAAGAACTGAGGGCACAAGGGACAGAGAAGTGCAAGGAGCAAAGGCTGAAAGAACTGAAAGGAAGGCTGCGGGAGGGGGAGTAATAGTGTTTGAAGGGACCCAAGGGGCTAGGGATGAGCATGTCGGGCCCCAAGCCCTACAACAAGAACCCACTCCCCAGAATTAGGCCCATGGCCCAGGTTCCCATGCTGTCTGGATCACTCACCAGGCCGAGGCTGCGAGCCCTCCAGGTGGTAGGAGAAGCGCAGGGCCCGGTGGTGCTGTGGACTAGGGCCGCAGAGCAAGACCCGGGAGCTTGGAGGAGCCCCCAGGCTGGCGTCCGAGGGTCCAACAAACTGAGGCTCCAAAGGGCCTCCAAGAGCCGAGCCTGAGCCCCTGCGCACCGGCAGTCCCGGTTCCACCGCTCCAGGGTCCGAGTCGGCACAGGCCAGTGGAGCGGCGCCAGGGGTATTCGCCGCCGAGCGTTCGGGATCCGAAGGCCCAGGGCCCCCCGGGACTCGATGGCCATGCATGGTCCGGGCCTGGGCGCGGGGCCCGGGCTCCCCGCTTGGCTCCAGTTCCTGGGGCGGAGGCGCGGGCGGAGAAGGCCCGGCGCCCGGCGGAGCAGCGGCCTCAGGCTCGGGGGGCGGGGCTGCGGGCTCAGCCCCACTGCGGAGACTCGAGCCCCCGACCCGGGCTCCGGCCAGCAGCCGTGGCAGCAGCAGCAGCAGCCGCGGCCACCGCCGTTGCCGCGCCAGGCATCGCCGGCCCTGGCCCCAAGCGGGGAGTGGGCTCGGCGGGGCCGGGGGCCCGCTGGGGAGCGCTGTCTATGCGGCTGCGGCTGGCCGAGGGTCGGGGGCTGCGCTAGGCGCCGGTCCTCCTGATGGACGGCCAGTCACTTCCGTGGCCTTGGGCGAGCCACCAGCCGGATCCTAGCGCGGGGGGCTCTCCTCTCTCAGGGAATGAGAACCAACCTGGGTTCCCTGGGCTAGTCGGGAAGGGTTCTTCCTCCCGCCGCAGCGGAGGCTGGGGGCGGAGGAGAGGGGAGGGGAGAGAGGAGAGGAAGGAGGGAAGAGAGGACCGCCGTGGCCGGGAGGCGCGCGTATGCGCCGCGCTCTCCGGCTGCGAGGCTTGCCTTCGGGCTGTCCTTCAGGACGATGCTCCAGCCGCGCCCGCAGAGCAACGGGCCGGGCCGGATCGGGCTTCTCTGCCTTTGGCCCGCCCGGGTCTCCACCGAGGCGGGCGGGAAGAGCCCTGGGAACTGGGGGGGATGGGGAGGCGCGAGCCGTTGCTGAGACAGCCGCAGCCACCGCGGCGCTGGGACCCAGTAACTAGAGTCCCGCCCCCTCGTCAGGATTTGAGCTTGGCCACGCCCCCTCGCTAGGGCCAGTTTCACCTCTAGCAGGAGCATAAGGCCCTCCTGCAGCCCCCAAACTTCCCTTCAGCTTTCCTTCCCATCTTTCCCTGGTCCCACAGAGGCAAGTCTTCTGGCTCAATTTCCAAAATTTACCCTTCCGTCGCATCTCATATCTTCTTCCGCTCTCCCGTCACTCCCTTTCCCAGAAGCCTTTCCACGTATTTCAGAGTTGAGCTAGGCTTGGCTCATAGTGATCCTTTGCTACTCTCTTTTCCTCAGACCAGATCCTATGGTCCTTTACTTTTCGACTCGTTTAACCTTACTTAGTTCCTTAGTTCCTTAGTTCCTAGTTTTGTCCGTTATCCGACTGGCAGCAACCCAATCCTCAATCAGTCCAACTCCCCCCCCCACCCACCCATACTTGTGCCCTGGCAGCTGTACACTACTGGATAATACTACAATATTTTAGATTTGCATCATAACAAACTCTCATTTCCCAACTTCTACAAGTCCCTCAGAGCTGACCCATCTTCCTACTAGTTAGTCGACTTTCTCTTACATTTCTCCATCATTCCCTAGTTAATTCCCATTCACGGTGACCATTTCAAATCTAGTCTCCCCAACATAATTGATTTGCCCCGTTTAGTAGTCAGCAGATAGACCCTACCTCTTAGTACATGGAGTAAACCAAAGACACCACAGAAGAGGTCTTGAGTTCTTGCCACCGAACCTCTCTCTGAATTTGTCGTCCGGTGTTCCTTCGCAGGGACTTTAAATACACTCAGATATCTTTCATCTAAAAAAAAAAAATCACCAAATTTTTTTTTCTGCAAATGAATGACTCAAGACGTGCTCACACTCATCTGCCTCATGTCCTACCTCCCACTTATCTCTAACCTTGCTCCAATTCACCTCCACTACTTCCCCCAAAGTGCTTTCTTATCAAGGTCTGCTATAGCTTATGTCACTAAATCCAAAAGAATCTCTTCAGAGGTCATCTACGTGGCTTCTGGATGACTTTTGGGTAGCACTAGGGACGACTCCCTCCTCTTGAAATTACTTCCCTATGACGTTAGACCACGTTTCTTTTTCACCTTTCTTCCTTTTCAGGTTCTTCCTTGTCTCTTGGGATCTTTGGCTTGAACTCTCTCGTCTTGTCTTGTGCTCTCTGGTCCTTCCCTCAATATCTCATTTATCTCCATGGCTTTGGTTACTGGTTCTTTGCTGATTTTAAAGAAATACTTGAAATCCAGACATTTCTTCTGGCCCAGACATTCAGACCACAAAACAGCATTGCTTGAATATCCTACAGAAACCTAAAATCTCAGTTCTTCCCCAACTCAAGACATTCTCTTCTCAATAAGTTTGTGTTTTTGTACCTTACCTAAATGAAGGATCTATGTCAAAGTACAAACCCAAGCTATACCCTGTCTCTTCTCCCTCTCTCTTCTACAACCCCCATGCAATTTCCAAGTCCTGTCATTTACAGGAATATATCCAAAGTCAATTTATAGTCTCTTGGTTTCCATCTCCACTGCCCTGGTTTAAGCCAGCACAATTTCTCATCTGAATTACCTTCACAGTTTCCCTGTTTCACTCTTGTTCTCTGGAATCTATTCTTAATTTTTTTTCCATCTCTGGGCATCAAACCCAAGGTCTCATGCAAGCTAAGCAGAATGCACTCACTTGTGAGGCAAGTGAATCCTAGAATCTATTCTCTATAGTGTATGTAGTCTATATTTTTTAAAGATTTATTTATTTGAGTATTTTATGCATATGAGTGCTCTATTTGCGTGTATGCCTGCACAACAGAAGAGAGCATCAGAGAGAAGAGGGCATCAGATTCCGTTATAAATGGTTGTGAGCCACTACGTGCTTGCTGGGAACTCAGCTTAGGACCCCTGGAAGAGCAGCCAACCACTGAGCCATCTGTCCGGCCCCCATCCCACTTTAAGACAAGGTCTTCTTATGTACCCCAGCAGGACCTTGAACTTGTGATCCTTTTGTGGCTGCTTCCTGAATGCTGAGATTAAAGGCGTGTGCCACCAGACCCAGCCAGTTTATATCTTTTGAAGTTAAATCATATCATTCACATGTTTGGTATCTTTCAAGTCCCCTTAGGTCCGAAAGAAAATGTACCTTCCTTAACATGAAAAGTTCAGCAGGGTTCTTTATGACCTGGCTCTCTACCAGCCTTTCTAAACCCAAGAGTTTGAATCAAAGTTGAAAAAAATTCTAAGACTATTGCTTTCTTGAGCCTCTGGAGGTTGTTTTGTTTTCTTTTGTTTTTCCTTAAAAAAAAAAAAAAAGTCTTTGACAATCTCATACACGCATCTAACCTCTGAAGGGCTGTGGTCTTGTTCTGCGTCTTGGTGTTTGGAGACAGAGTGTCACTCACGCTGTTGTCCAGATTGACCTTGCTTAGTCTTTGCATCAGTCCTCTTGCTCCAGGCTCCTGACTCTTAGGACTGCAGCTGAAGTTTTGCACGTTGTGTTGCCTTTGCATGGGACGCTCTTCACCTTTCCCTAATTCCATTTCATTTATCTAAGTGTCAGTTGACTCTGTGAGTGTCTTTTGAGCATGTAGCCTAGGCTCCATGTGAGGTGCTTAGTTATGTAGTAAGAATTACTAACAAGGGAGGGCTGAGCAAAGTCCAGCACTCCAGTACTGGGGATGATGGGACATAAATGAACACAAGGTTTCAACATATAAACATTCACAGTTTTATAAACTGCAAAAGGCTATGAATGAACAGAGTGACAGGAAAAGAATGTGGGGGTTGGTGACATTCAGTTTAAGAGGTCTGGAAAAGCTTGAAATTGAAGGTAAGATTGAATGGATTGAAATCAGAAAATGAAGGAAGGGTATGAAACCGGTCTAGGGAAAGAATTCAGTATGGAGAAAGACCCTTTGGAGAACTGCATTCACTGATTCAACCAACCTCAAGTCAAAAACTTGGGAAAAGGCTGGGTATGGTGCCACATGACTTTAATCCTAGTCTTCGGGAGTCAGAGGCAAACAGATATAGGAGTTTGAGGCCATCCTGGTTTACAGAGCAAGTTACGGGACAGCCAGGCCTACATAGAGAAAACTTGTATCCAAAAAAAGAGGCAACAAAGCAAAAACACAATCTGTATTGAATATGCACAGATTTTTTTTCTTGTCATCATTTCCTAAACAAGTATTTATTGGGTATTATGAGACTCTAGAGATGAAAAAGCATATAGGATGATATGTATAGTTTAGTTACAAATGCTATGGCATTTTTGCTTTTTTGGAGATGGATTCATGCTATGTTGCACAGACTATGCCATTTTATACAGGGGACTTGAATATCTGCAGAGTTTGCTATATTGGGTGAGTGTCCTATAGTCACTTTCCCAAGGATATCAATGGACAAGTTTAACTAGGAGCCATGGGAAGGCTACAGCAATAGTGAGTCAAAGGGAGAGCATTGGGATATGAGGCCAAAGTAGAGAGAAGTAAATTATGTAGGGCTTTTTAGACCATGCTAAGAACATTGAACTCTATTCTAAAAACAATGGAAATGTATTAAAGTAGTAATTTTATTTTCAATTATTTTTAAACCTATTTTTAATTATTTATTTTGATTTCATGTTTATTGGTGTTTTGCCTACATGTATGTCTGTATGAGGGTGTTGGATCCCTGGAAGTAGAGTACAGACAGTTGCGAGCTGCCATGTGGGTGCTGGGAATTGAACCCAGGTCCTCTAGAAGAACAGGCAGGGCTCTTAACCACTGAGTCTTCTCTCCAGCTCTGAATTAATTTTTTAATAATAGTAATATTATTATTGCGGGGGGGGGGCATGCTCCACAGTACGTACATGGACATTTGAGGACAGCTTGTGAGAGTTGGTCTCCTTCTACCTTTATGTGAATTCTAGGGATCAAACTGATTTCACCATCAGGCTTGTGTAGCATGTACTGTTATTGACTGAGCTTTCTCCCTGGCCCATGAAGTAGTAAGTTTAGTTGTGAATTAAACTTGGGAAAATACTAAAGAGTATTTGAGAAATGAGTAGAAAATATAGTGGAGCTAGGCATGATGGCACAGGCCTATAATCTCAATCTCTGCTGAAGCTGAGGGAGAAGGATAGCAAGTTCAAGGCCTGCCTGGGTTATGTTCAGCTCAAGGCCAGATTGTACCATTTGGTGAAATCTTATCTTCAAATAAAGAAGTAAAAATAGATGGTAATGGCTGCCTAGAAAGTACAAGGCCCCGTGTTCAATCCCCAGTACCAAGCAACAAACAAAAGCCCAAAGAAAATAAAGTAGTATATCATATTTTTACTGAAAAATTAATTTTTACTGTTTACTTTCATTTATTACTTTGTTTTGTTTTGCTTAAACATTTTATTTAGATTCATTTATTATGTATACCATGTTCTGTTTGCATGTATCCTTGCATGCCAGAAAAGGGAACCAGATTGGGAGCCACCATGTGGTGGCTGGAAACTGAACTCAGGACCTCTGGAAGAGCAGCCAGTCTCTTAACCTTTGAGCCCTCCAGCCCATTACTTTGTTTTGTTGACACAGGGTCTTACTATGCAACCCTGCTGGCCTAGAACACACTATGTTGACCAGGCTGGAATTAAACTCAAATAGATCCACCTTGCCTCTGTCACCTGTGGGCTAGGATTAAACCTATGTGCTACAACACCCAGCTATTTGTTTATTATTATTATGTAGTCTTTGAAATAAAACAGGAAGAGGAACAGGTTTTCAAGGGGAGATCAATAGTTTAGCTGTGGTAGAGGCAGGCAGATCTCTGGGACAAGGCCAGCCTGATCTACAGCATAAGTTCCCATTTCAAAAAACCAAAAAAAGGGGAAAAATTTAAAAAATGTAAACCAGGGGACTGGAAAGATGGCTCAGCAGTTGCTTGCTGCTCTTTCAGGAACCTAAGTTCAGTTCCTAGCTCTCAGTTCAATTATCTCAGTTCCCAGCTCTCAGTTCAATTATCTTGGACAGCTCCCAACTGCTTGTAACTCTGGTTCTAGAAGATCCAATACCTCTGCCATCCAGGAGCACCTTCACACATGTGGCACACACACAAACACACATATGAATAAAAATAAACATAATTTTTTAAAAATTCAAACCAGGCAGGGTGATACACAACAGTGTCCCAGCTATCCCGAGACAGGCAGATCAGTTGAGCCCAAGAGTTTCATGCCAGCTTGGACAGCAAAGCAAAGCTATGGCTCAAAAATGGGAAGTGAGCCTGGGGATCAAGAGTTTGAGAACTGTCCCCTAGAGTACTCCTTGCACATGCATACTGAGAATACATAAAAAGGTTCACAAAAGCCTATTTATAACAGCAAGAAACTGGAAAGGCAAGTATGAAATGAATAAATGAATACAGTGAGACACTTTTATATATTAGAACATGAAAAGGAAATAAAAAATAATGAAATGTAGCTACATGTACTAACACTGGCAAGATTTGGAAATCTAATGCTGATTTAAAAACGGTTACCAGAAATCTATTTAAACATGCAAATTAAACCATCCATGGATGCAGCAATATGTTCTAAAAGCATACAGAAGGGGGGGGGGAAGGGAAAATTCCAGGTCAGTAGTTACCTTTCAAGTAGGAGAGAGAGATGCAATTGAGGAGGTTCCAAAGGGGGTTTTGTCATTAGTGCATAATCTATTTTTGAAGCTTGGTGGAAAGGGAACACAGGTGGTTGTTTCATTGTGTATTCAAACTATACATATAATAGCATTCTAAACTTTATAATGCATATCATGAAAATCATGTAACCTTGGCTAGCCTGAAACTCACTATGTAGATCAGGCTGGTCTTGAATTTATAGAGATCTGTCTGCTTTTGTTTCCCAAATTCTGGGATTAAAAGGTGTGTGCTAATACACTCAGTTTAATATACATTATATTTTAACAAACTGGACTAATGGACTAGAGTGCTTACTTGCATGAAATTTGACACAGATCTCTCACCGAGGTCAAGAAAACAAAACCCCTTCCCTCCTCCTCACTGAAGTGGGGCTAAGTGTGTAGACAACCCCCTGAGAAATGAGGCTGTGAAGGAAAACAGAGTCAAGAAACGGGGTTATATTAGGAGATGGGTAAATAGTTTTTATGTGTCTTACAAGGTCTCACTATGTAACTTTGACTGTCCTGGAACTCAATGTAGACAAGGCTAGCCTTGAACTAGCTTCTGCCTGCTCTGCCTGCCTGCCTGCTTCTGCCACCTGGGTTGTTAGGATTAAAGGCACAGCAAGAATGATTTTTTGTTGTTGTTGTTATTGCCTAAGACAGGAGGCGCTAGATCGTTTGTGCTGTGAATGATCCAGTAGAAAGAAGAATGTACTTGAAAGAGTATTTACCTAGTGTGCACGCTACCCTAGGTTCAATCCCCAGCACTGCATAAACTGGATGTGTGACAGCACATGCCTATAGTCTGCACTAAGGTGCTAGAGACAGTTCAGGAGTGTGCTCAGCTACATAGGGAGATTGAGGCCAGCCCAGACTACATGACAGTCTGTGATGCGGGTGTGGGAGAAAGGGTGGAGGCTGGGTTTGATGGGAGGGGTGCTGGGATTTGTGGCACTGTGCCTAAGAAAGGAGAACCACCCTCTGTCTTTCTTGCCCTAGTCCCAGAAGAGGATAAACGTGTAAATTGATGGAGTTAGCGGGGGCTTGTAGACTCACTGCTAAGCTTTTGAGTTCTAACTCGGTATTATTTCCCTTTAGATAGACATTAAGATCCTGACTCTCCTTGTCAAGACACTGCATTCTGACCTTCTCTGAGGGCACTCCACCTATGCAGCAACCCTCGGCCTTCTCCTGCTTTTCCTTACTTCTAGCTTCAAAAACATAACTTTCTCTCTTTATCTTTGTTTTCATCTCCGTCTTCCTGGGCAGCTGTAAACGGCTTCAGCTTCAGGAAGATATTTTACTTTTCCACCTGTTGCCGTACTAAGACTTATTCATCTTTCTCCAGAGAGAATCCGGCGTTCAAGGGACCAGCTTGCAAGCAGGGAGCCTTTTCACCCATCCATCTGCCCACGCAGCTGTCTGATTTTGTCCTGGACTTCCTAGCCTCCCAGAACGGAATGCTGAAGCCTAGAGAGCCTAGCTTCTGCTACATACTCGTGGAGTTTACAGGCCTGTGTCAAAGGAGCTAGTGAACTGCTTTTGGAGAGGGCGCACTGGCGTCAAGACCATGCAAAATAATACAAGGCGTGTTGGGAGGTAGCATGTGGTTAAAGGTGCAAGTTCAAGTCATTTTCCTCTCCCCAAATTCCAGAGCAATTTCTCCCTTGGGCATTTTTCCTCCTCTCAGACAAGACTGTTGTTTCCTCTTTTTCCCAAACAGAAGAGCCCTTGAGGGCAACTCCGCATCTGATTCTTCTTTAAGGCCCCCATGGAGCCTAGCCTAGACCAGATGCACAATGGGACAAGAAAATACTTGGTACTGGAATCCAGAAAGGATCCCAGAGAATAAGTTTGAGGTGTACAGAGGATGAGATGAGTGTTTCTATGAAGATTATTTTGGACAAAAAGATTTAGAGCAAGAAATAAATGTGAGGGGAGACTTTTTAAAAACAAACAAGCAAATAGGAGATGGTGGGAAGATGAAGGTCCTGTAACGTTTCTTGAGACAGTCTCTCTGTGTAGCCCTGTGTAGACTAGGGTGGTCTTGAACCCACAGTGGATGCTGGGATTCAAGGGGAAGCACAAGCATACCAGCTCTGTAACAATCTTAGACTGATTGATGGCTTCTCATTTTCCACTGAAGCATGAGATGATAATGTCATTTTCGACAGAGAGAATAAAAATGGCATTCAGTCCTTAGTACTTGACAGAAATTTGATCTTAATTTATATTAAAATTTTCCTTTGTGTGTGTGTGTGGGGGGGGTGTGTGCCATGTTGCGTGAGTGGAAGTCAGGAACAAATTACAGGAGTCAGTTCGTTCCTTCCACTATACTGGACATAGGAAGCTAACTTGGATCCTCACACTTGGTGGCTGGTGTGTGTTACCTGCTGAACCCCTCACTATCCCAGAAATTTTTAAAACAATATTTATTTATTTTGTTTTTTAAGACAGATTTTCTCTGTCTATCTTGTCCTGGAATTTGCTTTGTAGACCAGTCTGATTTTGAACTCACTGAGATCCTCCTGCTTCTGCCTCCCAAGTGCTAGGGCTAAAAGGCATATGCCACCATCGCTCAGCTGAAAAAATTTTTTTTTGTAGTTTAAAAAGTTTTAGTTTCACTGAGCAGTGATGATGCACTCCAAGCACTTGGGAGGCAGAGGCAGGCAGATCTCAGAGTCTGAGGCAATTTTGGTCTGCAGAGGGAGTTCCAGGACAGCCGGGGCCACACAGAGAAACCCTGTCTCACACACACACACACATACACACACACAAATTTTCAGTTCTACAATAGCAATCTGTACATTTTAGAAGTGGTGTCAAATTGGATAGAACTTGTTTTATTTCTTTTACATATGAAGTGTATGGTTTGGGGGCATTTCAATCTATTTTTGAGACAGGGTCTTGCTTGCTATATGTACCACAGTTCTTGGTTTAACCTTGTGGGGGACATCCTTCTCCCTCAGCCTCCCACAGCCAGCTGAGATTTCACTTTTTTTAAAAAAATTAAGTTATCTTTTATTTTTATGTGTATGTGGCTGTGTGAACTTACGTGTCCCATATGCATACAGGCTCTTATGGAGCAGAAGAGGGTGGGTGTCAGATCCCCTGAAACAGGAGTTACAGTTGTGAGCCCCTGTGTGGGTGTTGGGAATTGAACCTGGGTTGTTTGAAAGAGAAGACAATGCTCTTAACCAATGAGCTGTTTCTCCAGCCCTGAGATTTCACTTTTCTTGTAAGATAATACTCTAGATGTTTTACTGTTTATTAATCAAAGCACTGGATGGATCCATAGAGGCAAGAGGTCACTAACACTCATGTAAATCTGCCCTCAGCTATCCTACTTGAGGAAGCTTTCTTTGCTTTCTCCAGGCCAACTTTATCTCACAGACAGTTATTTATGGAATTCATAGAACTCCTGTTCTGATGTAACTAGGTCTGTCTTTTCCAGTAAATGGTGGAGCTCCAGAGGACCAAGATGACTTGTCCCAGAGACCCTGCAACATCCAACAATCCTCCACTGAAACAGAATGCCCTGATCAAACATGTAGGCTTTAGAAGCAGGCTGACTGTAATCCAGCTTTTTATACCTTGTGACCGTTGGCACTTATCATTTGGAGTGTCAGTTTCTGCATCTAGAGATGATAATAATACCTCCTATACACATTATGAGGATTTGATAACTATGGTGGTTTGAAAGGAAACTGCCCCATAGGTCAATAGGGAGTGGCATTATTAGGAGGCGTGGTCTTGTTGGAATAGGTATGACTTTATTGGAGGAGGTTGTCACTGTTGGTGGGCTTTGAGGTTTCAGATGCTCAAGCCAGGCCCAGTGTCTCTCTCTCTTCCAGTTACCTGTGGATCCAGATGTAAAACTCTCAAATACTCTGCAGCATCATATAAGCCTGCATGCTGCCATGATTTCTGCCATGAGAATAATGGACTAAACTTCTGAACTTTAAGCGAGCCCCAATTAAATATTTTCTTTATAAGAGTTGCCATGGTCATGGTGTCTCTTCACTACAGTAGAAACCTTAACTAAGACAAAGACATAATAAAAATAAATGCATACACAGTCCTGATTCTAATAATTGCGAATTCTTCCCATAACCGTTATTCTATTATATGGATAGAGGATACATCCATGAGTAATAGGCCCCTGCCTTTTTGAGATAATACAATAATGTGCTTCATACAGACCAATGTTAGCTGTGATCCAGCTGACAGACATCCTTTTGAAACAGTGTTTTGCTATGTAGCCCAAATTGGCTCAAGATCCTCCTGCTTTAGCCTCTGGAGAGAGCTGGGATTAAAGGTATGTTCCATAATTCCCTGCTTAATTTGGGGGTTTGGGTGGTAACAAGGCTCAAATAGACCAGGCTTGCCCCAAATTCTCTGTATAGCTGAGGATGACATGAATTTCTGAAGCTCCCGCCTCCACCTCTGGAATGCTAGAATTATAGCCTGATTTTATGAAGACATGGGGATCAATCAAACCCAGAGTCACTGGAACTACATCTCTAGATCTGACCTTGACCTCTTTTTCTGTATTTCATCTTCCTGTTGGTCTCACCATTTCACCATTACTGCCACCACCTTTCAGGTGTGCTACATCTAGCTCCATTTTGCTTTTTATTTTTCTCTGTATATGTCTGTTACTTTTTCATGTCTCTCCCACGCTGTTTCCTTGCCCCTCTCCTTCTGTCTTCTTCTCTGAGCTGGGGATAGAACTTACGGCCTTGTTCCTACTATGAAGTACTCTAGTAAACTATAGCTACAGCCCTTCCCTGCTGGTTTTCTTTCTTCCCCTCTCTTTCTTTTAAAATTTGATTCCCCTCCCCCCTCCACACAAGACAGGGTTTCTCTGTGTAGCCCAGGCTGTCCTGGAACTCACTCTATAGACCAGGCTGGCCACTACTGCAGCCACCTGGAAAATTTAGATCTCTTTATTTATATGGTGTATTTGTAGGTATGTCTCTGCACTATGTATATGCTTGTTGCCCAGGGAGGCAAGAAGAGGGTGTTGGATCCCTGTGATTGGAGTTATAGTTGTGAAGTGCCGCGTTTGTGTGTATGTGTGTGTGTGTGTGTGTGTGTGTGTGTGTGTGTGTGTGTGTGTGTGTGTGTGCTGAGATTTAAACAAGGCCCTCTGAAAGGGAGATCAGTTCTCTTAACCACTGAGCCATCTCTCCAATCCCTCTGCTCTTTTTCCAAGGTTCTTTTTCCATCTTGTTCTTTCTCTCTTACTTTTTCTAGCTGTGCTTTGGGCCACTTGCCTATGTCATGTCCCTAACACCTGGTCTCCATCTAGGTCTGTCTCTCTGTCCTTATACACAGACTGCATTGCGCTCCCTCGTCTGCATTCCAGAATTTGTCTTGTTTCTCTTTCATTTGATTTGGTTCCCTGGCTTCTTTCATATCCTGTTCTTACACTTTGTTCCCATTTATCTTCTCTCTGGTTCTCTTCAGCTCATCTTCCTGAGTGTGTTGTTGCATTCATCCCTTCACTTGCTCCTGTCTTTCTCTATTCTAACTTCTCTCTTCCAATTTCCATATCTGTCTCACTTCCACCTTTCCCCATTCATTCAGTCTTTGTCCCTGTCTTCATGGTCATGTCATGAACGTGACAGAACAGTTGAATGCATGCTCCCTGTGTTAGTTTGTTTGGATTCAACCCTAGCAGGTGCCATGGCCTATTTTGGTGTCCTTATCTGTTAAAGACTAATGATACAAGTTTAAGCTTCCTAAGTTACTATAGAACTAATGCGTGGATAATTAGTAGACTCAGAAAGAATAAATGCTCAACAATTTTACTGTCATCACCCTAGATCCGTCTCTAATTCCACTTACTCCCTCCCAACCTACCTTTCTCATCTTTTCTTTCTTTCCTTTGAAATGATTTACTTTTACTTTGTGTGTATGAATGTTTTGTGTGCATGTACGCATGAGCACCACATGTATGCAGTACACAAGAAGGCCTAGAAGAGGACACTAGATCACCTTAGATGCTTACGAGCTGCTGTGTGCATGTTGGGCACCAAACCTGGGTCCTCGACAGGTGCAGCAAGTGGACCATCTCTCCAGCCCTCTTTTGTTTCTCTTTTAGGTTCGGTTTTACACTGTAGCCCAGGTTGACCTCAAACTCATGATAATCATTGGATATTGACATTATAGGTAAAAGACACTGTGTCTTTTTTGTTTGTTTGTTTTTTAAAGATAGGGTCTCACCGTGTAGTCCTGGCTGTCCTCAAAACTCCCAGTCCACCTACTTCAGCCTTCTGAGTGCTGGGATTACAGGTGTGCACCCTTATGCCTGGCCACTGCTCTCATTTCATTTTATTAGTATTAATTTTTAATTTAAAAGTTTTTTTCCATATCTCCCACTGCTCCCCCTCCCTTCTCTCCCTCTGGTCCCTCCCAGTCCTCCCTCAGCCTCTCTCCCACTCATCCCCCTATCCATTCCCCAAGGGGAACAAGGAATCCCAGGATAAGTCAGTTTAATCTGGCATATCCAGTTGAGGTAGGTCCGACTCCCTCATTCTAGTATTAAGGCTGCATTAGGTGTTTCTCTGTAGGGAATGGGCTTTGAGGTGTTAGTTCATGCACCAGGTGCATAGTCTGATCCTACTGCAAGAGGCTCCACAAACTGTCCACACCCTACCTTTAGAGGGTTCAGTTTATTTCCATGAAGGTTCCTCAGCTGTCATTTCAGTGTCAGTGAGCTCCCAATAGCTCAGGTCTCTGTGAGTTTCCTCTTCATAATCCTGACCCCTTTGCTCATAAACTCTCTCCTCTCTCTCTCTTCAGCTGGACAGAGAGCTTGACCTGGTGCTTAGCTATGATCTCTGCTTCTGCCTTTATCAGATACTGGATGAGGGTTCTCTTAGCCTGATGTGTGCAGAGTTGTTATTTTTTGATACAAGCTTTTACTATATAGTCCTGGCTGTCCTGGAACAGCTATGTAGATCAGGCTAACCAAAAACTCACAGAGATGCTCTTCCCCATTCTTCTTCCTCCAAAGTGGAATTAAGAATGTGGGCCATCACACCTAGCCACTCTTCTCTCTTTAGTTTAGCTGCTGACTTCATTGTCTGTGTTCATCCCTCTGAGCGTGTCGTTTCTTGCTTCGTCTCTTCTAAGCAAGGTCTTCTTTCACACCAACTGTTTTCTCTATGTATCTTTCTCTTCCTGTCTATTGTTTGACTCTCTACTTCTGACTGTCTGCTCCAATCTTTCAAACTCTATTTCTTGGTCTCTGTTTCATATCTATCTGTCTCTTGTCCCCTTCTATTTCTATGTATTTACTAGAAACAAAAATCAAAACAATACCTTGGTTCTGTTCATTTGCCCCATCTTCCCGTGTCTTCATCTGGCCACTCTGAACGGTTTAGAGTGGAATTAGTCTGGTAGATAATATGAAGCTATTAAAGGGTTCAGGAGGAAGAAGTAGGCCTTCCAAGAGGCAAGTGGCAGGGTGTGGAATGTCATGGTTCTGCCAAAACCTCCTGAAAGGCATGGCCTCTGAGGTCAAGGTTAGCATAAACCCCCCTCAGCTCAGCCTTTTGAAGAAAGACAAAGAACGCTGCATTTATTGAGAGGACTGGGAAGGGGTATTTTTCAGAGTGAAATTCCATCCGGAAACTGGAATCTAGAGTATTTCCTGTTGTAATGTTTCTTCCAGACGTGGAAAGTCTAAACTTGCCACGTAGCACGTGCACTCCTTACATATATATAGCGCAACTCAGAGTTGCATCTGGAACCCACCATTATTGACTCACAGCCATGCAGAGACATGACAATACTTATAATCACTAATTTTCACAGATGCAGATACTCAGAGGCATGGAAAAGCACACAGAATTAGTCATCTGCTGGCAGAGAAGCAAGAATATACAGGGACATTGAAAGCTCATGGAATTGCCCCCTTCCAACTCAGAGACCTGTGCAAACTTACACAAAAGAATAGCTACACAGTGGCATCCCACTGACTTCCCTTTGAAAACTCTTTTAGTCTTATATTCTGTATATTCAAAAGGACAGAAGAACATCATGTATAAAACACATGCATTCATAGGCGAGTATATGAAATCATCAAGTCACAAATATTCAAAGTCGTGGAATTATACATAGCCAATTTTTGGCAGTGCCAGGTAGCCAAATTCCTTCCAGCCCCAAAATGATAGACAGACTGTCCCCTGGTGCCCCCATGTTGCTTTTGCGAATGCACTGCCAAGCATTCAAGCTAGAAATCCCGACTTTTAGGAACTAGACAGAAATAATCTGAAACTTTGAATAAGATAGAAACATAAAATAGTAAAAATGTTGTAAGTATTATAAAAAGAACTTGAGCAAATAACTAAGAATTAAGAAAATTGGAATGTAACCCATGAGCTAGGAACATGACTCAGGTGTTAGAATGCTTGCCCAGCATGCACAAAGCTTTGGGTTTGTGGTTCATGCCTATTATCTTAGCCTTTGGGAGGTGGAGGCAGGAGACATCAAGGACATCCTTGGCTACATATGGAGTTCAAGGCCAGCTATGTGAGAGACACAAAAAACTTCTAATCTAAAATGGCAGTGAGGAACCTCCCTTCTCCATCATCCCAGGCTCAATGGTTTTAGAGGTGCTTTACAGTAGACTTTCAAGAAGCACTTCACTGTCTTCTTTTTATGGGGCTAGATATTAAGGATCTCATATACAGAGCCTCATCATATTAGGCTACTAGGCAATAATGTTCTCACTGTGTTATACTTTGGCCAATTCTATTTATTTTTAATTAATTATTTTATGCTCAGGGGGTGTATGGTATATGTGTGTGTGGTCCACTGAATTCACTTAGGAGCCAGAGGCAAGTACAGATCTTTGAGCTTGAGTTCATTCTAGGCTACATATTGAGTTCTAGGTTGGCCAGTGCTACAAAATGTGACCTTGTCTCAAAATAAACCAAAACCAACCTGAGCAAATGGTTTCAATGGAGTTTTGGTTCCAGTTGTAGAAGTAGGCAGAAGTTCAGCTTACAACTGTAGAAGAATTATTGCTAGCTGCAGATCAGAATTGCAACAGGTGGAATCCTGATTCCATTTACTATCCATTAAAACAGCTCTTCCAATTAAAGGTTGGATTGGAGGCCTTTAGTCAAGCCCCTTTCTGGGGGTGCTATGCTGGCTAGTTTTATATTAACTTGACAAAAAGCTAGAGTCATCAGAGAGGAAGGAGCCATAATTGAGAAAATGCCTCCATAAGATCTGGCTATAGGGACATTTTCTCCTTTAGTAATTGATGTGGAAGAGAGCTCAGCCCATTGTGGGTAGTGCCACCCCGAGCTGGTGGTCCTGGTTTCAAAAAGAAAGGAGGTTGAGCCTGGAGATGGTGGCACACACCTTTGACCCCAGCACTTAGAAGGCAGAGGCAGGTGGATCATGAGTTCGAAGTCAGCCTGGTCTACAAAGTCAGTTCCACGACAGCCAGGACTACACAGAGAAACCTTGTCTTTAAAAGCAGGGGGGGGCGGGGGAGAAAGATTGAGCAATCCATGAGACCAAGCCAGTAAATAGCACTCCTCCATGGCTTCTGCACCATCTCTTGCCTCCAGGATCCTGCACGGCTTTTGATGGTGCAAGCCGTGTCGTCAATGACAAAGAGACTGTGCTAAGACCAGTGTCATTTCAAGGCACCAAGCCCTCTCCAATAACTGATAAAATTTTGGAAGGGACACTACACATTCCTGTCTTGTACATAAATGGTGTAAGCAGGGGCACTAACAGAACTGGGTTGAGGTGGTGAAATGAATGAGAAATAGTCCAAATAGGCTCAATATTTACTTGACCACCAGTGAGTGGTGTTGTTTGAGGAAACTTTGAAACCTTTGGGAGGTTGAGTCTTGCTAGAGGAAGTACATAGGCCACTGGGGTCAGGCTTTGAGGGTTTGAGACTGGGCCAACTCCCAACCCCCATTTCCTGTGTGTGGATGAAAATGTGATGGGCCTGCTTCCTGTTCTTGATCTCATGGCATACCTTTCCTGCTATGATAGATTCCAAATATACAATATATCTTGATTATGGCCTTGACAGGTGGAGACCTTGATGGGACAAGCACATAAATCAACCTGTCCGGTACAGGTGGTCATCATAGGATCTATGCTGGTCAGTGAGGGAAGGGAATCCGTCCTCATTTGTGTGACTACTGCTGAAAGTTTTTCAGTGTGGCAGCTGTCTTTGAGTCATCCACGTCCTGTAAGTAATCTTGATAAACTGAACAGTTCACTAAGGCAGACATGGGTGAAATTGTTTCTTTGGTTTCTTGTTGGCACCCCATCTGTTGTACAATAGATGTTATTCATGTCTCTCTAGGAAAAGTCACATGACATCATCAATACAGAAAACTTGAGCCACAAATCAATACTAACCTATAAGAAAATCTCAATGAGTAACAAAAAGCAGTGCTAAGACAACTTTCTTTGCTCACAACCGGATAAAACAAGCAATCAATAGTAAATGTATCTTCCATTTGAATACACAAAAAAGGAGAAATCCATGTAAAATGCCGAATTTCTAGACAATGACAGGGAAGCACCACTGTGGGGGTTTGAAAGAAAAACTCCCTCCCATAGCTTCCAGTATTTGAATCCTTGGTCCCCAGTTGGGGGCACAGCTTGGGGAGGTTAAGGACGTTCTTTGCCAGAAATAGATGTCACCAGGATTTGGATTTAAAAACTTAAAGTCTCTCCCTCTACTTCAAGTGTGTCCCCTCTGCTTTAAACAGAGGATGTGAGCTCTCAGCTTCCTGCTTCTGTTGCCTTGCCTGTCTCTGTTGCCATACCTGCTGCTGGTTGCTATGCCTCCCTGCCATGAAAGATTCTCATCCTTCTGGAACCATAAGCCCAGGTAACTTCTTTCTCATAGAAGTTGCCTTGGTCATGGTGTTTCATCATAGAACCAGACAAGTTACTAATACAACGATCAATATCAGAACTGATAGATGTAACTAAAGGAGTAGCCAAAGGAAAAATGTATAGTCTATACCTGCCTAAATTACAAATCTGGAAAAGCAGGCCTGATGACGTGGGCCTATGTTCTCAGCACCTGCGAGGCTGAGGCATGAGGAAGATTCTAAGTTCAAGGCCAGCCCAGGCAGTTTAGTGAGATCTTGTTTCAAAACAAAGAAAGACAATTAAAGAGTGCTAGGGGCATAGCTCAACAGTAATGTGTTTGCCCCATACTGAATAAAAAGAAAAAAGGGAAGCGAACAAATATTAGACTTAAAAAGTTATAGGAGCTGGTGGTGGTGGGACACACCTTTAACCCCAGCACACAGGAGGCAGAGGCAGGTGTATCTCTGTGAGTTGGAGGCCAGCCTGGTCTACAGAGTGAGTTCCAGGACAGTCAGGACTACACAGAGAAACCCTGTCTTGGGAATCAAAACAAAAAAATAGTTACAGGAAAAAGTTAAGGGAAACAAAGAATTAAGAAAGGTAAAAGTTTATTTAATTCTTTTTTCCTTCTGGGTATCAGCTCTGCCTTTCCTGGATCTGTAGATCAGGCTGGCCCAGAACTCACAGAAATCCACCTGCCTCTGCCTCCTGAATGCTGAGATCAAAGGTGTGGAGCACCACTGCCTGGCTTCTCACTCTTTCTTTTTTAGGCAGGATCTCATACAGCTTAGGATGACTTCCAAATTGCCATGTAGTGCAGGCTGACCTTTGACTTCTGCTTCTCTTGTCTCTGTTTCCCCAGTGCTGGGATATGAACAGGTAGGTACCACTGTGGGAAACAAAGACGATAAAGTTTTAGATAACAATAATACTAGCAAACACGTAAATAAATGAGCTGATTCTGTTTTTAAAGCTATTAAATAAAATGGCTTATATATTCAAGAAGAGAAAAAAGCACAGATATACAAAATAAGAAGTGAAAAGTTTGGAAATGGCCATAGTAAGAAGATGTTTTCAACATTATGGGTTTTTTTTTTTTTTTGAGAGAGAGAGAGAGGGAGAAAAATCTTCCTATGGCTGGCCTTCTATTTCATCCAAGCTAATTTGAACAAGCTGAGACTTTCTAGCTTCAAACTCTGGAGTTCTGAGATTACAGAAATGTAGCACTATGCCCACCCATATAAGCCTTTATGTAACTAACTCTGTGAAAAAGGTTTTAAAGGCCAGGAAGAAATGCATAATGTCACAGGAAAATGTCACTTACCAAAACTGGCCCTAAAAGGACAAAAATTCCATAGGAATAATGTTCTTGGAAGACACAGAGAGGTTATAGGGAGCTGTCTGCCTCCTTGAAGTACTAGATTTTTCCCACTAGGGGGTCATTAACATAAACATATAATCCCAATGTTAATGTGATTCTTCTGAGCCTAAATAAAGAATGGATTTTATTCTATGTGTCTGTATAGGGGATCAAGCTCTGGGTCTCATTCATGTTGGATAAATACTTTGCCACTAAGCCACGAACTTAGCACAAGGAACAGTTTTAAATTTTTGTTTGTGTGTTTCTATTTTTTCAAGGTGGAATCTTACTGTGTATCTCTGGCTGTCCTGGATTTTACTATGTAGACCATACTGGCCTTGAACTCACAGACATCCACTTGCCTCTGCCTCCTGAGTGCTGGGAATAAAGGCCCATGCCACGACCACTGACAACTTTTAAATCATTTTATGAAGTAAATATAACACTGATAATAAGATCTGACAAAGATCCCACCAATAAAGGTAATCATGTAGACTTAGCTTCACTTATGATTACTGGTGCAGAATCCTAAATAACAGAATCCATGACTGTGTGGAGTTTATTCCAGGAATGTAAGAATCATTTTAATAGTAGGAACTCTACTAATAGAATCTAACATATTATTTAATTCAAATAGGATAATTATATTATCACTTACAGACTATGCAGAGTCATTTGAAAACAAAAACTCAAAAACTATGTAATCCCTTCCACTTTAAAAGCTATGTGTATGTGGGGGGTCATAAGGAGTGGGCTACATATTAAGACCCTGCCTCAGAAAAATCATATCAGACTTGCCTGGAGTAGATGTGCCATGCTGAGCTGACCCACCTTGGGACTCCTTGCCCTTTTTGGTGAGGTGATGGGGAGTGGGGAGGCTAAAGGCTGACTAGGAGAGATTGGGAGGAGGGGAGGGAGGGAGAGCAAGGGGATACATGGATAAAAAAGACATTTTTAATAAAAAATCAAAATGAAGAAAAAATCTTTAAAAAAAAAAATAAAAGGAGTTGGAGAGGTAATAATACTTAAGAGCTCTTGTTGCTCTCAAAGAGGAGTTGGGATCAGATCCTAAGCCATATAGTGGTTCACAACCATCCTTAACTCCAGTTCCAAAGGATCTGACACCCTTTACATACATGCAGGTATAACACCCATATGCATAAAACAAAATAAATAAGTCTTTAAATTCAACAAAAGAGGAATATATGGTTTCTTCCTTTTAGAATTTTATTATTAAAAAGCTTACAAATAAAACGCCTAACAATCAGACCCAAAGTCTATACAACTCAATGAATTTAAATACAGCCAGAATAGACATTTGGAGGGGGCTGGAGGGATGACTCAGTGGTTAAGAATACTGGTTGCTCTTCCTGAGGATCCAGGTTCAATTCCCAGCACCTACATGGTAGTTCTCAACTGTCTGTGACTCCAGTTCCAGGGGATCCCAGCACTCTCACACAGACATATATGCAGGTAAAACACCAATGAAAATTTAAAAAAGAGGAACAGAAATTATAAAAAATATTAAAGAATTATTAAAAAAGAAAAAGAATAGGCATTTGGAATAGCAACCGTGGAGCTTCACATTAAATCCTATACTTCCAGTATCAAATACACTAACTTACCACTAAACAAATCCACAACAGAATTAGATCTAAAAAAGCAGTCGAGCAGGGGTAGCACACATCTTTAATCCTAACTCTTGGGAGGCAGGGGCAGGCAGATTTCTGAGGTGTGAGGTTAAGGCCTATTTGGTCTACAGAGTTCCAGGACAGCCAGGGCTACCTAGTGAAACCCTGTCTCAAAACACCCAAACCAAAACAGCAGTAACAATAAAGTAGAAAAATATTTAACTTTATATTATCTTTCATAACATCATCTATTACCTGTATTCTGGCCTTCCTCATACCCTAATTAACTTTTCTTGTTCTGTTCCATGTGATACTGTACCCAAGTGTACATTTGTTTATATACAGACACATAGACATATACACACGATTGGGTAAATTCCACATATAAGAGAGAACATGCAGGGTTTTTTCCTTTCTGTGTTACTTAAAACTGTACATTTTAAATTCATCCATTCTCCTGCAATTTCTAAAAATATTTTTCAAGACAGGGTTTCTTTGAGGAGTCCTGGCTATCCTGGAACTTAATCTGTAGACCAGGCTAGCCTTCAACTTCAACTCAGAGGTCCACCTGCCTCTGCTTTCTGAGAGCTGGAATTAAAGGTGTGCATCACCATTGCCTAACATTTCCTGGAAGTTTTTAAATTTCATTTTCCTCTAGACCTAAGTAGTCATAGTCCATTTTATACATAGACCAAGTTCTCATTATTCATTCATTTGTTAGTGAACAAGTAGGTTGATTTCAATTCTTTGCTAAGTGAATAAAGCAGCAATAAATACGAGAGTGCAAATATCTCTATGGTAGAGTATGAAGTTCTCTGAGGATATGTCTTAAAGTGAATGAAATAGCTGTGGACTATGTTATGGTCTGTGTAGTCTATATTGGTTATTCTGGTCCTGAGTTCCAGGATTGAAGAAATACCATTTTCACCTCCAGATTCGCCGGTACTACAGACATGTACAACTAGGCTTTAAATATATTCTTCAATATAATGCTTTCTCTATATAGAGAGATAAATAGATTGTACAAATCGTACATTTTATTTTATCAGGAAATACCAAACAACACTTTTGTGTTAAAAATCACAAACAGTGCTGGGCAGATACCTTTAATCACTGCACTCAGGAGGCAGAGGCAAGTGGATCTCTGTGAATTTAAGCCCAGCCTGGTCTACAAAGTGAGTTCTGGGACATCCAGGACTATTACACAGAGAAACCCTGTCTTGAAAAACCGAGAAGAAAAAAAAATCACAAACAAGGTAAAAGGATCTCCTTTCTCCACTATAATTTACCATTTGATTGGAGACAGCAATGGTTGCAATTAGAAACATCAGAAGCCAGGGAATGGTGATTTACACCTGTAATCCCAGGACTGGGGAGGGGGCTGGGACAGGAACAAGGTCATAAGTTCAAGACTAACATGAACTATGTAGCTTTAGGCTGGCCTTTATGGCAGACCTCAAAACCACAAACAAAAATATGTATGGTGATAGGAGGCTGATACAGGAAAATTGTCAGGAGTTTGAGGCAAGCCCAGGCTACATGGTAAGTTCTAGGATAGCTTGGGCTATAGAATAAGACTGCATTTCAAGAAACAAAAGTAGGGGGCTGGAGAAATGGCCTAGTGGTTAAGAGCACTCTCTGCTTTTCCAGAGGACCTGGGTTCAACTCCCAGCACTTATATGGTAGGTCACAACTGTCTGTAACTCCTGTTCCAGTGGACCGGATACCCTCATGCCAAAATTAAATTCTATATAAAAAAAGAAAGCAGGAGCTGATTAAGAGCATTTCTTGCTCTTGTGGAGGACCTGGGTTTGATTCCTTGAACCCAAACCCATGTCAGGTCACTTACCACCATCTGTGTGGTAACTCCAGCTCCAGGGAATTCATGCTTCTGGCATCTGCAGGACCTGAAATCATGTGCATATAACCACATGCACTCTCATGCACATACAAACTGAAAATAATAAAAATAAATATTATAAAGAACCAAAAATGAACAAGAAAGAAAAAAAACTTAAAATTGGAATACAAGATGTAAAGCTATCACTATTTATAGATTATAAGATTATATGGTCAGAAAATATGACCAAATCAATAGACTATTAAAACTAGAAAACTTGGGAAGGTAATATAAATTGTGTAAATCATCCAGTTAGGAGCTATATAGAAGGCTTCGTTTATTATGGCAATAGAAACGTAAACTACCTAGAAACAACTTCAAAGATAAACACTCAAAACTGTTATGAGAAACATTCATTTATCCCCTTCAAGGAACAAACAGAAAGCTGTCTTGTGTTCTTAGACAGGAACTCACAATTATAAAAACAAGTGAAGTTTTCTTTCATTTTAGTTATTATCATATTATTTCTTTCCTTCAAAGAGTTGTGTGTGTGTGTGTGTGACCAAAATATTTATAATTTGTGTGAAAAAAATTTATAAAAATGTAAAAAGAACTCATCTTTGTCCTTGAATTAACTATTTTCTCTCCTTTTTTCTGTTGGGGTCATTGGCTTTTCTTTTCTTTCTAGAACCTTGTTAAATACCTAGAAATAAAACACTTGTCAGTGATGACAGCTGTCAGTTTGGTCATATATATATATATTTGAGGCAGGATTTTGTGCACTCAGGCTGGCCTGGAACTTGCTTGTAGCTAAGGGTGAACTCCTGCTGCACCTGCCTCCAGCTCCCACATACTGTGTTTTCTTGTGCCCATATGTTTTGGTTGTAATTTTTTTTTTTTACTTTGATGATGGCTGTTTATAATCAACTTTTTAAAGATTTTTAAAATGTTTATTTCCTTTATATGTATCAGTTTTATTATGTGTACTATGTGCAAGCCTGGTGCAGAGAGAGGCTAGAAGGAAACATAGGATCCCTTGGAACTGGTGTTATGGATGGTTGTGAGCCTCTATATAGGTGCTGGCACTTGAGCCCTGGTCCTCTGCAAGAGTGACATGTGTTCTAAACTACTGAGTCATCTCTCTAGCCCCATATTTATTTGTATTTTTAAGTGTATGTGTGTGTGTTCATCTCTCCAGCTGATCCAATCAACATTTTACATCTATTGAAGTAATTTATTTTATTATTTACCTTTTTCTTTTATTTTTAATTTCTATGTATTTTATTTAGCTAGTTTAGTTAAGAATCTTACTGTATAACACAAAAGTAGTTTGGAGCTCCTTGAATCAAGGATCCTCCTGCCTCAGCTTCTGAATATCTCAGATTACAGATCTGTGCCATAGATTTTTTTATAGGCTCTAGATTCTGATTAATTGTATTTTATAATGTATTGTATATTTGTGTTTTTAATTATAGGTATGTATTTATATGTGCACCATGAGTGCAGCTGTCCTATGTTTATTAACTTTAAATTAGCATACAAAATAATAGGTTGCATTTTCATACATTGATTTTCTTGATTCTCCTCCCTCCATACTCCACTCCTTCAGGATAAGGTTTCTCTGTCTGGCTGTCCTGGAACTACCTCTATAAACCAGGCTGGCCTCGAACTCACAGAGATCCACCGGCCTCTGCTGCCCCAGTGCTGGAACTAAAGACATGCGTCACCAGCACTCTGCCTTTTGCTCTTCTTGCCAGTTCCTTTCCTTTCTCCAGTAGCCCTTGTGGTGGGTTGAATGAGAATGACCCCATAGACTCATATATGTGAACGCTTGTTCCCCAGTTGGTAGAATTGTTACAGAGTGGGAGTGTGGAGTTGTTGGAGGAGGTGAGTCACTGGGGGTGGGCTTTGAAGTTTTAAAAAGGCCACACCACTCCAGTTAGCTCTTTATGCCTCATGCTTGTGGATCAGACATAAGCTCTCAACTACTACCCTAGTATTATGCCGGCTTGCCTGCTGCCCACCATGCCCGTCTGAAACTGTTAGCCCCTAAGAAATGCTTTCTCTTATAAGTTGTCTTGGTCATGATGTTTTGTCATAGCAATTGGAAATTAACTAAGACACCCCCCTTTTGCTTTCATGAATGACCCCCATTTTTCACCTATGAATTCATAATGCTTGGTGATACTCTCCCACGCAGACTGAGTTTAGTCATGTGGTTTGTTATACCAATGGGATAGTAATAGCAAACTTAATATAAAGAGAAGTTAGAAAAGATTTTGGATATTTTCCTTTCCCTTTTGGTGAGAATATACCTGGCCTAACCCACTACAGGGCTGTAGAAATAATTGTTTATATTTCAATTTTTTAGATTTTGAAGTGTTTCCTTCACCTGTCCCATTGCTTTTTCTTGGCTTTCTTTATTCTCTTTAAGGGATTTGTTGCTCTCTTCCAATTTTTTGTTTGTCTTTCCCTCTATTTCTTTAAGGGATTTTTTTAATTTCCTCTTTTAAGGTTTCTATCATCTCCATAAAATTGTTTTTAAGGACCTTTCCTTCTGCTTCTTCTGCATTGCCATGATCAGGTCTTGTTGAAGAACCACCAGATTCTGGTTGTGCCATGCTGTTCTTTATGACATTCTATGTACTCTTGCACTGGAATCTGCCCATTGCTTCCTCAGATCACTGCAGGATATGTCTGTATCTCAAAGAGATAATTTTGGCGTAGTCTGTTCAAGCTGTGTCTGTGTCTCAGGAAGCCTCTCTTGATCCAACCTGAGCTTTCGGTCCACTTGGAGGTAGCGTATTCTGTGTCACAGTGAGCTGTTCTTGGTGCAATACAAACTGGAAGATTCTGTGTCTCGGGGATCCAATCTTGGTCCAATATGAGCTCTTGATCCAAAAATGCTCTCTTGATCTTGATCCAATACATGGTGACAAAATGGGTCTCAGGTAGCTGCTCTTGATCCAATAGGTGCTGAGGAAGTGTGGGTCTCAAGGAGCCATTCTTGATCTAATAGGTGCTGGGGGACTGTGGGTGTCAAGTACTGCTGAGGTCATCTGGTGATGGGGTAAGTTAGAGCGGGATTTGTAGATGAGAGTGTCCAGCGAACTAGATTTTACTGGAGAGCTCTGGTCTGCAGGTGTTTTCCCCGCTGGCCTGGATTTCGGGAAGAGATGAGTGGGGGGGTGGGGCTCCAAGGGTTGTGTTCCAGGGCCTTGGTCTCAGAGATGGCCTCTCTGGCTAGGCTGGGTGAAATGTCACTCACCTCTTGGTCTAATAGGTGCTGAGGATCTGTGGATGTTGGATAGCTGCTGAGGTCACAGGGTGATGGTGTGGGTTGGGGGTTGAGATGGAATTTGTAGTAGGGTGTGTCCAGTGAACTATATTTTACTGGGGGTGGTCTGACTTGCAGGGGTGTTCTCAGATGGCTTGGATTTAGGGTCAACAAGACAAAATGACAACATACAGAATGGAAAAATATCTTCACCAGCCCTACATCTGATCTCTAAAATATATAGAGCATTCAAGAAACTAGATGTCAAAAAAAACCAAAGGACCCAATTGGAAAATGGGGTACAGAGCTAAATAGGGAATTCTTGACAGAAGAATTACAAATAGCTGAAAGACACTTAATGAATTGCTTAACATCCTTAGCCATCAGGGAAATGCAAATCAAAGCAACTCTGAGATACCATCTTATACCTGTGAGAATGGCTAAGATCAAAATCACAGATGACAGCCTAGCTGGAGAGGATGCAGAGCAAGGGGAAAACTCCTCCATTGTTGGTAGGAGTATGAACTTGTACAGCCACTCAGAAAACTGGGAATCAATCTCCCCAAGGATCCAGCAATATCACTATTGGGCATATACCCAAAGGATTCACATTCGTACCCCAAGAACATTAGCTCAGCCATGTTTATAGCAGCATTATTAATAATAGTCAGAACCTGGAAACAACCTAGATGTCCTTCAACTGAAGAATGGATTTTAAAAAATGTGGTACATTTACACAATTACACTACTCAGAGGTAAAAAAAAATTGAGATCCATCAATTTGCCTAAGTATCATCCTCAGTGAGGTGATACAATCACAGAAAGACAGATATTATATGTACTCATGCATAAGTGGATTTTAGGTGTGACACAAAGGATAACCAGGCTACAATCCACACCACCTCCAGCAGTTAGGTATCAGGGGAAAGTTAAATGAGACATCCATAGATCCCCCTGGGAAGGAGAAATAGAGAAATTCTCCTGAGAAAATTGCAATCATACAGGTTGGGATGGAGGAGAGCAAGGGGAGGTGAGATGAGAGCATGAGAGAATAGGATGGTTGGGTGGGGGAAGCAGAAGAGGGGAGAGAAAAATAGTGATCAAAGTAGTGATACTAGGGAATATCCAAGAACCCCGAGGATGAGCCCAGCTAGGACTCCAAGCAGTAGTGGAGAGGCTTCTTCAACTAGCCTTTTCCTATTATCATATGATCACCCTAATTGCCCTTATAGAACCTCATCCAGCAGCTGACAGAGGCAGATGCAGAGATCCATAACTAAACAACAGGCTGAGCTACTGGACCAGCTGAAGAGAGGGAGGAGAGATTGCATTAATGGAGGGATCAGGATCATGATGGGGAGACCCATGGAGTAGGCAGTTCAGCACTGTTGGGAGCTCGGAGACTCTTAAATAACAGCTGACAAACCTTTATGGAAAAGATCTAGACCCCTTGAATGTAGATGATAGTCAAAAGGCATGGGCAATTTCTGGAGCCTCTTGCAATTGGACCAGAGTCTATTCTGGGTCTAAGAAGTGACTCCTTGAAGCCCATGCCTAGCAGGGAAAACACCTTTCTTAGCCTTGATATTTGGGAGAGGGACTTGGTCCTTTCTCAACTGGATATGCCAGATTGAATAGACTCACCTTGGGATTCCTTGCCCTCCCTGGGGAGTGAAGGGCAGGGATGGGGAGAGGGCTGGGGGAAGACTGGGGGAAGGGGCAGGAGGCAGGGAAGAAAAAAATTAATATAAAAAGAATTAAGTATAGACATCCCAGTGTACGTGTTCTACAAGACCCAACCCAGCTGAGATGAACAGAGCCTGATCCAAATCTTAGACTGTCCTACTGACCCATAGTTTTGGTACATGAACATTCATTCCAGATTATATTATTTATTTATCTATTTATTTATTTTTGAGACAGAGTTTTTCTATATAGCCCCAGATGTCCTGAAACTCTCTCTGTAGACCAGAGATCCACCCGCTTCTGCCTCCCAAGTGCTGGGATAAAAGGTGTGCTCCACCACTGTATGGCTCTTCCTTTTAATTTTAAGGTTTATTTTTAATCTTGTGTATGTGTGTGGGTCTGTGTTTGGGGGTATGTGCACATGAGTACTGGGACCTGCAGAGGCCAGAGGTATCAGATCCACTTGGGTAGGAGTTACATGCAGTTGCTAAGACACCTCATATGGGTGCTGCAAATTGAAGTCTCATCTTCTGTAATAACAGAATACACTCTAAAGGCATTTCTCCTGATCTTATTTCAGATTTTTACAAAGCATCGTAGTGACAAGAATCATCTTTCATTCTTTTCAGAATTATCCTGCCTGCATTTTCTTGTTTTCCATATGAACTTAAGGTTAGTTTTTCTGCTTTAAGAAAAAGATTGGTATCTCTCTTTAAAGATGATCATTACATTTTTATTTATTATTAATGTATGTGTGAGGGAGAGAAAATGCAGGCATGTGTATCTCATAGCATATGTGTGGAGTCAGAGAACTATTTTGTGGAATCATTTCTTCCCCTCCTACTTTTATGTGGGTTCTGGAGACTCCAGTCAAGTCTCCAGGCTTTCAAGATACGTGTCTGCCTGCTAAGCTATCTCATCAGCCTCAAATTGGTACTTCTAACAGACCTACACAAAACCTATGAATTAATACAAATGTCAAGCTCAGTGGTATAAGTCTGTAGTCCCAGCTAATCTGGAGGCTGAGGTGGCAGTATAAGTGAAGTTTAAGATCAGAGTGGCCAACATAACTAAATTTAAAAAATGAAATTTTATCTCCAACATGACTGTCTAAGCATGAGCTGGACAAGGACAATAGTTCTATGTAGTGGGATTGTGTTGTTACATTGTAACTAATTGCCCCACCCACTGGTTTAATAAAAATGCTGATTGGCCAAAGACAGACAGGAAGTGTGGGTGGGGCTACCAGACTAAGAAAACTCTGGGAACAGGAAGAACATAGCAGAGATGCCACAAACATACCAGAGAAGCAAATGAAGGGGACACCTATGCTGCTCTGAGAAAAGGTACCGAGCCGCATGGCTGATCAGGATAAGAATCATGGGATAGATTAAGAGCTAGCACGTTATATGCCTGGGCCCCAGGTCAATCAGTGTACAATTAATATAAGCGCCTATGTGTTTCAGTGGGACTATGGGACTGTGGGTCTGTGGGTCCGGGCCATGAGGCTAGGCCGGAAAGTCTGGGCTGAAACCTTATACAACAGTAATAGACATGCTGAAGTGGATGGGGAAAACCTACAAGGTCTCCAGTCTACACAAAGAATTAAGGCAACTAGGGAATGCTGAGAGTTGGAGAAATAGTCTTCCCCAAGGAATCATCCACAGATTGGTTATTCAATTACAACTGGTCAGCTCTGAAAACATGCATGTGTGGTAATACACTGTTTGTAATCTAATAAAGACCGCCTGAAGATCAGAGGACAGAGACAGGCACAGAGTTAGCCGTAGAGGTCAGGCAGAGGTAACATACACCTTTAATCTTAATATTGGGGAGACAGTGATCCATTTGGATCTCTGTGAGTTCAAGGCCAGCTTGGACTACAAGAAATTAACCCAGTCCAAAAAAAGAAACAGAGCCAGGCAGTGGTGGCACACACCATTAATTCCAGCACTAGAATGGTTGAAACAGGAAGTGATATGGCTGGGTAGGGAAAGAATATAAGGTGGGAGGAGACAGATGTTCGGCCCTTCCATTTGGGTCTTCCCTTCGCTTCCTCCATTCAGTCTGAGAATTCCTGGAGACAGGATCTTCCTCCTTTGGCCCAGGGATTCAGTAGTTGTGAGAAGTTTCTCTAGTGGCTTGTTCCTCTATCTCTCTGATCTTTAAGGTTTACTCCAGTATCTGGCTCTGGGTTTTTATTATAAGACCAACTAGGATTTTTGCAACATACATGTGATTAACAATGTTACACAGACTAAGCAGGTTTGATTTAGGATTATATATGTATATGCATACATATATATGCATGCAATAACAATTAACGACAATAGAGACCATGTGAAAAAAACATAATTTATTTCATGTTCATCCAGTGTTTCTAGTGAGCTTCACATTATCTACCGGAGTAATTCCAGTCTAAACTGTTCAGAGTAGACAGATGAAGGAAGACATAGGAAGATGGGGCAAATGAATAGAACCAGGGTTTTGTTTTGATTTTTGTTTCTAGCAAATACATATAATGTTTTAAAAACATTTTGAGGATATTGGGTAATTTGAGGATATGATATGGATATATTTGTATACTGAAGACCTATTCATGTTTTAGATATATACATTAATCTGTACTAACCTTATTTGGCCATATTGGGAATCCAGGGTTTTGTGCATGTTAAGCAAATATTCTGCCACTGATCTACAACCCCAACCCCGATCATATTTTACTCCATTATTAAATTACTGGGGTTATCTGTTGTATTAGGAATTGAACTCTAGGTTTTTAATATGTGAGTCAAAGTGCTCTTACAGAGCTATATCATCAGCCTACTTTTTGATTTTTTAAAATTTGAGACATGGTCTCATTCAGTTGCCCAGGGTGGTCTTGAACTCACTCTGTAGCTTGCACTAGAGGGCTAGGGGTGAGATTAGCTCAGTGTTTTTCCCATCATGTATCTTGAGCCCATTGATTCCCAATCCCTTTGCATCTGCCCTCTGTTCCTATACCCCCATAGGAGTAAACAAAATTCAAGAGAAAAAAGAAAGAAAATAAAATGAGAAAATATAAGGGAAAGAATTAAAAAAAAATCTTGCCATGGTATCTGCAGTGTGACCCAATATATATGAGTCACACCATATATCCCTTTGCCTATGCATCAACACTTGTGTTCATTGCAAAGAGTCATTGGTTTGGTTCCAGGCCCCTGGTCTTCACTATACATTTGATACTGGGCCTAGGACTCTTCCTGGACATCCCACTGGCGTTCTGTGCTGTGGAGATTCTGCAGCTTTGGGTCTGCAGGTCAGGTCTCTTCACATCCTCTAGCAGATTATAGATGGGGTAGATGTTGGGGCAGGCCAAGGCATAATCCTGGGCCTAGGCTTGGGCAGCTATAGGGAAATGGGGTCATCTCTCCTATGATCACCACTTCAGACCTGGCTCACCCATATCTGCCCTAACAGGGTTGACTCAATTGTGCTGTCCTGGTGAATTGCAAGACTTGTTTCCCCCAAGTGTTGCAACTGGTGGGGGTCAGGAATGGCTCTCCCACTCTTATGACCACAGGGCCAGTTCTCCCCGTCTGCCCCAGGCATTGGAGGGGGAGGGTAGAATGTTTGTAAACATGCATTAAGGTCTAAATTCAAACCTACTACTAAAAAATAGTACAAGGGGCCAGAGATGCAGCTCACCAGTTAAAAGTACTAGTAGCTTTTTTGTTTTTAAGAAAAAAAGAGGATTGGGGTTCAATTGCTAGCATTCATAAGGTGGATTACAACGGAATAACTCCAGTTCCAGGGGATCTGACCTCCTCTTTTGGCCTCTCTGAGCACCAGGCACACACATGGTACATAGACATACCTTAAGGCAAAACCCCTTAAAAATGATTTCATTCATTCCATGTATGTATCACACGTACCAGCATGGCAAGACATGCCTAAGGGGAACTCAAATGTTGTTGGAAACTAACAGCTGTCTCAAGGAGCACTCAACAGGAGAAAAATCATGCATGATATTGGAAGCATACCATACCCAGCCTCCCATGCTAGTGAGGCCATGGACCTTAGAAAAGAATCTACTAGTGCTACCTTGCTAGACCACCATAATTCCTTACTACATCCTAAATTTTATCCTCATACCCACAGATAATTGTAGCCACAACTCCTCCCTTGATAGCAAATGGAGACCATCACAGAAAACCACAACTGAGTACAATGCAGAGATCAACACATTGTGAAGAACCTGGTCCCATTGGATACACAGTTCCAGCATCTATGGTTCAAGGAACACTGCAGAAGAGGGGCGGGAAGTTTGTGAGAGCCCAGAATACCAAGTAGTCTGCTCTAAGACAATCTCTCTTAGAAATAGATGTACAACAAGACCAGAACATTGGGAATATCAATGGACATATTAACATGGAGGGCATATTAACATGGAAAGGGGGAAATTTCTCAGGGTCCTACGCCTAGACAAAGAAGTACAAGCAACTAATAACTGTTGGGAGAAGAATTAGTCTCTCCCAGGGATGAGCCCTCTAACTGGTTGTCGTATGCAGAGTGGCTTGCCCTGAAACCATTTACACACAAACAATAAAATTGGTCTCTGCTGGCTATATTTATACATACCCACACACATATATGTATGTAACAATAATTATCAAAAAGGAGGCTATCAGCTTGAAAGTCAGGGAGATGGGGCATTTTTGAGGCAAGGTAGCTGAGAGGGACTGGAGGGAGGTAAGGAGAGGGGATGTCATATAATTCTATTTCAATTAAAAACATTAAAATAAGCTGGGCAGTGGTGGAGGCTGAGGTGGGTGAATCTCTGTGAGTTTGAGGCCAGCCTAGTCTACAACGTGAATTCTAGGACAGCCAGGGTTGTTACATAGAGAAACCCTGTCCTGAACTCCCCCCAAAACTCACAAAATAATATAATAAAATTAAACGGTAAAAGTTGTAAAAGGATATATGAAATATGAGATTTTTTTTTTGAGAAAACGTCTCATTGAAGCACAGGCTGGTCTGGAACTCACTATGTAGCTAGCCTTAAATTCATGGTAATCTTTGTGAGTCAATGTATAATTTATCATCTAGAAACATTACAACATGTTTGTTTACATATATATATATATATATATATATATATATATATATACATACATACACACACATATGGAGATATATAAGCAATATCTTTAAAGGATGATACCAGCCAGGCATAGTATCATCTAACTGCAATCCTAGCATTCAAAAGGTTCAGGCAGAGGCCATCAAAGCAAGAGGCCAGCCTGGGCCAAAATAATGTGTTCTGGCTAGTTTCTGTCAATTTGAAATAATTTGAAATCATCTATCTAAGAGGAGAAAACCTCAATTAAGAAAATGCCTCAAGCCAGGCGTGGTGGCATATGTCTTTAACCTTAGCACCTTTTAACCCTAGCACTTGGGAGGAGGCAGATTGAGCTCTGAGTTCAAAGTCAGCCTGGTCTACAGAGAATTCCAGGGCAGCTTAATTAGTGATTGATGAAGGAGGGCCTAGGCCATGGTAAGTAGTTCGATCCCTGGGCTGTGGTCCTGGGTTCTATCAGAAAGCAGGCTGAGCAAGCCAGGGGAAGCAGGCCAGTAAGTAGCTTCCCTCCATGGCCTCTGCACCACCTTCTGCCTCCAGGTTCCTGCCCTGTCTTTTCTCAGTGACAGATTGTGATATGTTAAGTGTAAGCCAAACCCCCCTCCTTTTCTACTCTAACTTGCTTGTGCTCATGGTGATTCATCACAGTAATATTAACCCTAATCAAGACATAGTGATACCCTGTTTAAAAACAATCAGGAGAGAACAAATACAGGATATTGAATATCTCTAGAAATACAAAGGAGGCTAAATTTTTGTCTAATATTTTATCTTCTAAACTGGGTGGGTGTTCGCTATACATTTTCAGCGGTTTGTGTGCCTGAAACAATTACTATTTTTATTTGTAATTTTAAAAACAAAGATATACAACAAAATATTAATAATAGTTAAATTTATGTCATTAGTGGCTTATTAGGGTTTTTTGGAGGTCTCAAGACAGTTTCTCTGTATAGCCTTGGCTGACCTGTAACTCACTCTGTAGATCAGGCTAGCCTCAAAAGTCACATAGATTTGCCTGCCTTTGCCTCCTGAGTACTGGGATTAAAGGTGTGTGCCACCACTGCCTGGCTAGTTAGGGTTTCTATTGCTGTGATAAAGCGCTATGACCAAAATTACTAGTAAAGTTAAAGGGTTTATTTCAGTCTATACTACACTTTCAGGTAACACTCCATCACTGAGGGAAGTCAGGACAGGAACTCAAAATAGGGCAGGAACCTGGAGGCAGCCGATGAAGCACAGAATACGGACGAGTGCTGCTTACTTCATCATGGCTTGTTCATCATGGCTGCTCTGCCTGCTTATTATCCCCACCCCAGCAACCCTGGCACCCTCTCTAGGGGTAGCACCGCCCACAATGGGCTGGGCTCTCCCACGCCAATCATTAATTAACCGCCCACACACAGCCGGACAGGCCAATCATGAGGAGGCATTTCCTCAACTGTGGTTTCCTTTCTCAGATCACTCCGGTTTCTGCCAAGTTAACAAAAACTCCAAACCAACCAAACCTCCACAAAAATTAAAATAACCAGCGTGGACAAATAGCTTTCTAATTTTGACCAGCATCAGAGTTATTGGGCTGGCTTATTAAAATATTAAATATGAGGCCAAAGACCAGAATTTTTGTTATGAAAATTAGGATTGACTCATGAATTTGCATTTCCATTAACTTCCTGAATGATCACGTCCATAGTTCAACTACTACATTTTGAGAACTACTAATGGAAAAAATGAGATTATTTGCAAATTTTCTCTTCCATACATTTCTGTGGTTTTCATGTACCTGAGAGGCAGATTTGTTGCATCATAAACTCACTTTCATCTGTACAGTGCATTTTCATGGTCCTCCTGGAACCAACCATTTAAGATAGTTAATTGAACTGGAGATGAAGTTCAGATAGTAGAGTGCTTGCCTAGCACAAAAGAAGCATTGGGTTGGATCCACTGCAAGGCACAAATTTAAATTCGGTGTGGAGGTATGTGTTTATAATCTTAGTACTCCAGAGGTGCAAGGAGAAGAGACCAGGAGTTCAAGATCATCCTTGCTATACAGAAATTCTGAGGCCATTCTGGGCTACAAGATAATCTGTTTCAAAACCAAAAATTTCCTTTCTTAAGACATTCTGGCTGTGCAAAGCAGGCTGATCTTGAATGCCTGGTTCTCCTGCCTTAGACTCCGTACCCCTCGGGATTACAGGTATGCACTGACATACCTGCCATTTATTTTTCTCTTTATCTGGATCCATTTTTTAAAAAATTACTGAATTGTTAATCTCCATTGATTTGTGGTGCGGGTCCTAATTTCACTTAACAAATCTGCTTGAGGCAAGTGTTGTACTGGCTCTCTTTGAGTGTTCAATGACAAATTGTCCCTGCTCTGGGGAAGTCTTCGCTCCTGCAGTGATGAAGCCACATTAAGAACTATTGTGTAGGGACCTGAGAGAGATGGCTTGGTGGTTAGGAGTGCTTCTTGTTCTTGCTGAGGATCTGAGTTTGATTGACACATTCATATGGTGGTTCATAACCATCTGCAAGTCCAGGTTCCCAAACTTTCTTCTGTCCTCAAGCATCAGGTACACATGTGGTACACTTACATAATAAAGGCAGAACACTTGCACACATAAAATAAATCTTAAAAAACCTTGATTCTTACTCAACTGGGAGGGAGAGTGTTTTAAAAACAGTTGCATAGACACTTCATATAAGTGACAGGAGTTAGGCTTTTGAGAAAGTGAACCTGCAAATGTTCTTTGGGGAGTCAGAGAAATCTGTTTAGGGTGAAAGGCAGCAGTGAATTTTATACTGTAGGGGAAGGATGACAAAAGGGTTATTTTCAGCAGATATGGGTTGTTGCCTTACCTAGCTGAACTCCACCCCTAAGGTTTAGGCTGGGGGGGGGGGTGTAAGGGAATAGAATTAAATGATCAGGAAAGATTTAAATAGTTCCTTTTTTTGAGGGACATATCGCTCCCTAGTCAAGTCAGGAGTCTCTTGGAATGTTGTTTTTAAAGACATCCTTACCTAACCTCGCTTTAGAGATGTGTGTGTGTATTTGCAGACACAGGAATCAGACACAAGGGAGAAGAGAGGGTAAACCGGTGTATAAAAATCCTAATAGTTTCAGTTCCTGCTCCGGATGAACCTTGTTTATGTTTCAGGGTCCTGTGAGACTAGAAGGCTGCTGAGAACAGCTAACTCACTTCAGGTGGGAAATACTCGTTCAGACAGACACGTGATCCTGGCGGCCATTTTCTCGCACCCGGCTTGTCGCCATCTTCCAGGAGGACAAATGATTGCCCCCTACCCTCTTCAAATGTCGCCAGTGATTACTTTCGTGACAGACTGGAGAACATGTATCTTTAATCTTAGCCAGGAAGCCACACAAAAGAGGTCGTTTTACAAATAGATTTTGTCTCCCCCCACGCGCGCCCACACGCGCATGCACACACATACACCCACACTCCACCCTCACCATTTCACCAACGCGGGGCTCAGGACCCCTCCCCCTTCGCTATTTCTTTACCGGCCAGCAGCCAGGAGGCGGGGCCAGCGTGGGAGCCAGGGCGGGACTGCGCCGAAGCAAGCAATTATCTCGAAACTCCGCCCCCGCGTAGTACGCAAAGCAGGCGGAGCAACTAGCTGGGCAGGGATCCGGAAGTCCAGGCGGAGCCTAGCGGCGCGGTCCTGGTCTGGCGTGGTGGTGCGTATTTCAGCTCTTCAAGATTCCTGCCGGAAGTCTAGGTAAGAGACTACTGCTTTTTTTTTTCGTGATGAGTGCTCACCTTGCCAGCAGTGAAGTGAGGATCGTTTTTTAAAGTCGAAACTAGAGATGCTCGTCATCTTGGAATAGAGAGGTGAACAGCTGGCTTGCTTCAGGGGTAGAAGGGCTTAGAAGAGGGATACGGATAGCTCCACGTGTGGAGATGCGCTGAACTGCATTCTGGCGGCCTCAGAGGCCACAAAGATGCACCCTGGGCATGTAGAGCGGCACAGACCGTGTGCGTGATACAAAATGTCGGTTACCTTCCGCCTTTCAGGATATCTGACGTCACTTTGCATTATTGCCGTTACTCTCCTGTAGACAGACGCCCCCTTCCATGTAGGAATAGATTTATTACGTTTATATTTGCATTGCCTAATTTGTAGACAGGTGTCAACACATCAAATGGTGGGGTGACATCATCCCTGCCCTATAAGAAAATAATTTCCAATACAAGGCTGAACAGTACAGACCTCTCCTTCTTTATTAAGGCACAGATTTTCGTCGAGGCTTCTCCTTGTCCACCTCCATACTGGTATATAGGAGCTCAGAAATATGTGGTATCTAGAGGAAAAGAGCTCCTGATGTAGAGACTTGCCCTTCCCGTGTAGCTAATCGATGCCATCAGCCTGATTATCAAAATGATTAGAGACACAAGCCTATGGACAATCACATAGATTCCCCCCTCCCACTTTCTACCCTCCACAGAGGAGATGCCTCACCATGGAAAATTAGACCCCATATTGACCCAATAAAAAATGGCTGTTTTACTGACTGTAAGGCCCATCCCCAAACTGGGTCACAGTACGTGGGAACAGACTTTAGTCCATTGAGAGGATATTATCTCTGTCAAGGAGGCCTTAGGGTGAGACACTCAGATTTATTCTCCCTCCTTTTGAGGTAGACACACACTCCACCCTCCAAATGGGTTATTATTACCAAATTGATCAAGAGAGAGCCATCTGAGCAGGTGAAATGCAGATCATTCCCCCTCATTTAGCCTCGACAGCTATTACTATTACTGATTACCTTACCAAACAGTGCATTTCAACTCTCTCCTTACCTAAAGTAAGTATAGGAGCTTAGATTTCTTCTACCTAGGGTAAAAGGACAGATGCATACTTCCTCAGGTAGGAGCAAATTTATTGAGTTTATAATTGCATGGCCGTATGCCTTCCCATTTATTAGCCATATAGAGAACCAGAGACGCTATTCCCTTCACTACTAATATGTACTGCTGACTTTAACCCATAAGAAATGTGCACACACCATTTTAGTCCACCACCTAGGGAAGGATTCAGAATGGCCTCCATCAGGCAAATGTGTGTGGACCCCACTCATTCAAAACTAAATGTTTTTCTTCAAGCTACCTCATTATAGAAATAAGCATAGCAGCTTCGATCCTTATCGACGGATGAGTAAAGAGACATAGGCTCTGCCTTTTCCAACAATTGAGAAGTGCCTGAACCAGTGTTTTCCCATGTAGCAGAGACACACATGGTCACCATGTTAATTTCTTTAGTCAGTGACCCAAGAATAGAGGAACAAATGGCCTATTCTTTGTATTGCCAGAGTGCAGACCCCAGCCACATATGCAGGTAACCCCCTCCACCCAATATGTTCTCAACCTATGCAGACATAAGACATTCTGAAAACCTGTTTCTCTAAAGTAGACTTTTGGGATTTGGTCCCTTCCACTTCTCTAAGAGTAGATGACACATAGAAGATTAGTCTATCTACCTCATGAAAAATAAGTCATCTGCTTTTCTCTCCTGTGTGGAGGGGTTTAGCACTAGCCTTTTACCTAGGATAAGACATTACAAGTATCCCATTCAGTGTATTGGAGGCATGGACTCCATCTGGAAGATAGGTTCTGATTTACTTTTGTCTTTGTGTGATACAATCCCCCTTTCCTTGTGCCCCCTCAGACCCTAGGTCCAGTATAGACCATCTTTCTAATTTCCCAATTGGTAGGGCTTCCTGACCATGTTCTGTGACATTTTATTTTGCTTTTAAGGGGCTTAAAAGGGAATTGTGTTTTCTAGGACTGTCTTCAAGTTGCTGCCTTTATTCCAACAGGAAGAAAGTGGGCAGATTTGAACAGCTTTTTTCAAGCTTGTCTGATCATCATGATGAAGCTTAGACACAGTGAGTTTCCTCTATCACCCTCTCCCAATCCTATACATTGAGTATCCATGGTATTTCACAAGAACTTTGCTGTTTTCTTATTATTTTAAGGCCTAGAATTTGCTGTGTAGCTGCCACAGGTCTTGAACTCTTGATCATCCTACCTGACCCACCCAAGTGCTGCAATTATAGGCATGTTCCACCACATGTGGCTTTTTTTCTTTTGAGACTAACCTCAAGCTCTTAGCTGTGGTCTCAACTCTCATATCATCCTGCATCAGCCTCTCAAGTATTGGGGTTGTAGGGATGTGTTGCTATGCTCGGCTCACAACGGAAAAATTACTCAGTATGCCCCTGCTCTCTCAGTCTGCTATATGGTACCTTTGATATTCTCATAATTTCTTGTAAGGTAGGTCTTCCTTTGTCCCCATTCTCATCTTATAGATGAGCAAATGGAGGCTCCGTGAGGTTAGTGACTGAGTCTGAGGTAAACAGTAGTAAATCTATATGCTGTATCTGTCTTTTTAACTCATATCTTTCAGTTGATACCCTCAGTTGCTTGCATCCTGGAGCCACAGTGAGTTTGTCTCACCTCTGTTTTTATTAGCTGTGTAGCCTTGGCCAAGCCACTTAACTGCACTGCACTAATTTACAACACAGGGCTCATTAATTATAACGCATACCTATTTGTATTGTTTTAGGGGATTTTGCTTGTTTGACACAGGGTCTTTCCAGGTAACTTAGGCTGGCTTTGAATTTGTCTTCCTTATGCCTGACTCAATCTCTGAATTGCTGGGATTACTGGCAGGAGGCACCATGCCTGTCAAGAGGAGTTTTTTTTTTTTTTTTTTAGTCAATGTCTCATGTAGACCAAACCAAGGTGGCCTCAAACTCACTATGTAGTTGAGTATGATCTTGAACTTCCTTTTTTTTTCTAGACAGTTTCTCTGCGTAACAGCCCAGGATGTTCTAGAACTCAGTCTGTAGACCAGACTGGCCTTGAACTCACAGAGATCCACCTGCTTCTGCCTCGCATGAGTGCTGGGATTAAAGGTGTGGGCTACCACCCCCTGGCGACCTTGCATCTTTAATCTTCCTGTTTCCATTTCCTTAGTTCTAGAGTTACAGGTTTATGAAACTATGCTCAGAATAGGATTATTATTTCATTTGTGTATGTGTGTGTATGTCTGTGTGTGCTTGTGTGGCATGGCACATGTGGAGGTCAGACACAAGTTGTGGGAGTCGGTTCTCTCCCTCTGCTGTGTGAGCCAAGGGGATTGAATTTAGCTTGTCAGACAAGCGACCTTTTACCTACTGAATCATCTAGCTGGTCCCAGGACGTGTCCCTCTCCTTTCCCTCTTTATGTTTTTGGGACAAGTTTTCTCTGTGTAGCCCTGGCTGCTGGGATTAGAAGAATGCCCAACTTCATTTTTTATTCTCAATGTTTTTATTGAGGTAGGGTTTCACTCTCTAGCCCAGGCAGCCCCAACTCACAATGTAAGCAGCCTGGAACTTGCAGCAGTTCTGATACCCTGTTTCCCAAGGGCTGAGATTACAGGTGGGAACCACCACACTCTGCCGGGGGGAGTCTTACAGAGTATTTAAATACATTTTCTGTGATGCTGCGTATTAAAACAGAGGGCCTTGTGTGTACTAGGTAAGTGATCTATAACTGAGCTTTACCTCTATATAATTTCAGTTGATCAGTTTTGAATGGTCATTTAAAGGGGTTGTGTTTTATAATGTAAAAAGTTTACAGTGGCCAGGCATGGTGAGTCCCAGCTCTAGTTCCAACATATTGGATATATAAGCAGGATTTCTGCAAGTTTTAGGCCAATATGAGTTGTATATTGAGATGCTTCTCAAAAAAAGAAAAAAGTCTAGGCTGGGGAGATGCCTTATTGGATAAAGTGCCTTCCATGTAAGCATGAGGACTAGAGTTCAAATCCTCAGAACTCACAAAAAAGCTGGGCAGATGTGGCCGCCTCTTGTTATCCCTGTACTCCAGAGGCAAGATAGCAGTTCCTAAGGGCAAGCTGGCTAGGTAAGGCTAGCCAAATCAGTAAGCCCTAGGTTCAATTGAGAGACCCGGCTAGAGCAATTGAAGAAGACATATGAACTTTGGGCCTCCGTAGCCTCTATACCTACACATAACCCACACATACCAACACACATGTGCAGCACGTGCATCACATCCACACCCGCACGCAAAATAAGACAAGTAAGCTATTAACTGAATGTGGAGATTAATATCTGTAAACTCACCACTTGGGATGCTGAAACAGTAGGATTACTGTGAATTCCAGGCTAGCCTCTCAAAAACTCAAAAAAGTCCCCAACCCCAAAGCTTATAATTGCAAACGTTGGTGGCAGAGGTTTATGAAGTGAAAGTAGCCTGCTCACTAGCCAGTTGATTAAGAAACACTAGTAAAGGTGTCCTCTTGGTGCAACAGAGGGGAAGGAGCTGAACAGGATGTGGCTGGGTGAATAAGGAATGAGTAAAAGCTGTGTGTATCTGGGAGGCTGGACACATAAACTTAAAGATATTCTCAGAAGTCTAGGACATTGTAGGTAGTGTGCCCCTTCAGTGTAGTCATATGAATGGACGGTTGGGTGGCTGAAATGGAGATTATTAGAGGTGAGGATTTTAAGAAAGTGGGAAACCCAAGTTGTTGGAAGGGATGCCTGGTGACCTCCAAGTGGATGGTGACTGAACTTGTTTAGAAAACAAATATGTGAGCCATGCATTTCAGTAAATGAGAAAAAGGGAGTCTTTAGTGACAGACACAGCAGAATGATAGGGAACCCAAAAGAGCAGCAGAGATTTTATTGTATTTTTTTCCTTCTTAACAAGAGGGGCAACCGGTCTGACAATTATAAGTCTGAGGGACATCTCCTGTATCTTCTGATTTTAAGATTAATGTGTGAGAGAAAACATCTATCTTTGGAAAAATCTCTAAACTTTGTGGTTGGGAGAGCCAAGGCAGAGGACAGGAGGTTGGCCAGTTGTTCCTGAGGTATTTGAGACTGCCGATCTCACTCACACACACGAGTTCCAGAGGACACCAAGGAAAGTTAGATGCCAGGGAAGAGCAGGGAGGGCACACATTAAGCAGAACAACTGTATACCAGGGATGTTTGGGTGGGGGAGAATATGGAAGATGAGAGGTAAATTAAGGAGTGGATCTGTGTTGGATATGGATACAAGAGTTGATGATTTTAGGCCTAGATGTTAGTAGAAGCAGGCAATGAATGGGCCTTAGTAATTAAAAACAATTCTTTTAGTCATATAGCTCCAGCTAATGGGTAGACTGAAGCAGGAGGATGGCTTGAGCCAGAGTTTCAAATCAGTCTGGATAAAATAGTATGGCTCACCTTTCTAAAACAAAAAAACCATTTCTTCCAAATTGTATGTTGAGTCAGAATAAGAACTTTCGCCTGCCAGTTATATAGTGGTAGATGTTTTCCCCTTAGGAGCTGCAGTGAAGCCAGTGAGCAGAAGATCCTGAGTGCTGCAGTGCTGAGCAGTGACTGACTGTATCCTTTCCTCCCATTTCTCTTCCCACTCTTCCTTCTCCTCTTTGAAGTAGATGTTTTTCCTTGAGTGATGTCTTTTTTTTCCATTGCATACCTATGTCAGTGCCAAGGCCCTGTCACCAAGGAAGTTAGGGAGTGAGAATTGAGTAAAAGTACTGAGATCTAGTTTACTCTAGCCACACATTTCTTTTTGCTGCAACCCTGTGTCTTGGAAGTAAAAGGGACCTGAGTTCTATTTTGTTGTTGCTTTCAGATAGGGAAATTGCTGGGCTTGGTGGTTCACCCTTGTATTCCTAGCACCTGGGAGGCTGAAGCAGTAAGATTATTTGCAAGTTCAAGACCAGCCTGGGCTACATTATGAGACTGTGTTGTCTCCCCCCACCCCCACCACCCCCGCCCCCAGGGAAATTTGATACATTCACATTCATTATGGCAACTATAATTCTGGTCAAATTTCTACCACCTCATTATACATTTATTGTTTTTTCCTACTCCCCATGTTTTGCTAAACAAATAGCATGATTAAACTTGTCTTGATTGTGTTATCAAAGTTCAATAAATAGCTTTTTTGATCCATTCAGAGTGAGACTTGTAGCACATGTCATGCATTTGGTTTTCCAGTGTCCATCTCTTGATTCTTTGAGTTTGTTGAAGTTGATGTCTTAGATGTGAGCTAGTTTCTTAGGTTGTTCTTGGTTTTAGGTTATACTTCTCAGCCACATCACCAGTTTTCTTATATCTATTAATACGTTTTTTAGTCGATTTTCCTGTTTAACTGTATTTTGTCTTCTTTACTTTGCAGCCTTTTTTTCTGATTTAATTTTGGTTTTTATCTCCTACTATTCCTCTCCTTTCCCCCTTCTTCCTACCCACCCTCACATGGGCCTTGAACATGTTAAATACAGTTTTATATTTTGGCAGTAGTTTTATCAGAAAGGACATACTTTTCCATAAGAGTGGTAAGATGGAGGATTTTGGCTTGGGACACAGTCAGTCCCTTTCCCTGGAACTTATTGAGCATCTTCATCTAATGCTTTAACCTTGGAACTTTTTGCATGACATCTCAAGTAAAAAATTCTATACTATGAAATTTTGTTACATGCATAGAATGATTGAAAATTAGCTCTAGCTTTTCTGTTTATGGTATATGTGAAACATAAATTAATTTCATAGTTTAACCTGGCTCACTTCCCCCCAAGAATAGCACAGACTTGTCTTGAACTTAGTACATAGCCAAGGAGTTACTTTAAATTTCTAGTTCTCCTGCCTCCCCCTCCCAAGTGCTGATAATAGAGATGTGCACCACCATGGTGGGGTGTGTGTGTGTGTGTGTGTGTGTGTGTGTGTGTGTGTGTGTGTGTGTGTGAGATAAAGAACCCAGGGCTTTTTGCAAATACTGTATAAACTGAGCCACAAACCCACCTCTTCTCTCAAGATATCTTACTGTTTATATGTAAGCATTCAAATCAAAATCTGAGACACTTCTGATAAAAAAGTGCTTTGGATGAACCTTACTGGCTTTTCTATTAAAGAGTTCAGAGTTTTTTTTTTTTTTCCTTCGAGGGTGGGTGCATCTTTTATTTAGATGGTTGTAACACTTTTCTTTCTCCCTTCCTTTTCTTTTGTTTTTTGAGACAGGGTTTCTCAGCCAGATTTCCTGGCTGTCCTGGAACTTGCTATGTAGATCAGGCTGTCCTCAAACTCACGAGTTCTGCCCACCTTTGCCTCCTGAGTGCTGAGATTAAAGGTATGTGTCACCACTACGTCCTAGCCTAAAACTTTGGTCTTTATCCATGGAGTTCAGAAGTTTATCAGGATGTCTGTGATGTAAGTTTTTTTGTTGTTAATCTTTTTTCTTTTTTGGCTCTATTGGAGATAGAATCCAGGTCTTTAAATGCTGAGCATTTAAAATGCTTTTATCAGGAGCAACATGGGAAGGAAAGGATTTATTTCAGCTTATGTGTTCCATTCATGTAGTTATCATTGAATAATAAAAGTCAGGGCAGGAACTCAAGGCAGGAACCTGGAGGCAGGAACCTGGAGGCAGGAGCTGATGCAGAGGCCACAGAGGGGTGCTGCTTACTGGCTTGTTCCGTATGGCTTGCTCATCCTTCTTTATTTTAGAACCCAGAACCATGAGCCCAAGGATGGCACCACCCATTGTGGGCTGGGCTCTCCCTATCAATCACTAAATAAGAAAATGTGTTGTATGGGGTTTCTGTTACAGACTTTCTGGCCTAGCCTACTGGCCTGGAGTTTCTGGACTAGCCTCATGGCCTGGAACTGCAACCCACAGTCCCATAATCACATTGAAACACACAGACACTTGTAATAATTGTACGCTAATTGACCCGGGGCCCAGGCATATAACTTGCTAACTCTTTAAACTTAAACTCATGATTCTTATCCTGTTTAGCCATGAGGACTTGGTACCTTTTTTCAGAGCAGCATAGTTGTCCTCTGCTTCTTCTGCTTTCTCTGTGGCATTTCTGCCCTGTTCTTCCTGTTCTCAGAGTTTTCTTAGTCTGGTAGCCCCGCCTACACTTCCTGTTTGCCTTCAGCCAATCAACGTTTTTTATTAAACCAGTAGGTGGGACAATTGTTTACAATGTTACATAATTCCACTACAAAAATGCCCTACAGCCAGATCTTATGGAGACATTTTCTCAATTGTAGTTTTCTCTTCCCTAACTTTTCTCAATTTAACCAGAAAACCAACCAGGGCACCCATATTTTATGATGCTCCATGTACCTTTTCAATCTGAAACCTTGAGCCCATCTTCAAGATAAAGAATTTCAATTATTTTAAAAAATTATTGGGTGTGCATACTCTTCCTTTTTTTTTAATTTGAGACAGGGTTTTTCTGTGTATCCCTGGATATCCTGGAACTCTGTAGACCCAGGCTGGTCTCAAACTCACAGAGATCCACCTGCCTCTGCCACCCCAGAGCTGGGATTAATGGCACGCACCACTACCTCTTTGCCTCTTTAGAATTTTTTCCAAGAATTCTCTTATTTGAAGATTAGTTTCTACATTTTCCAGTTTTGTCCTCATTTATAATTTCTTTTCTTTGGAATTTTATTCCAAATAAGCTCTCTCCCTTGGTCTTCTAGCCTATCAATTTGGTTGTTGCGGATGTCCTTAATGAAGGGTTTATTTTGACTCATTATTCAGGTGTTACATTTCATTGCAGCGGGGAAGTCAAGGAGGGGAGGCAGCTGGTCATATTGGTTAAAAAGTAGGGAGAGATGAATGCTGGTGCTCAACTGGCTTGTCTTCTGCTTTGACTCAGTCTGGGACTCTACTCACATTTCCTCTTCTCTGGAAACACCCCAGAGACATAACCAGAGGTGTAGTTCAAAGGTGTCCTAAGTAGGACATTGGGAGTGGTAAAGAAAGGTAGCAACAAACACATTGGGGTCCCTCAATAGAGGAACTTTATTAGTAATTTATGGAGTTTGCACTGAAATAGTTTTCCAAGTATTATACCAAGTTTTTCCCCTTGACTGTGTCTTTGCCATCACTATATAGTTCTATGTTATGCTGGAACTAGACACATATGGCTTCTGAGGCTTCTAAATTTCCTAGTTGGCCTGGCTTTCTGATTAACGCTTAACAAACATTGAGTAGGTAGGTGATAGCTCTCGTTTCGCTTCTTTTTTTTTCAGAAAACAAAAAACCAGGCAAAGGTTCCAAAGGCTGTAAGAAGGTAAGTGGGCCTTACCTTCAGGTGAGATATGTGCAGTTAGGGATCAGGTCAGTAGCTATTGGGTGACTCTGGACAAAACATCTCATTTGGGTGAAGAGACCTGGCTTTTTCTCCCACTCAGGCTGCAGCAGTCATCTGCATATATGAAATTCTTTCCAATATATATTTATATATAGCTTTGTGCCTGGGCTACTTGTTAGGGATTATTGCCATCCCTGTGTCTTTTGGTATCAAATTCAGGGCCTTGAGCATACCAGGTAAATGCTCTACCACTGAACCACCACACCCTCAGCCCTCCAATTTGTATTTTTGACATGTTCTCAGGTCTTGGTGCTGTGGGTCCCAAGACTTCATTTTGGAATTATTTGTCCCTTTGGCCTTGGCAAATCATCCTGGCTACCCCTGTCACCACCACTTTCCTGGTAGTCCCTGCCTGGCTAGCGGAGAAGGGTCTTGCCTTAGCTAGACAAGCAGATTTCTGGGCAGAACCCTCATTCAAACTATATTCCCCACTCCTCTGGCTGTAAAGTGTTTTCCATGGCTTCATTAACTGTGCTTAATTTTTATTTTCTTGTTTGGTAATCAGCCTGCACGGCAGAATGGGAAAAAAGTAACATCCAGACCATCATCTGCTCCTCAGTTTGTTCATGGCAATGATCATGCCAGTAGGGAGGCTGAATTGAAGAAGAAAAGGGTGAGCATTTTGTCTTTGGAGAGTGCTGGCCTGGTTTGAATGTGTGATCTGCATATGTGTTGATGTTCTTTGTGGTTGGAGGTTGGGAGTTAGGGGAGTGAGGCAGCTTACACTGATTCTGGTTTTCAGTTTTCCCTTCGCTTCCCTTGTTCTGCCCTCCCAGTTCATTGCCTTCTGGTTTACGTTCCCAGTGTTCCACTAAAACCTCTGCTGCTGGCCTTTCCTCTACACCCCTGTATCACGTATGAGACCATGCTTTCTTTAAGCCCTGTCATTTTGACTTTGGCACCTCCCGTTCTTGGATGTCCCCTCCTTCTGTAACTAGCCCTTGTAGTCTCTTGCTGCCCCTCCCCCTTTTGTTGGTTGGTTGAGGCAGGATCTTGCTTTGTTTCCCAGGCTGGTATTGAATGCTTGGCTCATGAAATCCTTTCATCTCAAACCCTGAGTAGCTGGGGCTGCAGGTGTGTGCCGGAGTGGCAGCCCCCTCTCTGCTCTGTACATCCTATGGCCTTAGTTTTTGTTTGGACTTATGTTTTCCTTTGAGAATGCTTCACTCTCTGCTTCCCAGGTGCTCTTTTTATTTTACTTTCTTCTATTATTTTCAATTTTTAGTAACCTTTAAAATACATTTTTTTCTTTTTTTTAAATTTGTGGTGGAGGCCTGTCTCCACCCCACTTTTGGCAATCAGTTCTCCCCTCCACCATAGATTCCAGGGACTGAACTCAGGTTGTCAGGTTTGAATGGCATGACTTTTACCCACAGAGCCACCTTGCTAGCCCCCTTTTATATTTTATGAGACTGACTTGAGTGAACCAGGGTCTTGCTCTATAGCTCTGGCTGACCTGGTAGCCTAGAGTTCACCATGTGGTCCTGGCTGGTCTTGACCTAATGGCAATTCTCCTGCCTCAACCTTGAAAGCCACTGCACTCAGTTCTTCTTTTAATTTTTCTCTGCCCCTCCCTTCCCCTTAGCTTCTCTGTCTTTTTCTTCTCGAATATTCCCCCCCCCCATCTGTCCTTTTCCTGTGTGCCCACTGCTTCCCTCCTAAGGGCAGCAGACCTACTCAGCTCCAGTCACAGTGTGTATTTGTTTGTTAGGTTGAAGAGATGAGGGAGAAGCAACAGGTTGCCCGGGAGCAAGAGAGACAAAGACACAGGACCATTGAGAGCTATTGTCAGGATGTCCTGAAACGTCAGGAGGAGTTTGAACACAAGGTAAGAGAGCAGCTCTTGCTGCTGGGTGGGATTGGAGTACATTGCTATTTTGCCATAGAGGAAGAAATGGCTGTATAGTGAGACCCTGCGTCAAGAAAAAAAGGAAAGAAAAAGAAAGTATAAGGTCAGTACAGGAAAGGGATGCATGCAGAGGAGGAAAACAATTAAGAGAAGTAAGATAAGAGGGAGAAAGGGGGCTGGTTTTTTTTTTTTAGCATGCCTGTGGCCACTCATCTGTGGAGAATGCCTTCCCAAGCTTGAGCCCAAAGAAAGAGTGGCAGCGGGCCTAGGGCCCAGTATGACTGGGAATGTGGCAGGAGGGTGCGTATGAAGGGAAGACTGAGAGATAGGAGCGGATGCAGAGTATCTCATCTTCCTTTGTTCTCTCATAAACAAGTGGACACTTGCAGCCCCTCCGATGGCCCTTGCTGACTTCCAGTAAAGAGGTTTTGTTTCCTGGTCTCATGTTCCTCACAGATTATTTTTTCACATCTTTCTTATTTTTTTATTTTGAAACAGGCTTTCTCTGTAAAGTCCTGGCTGTAGTAAGAGGTTTTTGGCCCGGACTCTCAGGCTTAGCAAGGTTTAGGCCTGCAGACCCACAGACCAGCAGAGACAAACAGATGCTTACAATAGTTTTAGACTGATCAGCCTAAGGCCCAGGCATATAACTTGCTAACTCTTTACCCTTAAACTAACCCATGACTCTTATCCTGTTCAACCATGCAGCTCACTACCTTTTCTCAGAGTAGCATAGTTGTCCTCTGCTTCTTCTGGCTTCTCTGACATTCTGCTCTGTTCTGTCTTTTCCTAGAGTCTTCTTAGTCTGGTAGCCATGCCCACACTTCCTGTCTGCCTTTGGCCAATCAGTGCTTTTTATTAAAGTCAAAGGCAGGGACAATTATTTACAACAGAACAACATAATCCCCCTACACCTGGCTGTCCTGGAACTCGCTCTGTAGACCAGGCTGGCCTCAATCTCACAGAGATCCTCCTGCTTCTGCTCTCAATGCTGGAATTAAAGGTGTGAACCACTGCTACCCAGTCACGCTTTCCTCTTTTCTCCTGCCTTCTGTACACTCTTGTGACTAAGTAGCCCTTTGGCTCAAATGCACATGCTCACATAGGAGTACACAGATCCCATGAATCTGTCTACTTTTATTCTGTTTACTCAGCATTTTTGGTTGTCAGCAGGGCTATTTAAAAAAAATGAAAATTTCCTTATTATTATAGTGTGTGAGAGGGAGAGACAGAGACACAGAGACAGAATATGCATGTGCCAGAACACATGTACGAAGGTCACTGAACATCTTTATGGAGTCAGTTGCATCCCTTCTACATGGTTCCAGGAATTGAACTCAGATGAGCAGACTTCACAAGCAAGTGCTTATAGTGGCTGAGCCATCACGTTGGCCCATTCACAGCTACTTTGGATGGTCTGGGACTCACATGCATCCTTCAGCCTCCTGTGGTTTTCAAAAGCCTTGTCCCTCCCCTCCCCTCCCCTCCCCTCCCCTCCCCTCCCCTCCCCTCCCCTCCCCTCCCCTCCCCTCCCCTCCCCTCCCCTCCCCTCCCCTCCCCTCCCCTCCCCTCCCCATCCCATTTTTGTCTCCTTAGCCCCCCTTTTCCCTAGACTATTACTCTTTTTTTCCCTCCTTTAGGAGGAAGTTTTGCAGGAATTAAATATGTTTCCTCAGCTGGATGATGAGGCCACACGGAAGGCCTATTACAAGGAATTTCGTAAGGTAAGGAGGACTCATTCTTACTTCTTCTTCCTTTATTTTGTTTTTAGATGATAAGGTTTTTTCCTTTAGCCTAGACTAACCTAGAACTTACTGTGGATCCCAAGCCTTGAACTCTTTTGTCTCCTTGTCACAAGTGTTGGGATTAGAGACATGAGCTACATAACAAGTATTCATTTCTTTTTTTAAATATTTATTTATGTACATTGGTGTTTTGCCTGTGTAAGGATGTCCAGTCCTCTGGAACTGGAGTTACAGACAGTTGTAAGATGCCATGTGGGTTCTGGGAACTGAACCTGGGTCCTTTGGAATAATAGTTGGTGTTCTTAACTGCTAAGCCATGTCTCCAACTCTAGTATCCATTTCTTAAAACCCTTTGGTGAGGATCCCAGTATATTTTTATTTCTTCATTTCCTTTTTTTTAAAATTAAGACTTCTACCCAGTGTGTAGTCTCAGCCGTCTTCCTCGGTATTTTCTGTTCTGAAGGTGGTAGAGTACTCTGATGTGATTCTGGAAGTTCTGGATGCCAGAGACCCATTGGGTTGCCGCTGTTTCCAGATGGAAGAGACTGTCCTTCGGGCAGAAGGCAACAAGAAGCTGGTCTTGGTCTTGAATAAGATTGGTAGGCTTTGGAAAGATGGACAAGGCAGGGAAGGGGTTGAGCTAAGGCTAACTTGGATTAGGCAGAGACTCAGCAACTCAGTGACATTCAGAGTAGCCATTCATAAGGAATTTGTGTTCCAATTTCCAAAGTGAGAAATATTGTCTGGTGTACATGCAGGCATATGCAGTGTAGCATGGCTTGGGGTAGAATCAGAGCCTGTTTGCCCTTCAGCCCCTTTCCTTGCAGTTATGAACCCGTTCTGTGCCAAGTCCTTCTTGGAGACCTGTCCCCACAAGCTGGGGATTGGAGCAAGAGGGAGCACATGGGGACTCACTGAGGTGTCCAAGTTTTTCTGTTTTCTTCTTGATATCAGACGGGCCATGTCACTTGAGAATTTCTATTTCTCTAATATTAAGCAGGGTTCTGGCCCTCTCAGTCTCACAGCCTTACTGTGAGAACTAATGAAGAGCTTGGTGTATAACCAGCACTTCACAAAGCATAGCCATTCTTGGTGATTTTTTTTGACATTTAGCCCAGCCTAGAATGGTGAGAAAAGGGAATGGGAAGAAGGTATTTGGGCACCTGGACATGGAAGAGGAACTATCTGGGACAAAACTACTTCTTTACATAGTTTCTTCAAGAGAGTAACCCTTCTCAGGGAGGGCAGACTTGTCCTGTGGATCATGTTGTCCTTTGTAAGTCTATCTTGGGGACTAGGCAAGGACAGTTAGAGCAAGAGAGAGATCTGTTAGTAGGAGGTAGGCCTAGACATGGGTTTGTGGCTTGAGGGAAACCATGGAAATAATATTCCTACAAGTCCGATTTGTTTATGTTTTCCCCAGACCTAGTTCCCAAGGAGATTGTGGAAAAATGGCTAGATTACCTTCGAAATGAGCTGCCAACTGTGGCTTTTAAGGCCAGCACCCAGCATCAGGTCAAAAACTTGGTAAGTTTGGTGTTGGGATATCTAGCTTCTTTCATTGTGGTCTGGGGCCAAGGTTTCAGGAATTATGATTTGGATTGGGCTTTCTACTTTGAGGTATTTGTTCTAGTGGGTGACTTGTTAATTTTTAGTTTACTTCTTCCTATATTACTTCTCTTCAGAAAGCAGGCTTTTTCCTGGGTGTGAGGATCCAATAATAGATGCTATCTGTAGGAGATCTGGGAACTAGAGTTATCTACTTGTTAACTCTGCAAAAGATACTCATTTTCCCCTTCTTTCAAAGAAGCCATAGGAGGCCGGATATATGCTGGCTCGGTGGTTAAGAGCACTTGCTTCCAGAGAACCCAGGTTCAGCACCTATCACATACATCACGGCTCACAACCATCTCTAACTCCAGTTCCAGGGCATTTGTTACTCTCTTTTGACCTCTCCAGATAATAGGCATGCATGTGGCGCACACATATACATTTAGGCAGAACATTCATACACATAAGAATAAATCTTTTTTGTTTGTTTTAACTTTTGTCAAGGCAGGATTTCTCTGTGTAGCCTTGGCTGTTCTCGAACTTGCTCTGTGGACCAGGCTGGCCTCAAACTCACAAATCCTCTTGCCTTAGGATTGTGAGTGCTAGAGTTAAAGGCATGTACCACCACCATGACCTTAGTAAATAAGTAAATCTTAAATAAGCATATCTTTATAAAAGAAAGCCAAACAAGGCATAATACTTCTTACTAATATCAATATAGAAATACTTGTAAAATAATAAAGTATTACAGTAATGCTGATTGGTTTGGGGGAGGTAAACTGGTTATTGGGGGGCAAGTTTTTCAATAGAACATCTTGCCTATGTAGACAGACATTCTATCACTGAGCCCCTACTTTTCAAGTTTTTATTATTATTTAAGCAATGTTTATGTTAATCCACTTATACGCATTTCCTTGGCATGTAGACAAATGTTGGTGTGTGCCAAGTACTGAACAATGGTGTGGTTCTGTCATATACGGGCCTTAAGCTTTTGATTTTTTCTTAGATGCTGATAAATTATCCTTTATAATAGTTGTGCTAAGTAATCCTCCTCTCCCTTGGGTAGATGGATGTGTGAAGAGGGCCTTTTTCCCCACACTCTTGCCAATATAATATGTTTAACATAATTTTGTGGCTTCCCCTATCTCAAAAAAGTAGGGAGATTGGGGTGGCCTTGTCTTGTGTGAAGGGTCAGGGAAGATCAACTTTGGGCCAGGCACTGTCTCTGCACAGGCAGAGAGGTCAAGCTTCCCTTTTGTGCATATGAGACACCAAGGCCCCAAGACACAAAGACACAACAACTTAATCCCAGCATTAAGGAGGCAGAGGCAAGTAGATCTCTGTGAGTTCTAGGCCAACCTCGTCTTCAGAACGAGTTCTAGGACAACCAAGGTTATAAAGATGCACGTGCACACACACACACACCACACACACAATCCCTAGAAGCCAGGAAGGCCTGGGATGTAGTGTGAGAAGCCCATGAGATTAGTGATCCACCGTGGTTCTGCCTGTAGGTTCAATGTAGGTTGGAAATTTGGACTTAGAGTCTATCTCCTCCTTGATGTCCATTTTATAATATACCTACCTCATTTTCAGACGCGGTGTAAAGTTCCAGTGGACCAGGCTTCTGAGTTGCTGTTGAAAAGCAAAGCCTGCTTTGGAGCTGAAAACCTCATGAGGGTTCTGGGGAACTATTGCCGCCTAGGGGAAGTGCGCACCCACATTCGAGTGGGGGTTGTAGGTAAAGCTGTGTAATAAGCATGGGGCACAGTCCTTCCTTGGGCGAAGGAGGAGGAAAAGGGTTTGGAATTTTGCGTTGTTTCTTCGGGGAAGAAAGGAGAGGTTCTAGAATGGATTTGCAATTCGCAGCTTGGTTAGTAGGCATGGGAAGGCATATTCAGATTCACCACTGTTAGAAACAAACACTGATGCCAAAACACTACAGGCTGTCAGCTATGGGAGGGAGATGTGGTCCACCTACCTTTTACAGCTGAGAACAGTGAGAACCACAAGAAAGCAAAGAAGGCTGGGCTGAGGTTTAAGCATGGGTCTTTCTGAAACCCACAGTACTGCAGAAGAGGAAGAAAGGGGAATAGGGAAATTGAGAGGCACGGAGAGACCATCATGGAGGGAGAGCATCTCAGCTTGAGATACTGAAGAGAACTGGACAGAAAAGGTGTGGTTCTACACCTGACACTAGAATAGACAGTAAGACAAGAAGAACATGGAGGCCAGATTACAGAGTTGGTGGGTGATGAAAAAGACAAGTCTAAGTGACGATCAGAAGGAGAGCGAAAAATATATCTCCCCAAAGAAATGCCAAAAGGGACAGTAAAAACAATTATATGTGACCAGTCCCGGTTACCCAGACCTGTAATGCTGGCTGCTTCAGAAGATGGAAAGTTGGTGTTAAAGGCCAGCCTTACTCATCAGAAAGTAAGATAAGCTGAGTGTTGCTTACCTTACTGGTGGAAGGTTTACCTAGTATGTGTGAGACCCTGGGTTCAGTCCCAGTATTACAGATATCAGAAAACAGATACGACGTGTACAGAGACCTGTAGAAAGGATGGTAGAGAAGAGCAGACACTCGGGATCTGTACGTGGATAAATATGCATATCAAGAAAAGAACATTATAGGAATGATGACGGTTTGAAAGAAAGAGATAGATATGGACACAAAGGAGCATACAGCATAGGCCTACACACACATACAGATCCTTGAGAACATGGAAATCCCTATGCATGGAGTCATGTACAGACAGGTCTGGAAGGGACACATCTATAGGCACAGACAGACTCAGGCAAAATGTGCAGACCAAGTTCTAACACACTCACAGTATTTCTTGTTTCTCCAGAGCAAAGAAAGCCACGGGGATACCACATATGCCCAGATACACTGTAACCCTATGGTGCAGCCTAGAACCACAGGGAACAGACACATCTGTGATAACACAGAAAAGTTTGTATAGAGAGAATTAAACACAAAGTAGGGAGGCACACAAAGAGAAGCAAGGCCATAATGAACCATGAATGGGCACATGTCTGTAGACAAGCTCCGAGAGAAGGAACATAGTAATGGTGTGTTCAGAAGTGGAATTGAAGGGGTGGAGAGAATCAGGAAAGATAGTGTCCCAAATGAGAAAGAGCTTTTTAGATGCAGAGAAACAGAGCCCTGAGAGCAGGTCAGCGAGATGTTCAATGAAACGGAAAAGCAGTCACATTTGAAATGAAAATACCCTAGAGACACAGAGGTGTATAGACTTCCAAGGAAGCACTACAGATCTTCCCAGGCACACATGAGAGAATAGTACATACCCATATACTTTAGTACACAGAGAGGACAGTGAAAATGACATCAGGGGGAGAGAAGGTCACAAAATAGCCCTAAACTGAGAGTGCTCCACAGGTGCTCAGCTCCAAAGATTCCCTAGGCCAAGACAGCTAAGTAGAGAAGGGGGGCATCTGGAGAGTTCTCCCCATGGGAATAACATGTCAGAACAGTATTATTTCAATACTTAACTCCACCTTCTGTTGGGTCTGTGAGGCCGTATAGGGAGCGCCTCTCCAGGCTGGTTGCAGGGTGGTAGACTGCACATCTGCGCTTTGTATGCCTAGAAAGCTGACAGAAGGAGAGAACTAGACACCCCCTGTAGAGGCTTGGCCAGGGTCTGGGTTAGGAAGACAGGAGGCTAGGCTCTACTTGGCTTCCTGCTTGTGCATGATCTGGTTACTGCTCTGCCAAGTTCTTAAATAGGCTGGCCTGAATTCCTGTGAGCACTTCCCGCCCTGAGTATTCTGCTCCTCCTTTGCAGGCCTTCCCAATGTGGGGAAGAGCAGTTTGATCAATAGCCTGAAGCGCAGCCGAGCGTGTAGTGTGGGAGCTGTTCCTGGTGTCACAAAGTAAGAGCTGCTCACTTCCCTGCTTCACAAGTCCTTGACATTACCATTCCATCATAGCTCATATGCTTTCAGCCCCTGCTTGTCCTTTCTTACTTGTGGACCATCCTCTGATTCATAACCTGGGTTTAGGAATCCTACTTATAGCCCTCCTTTACCTGGCCCATCCCAGATGTGGACTGCTGGATCTTTTGTAACAACTGCAAATAGCTTATAAACTATTTCATAACAAATAGCAAATAAACTGTTGCTTAGATGAAGCAGCTGAGACCCACAGAGTCTGCACCTTGCCTGAGATCCTACAGCTAAGTCCCCAGTGAAAGAGGCTGGCTCTCTAGTATCTCAGATCCTTCCTGGTCCTACATCCCTCCATGTCACCCATCTTCCCCTCTCCTTTTCCCTCTCTCCAACTCTCCAGGCCCAACATTTGTAACTAGATAGCAGATAACAGTTGGGCCTTGTTTTTCTGTCTTCAGATTCATGCAGGAGGTCTACTTAGACAAGTTCATCAGGCTGCTGGATGCTCCAGGCATTGTCCCAGGTCCCAATTCAGAGGTTGGCACCATCCTGCGTAATTGTGTTCATGTACAGAAGCTGGCTGACCCTGTGACTCCAGTGGAGACCATCCTTCAGCGCTGCAACCTAGAGGAGGTATAGAGCAGGGTCCCTAGTGGATATGCTATCCCACCACTTTACAAGTCCTTCACTCAATTTCATGACTTTTCTCCTTTTATTTTGCTAGATTTCCAACTATTATGGTGTCTCTGGATTCCAAACTACTGAGCACTTTTTGACTGCAGTGGCCCACCGCTTGGGAAAAAAGAAGAAGGGAGGTGTATATAGTCGAGAGGAGGCTGCCAAAGCTGTTCTGGCTGACTGGGTGAGGTGAGGAAGGGGTTGAGTAGGAGGTGGTGTTCATTGATGTCAGTGAGACAGCCTACTTCCTGGGTACCAAGGTAGGGGCAGCTGAAGAACCAGTTATGCCTTTCTCGGTACTGTGTAGTATTATGTTTCTGACCTGGACTTTTCAGCCTAGCCTTGTGGCCCAGACTTTCAGATCCACAGTCCCATAGGCCCACTGAAATACACAGATGCTTGTATTAATTGTACACTGATTGACCTGGGGCCCAGGCATATAACTTGCTAGCTCTTGCTCTTAAACTAACTCATGACTCTTACCTTGTTTAGCCATGCGGCTTGGTACCTTTTCTCAGAGCAGCATTTCAACTTCTTTCCTCTGCATCTGCTGGCATCTCATTGTGGTGTCTCCATGGCTTCTCTGTGGCATTTCTGCTCTGTTCTTCCTGTTCCCAGTTTTCCTAGTCTGGTAGCCCCGCCCACACTTCCTGTCTGCCTTCGGCCAATCAGCATTTTTGTTAAACCAGTAGGCGGGACAATTACTTACAATGTAACATAATCTCCCTACAGTACTGTGTGCCTAGTGGTTATTGAGCAGTTCAACTCATTGTTTGGAAAGCTGCTGTCTGGATTTTCTTATCCTATGTCCTCTTTTGATAAGTTATTTGTTCTCAGTGACATCACCACAAACCTCCCCTTTTCTTCCAATGCAGTGGGAAGATCAGCTTCTATATATCACCACCACCTACTCACACTCTGCCCACCCATCTCAGTGCTGAGATTGTTAAGGAGATGACTGAAGTCTTTGATATCGAAGATACTGAGCATGCCAATGAAGACACTATGGAGTGTAAGTGTGGATGGGTGGGGCAGCTGGTTTTGTTCTAATAGAGCCCAGACCTGATGTCAGATCACACATTTGATCTCTTCTTCCCTAGGGCTGCTTGGGGCTTGTTATTAAATTTTATTCATTGTCTTGAAAGGTAGAAAATTCTAGTATGGGCCATAAGGGTAGAGTTGGTGGTAAGCATTTGGTAGATGGGCTGACTAACTGGTATCCTTTTAGGTTCTTTGGAAGTGTGACTCCATTTCTTTCTTTTGGGGTGAAATATTCCTTTAAAAAGCTGTGTGTGTATGTGTGTGTGTGTGTGTGTGTGTGTGTGTGTGTGTGTGTGTGTGTACATGCACATACGTGTTTGAGACAGGGTCTCGCTATATAGCCCTTGGCTGGCCTATAACTCAGTATGTAGACCAAGCTGGCTATGACTTTAGAGCTCTGACTAACCCCTCATCCTGGGTGCTGGATTAAAGGCTCAAAATTTTTTTCTTGGCTGTTTATGGTTGCATGGGTCTGTAATCCTGGCCAAATCAAATGACGACATGGTCCTTCTCCTCTTTCCTATTTCCATAGTATTAAAAAAAATGATGCTGAGCATTAAACCCAGAGCTTTGAATGCCAGACAAGCACTCTGTCACTGTGCTACACTCACAGGTACTCTAGACTTTTTGAGACAGGATTTTTCTATCTAGTCTTCACTGACTTTGAACGTTAGGTAATTGTGTTCTGTCAGGTTCCTGAGTACTGGTGTATGCCAATGTACCTGGCTGCCCTAAGACCTTGCCAACATTCTTAGATTTTCTTATCTCCATTGGCTAGTGAGATGTCTGAGTGAATAAAAGATTATATTTACTGGGTGTGGCCGAACATGCCTTTAAAAGCCACTACCTGAGAGGCAGAAGCATGTGATCTCTATGAGTTCCAAGCCAGGCAGAGGTACATAGTGAGACACTATGTCAAAAAGAGTCGTATTTGCTAAAGATCGCATAGACAGTGCTAGGCAGCACTGGCCTTGGCACCCTAGCTCTCCTGTCCTGCTGTGCTTTAAATCCCTCAGAGTAGTGATGTAGTTTTAAGTATGGGCTGGCTGCATTTAAATAAATCAGATTTTGTTCCTCATTAGCTGTATGATACTGAATAAGTCTGTTTGCTCTGTCTCAGTGATTTTTTTTTTGTAAAATAAGAACAGTAGCCCCTCCATTCCATAAGGATATTATGTAAATTTACTTAATTTGTGAAAAAGGGCCAAAGATATAGTTCAGTGATACAACTCATGCTTAGCATTCATAAGGCCCTGGTTTGACCCTCAGCACCCAAAAAGGAGTAATAGGCATAGAGCTTATAGAGTTATAGGTATTAACTATAGCCTGACATATAGTAAATCCATGCTCTGTAGATGCTAGCTAGGATATATGGACGTGTGACTTTGCAAAACTGGAGCGTAGGTTTTTGCTCTTAGGCACTATTTGTAACCCTGGCCTGTATGGTTCCTACTTCATTCTCTGCCTAGGGCTGTCTAGTCATACACTTGGGAACAATTGAAAAAGCACTGTTTAGCCTAAAGTCTTGAGTCTGTTTCTCTTGAAGGCCAGTCTTTTCCTTCCGAGTCCTCTAAAGTCCTGTATTAAAATGAGGACAAAAGACTTGCCTGCTTTCTACTTTATCCCATGGTGTCTTTCTTTATACAAGTCAGTCGCTTTGCTGAACTTTAATTTTTGATTCTGTCAAGTGTACAGTTGAGAGGGATTTGAACCCATGTTCTAATGGTGATGCTTGACCCTGGCTGGATTTGTAGGGGCAAGAGGAGTGTCATCACTGTAGGGAGTTGAAGATAGGGATGAAGTTAGGGGTCAAAAGCATCTGGAGGAGTTGGTCCTAGTGTTGGATCTTGAAGAGTGAATAGGAATTAGGACATTTAGTGAAGTGGGCGGGATAATGTTGATAGAAGTAGATATGAGGGTATAATGCAGCACAAAGAAATAGGCATGTGTGGGGGTTGCACTGGAGGCCAGTTCTAGGCAAGGGGCAGGAGGGAGGAGGAGAGAGAGGCCTGGTCCTAGGAAGGGAATCCTCGTGGCTTCCTTCATCACATGAGCCAGAATGAAGTAAGTGCCCTCTGCTGGCTTTTACCTTAATCCTATGAGTAAGAGTTGTGGAATTCCCTTTTCTTACATGAGCAAGCTAAAGCTTTAAGGCTAAACTCCCAGCAGGTGATTGTCCTTATAGCATGCTTTTGTTTTGTTTTTATTTTGAGACAAGTTCTTGATATATAATCCAGGCTGGCCTTGAACTCATGATCCTCCCATTTTACCCTCCCACATGCTGGGATTACAGGTTTGTACCACCTGGATTGTATTCATGCAGAAATACCCTGACTTAGCCCCACACCCCTGGTGGTACCCTCATATCCTTTCTGCTGAGGCCTGATCAGAAGGCTGGCGGCAAGGGAGAGCCAGGATCCTAATGGTGGCCTTTGTGTTTCAGGCTTGGCTGTGGGAGAATCCGATGAACTTTTGGGTGACATGGACCCACAAGAAATGGACGTCAAGTGGCTTCATTCCCCGCTGGTGAAAATAGCAGATGCCATTGAAAATAAAACCACTGTATATAAGGTATGGCTCCACATCCTCATGGCAGCTGTCTCCTGCACAGGGTTCTAGGAAACAGTCAATTCCTTCTACATATTGCTCCTCGGGTAGTGAGATCTGAGTGGCTCACACACTTCCTGTGGACTTGTGGATGATTGACCTGGTGTGTTCTTTGCTAGACAGTGACATGTTTAAGGAGCTCTTTTAAGTAGGTTTTCCAGCCCTGGTTCCAGTCTACAGAACAGATGTCACCATCTTGGCCACTTAATTATTCAGTTGGCAAGTGACTTTTCTTCCCTTGGCTGGTATCCAGGATTCCATACACTTAGTCACCAAATCCCATAGCTATTCCTTACCATGTTTCTTGTGATGTGGTCAAAATGTCTCATCTCTGTGATTCCTGTAATCATAGAGCACACTTCTAGTCCTCAACTTACCTGGATATAGGATTTATGATTTCCCTTGTTGCTGTTTGAGACAGGGTCTCATGTCGCCAAGGCTGGCTTTGAACAGCTGATCCTCTTACCTTCCTACCTGCCCAGTGCTGACATTACAGGGATGTGCCACCATGCCTGCCTATTCTGTGGTTGCTGGTACTCTAGTCTGACTCTGTCACTTTCCTTGCTTTAACACTTTTACATGGCTCGCTGTACAAGATCCTCATGGCGTCATATGACTCTGGGGGTTTTCTAGCATCTTCACTTTTCAGACACATAGGATTGGTGGTGGGCAACAATCTATACTGTTAGTTAGTTGGTCAGGGAACCTTTAAGTTATATTTTGAAGGCTGACTTCTCTGGGCAAGTCCTTTACCCACTGAGCCACATCCAGCCCCAAGTAGCTATGTTAATTAAAATAGAGGATGCTTTTCCTATTGTTCTGTGCTTATTTCACTTCAAATTCGTTTAGAGATTGTATCACATAATTAAGAACTGTCCTTTATTTTTCATGATGATTTAATACCTGGGAAGATTTATTAATGAAAATGTCTTGTTGCCACGCTAATAAGAATAGTTATTCAGAAAGAAACAGGTTCAGGCTGACCATGGAGTAGAAGGTAAAGTTTGAACTTGTACAGGAGCAGGAGTCATACTGTTCCTTATCTTCACACAGTACCAGAAGTTTCCCATTGCCTAAAGAAAAAAAATCTATAAACTTGTCTGTTTAAGGCTACCTTCCCAAATGATGTTTTTCAGTGGCCCCTGGACATAGAGTATTTCTTAGAAACTGACAGTTCCCCATTTTTGTGCTACAAGTTTCAGACTCAAACCAGGGCCCTCAGCAGGTCACCTTGTTACACAACTCCCAAGAAATACTGTACGGGCATATTGTGTAGTGAATGGTATCTCTGTCACTTACCTCTGTAGCTGTGCTCAAACCTACCCATCTTACCTTTCCCCTAGTATAGGGCAGTGGGTGGTTATACTCAAAAGCTAAAGAGCCAGGCTCTTGGGGTCTCACTGCTTACTTGCTAGCTCTTTGACTTCAGGTACACTCTTAAAGGAATTAAATTCATTAATACTTATAAAAAGAGTTAATACAGTCACATAGTACTGCTTAACAGAAAGGCTATGTTCTAAGAAAAGAAATACAATGTTTTAGGATTTTTGAGACAGTCTAAGGAGCCTAGCTACCTTCAAACTCAATATGTCACTGAGATTGGCTTTGAACTCCTGTTTTCCCTGCCTCTACCTCCTGAGTGCTGAGATTATGAGTATGCTGCCATGCCTACCTTGATAGGACCTTCATTGTGGAAATATCCTAGAGTGTACTTACATAAACAAAGATGTTTATGGTAGGCCACCATCACATATGTGGACAATTGTTGCCTGAACCATGTTTATGTGAATACATATTTTCTTAGGTGTATTTATATGTTGGACTGGTATATCATAACAGCAAATGTTTTGTTAGTCTTTGTTTTTACCGCTCACATGTGCCTGCCACAAAGACAGCTCCCACGGGCAGACAACATGCTGAGTTTGGTTTAGCCTGGTTACTTACTGAAAGTGGAACTAGTCTGACTTACTTCTTTGTTCCCAGTGTTGTTTCACATAGCTGGACATGAGGTGGTTGTTAAAAACACTAGCTGGCCTGTGGTGGCACACATCTTTAATCCCAGCACTCAGGAGGCAGAGGCCATCAGATCTGCATGAGTTTGAGGCCAATCTGGTCTATAGAGCTAGTTCCAGGACAGCCAGAGCTGTTACACAGAGAATTTTTGTCCTAGACGACAATGCTAGCTGAGTAAGGCCTTGAGGGGTTATTTAGCAAAGGATCATTATAATATGAATTGTTGCTAATGAAAGTACTTACTTTTCTTTCTTTCTTTTTCTTTTTCTTTTCTTTTTTTTTTTTTGAAGTCTAGTCTTACTCTGTAGCCCAAACTAACAACGATGTAGTCCAGACTAAGCTTACACTTAGGGCCATCCTGCCTCAGCCTCTTGTCTGCTAGATTGCGTGTGTAAGCTACTACTGCTTCCTTTCCTCGTTTGAACCATTCTTGTAAAAAGCCTTGCAACCTCCCCAGCGCTCACCCCTGTTTGGCACATGCACAAATTGAATGTCATAGTCTAACTAAGCACCAGTTAGGATTCGGCGTTATTCTTTTTCTCTCCAGATTGGAAACCTCACTGGATATTGTACCAAACCAAACCGCCAACAGATGGGGTGGGCTAAACGCAATGTGGACCACCATTGCCCCCCAAACAATCATACGGTGGATGTCAGTTCAGTGGACCGCCGCCCAATGTTGCAGAAGATCTTGGAGACAGATCCACTTCAACAAGGCCAGGCTCTTGCATCTGCCTTGAAGAATAAGAAAAAATTGCAGAAGCGTACAGGTAGGGGTACCTGACTGTTCCTATGCTCTGAAAATGCCTGATTGGGGCCTGTCTTCCGATCTTCTTAATTAAGCATCTCCACATATGTCTACGTCCATCGAAGGCTTGGAGGGATAGAGTGAGTTAGCTCGTGGACAGGCAAGTGGTTCTCAAAATTCTATGTTGTGTCAATGTCATCAGGAAGATTTGTTAAAGTAGATTTCTAGGGTCTACACTCGTAGGACCACTGACCTCACCTGTGTATCATTTCTTGGGTGTTTTCTGGGTGATGGGTAGAATGCATATTTTCATTTGTTCTGTATCAGTAGGAAGTGCATTTGAAACCCCAGAGGACAAAAAGCAAAATCTCAAGACTTCCTACTGTAGGCAGCTGGTTAATTTCTAACACCCTACTTTTTTTTTAGACAGGGTTTCACTGTGTAACCCTGGCTGTCTTGGAACTCACGCTATAAACCAGGATGTCTTTGAACTCACAGACATCTATCTGACTCTGCCTCCTGAGTGCTGAGATTAAAGGCTTGTGCCAACACACCTGGCTAAATAAAATATTAAAGTTAAAATAGATAAGGCTGTTTTTTGTTGCTATTTCTGGGACAACACAGTATAGAAACTGTTTCATAGTATTTGTATTGGATTAGTTATAAGAAATCTCAACGTGAAAGAGCATATATGCAGGTTATGTGAAGATACTACATCATTTTTAGTAAAGCTGTGGGTGTTATCCCATGGACACCGAGGAGTGAAAAAAAATGTTTTTCTGTGAATTAATAAAGATAAGTCTGCTAACTCCTCAGTATTGGTGATTACAAAATACAAATATAGCCTGGTTGTGGTGGTGTATGCCTTTAATCCCAGTGGTCAAAAGGCAAAGGCAGGCAGGTTTCTGTGAGTTTGAGGCCAGCCTGATCCACAGAGCAAGTTCCAGGAACCAGGGTTGTTAGACCAAGAAACCCTGTCTCAAAACCACAAACTAACAGAATACAAATGTAGGTAGGGTTGATTGACTCTGTGACGTCTACTCTTTTTAACTAGGCCATATTTTATAGCCACCTTATTCTGACTCTACAGAGTCCTCGGAATCCAGGGATGGATTGCTCTTAAACTCCAAGTCTTGTTAGGGAATATAGAGGAGACAAAACAGACATTGATAGTGTCCAATGAACACTCTGAGGGCACACATAGCAAGCACTTCAAGGGACCTTAGCCCAGCATGAGCAGAGGCTTCCTAGAGAAGTCTCAGGGAGTCCTAAGGAACAAGTGTATCTGGAGGGGGAGAACTGTGATTGGGAAGCCTTCAGGCTTAAAGTCAGTACCACTATGTGCTCCTTTGCTGTGAATGCTTGTTTGGGAGTGGGTAGGGGTAATGGAGGAGTGTTAAGCTCACATAGTGTAAGTAAGTCACTATTTTGATACTTGGAATACTGTGAGTCTGAAACCCTCGAGGTGAAGGTATGCTGGGGTGATCACTTCACAGTGAATAACAGTTTTAATGGCCCATCAGTTTTGTTGAGGGATTAACTGAACCCTTTGGAAAGTTGGTGTGGGCCAAGCAATAGTAAGGTGGCTGGCAGGCCTTCTGTTGGCCAAGCCAACCACCCAAAGATTGCCTGTATTTCCTCATCTACAGATAAACTGGCCAGTAAGTTGTCTGATTCCATGATGTCCATCCTCGACCTCTCTGGCAACTTCGACGACACTGCTGGTGACTGATCAGCTGATCTTCTCCTCATACTGCAAACACCGTTTCCTGTGGGATGGGAGAATACAGATGGCGTTCAATTCTCCCTGATGTACCCACTTAGTAGAAGACCACCTCCCATAACATCTACTGCCACAGTGCCCTTCATTCTCATTAGTTAAGAGTCTCAAAGGCCAAACCCCAAACCCCTCTACTTACTGTCTTTGAAAATGACTTGTTTGTTTGTTTTTGTGGTGCCAAGGATTGAACATAGTAGGTCCTCACACATGTTAGACAAACATCCTATTACCAAGCTGTATCATTATTATCATTAGAGAAAGATGTCTTGCTATGAATCCCATTCTGCTTACTCAACCTCCCAAATAGTGAGAGTACAGGCTTTTACCACCACTCCCAGCCTCCACTGTGTTTTACAAGATAAAAATATCAGCAGAGTCTTGGCATGGTAGCTACATATCTGTTGTCCTGACACTTGGAAGATTGGAGCTAGGAGGGTTCCAAGTTATAGGAAAGCCTGGACTATCTGGCAAGACCCTTTCTCAACAAAACAAACAACCTAAAACAAATAAGTAGAGTCCGGGTAGTGGTGGTGGAGGCCTGTAGTTGTAGTACTTCAGGAGGCAGAGGCAGGCAGAACTCTGACCAGCCTTGCCCAGGGCTACACAGGAAAACTCTTGTCTTGAAAAACCAATAACTAAATAAATAATAAAACTGTAATTATTAAAAATACAATAAGCTGAGTCCAAGTGCTAGAATGTACCCTGTATGTTCAGTGCTTCTTTCCCGTACTGTGGTTTAGGCTGATAGGAGTTGACCAAATGGTAAGTGTTCTAAAGGATGGACTGCCGAGAAACCTGGTAGCAGTGGTCTGGTTGACCCTGGATGGGTGATCCTTTCTGTTTATCACCCCACAAGATCTCAAAGCCTAGGCATTCCTAAGGCTCTTGGCTATGCATTTTCCTAATCAATAAGTGTGTCCTTATCTGGATAGTGTAGGAGTAGAAAACCACAGTGGTGAGTCTCTGGAAGTGTCTGGGGATTGGTAAGAGGGATGAAGATTCTAGAAGGGGTATACCTATCATATTGAGTTGGAAAGCCATTGGCTGTGGGATGTTCAAGGTGTAGACAGTATTTTCCAGACAGTTAGGTCCTGGCCGAGCACAAACTACCAAACTCTGAGAATCAGTTAGCTCCTTTAACCTTTAATACATCCCTCCCAGGAAGGAATAAGGCTCAGAAAGCTGTCAGAATGCTCACAACAATCTTAAGTGGTGGTGTGCAAGATTTAAAACAAGGATAATTAAAATTAGATGTTCATCTTTTGTTCTGGGTTGCATTGCCTTAACACAGGAGCACTGGTCAGGCATCCACTCTGTGGCGTTTTCTGTTGTCAACTCTTCTAAATGCATTTTCTCTACTGTGTCTTAAAAAAACTGGTAACATTTTATGAAAACTATGCTTTCCAAGTCTCTTTAAATGGTGTTAAACTTACCTCACTAATTTCATTGAAGTTTTGGTAGATAATAATGTGTTAGAAATAAAAATTTCTACTCTCTTGGGAACATAATCTCTCCAAAATAAAATAGAACTAAAGTAATTTTGTCAGGATAAGAATTTTGGACCAGGTGGGCAGCTCCCACCAGTAATCTCAGTACTCAGGATGCTGAGGCAGGAAGATGGCTGTGAATCTGAGTCCATTCTGGAGACCAAGAGGCTATCTCAAAACAAAACAAAAAACGATACTCTTAACTCTAATGTCTCTCAAGGGTGTGCATGTGTGTGCGCGCACATGTGTACAGAGAGGCTCTTTATGTAACCCAGGGTAGCTTTGAACTCTTCAAGTCTGTGGTCAGCTTCCTAAGTGCTGGGACTACAGGTGTTTGCCATCATGCCTGGTGGTGTCTTCATTCTTAAAGCAATTTCTGGGATTTTTATTTTCCTTTAAAAAATACTTTTTTCTACAATAAATTTCATCCTTTATAATTTTAAGTTCTATAAGTTTGAACACATGTTAACGGGGGGAGGGGGGGTCTGCCACCATTATCAAGATAGAGACTATGTAGCCAGGCATTGATGGCACAAACCTTTAATTCCAGCACTTGGGAGGCAGAATCGGGTGGATCTCGATGTGTTTGAGGTCAGCCTGGTCTACAGAGTTTCTGGACAGTCAGAACTACTACACAGAGACACCCTGTCTCGAAAAACAAACAACCGAAAGCAACAATAGCAGAAAAAGGTATACAAAACTTTTGTGACATTTTCCCCAAACTTACCATGTCTCCTTGTAATATAGCCCTTTCCCCTTCCTCAGATCCTGGCAAGCACGAATCTTTTTTCTGTTCTTTATTATGGATGTCATAAGTCACACAGGGGCTTATTTTATGCCATTAAGCTTTTAGCTTTGTACTCAGAAACTTTACATTTGAGTAAAATACAGTTGAATCAGCCCTGGTAAGTGGTTAAAGATGAGTAATCGTGAGCACAGAACAGAAGGATTCTATTAGCCTCCCCCACCATCTCCTGCTGTGATCATCAGATCTAGTTCTCCGAACCTAACCCATGGCCATCACTGACGTGTTTTCACTTTTTGCCTTGTCTCTTGAAAAGAGTTGTAAGTGGAATTTAACAGTATGTAACTTTTGAGAATAACTTGCTATGAATTATAGATTTGAGATCTGTATTACTAGGTGTATCAATAGTTCTGCTTTCTATTTCATACTCCATTGTGTGGGTGTACTACTGCTTATTCAGTCCCAAGTTGGAAGACATTCTTTACAGTTGAGGAGGAAGTTATGAATAAAGCTGCTATAAAAACTTGTATGAGACTGTTTTTATTTCTTTGGCATCACTGGATAGACTTGGATTTCTGGAATATATGGTAAGCATATGATTAACATTCTAAAAAACTGCTGAATTTCTTTGTTCATTTAATGCTCATTTAAAAAACTTTATTATTATTTTGCCTGCATGTATGTCTGTGTACCATATGCATGGCATGGTGCCCACAGAGGCCAGAAAAGGGTGTCAGATCCCATAGAAGTGAAATTAATAGGAGTTGGTTGGGAGCCACTGTGTGGGTGCTGGGAATTGAACTTGGGTCCCTTGCGAAAGCAGAAAGTGCTCTTAACTGCTGAGTCATCTCCCCACCTCTGATGTACATTTTAAGTTCACTTTTTAAATTTTGTAATTGGTTTTCATTTTGGTGAACACACAGACACACACACTCTACCCATCTATTGATGGATATCTAGGCTGGTTACTTGTCTGCTATAAACTGTATAGCATCAATCATGAATGTGCAGCTACCCCTGTACTATGCTGGATTCCATCAGGTATACCCAAGAGTTACTATAGCTGTTTTGCATGATAGTTGTATTTTTTAAGGGCTTATTCTGTGTGAGAGAGTGAATGCCACATGTTTTGAGTGCCTGAGGAGGCCAGAAAACATCAGATTGGTCCTCTGAAACTGCAGCAAGTCTTTGTAACTACTGAGCTGCCCCTCCAGTCGCCGTGTTTGAATTTTTAGCTTCTCAGGGAATCTCCATACTGCTTTCATAGTGACTATACCAGTTTTGGATCCCACCAACAGTGTTCTCCACATCCTTACCAGCATTTATTGTCATTTATTTGCCTGATGCTGGGCCATTCTGACTGGGGTAAGGTGGGTTCTCAAGGCAGATTTAAGGAGTATTTCTCCTGATGGCTAAGGATGCTAAACATTAAAAAAAAATGGCCATTTCTATTTCTCTTAAAAATATTTTCATTATTTTTTTTTTGAGATTTCATCATGCACTGTCAGATGTGTACTTGGCAAAGGTATTTGTTCTGTGGGCCGCCTCTGCCAATGTGCAGAACCCTTTTAATTTTGTCTGATTCCATCTGTCATTTTGGGGGGTTCTTTCCTGTGCTCTAGGAGTCCTTTACAGAAAGTCTGTATTTATGCCTGCACTTTAAGTGTTTTCCCATGTTTCTTTAACAGTTTCACTTGCAGGTCTGACATTAACATCTCGGATCCATTTTGAATTTATTTTTGTACAGGATGAGAAAGATGGATCTTTCATTCTGCTGCAGGCTACTGTCAGTACCATATTTTTAAAAGGCTCTCTTTTCCCCAATGTATATTTTGACAACTTTGTCAAAGATTAGGTATATGAGTTTATTTCTGGATCCTCTATTCTAATCCATTTGTGTGTCTTTGCTAAACCTTTTCCAACATGACACTGCCTTCACCTCCCAGCAGGATGTGAAAGAATCAGTTCTTCAGCCTCTAGCACTTGGCTGGTTGACACCTCCCCTCAGCTGTGGATCAGACCTAAGACCTTACACATGCTAGGCAAATGCTTTACCACTTGAGCTGACATCTCTAGATCTATTGTTGCTATCCTAAAAGGCACTTGGTAGTGTCTTATCATGGTTCTGATTTGTATTTCCTAATAACTAATGATTTGATCTTATTTTCATCCATATATTCTCTTTGTTGTTTGATCATTTGTTTGCAATGCTGAGTATCGAACCTAAGGTATTTTTGCATGCTACACAAGTATTCTACCATTAACCACACCCCCAAATCTCCTTTGCACATCTCAAATTTGTTTTATTATTTGGAAAATTTTTATGCTGGATACAAATTATCAGATGCATGATTTTTAACGAAAAACCTCCAGCACGTGGCTTATCTTTTTATTCTTTATAAACAATATCCTTTAAAAAAAAAAAAAAAGAAAGAAAAGAAACTCAGAGAAAAACCCTATTGGCAGATTTAGTCTAAAAGTTGTAGTAAAATAGGCATAAAAATTACTGCCTTAATCATTTTAAGTGTATAGTTCAGCACCGTTGTATGTTCACATTATTGTAAAATCCACCAGTTAATTTTAGAATTGTTTTCATATCATATACCTAGAACTCTGCACTAATTATTTCATAACGATCTTGTGTTTCTTTCCCTGCAACCACAATTTGATTTATTCTGTGAATAGGAATTAAAACCTTACATGTGCAGAACCATCCATTTGTGTTTATATGACTTGCCTATTTTGCTTCACTGAGCATCATGTCTTTGTTTATCCATTTTGTTTGCAAATTTCTTTAATTTTTTTGTTTGTGTTTTGAGACAGGGTCTCTATGTAGCCTTGCAGGTCTGAAATTCACTAGGCTATTGTATGTTGCACGAATAAAGGAAACTCAGAGCCAGATCTCAGAGAAAGGATGAGATATCAGAGAGGAGACACCACAGTCAAAATCTCACCCAGCTTCCTCAGCCTCACTCCTGGTGGCTTTTTCTGCCAGCTCTGTCTTTCTATCCCTGCCTTAAATACCCTCTTCACCCAGTTGCTTCACATCCAGGTAAAGATTAAAGGCATGGAACCACTACTGCCTCTCCCTGGGAGCCTGGAACTCCCTCTGTAAACTAAGATGACCTCAAACTCAGACTTGCTGGGATTAAAGGTGTGAGTTACCACTGTCTGATCCTCCTAGACTGACTATGGGTAGATCCCTCTGATATCTCAGACTGGTTTTATTAAATATGAAACATATCCCCACAAGTGTAACATCAGACTCATGTTTTTTCAGACTTGCCTACCTTTGCCTTCTAAGAACTCGATTAAAGTCATGCTTGTGCTATTGTATGCAGCTTGTAATTTCCTTTTTAAGGGGCTACATATTTTTCAGCATTTGAGGTGTAATTGGTAAAAATGTTTCAGGTGCTTTATGTCGTTTCTTTTACTTTTTTGGGGACAGGATCTCATGTAACCCAAGTTAGCCTTGAATTTAGGGATGGTATGTCTTTTGGATATATATCATCCAAGAGGGATGGAGTCAGCTCCTGAGTGCTCTATTTTTAATTTTGGAACAACCACCATACTGTTTCTTTTGATGGCTGTACTAATTTATATTCCTACTAATAGTGTCTGAGAGCCTCTTGAGCAGGCCGGTGGTGTTGAAGGCCTTTAGGGCTTGGGAGACAGAGACAGATGAATCTTTGAGTCGAGGCCAGCTTGGTTTATAGAGAAGCCCTGTCTAGAAAACAAAACAAAAATAAAATAAAACAAAGAGGTTCTTTTGAACTGGAAAAAAATGGTTCAGCAGTTATATTCCCAGAACTTGGTTTGGGAAACCCAACCACTGCTGCTCCAGGGCATCTGATGCCCTCTTCTGGCCTCCACCAGTCCCTGCAATCATGTGGACCCCCAGCAACAAAATCGAAAAATAAGTTTGAAAAGGAGCTCCTCCTCCTTTGTGTCTCTAAAATGTGTCTTTTTACTTTGTTTTATTCTTGGTTTTGAGATAGGGTCTTACTATGTAGCCCAGGCTGGTCTCAAACTTAAGAATCCTTCTGCCTCTGCCTCAGCCTTTGCACAGATTAATGGGTATGCCACTATGCTTGCCTTCTCTTGCCATTTGTATAGATAGTATACACCTTAATGTGCGATGTGATACGCCATTGTGATTTTAATTCGACATGTCTTCGTTGTCAATATTATTAATATACTCGGCCAATTTTGTTTATTTTTCAACAAAGTTATTGAGCAGCAAATATATTTCTAGCATAGAGTTAGGCATGTTATACAAAGATTTATTTAAAAAAAAAAGCAGGTTTTGTTCCATCAAGATGCTTTTGGTCCAAAGTGAAAGAACGGATATGGTCGTTTCCACAACAGAGGTTTCTGCAGAGTCTTTGTAGCCTGGAATATGGGAGGCTTAATTTGGCAAGAAGAGGGTTCATGGAGGAGTGAGCTTTTCAGCAGACTTGAAAGTGAGGGGAAGTTCTGCTAGGCAAATGGAGAGCAGGTGGGGGTCGAGAGCTCATTTCTTAAACAAGAAATAGCGTTTCTCAAAGAAAGGGGCTTTTCCTACCTGTTCTTGACAATTTTGTTCAAAATGGATCTAGATGTGGGTTTATGCTGGTACCAGACTTCTTCAAATTAGGCATGTAATGAAGTTTGAAATGAAGAAGTCTTAATTTAATCATTTGAAGTGGGAAGATGCATTTTTAATCTAGCTCTTTTCAGGTGGGAGGGTACACCTATAATCCAGAATCAGCCCCCCTGCCCCCCCTTCCCGCCCCAGACAGGGTTTCTTTATAACAGCCCTGACTGTCTTGGAACTCACTCTGTAGACAAGGCTAGCCTTGAACTCACAGAGTTCCGACTGCCTCCCGAGTGCTGGGACCACAGGTGTGAACCACCACAACTGGGCTAATCCAGATGTTTGAGGTGGAAGACCCACCTTTAATTTGAACCACACATTGTGCTAGCATCCAATATAAAAGACATGGACACGCACGCTTGTCTCCTTTGTCTGTTTGCCCTCTCTCTCTCTATAAAGCCCATTCCTTCACTGGCATTAGAGCCTACTTCTTCATAATTCTAACATAGACTGAAGACCAGCTGAGGCATCCAGCCTTGTGATTGGAACAGCTATTGGTTTTTTTTCTGGTTCTATTCATTTACCAATTTCATAGCTCTTGACAGCTGAATGTACATGTACCATATTTTTATTATCCGTCCAGTTGATGGTCATCTAGGCTGTTGCTGTTTCCTAGCTATTGTGAATAGAGCAGCAATAAGCATAGAAGAACAAGGGTGTCTGTAGTGAGATGGTCTTTTAGTGTGGACACCTGTCTAAGAATGGACCTGGACTAAGTATGGTATGTCTATTTCTAGTTTTATTGTGGAGCCTCCACCCTGATTTCCATAGTGGTCGAATCAGGTTGCGCTCTCAACAGCAGTGAATAAGTGCTCCCTCCCTTTCCCCACATTCATGGCAGCATCTGTTGTCATTTGTCCCTTTGATCTTGGAGACTGACTGGGGTGGTAAGATGAAATCTCAAAGTAGTTCTTTTAATTGGCATTTCCCTGATAGCTAAAGATGTCAAACATTTCAAAAAACTATTTCTCAGCCACTTGTATTTCATTTTATTTTTCAAAAACACTCTGTTTACTTCCTTGCCCCCTCCTCATTTTTTGATTTTTTTTTTGAGGCAGGGTTTCTCTGTAACAACAGCTCATGCTGCCTGAAACTAACTCTATAGACCAGGCTGGCCTTGAACTCACAGAGATCTGTCTGCCTCTGCCTCCTAAGTGCTGGGATTAAAAGCATTTGCCAACACTACCTGGTTTTTTAACTGACTTTGTAAACTCTTCATTATTTGTCATGTGTGGCCAGTGAGGGTTTCCCTTGGTGAGCATAATGGTCAGTTAATGGCTGCCCATAGATTTCCTTAGATGCTCCGAACTAGTGACTGCCATTTCCAAGCGCACCTGTTTGTTGGGCACACATCTTACTCCCTGTAATGCAGTTCATGGCCTTGCTTCGGATTCTGCTGCTTTGGTGTCAGTCATAGGTTAGGGCATATGGTGCCTTCCTTGTTTTCATCAGTGTACACATCCCTATGTGTGAACACAGCCCTGTGTAGCATGGAACATTCTAGATTGCTGGAAATATGTTGCAGTTTTACAATGATCCTGTGGACATCTCATTTATCAGCATTTCACATACATTTTGGAATCTGCTTACTTGCTTCCTTAAAATCTTATTGGGAATTTCAGCTTTGGGTAGAAATAACACTAAACAAATGTAGTCATTTTGCGTTTTTCAGACTCAAGAGCAAAGCCACCTTCTCCACATTGCCACAGCCTCAGCTGTTTGTTTTGTAGGTCAGTGCTTACAAAACCTTCCTGTCCACCAGGCTGTCTTCTCCAGCCTAATTTAGTCCGGGAAGATGGAGGATTATGACAACTGGTGTAGGAAGTCTGGCTGAGCAGACCACAAAGAAAAGGACATGTCCTCATGCTTACGTAAGAGAAGACTGATCTCCAGCTGTTGCCTTTTGTCAGGGATATGGAATCCTGCCTGTTTTGTACCCTTTCCCCACTCCCACAGGAAAGTGAGTGACTTGTATCCATAGCAACCCAGCGATATCATACACAGTGACACAGGACAATGGGTCTAAGGCCCGGCAGGTAAGTTACAGGTTAACATTTGTCGAAGGTAATGTTGAAGTCAGCTGATGAGCCAGGTAGAATGGAACATTTCATCTTTTACCAAGTGACAGTTGCTTTCCAAATTACAAGTTTCATTTCCCTTTAGAGATGCAGTGGCCTTGCCTGGTCTTAAGGGACCTTTACATTTTAAGCATTCATTGGTTGTATTTTGTTTTATATTTTATTTTATTTTGGGACAGGGTCTCACTCTGTAGACCAGGTTGGCCTTGAACTCACAGAAATTTGCCTGCTTCTGCCTCCCGAGTGTTGGGATTAAAGGTGTGTGCCCCTACACTTGCCTCTTTTTGTAGTTTAAAGCATACAAACCCTGTACATGTTTTGTGAGATTTATTTCTATGCATTTAATTTCTTTGAGCTGAAATAAAGGTTATGTTTTAATTCTAGTTTCCACTTTTTCATTGCTGGCTTATGGAAATATAGTTAATTTATGTATATGCTTTTGTTGAGTCTTGATATATCCTGTTTTGTTAAGTGTTCCTTTGGTATTTGACAATAATGCATATCCTATACTTGTTGGATGGAACAACCTCTATTTATTATTTCTTGTTGACTAATAGTAGGCTACTGAGTTCTATATCACATATAGCATATATAGAGAATATACAGTAACTTAATTAGTTTATTATATCATCAATTGTTAAAAGAAGGGTATTAGAATATTTAACTCTGGCTGATAAGATGGCTCAGCAGGTAAAGGCGGCCGATGTCAAAATTGATGACTTGGGAACACATCATGGAAGGAAAGAAGCAGTTCTAGCAAGTTCAACATGGTGTGTGTGAGCACACATAATAAATGTGACAAAGAATGTTCAATTCTAACTGCAGATTAGTCTACTTTTCTTAATTCTATCACTTTTTGATTTATATGTTTTATGGTTGTTTGGTGCATACATTTGTATCTTTTTACAAATTGATTTAAGAATGATAGACATTGTATTTTACTTGTGTGTGTGCATGTATGCAAATCGAGGTCAGAGGTCAGTCACCTTGGTCATTGCTCAGGAGCTATTCATCCTGTTTTTCCAGACAGGAGCTCTCACTAGGACCTGGGACTCACCAATTAGGTTATGCTGGCTGGCCAGAGAGATCCAGCCCATAAGATACATGTTTTCTTTTATTTGTGAAGAACTTTAGACATACAGAAAAGTTGCAAAGACAACAGAGATCCCATGTCCTCCATACCCTGTTTCTTATGTAAGAACTAAGAAAGTAGTGTTTGTAGTATCACCACGCCCCAGGCTTTCTTCAGGTTCACCAGTTGTCTCAAGCAACACCCTTTCCCCTCCAGGATCTAGCATCACACTGATCTTGAAGGGCCAACCAAGCCTCCATATCATTAGTCTTATTTTCCTTATGATTTGATAAGGGGTATAGGTTTCAAAGAGAAGGTCACATTAGCATGGACCTGCTTCTGTAACCATCCAATTTCCCCTAAATATGCCACTAAGATCCACCTCCAAAGCTTTTTCTGCTCTGCCCCCAAGCCTGGGTCTTTCTTTTTTCTACTCTTTTTTTGAGGACAGGGTTTCTCTGTGTAACAGCTCTGGCTGTCCTGGAACTTGCTCTATAAACCAGGCTGGTCTTGAACTCAGAGATCCCCCTGCCTCTGTCTCCTGAGTGCTGCAATTAAAGGTGTGGGCCACTTCACCCAGTTTCTCTACTTTCTTCACATTCCAAATCCCTCTGGCCTTACTTCAGAAAGTCCATCTTCATTACTCTCCAACTTCAGCTGCTCTGTCCCCAGACTATCTTAGCCTGGCTCTTAGTCCTCTCTTCCCAGCATTTACTGTTTCCACGAATCTGAACATGTAGTTGCCACCACGACCTAGGGATGTTACAAAGGCACCACTGTCCCAGAAGAGGAAACGGAAGCACAATCACTCAATCAAGATGCTGCAGCTGTATACAGCCAAGCTGGGTTCCACCCTAGGCAATCTGGTTCCAGAATACTCACTCTTTTATTTTGAATTTTATTTTAAAGTTTTCTTTTTGTGTATTCATTCTTTTTGTACTAAAAAAAATGAAAATATTTTTGCTAGTAAAAGTAGAGCAGAGGCTGGGTATGGTGGTACATGGACGCAGAGGCAGGAGGGTCTCTATAAATTAAAGACTAGCAAGTTCCAGGACAGCCAAGGCTGTTACACAGAGAAACCTTGTCTTAAAAAGCTAGATATATATCTATATAAAAATAGATATAAAAGTCAATAGAACTCAAAAGTTACATATTTAAAAGTTATGTTTGATCACTATGTTGTCTTTTATGATGAAGCATATTCTCTAGATAAAATATATCTTTTAACTTTTAAAATGTTTTTAATTGAAATTAAATTACATCACTTCCCCCTTCCTTTCTTCTCTCCATCTTCTCCTAGTTCCTCTCCCTCAAACTCTTCCTCAAACTGACAACCTCTATTTCTTTGATTACATTTTTATATACATATGTATGCATATATGTATATGTGAAAAATATATTTAGCAGATTTTCTCAGAAAGAGCGAGAGTGAGAGATGGAGAGAGAGAGAGAGAGGAAGGGAGGGGGAAAGAGGGAGAAGAAAAAGAATCTGCGGAATCTGTTTGTATTACCCCAGAGCCTGGTGTTCCAGTGCTTACTGAGCCCATGCTTGTTCCAAGCTAGAGGTTTAGCCCTTTACCCATAGTTCCTCATGCTTAGCTGAATGGATGGGGAAATCAAGGCTGAAACAAATTGCATGATCTATCTGCTTGTCAGAGCCAGGTATGCTAACCATCCCCTTTGCAGGCCACTGGAAGTCTGACCATCTGTTTTCTGTGCAGGTATCAGTAGGATGGGCTGGCACATAGCAAATTCTCAATTCCTTTCCCACTTCTGTGCCTGCCTGTCATGGGAACCCCAGGAGAAAGTGGGTCCATAACATGTTACCTTTGCTGCACATGGTACAACCTTAGGGTATTGGTGGTGGCCGTGGAAGACTGAAGCTACAGCTGTTGGAGAAAGGGCTTAGAATCCAGGGCACATGGCGATTGTATTTTAAAGGAAACTCAAGACATCAACTCAAGCAGGAAAAATGTAAACATTCTAACAAAATTCAAATATGTATTAAAATGTATAACATGTTGGAGAATGACAGTAGGAAAAATAATAGGTTTTTGTTTCTTCCAGTTAAACCATTATGCATAAGAGCAATTTTTTTTGAGACAGGGTCTCTCCGTGGTAGACCAGGCTGGACTTGAACTCACAGAGATCCACCTGTTCCTGCCTCTTGTGCACTGGGACTAAAACTGTGTGACACCACTGCCCAACAGCAAATAACTCTTTTGGGCAATAGGCACACTGAAGTTTATGATATACAAGAATCTTAAGTCTGGGCCAGAATGTTTCAGGCAGTGTTCACTGGTGTGTGCCATTTGGGTGTGTGCAGTGCAAAATGCACACGTTTGTGTTAAGTGCAACATGAGTGAGCATGTCCAGAAACATCTTGGATTTATTATACATTTAATTTTTAAAAAATTATTTCTTTTATTTTTGACCTTAAACTATAATGACGTTTTTTACCCTTCCCTTCCTCACTCCAGACCCTCCTTGCTCTTTTTTTTTCAAATCCATGGCCCTTTTTTGCATTTATTGTTGTTACACACATATATGTAAATACACACAAATACAGCCTGCTCAGTCTGTGTAACGGTACTTATATATATGTTTTGGGGTATTAGATTTGGTATTGGATAACCAAGAAGTGTGCTCTCCTCTGGGGAAGACTATTTCTCCCACTCAGCATTCCTTAGTTGCCTGTAGTTCTTTGTGCAGGGTTGAGGCCTCTTGGGCTTTTCCCTGTCTATGTTAGAATGTCTGTTGCTGTGGTCCTTGTTCATCTCAAAGCCATAGCCACAGTGTGAAAGGGCTTCTTAGTGAAGTCTATATGGCTGGATGTCTCTTTGGGAATAAAGCAGGACCAAGAAGAGAAGATTGGAAGATATCCAGAAAGTCTCTAAGGGAAATTCTTTGTATGAAAGTCTCTTCATGCTATGCAACTGCAAAGTAATCAATAAGCTTACCCAACTATTAAGCCTACAACCATAACAATGACCAGCATGGGAAGATATCCTCAAGGGTATATTTCTGGCACTTGTATCTTGGGAGTAATTAACAGTCATCTTATTGGACTTAAGACCTGCTCAATAAGAGGGAATTCATGCCTGGTACTGCAAACCTAGTCAACTACCAGTGGCTTGGGCATTCATGGTCCTAGAGTAAATCCAACCACTGCCACTTCCCTAAATCAGTATAAATCCCAAACACTTTCTAAATACTTACCCTTAGACCCACAGATAAGTGAAACTCTCACTCCTCATCAAAGAAGCTTCCTTTTGAGACCATTATTGAAATCAACAACTGGTCAAATTCAGAGAACTCAGTTGATATATGCACAGCACAACCCTGTGTGTGTGTGTGTGTGTGTGTGTGTGTGTGTGTGTGTGTGTGTGTGTGTAGGTATAACAAAGAAGGAGAGGTTATGAATTAGGGAGGGAGGGAAGGCATTAGGATATTTGGAGTAAAGAAAGGGGTGGAAGTGATGTAAATGACATGCTCATGAAATCCTAAAAGGGCAAACTGCTTGTCTTCGGCTTATCATCCATCTCTCTTTAAAAAAAAAAAACATATATTTATTTATTATGTATACAGTGTTCTGTCCATATGTCAGAAGGCACCAGATCTCATTACAGATGGTTGTGAGCCACCATGTGGTTTGCTGGGAACTGAACTCAGGACCTCTAGGAAGAGCAGCCAGTGCTCTTAACCTCTGAGCCATCTCTCCAGTCCTAGCAACTCATTTCTTAAGCTTCAGGTGTAGCAGATAATTTTTGGCTAGCTCTGCTAGCATAAGGGACTCATTTGAAGACGGTAACGCAAAATCCTGAAGATTCGCTTCCTCTTCATTGAAAATGCTGCAGGTTTCTTGCTGAGCTCCCTGACTTGAAGATTTGCTCAAGAGCAATGGTGTAATTTTACTGAAGCTTTGCCCCACAGCGAAAGTTCTCCAGACTGAGAAAAGTTCTGAAGCTAGTTGCATTCATTGCTTATCCCTTTTAAAATCCATGTTGCACACGCCCTGTCATCAGCTGAGAAAAACTTGACCCAAAGTCTGGGACTGTGGTGTGGACAAGGAAAAACCCCCACAATCATGCATACTATAGGCTTATAAAGGTAGCACTCAAGAAATGGAGTTCAAGGTCATCTTTTGCTACATACTGAATTTTAGTTTCAGGCTAGCCTGGGCTGCATGAGACACTGTCTTAACTACCACTTCTTCAAAAACATTGTAGGGAAGTTCTCTGTGAACTTCTATCCACATAACAGGTTTTATCATATGCGCATTCATTTCACAATCTGCCCTGGGGTAAAATGATTGGAATCTGGTTGGAAATTCTTGTTTGGTTTCTTTCCCAACAGTTTTCTTGTGGACATACATATATATTTATGCTTCAGATGACAGGGTTTTAATATAGGAAACAGAAAATGAGGGCTGAGGCTGGAGAGATGACTCGGTGGTTAAGATCACTTATTACTCTTCCAGAGGACCATATTTGATTTCCATTAGCACATGGCAGCTCGCAGCCATCCATCAACTCCAGCTTCAGGAGATCTGAAGCCCTTATGACTGTATTCCCTAGCCATAGCCCCTCTCCCTATCTCTGCCTACCTGGGAAGGTCAGGGAAATGGTTTTCTCTTTAATCTAGATTGACATAAATTGTGTTTGAACTGTACAATCAGCTAGCTGTCTGTTACACCAGACATTGTGAGGGAATGCCCAGAAACTTGCTAAGTTAGTTAAAATAACCATTCCTTCTCAGCAAAATCCTCTGCCTGTGTCCAGATGTGATGTCTTCTCCTCTGCCCGTGTACAGATGTGATGTCCTCTCCTCTGCCCGTGTCCAGATGTGATGTCCTCTCCTCTGCCCGTGTCCAGATGTGAAGTCCTCTCCTCTGCCCGTGTACAGATGTGATGTCCTCTCCTCTGCCCGTGTACAGATGTGATGTCCTCTCCTCTGCCCGTGTACAGATGTGATGTCCTCTCCTCTGCCCGTGTCCAGATGTGAAGTCCTCTCCTCTGCCCGTGTCCAGATGTGAAGTCCTCCCCTCTGCCCGTGTCCAGATGTGAAGTTCTCCCCTCTGCCCGTGTACAGATGTGATGTCCTCCCCTCTGCCCGTGTACAGATGTGATGTCCTCTCCTCTGCCCGTGTACAGATGTGATGTCCTCTCCTCTGCCCGTGTCCACATGTGATGTCCTCTCCTCTGCCCGTGTACAGATGTGATGTCCTCTCCTCTGCCCGTGTACAGATGTGATGTCCTCTCCTCTGCCCGTGTACAGATGTGATGTCCTCTCCTCTGCCCGTGTCCAGATGTGAAGTCCTCCCCTCTGCCCGTGTCCAGATGTGAAATGAAGTCCTCCCCTCTGCCTGTGTCCAGATGTGAAGTCCTCTCCTCTGCCTGTGCACAGATGTGATGTCCTCCCCTCTTCCTGTGTCCAGATGTGAAGTCTTCTCCTCTGCCTGTGTACAGATGTAATGTCCTCTCCTCTGCCTGTGGACAGATGTGATGTAGATACTACTGGCCAAACCTAGAACTGTTGTCTCTAGACCACACCCTTGAGAAAGCCCACAAAGCAAAGGCACCTGCTCTGGAACGTATTTAAGGCCCTTTCCTCAGGAACAGCCTCTTCCTCAGGTTTCCCCTCTTCCCCTGGGACCACTCAGGAACCCTCTTTTCATTAAAACCCGGAGTTTAATTGGGCCTGATCTGATTTATTGCATCAGAGGAGAAGCCCAATATTGGGGCACAGAAACCTCTCACATTTGTTGATGTCACAAGCATACATGGGCATCTAATTTGCAATTTAAAAGGAAATAAAAATATTATACTGTCGGGTCTTTCTGTTTGTTAGTTTTTTCAAGACAATAACCCTGGCTGTCCTGGAATTCACTCTGTAGACCGACTGGCCTCAAATTTACAGAGATCCACTTACCTCTGCCTCCCAAGTGGGGGATTAGTCTACAACCATTCAGCCTTTTATTTTTTAAAAAATAGGATTTCTCAGAAATGCCCAAGGATACCACTTGGATATCCCGAATATTTTCCCCAAATCTGTGAGTTTGACACCAGGGTATCTGGAGCGTCCTTTAATTGGAGAGCATGGGTGTTTAGGGTGCAGAAGGAGACATTTTACAGCTTTGAGAAATACTCTTCTAGAAAGTGATAGTATTCCTTGTTTCATTGTTGGTAAATACAAGGTTTCTTTTCTTGTTATTTTTTTTTTCTTTTAGATTTGGTCTCTGCTTTTGAGAAACTAGGCCTGCTTTTCTCTGCTGCAGATAGATACTGTAGCACTGAACTGAGCCAAGGTCTTGTCTTATATTATATTATATTATATTATATTATATTATATTATATTATATTATATTATATTATATTATGAAGAGAATCATGAGTGAGAAATAGTTTGAATAACAGCTTATATAGTTAGGTAATGTCTGAGGACTTTAGTCCTTTGAATTGTTAAAAAAAAAAACCATGCTGATCATTTTAATCCTGGTTATACTTTCTTGGTGGGTGTTTAAGGCCACGCAGGTGGTCAGAATTAACCACTTTCTTTTTTAAGATAGTATCTTCTGTTTGGCTGGCTTGGATCTCCCTATGCAGACTAGGCTGGCCTCAAAGTTTCAGTGATTCTCCTGCCTCTGCTTCTCAAGTGCTGAGTTTCACCTTCCTTAAGATTTCCTTCCAGTTTGCTGTCCAAATGCTTCCCTGTATTAGAATGGGATGATGCTTGGGTGATGCTGGCTGTGGTGTTACATACCTGTAATCTCACTGAGGAGGTGATGGCAGGAGGATCATGAATTCCAGGCCAGCTTCAGCTATATAGTAAGTTCAAGGTTATCCTGGGCTATGTGAGACCCTGTCCCCACAAACAAAACAAAAACCCAAGCAGAGTGACTTGCTGGCTTGTATTAATAACATGGTTGTGTTGTTAAATTACATGACAACCGGTCACTTAGACATGTAGGGATGTTAGAAATTGTCTTGAGATAGTCGTGTGGTTTTCCAACTTTCCACAGGCCATTTCTGATCCTTCCTACATTTTAGACAGTCTTCTGTGCATTGAGGATAAAATGGGTGACCAGGTAGATACACTGACTGTCCTTGTGGACTTTACAATTTAATGGGTCCATAGTCATTGGGAAAACACAGTTGTCCCTTGGTATCCATGGGGAATTGATTCTAGAGCTCTTCACAAATGCAGAAATATGTATATACTCAAGGCTCTTTTTATTAGAATGGATGATATGTGCATGTAGATTTTGCATATCCTACTGCATACTTTGTTATTGTTTTAGTTAGGACACAAAAACAATAGATTTAATTATGACATCTTCATACATGTACACAATCACACCTTGCTCATATCTGCCCCCAATGTCCTGTTTTGTTTCCTTCTCCTCTTCTGTTCATTCTCTTCTCTGTCCAAATAGTTCCTCTTCTATTTTCATGTGATATAAAGCAAGGTTTTACGTATAAAGCACGACACACATGTTTTTATTGTATTTCTGTGCACCTGCTAGGCAAGTGCCTTCTTTTGACTTTTTATATCAAGACAGAGTCTCACTGAACTTACTCAGGCTGAACTTGAACTCACTGTAGCCCAGGGAGGCTTTGAATTTAGGATCCTTCTGCTACAATTTCTTAAATTGCTGAGATTACAGGTCCAAGTTACCAGGCATGATGAATTTAATTTTGAGACAAGGGTGGTTGCAAGGGTGGTCTCAAAGTCATAGGCTCAAGTCACCTTCGTGTTCACCCTTCTAGGTTTCTGGAACCACAGGTGTGTGCTGTTTTTCTAGGCTCTTCTGTGTACTTTATATCATTTTAAAATTACAACAGTTGACCAATGTAAATACCATGCAAACAGCTATTGAACTGCAATTTTAGGGTGAAAAATCTATGCATGTGCAGTATTGGTGCATTTCTTCAAATGTTTTCAATCTGTGGTTGGTTGAACTTGGGGATGCAGAAACTGCAGATGTACAGGGCTGACTTGTTAATGTTGTGTAAGGCAGATGAATACTGTGGGGAAGGAGGATGGAATATGCTATGGGTACTATTTTAACTGGGGCATTTGAAGGCTGCAGTATGTTGAATGACTAGAAGATCACTAAATCTTCATCTCCATATACTTTCACCATTTTACCCATTTAAGAGCTTGAAAATTGTAACCCTTTTATTTTTCCCTGTACCCTAACCACCTTGAGCTCTATTCCTTACCTGTGACTTAGATATCCAGCCTGACCATCAAAGTAGCTGGTGTGAATTGTTTCTAACATCCACAGACAATAGAATTCTTCCTTTGCTCAGAATTTTGTAATTCCCGATTTCCTATAAGATAGATATTAAGCTTCTGTGGCTGGACTTTAAAGTCAATTTTTACCTGGTGTCTGTATCCTCCTGTCTCATTTCTCACATCTTGTCTACTTCTGCCTTAACCTTGGGGCATTCAACTACATGCTGTCTTTACTTTAAAAATTACAAAAACAATTATCATTTCTTACCACATTCTTAGCTATTGCTTTGGCCAAAGGCCCATCCTTTTTCAGCTGGATTACTGGATTACTGGAGCACCATTATTATCATCTGTGTCTTCTACCCTACAACATCTGCTCTTGGTGAGAGAGTTAAAACTCTGCTGAAACTGGAATCAAATGCCATCATTCTTCTCAAAATACTTTTGTGACTCCCAGCTCATTCAATTAAAAAGTTGCAGCTCTTACACAGATGAGAAACTTCTGCATGGTTTGGTCTCTACTGTTTCATTGACCTTTTTTCCTGCTCTCCATCCCTCTGGAAACTGGCCAAATCCACTTCCACCTCCTTCTTTTGCTGCCTCTACCTACCAGGTAGTTAATGGGTAGTTAATTCAGATTGCTATGCTCAAAGGGCTCTTCCTTGTGATGATTTCCCTGAGTGTGATCTGTAATAATACTATGCTAAAGTAATTGTAATACTGATTTTATGAATCTGGAGATCTCTTTGGATAAGGCTGGTATCTTAAGAATAGTAAGTTTGAGGCTGGAAAGATGGTTCAGTGGTTAAGAGCTTGGGGTGCTCTTCCAGAGGACCTGGGTTCAATTCCCAACACTCACATGGCAGATCAGTACTATCTGTAACTCCAATTCCAGGGGATCCAACACCCTCACACAGACATACATGTAGGTGAAACACAAATGTACATAAACTAAAAATAAAATAATAGACTATTTAAAAGAATAATACATTTTTCAGGCGGTGGTGGCAGATGCCTTAAATCTCAGCACTTGGGAGGTAAAGGCAGGTGGTTCTCCGTGTGTTTGAGGCCAGCCTGGTCTACAGATTGAGTTCCAGGACAGCCAGGGCTACACAGAGAAACCCCATCTCAGAAAAACAAAACAAAACAACAGCAACAAAAAGAATAGTAAGTTTTCTGGGTGGGGTCACATGCCTGCAATCCCAGCATTTGAGACATTGGGGCAGAAGGACTGCTTTGAGTTCATAGTGAATACCAGATCAACCATGGCTTCATAGCAAGACCTTGTCTCAAAACAAAGAAATAAACACCTAAAAGAACAGTAAGTCTTCCTCAACATAGGATGTTATTTCACTTATTTCAGTAATGCTTTTTTTAAACCACACATATCTTTCATATCCTTGATCAAATTCATTCCTGAGTGTTTTGTTCTTTTTATTTTATGAGTGCATGTATAAATGTGCACTGTATAAATGCTGGGTGCCCACATTGGCCAGAAGAGGTGTCAGATCCCCTGGAACTGGAGTTACAGACCTGACATGTAGGTGCTGAGAATTGAATCTGGATCCTCTAGAAGAGCGGTCAGTGTTCATTGAGCCATTTCTCCAGCCCCAAGTATTTTATCTTTAAATTTGGTTGGGAATGAAATTATTCTTTAAAATTTCATTCACTGTAGCCTTAGAGAAACAACACGTGTATGCATGTGTGTGTGTGTGTATTTGAATTTAGTAATTTTACTGAATTTCTTTACTCCAACAGCTTTCTTAATAATTGTTTGCATTTTTCTGTATAGAAAATAATGTCATTTATAAATAGAGATAATTTACTTTTTTTCTGCTTTGGTTTCCGGAATAGAGATCTTGCAGAGCAGCATTTGGTTTTCTCACAATTCTGAAGGCTGTGATCCAAGATTATGGTGCCAGAAGAGATAATTTCTTAAAGCTTCTGCTTTCAACATCTTCTTCCTATGGGGTTGCCTTTCTTTGTGTATCTGTCTGCATTATGATATTATTTATAATGAGGATATCAGCCTATTATATGGGGAAAAGTCAGGGGATTAATTTGGGTTTATATTTTCAGAGTTTTCAGTCCATTGTGAGGGAGGTATGGTGAGTTCATGTTGGCCAGAATGGATGGCCATGGTTTCATATATGATACCCAGGAGGGGGCTCTGCCTGAAGAAGTAAGTCACTGAGTACAGGCCTCTGGTTCCAGTCTGCATTTTCTACTTTGCTGTTCTAGATGCCATTCCTTCTCTGGTGTGATGGACGGGAGTTTCTGAAACCAGGAGTTAAAACAAACCCTTCCCCTCTTCAATGGATTTTTTTCAAGTATTTTGTGACAGCAAGGAGAAAGGGAACTATATATAGAGAACTAGAGTCCTTCGCTGTGATTGAGCCCGATCACAAGGCTTACAGGCTTTGACATTTGTTAGCAGGAGGAATGGGGAAGAGTTTACTGCTGTAGGCTGGAGAAGCCCCAGAGAGCATCAGCAGAGATTAACAGGCCATTTTGCTTGGGAGGACTAAAGACCAGAATGGTTAAACAAATGTTGATAGCAAACATTATGTATGCTTATGAGGATTCAGATGGGAATGAGAAGTCTATCAGGAATTGGACACAAGGCCAATTGGGTTACATTCTGGCAAAGAATTTGGCTATATTCTGCCTATGCTCTCAAAACTGGTGTGAAGCTGAATTAATGGCATGCATATGCCACACAGACACACTAGTGGAAACACATACATAAAATTCAAAAACAAGTACAATGTCAAAAAAGAAATGTTCAAAGAGTAATGAACTGATATATTTGGTAGAGGGAATTTCACCACATCATACCGTTCAAGCAGAGGTATCATTACTGCTTCATGAACTTAGGCAGCTTTACAGTGAGGAAAGGCAGATTTGTATTGGCTCATGGTTTAGGTGTTGCAGTTCATTTTAGCCTTTAAAAAAAAGGCATTGGGACACAGCAGGGAGCAGAAAGAAGAGATCAGAACCAGAGCTGTATAGAACCGTCAAGGTCTGGTCCCAGTGACCCATTTCTACGAGGCTGGCCCCATGTCTGGAAGCCTCTTTAAAGACACTACCAGCTGAGAACCACATGTTCAAATAACTGAGCCTGTGGGGTCATTTCATACTCAGACCATAACATTCCATCCTTGTGTGGCTAAGGAGAACATAAAATTTGTTCAACACCTTTAGACATCAGGGAAATGTGGATTAAAATTACTTCGAAATTCCATTGCATGTAGTTGGAATGGCCATTGCCAGAAAGACAATGACAGCAAATGCTGGCAGGGATGTGGGGGAAAGGAACGCCTTATTTATTGTGAGAGTCTAAGTAGGTGGAGCCACTTTGGACTGTCCTGTGACCAGCTACAGCACTCCTGGGTGTATAGCCGAAGCATTCTACATCACACTACAGGAGCACTTGCACCAAGTTCATTGCTGCTCCATTCATAATACGTAGGCAATAGGCTCATTGTTCATGTCCATCATCAACTCATGAATGAATAAGGAAAAATAAATGCAACAGAATTTCATTCATCTCTGAAGAAAACTAAAATTACTAAAATTTCCGGGAAATGGATGAAATGAAATACTGTGTTGAGTGAGGTAACCCAGAGTCAGACAAATACCACATGTTCTCTTCTACTTGTAAATACTAGTTTTGAATTGTTAGTTTTTTGTATTTAACTCAGAGTACATGTAGAAGCTAAAAAAATCCATAAAGGGGCCTTTGTGATGGGTGCTTCAAGGAAGGAAGATACTAGCAACTAGGCAAAATGAAAGAAGAGAAGGGGAATCCTGGAGAAAACGGGGTTTGAACAGCAAAGTAGAGAAGGGATGCAGAAACGAGAGAGTGGAATGGTTTGTGAAAAGCAATAGGAAGCCTACTGTCTTACAACTCAATTAAAAATATAGATGGAAAGGGTACATGTTCAATGAAAGAAGATGGACATGTACTGGGTGTTAAGGAAAGAAGATGGACATATACTGGGTGTTAAGGAAAGAAGATGGACATATACTGGGTGTTAAGGAAAGAAGATGGACATATACTGTGTGTTAAGGAAAGAAGATGGACATATACTGGGTGTTAAGGAAAGAAGATGGACATATACTGGGTGTTAAGGAAAGAAGATGGACATACACTGGGTGTTAAGGAAAGAAGATGGACATATACTGGGTGTTAAGGTTTAAGTGAGGAGAGAGGAGAAGGGTGATTTAACCAAAACTAACGGTGTATGAAACAGCACTATGGAGGATCTGGGGACATGGTTAAGAGCACACTGGCAATCCTTCCAAAGGACCCAGGTTTCATTTCCAGGACACATTTGATGGCTGACAACTATCTATGGCTAAAGTTCTGGGGGGATCAGACATTCTCTTCTGGCCTCTGTGAGCACATGCTGTAGAGAGTCATACATGCAAAACACCCGTACACATAAAATAATAATTAAATAAAAGAAGAAAAGCCTTATGAAAACTCATTAGTTTTCAAGCTAATTAAAAAAGAAATGTAATTAAAGAGGATAGCAAGATGGCTGAGTGGGTGTGCCTCCCATCAAGCCTGACGTATTACCTGAGTTTGATACCCGGAACTCACAGCGTAGAGGGGAGAAAACTGACTCCAGTCAGTTGTCATCTAAATTATTAAAACATATCATTAAAATTATCGTGACATATTTTATATTTAATAAAATCAATCTGGAATATCAGAGAACAGAATCACCCACTGTCAAACCACGAAGGTCAGACTAATTTTATTAAATATAAAATATGTCACCACATAAAATTGTTTGTATGGAGTTACTGTGCTTGGATGAGCAGTGATGATTCCAGAGTACATAGGCTAGTAAATGAAAATCCCAGTACTAGGCATGTGATGTCTCCCTATGAGCTCTTGTTCAGGGAGACCTCAGAGGCTACCCCCCAACAACTTAGGCTATTTACATTGTTCTTGGCTGCTTACCATAGCAAGATGTTAAGAGCCTACTGCTGAAGACACCACACACTTTTGTTTTAGAACATAGAAAATGCAATCTTGAACTGATGAGATAGCTTTCTCTCTGTTGGCTAGCTTATATAGTACCAGAAGGTGCTATGTAACACACACACACACACACACACACACACACACACACACACACACACACACACACACACACACACACAAGAAATAGAGATTTAGACCTGGCTAAAATGTTAAGAATAGTGTGTGGTTAGCTTTGATATTCTCTCTCTCTCTCTGTCTCTTTCTGTGTCTCTGTCTCTGTCTCTGTCTCTGTCTCTGTCTCTGTCTCTCTCTCTCTCTCTCTCTCTCTCTCTCTCTCTCTCTCTCTCTCTCTCTCTCTCTCTCTCTCCCCTCTCTTTGAACCTTTCTTTTGAAGTTCTCTATGTAGTCCTGGATGTCCTGAAGCTCTCTATGTAGACCAGGCTGGCTTTGAACTCACAGAGTTCCAGCTGTCTCTGCCCCTGAGTACTGGGATAAAAGCACCCAGGAGTACTCCCTGGTTTATTTCTTTTGTTGTTGTTGTAATTAATTAATTAATTAATTTATTTATTTATTTATTTATTTATTTTATTATTATAATATATCCTGACCACAATTTCACCTCCCTCCTCTCCTCCCAGGCCCCCAGATGCTGCTACTGCTTCTTCTTAAAAGAAATGTATTTATTGTATGTATAAAGGTGTTTTGCCTGCATGAATGTCTATACACCTCATGCATGCCTAGTGCCCAAAGAGACCAACAGAGAGTGTTGGATACCCTGAGATTGGAGATACATAAGGTTATGTCCTGCTTGTGGGTGCTGAGCATTGATTCTGGGTCCTATGGAAGAGCTACTAGTGCTTTTAAATGCTGAGCAATCACTTCAGCTCCTGGATATATGTTTCAGCTCCCTTACTGAGGCTCAGAGAACATTATGGCTACTAGAAGATACAAAATCATTTTTCTTTGGAATTGTGGTCAGGGGTAAGTTGCCCATGCTTCTGTGGATGGCTCTTTACCCATGCCACAGCCAGCCAGCACTAATTTGAATTGGTGGGTTATTTATAAAATAATAAAATAAAAATAAAAAGAATAGGACATGACATAGGGTGAAGAAGTTGGAGGGAGGAGTAAGGTGTGGATACATGTATAGCATTCTCAAAGAATAAATTATTATTAAAAAATATACTTTCCCTAGTAAGCCTGATTATACGGTATTACCATAATTTACAAAGAGCCATAGAATGGGGAGTGGATAAAGACAAGGTTGGATTGTAATTTAGCCTCAGACTAGCACACCTGATTCCATGATGGAAATCCATTCAGCTGTAGACCCAGCACACAGACAGCACCCGCTGCTAAAACTAAAACAAAGACCTAATCCACCAAAGTCCGTGGTTCTGGGAAAGTCTTTAAAATGGACAGACCTTGCTTTTGGGGTCTGCAGCTGCTCTTCTGGCTAACTGTTCTTGTAAACTGAAGAAAGCCTTGGCAGCAAGCAGCTTTACATGCTGAACTGGCCCTCGGGTTGGATTTTTATGTGTTTATTTTCTTTCTTATATTCTTTGTTGGTCTAGTAAAGAGTTTACCCTTTCAAAAATCAACTCTTTTCTCCTTTAGAATAGATTTATTTCTGTTCTAAGCTTTATATATAAAACTTTTGTTCAAATGTCTCTGATAGATTTTCCAGTTACTGTGGTTTTCATAGCCAACATTTCTTTTAGGTTTCTCTTCCTATTTTCTATCTTTTCAATTAATAGTCACATACACATGAAGCTTAAATTATTTTCCTTTAGAGTTTGTCCATGTTTTCCTTTACTTATTTGAGCATATTTAAGCCAAATTGTTTTAAAGCGCTTGCTTGGTAAATCTTATTGTTTGTACTCTGTAAGGAATGGTTCCTACTAATTTATTTCGGTCCTTTTTATTTATTTATATGTCTATGTGTCTCTGTATACATATGTGCACTTGTGTGGGGGTGCCCATGTGGTCCAGAAGAAGGCATTTGACTAATTGGAGCTGGAGTTACAGGCAGTTGTGAGCTTCTTGACATGGGCATTGAGAATCAATTTCAGGTCCTCAGGAAGAGCAGCAAGTGATGGTAAGCACTAAGCCATTTTTTCAGAGTCTCCTCTTGTTCCTTTAACCTGGCTATTCTTTCCTATTTTTTGTATACATCGTGATTTTTATTTTTAATTTTTGTGGAAAACCTCACATTTATTTGGGCTTTGTGGCACATTCTTGGGATCCCAGCACTTTGGAGATCGAGGTAGAAGGAACTCAAGATTGAGGCCACCCTAGACTTCATGGTAAGTTCAAGACCAGACCAAGAATACATTTGAATGTCCTAAGATGTTAATGCTGCAAATTATAGTCCCCTCAACACCCTGGGTTTTCTGCTTGTTTCTCAAAGCCTTAATAAAGTTTTGTTTAGTGACTTTTCAAAACTAATTTTGTGAACACTATATTCTATAGGAGTACCACTGAAATCTCTTTCTTACTCAGCATTTTAATAGAGATTTCTTGAACATACATCCAAAACACACATCCATTCCCCACAAAACCCTCCCTGAGACCAAAAACCAAATTTATAAAACATGTCAAAAGTAAAGGAGAAAATTTATCTTCGTAGTTTTGCAAAAACTTCTGTATTTGGGGCAGTGTTGACCTAAGAATCAGCTTGTGGTGACAGCTTAGAGTCTCTGAGCAAGTTTTCATAATTTTACCATTGGTGCCTTTTCTTTTGAATATTCTTTTTGCTGTTGATTTCTTTCAAGACAGGGTTTCTGTGTTTAGCTCTGGCTGTCCTGGAACTCACTCGGTGGACCAGGCTAGCCTCAAACTCAGGCACCAGAGTGCTGGGATCAAGAAGTATGCCACCACTACCCAGCTTCTTTTGGATATTCTAATCTCCCAAAGAAACCCTCCTCAGCTTTTCTCCCAGGCTCTAAGTGCTCTATTTTACATGTTGGCTCAGTCTTTTATCACAGCATCTATATGGTTTTTCTTACATTAATTTTGAGTAATCCAATTTGTTATTTAAATACAAATTTTATTTATTCTTTGAAAAATCATATATATATATATATAAAATGGTGATGGGCTTTTTACTGTTCTTTTGCAATACTTTAACTATCCTTCATAATTAGAATCTTTTATCAATTCTAATAATTTTGTAAAAGCATGCAATATATTTTGATCACATTTGCCTTCACCTCTTGTCCTTACCTCCTTCTAGATACATTCACCCCCCACCCCGGGCCCCGTGTCCTTTTTTAAAGTGTAATTTGTGTCTGCTCATACAGATACTGGAGCAGCTCACATTTTTTTTTGTTTATTTGTTTTTGAAATAAGGTCTCTTTATCTAGCTTTCGCTGTCCTGGGACTCACTCTGTAGACCAGGCTGGTCTCAAACTCACAGAGATCCACCTGCCTCTGCCTCTTAAGAGCCGGGGTTTAAAGGTGTGCGTCACCACACCTGGTTTACACAGTTTTAAAACCTGTTCTTGGGCCTGTAAAATCCTAGAGCCTGGGAGTTTTGTCATTTATTCAGTTGGCTTGAAATGACATTTTTTCATGTTATACAAATGCTTACTTACCTTCCAGGTCTCACTTTCCCCCAGAAGCCTACCCAGCATCCACTTTTGAGCTTCCACAACCTTCTTTTGTATTTATTTGTTTAGGTTAAAAATATGTTTGTGTATCCAGAAATGGCCTAGGACTTGATATGTAGACCGAGCTAGCCTCAAATTTGCAGCAATTCTCCTGCCTGTCTTTCAAATGCTAGGATTGTAGTATGTACTCCCAGGCCCAGCTTGCCTTACTTTTTGTTTGCTTCACCAAATTGGGACTAGTTCTGATTTTTAAAAATCCTGCATAAATCAGTCATGGTGATGCACGGCTGTAATCCTATCCTTTAGGAGATGGAGGTAGGAGGGAATCAAGAGGCAGAGGGATCATAAGCCCAGGGCCATGGTGCCTGGGCTACATAACAGCACAGACAAAATCAGCAGCAAAACCCCCACTTGAATGACAGAGTGTATCAAAATAAAACAATTGAAACCACAAACACTTATTGACAAGATCCTGGGTGCCAGATCCTGTTATGGACTAGAAATATAGACTGGATATAGGTAGGTATGATCCGTACTCCTGAATGTTGCTAGAGAAAATGACATTTCCTAGTATTCTTTCACTCCCTGGTGATATTTTCAGTTTCTTATTAATGAAAGTTAGCGAGGTTTATACTTGTTTGTAGTATCTTTTTTTTTTTTTGGACACAGCATCCACACTGGCCTCCAACACATGATCCTCCTGCCCAGATATCGCTTCCCCACCCCTCACTTGCAGTTTTTTTTTAACCCCAAAAACTCTGCATCAGAGGTTTTTATAGTGTCGTCCTTGAACCAGACCTTGGAACTGAACTGTTAGAAACAGTTTATCGGGTCTCATTTTAATCTGTGGACACAGAATCCCTACAGTTCATGACTCCCAAGGGCCTTGGTTTTGACAAACCTTATAGGTGATGCTGATGCATCACCCTAGGTAGGTGTCTGGGCTTTGTGCACATCTATAGAAATGGGGCTACTGAGGGGGGCTACTGAGGGAGAGCTACTGCAGGAACTCTTTTCCTTCCCAGCACCCCTTTCACCACATGCTCCCCACTTGCTTCCAGATTGCATCAGCCTCCCTGGTGTGTGAGCTCTTGCCAGCCCCCCAGCCCCCTTGCTAGCTGCAAGGAAGGTGGGGCCTCATCTGGATGTCTGGAGAGGCCAAATGAGTAGTCTTGGGGATTGTAGCTTTTCTTGTATGTCAGTGTCTTTTAGAACCGCAAGCTTGGAGGCACCACTAAGTTTTCTCCATTTTTTCCCAATCACGCGAAAAATCAGAGGTGGACCCCTGGAGCCTGTGGCAGTGACGCTCCATCATTGGTCGATGGCCAGGGCGCATGCGAACCAGTGACAAAGACGTCATTGCAGCTGGAGGAAGCTTTGGGAAGGGGAGGTTTGAGAGCGCAACCTGGTGGGGAGTTTGGGTCAGGGATGCGGAATGAGATTTAGGACAGAAGGGAGGAGTCTTGGATGCCAGGAAAAAGAGCTGGGGCTGGGCCTGGCAGAAGTGAACCGGTTGTCCAGGAGACCATCGAGCCAGGGGTGGTCAAGCGAGTGGCCACCAGGGGGTGACCGTGCCTGCAAAAGACTGCAAGTGGGCTTCATGTAATCTGCAACACATGTTTTGAAAGCATTTATTTTTGTATCCGCTACCTTTCCTGCCTTGACATACTAGAAAAATGGATACTGGGTGACTCACCTTTGTTAGAGCAGCACTCAGTGAAGAACTGATAGAAAACAGACACATGATTAAGACCTTTGACTGAAAGATGAGACTGGTTAAATAAATCAACAGCTGGAGGATAATTCAGAAATGACAACATTTGGCTCTTTATTTTTTAACTTCATCGAGAAGAAATTTTAAATGTTCTCTAGCTAATTCTAAATCCCTACACTTTTTACATTGTTGCAATCATACTATACACATAAACCTGTATCCTTAGTCACAGCATAATAAATTTTCTCGTTGCTATAGAATCTCCACAGCCTTTGTCCCTAGGTAATAGTTGTAGAATGTTCCTCATACAGCTGTGCTTAACCCATGTACTTGGACGACTTCCTAGTACTCGATCAGGAAAAAAAAAAAAAAAAAAAAGACCCTGCAAGGAATAATTTTGTGTTTAAAAGTTTTGTGTCTTGGGAGTGTACATAGATTTATGGGCACTGATTTTGAAGCACTATCTCTGGGAAAATACCATGAACATTTTTTAAGGCTTTTGTTAAGTCGCTTTCCCAAAAGGGATCATACTGGTTGACATCAGAGGTCAAATCAAAAATCGACTCTGGTGACGCTGGGTCTTGTCTGTCTCCATGCTGGGTTTAATTTTCCTGTCCTGCAGCCGCACTCAACTTTATTATTAGTCTTGACCTTTGGGGCAAGGCAAACACACACCAACGGTTCAGGGACAACTTTAGCAACTGTGACAGCTGACATGGGGAGCCACTTTGGCTCATGTTTCAGGTTTGAGCAAGTGGCTAGGATGAATTTGCCTTGTTGAGAGGGAATCTGAGATGAGGAACAGGTTTGGGAGGGAGTAGATGAGATCAGTTTTAAATATGTTTCTTTCTAAGTGCCTTTGGGACATCTAAGGGGAGGTAGCTAGGAGACAGGCGTACATATGGATAAACAACGGCCTGCCCTTCCCTGAACTCCCAGGGCCCCCTGTCTGGATCTCTATGGCTTGTGTTGCCTTTTACCTTGCAGTGAGTGCTCCTGGAGCTCCTTCAAACCAGGATAAGGGCCTGTGTGTGTGTGTGTGTGTGTGTGTGTGTTCCCCTCTCAGGATCCAGCACAATATTTTCTACCTTGAAAGCTTTGGATGATTCCTGGTTTTAGGGCTCTGACCCAAGGAGGAAAGTTTAGAAAAATTGACAGAGTTCTGGGAAGGCTTCCTGTAAGAGGTGGCATAAAGTTACTGTTAATAATTAAGACCATTTGTTGCATAGTTACCACATAGCGGTCACTCTGTTACCTACATACATCTGAGATGCCACTACTTGTCTGCCATTCGAACATCTCTTTGTGGGTGGAGTCTGGGAGTTCTTCTTACAGGCAGCTCTTGCTAAACGGTCCAGCAAGGACTAACTATGTACTATATCTTTCACTGTATGGCACAGTAGGGCACACTGATCCAAGTCCAATCCCACCATCTGTGAGTGAACGGCCCAGCTTTAGTAGATGAGGTGGGCCAATCCGATCTGCTCTCCTTGGGAATGTGAAATAAGAGATGCAGAGGGATGTTGCCAGTTAGTTGTGGGGAGCTAAGCTGAGAGGTCCAGTACACCAAGATGCTGGTTGGGTTGGGAGTGCTATGGACTAGGTCAAGTGCCTGTTGAACAGCTAAATGTGGTTGGCTAAGCAAGGAGCATGGGACAGTTGTGCAGAGAGAAGCAGACATGTAACATGGATGAGTCATATTAACGACAAACCTCTAAAACAGAGGTTCATGCCACGTCTAGACAGTTCCCGAAGATCCAGGCACAATGAGTTGTTTGTACTTGAATTCCTAGCCTTGGATTTCTGCTTCCTGATCTCGCTTCATTTGGTGTCTGTTTCTTGCATCCAAAAGAGGCCCAACCCACGCAACCCTTTACATAGATCCCATTTAATTTGGGCTTCATCCCCTCCCAGGTGAGTGTTTTTTTCCTCGTTTTACAAGTGAAGAAACTGAGGCTTAATGAGATTAGCTTGACTAAGTGATTTACCCAGTCTATCTGATTCGCTGAATTTACTTAAGCATTAATGTAGCATTGTTATTTAAAATTGCTACCAGTATTTTATTTATTAAAAAAAAAAAACTGAAAGAAAATACAGGCTTAATTGCATCTGATCTTACCTGATCAGACTGTCGTTCAGCTACCCCAACTCTTTCCTTCATTTTCTAGTTAGACTGCATTTCCTCTTGATTTTCTGGTGCTTGGCTCCTTCATGCCATTTAAGTCTCAACTTATTTGTTACCTCCTCAGAGAGGCCTTTGGTCAACCTCACAACATGAAATCAACCACCCAAATTGTTCCCCCATTTGCTCCCTGTCATGTATTTTTTTCTTTTCCACACAGACCCTTTCATTGCCTGAAATTTTCTTGCTTATTTGCATAACTTTCTTATATAATTGTCAACTCTCTTTCAAAGATTGCAACTGAAGCCTCGCCTGTATCTTCAAGATCTAAAAGATACTCCATAGAACAACTAAAACTGTTATTTGATGAACTAAAAATGTCCTAAATCAACAGTTGTCTCCCACTGTCAATCCTCAGAATCACTGAAAATAATTTTTTTCTTATTTCCCAAGGCATTTTCTATGACTCTACAATAATGCATATATATCTCTCTATAAAGTAAGTATGACCATACACCTTTATTCTAAACCAATGGAAATTCTGCAACTTGGTTTCTCTTTTTTATGCAATACATAACAGTTTATTGATAACATCTTTATGTATCAGAACCTCATTAAAATGATAAGACCATCAGGTATGTCATTATGTGCATACACCAGTAATTATGTAACCAGATTTTTCTTAGTGGGTGTGATTTTCTTTTTTTATTGTAAGAAGTAATGTTGAATAAATATTTTGTCAAATACATGTTTTCCCAAGTGTTTTTCATACCTGTTTGCTGTCTTTTAACTTTCTTTGTCATATATGTTATGGCCACCTTTATTTAAAGTTATAGATGGTCATGTTTGTTGCTCATTTCTTTTATGGTATCTGGGTTCATGTTATGCCTTACAAAGATATTCCTAGTTCCAAATATTAATATTGAAAGTGATTTATCCAGTCTTTATGCTAGCACTTTCATGGTTTCAGTTTTACAGTTAAGCCTTTGATCTATGTGAAATTTTATTTGGGATAGTATTGGAACAGGGCTTCAGTTTCTTTGCCCTTCAAATGCTACTGTTTTAATGTCATCGATTGAGGAATTTCTTGGACCCATAGGATAGAAACACGGTTCTTATCATTGACTTTTCATGTGTGCTGTGTTTCTTTCTGTCCGTTGACTTCTCCTCCATTGATCTGAGTGTCTATGCCTGCACAGGTGCCATCCCGTTTTAATCAATGGAACTTTATAACACATTTTCATATTTTGTAGGATAACAGTCCTTTGATTCCCTTTTCCAGAAAATTTTTGTGTATTTTTGCCTGTTTTTCCAAGTGCACTTTATCATTCCCAAATACCCATTGAGATTATCGTAGAGATTATACTGAATTTGTCCACCAATTTGGAGACGATCGCCATCTGGATAATGATGGCATTGAATCCTAGCTCCAAGGAAGAGCTAGTTTTCTAATTATTCAAGTGCTTTCTGTTTCTCAGCACCATTTTCAAGTTTTCCAGATCTTCTGAATATTCCCCATTTTTTGGTTGCTGTTGTGCAGGAATTCTCCCCCATTATCATCTGTACTTGTTATGGAATAATGATTATTAGTACATCACTAAAATCTATTATTGCTTCTAATATGTTTTCTATAGATTCCATCATGCTTTTATTAAATTATAAATTAAATTATGTCAATAAATAAGATTGTTGTCTACTTAGAATTTTATGTCTCTTCAATTCTTTTGTCTATTGTATTATGTAGTGTTTTGAGAAGTTTTAGTGCTGATATTGTACATTTATCCCCTTTCCTGGCTTTATTAGAAAGTCTCACATTTCATTATTTATCATGATACTAGTGTTTGGTTAAAAGCACGCTCTTTAAAAATTATGTTTTTGTTTGGGAATATGTGTTTTGTCCAAGGCTCTTTGATGTTTTGCAAACTCACTTTTGAAATTATTGAATAGTATTTGTGCTAGAATTTGTTTGCTCATTAAAGGGAATCTTGATTTCTTTCAAGATTTAACAATTATGACTAAAGCCTTCCTAAGTGTTTATATGCAGACTTTTACATAAATAAAAGTTTCATCTCATTTGAGTAAACACCAGGGGTGTAATTATGGGATTAGAAGGTAAACACATGTTTAGTTTTGTAAGAAATAGCTAAACTGTCTTCTGAAGTGAACGGACCACTTCCTCTCAGCAGTGCCCAAGAGTTTTGTTGTTCTGTGAATTCTCGCCACCCCTTGATGCTTTCAGAACTTTTGATTTGGACAATTCTAATACTGTAGTGGTGTTTCATTCCTGTTTGAACTTTTGGTACTCTAAGGAAATAGGCAGACTACGCGGGACAAACAGGCACCACATGTTGTCTATAGTGAACCTGTGTCTGGAGTAGCGTTATGAACATAGATGAGACAGAGGCTGGGAGGTGGGCCCTTTTCCTTATTTATTTAGTTCATGTGTTTGGAGGGTGTTCATGCATGTGCAGGTGCTCATGTCTGTGGTTTATAATTGCAAAGACAGGATAGGCTCTACTATTCCCCATCTAGTTCTTTTAAGCATGGTCTCTCTTTGAACTTGTTCATGTTTTTTTTTTTCAGCAAAGTGGAAATTAGCAATCCTTCTCTCTCTGCCTTGCAAGAAACTGAAGTTACTACAGGCATGCTTGGGACATCCAGGTTGATATGTGGGTGTTGGAATCCAAACTCTACCTCTCATGATTGGGCAGCAACTACTCAACCACTGAGCCATCTCCCAAGCTCTATTTTAAAATTTATTATTTGTGTGTGTGTGTGTGTGTGTGTGTGTGTGTGTGTGTGTGTGTGTGTGTGTGTGTGTGGCTACATACATGTGGATGTCAGAAGACAATTTGCATGAGTAAGTTCTCCTTCCACCATGTGGATTTTGGAGATCAAACTCAGGTTGTGAGACTTGGAGGCAAGTACCTTTACCCACTAAGCCATTTTGCCTAACTAAAATTTTGTCAGTTTTAAAGGACTCAGTCATGTTTTTGGGAATTTGGCTTGGTGTAGCATGTTTCCAAGTATTCACACGATTCAAGAGATAAAAAAATAACATTTGTTTTCTTATAATTTCATAATGAAATATTTGTGCTTATTTTATTGAATACCTGTCCTTTATCAAATACCTTTTACGAGTATTTTTCTCATCCTAAGACTTCTCTTACATTCTCTAGACAGTGCCTTCCATAGAACAGAGCAGAAGGGTTTTCTATTTCTTTCTTTGTTTACTTGTGTCTGTTGTTTTGAGACAGGAGCTGCCCATGTAGCCCAACTTAGATTGTAATCTATGATCTTCTTGCCTTGGTTTCTAGAGTGCTGCAGTTACAGGCATGTGCTACCAGAGCAGGCAGACATCTGTTCCTCTGTTTCTGTGTACTTACACTCATATTTGTTATTTGAAGACATTTTAAAACATGCCATTATTGGCACATCTATAGTTTTAAAAAGTCGAATGGTGGTGGTACAGGCTTGTAATGTCCGCACATGGGAGACAGAGGCAGGGGGATTGGCACAAGTTCAATGCCAGCCTGAGCCAGAGCTGTAGAGTGACATCCTGTCTCAACCAAACCAAAACAAACATGCTAAAAAATTTTAGTTATTTAAGGACTGGAGGTATGGCTCAGTGGTTAAGAGTGCTTACTACTCTTACAGAGGACCTCGTGGGTTTGGTTCTCAGCACCAACAGCATGGTTCACAACCTTGCATAACTCCAGTTTCAAAAGATCCAACGCTTTCTTCTGGCCTCTATGGGCACTGGGCACACAACAGTTCACAGATATACATGCAAGCAAATCACCCATACATATACTAAGTAAAAATAGAAAAATTCAGTTATGCATAACAATTGCATAACTGTATAGGACACAATGTGATGTTTTGCTATTAAATTAGGGCAGTTAACATATTTCTCCATTAACCATCATTTTTATGTAGAAAGTACATTCAAACTCCTTTCTTCTAGCTGTTTTGAAATATACATTATTGTTGAACTATAGATACACAGTAGTGTAATAGAACACTAATATTTCCTTCCTTCCTTCCTTCCTTCCTTCCTTCCTTCCTTCCTTCCTTCCTTCCTTCCTTCCTTCCTTTTCTTTTTTTTAAGATAGGGTCTCACTATGCAGCACTAGCTGCCCTGAGCTCCCTATGTAGACCAGGCTGGCTTTAAACTCAAAGAGCCACCTGTCTCTGCCTCCCAAGTGCTGAGATTAAAGACATGTGCCACCACACAGAGCTCCAGAATTTGTTCTTTCTAGTGATAGCATTGAACCTGGTATTGCTCTTTTGCCACCTACTTCAACCCCTATTAACTATGATTAAAAACAACTTTTAAAGTTTTCTTCAGGTGATGTGAATGTGGTATTTTCCCCTCAGTGTCTGTTCTTTTTCACTTAGCCTAATGTCTTCTTCTTATTCTTGTGATAGCAAATGGCAGGATTTCATTATTTTTATGGCTAAATGGTACTCCATTATGTATATACAGCATATTTTCTTTACCCATTCATCTGTTTATGAAAATTTAGACTATTTGTATGTGTTTGTTATTGTGAATAGTTTGACAAGAAACACAAGACTGGTAAGATTATTGTATTATACAGTAATTGTATTTTTAATTTTTCATCAATTTCCATACTCATTTCTACATGGCTATGTTAATTTGTGTTCACAACAAAAATGTGAAAGCATTTTTCTCTCTCCATATCCTTTCTAGCAATTACTACTTTGTCTTTTTATTATTATTAATTTTTTTCATACAATATACATTTTGATCGTATTCTCCTCCCCAATGCCTCCCAGGTCTTCCTGTCTCCTTACCCAGCTAACTTCATCATGTTTTTACCCTTCTCTATCTATCTAAAAAATTAAGTTCCCTAAACAGCAGGAAAAAACCCAAATGGAAAGAAATAAAAAGCCAATAAGCCGACTCAAACAAACAGCACTGGAAAATCATGGAGTGCAGGAGGAAGGGGACAAAGACAGAGAGAGGCAGAGGTGGGAGGTGGTTCCAAGGAAACCTTACAGACACAAGACTGATACACAGATGAGTTCACAGAGACTGAGGCAGTGTGACAGCATGTGTGCACTAGACCTGCACCAGCTCAATAACATACAGCATTTCCTCTGTGTTTTCTTGTAGTTGTTTGAGGGATTTAGGATTTTCATTCTGAGCTGACTTTTATGCATGGCGAGAGACAATGCCTAATTTTACTCCTTTGTCTGTTCATATTCAGTTTCCCCATTTGAAATTATGCTTTTCTGATGGTATGTTCCTGATTCACATGTATAAAAATCAGGTAGCTAGAAATATGTAGATTTGCTTTTGGGTGGTCTATACAGTTCTATAGGTCTATGCCCTTTTAATTCAAGTACCATACTAGTTTTCTAGAGTATGTATATAGTTGTAAAAAAGTTGCTATGAGCCAGGTGTGATGGTGCCTGCCTTTAGTCTCAGCACCCAGGAGGCCGAGGATAGATGGATCTTTGATTTTGAGGCCAGCCTGGTCTACAGAGGGAGTTCCTGAACAGCCAGGACTACACAAAGAAACCCTCTCTCAAAAAGTAAAAAGTAAAATAATAATAATAATAATAATAATAATAATAATAATGATGATGATGATGATAAAATTGTTGTGTAAAGAGCAGGGTGAGGGGATGACTGTAGGTGTCAAAAAATACCTTTTTCAAGATCTCCTACTAAGCTTTAGTATCAAAATAGCAAATCTTGGCATGAAACAGATACAGACCAAAGTAACAGAATAGAGAACAAAAAATGAACTGGTTAAAAGCGGGTGATTCTATAAGGATGTTGGTAAAAAGCAGACATTGAAGAAAGGACATCCTTTTTCCCAAACAGGGCTGGGAAAACTGAAAACCAACACTCATACAGCAGGTAACTGACCCTACTTTACATTCTCTAGAAAAACTAGAGTCAAGGTGTATCCTGGGCTTTAATATAAGACATGACGTTCTGAAACTATTAGAAGAAAGCAGAAACAAAAGACTTCAAGATATAGATACAGGCAATTTTTTAAAGATAGAACTTGAATGGTAAGAGCAAAAGTTAATACACGAGACTGAATCAAGCCATAACATTTCTGTACAGCAAAAGAACAAGACAGTGAGCAGACAGTCTGCAGAATGGAAGGGAATATTTAACAGGCATTTATTTATCTGCCAGGATTTATAACCTCAAAAAAAAAAACTGAACAAAAATACCAAGCAATTTAGTGCAAAGACTGGCAAATAGTCTCAATAGTAACTTCTTAAATGAAGGAATATGAATGACCAACTGACAAATGTATGGGCAATTGCTTTAATATCATTAGCTATCATGGGAAAGATCAAACACACAAAGCATTCCCCTTGTAACCACAGTTAGAATGGCTGTTATAAATAGCCCCATCACCATACAAATGCTGGTGAGAGAAATGGGAACCTTTACACTGCTTGTAGGGATATAAATTAACACAGACATTAAAGGAGGACCGTGAAGATATGCTTTAACACTAGTACATCGCTCATTTAATTTATGTCCATTGGCATTTGGGGCTTCCCCAGAGTATATTCAAAAGACAGAGATAGAGAAGGCCCCCAAATGTTAATGAGCATATATTAAAAAGCTGCAATAATTTAATCTCATTGTGAATATCGGGTACTTCATTCTCTTTAATGGCTGAATAGTGTTCCCACTGTATGATTATGCCATGTTGTGTTCACCCATTTGTCAATTTATAGACACTTTTCCCCACAGTTTTGCCTTTATAGATATTTATGTATTTGTCTTCCTTCTTATTTTCTATTTCTTTGTTATCTATGTACAATTAGAATTTCTTGGTCATGCTACTGCCTAAGTTTTTAGGCAATTGCCAACATTTTTCAAATCGACTGCATTATTTTACAATTGCAATTTCTGTGCCTCCTCCTCACCAGTGTCCATTTTTTGTATTATACCCATCCTAGTGAATGGGAATTACTACCTCTTTGTGAGTTTTATTTCTTTTCCCCAGTGTTTTATGATGCTGAGTGGCCATTCACATGCCCGAAGGCTTTTTGCATGTCTTCTTGTATATTCCTTAGTATGCTTTATGTATTCTTTACACAAATTTATTACATGATTTACAAATATTTTTCTCATTGGGTAGTCTTTTAAATTTCTTGTTGGTGTTCTTTGGACTAAAAACTACTTATTTGAAATGAGTCATATTATGCTGTCTAAGCTAGCTCTAAATCTATGAATATCCTGCCTCGGCCTCTCAAGTACCTGGGATTATAGGTGCATATCACCAAGACTTACTTGAATCAAAACTACTAATTTTAGAATATGATGTGCCAATCTGGAGAGCTATCTCCTCTGAGTCTAGGTCTAGAAAAAGTACACACACACACACACACACACACACACACACACACACACACACACACACACACACACTTGAGATTTTCCATTGCTGTAGTTTCTTGAATTTTTCTGGATGTTTATTAGTTAACCAAAATTTTGTACTCTTTATGTACACAATTCTATTTTCTTACATTTTACTTACTGTTTTTCATTTAAGAGTTTTATACATTTGGGCTGGAGTGATGGCTCAGAGGTTAAGAGCACTTGTTACTTCGCAGAGGACACAGGTTTAAGTTCCAGCACCCGCATAGGGGGTCATGACCACTCTAACTCTAGTTCCTGGGAATTTCACGCTTTCTTCCTTCTTCTGTGGGCACCAGGCATGAACGTGGTGCACACAAGCATGCATGCAGGCAAAGCTTATAAAGAATATAAGTAAAATCAATCTTAAAAATACTTTTACTATTTTCTGACATATTTTCTTCTGCTTTGGTAACTGTGCTTCTATTCTTCTCTGACTTGCTTATTTATTTAAGAATGTGACTGGATCTAGTTTTACAGGCACAGTGCTTTCCCTCTATGTCGATACTTATTAACAATTTAGAAAATTTTATGCTACTGCTTTCTGAATTTACTGTCTCCTCCTGCCTTTATTTTGCCTGCATTTGTCTCTCATTTTAGCCAAACCTTAATGTGTCATTTCTGTAGGAAGATGTGCTGAGAAAGTTCCATGTGGGTGACAAGGAATTGTGAAATATTTTTTCTGACCCCTGAGGCAGTATGATGTTGGCACGATACCTCTGTCAGCAAAACTATACTCAGATCTTTGTAACTGGATTTTTTTTTTGATGATTGTTTTTTTTTTTTTCAAGACAAGGTTTCTCTGTGTATCCCTGTTTGTTTTGGAGCTCACTCTGTAGACAAGGCTGGCCTCGAATTCAGAGATCCTTCCGTCTCTGTCTCCTGAGTGCTGGGATTAAATGGCATGTGCCATCACCACAGCTTTGTTTGACATCTTTAATCTTGCCACCTGAAAGACCTCTAGACATGATGTCTCTACTGTGCCTTATGTCTACACATCTATAGTCTCCCAGTTTCACTTTGTTTAGTGACTAACCTCAGGACTGTTGTGGAGTGGGGAACCGTAGTTGTTTATTTGCCAGATAGGTTTTGATTGTCCACTTGACAAGCTCTAGAATCAAACACCCTAAGAGGCAAACCTCTGGGTATATCTGTAGAAATTTTCTAGATTGTGCTCATTGAGGTGGGAAGGCCCAACCTAAATGTGGGCAGTGCCATTCTAGGGGCTGGAATCTACACTAAATAAAAAGGAGAAAGTGATCCAAGCACCAGCGTTAATTGTTCTGTGCTTCCTGACTGTGAGTGCAATGTGGCCAGCTGCTTTGTGCTCTGGTCACCATGTCTTCCCTGCTATGATGGAGTATAACTTGAATATCAGTCTTTAATTTCTAAGTTGATTTTCATCAGGAGCTTTAACTATTATCTCTATTCAGCCCTACACCTGACTTCCACTTTCCAAAATGCCCGGTGCCTCTGATTCCTTAATATTTCCTGTTGTTGAATCTTATTTTAAGGTGTTTTACTTTTGTCTATGTTGCATTTGCTTAACTCTGTGAAGCTGTGGTACCTCCCAGTTTCTCCATGGACTATATTACCTTTGACTAAAGAAATTAATTCTTCATTTTCGGCCAAGCCAGCAGTGACTTTCCTCTGAAGGAAAGGCCAGACTGGTGTCCCTCAGGGCCCATAGTTGTTCCTAAACCTATAACCAGACTCAAGGCCAATCAGGCTTGGAGAGGGGAGCTCTTATAACTAAACCCATTTATATTAATATATGTTTCATCATGCGATATTACCTATTTTCCATCTCATACCTCCTATTTCCTTTCTGTTTCTCCTGGTGTGGTTTTTTTTTTTTTGCCTATATGCCTACTCCTCTTCTTCCTCTCTCTCCTTTGAAATCCCACCTATGCCTCCTGCATAGCTATTGGCCTATTAGCTTTTTATTACACCAATAACATCTTCACCTGGTGTACAAATGTCCCCACAACAGGTTCTACGTCTAATATGGAAGTTTACACAGTAAAACATGTCAGAAGTTTGTTTGAATGGTCAGATGTAGCATTTGTGAAAAGTAGTTAGAGATGCCTGATATCCCTTGGTTTAGTGTTGATGAAGGGATTTTAAGACTCAGGAAAATTGCAATGCTAGATTGGATACACTTTGTCAAATCTAATCTTCTTCAATAGGAATGCTCAGAAGACATGCCCTTCACTGATCCTGTAAGACAAAATGGCATCAGCACATCTGATGAGCTTCATTGTTGCCTTTTTCCTTGTTCCAGACCTTAGGGCTGGAGCCATTGTTACTCAGTTGTCTGAATCAAATGCAATGGGCTTAGTTGGGTCCTGAGGTAGCAGGGGCCATGTGGCAGCACTGAATCACCAAGGGAAAAGTGGTCTTAGTTATTGTAATGGGCAGCATGGACAAGGCAATGTTCATAATGACAAAACCCATAACAGGCAGCACAGGCAAAGTGAACCCCTTGAATGAAGGGACAGCCAGGTCCCTTAGAGAAAAGTCTTGGTAAAATACCTTTCTCCAATCCTTTCCCAGAGGGACCAACAGAGGCTTACAAGGGTTAACTGTACACTGAGGGAAAGGAAATAACCAGACATTCAAGGGTATGCCATATCCTGGTTCAGAATTGGTACTGATTCTGGGAGACCCCAAGAAACTGTAGCCCTCCATTTAAAGCAGGGGCTTATGAAGGTCAGGTGATTAATAAAATTTTGGCTGAAGTTCAACTCACAGTAGGTCCAATGGGTCCTCAACCTCATCCTGTGGTTATTTCCCCAGTCCCAGAATGTATAATTGGGAGAGATATACTTAGAAGTTGGCAAAATTCCCACATTGGTTCCTTGACCAGTGGAATACAGGCCATAATGGTTGGAAAAGCCAAATGCAAGTCATTGGAGTGGCCTCTACCAGGGAAAACTTTGAATCAAAGACATCCACATCCCAGGAGGAATTTTATGATACATTTAGCACATGCAAACTGACGAAGAAATGAGGCCGACCAAAGGAACAGCGGCTCCATGTCTCCTTTCGGGAGTCTACATCTTCTCGTTGAATGGTGGATGAATTCCTAAAAGTTGAAACAAATATGCTTGTTTAAAGGAGAATGGCCCCCATACACAAACTCATTATTAGAATATGTAGTCCTCAGCTGGTGGGCCTATTTAGGAAGGACTAGAAAGTGTCGCCTTGTTGGAGAAGGTACATCATTAGGTGTGGGTTTTGAAGTTGCAAGACTCCACCATCCCAGAAGTGGGCTCTCAACTGTTCCTACCACTGTGGTTTGTGCTTTGCCATCATGGACTCTAGCCCTCTGAAACAGTAAGCCCAGTTGAATGCTTCCTTTTATAACTCGCCCCGGTGATGGAGGTTTGTCACAGCAATAGAAAAGTAATAAAGACAACAAAGGTTGGGTAGATTTTAGAAAGTGACAAGATATCCCAATGTAACTAAACTGGAGGGAAATTTAATGGTGAGGGTGAGGAATTATATGAGTTAATGGCTTAAAGACCTACATCATGTGATTTAAGGGTGAAAAGTCACAGAAGAACTTGTGGAGGCATCTTGGTTGTCTTAGCGCTTCTACACTATTATTCTGGATATACTAAATTGGTGATACAATACAGTACATATTTTAATTTTTATATTTTATTTATTTACTTTTTACATGTACCATGGCACCCATGTGGAGGTCAGGGGACAACTTGTAGGTGTTGGCTCTCTCTTTCCATCATGCAGGTCTTGGAATGGAACTTAGGTAATTGGGCTTGGTGGCTTTCTTACCAGACCTCAGATATATGTTTTTAAAGAATATGTAGTAGATTCTCTTTCTTTTTTTGAGACTGGACATAAGTATTTATTACCTGTGTTGCTAATATTACCATCATATTACTACATATTACCCATGACCTCAGATGTCCATTATTTATCACCTAGGGCATTTTAAATCCAGCAGATTAGAGGTGTCATGAGTTGTCCAATGCCACACAGCTAGGAAGTACAGCATCTGTACTAGACTTCATTGGTTTTGTCTCCTGACCATTCTGATGCCAAAGGTCAGGAAGAGACACACAGAATGTTGCCACATGAACTGTAATATAGGGCAGGTAGCTTTCTTTATGGGGACAGGGACAATTAGAACAGGGAGATATGCTCAGAGCTTGGATCTTGTAGATAATAGAAACTGTTTGGTGATAATAGAAACTGTGTGGGATGGAGGTTTGGCTCTGTGTTTGGAACCCTCCCAGGAGTTGAGGTACACTCTGCTCTGCCCTTTCTACCCTGAGGCAAGAGGAGGCTGGCGGGGATACAGCTGCTGTGCCACAGTCCAGGACTATTGACCCATTTCGTTCTAATTACAGAACAAACCTTTCTTCCTTGTCAGCCCTGAGGCCTACTACAAAGTGAATGGTAACTGAACTGGCATGAGTTGACTAAAATTCCCAGTCATTATGGGATCTTGACTGGCCTGTTTGTCCAAATTAGTTTTTGGACTAGCTGGCCTTGTTGGCAGATCGAGCCTGAGAAGGGGGAGGGTTAGAATGGAGTGGAGGTGGGCTCCTGGGCCTTCTCTGTTCATCTATTCCAGGCAGCACTCAATAGGCTTCTTGGATCAAGAAAGCCAAGTTTCTTCATTTTATTATCAAATAACAGTTCGTATTGAAGAATTCAGTGACTCATGTGGGATTTTCAGTACCCTTGTGTCTAAAATAGGTATTTCTTACGGGAACCTCTAGGCCTTGTGAAAACGAGTAGATTCTCTTTTATTGATGCATTCAACTTGTGGGAATTTAACCATCGTTCAAAGAGTAGTTGTAGAGTTCAGAAAGGAGACATGGGGCTTTGGTTCCTTTAGACTGCCCCATTTCTCATTTGCTGCTCACAACCCTAGGGCGATCAGAATGTTTAAACATTAACATTTTCTTGCATGCTACGTTGCCTCAAGCTTCCACAAAGAAATAGGCATGTTTCGTGATTCTGAGATTGTGATTTTCTCTACACTAATGTCCTTTCCCCACAACCTATGGAACACTGTGATGGCAAGGATTTTCTTCCCTCCTGCCTTCCTTCCCTCCTTTTTCCTCCTCCTCCTCTTTTTAACCCAGCTTCTGGAAAATACATTTAATTTTATTGGGATGCTCATAAAGTAGAAAATATATACATATAAATTTTGGTCTATGTTTATAAAGTTGTTGTGTTTGAGTGATTATTTAGTTTTGTTTTTCTAGGGCTAGGACTCCTGTTCACATCCTGTTTTGATTCCTGTCCTTGCTAGTTGTAAAAAGATAAGGAAGACAAACTGTCCTTTTAGGAAGGAGCTACTGTTTATGTCATCAAGAAGAATGACGACATTCTTGGTGTGTGAGGGAGTGACTGGGCTTATAGTCATTCTTTTTCTGTAAAACTAAATCTAAAAATAAAAATTAAAAATAAAAGAAATGAGATCACCTGCAAAGAAAGTTCAGAAACATGGGAATATCCTTCATTTTCATCACTTCTTATACCTTTTTATTGTCTTTGGCATTTATGTGATTTTCTTTGCTTGGCGGGCCCTCTATCACCAACAGGTCCCACAGATTTCTTCTACTTTGTATTTAGGGTAGATCCTTCTGTAAAACACCAGGACAGTTCCCACTTAACCTTACCTCTTCATTTTGACTTCTTTGGAACTGAGTTTCCAAAGGGGCCTTGAAAGATGCACCAAACATTCAAATAGGTTTTTCAACTGCCATATTACTTTTCAAGTGCAAATCACTTAATGTGGCAGTCTTTCTTCATCACTTGGGGCTAAAGTCCGGGTTTGAGGAGGTGAGGAGACATGATGATGATGATGATGATGATGAGGAGGAGGAGGAGGAGGAGGAGGAGGAGGAGGAGGAAGTTTGCATTTAGAGCTTTGGATGACTGAGAGTTTTTCCCCATAAATAAATGTTTGATTTATTTGAATCTGTGATGCACCAATGAATGTGATTTATGTGCTTTGGCTTATTTAGACTGCTAACATTGGGGATTGTGTTGATTACTTTGAGAATATTAAACCAACTTTGTATTCCCAGAATAATCTCTGCTCATGAGATATTACTCTTATATGTTAAGGTATGTGATTAGCTACCATTGTTTTTCAGAATTTCTATATTTATAATTGTGGGAGGTTTTGATATACTTTACTCTGTAGTAAAGTAGTTAGAACTTCTGTTTTACTGACAGTAGTTGTGAAAGTCGATGAAAGTACATGCTCCTCTCTTATTTCTGTGGGTTTTGTGTGTTTAAATTAATGCTGGCACCCCATATATTTTGCTGAGAAGTATTACTGTTATTTTGTTTTCTAGTAGAGACTAGGAAAAATTAGGATTATATCCTCTTTAAGTGCTTAATAGACTTAATGAGACCACTTGGAAATAGAGAGTTTGTCTTCTACAAATTACAGAATGATTTAAGTTATATATTGTGACGTGGGTGAGTTTTGATGATTTATATTATTTGAGAAGTTAGTTTATTTCATGTCATTTCAAATTTAGGTGTAAAATATATTTGAAGAGCCCCCTAATTATCTCTATAATATCCACAGGCTCTATAATTGTATTATATGCCTCCCTTCACCTGGAATTTTGGTTAGCTGGACCTTCCTTTTTTTCTGGTCAGTCTTGTCAGGTTTATCAAAATTTTAATCTTTTCAGAGAGTCATTATTTCCTGTAGCTGATTTTATTCACTGTTCTGGTTTTAAATTTTACTTAATTTTTTCTTAGTCTTATTTCTTACCCTTCTTGGCTTCTTTTAGATGTATTTTCTTTTTAACATAAACATACCTATTAAGCAATTAAGAAAATGCATTTCAGACAGGGTCACAGGCTGGTCTGAAGGAGGCAATTTCTCTGCTGAGTTTTCCTCTGCCCAGGTGTGTCAAATTGACAAGTGAAACTATGCCAGTCTGGAATAACAAAATAAATATAGATCTTATTCCATAATCTTACATATTTACCACTAATTTTAAGCGAACCACACACTACTACTGACTTTCCTCAATGTGATGTGTGCTTGCTATTTTTCTTTTCTGCATGTTCATTTGATTATTTTTTTTATAAAGAAATCTCATTTTTATCAATGTATCTCCCTGATCCCCCTCCCTTCCCTCCTCCCAATCACTCCCAGTCAGCCTTCAGCCTCCCCCTCCCCATTCTCCCTCCCCTCACCCAAAAGGATAAGAAGTTCCAGGATGAGTCAGCTCAGCATGGCACATCCACTCCAGGCAAGTCCGATTTTTTGATCCCAATATCAAGACTGGGTTAGGTGTTCCTCTGCAGGGAATGGGCTCCAAGGTGCCAGCCCACACAGAAACACAGTCTGATCCCACCCATTGAGGCTCCACATACTGCCCATGCTAATAGACAGTTGCCTACCCTTGGAGGGCCTAGCTCCTTTTCCTGATGGTTCCCCAGTGACTGTTCTTGATTCAATGAGCTCCCTTGAGCTCCAGCCAGCCTAGATGTATTTTATTCTTTTTTCCTCTAAGCTATGCCTAGCAAAACCACACAACCTGCAATATGGGGCATTTTAATTTTTATAAAGCTCAAAATATTTTCTACTTTATCTTTGTACTTTTTGACCCACTTGTTATTTAGAAGTATTTTGTTTATAAGCATTTTCAAAATTTCATGTTATATTTCTATATTTATTTCTACTTCAACATTTTCGAATTACAAATATGTTCAGTTGCTCTCTGCTTTCATTTTCTATATATCCTGATTATTTTCTATTCACTGATTCTCCAAACTGCATTTTAAACATGTGATATTTTAAAATCTATTCATTAAATTGATATTGTTTTTCTGGAGAAACTTGATTTTTTTTTTCTGGATAAATAAGGATCGCAGTGGCCTGGAATAAAGGTTATTTTTTTAAAATTTCTAAATTCGATTATTTTTTATTGAGACAGAGTCTTACTGTTTAGGCGTGGCTGACCTGCAACTTGCTATCTAGAATAGGCTGGCCTTGAACTCACAGAGATCTACCTGTCCCTGCTTTCTGAGTGCCGTGACTAAAGGCATGTGCCACCAGTTAAATGGAATGTTTTCCATTTGTTTTCTTTACATTATCTCACTAGTTAGAACGTCTGTTTTATTGACTAGTAGTCGTGAGAGTAGATGTCCTTTTTTATGTCTGTGGGGTTTTGCATACTCCATTTTTTTTTTTACATTGACTTGTCTCCTCTGTTCCTAGTTGGACATTTATTGTGAATGGAGTTTGGAGATTTTGAATGCTCTTTTTGGTATCTATTATTAGAATTTTATTCTTTAAAAACATTGGGAGCTGGTGAGATAGCCTAGTCAGTAATGTGTCACATGGGTATAAGGAACTGAGTTTAAATCACCTGCACCCATATAAAAAGCTGGGCGCAGCACATTTGTAATCTTAGTGCTGAGGTGGAGAAACAGGGGAATCCCCAGGACTTACCTATCAGCCATTGTAGAGGCTGGAGGCCTGTTTTGGATGCTTCCTGATTGATATTCATCTCAGTATTTGAAAGAGGGTCTTTCACTGATTTGCTAGACTGGCTCCAATGATCCCCGTCTCTGCCTTCCTAACACCAGGATATCAGGCATACATCCCTACACTTGTGTGGGTGCTTTAGCTCAATTTTTCTATTCTCTGCATCCAAAATATACAGTGTCTACAATAATAGGGCCTTACCATCTGTAGAAGTCAGGGTTCTTTAGAATAACAGAACTTATAGGATGAATCTCTCTCATATATGTACACATGTACACATGTACACATGTACACACACACACACACCACACACACACACACACACACACACACACACACAGACAGACAACTCCTGAAGTCAAATGGTTTTTAAAATATAGTTAAAGGACTAAAGCAGTGGTTCTCAAACTGTAGGTCACAACCCCTTTGGGATATCATTATCCTGCATGCAGGTATTTACCTTATGATTCCTAACAGTAGCAAAATTATAGTTCTGAAATAGCAATGAAAATCATTTTATGGTTGAGGGTCATCACAACACAAAGAACTGGATTGCAGGGTTGCAGCATTAGAAAAGTTGAGAACCACTGGACTCAAGGAAGACATTTTTTTTTTTTAAAGTAAAGGAAAAAGTAATGACAAATATCTTGTTAGGTGGTGTGGCTCATAGCTTCAGTTTTTCTTGAGACACTGTCTCACTATGTGGTTTTGGCTGGCTTGGACCTCACTGTCACTACTTGAGTAGCTAGGGATGCCAGTGTATATCACCATCCTTGACCTCTTTACAGCTCAAAAGCCTTGCTTTCTAAGGTTATCCATGTGAAATTCAGCTTTCTGTGAGCAATCTTTAATCAGAAGTTGTGCTTCAACACATCTACCTATTAGGGCTTCGGTCATCTACCCATTGATTGGTGTACAGCTTTGGGAACATATTAAAAGTTCTAAGTTTTCAAGTCTTCCCTGGTTTCACTTTCTTCATGTGCAAGACCTTCTTTAGGTAATTTAAACTGTACACACATACACAAAAATATTTCCATAAACAGAATTAGCTCTTCTGTTTTAATTTGTCTGTTGTGACCTTGACTATACATCTTTGTAGTGTTTTTAGTAATTATTTTATGAGTTATAAAATATGTGCTTCCCTTAAACTTGACCAATTTGCAAGTCTGTTTTTCCTGCTCTATGCTACACTTGTATCAATTGTATATTACATATTGTGAAGGTTAATCTTGGTCGTCAATTTGAATAGACATGAAATTAAATCTGAGTGTTTTGGGGTGGGTTTGGGAGGATATTTCCTGGAAGGATTAAGGAAGGGTAGAAACACCCTCCTCAGAGTAGGTGGCCCTTCCTGCAGTGTTGAGAGCATAAACACTTATTATCAACAACTTTAAGTATATTGTTAGTAACTATAGTCTTGATGTAAAATAAATCTTTTGAAATTGTTCCTACTGAAATAATATGACATCTCTCCAATTTTGCATGAATACATTAATATAGATTTTCTACAATCAAGACAGTCTTCTGCACAACCTAAATGTAACCACTGAAGTAAGTGAATTACATTAATACATTATCACCATGTAATTCTCACTCATTAAGTTTCATATCCTGCCACGATAATATTTTTCACATAGACATAGAAAGGATTTAGTTAAAATTATGCATTACACAATTAGTATTTTATTTATCTTGTATTCATCAGTTGAGAATATTTCCATTGTCTTTCCTTGACTTTTATAATCTCAACATTTTTGAACATGCACGCTAATTGTTTTGTAAAGTATGTCTTAATTTTGATTTGCTCATATTCAAGGTCAAGTTGTGAATACTTGGCAGGGATATCATAGGCATGCTGTGCTTTTGTAATTGCACTTATCAGCTGGCGTACTATTAAGTACTTCCTATTACTGCTGATGTTACTTGGATCACCTTACCAACATAGAATATCCCAGGATTTTCTATGATGGTGTTTGCAATCATTAAGAGTTTGGGGGTACAGCTAGGCAGTGGTGGTGCATGCCTTTAAATCCAGTGGCAGCAGATGGATCTTTGTGAGTTAGAGGCCAGCCTGATTTACAAAACAAGTTACAGGACAGCCAGAACTACCCAGAGAAAAACTCTGTCTCAAAAAATAAACAAACAAAAAAAGAATTTGAAGGTTGTGAGATGGCTCAGTGAGTAAAGACATTTGCCTCAAAGCCTAACCCCTTGAGTTTGATTGCCAGGGCTAACATGCTAGAAGGAGAGCACCAACTTGCCCGGTGTACTCTGATTTCCACACTTGTGCCACGGTATGTGCCCACTCACCACCCTCTCCCATACAAAATAAGTAAGTATAAGGATTTTTTTGGAGGATACTTTGAAACTATGGTTTCATCAAAACCTTGTGTTTCTTTATACTGACTTGTGGCTGATTGTTTTGTTAAATGTGTTATAATTGTATTCATATATTTTGATGCTTTAATTTTCTAAGTCTGGTAAATGGGAGACCCTTCAAGTAGCTCCTGTGTTATTTTGACATACTTTCCTTATTCTTTGAGTACTTCTTGTAACTCCCCTTTTTTCTAGCATAAAATGGTTATAAGCACTAGTACTTCAGGTATCATGGCACATTCTTGTTACACCAGCAGTTGGGACATGGAGGAAGGAGGATCAGGAGGAGTTCAAGGTTAGTCATGACCATATAAAAAATTCCAGGCTAGCCTGGACTAAATGAGACACTCTCAAAAACCAAATAAAATACAAAAACCATAACCACTAGTACCACTACTAGGTATGTTCTGGGGTTCCATTTTTTTTTTTCAAATGAGAATCCATGTGCATGTGTCTCTGTGTATTCATCCACATTTCTATTTCTGTCTTTTTCTCCATGGAGTCACATCAGCATCCCCAATTTTGAATCAATATTCTATTACAATACATGCACAGTAAATCCCTCCTTTGATTATGAGAAACTTGCTTCTACTAAATAATTATGCTGCTTACTGAGATATAATTGGGTTATACATAACTACACATCTTTTAAGTTTAATACCATTTATTGCCTTAACATTTGTATATATTGATAAAATCCACAATCACACTCAAGATCATGAAAATATTCTTCACTTTCAGAAGCATCTTTCCAGAATGAGATCTAACCAGATTTCTGGGAATCTTTTGTTCCAACCAAAGTTGGAGTGCAAAACTGTCAAAATTTATTAGTTGTAAATGTTTTAAATTTCTGGTTTAACAATACTAATGTCGTTTCCATACCCAAGTCTGTTTCTTAAATTTCCTGTCTCTTCAATCAGTCTGTGATTCTCTTTGTTGCAGTGTACCTTGTAAAACTGGGTATAACTTCTGTAAACAGTCCTTCAGGGTTGTGGCGGTCAAGTGTAGAGGAGGGAGGATGCACGTAGTCTATTCCTGTGATTAGATTTGTCTTTCTGGGAACCTCTCTTTGACCTTTGAAGTTTGACGTTTATCTCCTCACAGAGGGAACAGGAGTTCAGCATTTTCCTTCCTTCAGGTTACTTGGACCCTCGTGAAACATCTCAATAACTTAGGCTCTAGTAAAACAGTTTAATTTTCTGGAAATCCCTGCTTAGAACAGAATGGTCTGGCACGTTCCAAAGTGTCTGTCTCTTCCATTCTCCTTGACAGAAACACAGGGGGATTTACTCTAGATAATCATTGTGAGAATCATCCTTCCCTCCTATGGGTAAATCTCACAAGTATAGAACCCTTGCTGCATGATTCAGTTCACCTTGATGACTTTATACTTAAAATTCCTATTGTCCCACTACCAGACAAACCTTTTTTATTTTTTATAGAAAATGACATGTTCTATGGAAAATTTATATTTTAAATAACTAACCTAGGAAGTAGAACAAAGTCAAGCCGGTATACAGGGTCAAAGACAGAATTTTACCAGATTCAATTAACATACAAAAATATGCATCTGATAGAAAAAGTCTATGGATAAGCGTGTAAAATGATATGTTACACTGACCTTCCCAGGAACAGAAAATGCAGTTGTTTCAAGACAATTTAGAAGAGTTCAGGCACAAAAAATCCCTGTTGAATAACCAGAAGTTGAATTCATGAGTACTTGTACCATCTTCCTTAAACCTAGAATATTATTATACAGTGAGCCATCTTTAGTCTAATGTGGAAATGACATAACCACAAGTAGATATTGCATGCTGTTTTCCATCTCAAGCTAAACATAACAAGGCCTGAGCTTAGGCAAAACAATAACAACATTCCCACCCTGAGCAAGTACTACCAACATTGGCAGGAAAGCATGTAGCTTTAGGCATCTTTTTTTTTCAGACAGGTTCTCATGTATCCCCAGGTTGGCCTTGAACTTCCTCTGTATGTCTGGTTGGCCTGTAACTCCTGACACTGTTACTTCCATCTCCCCAGTCATCTTTATTAAAAGTGTGACTCAACCTAACACTGTTCTCATTTCCTTCCTTCCTCTCTCTTTCTTTTTGGTTTTGGTTTTTTGAGACAAGGTTTCTCTGTGTAGTTTGAAGCTTGTCCTGGAACTCACCCAGGCTGGCCTTGAACTCACATAGGTCCACCTACCCCTGCCTCCCAAGTGCTGGGATTAAAGGTGTATGCCACCACCATCTGGTATTTTTCTCATTTTTTTTGAGAAACAAACTATGAAAAAAAACCAAGGGAAGCTGTTATGATTATTTAATTTAAGGCCAAACAGTTTTATGTAAGTATGTTAAAAAGATAGTGTTAACAAAAAATCTTTCAAATAAGCTCTAACAAAATTAATTCTCAAAATTGTTTCTTAAAAAGGATGCTTTTTAAAGTACTTTTTTGATAATTGTGAGTCATAGATGATCATGATAATTTGATCACACCTAGTTATTGGAAATTATGGCGTCAGGTTTGTCTCCAGACTAGATTTTGCTTAGATAATAGCTTTTTAAACAAAGAAATAGTGGATCTGTCATGATGGAATAAGATTCAAATAATTGAAGGCTATCAATGAAACTTATCTCAAATATTTAAAAGTTACATATGGTGTAACCTTAGGACAGAAATGATCTTATTCTGATATAAATATTAACTTGTTTCTTGTGTTGGTTTCTTTTTTTTTGAAAGAAGATATAGTTGAGAATGCCTTTGAAATTCTAATCCCTCTGCCTCTGCCTCCCAAGTGCTGGGATTGTGGTTATGCATCAACACATGTGACCCTGATGTTCGGGAAGTTCACTGGCCTTCTCTTACTGAAGGGAAGTTGAGATGAACAGGCAGGAAACTGCTAACACCATGATCAACTACTACACATGTGTGATGCCAGTGCTGTGATACCAGCTGGCAAAGTCTAGTTGTCCAACCACAAGGTGCTCAAGAACAACACCTCCCCAAACAACGTGCATGCTCAGGTGGCCCTGCAGGTGGTGAACTTCCTATATTTAGGAAACTTGACCTTCACGGCCTCTACTAGGCCATGGACACCAAGAGCCCCATACTGAGATTCATTATGGAAAAATTTTTGCTACCCAGTGACTCTAGATGCTCTGCACCAGATCTTCAAGTTTGACACAGTCCTCAAGATCATTATTTTTTCTAAGAGTGATGAGTTCTGAGTACTCCTGCACTATGCCCTCCACATGAGCATCCAGCATGCTAAGCCATCTCTGGACAGCCAGAACATCTACAATGCCTGATGCATAGCACCATAGCATAGCACACACCAATTTTTTCCAAGCTCACTGTGCTGGTTTGTCAGCTTGATAACAAACCTAGACATATCTGGGAAAAGGGAATTTAGTTGAGAAACTGCCTCCACAAGTTTGGTCTGCAGGTAAATGTGTGGGTGGCATTGTCTTGATTAATGGGTGATGTGGAAAGAGTCAGCCCAGTGTGGGTGGTACCACTCATGGGCGGGTGGTCCTGTGTTCTATAAGAAAGCAGGCCAGTAAGCATCGTTTCTCCATAGCTTCTGCTTCAGTTTCTGCCTTCATGTCCTACCATGACTCCCCTTAGTAACAGTAAGCTGAAATAAAGCCTTTTCTCCTGCATTGCTTTTGGTAATGGTGTTTTAGCATAACATTAGAATCACAACTAAGACACTTCAGCATTAAGTACAAGAGTCATGACTTATACTCTCCAAGGCCTACCTTGCAGGGGAAAGACAGCGCTTGTGGACCAGGCCATGACTACAACATTGTCCTTTTTGACCGTCATGTCTACTGATAGCTTCCCTCCCAACCTCCACCAAGCATGCTATTGGCGTATCTGTAGTTGCAGCAAGCTGGGTTGCTATTCCAAGTCTGAGAGGCACCAGGGATTTCATCTTGCTGGTCAACAGCCTGAAAACTGAAACTCACACACCTAAACCCCTTCATTCTCTTTGGTATCTATGGTTACACAAAGCAGTTGAAGATCTTATTCAACAAGGAGAATATGGTGGTGCAGAGGAAAGACAGCAGCCAGGCCCATCTGGCCATGAGCCACCTTGATCAAACACAAGCTACATGGGAAGCCAGTATATATCACAACATGAAAGCACCGAAATATGTTGCTGCTTCATGAGTGCCAGGAAGACCGGGCTTCACCAAGGACTTTGAAAGCTCACCACTGCACTGCTTGAAGAAGCTGGGCCCCAAGTACTGTGTTCTCCTGTGCCTCTCCACCACCACTCCCTCAGTGTCAGAAGGAAATCCTCAAGAACTTCTACTCAAGAAACAGGGGCATGGCCAAGGGCTTAAAATTCTTCCAGTTATTGAAGTCCTGGCTCCCTGATTTCTGCCTCATCCAGGATATTCTGCTCCCCCAGACCCATCACCTCCGCCAGGAGGACTACAAGATGGCTCTGATCCAAATGAGTTTGTTGGAGGAGGCAAGTGTAGGCAACCAAGCTGCACATCTACAACCCAAGCAAGAACCATGGCCAGCAAATATCCTTCAAGTCCACCATCTGGTCACTGGTGGCCATACAACAGCTCCTGTCATTCCAAGTCACTTTAAAAACATCTGAATTTCCAGATGATGACATTGTACTTAAGAGATCCCCAAATCCACCAGAAAACTTCTAGAAGCCACCATCAACTTTGACAAAGTGGTGGGGGGTATGATATCAACTTACAAAAATCAATAAGCTTTCTATATGTCAAAATCTAACACACTGAGAAAAAGATCATGGAACACCCCTCTTTACAACAGCATCCAAGAAAATAATCTTGGAATAAACCTAGCCAAAGACACGAAAGACCTCTATTATAAAAATTTCCAATCTTTGAAGAAAGATGTAGAAAGACATTAGGAAGTGGAAAGATATCCTGTGTTCATGGATTGGTAGAATTAATATGGCAAAATGACAATTTTACCAAAAACAGTTTACATATTCAGTGGAATCTCAGTCAAAATCCCCACAAAATTCTTCACAGAAATAAAAAAGAATCCTAAAATTCATATGGAACCAGGAAAGACCCTGGATAACCAAAGTAATCCCGAACACAAAGAGCAATGCTGGTGGGATTGCGCTTCCCGAATTTAAGATACATTATAGAGGTATAGTAACAAAACAACACAGTACTGGCAGAAAAACAGACATGTTGGGACATGTTTGCCAGCGGAACAAATAGAAGGCCCAAACATGAGTACTGATAACTACAGTTGTCTGATATTTGATAAAGCACCCTGAAGAAATGACAGCATCTTCAACAAGTAGTGCTTGAAAGAAAACTGTCTGCCCACGTGCAGAATAGAATTAGACTCCTATCTATCACCTTGCACAAAAATTAGATCTAAGAGCACCAGAAACTTCCATTTGAAAGCTGAAGCATCGATACTGTCAGAAGTGAACGTGCGGTACTTTATGAAGTCTAGGGGAAGGAAAGGACTGCATTTGTTTAGGACTCAAGGTCAACAGGTTTATCTTGTAAAACTAAAAAGCTTCTGTGAGGCGAAGGAAACAATAAACTGAACAGGAAGCCCACAGAATGGGGAGAATCTTTGCCAGATATGCATCTGACAGCGGGTCAATATCTAGATCTCAAAGAACAAAGAGTCAAGGAAACAACCCAATTAAAAGTGGGCTACGGATGGAGACAGAGTTTTAACAGAAGAAAAGTAGCTAAATATCTCAAAAACTGCTCAGTTTCCTTAGCAACCAGGGAGATTCAAAATCTTCTATTCAAAACAACTTTGACATTTCGTCTCACCCAAGTTAAAATAGTTAACATTAACAAAATAATCATCAACAAACGCTGGTGTGGATGTGTAGGAAGAGGAACCCTCATTCACTGTTGGTAGGAACGCAAATTGGTGGAATTGCTTTGGAAGTTAGTATGTAGAATCCTCAAAAAGCTAAAAATAAATCTACCAAATAACCCAGTCATGCCATCCCTTAGACATATGCCCCTAAAAGCATCCTACTGCACAGATACTTGCTCAGCCATGTTTACTGTTTCTCTTTAGCTAAGAAATGGAAACTAAATGTACTTTAACTGACAGATGAATAATAAAGATGTGGCCCAAGAAGGTATAAGAATCCAGTAGCTCAGTCCACAAGGCTGGTTGTCTCAGCTGGTCTTCAGTAATCCCAAAGAAGTACTTTCTAATGCCAGTGATGAAATGGATTGCCAGTGAGAGCAAAGGAAAACAGGCAAAAAGAGCAAATTTCCTTCTATGTCCTTCATATAGGCTGCCAACAGAAGGCGCGGCCCAGATTAAAGGTGTATCTTCCCATTTCAAAAGATCTACATTAAAACTGGCTCTTTCATTTACCAAAATGATACACATTATTTATTACTCCAAGGGCATTAGCTCAACTATGTTCATAGCAGCATTGTTCATAATAGCTAGAACCCGGAAACAACCTACATGTCCCTTAACTGAAGAATGGAATAAAAATTGCGGTACATTTACACAATGGAGTACTGCTTACCAGAAAAAAAAATGGCATTCTGAAATTTGCAGGCAAATGGATGGGTCTAGAGAGTATCATTCTGAGTGAGGTAACACAGGCCTAGAAAGAGAGACATGGTATGTATTCACTCATAAGTGGATTTTAGATACAAAGCAAAGGATAACCAGGCTACAATCCACTCTTAACAGATAGGTAACAGGAGGAATTTAAGAGAGACACTCATGGATTCCCTTGGGAAGGGGAAATAAAGAAGATCTCTTGAGCAAATTGGGATCATACAGGGGGGCAGGGCAAGGGGAGATGGGAAGAGATTATGAGAGAATGAGATGGTTGAGTGGGAAGAGTTACAGAGAGGGAGAACAAAGAAATAGGAAGCCATTGTGGAGTTAGAGAGAAACCTGGTGCTAGGGAAACATCCAAGAATCCACAAGGTGTCCCTGGCTAAGACCCCAAGCAATAGTGAAGAGGGTGCCTAAACAGGTCTTCTCCTATAATCAAATGAATGACCACCCTAATTGTCATAATAGAACCTTCATCCAGCAATGGATAGAGGCAGAAGCAGAGATCCATACCTAAGCACTGTGTTGAGCTCCTGGTCCAGATGAAGAGAGAGAGGAGAGATTATATGAGCAAAGGAATCAGGATCATGAGGAGGAGAACCACAGAGATGGCTGACCCAAGCTATTGGGAGCTCAGTGACTTTAAAATGCCAGCTATGAAACCTTCATGGAAAGGAACTAAACCCTCTCAAAGTAGATGGCAGTTGGATGATGTGGGAAGTGTGTGGAGCCTCTTTCAGTATGATCAGAGTTTATTCCTGGTGCATGAACTGGCTTCTTGGAGTCCATTCCCTACAGAGGAACACTTTACCTAGCCTTGATACTGGGGGAGGGACTAAGTCCTATCTCAGCTGGTTATGCCAGACCAAACTGACTCACCTAGGGATTCTTAGCCCTTCCTGGGGGAACGGATGGGGAGATGGGATGGGGGGAGACTGAGGAAGGACTGGGAGGAGAGGAGGGAGGGGGAACATTGGTAGGTATGGGAAAACTAGAAATAAAAACTTACCCTTTCACTTCAAATGATTTAGTTAAGAAATCCTGCCCGGCAAGGGTGGTGCATGTGTTTAGTACTAATACTTGGGAGATATAGGCAGGCAGATTTCTAAGTTTGAGGACAGCCTGGTCTACAGAGTGAGTTCCAGGACAGCTAGAGAGCTTCATAGAAACCCTGTCTTGAAAAAAACCAAAAACGAGCAAAGAAGCAGAAAAAATTCCTCACAGATGTGCCCAGATACGTGGGTTTTAGTTGATTCCAGATGTAGACAAACTGACAACCAAGAATAGACATCACAGGAACCATAGGTGGAGTAGATGAGTATTGGGCCTGAGATAATAAACAAGTAATATGAAGTGAGAAACAACAACAAAAAAAATGGGGTAAGAATCCAACTTGGGGGGAGGAGGTTCATATAGACAGAGAAGGAAGGATGTGGGACAAATAATATCAAGATTATTTAATAAAGCCTCAAGGAATCACATTAGTTTATATTTAGCTAAGATTATATGCAATGCACTCAATTACATGTGTCTGTATAACATAGATTAACATATGCCCCGGTACCAAGCATAAGAAACCTCCTTTCAAACTGTTGGCCAGGCTTTTCCAAGTGACTCCCAAAACAATATCGATTATCGATGTAGTCCTTGGTTGCCTTTCAGGGGTTAGAGGGTGGGCCCCTGTTGCTGAAGACACATGACTCAGGTAACTTGAGCTGGATGTGACCTGAAATCTTCTTTCATGAAGTCTAAATGCCACTGTTGCAGAAATACTGTGCAAGTTGCCAAGGGTGGAAAGCAATTAAACAGACCTACCTAGATGCAGCACCTATGAACTGGGGCAATTACTATTATAAAAGGATATACATGAAGGTGTAATATGCGACACTCACATGTTGATGGTAACCAACAGCTCTCTCATTGACTTAAGGACCACTCAGCAGGAGGGAAACCATGCCTGGTACTGGGAACCTAGTCAACTTCCCCAGGATAGTTACGTCATGGACCTTAGGAAAGAATCTACTACCACAACTTTGCTAGACCAGCATAATTTCCTACTGTATTCTAAATATTACCCCTATACCCACAGATACATGTTGCCACCACCCCTCATCAAGGAAGCCTGTCTCGACAGCAAATGGAAATCATCATAGAAAACCACAGCTGCAGAGATCAACAGATTGTGGGAGCTCGAGCATCTAAGGCTCAGGGAACAAGACTGAAAGTGGGGTGGAAAGACTGTAAGAGCAGAAACAGCAGGAAGCCTGCTGTAAAACAGTCTCTCCTAGAAATCATTTCATGAACAAATCCAGAACATGCCACTACATGGAAGAGAAGAAATTTCACTGGCTTCTAGCCCTGGACAAAAGCAGTTAAGGAATTCTGGGAGAATTATCCTCTCCCAGGGCTAAACCCCTTTATTGGATGTCTGATGCAGAATGGTGAGACCTAAAACAACAAAAAATAGACTCAGCAGGTTTGTTTATTTATTTGTTCATACATATATACATAGGTGTGACGTAACGACAATAGCAGAAGAGAGACTATATACCTGAGAGTCAGGAGTGGATATGGAGAGTTGGAGAGAAGGTACCTGGAGGGACTGCAGGGAGGAAGGAGAGGGAGGGAAGCAGATTTTTTTTTAAGAAGAGAGATCAATTTACCTAATCTTTTAAAAAATAAAACTTTAGCCATGCATAGTGGCACATGTACTTAATCCTAGCACTCAGGAGGCAGAGGCAGGCAGATCTCTGAGTTCAAAGGCAGCCTGGTCTACAGAGTAAGTTCCAGAACAACCTCCAGGGCTGCACTGAGAAACCCTGTCTCAAGAAACCAAAAACTAGAATAAAATAAGTACAAATAAAATAATAAATAAAAGTAAATCTAGCCCATTTTGCAATCGGTGTCACAGGTCTGTATCTTGAAAGACATGAGACTTCAGCAGCCCTAGAACACAGCCACCTTCTTGTGCCTTACACACCAATGTCGTATGACCATACACTCACACAGCACCATGACTCCCCGGGCTGTTCAGGAGCTTCTTCAGCTGCCATCCATATCCTTGTAATCAGGCAATAAGATTCTCCTATGTCATCAGCTAGGTCAGAGGGCCCTTGTCTTCCTCACCTTCTGAGATTTGTGTAACTTTTCTGGTTGCAGACCCATGCCTAGAAATATTTCCAGTAGCTAAATATCCAGAACTATCCCCATTTATACACAGTTTTACATAGCATTTTTTATAGCCATGATACAATGGTATGCGGTATGCGTGTATTCTGAGCTTCCATGTCCTACGTTCCTTCCTCTCCTTTCTGAAGGTCAACTCATTTGGGACTCAAGCTGGCCCAGCCTCTACCTACCTTGCCTAGGAAACAGTTTTGAAACTGTCAGGGCATTTCCGCCTCAAAATTTTGTAGCAAAGTTTTGTTTCCAGTCACCTCTGACTTGTGCCCAGGTAGAAGGGCTCATGTCCAGGTATTAATCAGCCCTCCTCAACACCCAGCCCTGTGCTTAGCCTGTCTTCAAGGGAAGGTATCCCTGGACTTCAAGGTTCTATGAAGAAGCAAGCAAGAGTGTAAAAATTTATGATTTTTGTACTGGTGGGAGGGAGTCATACAGTGGTTTTGTTATTGTTATGGTGATAGGTGTATATTTTGCTAATAACTATAGGCTCATGACCACATTCTACCCTGTTTTTGATGATGCTGGTGTGTGTATGTGTGTATTTCCATTAAAGCTATTTTAAAACCTGTGCTTTCCTTTTTGATCTGTAAAGGCACCCACTGGTCTCACTAAGCTTCTGTGTCCTATAGAGGATGAGGGGACACATTAGAAAGAAAGGGAACTAGCATCCAAACAATGGAATTTCAATGTCAATTTTATCCAATCCATAATTCACTCTACTTTGATTATTATAAATATAAATAAATAAAAAATACCTAAAAAATCTGTTTTTATATAGTTACCTTAAAGTTTAACATAAATTCTGTTAACAATTGAGAAGATATTCCAACAAATAATTCTCAATTTACACACACCTGTCTATACCAGAAGCAACAATTCATGTGGAGGGCATGAGCACTGCTTACTGAGATGTAAATGTAGCTATAGCTACACAATGGTCTGTATATTTGTATAAAATTGGGAGCAATGTATTCTGATTAACTGAAAACTTATCTTTAAAATTTATTTTATTCTATGTGTATGAGTGTTTTGCTGTTTGGTGCCCATAGTGAATGTTGGATCTCTTAGAGCTGGAGTTACCAACAGTTGCGAGCTGTCATGTGGATGCTGAGAGTTGAACCTGGGTCCTTTAGAAGAACAGTGAGTGTCTTTACCTACTGAGCCTTTTATTCAGCCCTGGTAATTCACTTTGAATGGTTACAGCATAGAGACTATAAAAAGATTGAAGATCAATTGGGCCGATTAACACGTTACCTCTGCTATTTCTGCCTCATCCCCACAAAGTTACCTTAAGGGACAAATGCCAGCTCTTATTCAATCCTGAACATCTGCTCATTAGTTTTATATATGGTCAACCTGGTCATTGGAACAATAATTGCCCCAAATACAAGGCTTCCTGTTCTTATGCTTTGCCCAGTCAGTAAATGAGTTTCACATTGGCAAAGTGACTGTACCTCTCTAAGGAGTCACATAAAGGCTGAACTTAACAGGCTAAGAAGCTCACCCTTCTCCAGCGATTTATCTGCTGGAGCTCCTATATGAAACTGACTGTTAAACCCCAGCATCAGGACGGGTCCCATCATCGGGTTGGCTGATTCCAGAATGATTCTCTTTATGCCAGGTAAAGATACTTTTTTTCTATTAGAGTATTAGGGCCACCTGTTCTGCCCCTGCTTGGATTTCTTTCCCGTTTTGATTTCAATATTTTGGGTCAATGACATTTCTCTCAACCTATGCCTGCTACTCTGCTGTCTTGTGCCCTGTGGGAATCGTCAGTCTTCTGCCAGTCCTTCCCGATCTTGACTTCTGCCCAGTTAATCTTGTGATGAAGAGATATTATGTCCAATCTTCGGAAAGCATTTATTTCATGAGTCACCTCATTCTCATTTCCTTGACCAATCAGGACTTCTCTACCTTCTCTGTCCTGCAGTTTCTCCCCCTTATTAACATCCTGTCTATGTCTGGGATACATGAACCACAGGCAGTGCCTCTAAAATTCTTCCCATTTTCAAACATACTGAATAGATCACTCTCATTCGTACATAAGCCTCAATACCCTCTCAAACTAAACTCCTTCAAAGGGCTCCAGCCCTTTCAAATTCTTAAAGGCTAACATGCCCATCAGTTCCTCATGGAAACCTTCTTATTCACACTGTCCAGGACCTTGATGGCTCTTTCCAACTAGCTCAAGATCTTAGGATCTGTTCATCTAAAACCTGTTGTCTTCAACCCATACACCCTCCTCAGTACCACCCCCACCACACCACTCTCCTTATTTCACTGTTTTAGATCTTAAAGATCTTCACTGTTGTTCTGTCCATTGAGTCTCAGGATATGTTTGCTCTCATCTTGGCTAATCCTGACACCCAGCACATCCCATCAGCTCACAGACAGTTCTCCAAAGATTCCAAAACAGCTTGCATTGGTTTGGCTAAGTCCCCGCTTTATATCTTCCTTTTCTTTATCACATCCTTCTCTAATATGTGGATGGTCTATTCCTTTGTAGTTTGTCTCTTCAAATGTAACTCCATCACTTTCCTAAATTTCCCAGGACAAAATGGATATAAGGTCTCTAAGGCTATGGCTGAACTTAGTCAACAGTCTGTTACTAAGGGCTACTCTTCACATCAGTACAAATGTCGATTACAACTTAGAGAAAACACCTTATTGCCTCCTTACAACCCTCACAAATAAAAAGAAGGATTCCTAACCTTTCTGACCTCATAGGAGACTTTAGCACCTGTGTCACTAATTACAGACTCATTTTGAAACTATATGGGGTCTTACAGAAATTCCTCCTCCAACCACACCAAACAAACACACCAAAGACTACACATCACCAAACTATCTTCAACAAGGCTGGCCCCAGATTTTGTCTTTAGCTTTTTGAAGGTTTCCAGACATTCCCAGGATGCCTTTACACTCAAGCCCCTTTGTGCTAATGTACAGTAGATCTCTTCCCCTCCACTCTCACATTCCTACCAAACACCTTTCTTTGAGAAATAATTTTTTAGAGTGTTCTAGAAGCATACTGATGGAGCATGATGATCACTATCTTCTCATACCCTCCTCATACCCCACCTGTAATGTCAAACCAAGGGCTAATTCCTCCTTGAGAAACTACCATGACCAATAAAAACCCTTTAACCACTAAGAAGGGACCCTCTGATTGTTCTCACTGCTCCCAGTGCAGCTAAACCCTTAGGATGCCCACCATCTCTCAAGTCAGGCTAACCTCCTTACCAAGTTCTAAAACAGACCAACATCCCAGACTACCAGATCACATACAACTTACTAAAGAGCCCCTCTTCAAAAAGCTAAAAGACTCCAGGTCAGAGAACAAGAGAAGTCGTTTTTCTTATGTGTAGTCAGAAGTTTCTGTCCCGCCAACAACTCCCAAATACCCAACAGCTGCTTCCCAAATAATTGACTCAGAGGCTTAAGATTATAGTAGCTTCTGGTTCAGTAGCTCAAACATATTACTAACTAGCTCTTACACATAAATTAACCCATAATCCTTACCTGTGTCTAACTCTGTGCTTGGAACCTTTGCTCAGCCCAGCGCTCTCATCTTGCTTCCTCTGTCTCTGACTGATGACTGGTCTCTGCCTTTTCTCTCTCCAGAATTCTCCTAGTCTGGTTGCCCCACTTATCATTCCTGCCTGACTACTGGACAATCAGTGTTTATTAAACAAATACAATTTACAGTGTACAAGAGCATCATCACACAGCTCTGATGTTTTCCCAAAATTCGCCTCTTTTGTTACTCTAACCCATTCTATCCTGCCTATGAAACCACTCAAGTCATCCAAGCATTAACTAAGCAATGAGGCTTGGGAGAAGGTTCATTCACTAAAGTGCTTGCTAAGTTGGATCCCTAGAACCTACACAAAATGTCAGGCATGGTGGTGTGTGTTTGTAATCCCAACACTATGGAAGTGTATACAGGTAGACCTCTGGGCTCACTGGCTGGACAGCCTAGTGGTGAGCCCAAGGTTCTAGGGAGATATGCTTTCTAAAGAAAACAAGATGGGCAGCTCCTGAGGAATGACATCCAAGGTTGACCTCTGGCCTCCGCATGCGCTCTCATGTACATGTACACATTCATTCTCACTTACACTAATGTGTACATTTCCACTCACATGAAAACACAAAGACAAATAAGGAAAAGAATTCTACCTACAGATTTTGTTGGTCTATGTTGTCATATCTTTAGGGGACTCATACCATCTCAGTAAATCTTGTAAATTGGATTGTCATTGATGGTATTTTTCATATTCAGACAAAAGCCATAAAAGTACCACTTATTTAAAAATAAAAGTTCAGATCTTCACTCACTTTGGTAAATCCATACCAGAATATGGACCAGCATTCTTCAGGTTAAAATTAACCCAACTAGCTTCCATTTGTGCTCAAACTTCCTACTCTGGGGCCTCTCCTAATATTTTATAAAACCTTCAGTTGTTCCCACATTTGCTCCTTTAAACTCTCAAGAAATCACTAGACTATAAAAAGATTATATGGTTACACTAAGAAATAGTTACCTTTACAATTCCAACAATTTGAGTTGTGAATGGCATAAAAAGATATTGTCTCACAACTCAAAGAAACTAACTAATGCTTGGGAATAGATCTCACCAGAAGTTTTATTTTTCTCCCTTTCTACCCAGACTCTTAAACCTGACATGGCACATCAGCATCCCTCCACAGGATGCTGCAGGCCTAGGAGAACTTTACTTCCTATTCACAAACCTTTCCCATCACCTTCTGCCCAGGCAGGGTACCGCTAATCTCTACTTGACTTGATTTACCCCCTTGGGTTACTTTCTTTGTGGAACTGAGACATTTTGTGTCTCTCTACCTCTTGTCAAGAACTCTGCACACTAGTTTATCTGATAACTGACTTCACCCCCCATCCATTTGCCCTTTCAAAGACCTTTGAAGAAAAACCAATCCCTGATGGTCTCTGGAAGCAAACAAGCTAGGTCTCAGTACTCCTTCTTTCTGAGGCACTTTCTGGTGTGGGTCTTGGCACTCATTCTGAACAAAACTTTCCCTGTCTACAAGCCAACACTTAAGAAAGCGTACTTTTTTCTCAGCACAAGGACTACAAAGACAGCTAAACTGTCTGGTAGGGGTGGTACTTCAAAAAATAACTGGTCCTATATTTACTAACAGCCAACAAAGGTGGTGTCCTCTGTGCACCACTACAAGAAGAATGATGTTTTTATGTCAGTGAAATGGGGCAGGAACAGTAGAGCCTTGATGGCATCATTTAAAAGGCCAATAATCTCAAAAACTACAAAGCTTGGGACTCACACTGGTTCAAGTGGAAGTCAAATATTTAGTTTTGGCCTTTTTCCTGGGCCCTGTTCCTGTTTTGCTCCTTACTCTCCCTTTCACCATTTTGACTTTTATGAGGAAAAATTCAAACTCTTTCAGGGGGCCATATAATCGATGGCTAAAGTACAGCACTGCAGTCTGGTATTGACGACCTCTCCAAAATATCCCCCTGTGAGCATGGGAACAGCAGCTCTACATCCCTGATCATCAGGAAGCAGCCAGAGAAGGTTAGTCTTCAGTCTCCCTCCCCAATTAAGGTGAATTTTCAAATCCAAGAAGAGGACTAAAAGGACCAAACAATATCTTTGTTAACTAAAAGTGCCTTCCTCTTGCTTTAACTCCCTTTTGAGTCTTAGCTAAGTGGAAAAGTACTGGGTCCCAGAGAACATTTACAAGTGGAGCTGTTTGGACCAAGAGTCTACTGCATGACACACACAGCAGTTCCCAATGCCCCTAAAATAGCAGGGTTTTTGTTTGCTTTTGTTTGTTTCTGTTTTGTGCTTCTTTTTAATTAACAGTCTTGTTTTTAGTTTTAACTTATTTTATTATTTCTTTTTAAGTTTTCTTTTATGGGGGGACACTATAGAGGTGAAGGGCAGGTACACATGGGCTGAATGGGATTAGGGTGCATGATGTAAAATTCCCAAAGAGTCAATAAAAATTATTTTAAAATTAAGAGAGTACTATGTCAATCCTGTGACATCTGTCTGCTGAGCAAGATGGGGAACAAATGAAGGAAATTCAACTGTTTTACACACTAATTCTTGGAATAGCCTTGTAACTGCCCTTGATTCCTTGGAACCAGCCCCATAACTACCGTACAGACAAATTCTTGAAATCAGTCTCACAAGTGTCTTATAGGTAATTTCTTGTAAATAGCCCACAACTACCCTATAGCCCACTCCTTAGAAGCAGCCCTGTAACTGTGGGTACCTTCTTGGAAGCAGCTCCAGCCTATATGGACTGCAGTCCTGGGAAGATGCTTTTCCTACTTACTGTTTGGTCTCTCTCAGGCTATGGAGAATGAATAAATTCCTTTGCTTATGTGATACTTGGTGTAAACCTTTGCTCCCTCAAACTCCAGGCTCAGTTTCCACCTAGTAATATGTATACAAAACAAATGAGATGAGAATAATCCCAAAAGACTTCTTTATCATTTAGCAGCACTATGTAATCTGTTGTGTACTCAGATGGCCTATAAAGGACAGGAAGTGATGGTAATAATAGTTCTTTTTTGTTTGTTTGTTTGTTTGTTTGTTGTTTTTTTCTCTTTTTCTCAAGATCCGATTTCTCTGTGTAACCACCCTGACTATCTTGGAACTCACACTGTGGACCAGGCTGGCCTTGAACTCACAGAGATCTGCCTGCCTCTGCCTCCCCGGTGCTGGGATCCAAGGTATATCCTACCACTGCCTGGTGACAATAGTTCTTTTAACAACAACTGCCAGCTGAAGTTGTCATTGCTTTGGAAGATTAAGTGAAGCCTAGCATGGTAGCAGAGATGACCATTTCCTGTGAGAACAAATGTGCAAGCCTCCCAATCAAATGTCCTTTGTCAAAATTAACAAGGAGTCCGAAAGTTGAGACAGTAATGCCTACCACTCACTGATTGCATTTCTGTGTAGTGTGGAATAGATAAAAGGGTGTTTTTTTTTTTTAAAAAGTGACATATGCCTATAATACATGTATATGCATATGTATATGACTATTTATATGAATATATGTTGCTGTAATGAATGGGAAGATGGCTGACTGAAGACCTAAGTACTTAGTCAATTAGAGATTCAGAATTAGGTTATAATTGAAATTGTCTCCTGTGGCTCATCATCTTCCACTCTATGACTTGCTTACCAGAAGGGACCCTGTCTGAATCATCTGTGCTCCTTATACTTCCCGAATGCTACTTAAAACTAAATTATTGGTGAGTGGATATGAAGGAATGGCGAGCCATCTTAGCCCGTCATCTGAAATGCAAGGGTTTGATTTGGTGGTACTTGCAACTTTGACATCCTTTATCTCTATGGCAACCCACACATACAGATTTCTGAAAATTTTCTATTACAACATCTTCTTTAAACTGGGTAGGGTGCAACATGTCTGTAATCCAGCACATGACATTAACTCTAAGTCTGATTCTGCTTGGAACAACCAGGACATGAAAACTCAGCTTGCTACTCTGCCCTATCTAATCAGGAACTCCAACCTACCACCCAGGCATTCGCTTGTTCATTTCAAACTTATGGTCATCCTTGCCTTGGCTCAAGTCCCCCACTTCTACACAGGCAGAATAGAATCAAATCTAATTATCTTGGTCCACATTAGGATCCTTGAAAGCCAGCCAGGATTAGACAAAGACCTTTCTCTACTACACACAGTAATAAAGTAATAGTCAGAGCATAAGAGATAGGGGTCCTGCTATCAATGAAGCAGTTATGTATTTAGTATCACCTGTACCAGTCATCACTATGATACCTTTGCCACCATTTCTTCATAATAGATTGACCTTTATTTCTTTAGGTCCAAATCTATATCGCCAATAGCCTTCTGCATCTCTCTGAGGGCCCCATGATCATTTTAAACTTTGAATTTGATGGAAGAAAGAATTCTTCCTCATTCAAGTCTTGCCTCTTTTGGCCTTTATTTCTTATCCCTCCTTGCTGTGCGTGGAGCCAATGCCTTTCTCAGCCCCAAATTAGTGGTTTCTTTTAGTCTTGCTCATCCCAGAGTTTTTGCATCATTTCATTCAAGCATGGTTCCACAGTGAGAAGCAAAGTCTTCAATTCCTTAAATTTGAGCTCACTGCATTCGTGCAGTGTGTTCATTATAACCATAAATCACTTTCATAATTCCAATAGGGCAAAGAAAGGAATTTCTCAGAGCTACATTTAAACCAAAATTCTTCAAATGTGTGCTCTCTGTTGTGACTGCTACATTGGGACACATTCTCACTATGAATGGGACTGTTGAAATTATTGAATAAAGATGTGAGCTACCCTGTTAAATTTGACTTCTTATTGCTTATGCATATCTGTACTGATAAAAAAGAAAAACGCTCGCATGAGATGCCCTTCCACAAAAATTATTTGTTGATTAAGGTTATTATATACATCTAACGTGTGTAATTCTTTATTTTTTGGAAATGGCTTGTTTTAATAGTTTGATCTTTGAAGAACTTGCTTGTAAAATTCTTGAAATTATAGCCTATGTTCCATTTACATCGTGAAATAACTGCTGCCATGGTCATTTCTAATTCGTTTTATTTTTATTCAATTGACATTCCTGAGTGAGACAAAGATTTTTAGCATCATTAGTTATACTGGACATGAATTTCCATAAAGATAACTGGCAATCGTTCATCAATTTGCTTTAGTGAACTGCACACTAACATCCTTTATTTGTTTTCCATTCTTCAGGATTGCATCATTTTGCTTTTTTCTCTTCCTTCCTCCCTCCCTCCCTCCCTTCTTTGCCTCCTTCTCTTTGAGACGGGCTTTCATGTAGCCCATTGGCTTGGAACTTGCTGTGTAGTCAAGGATGACTTTATGACCCTCCTGTCTCCAACCCTGGGATTCTAGGCATGCACATCACACTCAGTTTTATGCAGTGCTGGTGATCAACTGCAAGTCAAGTACTCCATGAACTAAGCTATATCTCCAGCCCCTGTTTGTTTGAGGCAGAGTCTCATGTAGCCCAGGCTTGCCTTAAATTCTTGATTGTCCTGCTTTCGTCTGCTGAGTTTGGGGATCATAGGCATATACCATCATGCACAACTTTTATATTGCATTTCTTGATCAATGTTTATTTTTATATATTGCCAATTGGTGAAACATCAGCATGATATAATTATGTCCTTCCTCATGACTGCACATGATGCTGTTGCATGTTCAAGATTATTTAGTAACATCAACATGGAATTATTAAAGTCTTCAAGTCATGAAATTTCCCTTAAAAGATAGTCATGTCAAGTGCCAAAATACTTATCCACTTTAAGTCACATTTTTTCCCTGTTTGTAAGAAATGTTTCTTCCAAAAATAGCTTTGACATATAAATGAATATTTTTTCAGTTTTTTTTTTTAAATGTGATCAAGCCCTTCTGGCAAGAATTAATTAAATGACATGTCTTCTTACATTTTCAATTCTATTGTTAAAGAGATATTGACAAGAACATGAAATAAGTAGGTTTTGCTTAATGGATTTTTAAAAATAGTCCAGAATTTTGGAGTCTTCAGTTTCAGAATTGAAGTATTAAGCTGCTTCAGATAAACTAAGGATTTTCTTAACTCCATTTGTTAAAAAGAGCCAATGGATTTTTGAATGTATGAGAAATGAATAATACCAGATGCCAACAAAAATTTTAAAATCTGTTAATTGCTCAATTTAACTTGCATAAATGCCAAAGTAAGAGAACAATTGCATGACAGTTATTTCAACATTAACAGAAAGAATATCAGATGCTCTCTGTGGCTTATCATGGAGAATATAGATAGAACCTCTTCCTGAGTGAAGTCTATGTGCTTTGCTCCACCTTATTATTGTCTGGATCTTCATACAAATACCAACTAAGTTTGTATTCACACGGTTTATAAGAAAAGTAGAACATTTTCCACATTAATCCTAGCTGAATAAGAAAGTCTGCTCAACAATTTGTTCTTGTTTCTGAAGTCTGAGCTGGAAGTTATTTTTCTTATAGGGCTTTGTCCCAAGAAAAGTGTTGCACAAGTGAAGACGAAGTTTCATCTGCATCATAGGGAGTGCTTCAGGAGCTTTGCTGTTAAGGACCTGAGATGTTTAGGTGTTTGGCAGCCTTTATAATGTCAAATGGAACTGTTACATTATAGATCACAGGTATTGAATATCAGGTATTCTGCACATCAGGTATTTATGTTATAATTTATAACGGTTGTAGTAGGAGGTTTTTGGCCTGGACTTTTGGGCCTAGCCTTTAGGTTTAGGCCTGCAGACTCCCAGTCCCACAGAGATGCACAGATGCTTACATTAATTTTAGGCTGATCGGCCTAAGGGCCAGGCATATAACTTGCTAACTCTTTACCCTTAAACTAACCCATGATTCTTATCCTGTTCAGTCATGCGGCTCAGTACCTTTTCTCAAAGCAGCATAGTTGTCCTCTGTTTCTTTTGGCTTCTCTCTGGCATTCTGCACTCTCTGCCTATTCCTAGAGTCTTCTTAGTCTGGTAGCCCCACCCACACTTCCTGTCTGCCTTTGGTCAATCAGTGCTTTTTATTAAACTCATAGGCAGGGGCAATTATTTACAATGGAACAACATAATTCCCTTACAAACAGTAGCAAAATTTTAGTTATGAAATAGCAATGAAAATATTTTTGTGGTTGAGGGCCACCACAACATGAAGGGTTTCAGTGTCAAAGGGTTTCAGTGTTAGGAAGGTTGGGAACCAGTGTTGTAGATTGTTGAGGCAGATTTCATCCTGCCACTTGGGAAATTAATTTCAACTTGGGAATCAGAAAAGAATTCTGGTAGCAATATTTTCAAATTGTAATTTGAGATTGAATACTTATGGTGACAAACAGGGTCAAAGACCACTATAATGCCCACTGTGATGAATTATCTTCACTGGAATTTATATTAATAAAATATTTAGTATTTTATCACTTTTTGGTTCTAGTTTAGGAAGTTTTATCTCCCACTGAGCTGTTACATTTGTTTATGTCTATTTTACTATCATTTTATATTAAATGAACAATTGCACATTGTACTAAGATCCTTCAAAGAATGTTTACATATGTAAGAAATGTGGACTGTTGATAACATTTGTCATGACATTTAAACTTGTATTTTGACATTTTTAGATTCAAATATATGAAAATAAAAATTAACAACCATCACATAAAATAAAAAGCAAACTACTAAGAGGTAGGCCTTATCTTTTCTTTACCAAAATAATAGGGTACCATATAAAAGAGTTATCCTCACCTAACTATTCACAATGTGAACATATTTCTTTATCAAATCTTTTATTGTGAAGTCTATAACATGGCATCATAGGATACATATAGACAGCAAGAGCCATATTGTGAAGTAAATTAGTATATCTATTACCTAACACAGTTAACCTGTGTGTGTGTGTGTGTGTGTGTGTGTGTGTGTGTGTGTGTGTGTGTGTACACAGCAGGAGACTTCTAATTTATCATGAAAAACATCCTTACTCTTAGCTAACTATAAAGAGACTCTTGAAAGGGCTGTGAGCTGGTTAATTGAGCTTCCCCTCCTGACCCTCCCATCCCCTCCTCCATAAAGGTAAGGTCAGGAAAACCTGGTCCATTCAGTTGAGGCAAGACCAAGCCCCTCTCCACTGCATCAAGGTTGAGTAAGGCATCCCACCCTAGGTAATGGGCTCCAAAAACCTGTCTCATGCACCGGGGATAGAGCCTGATCCCATTGCCGAAGGCCCCTTAAACAGCCTAAGCTACATAACTGTCTTCTGTATGGATGGGCTGACTCTAAATATGTTCAGCGTTGACCAAAAGGCAAATTAGAATGACCCTATAATCTCTGACATTGAAAACAGGGAACTGGATTACTGGCAGAAATGGTTTCAACAAAGCACCCTCTTTTTTTCATGGTCACCGGTTTTTAGCTACCACTGACCATCAGTCTTGCTACCCACATTCTTTAATAGTGGCAAGAAATGCAGGAGAAAACATTCTGGGAGATCAAGTGTACATTTGATGTCAGTATATTGGTCATTTGGGAGTTTCACTGAGTTTATTGAGAGTATAGCCATATATGATATAAAATGTCTGGTGCTGTTTACAAGATGTGTCTGTTGTTTTGAAATGTTTATGGATATATATATATATATATATATATATATATATCCATAAAGTTCATGGGAATATGGGATTCATTTTAAGGAAATCAATTTCTGTTTTTAAACTTCTGTGTTTATACTTTCCTCAACATGTTCTCCTTCATCATCACACATTTTACAATCTGGTTTCTTTTTATAAAAGAAAAGCAAACCTTAGAGCAATCCACAATGTGACCGGATTGAGTGCACTGCCCCTGTTGTGTCAAAAACCTCTAGCCGGACATTCAACAGTGAAGGAATGGGAAAGACTGGGTTCAGTGTTGAGAAAGTGAGTGATTGTATTCCTAGGAAAGAAACCCCTTTGTGAGACAAATACTTTCCAAATCTTTGTTTTGAACAAAATGGAAAAAAGGAGCCCAGTGTATTTGGCAGTTGCTAAGTAATTATGAGAAATTCTGATGATGGACAAGAACGTGAATTTTAGATTTTGAAGGCATTCATATAACTGAGTGGCACCGTGATAACAAAACCCTTCCTTCTCATGCATTAGGTATTCCCCAATGCTTAAGTCTATAGGAAGGAGAACAAGGAAATCAGTGGTGCTCAATGCTCTCTTACTGTTCTTTCAAAATAGCTGTTTATCTCATCAGGGGTTATTTACAATCACAGTTTTGTACTACATTCTGTAAATTATTAATCTATGTTGTTTTGATACATTTTACCCAATAATTATCACAGTAATTATTTAATCTTGAAGAAATTTCAGTTACAGAGACTATGATAAGGAGGCAAGAAATGATATCAGACATAAAGAAATCCACAAAGATAAAATTCTTTGGGGAAAGTGTAATGTAAATTAAGTTCAAGGAGAAATCCTATAAAATGTCCGATGGTGTTTACAAGATGTGTCAGTTGTTTTGAAATGTTTACCATGGGCTGCAACTAATTAAACATCAAGATGAATTTGAGATGTCAGTTAAAACACACACAAGATTACACACAGTTTCCCAAAATCCTTTTAGATAATATAAAGTGAAAAGTTCCAGAACATCATGCCTGCTTAGGGCTTATGGGTCTCTTAAATGTCAGAGTCAGGCCCACAGTAGGCTCTGCTCAGGAGACGGAGTGTCTTAACTCTTGGAGACTGTCCCATGCCTCTTCAAACAGAAAAATGCTTCCACGGCTCCCATTAAATGTAAGCTTTCCTACAACACATTTTGAAAAGATTGCTGGCTATACTTTCTTTTCTGAAATAACATGCTTGAGATTCCCTGGCTCTTGGGAGTACAACAACAATGAAAATGGCTGCAGAAGTATCTGGAATAAGATGTTAAGTCCTTTAGCATATGTCAAGGAGTGACATAGCTTGGTCATATTTATTTTTTAAATTATCCACACTGATTTTCATATTGGCTGCACCAGATTGCGATCTCAACAGTGAATGAGGGTTCCATTTTTTTCTGGCATCCCCTCCAACCTTTGTTCGTTATTTTCTTAGCCACTGGCTGAGGTAAATTTACACTTCTTTAATTGCTAAGGATGTTAAACACTGTTAAAGGTCTTTCTTAACCATATTTATTTCTTATTTTGAGAACTCTATGCTTAGATTTATAGCCCATTCTTATTAAAATTTCACTTTAATTAAGTTGACATAGTCCTATATAACGAGTAGATACTGAATTAGACAGTAAAGCTCTTTAAAAAATAAAGGTGAGTTGTCTAGTACTGGGTAAAAGTTTAGCCTCATGAGCAACTAATTTGCACTGAGCAACTACTCTAACTGCAAAGTATCTGGTTTGCTGGAGGGTTATGTTCCACATTTCAATTTTCAGGCTTTCTGCTTACAGTGTTAGGATTAGAGGAATCCCTGAAGGCAGAGGTCTGGCTTGCTTCTTCCCACACCAGCACAGTGTTCCTGGGGCACCAAGGTCAGGAGCACTGAGTGCGTAGAGAGGAGCAGGGTCCCAAGGCTGCCCTTTCCCAGCCATGCCAGGAAAGGCTGGGAATCTTCAATCTCACAGCTGGTGACGGGGTGATGGGATATGAGGAAGTGATGCTGCAGAGGATCATGCAGAATTCTTGTTGCTGTGCTTAGGTATGTGGGGAGTCCATGATGGGGATTTCAGCCATTGTACATACAGCTAGGCATGACTTCTACAGGTGTCTCCAGTGGGAATTTCCCAAATCAAAGGAAGTTCCTCCGATTCTGCTCAATGCAAACAATCTCCTTCTACACTGTGGGTTTTGTTCTGTCCACTTGAGATTCAGACCAGGATTGCCCATTTTAAAAGTTGATCATTTTAAAATTCTTTGTTGTTTGAGTTCTTTGTATATTCTGGATATTATTAATCCTCTACCAGATGCAAGCTGGTAAAGATTATCTCCTATTTGATGGGCTTCCTCTTGACCCAGCTGACTGTTCTTTTTGCTGTCCAAAGCTTTTAGTTTTATGAGTTTTCCATTTGTCAACTGTCAGCATTAATTCCCAAGTAAATGGTGTCCTATTTGGAAAGTCCTTTCCTGCACCTATATCTTGTAGGGTATTGCCTATCTTTTCTTTGAGCAGTTTCAGCATTTCAGGATTTAAATTGAGGTCTCTGTTCATCTGCACTTGTTTTTTTTGTGCATAGTTACAGATATGGGTCGAATTTCATCCTTTTTTACACGTGGACATTCATTTTCCCGAGCACCATAGGTTGAATATGCAATCTTTCTGCCAGTACATAATTTTAGAGCTTTTGTGAAATATCAGATGTCTACAATTTTGTGCACCCCTGTTTGAATTTTTTCCATTGATCTACATTTGAGTGTTTGTGTCACTGCTACATTGTTTTTAATATTACCGTTAGATAATAAAGCTTAAAATCTGGTATGGTGATGCCCCCACAACCCCCCCTTTATTGCTTGTTTTGGCTATCCATGGACTTCTGTGCTTTAATTTGAATTTTAGGATTCTTTTCTATTTATGTAAAGATTATCATGAGATATTGATGGGCATTACATGGAGTCTGTAAATTGCTTTTGGTAGGATAGCCATTTTTGTTATATTAATTCTACCAACCTATGGACAAGGGATGGTGTTCCATTTTCTATGTATATTTATCGAAAGGTTTCCTTTGACCTCCCTGGTTATGTTTATTCCTGTTTTTGAAGCTATTGTGATTGGGAGTGTTTTCATGATCTCTTTCTCAGCACGCTTGTTAATAATATATAAGAAGGTGACTGGCTTTTGTAAATTGATTTTATGCCCTCCCACTTGGCCAAATATGTTGGTCATTTCTGAGGTTTTATGATGGAATTTATGGGATCTCTTATGGTTAATATTTCACCATCTGAAAATAGGGATAATTTGACTTCTTTTTCTATTTGTATCCCTTTACAATCCTTCTCTTGTATAATTTCTCTGTCCAGTTCTACAAACAATATGTTGAAAGGGAGTGGGGTGAGTAGGAAGCTCCACCTCATTCCTGTGTTTAATGGGACAGCTTCAAGTTTTTCTCCAGTCAGGATGATGTGAGCTCATATAGCTTTCATAATGTTGAGGTATGTTGCCTTTAGTCTTACCATCTCTAGGGCTTTTTATCAAGAATGCATGTTAGATTTTGTTAAATCTTTTTTCCATTTGTTGAGACAATCATATAATTTCCATCATTAAGCCTATTTATATGTTTTACTGGCTTACATATGTTCAGCCATGTCTGCATCACTACAATAAAGTCAATTTGTTGGTGCATGATGTTTTTATTATATGCCTGTATTTGAAATGACTTATTGAGACAACTCAAGAAAAACAAGAACAAACCGAATCCAAATCCAGTAGACAGGATGAAATAATAAAACTTATAGCAGAAATTAATAAAATATAAACCAAGAGCCAATGGATCTAACAGCTTGTTCTTTGCAAAGATAAATAAGATCGACAGACTTCTTTTAGCACAACTAGCAAAAAGATGGAGGAGAAGAGACCCAAATTAATTAACAGAAACAGAGATGAAACATTACAACAGATGCTAGAAATTCAGAATACTATAATAGAATACTTTAAAAACCTATTAAATTAAAAAACTTTAAGAAATGGACAAACTTCTAGAGTCGTCTAAACCTCAAATGTTACAAAAAGAGATCAAAAACTTAAATAGAGCCGTGATAAATAAGGATTGAAGCAGCAACAACAGCCTTTAGGCTAAAGCAAAACCAGGTGCATATAGATTTACAGCAGATTATATTAGACTTCCAAAGAACTACAATCAGTACTTTTTAAATTTTTAAAAAATAAAAAACAAAAGGAACATTTCCAAACTCCTTAAGTAAAGCCAGTATAAAACTAATACCCAAACCAAGTAAAGATGCAACAAGGAACAAAAATTACTGGCCAATATCCCTAATTATAATAGATATTAAATTACATGCCTAATTATAGTAGATATAAAATTTCTCAATAGATATTGCTTCTTAAGCTAGCAAATTTAGGTTGTTGTGGCTATGAGGGAATTAAGGGCATCTGAGAGAACTGAGCCAGTAGGGACAGGGGCAGGTAGTCTGTCCGAGTGTGTGAATTTGAGCCTTCATGTTTTTATTTCAGGGTCTCTACATGCCTCCTGTCCATGTAGACTGTGTATATGATTTGGGAAACAATAGCAAGGCGACTAAGCTGAATGGGCTTTGGGGCTATTGGACAACTTTGAATTGTGTGAGTTAGTAGAAACCCTCTTGGCCTTCCTTTTGTTTAATTTAAGGATCTATTTCCTAGATCCAGCTGATGCTGTCTGATAGTGAGATGGAAAAACACTGTAGCTGTAACCCAAGACTGTAACTGTCCAGTGACGAAAAAAATGCTGAAATTGTGGCCCACTTTCTTCTGGGGGTCATTACTCTAGGGATGATTATCATAGCCAGAGTCCTCCACTTCAATGTAAAACTCCAAGAGGAGGAAAGTTTTCTTGCAGCCAGAGATAGAAATTTATGAACATTGCCTCCATATCCTCTCTTAGATCTAGTAGCCATCTAAGTCAAATGAAAAGAAATAGAATGTGAGTTTGCAAGAGAAGTGGTATACAGGACAAAAAAACCCCCTTTATTTGACCAGGATTATGTATGGAAAATTTAAGGTTTTTTTTTTTCCTTTTTTTCCCCTGGGACTTTACAAGCTTAGTGCATTTTAAAGATATTTTGGCTGGAGACTTCTTGATAAAAATGGATGATCAAAAGTCCCATTGATTTGACTTGGTAAAAGAAAACAATCTATAATAATATACACTGTATTTATTCCTGCAAGAGATAATAGGTGCAAATACATCTATTAAGTCAGGTGATGTTTCTGTGGAGCAGCACAAACGAGTGGACATGAAACAGTGCCATGTATCAAGCAGTGGGTTGAGATCAATGGAAACTATATTGGAAGAATGCCCAATACACATTACCACTGCAGGAATGATTCACTAATGGCTGAGCACTGGACATATTATTGATTATTATCCTTCAGAACTGAAGATGCTGAAGCAGTGGTTTAGTCTCAGCATGCAGGGTTCTCCCTGAAATCAGTGGTAACAGCAAGACAATAACTTGCATCTTCTACTCTGCTGTCTTAGTTAGAGTTTCTATTACTGTGGCAAAACACCATGACCAAAAAGCAAATTGGGGAGGAAAGGGTTTAGTTAGCCTACAGTTCCACATTGCTGTTTATTACCGAAGGAAGTCAGGGTAGGAATTCAAACAGGACAGGAACTTGGAGACAGGAACTGTTGCAGAGGTCATGGAGCGGAGCTGCCTACTTTACTTCCCATGGCTTACTCAGCCTGATTTGTTATAGAACGCAGGACTACCGTCCCAGGGATGGTACCACCCACCATGGGCTTGGCCCTTCTCTATCAATCACTGACTAAGAATACGTCTTACAGCTGGATATCATGGAGGCATTTCCTCAAAGGAGGATTCTTCCTGTCTGATGACTCTAACTTGTTTTGAGCTGATACACAAAACCAACCAGTACATTCTCTAATACTCCTATGATAGCTAGAGAGAAGTGCTGTTGCAGAACATGAGAGGAACCAACAACCCAATACATCTCCATGGTCAGAGAGCCTGGGGTTCAGTCTTGGTGTGGACGTAGAGCTGGAGTGTGATATGCAATCTCCTAGCAACAAGTCTTGCTGAGGTCAGCAGAAACCTCAGCAAAGTCAGCCTTCCCTTCCTAATATCAGTGCTTCTGACAAGCCATGGAGAGCATCAGTGAGGGAGTGAAAAACTTCATTACTCAACTCAGCACTGTTATACTAGAAACCCAATCTAGAAGAGCAGTTTATGTAAACCTCACTGTGGCAACACATTCTCCAAAACTGGTTTTATAGGTTTGAAGTGGGATCGCAAATTTTACCCTCCTTATCTGCACACTTTTCTTTATCAACCCTCACAGATGTAGACTGGTGTGACGTCAAAATATACTGTTCTCTTAGTAAACTTTGTTTTCTAAATATTGATGCATTTTTAAAACACTCTAACGTAGAGTCAATATATTGTTTAGCTGTTTTGGAGTGTTCTATTTATTTATGTGTCCATTCTGTTGTGTACTTGCTACACTATTCTTCCTAAATTGAACTAATATGCTTTCCCTCCCTCTTACACTTTATTACCTCTTTCCATCTTCCCTATCTTCCCTTTTTACTTCTTAATTATAATATTACACAGCTTTAATAATCTTTAAACTATGTAGACCCTAATTATATCCCAATTTCTCCCCATACAAGTACTTTCTTCCTTAATGCTTTGTCAGTCAACTTAATGCAAACACCCATCTTACTCAACATACTTGAAATATATACTCAAAACCTTCCACTACTTAACACTATTTGAAAAACTGCCTTCAACTGACAAAAGGGAATATGGCAAAATTTTTTACTCAGTGAAATGACTTAAATGCCAAAATATAAGAAACACAAAAACAATCAAGGCAATATTAATACCCCTAAAAGTACCAATTTCACAGCAATGGATTCCAATGAGAATGAATTAGGCAAACAATTAGAAAGAATGATTATAAGAATATTTGATAAAGTCAAATAGGATACAATTAAACTTCTAAATGAATTAAAACAGAATATAAACAAGAAGACAAGTAAATATGTACAGGATATGAAACAAGAATTCAACAGAGACAAAATTATTGAAATATCAAATTGACATTTTAAAAATGAAAAACATCCTTATCCATTAGGAAAATGCAAATCACAATGACTCTGAGATACCATTTTACATCCATAAGAATAGCTAAGATCAAAAACATTGATGACAGCTCATACTGGAGAGGATGTGGAGTATGGGGAACACTCCTCTAGTGCTGGTGAGAGTGTAAACTTGTACAGCCACTTTGGAAATCAGTATGGTGGTTCCTCAGAAAACTGGGAAGCAATCTACCTCAAGACACAGCTATACCAATTTTGAGTATATACCCAAAGGATGCTCCATCCTACCACAAGGACACTTGCTCAACTATTTTCATAACAGCATTATTTGTAATATCCAGAACCTGGAAACAACCTAGATGTCCCTCAACCAAAGAATGGATAAATAAAATGTCCTTTACACAATGGACAATTACTCAGTGGCCAAAAAATTATGAAATGTGTAAACAAATGAATGAAACTAGAAAAAAAGAGATTCTGATTGAGGTAACTTACTCATAAATGAATATTAAATGCAAAGCAAAGGATAACTAGGCTATAATCCATAATCCCAGAGAAACTAGGTAACAAGGGGAACCTTAAGAGGGACACTCATGGAATACCTGAGGAAGAGGAAATAGATAAGATAGAGAAAAAATCAAAGCATTGCAACTAAAATTAGAAATACAACAAGGAGGCATAATTTCTATACACTTCCCCCACCTCAAGACAGGATCTTTTCTAATAACCCTGCCTGTCCTGGAACTTACCTTGTAGACCAGGCTGGCCTCTGCCTCCTCAGTGCTGGGATTAAAGGCATGAACCGTCACCTCTCAGACACTTTCAGTACTCTTATTCAACAGTGTTTGAAGTCTTAAATAAAATAATAAGATAGAACAAAGCAATAAAAGAGATACAAATAAGAAAGAAAGTTGTTGAAGTACCCCTTTTTTTCAGATGGGACGAGTCTGTACATAAGAGAGCTTAAAGATTCCACCAGAAAAGTCTGAGATCTCATGAACACTCTCTGAAAAGAGACAAATACACAATTAACACACAAAGTCAGTAGCCCTCTTATAGAGTGCAGTGGTTTGAATAGGAATAGACTCTATAGGCTCATACATTTGAATACTTGGTCACTAGGGAGTGGCACTATTAGGAGGTGTGGTCTTGTTGAAGGAAGTGTGTCATTGGGGAATAATTTGAGGTTTCAGAAACTTAAGCAAGTCCCAGGGGCTCACTTTCTCTTCCTGCTGTTTATGGATCCAGATGCACAACTCTCAGCTACCTCTCTAGCATTATGTCTGCCGATGTGTCTTCATGCTTCCCACCATGATGATAGTGGACTAAACCTCTGAGCTTAAGCCAGCCCCAGTTAAATGTTTTCCTTTATAAGAGTTGCCATGGTTGTGATGTCTCTTCATAGCAATACAACACTAAGAAATATAGCAATAAAGAAACATACTGACGAATAAATTAGGAAAGAAGTTTGAGAATTGCCTCAGAAATTACCTTGGAATAAGCCCCATCTTGGAAGTGAAGAATTTCCACAATGAAAAATTTAAAACATCGAAATAAGAAATGGAAGATGATAGTAGAAGATGATTGGAGCCCAGGGACAACACCACCCACCATGAACCAGGCCATTCGTGATTGATCACTAATTGAGAAAATGCCTTATCGCTGGATCTCATGCAGGCATTTCCTCAACTGAGGCTCCTTTTTATCTGATGACTTAACTTGCATCAAATTGACACCCCAAACCAGCCAGTACATTGTGGGTAGGCTTTGAGGTTTCAAAAGCCTGTGTCAAGCTCAGAGTCTCTCTCTTTGTTTATGGATCAGGATGTATCTCCCAGTACTGCTCTAGTGCCTGTCTCCATGCCACTGTACTTCCTGGCTTGACAATAAGAAAGTAAACCTCTGAAACTATAAGCATACTCTAATTAAATGCTTTATTTGTATAAGGGGTGCTGTGGACAAGATGTCTCTTCACTGCAAAAGAACACTGACTAAGGGTTCCAGAAGGCTAATAGGACCATCGTGGTGGGGAAGCAGCAGCCAGAAAGCTTGAATGTTGGAGCAGGAAGCTGAGAGCTCACGTTTTGAAGGGCAAGCATTAGTAGAGGGAGTAAATTGGAAACAGCAGGAGGATTTGTATTCTGACTGCCCCAAGCTACCTACTTCTTCTCCTGAACCTCCTTCCAAAGCATCATCATCTAGGGTCCTGGTATTCAAATACAGGAGCCCATGGGAGACATTCTCATTCAAATGCCAATTTGAGGGTCATTGTGGAGCTGACTTTATTAGGTGGTATCCAAGTTTCCTCAAGCTCCTACTTGCTGTCATTTGTAATGATTGAGAGAATCTTTTGGAATTAAAGTTCTAGTTACAAATGATTTGACTTGAAAGTCTGTTTTTCTTTGCAAACTCAAGTCTGTTAGCTTGCTACCAAGACCAGAAATCACATTCCTATTGGAAGCCATACTTATATTTTCTCACAAAGTGCTTTTTGTTGTTGCTGTTCTTACCCTACAGAAATGCAAACCGAGGGCACTTTGGGTTGCTCCTTTTAAGGGAAGGGCAATTTGGTTATCACCTAAGACACCTAAGTGATTGTTAGTTGTCACTCTTTTTTAGGACATATATAACCTACCTCTGAGAAATTTGGGGGAGTTATAATTTCAAGTGTTTAATTGTTATTGTTGTTGATTAATTACATTAAGTCATAACTTGGCCCTTTGCCCTGCAGATGCTTTTTGCAGATACATCCAGCATTAAAAACTCATATCAAACCTTTCTGTATTAATTAGTGAGCAAATGAAAGGAAAAGGGGAGTAAAAGCAACAATGGCAGCATTTCAGGCTTTATTCAGCAGTCCGAGGAGAACCCCCCATACACACTTTTGTATTCCGGTTCACAGTGATCATATTCTGATGATGTTCTGTATAAGACTGATCAGTTTGTCCAAGTAGGAGAGAATACAGAAGGTAAGGGAATTGAATGCTACAAATGTGGGATATCAACGATACATATGTACAAATTCAAGGTTGAAACTTGGGTTTAAAGCAATCAAAAAATCCAGAGAAAACAATGTTCAGATTTGTCCTTGACAGTGTATATACTGCTCTACCAAGAATACAACAATTGTATGACAGTAACTTTCAGCACCATAGAGCTTTGGAGACAATCCAAGGTCTAGTTTCTATAATAATGTTGCCATGCTGCTTGAGTTATGTGAAACTATATAGAACATTAGTCTAAAAGTATACATGGTTATTTCTCATTTTATTTGATATATGTTCATTTGACAAATTAACGACCTCCATTGTGTCATTTTTATACATTGATGTCTCATACATTAAATGTCCATGCTTCACTCTATGGTGTACCTGTAACTCCTCTCCTGTCCCTAATAGTTTTTCTGTTTGTTTCATGTCATCTTTTCCATTTTTGTTTTTCACATATGAAACAAAGTATGCACACATGTCCTTCTAAGTTTGACTTACTTCACTTCATAAGGTGCTTTCCAGCTCTATACATCTTTCTACAAATGACAGGATTTCACTCTTTCTTTATGACTAAATAGTACCCCAATGTGAATTTATACTATATTTTTAATCAAATGATGTTAGTGAGTACCAAGATCAATTTACTATTTTGAACATATTTCTGATTAGAGTTAGCTATATATGAGCCTTTGGGTCAAAACCTAAATCTATTAAATGAAAACAATGATACTAGGTAGAAAACTTCACTTATTCTGCTATTCTACAAATACGTGATTGTGGGAGATTGTGTTGTTTCATTGTAAATAATTATCCCACCCACTGGTTTAATAAAAAGCACAGATTGCCCAAAGGCAGGCAGAAAGTGTGGGTGGGGCTACCAGACTAAGAAAAACTCTGAGAACAGGAAGCACAGAGCAGAACGCCAGAGAGAAGCCGGAAGAAGCAGTGGAGGTACCGAGCCGTATGGCTGAACAGGAAGAGTCATGGGTTAGATGAAGGGTAGAGAGCTAGCAAGTGATATGCCTGGGCCTTAGGCCGATCAGCCTAAAACTATAGTAAGCCTCTGTGTGTCTCTGTGGGACTGCAGGACTGTGGGTTTGTGGGTCCTAAACCTTGAGGTTTGGCCCTAAAGTCTGGGCAAGAAACCTTCTACTACACGTGATATTATTAACTTGACTAACAGAGTTAAATTAACTCTATGTTAATAAGTTAAATTAAGGCAGCATAATAATAAGATGTATTGGCACAAAGATGTGCTAACAACTATGAGTATGATACAAAGAAATTATTTCTTTTTATTTTTATGTTATGTGTATGATGTTTTGCGTGCATGTATGTATGTGCACCTATGTTTGCAAAACCTGGGGAGACCATTCAGATTCCCGGGGATTAAAGTTACAAATAATTATGAACCATCATATTGGTGCTGGGAATTGAATATGGGTTCTCCGCAAGAGCAGCAAATGCTCAACCAGTGAACCACCTCACCATCCTTCAGCAATTCTTTAATTCATTCTTTGTGTCTTTCACATCAAGTCTTCTGATCCCACTCACCTCCCTCCTTACTGCAAAATAAAACAAAATAAAATCTGAAAGGAAAAGAAGGGAAAAAAAGAAAAAAGGAATAAGGGGGAAATCTCATCATGAAAGCTGCAGTGTGACACAGTCAATCACACAGTTACCCCCTTTACCCATATATTTTTACATAGAGGCATTTATTGAAAAGAATCACTGGTCTGGTTGGAGACCCCTGGTCTCTGTTACATCATTGATGTGAAGCCCTCACTGGGATTCTTCTTGGACATCTCATTACCGCCCTGTGTCATAGAGATCCCGGAGCCCTGGGTCCACAGGAGTAATCCCCCCTCTCCATGCTCTAGTAGGTCACAGATGGGGCAAATGTCTACTCCAACAATTTTTAAGGGCAAGTATAAGTTGCCTGTTTGATGGAAAGCATGTAAATATATATATATGGAAGACAAAGATGTTTGACCAGGGCGTGTGGTATACTGCAGTGGAAGAAGCACAGAGTTTCCAATATGTGGTTTCATGACTCTGTGAGACAGTCATCAAAAGAAAGTAGTATTGAACAAGCCCATGACTAGATGAATGTGAATTAGAGAACAGTGTTCAGTCAGAACATTTGTGCATTGCCTTTTGACTGAGCATGAAACATGAGTGTGAATATGACTTAGTAGTGACGCAAGAGTGATCTGGGAAGAAGCATCTTCGGGAGTCTCTTTCATGTAGTCATTATTAAGTGTCCTGGTTGATGCTAGCCCACAAGGGGCCAGTAGGAAGCCCTGCCAGAGGTTAAACTCAAAGCCACACGAATCAAGTATTTGTGGGAGCAGGTGCTGGTCCATGAATGAAGAGTGGCCAACCAACTGGTTTGAGAAAATGAAAAACTTCTGGGAAATACAGAGGAACAATAAATGCTGAATTTTTGAGGAGATGAAACATCAAAGATTAGCAGAATGTCTTATTTTTTCTCACTCATATTTTTGCTTTGTCAATTAAATATCCACAGAACAGGGAATATTACTACCCTCACTCCTACCCTCAGATTCACCAATTTTACTTCTTTGGGGTTTTTGAGAAAGGGTTTCTCTGTGTAACAACCCTGGCTGTCTAGAACTCACTCTGTAGACCATGTTGGCCTCAAACTCACAGAGATCCACCTGCCTCTGTCTCCTGAGTACTGGGATTAAAGAGGTGCACCACCACTGCTAGGCTTTTGCCAAAATTTAACGGTGTATCTTAGTTGCTTCAGATATTTTCCTTTTTAGGAAAAACATGGCAAAGTTCCTGATGCACCTAATTGTTTTCTTTCACATGAGTTAAATTCAGTACCCTGAACTTGTTTTTCTTATTTTTTCATAAGTTTTATGTTTCCAGTGCATATTAATGTATCCATAAGTAATACTGTGTATTGCTCTTCAATTAAGTACAAATAGTACCCTGGAAATTTATCATTCTATAACTTGATTGTTTTTCCACTCAAGATTGTATTTTAATGTTATAACAGTGTCTATTCTTCTTATTCATCATTACCATAGAGTAGATAATACTTTGTCAATGTTTTGCTTTCATATTTTTTCCCAGTAAGCATTCCTTTGCATCTCTCCCTATACACACATGAGCAAGAATTTGTTTCAGAAATGTACTTCAGAGTGTAATTATAAGAAGGAACATTTTAATGAACACGGTTGACATAAGAATGTGTCACTAACTTATTTAAAAGTCATTTATGGATCACCTGATAGGCACTTGGAATATGGTGTTTAATGAGATTTAGTCCTGATGTTAGTGATTTTTACTGCTAATGTGCATGTGAATCACCTACAAGTCTTGTTGAAATGTAGATTTTAGTTTATCATATCTGAGTGGGACATGAGATTATGTATTTTTCAGTCTATCAAGTAATTTTAATATTGCTGGTACAGAGACCACACTTTGAAAAGCAAGCTATCTGAGGATGCCTATGTGTATAGTGTATAGATAGTACATTCAGTATGTGCAATAACATTGTCTGAGTGAGGATAGTGTGGCCTCTGAGTAGGTATGAATATGTGACATTTTAGTGATCAGAGTTGACAACTGGATAAGAGAGACATGAAACTTGATGACTAAATCTGAATGAATGCGTGTGACATTTCAACAAGTGTGGGTAGCACGCAAGTGTCTGTATATCTGACAGAGAGATAGGAAGAAAGAGAGGAATTGGTGGAGGGATAGAGGGAGGGGAGGGGGAACTGAAGAAGTGTGTATGACACGGGTCTATGAGACCTGAGGGAATGTATGACAGTTGACTAACTGTAGATTCTGTGAATTTTGTAAGTAGGTTATTGTAGTGAGATGTAGATAGAACCAGTAAATTATGCATCTCTTATACTGATTCTTGTTTATAGCTGAGAATTACCTACAGTTTTTTTTTTTTTTAGCAAACAGATGTATTGTGTAACTTTATCTAATCTTTAATTATCCTTAGACATAAATAGCCTAACATTTCTTAGGCTCCAGTTGATTTCATGTCTTGACTGGGAGAAGATGACAATATTTAGCTAGCTTTGGGGGATTTTGTTCTAGGTCATGTGGTAGGTAGGTAAAGCAAGCTCTGAGTACATCAGTTCTCTATCCCTGGGCCACACTTACTAGCTCCAGTGTTCCAGTGGTGCATCCTAGCAGCCAACCACCATATAGGTATATTCCTCCCTTTCTCTAGACTTTGCCCAAGGCAGATGACTAGCATCACAAGTAAGAATGGTAGTAGACAGTGTTATAAGATGATTGGGGGCCCAAGTAGGCTATTGCCCCGGGGGCTTGGGTGGTGGTGGGGTTAACACGCCTGAGTCAGCTCCTGGAGGTTCACAAATGCCATCAAGATAAAGAGTAGAAATTCCAATGATTTCTTGAGGTAGCCAGGAGGGAAGACTCATTATTGTCATCTTTAATCTAGTATGTCAGGGTCAGGACTCTTGTCAGGACTGGAAATGACATTGGAATCCATCTGAAATCACCAATTCATTCCAAGACACATCGCTTTCCACTCTCTGTCAAAATGCTTGTCAAAGAAGAATCCATACTTGGGACAGCTCCATGTTTTGAAAGTTCATTCTAGTTTAGTGAGTTGACAACCAAACCCCAAACCTAAAATAAAAATTTGTCTTACCATATTTTCCTGGTGTCTAAAATATCATTGTTCGTGAGAGGCATTTTTCTGCCTAAGAGAATAATCTCCCATGGACACAGTGGCAATAAGATTTTCCAATCTCCTCATGTGTTGAGTTTAGCAAATGATTCTTTTTCAGAAGATGGGAATGAGAGAGCGCTAAGTCAAGTTCTTGGTAGAAGACAAAGAAGACACCTATTGAATTTGAGCTTGGTAGGTGTCCTGTGTCTGGAGAATGTCTTCTCATGTTCCATCGTTATATAACACAGAGCTCCATATTGACAAGGACTTTGTTTTCAGAATCCAGAATCTGAGAGCACCTTCCTCATAGATGATTCCCCCTCTCCAAGCCACAACTTTCTCCTTCCTGGTTTCTATAATACTAGCTGATTTCCTAAAACCCTACTCTAACACCATAGCCTGCCTCTGCTCAAACTGTTCAGCAAAGATTCATGCCAACAGCACAAGCCTGATATTCAGTAAAGTTAGCAAAGAAAAGATGTAGGAATTATGGACTCAAACTTATGGTCGATATCCCCAGTGACACTCTATGGGAGAAAACTTGATGTTTCCTTTCCAAGCAATTGTCAATTGCAAATATCTTATTTGTTAGGGTTGACATTTTCTTTCGATGGGGTCTTATTACTTGCTCTTGCTTCCAACATGTAGGATGGTTCCCCACCTACAGAAAGCACTCAATACTTACTTTTACATGACACTCATAGGTGTTGCTTCTAGAATCACTTGATGTTATTTTCTCTCATCCCTGAATTCCAAGGACAGAACTCACTTCCTGAAAGGGGTCAGGGTCACTTGTGATCCACTTGCTCTTCCAGGTAGCGCAGGAATGGTTTCCATCTGCTCCTTAGTTACAGCTGGCTTAGACTCTATGGTATTCTTTAGGAGTTGTTGCTTATCCTTAAAAATCATTGGATTCATTTCCTCCTCAATGTCCATTGCCCTAGATCAGCCTTTACCGTGTTGCAGCCTTTTTCTTTTTTCTTTCTTTGCTTTTTGGGTTGGTTTTTCCAGACAGGGCTTCTGTGTGTCCTGGCTGTCCTGGAACTCAATCTGTAGACGAGTTGGCACCGACAGTGCAAATTGGGAACTGACATATCCAACTTTTCATGCCCCAATATGCTCCCTACTTAAAGTTACACTTTAGTCTTTCTCTCTTGCCTAGAACATTCTTACTCCATATACATCCATGGTTGGGTCCTTAATTGTAGTATAATTTCAGCTGAGATGTCACCTTCTCAGGTAGCTTTCCTGAATCTGTCTATCAAAGGAAGCTCTACAAGCTAATCTTTCTTTACCCTACTTTTGAAATTTTTTGTTGAGATTTTTTCATGCAATATATTCTTCTGATTATGATTTTTCCTCCCTCATCTCCTCCCAGGTACTCCCCACTTCCTCACCCATTCAAATCCAAGCCTATCCTCTCTCTTTCTTTAGAAAACAGACAAATTAAAAAATAATAGAATAAAAGAAAAATAATAAAGAAAATAGACACAGACAGACAGACACACACATACACACACACCATAAAAAACAAAACCAGAAGCCATAATATATAAACAAAAGACCAGTAATGTAAAAAATGCTCAATTGAAGCAATATGAGATAAAAAAGAAATCTACAAAGACCCCCTTCTCATTTGTTTGTGTTGGTCATCTACTGCGGCATGAAGCCTACCTTAAATTTGGGTTATATTTTCATTAATACTCCATTGGAAAAAAACTTAATTTTTCCTTTTCAAGGATGTAGCTTTTAGGGTAGACACCCTGTGACCACTTCCCTCTCTCATACTTGTCTGGCTTGAAACTGCAGGCCTTTGTATTGTGTCACAGACTCTATGAGTTCATTTGTGCGTCATTCTGGCTGTGTCTGGAATACACTGTGTCCTTAATGTCATCTATCCCCTCTGGCTTTTACAACCTGTCCATCTCCTCTTCCGCATAGCTCCCTGAGCCCTCAGGTGAAGGGTTTGACGAAGACATCTGACTTAGTCTGTCATTCTCTGCACATTCTCCAGTTGTGGATCTCTGTATTAGTTCCCACCAGGGCAGGAGGAAGCTTCTCTAATGACAGTTGCCAGAGACATTGATTATGGGCATGGAAGAATGTCATTAAGAGTAATTTTATTGGTATGTTCCTTTAACACAGTTTTCGACCTTCCCAATGCTGTGACCCTTTAATACATTTCCTCATGCTGTGCTGACCCTCAACCATAAAATTATTTTTGCTGTTACTTCATAATTGCAGTTTTGCTACTGTTATAAATTGTGATGCAAATACCTATGTTTTCTGATGGTCTAGAGTGGAAAGGATCATTCAACTCTCAAGGGGTTTTGACCTACAAGTTGAAAACAGCTACTTTAGCAGAACAAAGTATTTGGTTTTCCTCTTGGTCCATGACCTATCTAGTCTCAGGTTGATGGCCACTCAAGCATCTAGTACTTTCTTAAATATTTTTTTTTGAAGCAAGATCTCACGTAATTCAGGCTGGCCTTAACTCCTTATGTAGCCAAGGGTGATGACCTTGATCATGCTCTCCCCACCTCCCAAGTTCTGGGGTTACTGACATGTGCCACCACATTTGGTTTTGTAGAGTCGATGGTTGAATTCAGGGCTTTATACATGGTAGGCAATCACTATACTCAACTGGCCAGTACCACAGTTCTTGTTTCGCTATTTTAGGAATTTGTATCTTTAAGGCCTTAAGATCAAAACTCAGTGGTTGAAGGTACTTATTGCTCGTGTAGAGGACCCGAGTCCAGCTCCCAGCTCATAAATGCCTGTAACTCTGGCTCTAGGTGGATCTCCCAGATCTGGCCTCTTTAGGCACCTACATTCATTGCCCATATCTGTCCTACATGTACACATAATTAAAAAATCGTAAAAATCAATATTTTAAAAAATGATGTTTATGTTGTAAATTCTTTCTCTCTCCCTCTCTCTCACACAGGGTTTCTCTGTGTAGCCCTGACTCTCCTAGAACTCACTTTATCGAGCAGAGTCTACACAGGACCTCAAACTCACAAAGTTCCTCCTGTCTCTGTCTCGAAGGTTCTGGAATTAAAGGCGTGAATCACCATGTCCTGTAGTATTGCCTCTTTTAAACCTTCGTTTTAAAGAAAATATTGGGTTCCTAGCAGCTTTGCTTGTTTCTGCCCCACATACCGATGAGTCAATGCATCTTCCTTTTTCTAATGGACCCATGTACAATGTGCTAGAAAGTGAATTCAAAGTTTAGATTGTTTTAAAGTTTGCTGCAGGTTTTTATTTGTCCTAGGAGCTGCATACAACCTAAGAACTGGACAAAAGAAGCTTCTGCCCTTTCTAGCTCTACCCAGAAGTACGCTCGTGACAATTATGACTATAACCTCAGAGTAGTAGAGTCTGACCTGGTATGTCTCATTTCATTTGGCCAGTGTTAAACAGCTATTTCTGGTGACAGTGTAACTGGTCTTGGGCAATCCCTACTGAGGCATATCAGGTGAGTTCCCTTTGACAGTGTAGAGAACCTGCCTGTGCTCATGTATAGAAGTCCATTTGTCTGAGTGGTGAGGAACTAACCTAAGGCTAGAATGCCATCAATTGCCTCTGTTCTAATTCCAGTTCACTAGTTTTAAAATTAAACATTTACAAAATAACTGATGGCTTCAGGCTTTACAAAACCTCATTCAAAAACAGTTATGGCCAGCTTTATAGTTACTGTTTGTGATAATCTTTTCACTCAATCATACCTGCAAATCTCTCAAGAATATTGTCACACTTTACATAAGATCAAAACTCTAGTTATTCATACCAAAAAAACCCAAGATTTGCATTCAACTCCTGTGGGGTAGATAGAGAGGTTGATGGAGTTTATCCTGGGGATATTACTACCCTTCTAAAGCTGCCTTAACCACCTTCGCTGCTTGGTACATCCATGCATTTTTGCTTTTAATTTTTTTTAACTTTCTATTCACTTATTCTTTGCGTCTTTCGCATCATGTTTACACATCATGTCTAACAATCTCACCCATCCATCCCATCCAAATAAAACAAAATAAAGTTTAAGAGAAGAAAGGGGAGAAGGAAGAGACGAACAATTTTGTCACGGAAGCTGCAATGTGTTACAGTGAGACACACAGTAAACCTTTTTATCCATAGACTTTTATGTGCAGTCACTCATCTCAAAGAATTGTAGGTCTACTTCAAGGCCCTTGGTCTCTGCTACACTACCAATGCTGAGCCCTCACTGGGACCCTTTCTGGACATCCCAATGCTTCCCTATGTTGTGAATATCTTTCAGCCTTGGGTCCTCAGGATGGACCCCCCATCTCCCATGCTCCATTAGACCACAGAGGGGTAGATGTTGCAGTGGGCCAACATATAACCCTGGTTCTGGGCCTGGGTGGTTGCACGGTTGGTCAGCCCAGCTCTGCTTTGAAATTTTAGTTGTGTTTATATAGATCAGGTGTTCTCTGCTTTCCACATTTGTGTGTGCATGTGTGTGTAGGGGGGTTGTTTTGTTTTGGGGACAAGGCCCTTTCACAAATCCCTGGTGTCCTGGAATTCACTATGTAGACCAAGCTGACCTTGAACTCACAGAGATCTGCCAGTCTCACTGCATATGCCACTACATCTGGTACAGAGAAGTTTCTGTTAAGTGTAATGAGTCTAACATCTACAGAAGATTGATCAATACACATTGGACCCATTGACTTTCCTCTCAGTCTAAATTGCCACTGATGTGAATAAACAAAATGAAAAGTAGGCTTGGAGAAGGACTGACTTATCAATAATGGATTCTAGTTCTTTCTCCACCATTAACTTTCTTTGAGATATCAGAGAAAGAGTCCCCTCTGGGACTAACAACTGGATCTGAATTTCTAGGCCGAATTTTTTCCTAGCTTTGTTTTTCTGCAAGGAACAATAATATCAAATAGCACGTGTATTTTAAATCTTAATGTAGGAACCACAAGTATATGTATTTCACCATATTATAAACTTGCAAAATAGGATAGATTTTCTACATGTTACAGATTAGAGAGTAAAACTCAGAGGAAGGAAATGACTAACCTGAGATTCCGGAGAAAAGAAGAAAATGGGGCTCTGGAGAGAAGGCTCAGTGGTTAAAAGCACTGACTGCTCTTTCAGCAGATCTAGGTTTGATCCCCAGCACCCACGTGGTGCCTCAGAACTATAACCTTAATTGCAGGAAAGGTGATGCCTTCTTCTGGCTTCTTTGGAAATAGGCAAAACAGGTGATACATAGACACACATGCAGGTGAAACACATATACACATAAAATAAAATCTGGTGTTTTCAGATTCGGACAGATACCTAAGTTAGTAACTGCTTAAGCAAGGCTTTTTCAGCTGACATCAGTTAGAGTTTACTTCTATTGCTTCAAGAATTGACACACGGAGCCTAGCTTTGATTCTTCTATTGACCTGCTTTGTCCACCCAAGTTGTACACATCCCCATGGCCCCACTTTTATCATCTGTAATCAAAAATAGCCTAATCACAGATTCCATATAAATTATATAAAAGTTGGGGGATTGTAACTACTTTGACAACTGTCATTGGTTTTCAAAAAGAAATAGAAAGATGAGGATTACCACAGAGTCATTGTGATGTCATTTTATGCCATACTTCTAAGATCAAGATTTTCGGCCTCCTTGTTTATTATAGATTTACTGTGCCTAGATCTTCCAGTACACCTGCTACTTGGTCATTGCTTTTTCCTTGACCTAGTTTATAGTACTTTGTATAAATACACTGTTTATTCTACTGAAGCTACATGCTTGATAACCGTTATCTATATCCCCACATTACCCAACAAGTAGCAGCCATATGGTTGCGTGGTATTGGCATAGTCCTTAGATCCATCCAAAAATGACCCCAGAGTTGCTGTAGGCTAACTGGTGCAATCCCATATTTCAGGAATAAAGGATTGACTTCTGTTGTGGGGGTGCTAAAGTAACACTGCAGCTCAGGATTGTTGATCAGTGGTTCTTTCCAATGACTCTCATCAGCAGACCAGAAGAGCTGAGCATAGAGAGTGCTGTACAAGGCAGAAAGCAGAGGTGGTAGAAAGAAGGAAGCTGGATCCTTGGTGACAATAACAGGTAGACTGGCTAAGCATTTATTTAGGATCCTTATATTTTTTGATTCCTTTCCAGTTATAGGACCAATAAATTTCCTTTATTACAATAGTTTGAATAAGATTTTCTGCCATTTGAAACTATAATAATTCTATCAAATGGAAATATGAAATCTCAGAAGATTTAGGGGAAAAGGTAAGAAGCTTCCAGATACTGTAAGTGCTCTCTCCATTAAGGTCTACATCTCCTAAGCTCCTGCATCTCAGAAAAACGGCTCCAACATTTCCCACTTAGCTAAGCGACAGATAACCATGAGAATCACACTGGACTCCTTTTTTATCCTGACTGCCAATCATATGTCCCATTATGTTAGCTCTATCTTATTATCTCTGCTGTCCTTCCTCAACCCTCAAACCTATAGCCCCTGCCCTACTCCAAATGCTATGGGCCACGGAGCATCTTGACTTGACTCCATCTCCTCTTCCACCTGTTCACCCTCCCCTTCCTCCACCCTTGCTTTCTCCATTCTTGTCACAACAAACTGTTATCCATACAAAAATTGGTAGCTTCCTTCATTCTCTTGCAGACAAAAACTACATAGTCCTAAACCCTGTGATGAATGTTTGTTGGATGAATGAATGTATGTGAGCCAAACATTGAGTCATTGTTTTCTTTAGTGCCATCTGCTGATACCTTGGAAAAACTTACTCTTTTCTGCCCTTCTTACTCCTTTCTGTCATCTGGTTTCAAACACTTCTGTTCCCTGTCCCAGGTTACAATGATTCTATTAGCCTTAGGAGAAAGCTGTACCCTATTCTTTTCATCACTTCCTTTGCCCTGATGTGACATGAGTCATGTCTTCACACGCACAGTGCTGACACTTCCTCCCTTTCTATGGAGTCATCATGAGGTCCCTAATTCACTCATTTCTTCCTCAAGTTCTTCAGTGTGTAGAATCAAGAACAGCTCACTGTTTTTGTGGGCTATTGTTTTCACACCTTACCACTTGTGTTCCCCATTGTTTGAGTTTGTCCCAGTGTTTGAGTGTTACAGTGCTGGTGTACCTCCCAGTGACTGTATCTAAGGACCATATGTTTCAGCTTCTGAGAGTCCTCCTGCCTCTACATCCTAGTGGTTTTGTGTTTTCTCTGTATCTTTAAGTAGCAATGTTTAGCCCCAGTGCTTCTGTGTCACAATGTCTTTGAATGTGTCATGTTATAATTCTCACTGTCTATGTGACCTGATAGCTTTTTTTTTTCTTGGATTTTTGAGACAGGGTTTCTCTGTGTAGCCCTGGATGCCCTGGAACTCACCATGTACATCAGTAGGCCTCAGACTCAGAGATCTGATGCCTCTGCCTCCTGAGTGCTGGGATTAGACTTTATACCCTTGTATACCAGTGTCTCTATATATTGGTGCCTATGTACCCCAAAGTCCATGTCTTTCTTATCTCTCAGGGTCTGTGCATCTTAGTAAGTATGTATATTTCCATGGTTTTCAGTATCAGTGTGTTCCACTGTCTGTTTTGACAGAATGTGCACTGTGTCTTAGTACTTTTCTGTCCCTTTGCCTACATCTCTGTGTCTCTACATACTTGCATCTGTGTCATACGCATATATGAATCAGTGTCCAAATGCCTGTAGGCCCCAGTATCTACGTAATTTTTAAGTCAGTGTCTGCATGTCTCCATGCGTGGAGCTCCAGATATGTATATCTTAATATCTCTGTGTCCAAGTGTCAGAATCTACATATCCCTTTCCTATTTATCCTAATGTCTATATGCCCCAGTGTTTGTGTGTTCCAGAGTTAGCCTTTGATATTTCAGTGGGCCTTGGTTTATTTGTGCTTGTTTCTGCATGTCCTAATTTCTATGTGTTCCTATGTTTGGGTGTTTCAGTAACTATATATTTCAGTGTCTGACATTATGTTTCAGTTTCTGAGCACTGAGTTTGCATGTTCCTGTATGGGAATGCCATAATGTCTGTCTTCCATTATTTTCATCTTAGTGCCTGCGTGTCCCTGTGTTTGTTGGACTTTGTTTCCCAGAGTCTGAGTACTCTACTGACTATATTCCCTAGAATGTCTGCACATTCAAGTGTCTCCATCAAGGATCCATTTCAGTATTTATGAATCACAACATTTCTGTATCCCAGTCTGTGTACTCTAATCTTCCTAAGTTCCAATTTCTGTCTTCATATCTGACTATGAGCCAATGCCTATGTGTCCCAGTATCTCTGGGTTGAAGAACCTGTTCTCAATGTCTATTTATCCCAAAGATTGTGTGCACAGTGTCTGTTTCTCACCACCTGTGGTCTCTCTCTATTGTAATGTCTACACGACTCCATAATTCTTTCTACCTTAATAACCTTATGTTCCCTGAGTCTCCATAGATTAGTATCTGTGTACTCTGGTGTCTACTTGCATGCTGAATTTCATCTTCTAGATTTTTTTGCATAAAAGAAAGAGTTTATTTGGGTCTTAGAGTTTCATAGGCCAGAGCCCATGGTGGTGCAGAAGAGCAGGCAGCAGGCAGCTGAAGCAGCAGCTGAGAGCGTACATGTTTATCCATAAGCAGGATACAAAGTAAGGGCATACTGGGAATGACATCAGTTTTTTTTTTTTTGAAACCTCCAAGCCTGTCTCCAATGACACACCTCTCTTAACAAGGCCACATCACCCAATCCTACTCAAACAGTTCTACCAGCTGGGAACTAACTCATTACACAAATAAGCCAGTGGGGGACCATTCTCATTCAAGCCACCATTTTACTCTTATGAAGAAGCTGAATTTGATTCCTAGAACACAACCATCTGTAACTCCAGTTCCAAGGGATCCAACATCTTCTTCTGCCTCCCACTCTGCCTCCTTCATTCACATTCCCTGGCACACAGAGACACATAATAAAAAATAAAACAAATATTTTAAAATGATGCTGTGAGGTTTGGAAATTAGTGTTCTGTGAATTTTATTTAATATTAGACAATAAATTAAATTCCCTTCATAGGTTACCTAATTAATATAGAAAACAGTTGTGTATTTATACTTTATATAGGTGGCATATATCTTTATTTCTGTTTATTTTTATTGCATTTTTATTATTTAAAACAATTTTAAATTTAAATATATCTTAATCACATTCTTCCTCTCCCTCAAGTCATTTCGGATCCTCTTCCCTTCCTACTCACCCAACTTTAAGTTCCTTCTCAAAAAACAAAAGCAAAACCCCAATACAACAAACAACAAAATCTCCCCCTAACCAAGAAAACAAAATTAAACCACATCCCTCAAAAACAAAATAAAACCAAGCTGTAAGCAAATAAAAGCACATACACACACAAACTTTTGAGTCTATTATGTGTTAGTCAGCTATTCCTGAGCATAAGGCCTGTCCTAGAGAGGTTGGCATACCCAGTGTCACTCTATTGGAGAAAAGTGACTTTTCCCTCTCCCAGCAGGTATAAGTGACAGCTCAGCTATTAATCTTTACTATAATACCTAGGTTTTAATTCATTCATTGACTCATTTGTTCACTCACTTTAAAAGATATAACAAAATAAAATAGAGTAAGATAAAACAAAAACCATCACATCAAAGTTGGGCAAAGTAAACAAATAGAAGGAAGAAAAAGAGACCAGGAGAAGGCACAAGAATCAGAGACCCACTTATTCACACACACACACACACACACACACACACACACACACACACACACACACTCACCCGTCCCATGAAAACACTAAACCGGAAGCCATAATCCATACACTGAGGACCTGGTGCAGACTGGTGCAGGCCTTCTGTATGCTGCTCCAGCCTCCGTGAGTTCACATGAGCTTTGCTCAGTTGATTCAGAGGCCTTGTCCTCCTGGTGTCCTGCATCTTCTTTGACTCTTACATTCTTTCTGCCTCCTCCTATGCAGCATTCCCTGAGCTATGAGGGAAGGATTTGATGGGGACATCTTACTTAGGGCTGAGTATTCCAATATCTCTCACTCTGCATAATGTCTCTGTATTCCCATGTGTTGTGGGTGGAAGCTTCTCTGATGATAGTTGAATAAGGCACTGATCTACGATTATAGCAGAATATTATTAGAAATCATTTTATCTCTCCAGTTTTTTACAAGGGGATACAAATGGAAAGGAAGAAGTCAAAGTATAATTATTTGAAAGTGATATGATAGTATATGTAAATTACCCTAAAAATCCTGTCAAGGAACTTCTACAGGTATTAAACACTTTCAGCAAAGTATCTGGATAAAAAAGTAACTCACAAATGTATTTCTTCTTTTTTTAGACTACTATTATTTGGTTTTACTCTAGATCTGTGGGCTATCTAATGTCTGGTACTTAGTCACTCAAGTAGTGCTGGGTATGAGTTCTGTCTCATGAAGAGGGCCTTAAGTCCAATAGCAATCTGTTGGATGTGCAGTTGGTAAAAAAATCTTTTCCAATTCTGTAGGCTTCTGCTTTATCTAAATGATGGTATCCTTTACCATGCAGAAGCTTTTCAATATCATGAAGTCCCATTTGTGAATTATTGATTAGTGCCAGTGCCAATGATGTTCTGCTCAGAAGACTTTTCCAGTGCCAATGAGTTCAAAGCCATTTTCCTCTTTCTTTTCTATCAGTTTCTGTATAACTGGCTTTATGCTGAGGTCCTTGACTTAATCCATTTGAACTTAGAGCTTTGTGCAGGGAAATACACATGGATCTATTTGGATTCCTCTATACATAGTCATCAAGTTTGACCAGTACCATTTGTTGAAGATAACTATATTTTATCCAGTATGCATTTCTGGCCTATTTATCAAAAATCATGTGTCTGGATCTTTGATTCAAATCCATTGATTAATGCATCTGCTTTTGTGCTGGTACCATGCTGTTTTTATTAGTATAGCTTTGTGGAACATTGAAATCTTGAAATCAGGGATGGCAATACTTCCAGCAGTTCTTTGATTATTGAGGATTGTTTTAGCTATCCTGGGTCTTTTGTGTTTCTGTATTAAGCCAAAAATTGTCCTTTTAAGATCTGTGAAGAATTTGTTGGAATTTTGATAGAGTATCCATTGAGTCCGTAGGTTGTTTTGTGGTAGGGTGGCCATCTTTACAATATTAGTCCTACCTATCCATGTGCATGGGAGATCTTTCTATCTTCTAATATCTTTTTCAATGTCTTAAATGTTTTAATCATATAAGCATTTTGTTTGCCTAGTTAGAGTTACCCCAATATATTTCTATATTGTTCAAGGCTGTTGTGAAAGGTATTATTTCCATAATTTCCTTCTCAACTAGTTTGTCATTTGATTTTTTCTCCAAAACTATATAGCCTTGTGGGTTTTTTGTTTGGTTGTTTGTTTGCCTTGGGGGACGTGTCTATTTTACTTGTAGTTACGGGTCTGTTTAAATTGCTTATCTGACATTCATTTAACCTTCGTAAGCGGTACCTACAAAAAATATATGTAATTTTTTATTTTTCCTATTTGATGGACTACATGTTTTAAAAAAATATGTCTTTATGATTCTCTGGATTTCCTGGGTGTCTGTTGTTATGTCTCTCTTTTCATTTCTGATTTCGTTAATTTGGATATTTTCCCTCTGCCTTTTGGTTAGTTTGGATAAGGGTTTGTCTATCACATTGATTTTCTCAGAGAACCAACTCTTTGTTTCATTGATCCTTTGTATTGTTCTCTTTGCTTCTACTTTATTGGTTTCAGCCCTGAATTTGACCCTTTCTTGCAATATACTCTTCTTGGGTGTAATTACTTTTTATATTCTAGAGCTTTCAGGCATTGCTAATATGAGATCTCTCCATTTTGTATGTAGGCACATATTTTTATGAACTTGTCTCTTAGCACAGCTCTTGTTGTGTCCCATAAGTTTGGGTATACTGTGTATTTATTTTCATACAATTCTAGAAACTCTTTTATTTCTTATGTTTTGACTCATCTTTCATTCAGTAGTGGATTGTTCAGTTTCCATGAGTTTGCAATGCCTGTGTTGTTGCTATCCAGCTTCAATCATAATAGTCAGATATGATGCAAAGTGTTTGTCTTAGTTAGGGTTTATATTGCTGTGAAGAGACACTCTTAGAGGAAATTGTCATAAAGGAAAACGTCATAAGGAAAGACATTTAATTTGGGTGGTTCACTTATAATTTCAGAGATTCAATCCCTTATCTTCATAGTGAGACATGGTGGTATGCAGGCAAGCATGGTGCTGGAGTTGAGAGTCCTACATTTTGCAGGCAACAGGAAGTGTCTGTGACACTGGGCAGTATCTTGAGCAGATATGAGACCTTAAAGCTCACCTCCACAGTGGCACACTTCCTCCAAACAAGAACATACTTACTTCACAAGGCCACACCTCCTAATTTGGGGGGTAATTTTCTTTCAAACAACCACAGTGGTATTTCAGTTATCTTGTATCTGTTGAGACATGGTTTATGTTCACATATGTGGTCAGTTTTGAAGAAAGTTCTATGAGGTGCTAAGAAGAATATATTCTTTTGTGTTTTGGTGAAATATTTTGTAAATAATTTTTAGGTACATTTGGTTTATAAAGCCTGTTATCGCCAGCATTTTTCTGTTTAGTTTTTGTTTGGATGGTCTCTCTGTTGATGAGAGTGGAGTACCAAAGTCTTCCACTATCAGTATGTGAGGGCCAATATGTGATTTAACCTGCAATAGTGTTTTTCTTTTATAAACTTAGGGGCATTTGTTTTGGGGGCATAGATGTTAAAAAGCACAGTGTTCTCCAACTTAAGGCTCACTCCCTAACACTGCTTGGGTGACCAAAAGCCAGAGACTAGATAGCCTAGACACCTAGGGCAAAACTCAATACTGCCAGAGTTAAAATGAATACTGATAAAATGATTCCTAATGATTTTCTGCTACACACACATATCAGTGTCTTGCTCAGCCATCATCATGTAGCATATGGGAAAAGATACAGAGCTCCATGGCCAGACATTACAGAGAGGGAGGGAGGGAGGGAGGGAGGGAGAGAGAGGGAGAGGGAGAGGGAGAGGGAGAGGGAGAGGGAGAGGGAGAGGGAGAGGGAGAGGGAGAGAGAGAGAGAGAAATCTCTTCCCTCAGAGCTCAGAGGTCTTCAGGGAAGAGGAGGCAGAAAGAGTGTAAGAGCCAGAGGGGATGGAGGACACCAGGAGGACAAGGCCTCTGAATCAACTGAGCAAAACTAGTATGAACTCACAGAGGCTGGAGCAGCAAGCACGGGGCCTGAATGGGTTTGCACCAGATCCTCAGCTAATAAATTACAGCTTTTAGTTTAGCTTTTTATAGGACTTCAAAATGTGTGAACTCATGGGTCTCTGATTCTTTTGTCTTCTCTTGGACTCTTTTCCCCTTCTTTATGTTTGTTGGCCTTGTCAAATTTCAATGTGATGGTTTTTGTTGTATCTTACCGTGTTTTGTTTTGCTATGTTTTGCTATTATCTCATAGAAGCCTGTTCTTTTTCAGTGAGAGACAGAAAGGGAGTGAATCCAGATGGGAGTGATGATGGAGAGAAGCTGGGAGGAGTAGAGAGAGGAGAAACTGCAATTAAGATAATTTGTATGAGAAAATCTATTTTCAAGAAAGATTAAAACCAAAAAGGAGTTGCAATGTTCTCTTGGTGGATTTTCCTTTGATGAAGATGTAGTGTCTTTCTTTTCCTATCTCTTCTGAATAGTTCGGTTTGAAGTCTCTTTTGTCAGATACTAAAATGGCTACCACAGCTTGCTTCTTAGGTCCATTTGCTTGGAATATCTTTTTCCATCCTTTTACCCTGAGGTGATGTTTATCCTTGTTGTTAAGGTGTGTTTCTTGGATGCAGCACAAGGATGCTTTCTTCTGATGTTGCTGATGTCTGATGATTTATTTCCTGTATTTTCATAGGTGTAGTCAGCCCCCTTAGGTTGGAGGTCTGTGTCATTGACTCTGCACCTTCTTGCCCCCTCCTCTGAGGGAACTGTTAGGACCCAGGAATAGGGCGGGTATTTGTTCCTTGATTTATGCTGTCTTCTCTAATTCTTGGGAGAGTATGGTAGCTGTGTGCTGCCTGCAAGAAAATCTTCCTAGGCTTGATAGCTGCTGGAACTGAGGGTTCCAATGAAAATGTGTTTCTGAGTATTGGGACCAGAGACTTAGGAATGGGAATGGACTGGGGACTTTTGAAGGAAGGAAAACAGGGTGTTCCACAAGGATCTCTTTAGTCCTTAGGGAGTGAGGGCAGAGTTGGAGAGGCTACAGCAGGAGGTCTGCTTCAGAGATAGGGTTAAGCTGGGGGATTGGATTGGGAGAAATAGAGAGAGAGAAGTGAAGATATAAAGGCAGCCCACCTGATTTTATGGTCAGAGTGGCTTAGGCTTCCCAGGAAGTGCCTGCTAGAGTTGGAGGCTGGGACAAAGCAATAAGTGGAGGTAAGGAACCTTGGGGGCGGGGGAACACATGTGTGATCCCTGGAGATGGGTACAAAAGGAGAAGGGAAGTTTCCACAGATGGTCTACTGCAGAGGTATGTATGAGACTGGAAAATTGGACTTGGAGGAACAGAGGGAGAGGTAAGGATCTATATACCTTAGTATATAGTTCTTATGTTAGTTAGTCTCTGTGTCTTTCTGATCAGAGTGTGTCTCTTAGTTTTTAACTTATCTGTGTTCTAGTGTCATTGTTACAGTATCTGTAAAGATCAGTTCATATAATTTTATGTCAGTAGGTACTTGCCTCATCATTTACTCTATTCCCCAGAGCATATGTGCCAGTTTTCCTGTATCTCACTGCCAGTTTACCTTGACATATATGTATTCCAATGTTTACTTTTTCCAATGTTTGTCAGCCTCTGTATCCATGTATCTTAGTGACACTATATAGCCTCTTGTCTATACACCTCAGTATTTATTTGTTCTAGTGTTAGTACTTTGTGTTGTCTCTGATATTAGTTTTACATATGCCTCATTTTCTGTGCCAGTTCTTTGTGTTCTAGTATCTCAGGTTCTCTCTGTTCCTTTATGTATGTATACCAGCGTCTCTGTGTACCAGTATTTGGTACTATTGCCTCTGTATTTCTGTCTATCTGACATCTGTCGTAGAGCTTATGTGTGTTAAATATTTATTCATGCCAGTGTATCTGTGTGTTTTAGTGGCTATGTATGTTTTCCTTTGTCTGTATGAATCATATTTGTATGGCAAGCACTTGAGTTATGCCTACATAATTCGGTTTCCCAAGATTTATGTGTACTGAAGTTTCTTGTGTCCTGGTGTTTCTGGTTTCTATGGCATGTTGTGATGTAGAATCTGTATGTCCTTAGTTGTCAGTAAGTCTATGAGCATCTGTTTCCAACTCTTAATACTTTTCTATGCCATCAATTCTATAATTCTTTGTGTTTCAGTTACCAACATGGCCCTATCTCTGGATATCCCTATGATACTGTATTTTTTTTTTTTGCTGCTGTCTGTATCTGCATGTGCCCTGGATGTATGTTTAAATGCTTATTTATCTTTACCCTTGATTGTACCCGAGACTTAGTATGTCCTAAGCTTCTTTTCTAGTGTCTGTGTCTTCCTGTCTCTGTGTGACCACAAAGCTCTGTGTCTCACTACCTGCTTAACTAGCGAGTTGCTATTGTTTGAGTGCATGTCTCTCTGTGTGTCCCCTTTTCTGTGTATCACTTCATTTTTGTGTATTCTTGATTATCTACCATTGATTCTTCTCATGTTTCTCAATGTTTGTATATTCATAATTCTTCATATATCTTTAAATCTTTATGCAATCCTGAGTCTGTATTTGCAGAATATTCACATGACTTTGAGGGTGTTTATATGCTACCTACTGGATACACAAGGTGACTGGGTACCCACCAACCTCCATATTCTATTTTTAATTTGTTCCTATTTCTGTGTGACTCTAACACTTTGTATATACTGGACACTCTGTGACACAGCACATGTGTTCCTGTATTTTTGTGTCGGTATGCCCCTAAGTTCCTTTGTTCTAGACAGTGTCCACCTGCTCATAGTCTTCACATGATGTCTTCCTTATGCCCCCAAGTATTGAAGTGTCCCCAAGTCTGTGTATCTCCAGAACTTCCTTTCTGATGCCTAAATCTGTGTTTTGCTAGTTCAATATCTCCCTCTCACATTTTGTTAGTGTCTCTGTGTGACTACTTATAGTACTGAACCTGTACTCTCCTAATCCCCGAGTCTCTGCCTTGGGTTCCAATGATGGTATTCTTGTGAATTTATATGCCTGAGCATTTCTTTGCATCTGCTTCTTTCTATCTCATTGTTCTTGGTTTTATGTCTTTGCCTCCCTATTTTGTCTGGGGTCTGGAACCATGCTTTGAAAACATAACCCACTACCTTTACATCCTTAGGTTGAAATCACTGTTCTTATCCCTTTGTAGCCTTGGTTTGTGGCCTGATATATGACCCTGCTATAGGTGTCCTCAGGTATATTCTGATTCAATGTCTTTGCAGTTCTACTTTCTCATCATCTTCTGCCTCCTGATCTGTAGTCTGTGTCTAGTTTTCGTTCTGCTTCCAAATCTACCCTATGTTCCTGTGACTAGTTTTTTGGGGTTCACATTTCTATGTCTACTAGTTCTTTGTCCCTGAGTTTTTATACCACTCTCTTCCTGTCACTGCATCCCAATGCCCCATTGTACCTGTATTGATACCCCACCTTTCCTTATGTTTGTGATGTCCGGCTTGGTTTCTATGTTGTTTTGGTAGTTTTCATTACTCAGGGGTTTTATTTCTTTATGTCTAGATCTTAAATGAATCTCTTATGTTAACTTATTTTTCTGCATGTGCTGTTATCACTGAATCTCTGTCATTGTATCTGTGACTCTGCAATGCCTGTTTCCACACCTTACATGTATGTCTGTGGCTGTGTGTCTCTGTGTTATCATTTCACCTCTATGTCTGAAAATAAGAATGCCAGTATATTTCCATGTTTCTACATTGTTTATCCTTGGTTGATTTTTTTGGGACTGTGATCCTGACCAATGTCTTCCTGGCTATCTTTGTATCTTTTTGTCTCTGCGATCTTAATATCTCTGCTCCAGTCTGAATCTCTTAGTTTGTGTGTTGTTATGTCTTGCTCTTCATATTTGCTATTGTGTTTGGTCCAATTGTCTCTTTGCATTTCTGTAAAGGGACAGTAACTTAAAGTCATGGGAATGCTGAACCCCAGAAAGAAAACATGTTTCTGTTTCCAATACAGTCACTTATGCCTTTGTGTCCACGTGTTCATGTTTTTCTTTTTATTGCTGCTATAGTTGCTTGAGACAGGTCCTTGTCTTATAGCTCAGGTTGGCTTCAGACTCACTATGTAGCTCTGACTGGCCTTGAAATTACAGTAATCTTTCCACATCAGCCTTGCAAATGCTGTGATTACAAATATTTATTAAGCACCTATCATGTGCCATGAACTATGGATACACAGAGGATTCAGAACAGAGTCTTGCTCTCCGAGAGTTTACAGGCTCAGCTAAGATCCAGATGAATAGACAGATGATTATTACACAGTATGAAGACTGCTATGACATTGAACAGGACATAAAGCAGGTGCCAAACTCAAGCTCCTCATGGAAGGCCCAGGGAATGCCTTCTAGGAGAGGCAACAACTATGACTTGAACAATGAATCAAGTTTACCTAGATAAAGGAAGAGTGTCCCATATAGAAGGGTGAATACATATAGAAGTCCAGTAGTGGGGAGGAACACAGCTTATTAGAGAAATCCCAAGAGCTGTGAGTACACTGTAGGAATAAGGGGATGCTGTGAGCAGGCTCGGTGACTCAGTGAGGTTTTGGTTTTAAGAAAGGCAGTCTGTGGGCTATGAAAACAAAAAATGAGGTTGAGATGGTGAGGTAGAGGTGGGGTAGAGGATTCTAGGGAGAATAGGGTATGGAGGGGTTGATGAGATCAGAGTCCATTGTATACATGTGCGAATTTCTCAGAGAATGAAAAAAAAGGGAAGTCACTTCCAGGGCTAATGTGAATTTGGAGGGAGCAGAGAGTATAAACAAGAATGACGAAGAGAGAGTAGTAACGTTTTTAGGCCCAAAGTTGTGCTTAGCTCTATCTTTGTGTTTCCTGGTGTATTTGTCCCTTAGCACATGTATATGTGGCCTTTATGTACACCTCTAAATACCCAGGCCTGTGACCTGATTGACTCCACTCCCTGGTCTTTGGATCTACAAATTTCAGACCTCCTGGCTTTAGGTCCAGGAGCCATTACAGAACGTAGGCATGGTAGGGCTGACCCAGCAGTTGTTCTACATGTGAGCGTTTCACCACCCAACATGAAGTCCAGTGGGGATGAAGCCTTGGTGACTCTTTCAGCAGCTTCTTGCCTCGTACCACTGGCACACTGGGGCCTTGGTGCTTCTGTAGATAAGACCCAGTAGGTCCTGTTACCAGCTTGATGTCTGTGTGCTGAAACTGTCCTGAGGGAGAGAAGAGGGAGCACCGATTAGAGCTCTGGGGAGGACTGAAAACAGGGAATCTAGAAAGAAAGTGGTAGGGTAGAGCATCAGGCCTGCAAGATGGGAGAGGCTAGACACTGGAAATCATGGAAGAGCCATATGGGACAGGGCTGTGGCATGGGAGTGGAGAGTCTAGAGAGCAGAGATCAAGAGGGCAGCTGGGCTTGGAGAAGACAGGAAGATACATGGAAGAAGAGGTTCAAGAAAGGTGGAGATAACTGTCTGGCCTATCATCACTGACCTCAGGTGCTGCTGGGGTCTTCAGACTTATAGTCTGGCTTTCTATAGTCTGCTTTCATAGAAGGCTAAACATGCAGATGGTGCTTTCTCTGTTTAGAACCTTTTATGGCTCCCCAGGGCACCCAGGGTGCCTTTGAGATAAAGTCAGATTCCTCATCTTGACACTCAGCTTGATCACGCCAGCTCCAGATCCTACCAGTCTCCATTCCCTTCCCCCACACTCCCACTTAGCCTTCCCGATGCAATGCCCTCTCTCTCTTTGGAGAGGTCTTCCTTAAGCTCCTGAGGCTGGGGAGAATTTCCTACCTTGGGTTACTGTAGCTTCCTGTGTAGCTTACTTCACATCCCCCCCCCTCCTTGTGATCACTATTCTGTGTCTGATTCTTTCCTTTCTCCACATCAGGAGCTTCCTAAAGGCAGAGTTCTGCTTTCATTTCTCTTCACAGTTGGGACACTAATGTGAGGGGTGGGCCCACTAGACCTTCATCCAAAAAAAAAAAAAAAAAGGTTTCTGGGTCGGAGAAAAGACTCAGATGTTAAGAGCACTTGCTGTCCTTGCAGAGGTCCTGAATTTGGTTGCCAGTACCCACATGGGCTTACAAACTTCTTTAACTCTAGTTCCAGAGAATCTGAGGCCCTTTTTGGCTTCTGGGGTTATCCAGCATATACATGGTGCACATACATGCATTCCATTCAGGCCAAACATTTATATACACAAAAAATTAAAAAAAAAAGAAAATGGTTTCTGTTAAGACTGGTACACCATGGTTCTTCTCAACCTCAGCAGCACTTACCCATTAGGCCACGGGCTAAGGGGCTGAGGCCGGAGCCATTGGCCACATAGAACCCCAAATGGGGTAGCTGTAGTGTGCTGGGGTGTCTGTAGTGATGATGAAGGATGAGGAAGTTGAGGTGGGGCCCAAGTTGAAGGGTAAGATAGGATGCAGAAGTCACATGGAGCTCCAGCTGGTGCATCTTCACGAGGGCAGGTTTATCCCAGGATAAGTTCAAGGTGCCCTCACCTTGCACAGATATGGAACGTCGGCTTATTGTGATAGTGTAGGCTTGGGGTTTATCTGAAATGATTGTTATGATCTGGAAATATGTACGGGTCTGGTCCTCATGGCCTGGTCTTGGTGGTGCTCCAAGCAACTTCCCACTCACATGCAACCCTGTAAGAAGGAAATGAACAGGCAGGTATGAGGTCTTGGGTACCAGGATTCAGATGACATAATTCAATTTGTGGCTAGAATGTAATCTCTCATGTGGAAATGCTTCCACCATGGTCCACCCTGAGCTGTGTGTAAGGGGACCATGTACACATGCTTACCCTAATATGACTATTTACATATATATATGAGTGTTTGCCTATTGCTGTGTAAATCTGTGTATTTGGTTATATTCTGGTGAGTATCTCTGGGAATATAAGTACATCTACATATTTGAAGAAGATGGCATGTTACAATGTGTATTTCTGATTTTATGATTATATGTGCCTCTGGATATGTTGATGTTTTATGTCTTGATTTTTAAGATATGCCAACATGTATGAAGTATCAACATACCTGCATTTAGATGCATGTCAGTGTGTGTCAGGTGATTATTTCTGGGCACTAGTCTATATCATGTGACTGATGTGGCAGAGAGTATGTGCTACTTCTGTGTATTTGATTCTTGCAAATTGGGATGAATCTGGAAGCGTCATGACTTTTATGTCAGAATGTAATGTGTATAGGTTACTATGTGTTTCATATTTGAATATTTATGGGTATGCAGAATGTCAAAATAATTTACCACATGTCCTGGTATGGATCTCTGAATATTTTAGAGTTTTTACAAATGTGCTTGTTTTCAATTTTTTGTACTTTAAAAAATTTATTTACTTATTTAATTTATATCTATCTATTTTTGAGAAAGCATCTCACTATGTAGCTCTGGATGTCCTGGTACTCAGTATGTAGATCAGGCTAGCCTCAAACTCACACAGAGCCCTTCTGCCTCTGCTTCCTGGGATTTAAGTCATGTACCACTATACCTAGGTTTAGTTTTATTTATCTATTATTTATATGTGTGAATGCTTTGCCAGCATGTATGTGTGTGTACCACGTGCATGCTTGGTGCCTGTGGAGGTCACAAGAGGGTATTGGATCCCCTGGAACTGGAGTTACAGATGTTTGTGAGTCATATGTTTGTTTTCATATGTATTCTTGTATATTACAAGGTACTATATATAATTATTTTATATAATATAAAATATAAAGTATAGAAATATATAGAGCATATATTATAATACTTATATCATATATATGTGTTATACATGTTATATCATGTACTGATATATATATATATATATTATATGTATATATGTACATACTCTGGAGGCCTAAGGACTTCCAGAACTGTAAGTCAATACAAACGCTCATTATAAAATAGTGCCCCAACATATGATATGTCACTTCTTTATATACTCTACTATAAAATATATAAAGTGCTAAATGTCTAGGTTGTTAACATGAGAACACTCAGCTATGGTGTCTTGAGTGGGAATGGAGTCTTTGCAGCTCTCACCTGTCTTAGGGTCCTCTATAAGCTGTAGTAGGTCCCCTGAGTGCCCATCCAGTGTGAAGCAGATCTTCTCTCCTGAGTGGGGAATGTGGATCACAAAGTGGGGGTCCCCGTCCACTGTAAGGTAGGAGATGAAACTCTGAAGTAACAAGTCTTGAAGAAAGGGAAGAAGGGAGAGGGCAAGGGGAAGAGGAAAATGGAAGAATTGTTTATTTTCAAGAGACAGTCAGAGGGAGGAAGCAGGGAGAGAGAGGGGGAAGAGAGAACCCAGTGTCAGTTCCAGGGTACGAAGTAGGGGCTGAGTAGATGAGTGGGTTACCAGAGGATGAGAAGGTGAAGATGCCTGGCAATGTGCCTGCAAAACATAGAAGACATACATTGAAAAGGAACTGATCCAACACACACTAACAACCCTGGGACCTTCTGGTTTCTGAGTCCCAGGTAAGGGCCAAATTCCTGAGCTCAGTATTTAAACTTTTCTGGATTTTATTTCTCTAATCTTTTCTTTATGCTTTATTGTGTACTAGTCAAATTGATGTATTTGTTATTGTTTGTCAGGGCCTCACTGTATAATCCAGGCTGGATATGAACTCTTGACTCTCCTTCTCTCAGCCTCTAGAGTGCTGAGATCACACTTGACCTTGAACTGACTCTTGGGCTGGCTTGCTCTGTCTTGCTGAGTAATGACTTGCACTGCGTTGAGATTCTGTAGCATCAAGGAGATTCTCACGAGATGCAGTCACTTGGACCAACCCAGAGTCCAGAATTGTTAGATACATAAACACCCCTTTATAAATTACTCATGCTGTAGCATTCTGTCACAGCAGGAGAACATGGGTGAACGGAATGGGGGCTGACTTATGTTTTATTGTAAAAAAATTTCATATACTTTGATCAAGTTTCTGTCCCCCCAGTTATTCCCAGATCCTCCTCACCTCTCTGCATACCCAATTTTATATTTTCTGTCTTTCAAAACCAATAAATAATCAAGAAACAGAAGCAAAAAAGAAACAGAAAAACACAAAAATTAAAATAAAAAACAAACATAAGTCTATAGGATAAAAATTTCCTAAACAAAGCAATATAAGACAAAAAGTCTACAAAACCACCATTGAATTCATTCTGTGTTGGCTAACATGGGCATAGGACCATGTGTGGCTGATACACTCAGTAAGACTCCATCGGAGAAAACTAATTTTACAATAAGCGTTGTTTTAAATTGCTCAATTTATGGTAATTTGTTACATGGTGATGGAAAATGAATATATTGCCCCCCTCTGCGCTCCCCCACTGTCAATGAGAGCTCCAAATAACACTGAATTGAAACGAGGACTTAGAAGAGCCTTTGCCAAAGAAGCCCCTTGTCTACCTTTTACTGGCTCCATGGAACTTTCCTTAGTGTCCATATCACGTTCAGCTCCTCCCGGGATCCTCTCAGAACTGCCATCCCAGTGTGGACTTCCTGCCAAACACAAAGAAAATAAAAGGATCCTTCCCACGCCTGGGTCAAAGAGAAGACAGGGTCTCACTGTGCAGTCCAGGCTTGCCTCCAACTACTGTGCCTAATGCATTAGTCTCCCAAGTGCCAAGATTCTATGTGACCTCCATGTCTGGTACTTTCTTTCTTCTGACTGGGAGAGTCCTCACTGGCTACCCAAACTAACCTGTTTATGTCTATATTCATCACAGCCCCTTTCAAGCTCAGAGATACTCAGATTTCCTTCTCATAACACCTAGACACTTGTATGTTCATTCACTCATGTATTCTTTCAGGCACTGCTTAGGTAGGCACCAGGATATGAGGTGAGAAAGACACGAGTGGTTTCTTACCTGGTGAAATATCATAGTCAAGATTATCAATGGTGGCAGGTGCTATAATAATTGGACTGATCAAGGAAGTAAAGGTATAGAGTGGCCTGAGGAGGAAGGTGGAGAAGAAAGCTGGTCTGAAATTCATGGCACTGGATGGAGTTTTATGGGCATGGCAGGGACAAGGACTATCGAAGAGGGCAGAGCAGGTGAATCAAGGAGAAGCAGTAGACAGAAAGACATACCTGAGTGATTGGGGGCGGGCTCAAGGCGAGGAGCAGGGGGGAAACCAGGGGTCCAGAGTTCAGAGGATAAGTGGGAGAGTGGGAGAAGGTGACGTCAATGTGGTGTGGACATAGGGAGCACACTATGTAGGGCCTTGCAGGCCATGAAGAGGACTCTGAACTTTCTTCTAGGTATGATGGGAAGTCCTTGAGAAGCATGAATTTATTTGGTTCTCTGAAATTTTTTTTGATCTGCAAGAAGGCGAGAGGAGACTAATAGCGAGGCAAGAAGAGCTGTTTTAGATGAGATGGTGGAGTCTTACAGTTTGTGACAGAGCAGCTGGGATCATGAGATGTCAGTGGATTTGGAAAATAGACTAGAGGTAACATCACCAGGATGTAGGGGCAGATGGGTTATAGGGGGAAGCAAAGGACATGGTATGTCAAAGACATTGCCCGAATTTGTGTTTCTGTGAATTATTGTGACCCCTTAATCCTTTCTATCCCTCTGTTATAAAGTAACACAAGAAATTCTTTTTTAAAAAAGCTGAATAGTAGAGTGGTGAAACACATCTGAGACCAGAATGTATGGGTTTGAGTCTCCGATTAGCTGTGTGGCATTAAACAAGCTGTTTCACTTCTCTGTGCTTCAGTTTCCCTGTGTATAAAATGCATGTATTAATCATTTCTCATGGGGAATTAAATGCTAGATTAGAAACATGATATGAAGAGAAGTATGTGTATATAAGGAGAGCTAGAAATTATAATTTAATAGTCTTTGGGAAATAAAATGGTCCTTGCCATTATTTTCTGTAAAATTTATATCCCTTTTATTAAGTGGGACTGTTCACAAAGCACAGAACAACCAAGCAGACCTGCCCTACCTAGTGATGTTCCAATTTATACTGCCACATTCCTACCGTGCTTGGGAGTCAGCAACCATTCTCTTCTTCAACAAGACAAATGTCAACTCTGGTTTAGCCAGTTTGCTTCTGTTTAGCCTTTCAAGTCTTATCTGTCAGGGCCTCTGATTCTACGCCTATGTACTGAGGTCTAGAAATGTTAACTAGTCCAAAGTCCCAAAGCAACCAAGGAAGCTTCTGGAGTATTACTAGGATCCATACAGACCTCATACACTCTCAGCTCTCTCCATTCTTACCTCCCCCACTCTAACTTGGTCCCTTGCCAACAGCACTCACCATCTTTGTCAGGGGTGAGGAAGGTGTAGAAGACTGGTGGGTTCAAGGACTCTGTGAACTTGGACTCAATCACTGACTCTGGCAGCGGATGGAGCTTCTCTGAAAGAAGATGAAGGCTGATGGCCTCAGGGGGAGTGCTGGAAGGCAGCAAGATTGGGAGGTTTTAGGGAGATGCCTCCTGGTATAGGACCAGAGTTGTTGGTTAGGGCCATTATTAGAATCCCTGGCAGAGATGGTCCCAGAACTTGCCTGGTGCTCTTGGGTCCTAGCAGCAGGTCTTTCTGATGCCAGAGTCTCACAGTGGGCAGCAGAGAGATCAGAGTAGGGGTAAAGGAAGAAGGGAGAGGTTCCCCAGGAATAGAGGTGGGCACAGTACTGCTGGGACTTGTGGAACTCAAGAGTGTGTTTGAAAATGTGCTGAGGCTCTGAGGAACTAGTGGCCTGGGCCTGGAGGGTAGTTGGATTTGGGCATTTGAAGGAGTTGGGGTTCTGGACTTGGAAAGAAGTAAGCTAGCAGAAGTTGGGTGAGATGAGACACTAGGTTTAAGAGATGAAGGAATTTTAGGAGACTTAGATAAGACAATTCCTGATCTAGGGTGTAGTAAACTTGGGGGAATCTTAGGAGCAAGACCCTTGGAGCTGAGGTGTTTGGGTATCTGAAATGTGGAGATAGATTTGGGCTGTGGCAGGCTTTGGAGTGACTGTGATGTGGGTTCTCCAGGTTGAGGATATGATGGGGTATCTGGTGTAGGTTGGGCATTTGATGGAACAGGAAGTTTGGAAAGAGTAAATGGATGAAAATGTTTCATAGTGCCACCTTTACGCTGGGCAGGGCTGACAGGATTCAGAGGCAAGACATGTGCTCTAGAATTAACAAGTGATATCACTCCAGGATTCAGGTGGGATGAAGTGCTGGGCTTCAGAGGCAATGGGACATTAGAACTTGAAGGCACAGGGGTAAGAGGTTTCATCTTCAAAACTGGCAGTGCCAAGGTACTGTAATCTTGTGCTGGGATTTGGGGCTTTGGTTGCACTGAAGTTGCTAGGCTATTACAACACTGACCCAGTGCCCCCAGCTCCGTGGAACTGGACACCTTCTTTTTAGGGGCAATAAAAGTTGAGGTTGGTTTCATGGGCCTTGATTTGGGAGAGGCCTTGAGGACTGAGGCTGGTTGAGCTGTGCTGGCTCCTAGACCAAGACTTTTGCTGGATGAGGATGTGACTGTGTTTATCGCAGCTGTAGTGACTGGCTGGCTCATGAATTCCTCATTGGTCTTTTCGAGGTGCACCACGACCAGTGAGGTCAGAGGTGTGACAAAGTTGTATTCAAGGGATAGGTTGAGAGCTTTGGTAGCCAGCAGACGGCGAGTGGTAGTGTCCCGAGCTTGAAAGCGTGCCTTCAGCAGCTCCCCAATAGTTACATAAGCCCACAGGCGGTGGATAAAGTGGGCCACATCGAGGGCAGGTTTCCCTGGGCAACCAAAAGCTTTCTGGCTGCTGTTGGTAGCTTCTTCATTATGGCGGGCCACAAGAAGCTGGCCATTGGGGCCACGGGCTGCTAGGTGGATGCCCAGTTCCTGTTCACCTGGATGTACCTTGCCAGCTACCACCAGCTCCGAGCCACAAAAATAGTTGGGAAAATGAACCCTAGGGGAGGCCCCAACCAAGCCCCCCAGATAGTTCAGGTGCACATCTGCCAGCAGAGGCTTGGAAATCTCCTCATAGAGACCCTCTAGCTGAAGAGCTGCATCAGTGTCCTCATATATGCGTCTTGCTTCTCCCTGGTTCTCTAGAGACAAATGGCGCAGCAGTGAGAAGTCAGCATCATCCCCAAAGGCCAAGCTGAAAAGAGATACCCTGTGGCCCAATGCCTGACGGATGTTGGAAAGGATCACACTGGGAGTTGTCACGCCGGCTGTGGGCTCCCCGTCTGTCAGGAACATGATAAGAGGAATCTGCCCCACACCATGGCCCCTTCCAGACTCCTGGTTGCTATGGTTCAGCACTGAAGCAGCTGCCAGCAGAGCTGCATTGATGTCGGTCCCTAATTGGGGAGCAAACTGTGAGATCACTTTCTCAGGCCATTTGTTCCCCCCACTGCAGACACGTTGGATCTGCACCACACTCCCAAACTCATCCTCCCCGCTTATCCTTTCTCACGATGTTCCCACTGCCTATCCCTCCTAACTCCTTCACTCTCCCCTTGGCTCACATGACTTGATAGTGGAGCCCATATGTCCTTGTCTTTTATCAGTCACTCCCCGTCTCAGACCATTCTTTGATTATTTCCCAGGGTGTGTGTATGTGTGTTGGTGTGTGGGGGTATGTGTGTGCAGGACTGTTTCATTCTCTAGTCAGATTACAGCCACCAAAAAGAGAAGATGAAATGTGGCTTAGATGGCAGAGGCAGTCAATCTGGGAGAACACAGCAATTACTTGACACAGGATTTAACAAAAGTCAGAATTGGGGCAAATGTTTGGAAATAAAATCTACAGTATTGATTTTAAAAGTCTTAGCAATTTTTTGTTTGTTTTAAGGAAAGGGAACTGAGGTCCAAAGAGAAATGTGCTAAGATACAGGGGAAATCAACCATGTTCTTTCTATCAGATAGGAAGGGAACCAAGAAGTTATTTGTGCAAAATGTGAAAGTGATGTTTTTGGCAGTGTGGTAAATGAGAAGCATAGGAGACCAAAGAGAAGGGTTCAGAAAGTCCCTGTATCATCACAGCCCGTCCATTTGGGTACTCAGGTATGACACTTACATCCATCTGCTTCCATGTGACTCAGGTAATTTTTAGCACTATGGATATTCTGGGCAGTAGCCCGGATGGAGCCTTCGGGTTTCCAAATGTGAACGTTGTCAGAAAAGGAAATGATGTTGAAGTAGTCACTGGCTTGCATATCACTGAGGATGGCGTTCATGGCCTTTTTAGTCTGTGGGATACGGATGAAGAAGGTGAGAGAAAATTTAAGCTCTATGAATTTGAAAAGTTGTTTTTACAAGACACTTAGCTCTTGGTGTTTTGTGGGTTTAGCCCTATTGGGCCTCTTCTTTGTGTGAATTGAGGCTATCAGGTCAAAATGTTTGTCAGGCTTTATGGTGGGCTTAGAAGCTCACTGTCTAATAGTGGAAAAAATCAGTTCTTACTTGGAAGACTTGCTTTTCAAGTGTTCATTGACCACATGTGGCCAGTATTAGATAGTACAGACTTTGAGATTATCATCAAGAAAGTTCCAATGGAGCCATCTATGACAGTGCATGGTTGTAAGCAGCACTCTGGAGGCTGGAGTGGAAAATTGCAAGTTCTAAGATAGCCTTGATACATACACTGTCTCAAGAAACAGACCAAAATGAAGGAGCAGAAGAAAGGCCTACTGTGCAGCTTCACGTTCAAGGGTTCCAGGTCTGTCCTTCCTAAGCCCTACAGTCTGTGTGGTCAACAATTTCTGAGCTTGTTATCCTGGGCTGAACGATGTCAACCCTTTCAAGTTGGAGGACCATATGATTACAGGGCTGGATAGCTGGCTGCTGGGCTTTGGCATGCTTCACATCGGCTCAGTTCTACTTCTGATTCTCACTCTCCTGTTTCCTTACTTTCCCATCAGACCCTGGATAACCCAGATTCCATTTCAACTGCATAACTTTGCCCTCATGCCCTTTAGATAGCACACCATTGCTTTTTTTATTTAGTCACATCTTCAATGATCTTTCACTTGCCCCCTTCTCTGGAAAGCACTTTCTTGAGCTATCTGCGTTCATGACTTGCACCCAGATACTCTCTCCCACAGACTGTTCACTGACACTCTCACATGGAATGTGTTCACCCTCCATTCACGTATCTAATACTGAGAACAAGTCCCAGAATTCCTCCCCTTCCTCTCTTTTTTCCCATGACAATACTTAATACAGACCTAGGCGCATAGGAGGTTCCATAGAAAGGAGATTTGAGAATTAGGTACCATTTATAAGGCACTTGTTGTGTTCCAGACATTGTTAAACACTTTATTTAGTTGTATCAGTTCATATAAGCTTTACCGAGGCAGAGTGAAGAAGACACTAATATTGTCCCTATTTCCAAGTAATGGCACAAAGGCTCAAAAAGATGGAAATAGTCATTGGCTCAGAGTCACAAAAGTACTAGTTAATGGATCAGAGACACAAGTTAAACACCGAGGAGGTTGGCAATATAGCTCAGTTAGTATTGTGTTTCTGGGCATGCATGAAGCCCTATATTCCATCAAAGCACCGCATAAGCTGGCATGGTTGTGCACACCTTTAATTCTAGCACTTAGAATGTGGAGGCAAGAGGATCAAACTTCAAGTTCATGCTCAGATACATATCAAGAGGGAGGGCAGCCTGGGCTATTACAAGAAACCTTGATTCAGAAAAAGAGCAACAGGTGTGCAAAAAGAGTCATAACAATCATTTCACACTATCAAAAGGGGAGAGAGTTGTGGATTTCAGAGGCCTCAGGAAAAGTCCTCATTACCTGTTGCAACTTAGTTCCAAACATGGAGCCGCTCACATCTATAACAAACACCACATTCTTCTCCAGTGGCGGGAGGCCTCTGGGGGCAAAGTAGTGAATAAAATAGCCACCATAGACCTGAACAAAAGGAAGGGGGGCCAAGAAGAAAGGTGAGAGCCAATCCAAATGAGGCCACTCTCCCTCTCCTGCACAACAGCCTGCTCTTTCCTTCCCAGTTCAGCTGCCTCTCCCTAGCTGTGTCTGTTGGCTCAGCCTTGGTCTGCACAGCAGAACTGAGCCTCTGCTCTTGAGACCTTCGGGCCAGGCTTGCCCAGAGCAGCAGAGGGAAGAAGAGAAGCTTGGGGCCCAGGCCTCCTCCAAGGGTCAGCATCTCTGCACTATGTGAGTTCCTGTCTATGAGACAGCAGACTTGCACAGACTTGAGGGTCCCGGGGGACCTTTGTCTGGGATCCAGGAACGGAAAGTATTGTTTTAACCTCCCTCAACAGAGTGAGCTGGGGGCCCAGCTCATTGCTGCCAAGGGCTGGGAGGCTTCAGGGCCTCCTTCTCCTCCTAAACACTCCTTTCTGCTGTTGCTGGGCAGAGCAGGGAGGGGAGGAAGAAGCAGAGGCCAACAGAGCTGTCTGTGCACAGGGGATTGGTTAGCACCAGGTACAGATGCCTTGGGTGTCCTGATGTGATTGGCTGCAGGCCCCAGCCCCCACACTCCATCTTTCCCTCTGCAGAGCCTGAGGGATGGGCCAGTGGAAGGAAAGGAAGGAGATGGGCCTGAAGGCCTCTCAGGAGAAATGTCCTCCCTCTCCAGCCCAGGGAGGCCTAGGCTGCCTAGGGGGTCTAGGCTGTTCTGGAGCCTACAGCTTGAGTCCTGAGACCTGAGGGCTGCCCAGGGAAGGCAGGCTTTGCTCCTGAGTGCCTAAGTCACCCTGTGATCATCCTGCTTTCCAGAAGAGAGGACAAGGGAAAGAGAAAATGCTTCCCCCCCCCATCCCTGCCTCTGAATTAATTCACCTGGAATGGGAGGCCTATTCCACACAAGCCTGGCTCCCTGGCCCATTTTCCCAAGGCATCTATCAGTCACCCACCCTGTCACTGTCAAACTGTGGGCAGAACCCTTGGGGGCTTCTACATACCTGGCATGCATGAGGGAGAACAGGTGTCCGCTGTTCCCGCACAGCATTCTCACTAGATTTCCTGTGGCTAGCTTATAGCCTGGGTAGAGAAACTGTCCAGCCAGCTCCCACAGCCCTTGGAGTCAGTGATGCCATGTTCTCAGCCCATGAGGCACCCTGAAGTGCACCAAGCTGTATGCACTTGCAAGACCCACCTTGATTTGGGGGAAGGCTCACTGCTTCCTGTTGAGGGCTGTGCCTTCTTGCCACTGACCCTGGATGAGGCCAACCATCTTATTTCTGTGTCAAGTACTCTCTGAGCATGCACTATACTAGATCTTTCTTAGAGAGCTGGCAAGTAAGTGTTTCCCACCCACTGACACCCCTTGTCCCCATTGCTCTCGGACTTCTAACCAGCTTTTCTCCACTGGGAATCTAGCAGGATGAAGACATGGGCAGCCTCCAGAGTCCCTACCAGTACTTCATTCCTGTTGAACCTAGAGCATCTGCTAATCCCACCCCAGACTCAAGCTTCTAACACTAATCAAGTTTGTTTCCAAAGTCAGTAGATGCCTCTGGACTCTCAGTAGACCTCAACGCACTAATGCACCCTCCCCCCCCCCAACCTCCGGAATTCTGAGATCCTGAGCTCTTCTCCTACCATGAGAGGCCACATCTTTAGAGCTTTCTTTAGGAACCCCCACCCCATTCTCAGCAAAGACAGAATGCCAGGCAGTGAAGGAAGCCAGTGGGACTATGTGCGTCTGTATAGGCCTTCAAATATGGCACTCGGCATAACTACAGAGTAGACTGACCACTGTCAGCTGCCTTGTCTTACTGAAGTCCATCCATCCCTCCATGGCCATAACCGCAATGCATCTCTACATGTGTCCCTGCATATCCTGTCATGCTCTGCTCGCCTCTCAGCTTTTCCATAACTACAGACAACATCTACTCACTTTTGCCATGGGACTAAAATTGTTACCTGACAACACACTGCTTAGCACAGCATCTATGGTATATCTGATCTGTGATGCCAACATGGATCTGTCTGCTTCACAACCAGGAGATGGTCGAGGGAGAGATTGGGAGATAGGTCCAATCCCTTTTGAGTTTCTAGCACCAATGAGCTGGGCCCTAGGCTTGAGTAGTTCTTCTGGAGGATGTGTCAGGGCAGGGATGAAGGATCAGGCTTGTCCCCAACACTGTTTGGGTGGGCTAGAGAGAGCAACTGTGGATGAATTGTGGAGGGGTGAGATGTGCAGTGGTGAGATGTGGAGTGGTGAGATGTGGAGGGGTGAGATGTGGAGGGGTGAGATGTGGAGGGGTGAGATGTGGAGGGGTGAGATGTGGAGGGGTGAGATGTGGAGGGGTGAGATGTGGAGGGGTGAGATGTGCAGTGGTGAGATGTGGAGGGGTGAGATGTGGAGGGGTGAGATGTGGAGGGGTGAGATGTGGAGGGGTGAGATGTGAAGGGGTGAGATGTGCAGTGGTGAGATGTGGAGGGGTGAGATGTGGAGCAGATATGGACAAATGGAATTTGGGGGGGATGTTGATAGGAAGGAGATTACCAAGGACTAAAGCAGATGCTGGACAGTGGAGGAAGTGAAGGAAGACACTTCTAGAAGAGCAGTGAGTCTGAGCAAATCATTGTTCCTCTGCTCTGCACAACTGGCTCCCATAGTGGTGGAGAAAGGTGCTTGATGGTCTGGGCCCTTCCAGAAGGGTGGCTTCTGTGCTGGGCCAGTGGGCAGGCAGGAAAAGCCTTCTGGGAACTGACTGCCCAGTCTTTGGCCAAGCTCACCACCAAGCCCAGGGGAGCTTGGGTCAGGCCTATCCAGCTCAGCTGGAGCTCAGGAGCTCCCCTCTCTCTCCAGGGGTGTTCAGGCTCAGAGTTGACACATATCCTGCATAGGAAGGGGCCTCATGATGGGGACCAAGTGTTCAGAAGCCAACACAGCAAGAAAGCCAAGGTCAACAGGACAGTCTGAGAGCTCCAGAAAACGTGTAAGACTGACCATTCGGCAATGCCTTGCCTTGCAATAGGGATGCTTCAGAGCTGGCTGGGGACTGACACAGCTAGGTGGGTCCATTCAGGCCACGTGTCAAGTCCTCCAGCTCTGTGTCTCTGACGTGCATATGTGATTCCCAAGGAGTGAAGTCACTCGCCTTGTCCCTGATGGCTAGCTCTCACATATACCTGGGAACACTCAGATGGACAGCTCCTATGGCCCAGAGCATGACTCGAGCCCCTGTGACCTCGGCCCCAGGACTCTGTATCTCTGAGAACCAGGTACCTGCACGTCTCCAATGACGTCCTCCATGACCACATCATAGTGGACTGTGAAGTCGGCCATGATGCCTGAGCTGGAGAAGGCAGACTGGTCTTGTAGTGTTGGAGAGAAGGTGATGCGGACACAGGTCTCTCCCCTCTGTATCCTGGTGGATGGGGGCAAGTTCCCCTCACCTATATGGGCATTGACATGTCACAGAGGATTCAGTGGAGAGAAATGCCATGAATGGGGACAGTGAGGTGGCAATGTTTAGGGAGGGTAAGAAGTGCAATCCCTCACACTCCCAGCTGCTCCACCTGCCCAGCATGCCCTTGCAGCTCCTGCCCTGGCCCATTCATCACACCCTGCCTGCCAGACTCAGCCCTCCCTCAGCTCCCAGCACTGAAGGTTGAGGATCTGCCCTTCACTCATAACTTCACCTGCCCCACTTCCTGAGCAACCCAAGGCCTGTTCCCGGAGGACTCTCATGTCCCCGCTTCCACCGGGAGCCTCAGTGTCCTCCTCCAGAGGGACAGTGTAGAGGGTGGTGAGGACACAGGGACACAGTGGCAGGGCTGGCCTCCTCTCCTGTCCTTCCTGCTGTGAGACAGGGCAGGCTAGCAGGGATCTCCTGTGGGACTCAGCTGTGCGCCTCTTCTCCCTCTGTCTCCTGTCCCTGAGAATCAGGCCTGTGAATGAGCCTTTTTGAGCCTCATGAAATCACTCATGACTTCTGCTTCTGGACATTTGCTGAACAGGCTGCAAGATCAACTCCTCTGGAATTTTAGACCAAGACAAATGTCCATTTAGGACACTCTCAGTGCCTCCTTTTCTCCAGAACATGGAGACTTGGGAATTCTGCTCCCTCCTCCATCCTGCTACAGCTGTCAGGAAACTTAGGGGCAAGCTGAGCCCCCATGCCCTGAGGCGCCTGCTCACATACATTCCCTGGGCTTCCTTCCTTCCAGGGCTCTTTGTTTGGTTTTATCCCCACAGGACTACTTCTATCCTCTGTTTTAACCTTAAGGAGAAGGGGGAGGGAGCTGCCATTTATAGCTTGTGGCTTAAGCATGCAGGCTGCTAGATTCAGCTGGCCTGTGGGCCCAGGTCTCTGATAGTGCCCTGTGTGCTGGGCCACTTGCCCTCTTCTGTGAGCTCCAGTCTCCATAGGAACAGCACACATTCACAGTAGAGCCTACATTTTAGGGGTCAGATGGGAGCCTAAGGGAAAAGGCATTTGGGAGCACACCTGGACCTTTGTGAGCGTCAAATGAAGGGAACACCTTCACCAGTATTCCCTATGATGCTGTAAGTCCTGTGGAAAGAGCTGTGGTCCCGTTTCGTTTCTTTGTTTGCTCTTCAGTGGGTCTTGGGGTGTTGTAGCTCTGAGAGAGAATGATCACCAGATCCTCAGCTCTGGGACAAATACCAGAGCTCTTCTTGCCCTGGTTTGGGAAATTAACAAAGGGAAACATAGCCCTGGGATGACTTGCTAGTATCACCCCTCTGTATGGCAAAGTCCTTCTACCTCTGGTACCCAGGTTCTGGGCATGTGTCCATCTAGCCCATGCACCATACTGTCTTTCTTGATGGGCAGCTTCCCATCGGCCAGACTGTCCTCTAGTGCTGGAAATCTCTGCAAGGGTAGCCACTTGAGCTATGTGATTTTCCTGTTTCTGTCTATTCAACTCTCAGGCGAGTGTTTAAATTGGTTTAGTGGTCACACAGCTTGGCTGGAAATCAAGTTCACTTGAGACTGGTTAAACATGAAATTTGTGATCCTAACTCATCCTAATGTACCAGTCTCCATTAGGACAAGGTCCTGGATTCTGTGTTTTGTTAAGATTATATCCTGATTCTGCTGCTGCCACTTCTCCTGTAATCCTACAGATGGATTTGGCTGTAAGCCTACCAGCCAAGATCTTTCTTTGCCCCACATGACACCCTAAAATTACCTGTACAACCTTTTTCTGATTTCCTTTTTTTGTGGTCTTTTAGGGAAAACAGGACTCATTCCTCATGATTCCTACAGCCTTCAACATTGTCAATACACTACTTCCTTACCCACTTCTTGTTGAGCTTGGGTCTCACTGTTTAGACTGGGAAGTCACTATGTAGGCTAATCTGGCCTTGAACTCACAGAGGCACCTGCTTCTTCCTCTGGTAATTAAAGACATGTTCCTCCAAGGCTAGTTCATTAATTATTTTTTAGTAATTGAATCTATTTTCAGAAGCTTATATTTCATGTCAAGTTCATACTAACTTCAAGAATTTGGCAGATATAAGACTCTAAATGTCTTGAACAGTAAGAAAGCCCCCTTCTTGTGTATTTGGGAAGGAAATTGATACAGAGACATTACAGGAATAGTGTTCCATAGAATGTTCAAAATTTCCATTTGAATAATGACAATATCTTTAGTATCTCATAGCACTGCCCACATACTTGTTTGGTTGTTGGTGAACACTCGGCTGGTCCTCAGTGGAGGTATGTGTACATAGGCAATGCCTGTCCTTTCAGACATAGTGATTTCTACATTCAGCTTCTTCACCAACTGTCCAGGCCTCACGCTTACCACCAACTTGTACCGGCCCTGATGTCGGTGTAGAAGTTCTTCATAAGCCAGGGCAAAAGTTACCTCTGTGCCTGCTGCAAGCCTAGTGGAGATTCGAAATTTTTCTGATTCCCGGTCCCTGGGCAAGAAGTAGAAATAGATGGGAAGGGTGTTGTATTTCCTGTGGCATAGGGAATCATTAGATGGCATGGTTCTTTTCAGCCTCATCCTTAGCCAACTGGATCTGATCAGGCTTCTATCTCAATTAAGTCCCTGGGCCGCAGTCAATCATCCAGGCATCTACTCACTAGCCTCCCTTCTTCCTTCATCCTCCTCCTAAATATTCTACTTGGAAAATGGTCTTAAAGAGAGCCCTCTTCCTTATGCAAACATGTCTGATAAAAATCGGAACCAAGAACAGAACAATTAGGGGCTAATGCTTCATTTAACAAACGGTTTTCAGTTTACACAAATAGTGTCCCTCTCCCTTTTAAAAGTCTCTTAAACCTGCCTGATCCTTGTGTAAAACTGAGTTTGTTTTTATGGCAACAACTCAGGTGTTTTTTTTTTTTTTGTAGAAAAATCTAAAGCATTCCTGTAAGATGAAACTCTCTTAGAAGCTGAGAGGAATTCACACACACAAAAAAAAACACAATACTTATACCAGATGAATGGGACTCATTTAAGAAATGAGTCAATCTAGGTAAGTCTCATTTGTTAACCCAGGCCAGAAAGACAAATACTGCATTTTATCTCTCACACATGTATCCTAATTTCAAAATTTTAGATCTTTATGTTCAAGTGAGAGTCCATACAAGTCAGGAAGCCAGAAAGGGCCCATGAATGTGGGAGAGGTTATAGGGCCTTAAAGGGATGAGCAGGACATATGGAGTATGAAGGAATCAGGGATATTGGAGTCTAAAGCACTTCTTTTTCTTTGTGGATAGGATAGAAGAACATTCTACAGGAAGGATGATTGTTGATCTTGCTTATGAAGAAATGATATCATTTGAACAAATATGGGAAAATACTAAGGTACCCTCAGAACAGGTTTATGGTGGGAAAGCTCCAGGCAAACTGAGGACCCCATGACTGCATTTAGCATTGGAAGAAAACAAGGTTAATGAGGAAATGGAACCCAGAGAGCCTTAGGTACAGGACAAAGCTAAGAACTTGCTATTCTCATGGCCATGCTGCTTTGGAGCTGCCTGGGTGATGCAATCATAACTTTGTTCACATCTGAACGAAGAACATTTTGAGGGTGGGAGACAGAGGGGTGGGGGGCCCAATTAAGAGAACTGCTGAAGTAAGGCTTGTCCATGGCCAGGATCCATAGAGAGGGAAGATGGACAGGAATCATAGTATGTGTGTTGGGAGTTTAAAGTTTTAATACTGATGAGAGTTGAGCTGTGGGGGAGATAAAGACATGGGGAATGGGTTAACCAAAATTAAGAATGTATAAAAAAACCTCATGGAAATCTACTACTTTGTCATATAATTTAAAATAACATTTTGAAAACTAGTTTTAATAGAGGTAACATACATAGGTGCAAATGCTACTCCCAGAAGCCATGAGTTACTAAACTAAAATCCTAATGTGAGGTATGGGATACCTCCTTAATGAGTTATTGTTCAAAGAGACCTCTGAAGCCCCAAATAATATAAGCTTTACCATTTTCTGGGTTTCCCACTATAGAAAGATGGGAACACATTTTGGTTGCAAGGAATAGATAAATCAATCTTGAACTCAGCAGGAAACTTTCTTCCTTCTAGCTAGCTTCCCCAGTGCTGGAAGGTTGTATGCAGGCTTCTTGAGGAGAAGATTTATCAGTGGTACTTCCCAAGCTGTATCTAGCATACTAAAGTATCAGATTAGCAGGAAAGATATGTAATATTAGCATGGCTGCTACAGGGGTAACCAACTACTATCTGCTTGGATTTGAGGCATGCTTCACAAGAATTTCATGCCTAGTGCTTAAAACATATCTAAATGGCTGAGGAGCTCACAGTCTCAAAGAAAGAACCCACAATTGTTGTTTTAGTAAATGGTCTTATTGTTAAAATGTTCTCTACCTTGACCAAATAAAAGCTTCCTTTTTTTACATTCAACGGTGATTAGTTAAGAAACCCATATCTGGTCAAAATGCTGAGAATAATTGACTCAGCCCTAAATAAGATGTCCCTATCTCCCCCCCCCCCCCCATGTCAAGGTAACATCATGGAATAAGGGGCAGAAAGAATGCAAAAGCTTGGGAATTTGAAGAAACACTAGAAAACAATGTCTTATATATATGACATGGCTTTTGTATTCATGAATTCACAGCAGCTTTAACTATGTGCACAAGACCTACAGAAGATAGCCAACCAAAATCCCAACATGAATGAGGGGAAAGCCCATGAGATGCCACTCTCTACTAAAGAGTTAGTTGGTGGCTTCTGTGAGGGAGGAAAAGTCATCTTTATTTGAAAGATGTAGTCACTGGTATGTTGCCCATGCTCTAGTGAATGGCCCCCCATCTGCATACGGGCAGCATTAATTGGACTCGGAGCATTACAAAGAACAAAAGAAGAAGATATGAAGTTGGAAGAGGGATGTATTGAGGGGGTATATGAGGACTTGGGTGGAGGATGAGAGTTGTATATGATCAAAATAAGTTGCATAAATGCATGAAATTTTCAAAGAATAGATAAATAAAATACCATCTTAAAATGAAAATAATAAGAGAAAAACTCACTTGTACATAATCTTCCCCCAAAGTACCAGTTATTAAATAAGCTGCATCTTGCTAGCAGAAGAAATCTGGAATTAGGTAAGTAAACTCCCACTTATTAAATATTTACTGTTATAGGCATTGCTATTTAATGACTCACATAATCTTATTATAATCCTATAAAGTAGAAATCATTGTCTTCATTTTACAGAAGTAGAGAATGAGGTCCAGAGAGAAGGAATATCTTTCCTGATCACACAGCTAAGAGAGCTTAATCATATTTCAGACCAGCTAGAGCCTTACCTGATGCCTACATGAGCAGCTGTCTTTCCTTGCCCATAGGCTTTGTCATAGATTTTCTTTGCCTGGTGCTTTTCCTTGATTTCTGCAACATAGACTTTATTGTCGATGGTCCTGATAAGGCAGAACAAAAGGGGTAGCAGATATAGAGAAAGAAAAAAGATGGTCAAAAACATAGATACAAATAAAAGGGAGAAGTGGATGAGAAAAAGAAAGAACAAAACTGTCACTAAACTCAAGATTGAGTGGGAAGAATTAATGAGAGCAAGAGAGGGAGAGGAAAACATTCTCTTGAAATCTATTTGTCAACTGGGGAAAGAGAGACCACACAACAGCATATGGTAGATCTGTTGGGGATCTGTGTTTCTCAAAGTGTTGAATAATGTTTGCCTTTACATATCTGGACATTTTTATTATAATTGTTGTATGTTTGCTATAACGTTTATTTTCAAATAAACTCATCAAGCTAAGGTAAGCATGATGGTGCAGATCTCTAATCTAGGTACTCATCAAACTGTAGCAGGAGAATCACAAATTCAAGGCCATTTTGGGCTATATAGTAAGTTCTAGGACAAGCTGGGCAATTTAGTGAGATTCCATCTCAAGTTTCACACACACACACTCACACACACAGATACACACACACACAAGATTTATTTCAGTAACTCATAGGCACTGCTGCTTTGTATATGAATAAAAACCTAGAAAGTATGTCTTTTAAAAGAAAACACATTAGGTAAATAATATTGTAAATGGTGGAAGTAGTAAAAAAAAAAAATTGTTGGTGACATATGCCCTAAAGAACCTTAGCTAGATCTGATTTGAAAGCCTCCTCCCTGAGGATTAGTGTTCATGGTACCATAAACTTCCAAAGTAGGGAAGCAAAAAACAGTCCTACCCATCCATCTATGACTTCTATGAACCACAACAATGACCAACATGGTACAATAACACTAATGGTGCAGTAGTGGCACACATATCTTGGTGTTAACCAACAGTTCTCTAGTTGGTCTTAAGAACTTCTCAGTTAGATAGAAGCCATGCCTGGTAGTGGGGACCTAGCCAACTACTAGGGCTAATGAGTTCATGGATCTTAGAGCAGAACCTTCAGCTGTCATTTTACTAAACGAACATAATCCTTAACTACACTCTATTCGTTTTTATATTCATTTATATAAATGTAGTTCTAACTCCTAATCAAGGAAACTTCTCTTTGTAACAGACAAAAATCATTATAGAAAACTACAACCAATCAAAATGCAGAGTTGTGCAGCTCATTCCAGCTGGCACATCTACAACACAACCAATGCCTGCACCTAAGGCTCAGGGATCATTGCAGAAGAGATGGATTGTAAAATCATGTAAAAACATCAAGTTTGATGTAAGATTTCATCTCCTAGAATGTCAGAGAAGCTATGCCCATAAAGTCTCACCAATATGGCTGCCGAAACACGACCTGAACGAGGAAGTCACCAATAGATATTTTAACATGGGAGGAGCGGTCAGGAGGCCTCAACCCTATACAAAGAACTACAGGCATCTAAGGAAGGCTGAGAGTGGAAGAAATAGAAAGTGTTTATTTCAGCTTATATACCTCTTGTGTCACACTCCATCAATAAATGAATTCAGAGCAGAAATTGAAGAAGAGTAATAGCCGATGCAGAGGCCATGGAGGGGTGCTGCTTACTGGTTTGTTACCCATGGCTTTCTCAGTCTGCTTTCTTATAGAACCCTCCAGGGAATGGTACCACCCACAATGGGCTAGGCCCTCCTTCAGCTTATCTACAGGCCAATCTGATGAGGGCATTTTCTCAGTTGAGCTACTTCCTCCCAGATGACTAGGTAGCTTGTATCAAGTAGACAAAAAACTAACTAGCACAAGACCCCTTGTCAATATGGCACACAAATGCATCACTATTAAACTGTAACATTTATCTTCTGCTTATCCCCAAGATCTCATGTTAATATCACAATATAAAACAGAACAACTTCAAAAGTCTCACACTCTTTTAAAAAGTCCAAACACTTCAAAAAAGTTCAGCTTCTTTAAGATATTCAAAGTCTCTCTAAAAATGCAAAGTCCCTAACTATGAGCTCTTGTAAAATAAAGAAAAATAAGTTACATACTTCTTATCCCAAGAGGGAACCAGGGCACAGTTACAATCAAAGCAAAACCAAACTCCAACAGCGTAAAAAGTCCAATCTTGAGGATTTACTCACAATCTCTCTCTAGCTCTACCATATACACACACCGCTGGACTCTTAGGCTCGGGCCACCTCCACACCATGCTTGCCACCCCCATAGTCCTGGAACCTGCATGCCAGGTCTGCACTTTAACTGAGGCTTCATCTTCACCAATGGCCTCTCCTGGCCTCTCACAGTGCCAAGCCATAGCTGCCTTTCATAACCTTCTCACAGTTTCAAAAACAACACTAATATAGGAGACTCTTACACATTACCCAGTTCAACTATCAGCTTGAGATATGGCCTTGGCACTCCTGGACCACAGCTTCTGTATGCTAACCCCAAGGAAACGCTTCCCATAAGATCTCACCTCGACGGTGCTGGTCTTTTATTAATCACAGATGATTCTTCAGTCCCAGCTGACCAGAAAACAAAGGTCCTCAATTTAAAATATCATAAGAACAGCCTAATAAAGCCACTGCTTCCCTTGGAAACTTGGCATTCCAGGTCTCTCTCATTGCTCTCTGCATCTGTATCTTTCATGCTTCCCCAGAACAGCCCATGTAATTACTCAACAGCTTTTCTACTCCAAAGTTTCAAAATCTTCCACAATCCTTCCCAAAACAACGTGGCCAGGTATGTCACAGCAATGCCCCATGAACCTAGCACCAATTTCTGTCCTGATTTGGCTTTTGATTTTGTGACAAACACCATGACCAAAAATAACTTGGGCACAATAAGGCTTTGTTTCAGCTTAAAGCTTACAATTTATCATGAAGGGATGTTAGAACAGGTACTCAAGGCAGAAACCCAGAGTCAGGAACTGATGCAGGAAAAAATGAAGGACTGTGACTTTACTGGCTTGCTCTCCTAGCTTTCTCAGCCTGTTTCCCCTATATAGCCCAGGGGTGGAACTATCTACAGAGGGCTGGGTCCTTTCATTTCAATAGTAAATCAAGAAAACGACCCACATATTTCTCTATAGGCCAATATGATGGAGACATTTTTCTTGGTTGAGGTTCCTTCTTCCCAGAAAATCTATTCACCACACCTACTAATTGGTCTCCCCTTTAAACCATTACTCTTTATATATTGATCTCATAGCAGTAGACACATCTATTTATCTTTTGTTTATTTGAGAAAGGATCTTACTATATAAGTGGCCTGAACTCACTGTGTAGATCAGGCTGCCTTAGAGAAACAGAAATTCATCTGTGCCTGCATCCAGAGAGCTGAGACTAAAGGCATTTGCCATGATGTCTGGTATATCACATTAATCTTAAATCAAGCCAAATTCTATTTCTCAAATTCTCTGTAGCTTCTATCTCAACTGAGAAAAAGCAAAACTCTTCACTAGGCACTTAGTAGTCTACACATTATAGCTGACTATTACCTTTTCAACCTCATGACTTCGTATTCTTTCTACCGCTCATCCTGCTCTAATCAGACTTTCACTCCCTACTTCCTTCCTTCCTTCCTTCCTTCCTTCCTTCCTTCCTTCCTTCCTTCCTTCCTTCCTTCCTTCCTTCCTTCCTTCCTTCCTTCCTTCCCTCCCTCCCTCCTTCCTTCCTTCCTTCCTTCCCTCCCCTTTCTTCTCCCTATCTTCCTCTCTCCACTTTCCTCTTCTTCCCTGCCTTCTCTATTTTGGCAGAGCTTGGAGTGGAATTTAGGTTCTTGCACATGCTATGTAAGTTCTATGTGACCAAACTAAACCATCAGCTCTTTGAGACAGAGCTTCACTATGTAGCTTAGGCTAGCCTTGAGCTCACTGTGTAGCGTGATCTTTCTGCCTTTTCTCTCCTTCACCTTTTTTTGGGGGGGTTGTTTTGTTTGAACAGGGTTTACTCTGAAGATCAAAAGGCCTTGAACTTAGAATTCTTGCCTCTGTCTCTCAATAGTTTTTAAAATTAAATACTAAAATTATTTTAAATTTATATTTAATATATATAGGTGGTAGCTGGAAAATAGCTTAGCCAATAAAATGCTTACTTGGTAAGTACAAAAATCTGAGTTTAATCACACAAACTCATGCTAAAAAAGACAGAGCATGCATAGCGGAGTATTCTTGAACAACCATCATAGGGGAGACAGAGAAAAGTGGATTCTTGGGGCTCATTGTCCAGCCAGCCTAGCTTACTGGCAAGTTCCAGGCCAGTGAGGGAGCTTATCTCACAAAAAGGTGGATGGTGCCTGAGAGACACCTGAAGTCAACCTCTGGACTCTATCACATATGCAAATATGCATATATACATACATACATATAAACAAAACCCAGAAAAGTTGTATATACTAATGATTATTTAATATTTGGTACCCATAGAAAACATGTATGCCTTGTGTAATGTTTAAATCAAAATACCATGTATATCCCCAAACATCACTTATGGTGAAACTTTCAAACTCCTTCTTTTAACCTTTGAAGCACAGTGCACAACTGTCACCTATGTTGCACAACAGTGTCTTAGAGCCTGTTGTCTCTAATAGTGATCAGATTTCCCCACCTCTCTTGACCCCTTACTTCTACCAGCCTTGAGAAACCATCATTCCACTCTCAAATTTTATGAAATTAACCATCTAGATACCACATGTGAGTGATATGATGGGGCATTTGCCTTTCCATGCCTGTCATACTTCACTTAGCATAACAACCTCCCCCTCCAACCACTTGGCAGGGTTTGAAAAATTATTTTATTTTATGTGCATGGATGTTTTGCCTGCATATAGGACTATCTATTCTGTATGTGCTTGGTACTTGCAGAGGGCGGGAAGGGTGTTGAATACCCTGGAATTAGAGTTACAGGTTGTAGTGATATGTCATGTGGGTGCTAGCAATTGGACCCAGGACTTCTGGAAGAGCAAACAGTGGTCTTAGCGTCCAAGTCATTTCTCCAGCAAAAATTTGAGGAGGGTCTTTTGCTGTTGCTTTTAAGAGAGAGATTTGCTCTACCTTAGGCAGGCTTTGAACTCCCAATCCTTCGGTCTCAGTTTTCCAAATACCGGTATTACAGGCATGAAGAACTGCACCCAGATCAAAACCAGATTAAAAATAAACAAACAAAAGACAAAAGAAAAAAACAAAACAAAAGTCCAACAACTGTTTTGAAACAGGGTTTTGGCATGTGGTCTAAGCTGCTTTGAGCTCCCAATATTCTAGCCACAGCCTTTTCTATGCTGGGATTAGAGACACAGACTACCATGCCTAGGCCATTTATGTTGTCACAGGTAGCAGGGCTTCATTTCTTTCTATGATATCCATTCATTTAGGTCTCCATTCATCAATTAGACCCGTAGGTTGCCTTATTTTCAGCTGTTGTCTACAGTGGTCCATGACCTCTTTTTTGAACTTGGTCAGCATTCTTGTCCCAGAGCTTTTTGTAATTATTCTTCCTTTTGCCTAGAGTGTTCCTTGTCCAGATCTTTGGAATAGTGGATCAAAGAGAACCGAGCTATAGAGAGAAGGCTAGAGAATCCAGGGCTTTGGACTCAAGACTGAATGAGCTCATATTGCAGCAAGGAATGTGAAGTGTTGGATAAATCTCAAACTGGGAAGAAATGGATGGGGTCAGAACTACCTTTGAGCTGTGAGAATCTGGTCTCCCAGAGAACATTAATATACCTCTGTGGGAGGCGAGAACAGCCATCTCCATTTCACAAATGGAGTAAGTAGGGCACAGATAGTAGCAGCTTCCAGGAATGCTAAAGGAAGATATGCAGCTGACGGGAGAGTACTTAGCAAGGAGTGTTTCAAGGCAGCTGAAACAGTATTGCTGAGGCTGGGCTAGTGTGGGGGTGGACAGAGCTGGCTGGGCCTCAAGGTCTCCTGGGGGCTGGGGTGGTAGGGTGGAGTGACTCTGGCAGTAGCACACTGGGGCCTCTGTGTGTGTGTGTGCTGCCTCCAGCCAGCATACTTTCCACAGAGTCTGCCCAGGAACATTTCTCCAGCCTGCTTTGCTAAATTTTTTAAAAATCCTTTTGGTGTTTTTTCCCATTATTGAAATGAACCTCCATTCTGCCTATTGCCTGGTCTTTACACTAACTGACTGCCGGCCTCTCAGGTTGGCCCCCACACTTTATATCATGCCTGGGTTTCTTGGCTTGTTTAGGGGACTGCTTTTATTCTTGTATTTGATTTATTTGGTTCTCTACTTGCAATGATCATGGTTGCTTCAAGTCTTACCCACTTGGAAATCCTGTTCTAGGGAAGTTTCTGCTCAGTATCTCAGTTCTTCTTCCCTATACTGACTTCACACCAATCACCTCTTCCAACCTAGCCACTCTCCAGTGTGCAGCCTGGAGATTTTTGATAGCAGACATGCTCTGTAAAGATTGTTTACAGCACAAGAGCTTTCTCTCCAGTCATGGGGTGAGACTGACCAAGCAAGGGCAGAAATTCTGTTTCTAGTAACTCTGAAAGTGTCTCCACACAAAAACAGTCCCTTTGTCTTTTGATCTTTTGAAGTAGGATCTCATGCATCTAACGTTGAACTTGAAAACACTAAACATAGCTGAGCATGATAACCTTGAACTTCAGATCTTCCTGCTTCTACCTCCCAAGTGCTTGTATGACAGGTGTGTGCCACCATGACAGTTTTATCTGGTGATAGGAACTGGATCCAAGGTTTTGGGTATACTAGGAAAACATTTGACCTAGCTCCATCCCCCAAGTCCAGAAGCTTTTTCATAACACACGTGAGCTAATGCACACCCACTAGGCTTTCCTATCATCTACTCCTCTTCCCTCACTGACAGGTTCATCCACTGCCTGCCATCTAACAAAACAAAACAGAGAAAAGGCAATCATCACTCACACTCCCGCCATAAACTGGTTATTTCTCCCTCCTATGCCCTCTCAAATCCCACCATCCTGTTCTCCTTCCGTGCTCCACTACAGGGCTCTTCTCACTTCCCAGCCTCTTGCTTGGCTCTTCCAGCCTAGCCTTGCCTCACTATTGTTCCCCCCTTGCCATGTCTCTTTGCTATGGGGCCCCAGCTATCTCTAAAATGAGGTGTACAGGTCCCTGGGATTCTGGGGACAAAGAAAAGTGAGTAGAAGAATATTAGTGCTCTCTTTATACACTTTCCATTAATCTTTGATGACTTATAATGTATCTTCCTCATAATATATATTTGTTGTACAGCATATGTGTGTGTCCCACGCATTTGCTTTCACATTGGAAGCCCCTAAGAGCCTAGTCTTTTTCTACCTCTTAATCCTCATTTCTGACCACTCTTCTACCCTCTGCCTATCGTCTACATGACATTGACATAGAGGTACATACACTTTCTCCTTATGAGGGAACATTTGTGTCTTAATTTGTTTGCCTTGACTTTCCAGGCTTGCTTCCAGAGTGTGTGGCTAGTGGACGTCTCATAATTTAACCTTAGTTCAAGTGTCATTTATGCAAGGCTTTCTTCCACTGATGGGAATTCAAAACTGATCACTGTCTCCTGCTGGGCCTTGGGGTTCCCATCACTTTGCATTCAGATTTCTCTTTCCTCATATTTAAATCACTGATTCCTTTTTGTGTGCATGTTCCCATTAGATAGTAGACTGAGAGCAGGGATGGTGTGTGGTCCATGTTTCCATCATATCTAGACAGAACTATGTAATTCATGCCTTCAGAATTAGGAAAAAGGATTCCCCCCCCCCAAAGCTAATTTTAATGAAGTATTTATCATACAGAAGGCATTGATGTTAGCATGGATTTCCACGTTTTAATTCATTTAGTCCCTGCAAGTGCTTTCTAATTTTATCTATACTTTATAGATGTATAAAATAAGACTCAAATGTTAGGTAGCATGTCTTGAGTTCCACAGCTGGAAGAGACAGGATGGGTCTGATTTTAAAATTCACCGTCTTAACTACTCTGCACTAGTGAAAGCTAACAGGTTAAGTGTATGCACAAATGAACGAAGCAGTGAGTTTGGAGGCAGACTTACATTGTGAAATTGGAGATGAAAGCTATACGAGGCAGATCCAGGTCAAAGATGGCTTCGTGGGCTTCATCATGTGGATTGAAGAGGACAGAGGTGACCAAAGTGTGTGCATAACGAGACACCACAGTGGAATGTATGGAATAACACTTCATCAACACCTGAGAGAGAATACGAGAGGCGAGTTAGAGAGAGTCCTTTATTGGCCAAGACGGGCAGATACTTGGGAGTTCAAGGTATCTGAACTGGTTTTAGGGTGGAGGAGGAGACATTGAGGTATGTTGAGGGAAAGTGACCTCTGTCATACATGGCTCTTCCTTAGAGTGTACAGCAAATCTCAGAATGAAAGGTTCCCAGACGATCCCAAATCAAAGCACCTCTGGACAAGTACGTGTCTGATTTTACTGGAATCAGATCTTGCTAAGCATGGGTTCTAATTTCGTAACTCTGGGGCAGGGAGAGGGTGATATCCTTCTTGCTTCCAAATTCCTTGAAACTGCTGCCACTGCTGCTGGCTGGTCCACGGATTTCACTTTACAATGAACTCAACATTTTAGAATGTAACAGAACAGATGTATTTATCAGGCCCTACATTATTATAAGGCAATATGATAAATATTTAGGTTTTTATGGTTTCAGCTATAAAGATTGAGCCTGATAAGTACAGTAATAGAGAGAAATCATGATAAGTGATCAGCACTCATGATCCTACTTAATCCCCACAGTCCGAGGAGTTAAATTCCAGTATTTCCTACATCTTACAGACATATTAAGTGAGGCTCAGACACTGAAGTCATCCAGCAGTGATAACTATCCTCTCCCATACCTTCCCTGAAGTTAGGATCCCTCCACCTACCCAAGCATTACGTACATCTCGTTCGTTCTTAGTGTGGGAAAGTGGGACATAGAGGTAATTTGGAATCAGTCAGATGTTAGTTCAAGTTCTGGCTCTGTTGATTCCTAAGTCTTAACATCTGAGCCTGTGTTTCCTCTTCTCTCTAATGAGAATAATAAGAGAGTGTGGCTTACAGGGATGCTGTGAGGAATAACTGAACAATAACCAAAACTCTTGGCATATTGCCTCACGTGCTCTTAGAAATCTGTAACTCCTCTCTGGCCCTAGCTTCTCAGTCCTGTAGAACAGACCGAGAAACATCTGCTCCTCCCACCCCAAGGAGCTATGTTTCTCACAAATTCCAAAGCGTTGTCTTCTCATGCTGGAACTGACCTTGCTGTTGGATGAGGCAGAGTCATGGGGTCCCTGGTGTGTTAGGTCTAGGAGAATGGTCAGCACAATACTGACACAGCTGAGGCACCTCCATTCAGACATGGTGCCACTTCTGGCCTGGGCCTGATGTTCTCATGCAGAATGTCTGACCTCAATCTCCAAGGCCTTCTTCTTTTAAACTTGCAGGTATCCCTTCTCCTGAGAGGGAGGGACCATGCTGAAGGGTGGGGAAGCCTCTGAATGTGGCATTGAGGCCTACACAAACCAGGATTGTTCAAGAGCTGAGGCTGGCATCTTGCCTGGAGAAGGGCCAGTTCTGTGCCTCCTTTTTCCCCTTCATCCAGCTGTAAGATGAACGGAAACTAAACATAGCAGAGTGCTGGGTCTGTCTGTTTGCTATGTTGGCTCAGGGTGGGGTTTTTCTTTCCTATAAACATCCACTGGAGCTCAATAACTGGAGCCAGAGAAAGGTCACTGAGCACTGATCATCTTAAAAAGGTAGCAGCCTTTAAAGAGGGTTGGAGAGGCATGAACCCAGCATCGTTTTTTTTCTGTTGCTCACTTTAGTCTTGACACAGGAGGGGCTATAAACAGTGTAGAGATTCAACAGACATGAGATTTCCAATCTCAAGAATAGCCAGAGGTTAAGATGGGATGCAGTAGAGATGAGAAAGAGTATAATTCAGTCATTTAAAATATAGGCCTAGAACATCTGGGATGGAGTTGCAGTTCAGCTGTTCACTGGCTGCATGGTATTCAGTAAAGAAGCTTACCGCTCTACTGCTCCAGTTCCCTCTTCTGTGAAATAGGAACGCCAGTAGTATTTTCTATAAGTATTACCATTGAATCTGTACTTTCAGAATGCTTGACATCTGGTAGGTCTGCAGTAAATACATGCTGGGATAACGTATGGCAAAAATAAGAGTATGGTGGCCAGGCACAGTACTACACATTTATAATTCCAGCATTTGGGAGACTGGTGCACAACAACCATGAATTTGATGCCAGCCTATGAGGAATGGTGAGTTCCATGCCAACTTGGCCTATACAGTAAGATTCTGCCTCAAAAATGCCACCAAAAGAGCATGGGGATACTCTGTCCCACTGAAGACATAAAAGGGGCAGAAAGATGCAGAGTTGAGATGCTCTGAGCGCAGTGTCTGAAGGTCCTGAGGAAGATGGATTAAGGAGTGTGCTTGCACAGGGCCATTGGCATGTATCAGAACCCTTATCACACATATATGGACATAAATTTCATTCACAAAAATCCCGGCATCTATCTACAAGGACAAAACTCTCTGAGGACTTTTTATAAATTGGTACAAACATGACAAAGGCACCTGGACTTGCCCTATGGCATTCTGCACCGCACAACAAAGTCTCATTCTGGCCTTTGGGGAGGGGGTCCTAAATCTTTTTTTTAATTAAGATTTTTTATATTAATTTTATGTACCAACCACAGATTCCCCCTTCATCCCTCCTCCTGCTCTCCCCTCCAGCCTTCCCACCACCCTGATTCATCCCTGTTCTTTCCCCTTAAAGGGGAAAGGGCTGCAGTGGGGAGTCAGTAAAGCCTGGTACATTCTGTTGAGGCAGGACCAAGTCCACCCCCCCCCCCCACATCAAGGCTGTGCAAGTGTCCCACCATAGGTAATGGGCTCCATAAAGCCAGCTTATACACCAGGGATAGATCCTGATCCCACTGCCCAGGGTTCCTCAGACAGACCAAGCTACACATCTGTAGGGGGGCGGGGGGCAAATCTTCTTAGTTTCCACCTACCCCAAGATCACTCAAAGTTTCCACTGCAGTTTCCTAAGTGGAGGTACAGGCGCTAGGGATGTAACTCAGTCGGTAGAGTGCTTGCCTAACATTCAAAAAGTTCCGAGTTGAGTCTTCCTTCAGCACTGTGTAAAAGGGATGTGGTGGAGCTTATATTTAATCTCAGTACTCAGGAGGCAAAGGTTGGAGGATCAGAAGTTCAAGGTCATCCTCAGCCACATGATTTAAGGACGTTGTAGAATACGTGAGACCATGTCTTTAAAAAAAAAAGAAGAGGAAAAAATTCCCTATAGGGGACAGTCCTAGCTGCAGAAAAGCTTTGTTGATATAGCAACAGAGAAAAATCCATCAGGTGTCCACTCTCTTAAAGACAAACAGATAGCCAAGGGTTCCCAGGCACGTTAAGAAAGCCTGTACCATGAAAACAAGAAGCCAAAACAAACAAATAGAATAAAGCCAGAGTGGGTTGAGAATTTGAGTAACAAAAGAGAACTTCGGGAGAAACACCATACTTGTTCATCATTCAAGAAACTATGACATGTGTGAGGCGAGAGTTAGATGCAAAAACCAAGAACAAGACACCAAGAAATGGAAAAGACGTTGTTGGAAATAACAATGGCAAAGGTGATATGGGAAAAAGGACCGGGATGAGTCAGGGCAGGGGGAAGGCTGGAGGGGAGAGCAGGAGGGGGGATGAAGGGGAACCTGTGATTGTTATGTAAATGAATATAAAAAAATCTTAATTAAAAAAAGATTTGGGACCCCCCCCTCTCTCTCTGTCTCTGTCTCTCTCTATCCCTCTATCTCTCTCTCATAAAACTCAGGAAAAACAACTTTCAAAAAATAATTTTGAAAACAGGAAAATCAATATGCCAAATATACCAAAACCAACCCCCCAAAACACACCAAACATTTCATTATTTTTCTTTTAGTCTTTAACTCATGTCTCTAAATATGTGTGATCTGTTGAGCTGTATCTTTGACATTTTTGTTCATATTTCCTGTTTGTTTCTTTGCTTTACCTTACATTTCAAGAGATTTCCTCTTGTGTTATTTTCCTAACTCAAGGAAACTAAAAAGTGGGGGGGGGGACACAAACGGGAGAACGTGAAATTGTGTGGGTAGCAGAGTGGGGAGGATCTAGGAGGAGTTCGGGAAAGGGAAATTATATGCTCAAAATATATTGTATGGAAAAGTTTTTAATTATTATTTTTACATCCCGGCTGCTGTTTCCCCTCCTTCCTCTCTTCCCAGTCCCTCTCACCTGCTCTCTGCTCCCAGCCCTCTGTTTCTATTCAGAAAAGGGAAGGCTATCAATCAAACATGGCATATCAAGTTGCAGTAGGACTAGACAACTCCCCTCATATTAAAGCTGGATAAGGCAACTCAGTATGAGTATTTTTTTAATGTATCAGGAGCTGGGCATGATGGTGCATACCTGTCACCCCAGCATTAGAAGGCTGGGGCAGGAGGATTGCTGCAACTCAGAGACCAGCCTAGTCTACATAGTGAGGAATTGTATCCAAAAACCAAACTAAAAATGTATTCCAAGTTAATTCTCTACAACTAAAGAAAATCCCTAGAGTAGGTGCCCGAACAGTGAATCCAGAGCCTGTGACTCCACCCCAGTCATTGTAGCATATCCCACACTAGTTCTCTTCCAAGTTATCATCCTTTCTTCTGTGCTCCATCAGTATATTCTACGTCCCTTTAAAGCCCAAAGCACATCTTTTTTCTCTCCGTTCATATGGTGGACTCCAGCAAGGTTCACTTCCGGAGCCTTACTTATGTGAGAGGAGCTAGTGTAATGAGCCAGCATTACTAATCTCATCACAAAGCCCATTGGGCCTCTCCCTTCTACTATATCAGCAACCCTGGACTTCATGTTCTTCCAAAATGCCAAGGATGGGAAAAGATGCCATGGGTCGGTTTTTGCATTGACCTTTCTACTTGGAAAATCTTTTCCCAGAAATCCACTTGGTTCTCTCACCTTATGCAAGTATTTGTTCAGATTCTGCCACTTCATTGAGTTACTTCTTGAGCAACTGATTTAAAACTGAAATAACCTGGTATTCTCTCTCTCTCTCTCTCTCTCTCTCTCTCTCTCTCTCTCTCTCTCTCTCTCTCTCTCTCTCTCTGCCTTTTTTTTTTTTAGTTTCTCCCTGTTTCCCTGCCTCTTGCATCTATGAGACAAAGCTTTACTACATAATTCAGACTGGGCTCAAACTCCAGACTTCCTTTACCTAGGCTTCTGAGTGCTAGGAGTAAGGAGCACACTATTATACCTGGATTTTGTTTTCTCCACAGCACGTTATTTAAATTGTTACAGATCTTATTTCTTGAGCCATCTGTTTCCTCTCTTCCCCTTCCTAGAATCAGCTCCATGGGAAACAGACATTGCTTTCTATCTTCTCACTGTATGCCTTCAGCTCCCAGAGCAGCATCCAGTACCTAGTAGACACTCAATAAATATTTGTTCAATGATTTGACATAATAAAGGCATATAATTTATGGAAGAATAAAACCCATTACAAGGTCTCTCTCTCTCTCTCTCTCTCTCTCTATATATATATATATATATATATATATATATATATGCAAGAAAGTAGTGGTTCAAGTATAAAACAAAATAAAATATGGTTATAAGCAACTAATGGAGGATAAGATAGAACTTGATGCTAGAAAAAAAATCTTTAAGAGGCCAAAGTTTTAAGACATCAAACTTGTAAAGAAGGAAGTGTATTCTTGGCTCACTACTTAGCTGGATTTTGGAAAAAAAATATTTACACAGTCAAGACAATATAAATAGTGTTTATTGGTTTTTAGGTTTAAGAGCTACCCTCAAAAGACAAAGAGAGGAAGGTCTCATTAATACAGCAGAACAGAACATAAATGTCAATAATATGTATAACGTCAACGGAAAGATCAAAAGATAATGCAGGGCATTGATGGGTAATGTACAGCTAATATCTTTATTTTTTAAAAGCAGGCAGTTGGGACGGATTCTCGTTTTGTAAAGTGGTGCTTGTAGGTTCTCCTCCAAGATCCATGACTTCACTAGACCCTGGTAGTTGGCCAGGTTTCCAGTACCAGGCATGATTTCCCCAGAGAGATGTTGGTTACTGGCAATGCATTCATGCTACTATTGCACTCCCAGGGTTTCAGCGCCATGCCAGATGCTGTTATGTTCCTAGACATCATGCTTTGCAGGACTATGGTTGTTTCCCTCCCTTTGAAGTGGCATATTGCCTTCTGATACTTATACTTATAGATAAGTCTAGTTGTCACCCCACCTCAAGAAAACTTCTTGCAACACAGAGAAGACCATTATAGAAAATCACAACCAATCAAAATGCAGAGATATGGAATCCCAACTGACATACCTAAGACTCCTCCACCTAAGACTCAAAGATCATTGCAGAAGAGGGAGAAGAAAAGAAAGATTCTAAAAACCAGAGAAACAAAGTCAGCTGTGAGATTTTGTCTTCTAGAAATATCTGAGAAGCTAGTCCCATAAAGTCTCTCAACAACATGGCTTCCTAAACAGGATCTGAACAAGGACGATCCCAATAGACATGCTAACATAGAAGGTAGAAAGGTCATGAGACCTTAACCCTAGTCAAAGAACCACAGGCAATTAAGGAATGCTGAGACAGGGAAAATAGTCTTGTCCAGGGAAGAACAAACTGATTATTCCATACCAGAGGTCATCCTTGAAAACACACAGATATAGCTAAGTAGGTTATATTTATATATTTATAGATATATATGTAACACACATAAACACTCAGAAAAACTGTACTCACACGTTTTAAAAAGAGGTAATACAACTGACAGGAAAGCAAGGGAGGGACACATGGGAGGGATTGTGGGGAGGAAAGGGAAGGATATAATTACAATCTCAAAAAATAAAAAAATTACTGAAAAATAAAATTAAAAGCAGGCAGTTGAAATAATTGTAAAATGGACAGAGTATAAATAGAGGTCTACAATTTTTTTGAGGCTACAAATTAAGCTCTGGGCATGAAGAGCATCTTCATTGCCATCTCAGGGAATCAATGGGATATTGTCTCAATTTTACAAAACTAAGAGGTAGCATTATCAAGAATTGTAGAGAGACCCAACAGGGGATGTAAAACCAAAAGTGTGGCTTTGAGAACAAAATTATATTGCTTCTATGAAAACAGAACCAACGGGAGATGATAATTTTATTAAGAAATTTAAGCTTGTCTTAGAGAGGCATATATGTTTTCTTGTATTTGTGATTCTTAGACTGTATATAGATCCATAAAGTCATGTATATGAAAGCAGAACTGTAAGTGCCTAGGGGAACAAAGAAGGCTAAGAGGGAAGGGAGAGGAAAAGAGGAGGGGACATATGGTCAACAATGCAATATTTACCTGCATGAAAACTTAAAAAACATTTCAAAAGGTGTTTTCAGAAGTGTAGGGTGGAGATGTGAAGGGCTGAGACACAGGACCATTTTTATAATATTCTTTTGAATTGTTATCATGTACACTTCAGAATTTGATAAATATATTTAAAACATTATGTTGACCTCAACAAATGAAATAGAATATTTTCCCTCATGAATCCCAGGGTCTTACACTGGTAGGCCCTGGCTGGCCTGGAACTCACTACATAAACGAGTCTGGCCTGGAATGTAGGGCAATCATCTCTCCCAAGTGTGGTGATTACTGATTTCCACCACCAAACCTGGCTGGAAATGTATATGACTTATGACATTTTCTAAATGAGAATCTCCAGTTAGCCTTGCCTCCACAGATGAAAATCATACTGTAATGTCTTTACCATATTTAGGAAGGGTTCTGGTGTTTTGTTTCTTATTGCTATAGCAATGTGCCTGAGGCTGCATGTTCAAAGTCCAAGATTAGTAGGTCCCATCTCTTGCAGCCTTGCCTGAATTTCAACAAGACTAATAGCATCATGGTGGAAGCACAAACATGGAGAGGTCAAGTGGTGAGTCGTGAGTCTCTTAGTAACAATTTACAACTATAGAAACTTACCAGAATCCCAAGAGAATGACATCAATCTCTCCCAAAAGTGATTAGCCCAGTGACCTAGTCGCTTTTCACTGGACCCCATCTCTGAAAGAATTCATCAATTCAGATCAGTTCAGCGAGTCTCAACCTTTCAGGAAATGAACCCTTGGGAGAGAGACAACATCCAAACCAAACCACAGTACTTGGGAAACATATGGGATTTAACACCTCACAGGCAATGTAGTATCATGATAACAATGGATGTATTTGGCATCCATTGAGCTGGACTCAAATCCCCTCTGTGCTGCATACCCATTAGATGAAAGCTTACCTCTAGTAAGTTCACATTCTTGTCCCCTAATGCCCTCTATCTAATGAAGCTGGTGCTCACGCTGTAGAAACATAAGCCTTTATGCTTTTGCAAAGTTTATTGGGGAGTAAAGAAAAAGCTCCCCGTAGCCAGAAGAGGACTTGAAAACAAATTGCTCAAATCTAAGCCTTTTATGAGCAACAGCCACCTTTGTGATGATGCCTAATAGACAGTTGGTCCCCATTTTCTTTTCGATGCCTCAAACCTTTTTTTTTTTTTCAAGGAGGCTTCTTTGTACAAAGAACCTGGGAGACATTGTATTAGTCCAGAAGTAGATATTGAGATTTCAGATAGATGGAGGATCTGCCTTTTAGTTAGAAAAAAGTAGTCTGTGTGTGTGTGTATGTGCGTCTGTCTGTCTGTCTGTCTGTATACACACACACACACACACACACACACACACACACACACACACACACACATACAGACCTCCTTTTGCATAGACAGTCCTCAGAGTTTGGAGTAACACAGAGTGTGTTAAATTGTCTTACAACAGGATTCCACCAGAAGTTCAAAAAAAACCAGTGTGGTGCCACTTTTAATCCTAGCACTTCAGAAGTAGGTACAGGAAGAGATGTCTGTGAGTTCAAGACCAGCCTGGTCTACTTAGTGAGTTCCTGGAAAGCCAGAGCTACATAGTAAAACCTTACCAAGAGGTGGGAAAGAGAGAGAATGGGAGAGGGAGAAGAAGAGAGAGAGAAAGACTATGAAGTGGAAAGGAATACGCTGCCAATATGGGTCGAGGACAGAAAAGGCCCACCAAGCACAGAGCATAGGGCATTTCCCAGCACCGAGAAAGGCTGTGGAGTTTGAAGAATGAGAAAGTCTCATCACTAATTTATAGTTTGCTATGCTGTGCAGCTTAGGTGACAAAAGAAATGGTAAGTAGGTCTGGAAGGAATTTTTGCTACCCTTCTCCAGCACTGTCTCTGAATTTCCCAAAATTCATAAACATCGGTTCTCTATAGTTCAGGGGAAGAGAAGTTTGGTGGGCAGAATTGGTGGTAGGGCTATCCTTCACTTTGTCTTGAGTTTGTGGGGTTCTGCAGAAGACAGTTAAGCCTAGCTGTTCTATGCCAAGCAATATTTAGCCAGGATTCTGTATTTCCTTAATTGAAATGTATAACTATAACTCAGTTTTTTATGGTTCCCCCAAGTTGGTATGTGGGACCTATGCAATCTCAGATACTTACTCTTTTCTTTTAAAACATTTTTATTACACATTGTGTGTGTGTGTGTGTGTGTGTGAGAGAGAGAGAGAGAGAGAGAGAGAGAGAGAGAGAGAGAGAGAGAGAGAGAGAGAGAGAGAGAGCATGGTGTACATGTGGAAGTCAGAAAAGCTGGAGGCCATTCTCTCTTTCCAACATGTGGGGCCCTGGGATCAAACTCAGGTCATCAGCCCTCTAGGGCAAGTACATGAATCTGCTGACCATAATCTCAGGTATTTTCTGATGGTTTATGGTTATTGGAAACAGGCCTTGGGCAATAATGACTTGGGCTCTCCAGATTTAGTAGATTAATGCTGATGATCAAAAGATTTTACAGTACACAAGAAGAAAATGGAAGGAAATTTCTCTAGTCAAAGGGTAAAGACTGTTTTTTTTTTTCTCTTAAGTAGGATAAGCCCCCCCCCCTTCTCTGATCTCTGGGTCCTAAGATAAGGATATTTATGACATTGTGCTAGGAAGGCAGTAAAATAGAGGAAGGGCATTGCCTCTCTGATGAACTTGGACTGAGATCTAGCTTACTTCATTGAATTCTATAATTTGCAAAGTTCTAATTCTGTTTCTCCTGAGAGCATGAGTGAGACAATGTGGAACTCTAATGTATGGTGGAAACTGTAAGACAGGGTAGATATAGATAGAGCACGAGGGAGCAGTTACATGAGAAGTTCCCAGGCAAGAGAAAGTGTCAGCTGATGGTGAAGTGCTCACTTTAACGTGAATGCAGGCAACTATTTATACTTTTCAGAAGGACAAAAAAAAAACCCAGCAGACATAAAGACTGGCAAATAGGGATAGATGGAAGTCTCAGGTGTTTCTTGAAAATCTGCTCACTGTCATGACATTCAGATCCACTAGAAAACTGTAGCACGGCATAGGCTTCAAAATAATAATGGCTAAATGAGACATAGACTTACTCATCTCATTAAAAGAAAGCCAGAGATAGGCAGTCAATTCCACAAAGTTGTCAGGAATCAGGTTCTTTTCACCATGATCTTCTGGGCTTTTATCTAGGGCAGAGCTTATGTATCCTATCAGGTTAAGCAATTAGCAACTGACTCTGCACATGTCTGTGCTGAATATATTCCTTGAAGCTCACCAGAGATTTAGCTGTAAACATGCCCAAATTTTTTTGTGCTTTGCTTTTCTAGACTTCATCAATCTTTAACATCATAAATGCATTTATTCCTCCTTCCTCTCTCTCTCCTTCTTACCTCTGCTCCTCTTCCCCTATGTATCCCAGCTTAGTTAATTCCGCTGTCTTTGGTCCCTAAATGCTGAAATCACCATTGTAAGCCACCACGCTCTGCTACGAAAAAAAAAAATCAGCAATATGTGTATTTTTTAAAAACCTGTGACAGAGATCAAGCCCAGGGCTTCATGCATGCTAGGCAAGTGTCCTAACACTCAAACTGTAGCCCAAGCCCAACCTCTCTATCCTGTAAAACAGTGGTTCTCAAGCTTCCTAATGTTGTGACCCTTTAATACAGTTCCTCATATTGTGGTGACTATAAAGTTATTTTTGTTGCTACTTCACAACTGTAATTTTGCTACTGTTATGAATCATAATGTAAATATATGATATGCATTTGACCCTCTCATCCACAGATTGAAAAACACTTCCTAAAAAATTCTTTTCAAATCCTATCTTTTCTTTGGTCACTCCTTACAGCTTCTTTTATTTCACCTATACCATCCATACATGTTTCTGGTCTCTAGAGTTCATTTCTGGGTCCGTTATCTTCCATTTTGATGCATTCTTTCCTCCTGAGTGCACTTTCCTGTGAATTAAAGACCCATTTATATAATGACAGTTTCTAGATTAACAGCCTTTAGTCAGGCCTTTTTCTTGAGTTTCAGACATGCTTATTCAACTTTCAGTATTGTATTTCCACCTACCACAGGTGCCTCAAAAGCAATGTTCATTTCCTCTTAAATCCATTCTTCCATGTCTCAGTGAAAGGGTCACCATCCACACTATGTTAAATAAAACTTCCCAAATTTGAATATGTTCCTCCTTCCAATCCATCCTTAGACAACCCAAGTCCTAATTGGCACCCCATCCCAACCCCACCCATCTCCTCACTATCTCCCCCACTAACACTCTAGGACAAACCACAAGCACTGCTTGCTTGGCTGGCTACCAAGGTCATAGCTCTGCTCTCTATTTCCAAGAAGACACTTAATCCCCACACAACACCTAAGACCTCACTAAAACACACACCTACAACACCCATGCTGCCTCTGGTTGTAGGAATCTTTAATAGATCTTCAGGTTTGGGAACTTTAGTTATCTTGACATCATCAAAAGTTTGTCATAACTTGGAAAGCAGAAGAATTTGCAGCTCAAGAATTGGATTAAAATAAAACTGGTCTAATGTGATCATCAGAGAGAGCCTAGGAGGTAAGAAATTTTGAGGAATTAACAGTCCACAAAAGATGAAACAGGAGTATATAAACCGCCTTGATGTGTGCGGACGTATGTGGATCAAATGTCTGTAGAGCATAGGGATTCCTTACATTTAATTTGTTTAGTAAAGGGAAAGGTGACCTCATGGAAGCAGACTGGTGACCAGTTTTTTGTATAAGAAAGATATTGAATTTTCTTTCTAGAACTATCTGTAGTACATCATAGTTTCTAACAAACTTTTCTGGGTCTGCATTCACTTATATACTTTATTGCTGAGAATGCTTTTGTCTACTTCTCTTTGTTTTTAAATTCTATCTTGTTCTCTGAACCAATTCTTTAGGTGAATTTATTAAGTGGCAGAGGTGCCATCCCAAACTAGTGAGAGACATTAATGAGGGTATGTAAATGCCATAATAAAACTCATTACGCTGCACAATTAACTTATGTTGAAAATGGAAGTCTTTTTCAAAAGATTTGAATCAACTAAACATTATAAAACAACAAGAGAGTCCAATATAGACTCCAAGATTTTCCCTGTAGCATTGCTTGTAATAGTGTGGAAAAAAGGGAAACAGTCCAAAAGTGAGTGCAAGCTGAGCCAAGCAAATAAGTTATAGGACATCTATGCAAGAAAACATCATCTGCTACTAAGAAAAATATGCATTGAGGAAAAGAGGTTTGGATATGTAACCGCAAAAAAAAGCAGTTACAGAACAGTAGGTATAGCATGAAGTCTCCGTGGAGAAAAAGCAAAAATAATCAGACTATGAATATTAAAAAAGTGGAGAAATGTCCATCAAAATGTTTATCATGACTATTTCTGGGGAATGCGATTAAAGATGGCCTTTCTGCATTTTTCCGATTTTCACTGGACAACACACTACCTTTGTAGTAAGAAAAAATAGCGATATAAAATAAATAAATTCAATGAATGAATCGTTTTCGTGGGGGCAGTTTGGGTTGGAAGGGCTTCAGACTGAGCCTGGTACAGTGGCATAAACATGGGCTTTGGCGTCAGACAGCATTGAACAGGGCCCCATTGCCCCACCCCCGAGGAAGGGGGGCGGGGGGCAGGGGGCTGCGGAAAGGGGCTGGGCTGGGCTGGGCTGTCTGCAGCTCTAGTTCAGGAGGCTGAGACTTCGAGAGGGACTGAGAGCAGGCACACGCATCCCAGACTCGCTAGAGGACAAGGTGAGGGGACAAGACTGCGCTTTCTTGGTGACCAGTGGTTCTAACCCACTGAAACCTACAGCTGGGCAGGTGGACGATTCTTATTTCACTACTGTCGCTGGAGCAGAGGTGCTGCATTTAATGCGGTGTGGGAAAGAGACTAAGAAAGTAGTAGGCTGAATATGGACTGGACAGCAGAGACTAGTGGAGGTGGAGGAGAGAAAAGGGGGGAACTGTGCTTGTTTGGAAGAGAATGAGGAATTCGGAGGAATGTAAAGGAGATGAGATCCAGTGAGAAGAGGGGTATGCAGAGAAGGGTTAAGGAACATTTGGGGGTGTGTGTGTGTGTGCATAGGTAATACAGAGGAGAATGCAAGGAATGGGATGAGATTTTGTAAATAGGAAATGCGATGGGAAATAGGGAGTCCGGAGTCAGGCAGAGGGAATAAGGAGGGGGGGGGGATAAGGAGTGATGAGGGGGGAAGGGCAAACGGGCTGGGACGGAGGCCCCCTAGGGAGGCGGAAAGGGGCGGGACCACTTCCGGCCTTTAGTGGAGAGGGCAGTATCTGAGTTTCGGAGGGGCTTGGAGAGAGTGGACGCACTCGGGAATTGTAGGAGGACGCGGTGAGCCATGGGCCCCAGCTTTGGATGAGAGCCTGCTAGGGGTCGGCCCCACCCTCTGGGATCTGGAGAAAACCTGACTTAAGAGCCAATTCTTACCGAATCCATCCAGTTAGGAAGGGAGGGGACTGGACCCCGTTTGGCTGGGCCCAAGATGGAATCACTAGTTCAATCCTGAGTTGAGGAGGGGGTGTTACAGGGAAGGAGCCAAACCAATTTGGGTTTTGCCGTTTGGAGGGGGGCGTGTTAGGATAAAGGGCGGGACCTGAAGGCTCTGTGAAACTGATAGGGTGGATGTGAGAAGGGGAGGGGCTGGGACCACCAGACACTGCGACAATTTGGAAGGAAAGCTTGTTGGGGAGGGGGCGGGGCCGAACAGCATTGCGGACCTAGAAAGGGGCGTGTGTAGTGGTTGGGTGGGTGATTGAAACCATAGCCATTGCGCATGCGCCTTATGTATAGTTAGAAAGGGGCGTGTTGAGAAGGGCTTGCACGGAGACAGGGCCAGCTGCTGAATGCGCATGTGCACGGTGGACTTCAAAGAACGGGTTTGTACTGGGAAAGCAGGCGGGGTTGAAAGGGCGCTGCAGCAGACGCGCATGCGCATTCCAGGCCTGCGGCTGGGGGGGGTGCGCTGGGAAAAGGGGGCGGGGTCCTCAGAGCTGCCGCGCTGGCACATCTTCCTGGAGGAGGGGAGGGTGCGGCTACAGAGAACTGAGACCCAGAGACTGAATTTCTGTATCTGAGAACCTACTGGTTGGGGCTCAGGGAGGGGCTGGGCATTGGGGCCCTAGAGAAGGTGAGGATCAGCTTCTAGGCAGAACAAGGGATACGACGTTCAGCAGGCTCTCCACTTGACCCAGGCCTTCTCTCTTCAGACTCAGCTTTCCTGAGTGAACTTGAGACATGTCTGAAAAAAGCGAGAGTGGTGCAGATCCAACTCGTTTGCAGGTACGACCGATTTTTGCCTCCTCTTTCTTTCTGCTTTGCCTTTCCAGACCCTTCTGCTGCTCCAAACCCTCGGAGCTTCTCCTCCCATCCTCGTCATTCTCCACCCACTTCTTTGGCAGGCTGCATCCCCTCTCCCCAGTGGAGGGGAGGCCAGGAGGAAGGGAAGGGAGAGAGGGTGGGCGGGCCCTTGTTCTGTCATTACTTTTTACTAAGGGGAAGGGGAGGCCTTTTTTAGGTTGAGGTGATCAGAGCACACTGCAGGTAGGGAGTCTTCACAGGTCAGAGAAGTGTTACCTCAGAATTTGGGAGATCGTTTGCATAGTTGAGGGTGGGGAGTAGGTCAGTAAACTTCCCTGCTTCCTCTTGCAGGGCAAAACTTCAGAAAAGGACAGCGGCTCCATGATGCAGGACCTGTTGACCGTGACCCAGAACTTGGAAGTCTCAGAGACACCAAAAGCTGAAAAGGCCCCAGAGGTCTCAGAGACTGCAAAGGTCCCTAAAGCCTCTGGGAACCCGAAGGCCACAGAGGTCTCAAAGGCCTCAGAGGCTCCTGAGGCAGCTGCCATCCAGGCCTCACCTACCACACAGCTGACTGATACCCAGGTTGTAGCAGCTGAAAACAAGAGCCCAGCAGCTGACACCGACACGCAGAAGTCTGACCTGCCGGCTATGACAATGCCTGCAACCCAGACCAAAAAGGTCAGCTGTGTTACTGATCAGAAAGTCAATACAAAGGCCCCTGAGACTGAGGCTTCTGCCTCTCAGACTGGAGCAGATGAACCAGAACCTGAGGGTGCAGCTGTCCAGGTTCAGGAGAATCAGGATACTCGGCCCAAGGTCAAAGCTAAGAATACCCAAAAGGTAAGGCTTCTGCCATAACCACCCTTGTTTCTTCACATTCATCATGCCATTTGGTTCATTTGTTCTCCAGACATTAAACAGATTCCCATCCTCATGAAAGACACAGGGAACACTCAGATGGATGTGTTATAGTTCTTGTATCCACAGAGCACTCGAACTGGTGGGGAGGTGACACAGGAACATACATGGATGCTTTCTGACTGTGATGCAGGAGCTGTCCACTTTAGGCCTTGACTGCTCATGTGTCGTGTCATATCTGAAAGTAACTCCTATGGTTTTGTTCTACAGAGAGGGAAATTGATGTCTAGAGAGAGGACTAGTCCAAGATGGTATAAACAGAGCATGGTGGACATAGGAAGAAAAGCCTCATGCCTTATTTCTTGAGTTGTTCTTGATCTGCTCAGAGGAAATTCCCAATTGGTACTCAGTGATAAGCCCATGACTCAGGATGGCTAGTGTCCAGTGAGGCAGACTGTTACAATGGCAGGCAGGGTTAGGGGGTGCTTTTCAGAAAAGAATGAGTTGAAAGAAAGAACCACTTGCTTCACTTGCTGATGCTGACCCTCCTCTGTCTTGATGCAGGAGAAACACCAGGATGGGGAAGAGGATGGTAACAGTGATAAGAGTCAGGCTTCGGAAACCACAGGTGGTCGGAGGGTCTCAAAGGCCCTAATGGCTTCCATGGCTCGCAGAGCTTCAAGAGGACCCATAGCCTTTTGGGCCCGCAGGGCATCAAGGACTCGGTTGGCTGCTTGGGCTCGGAGAGCTTTGCTTTCTCTGAGGTCACCTAGAGCTCGGAGAGGCAAGGCCCGAAGAAGAGCTGCCAAGCTGCAGTCGTCTCAAGAACCTGAAGCACCCCCACCCAGAGATGTGGCCCTTTTACAAGGAAGGGTATGACCTCCATCCTTTACACCCCGCCTTTTCCACTGCCTTACCTGACTTCTTCTCTGTCGTGCTTTGACGTTTTCTGCGGATTTTTTTTTAGTCTTTTTTACCATTTCCTTCTCTCCTAGGCAAATGATTTGGTCAAGTACCTGTTGGCTAAAGATCAGACAAAGATTCCCATCAGGCGCTCAGGTAGAGTCCTACAAACACGTTCCCTCTCCTGAGCTTTGACGGCTCTCCAATGCGCCAGAGACATCCTTCCCTTTCCTGCCCCTATCTCGTCTCTCAAAGTTCTCCAAGTCCTGACATCTTTATTGATAAGCCCAAAACCTGATTATGCCACTCATGGCATGGACAACAGAGCCTCTGTAGGTTGGGCATGAGGGTCACCTGGTATCTGTATAGCACAGTTGCTTACAACACTCTCCTTTTGCAGATATGCTGAAGGACATCATAAAAGAATATACTGATGTATACCCTGAAATCATAGAACGAGCAGGCTATTCCTTGGAGAAGGTGAAGGGCAGCCTGGGGGGATGGGTGCACTGGGGAAACCTTAAAACAGAAGAAGGGTATATGGTCACCCTCCTGGGGGGAGGGAGCACAGAGGCCTAATACATTTCCATCACTGTGCAGATAAAGCATGCAGTGGCCTAGGGAAGGGCAGCCACTGATCACACAGCAAGTCCATGGTGGAAACAGAGCTAGTACTAAAGTTATGCAGCTGAGTCCTGGCCTCTGTCTACTGCTGGTACACCATCTCATGTATTGCAGATGTTTACTGATCAAAAAAGATGCTATGGATGACCACCGTATATTTGTTCCATGTATAATACACACATTTAACTACAGGCTTTATATACAGTATTCCATTAATTTCTCTCACCCAAAAATCTTTAGCTATTATGAGGAGCTGAAAGATACATGGGAAGCTGAATTTTATGAATTTATAAGCTATTCTACTCCTCCACAGGTATTTGGAATTCAGTTGAAGGAAATTGACAAGAGTGACCACTTGTATATTCTTCTCAGTACCTTAGAGCCCACTGACGCTGGCATACTGGGAACGTAAGCTGGGAAAGTGCTAGGGTGGGAAGGGGCTTCTGCTTCCTCTTAGAAGCTCAGGAAAGATGGTCTAAATGCCCATGTCCCAGCTCTCACACATGGTTGGATCCCTGTGAGCGGTAGTGGTGCCAGATTATGACGGGCTTTGGGAGAGAAGAAAAAACGCCCATTGACTGAGTGCCTGTGTGGTTGACAGAGATTCTTCCATGTCCAGCTAGCCCTGGGTAGGGATAGTATATGGTTTTCCATTTTATTGGAGACCTTGACTCAAGGGTGAAAACATCCTGCTTTGGGTCATAGATAGCTGGGACCACAGAGTAGGCAGAATTCTCTGTATCTGAGGAATCTAGGAGAAGCTGGCCTAATGAGATGTCATACAGATGATGACTTATGATTATAAACTTTCTCTGTCTTAGGACCAAGGACTCACCTAAGCTGGGTCTCCTCATGGTGCTTCTTAGCATCATATTCATGAATGGAAATCGGTCCAGTGAGGGTGAGTGGCTGGGCATGCAGTTGAATAGGTGGCTTTTGTCTGAATTCCAGGTGCTCATTTTCTGTCCTTGTCTCCTTACCTCCCCTTGCAGCTGTCATCTGGGAGGTGCTGCGCAAGTTGGGGCTGCGCCCTGGGTATGATTGGGCTCTCTCAGTGCTTGCTGTCCGTGTTGTCTTTTGACAAGAGAGGACAGTCCCAGGATTGCATCAGCCTGGTGGTCTGCTGGAGCATGGGGTGGAGTGGGGAATACTGGTCTGGTAGTGGGCCCAGGGTTCTGATCCGTGTGGATGGGGAAATGTCTCTCATCTCTGCTCAGCTTCTCACCATCTCTTGAGCTTCCACAGAGCTTTCTCTGTACTTCAAATTTCTTTTCTATCATGGAAATGCCTCTACCAACATCTGAGAATTGTAATAGATTTCATTATATTTGTTTGTTTATTCAGCTTTCTATATTCTTAGGATACATCATTCACTCTTTGGGGATGTGAAGAAGCTCATTACTGATGAGTTTGTGAAGCAGAAGTAAGTGCCTCTGTTGCATATTGATATGTTCCATGTGTTCTCTCTTTAAATAATGGATATGTTCTGTGAGAATCTGTGCATGTGTTCGTGGTCTGAACGTGTGCATGTGTACATGTCAGGCAAACCAGGACAGTTCTTAGTACTTGACTTGTACATTTGATTTCATTTATATATCTGTGTACCATTCACATTCAAGGAATATGATCCCTAAGGGGATGGTTGAGCATGGCTCACAGATGATTTAAAAAGGTTTATTTCGGTTTGGAATCCTAACCTGTTAATTTTGTAACTAGGAATCTACCTTGTATCATTGGGTGTCAGTGAATATGCATGCTCTCACATAGAGAAACAAGTGTATTTGGGAACATGAGCACACATGCACGCACACGCATGAACGTACACATACATACACACTCACAGGGGGGTGGAGGGAGAGACAATAGTCAATCAAGAATAGTTCCCCTCCCCCTGCAACCATCTCTTTCTCTTCATGTACTCTAGACTGGCCTTAAACTTATGTATCTAAGGATGACCATTGACTCCTGATCATCCTGCTTCAGCTTCCTGGGAGGTAGAATTAAAGGAATGTGCCACCATGCCTAGCCAGACTTTTTTTTTTTTTTTTAAATAGTGGATCTTTTCACAGCATAGCCAGTTCTCCTTACAAATCCTTGCAGTGTGGTGTGCTCAGAGCAGGGGCCCTGAAGAATGGCCTTTCTGTTTACAACACACCCAACAGGAATCTGGGGCTATTGTAACAAGGAGCACAACACAACACTTTGTCCTCCTGTGAGCAAGTGCCCTACATGTGTCTCCCTGGTTCTTATACATGGTTTCTGGGATTACCAATAGGATAAGGTTCAATATTGGGAGAAGGGCTGAAGTATTTATTGGGAATGTGTGCATCCACTGCCTATCTAGTGCATTCATGAGTGCTCCACACTTGACCCTAGAAATAGACTTTGACTCTCTTTCGTAGGTACCTGGACTATGCCAGAGTACCCAATAGCAATCCTCCTGAATATGAGTTCTTCTGGGGCCTACGCTCTTACTATGAAACCAGCAAGATGAAAGTTCTCAAGTTTGCTTGTAAGGTAATTGAAGAGCCATTTGTACTTGGCATATGAAGGTTATGGGGTGCCCTGGGATGGAGCATTCTATGTTCAGAGTGTCCTAATGTTCATTTCCGGACATTTGGAAGCTTCTGAGTTATCAAACACTGTGACAAGCACTGTATCAAGATCATTTAATCCTTACAACTGATATGGCTTTGTTGTACTGCAAACATGCAAACAGCCTCAGAGAAGTTGGCAGGTCCAAATCATAGAGCCAGTTAAGTCAATGAAGAGATGGAATGGCCAGTATAGGATTACTTGTAGTACTGTACTGTTACATGACATCAAGGTGTAGTATGGTGCCTTGCAAACAGTAGATGTTACATTCTCTGATTGCGAACTTTCTAAGGGTTATTACTTCCATTTCAGGTGCAAAAGAAGGATCCCAAAGAATGGGCAGCTCAGTACCGAGAGGCGATGGAAGCAGATTTGAAGGCTGCAGCTGAGGCTGCTGCTGAAGCCAAGGCCAGGGCTGAGATTAGAGCTCAGATGGGCATTGGTCTCGGCTCTGAGAATGCCGCTGGGCCATGCAACTGGGACGAAGCCGATATTGGACCCTGGGCAAAGGCCCGGATCCAGGCAGGAGCTGGAACTAAAGCCAAAGCCCAAGGAAGTGGTGGTACCAGTGCCAGTGCCCGTACGGGTACCAGTGTTGGTACTGGTGGCAGTGCCAGTGCTGGTGCCAGTGGTGGCTTCAGTAACAGCTCTAACCTGACTGCCACTCTCACATTTGGGCTCTTTGCTGGCCTTAGTGGAGCTGGGGCCAGTACCAGCAGCAGCTCTGGTGCCTGTGGTTTCTCCTACAAGTGAGACGCAGGTATATGTCATGGCAGCAGTGAGGTAGCTGGGGTTCATGGGGGAGGGTGGGATGGGGAGCTGAGTCCTGGGTTGGATATAAGCATGAAGCATGTAGAAAGACTCTTCTGAGATTTTACTGTGTCCTATTTGCTAGATATTGACTGATTTTCCTTTACTTGTGTTTGCAGATATTGCTAATAATCACAGCGTCTTCTTCTCAAGCCAGGGTGCATTCTCAGAAACTTACTCAACATAGCACTCTAGGCCAGCCACTATCAATCAATTGAAGTCAACACTCTATATTAAATCTATTTGTCATTTCTGAGTTTATTGCCTTTTTTGGTAGACTGTCACATCCTACATACAATTGACAAAGTTTCCATCTCAGTGGTTAGATTCCTGAGAAAGAATAAGCATGTCTCACTGGAGTAGATCAGGCAGTTCTCTCCTCTAGAGTAGGTAGGCTTTCTGTGAGGGAAAAAGTCATGGGGATTGTAGTTTCAGAAGACACTTTCAAAAAGAGGCCTGATTCTCCTTTTGAGAAATGTGAGGGAAAAGTTTAGGGAAAGGTGAGTGTTAGAGACCCAAACAAAAGAACATTTTCTCAGGGAAGGATAGTATAATATCATCTCCCTGAAGAAATGAAAGGCCTGGAATTCTGGAAAGCCTGGGAGAATGCACTGTGCAAACAGGACTTAGGGAGGAGACGACAAGTAGTGATCCTAATAGTGCATAGAGCTCATGATTAGGGCTGGGAAAAGGTGGAGACATTGACAGTGTGACTGGCATTCCAGGGGTAGCAACCAAGTAAACAAGTACTGGTTTACTCCAAGGATTGGGTTTTGTCAATCAGATTTAGATTAAGAGCACAGAACCAAGGAGAGTGAGCATAAATGTAGGTTTTAGCTACTGTGTTCTGGTGTTTGACTTAAAACAATACTTACAAAGGCTGACAGAAGAGACTAGACAATGGACTGGATAGATGTGTAGAAAGATGAAAATATACGGTAGGTTAAAGGCCAGTACAAGTGTGTGTATTGGGGGGGGGGGGATATAGTAGGAGGTTTTGAGTCTTCTGTCCAAGAATGTGGCACCAAGCTAAATAAAGAGCTTTGGTGACCGCTGTATGTCCAATCGTGTTCCAGGTATCTGGAGGGAGAGTAGGGAGAGAATTTTAAGTTTTAGTCACACAGGGTAGTTTTATATCAGAAGAGGATGGTTTGGAGGTCGGAGTATTAGTTGATCTATCCATATGCGTATCAAATCACTTTTATAGAAGCAAAAATGGGGATGGAGGGGACAACTGAGCCAGGAAACACAAGTTCTCTTCTGTGTTTCTGCCGTGGCACACTAAGGGACATGGCACAAAGACTACTGTGATTGAGTGGCAAGAGTCTTGCCCTTTTTTTTGTGGGAAGACTTACCATCTCTAATTCCTATGATGATAGATTCTCAGTCACTGAGAAAGTCTTGTGGGTAATGAGGCTCTTATAATGGCCACCTCTTCCACTCTGTATGCAATTAAAGTGACATTCATTGCTTAGGGAAAAATGGCTGGAGGGAGGGACAACCACAAGACACCAGCCAGAGAGGAACCACTCTTACCTTTAGCCATCAACTCAGACCTACTTTCACTCTCGGGGATGTCTTTAGCAGAAGCAGGTCCTTCTGTTGGAGTGTAAGCCATGATCTCCTCAGGAGGCTGAGTGGTACATATGATGTGCAGTCAGAGTCAGTGTTGGCATCCTAGGAAGGAGTCAATGGATACTGTGTCAAAAGTTACCTCGTTGCCAGGTGATGCCAATATAAAAATGGGGACTAGGAGATAATAGAAGGTACCGAAGAACTCCAGAACTAATAAAACTGGAGTTTAAAGTGCTCCATAGAGTCAAGACTGAGCCAGCCACAAAGAACTCTGCCATTGCTGTGCATCCTCCACAGCACACTGGGTTTGTAGGGTCCTCACTTTTCAGGAAACTTAGGGGCTAGCTTCTCTCCAAGTTCCAGGCCTTGAAGGCAGATGGGACAGGGAGAAAAAAAATCATCCCTGGCAAGTGGGGTTACAGAATGGAAGAGGGGGTGGCAGAGAAAAATGACAGAAGACCTTGCTTCTGCCACCTTGTCAGCCTAGATGCCCTTATTGTAACAAATGGACACGGCAAATTCTAGTCCTTCCTTTAGGATATGATTAGTTAAGTCCAAATAATTTACATCATATCATATATCTTCTCCTTGGCTTGGAGTAGGAAGAGCCCTTTGAACAATTTCACCTTCTAAAGAGCCCATAGATATTTGTCCAAATTGCCCCCCTTGAAATATGTTTTCTGTAAGTGGGCTGTAATAGTATGACATAGTTATGATTCATGAATAAAGATAAAGTAAGCATGGCCTTGGCCTGTAGTCCCAACTACTTAGGAGATCCAAGTAGGAGGATTGTAAGTTCAAGGGCTGCCTGGTTAACAGAGTGAGTTCACGCCCAGCCTGGGCAAATTACTCAGAACCTGTCTTAAATATGAAGTAAAAAGAAAAGAGAATGTAGCTGAGTGGTAGAGTGCTCACTGGCCACACACAAGGCCCTTGCTTCAACCCCCAGCTTCACTTAAAAATTCCAACACAAGGTTAATAATGACTAGATAAAATGTCTTAAGCTACAAGTTAAGTGTGGAAGGCAACCAAAACTGTTAGTGCATGGGGGCAATTTGTACACTAGTTCATTGAATGAGCACTGAGTTGTCTGAGGAAAGTTGGTAAGTTAGTAGGACATAAGTATTTCCAAACAGCCTGTTCTGAGAGAGCTGTTCGCTTACTACTCAAAATATTTACAGGCAAAGCAATTAGAACTGTGACTGGTACATACTGTGTGCCTTCCAAGTATTTTATTCCAATATTGCCGTTACAGTCAGTTCTCCCAATTTCCTCCCTATTTTCTGGCCCTCTAGCTTGACTCAATTTACATTGATTAGGGCTTCTGACCAGATTGCTATCTATTTGATTTGTGTTTGTTTTTGAGACAGTCTCCAGTAGCCCAGGATGGCCTTAAACACCCCCCACATTCCTTATACGTTTTGCCTCTGACACCCTCCAAAGTGCTGGGATGGCAAGGGTGTGTTCCAGATTGTGCCTCCTAGCAGGGTCGCATCTGAGCAGGGCTGTGACCGTCCAACCTCCAGCTAGTTGCTCCTTATTATGTTTCACCTACAAACCATATTCTCAGCTTCTTTTCTTCCCGAAGCTGGTGATCAGGAGTTCTGAACTAGGTCCTGGGGTGAGCTACCCAATGCAATACACAGTTGTTTCAGGGAGCACGAGCCTGTGTAATTCACAAAGACATTTGGGGCCTAGTCCAGTCCAATCCCATACTCTTTGGTAATGGTCACTACCTTCCAAATGTATGTTTGACAGATTAGAGAACAAAATTAGTATGTGCTGTCCGCAGTCCATGGTCACTTAGGGGGTCCTGCATTTGAAATAGACTAGGATCCAATAATTTAAATTGGTTAGGTAATTTTCAAGCTAAATTCAAACACAAGAACAGTTATATGAGGAAGACAGCATGAACTGTGGGAGCCCAGAGAAAGAGGGGATCTGTTCTGCTGTGTACAGAGTATTAAGCAAAGGTAGCATGTGCTAGGTACATCTACACAAATACTGACAGGCATAGATTTGTGTAATAGATACACAGTCAGTGGTGCTTAGTTAAGAATTATACAGGGACACTTGAAACTAGGGACAGTGGAGATGACTCTGTGGATAAAGTGCTTGAGTGTAGGTGTGAGATCTGCAGTTAGAGCCTTAACACCGACAGAAATAGCCTAAGGAGTATGATTGCCCATGCTTCGAAAGGTACTCACAGACCCTCTGGGCAAGCTGGCTATCTAGCTGAATCAGTAAACACAGGGTTCAACAAGAGACCCTGTATCAGTAAGTAAAGCGGAGAGCAATTGAGGCATACACCTGACATCAACCTCTGGCCCTCACATATGTGAATAAACATGTATGCACATTACATGTATCCAAAAGAAAGAAACTAAACCTGGTACACTGTGCCGAGGAATGTGAAGATTTAGCTCCAATGTATATATACGCGCACGCATTTGTATGCACAGGATGCACTCATATGGACATGGCCAGCCATCAAATGGAAGAATGGAAGTCGGAGCTGCATATGCAGGGCAGGGTCAGACCCTGGAGGGGAAGGTAGTGCCATGGTGTACGCAAATGCACCAAGTGGTTTCTTTTTCTGTTTTAGAGAATGGGAGAGCTGACAGTCAAGTCAGAGGATACCTCCTGGGGAGATTTCCAGTGTGTAAAATACAGAAAGCTAGCATAGCAGGGCTTCAGAGAGCAGCCCAACTCTGGGTCATGCCCACTTATCCAGCAAAAGCGCTGAGGTCAAGCAAAAAAGCTTGGTTTCAGTCCTGCATCTGTTGCTATATATTGGTCCCATGACCTGGGGATTCTCTCTGCTCCTCTGTGGCTCAGTTTCCTCATCCAAAAGCTATGACAGTTATGCCCAGTTCATACTGCCATTGTCAATCAAGTGGGACCACACATGTGGAAACTGATGGTACGGTGGCCATGCATAGGTGTCTAATAGAAGACAATAAGAGCACTGAATGCCTTTCCTACAAGTCATTTTAAACCTGTACAACACAGAAGGGATATTTTTCTCAAGAATGATGTATGCTAACAAACACAGGCAAAGGATGAAATGCTGAGAAATGAATGCCTTAATGAAAATAGTAGCTAAACTTACAAGATACTAAACTGGGCTGGGGGATAGGGAGACTCATGACATAAGAGAATCAGAAATGGACAAAAAAGGAAGAGCTGTGCAAAGGTCAGTGACCCATGGGATAAGAAGTTTATAGGACTTCCTAAAGACTACATCTTGGAGCAGGAGCAGGGGCTCCAAAGGAAATGTAGTGATGAGAGACTAGGGGAGGGATGACGTGTTTCTCAAATGGAGTAGGGGACATCAACACCGAATCACACAGAAGAGGGATTCAGGCTGAGACCCTCAGGTCACCTATGTATATGTACTTGACAGTTGCCAGCTGACAGAGGGACCAAAGAGGTGTGCAGGACAGGATGGTGAGGATGTGGGCAGGTGCACAGGACAGGATGGTGAGGATGGTGAGTGGAAACATCAAGTAGGGAAAGGGTGGTCACTGTGATAGAGCTTGACAAGCAGCTAGATTTTGGTTGCCTGGAGGACCATGCTACTGATCTTGCAGAAGCAGTAGGTACATGGGAGCCAGCAATGGCTATCACAAGACTCCAGCTGGCCTTGTAAAGACAAATGACCATGAACAGTTTTTATCACATCATGGGGACACCTGACTTAATAAATTTCATGTTTAACCAGTCTCAAGTGAACTTGATTTCCAGCCAAGCTGTGTGACCACTAAACCAATTTAAACACTCGCCTGAGAGTTGAATAGACAGAAACAGGAAAATCACATAACTCAAGTGGCTACCCTTGCAGAGATTTCCAGCACTAGAGGACAGTTTGGCCGATGGGAAGCTGCCCATCAAGAAAGACAGTATGGTGCATGGGCTAGATGGACACATGCCCAGAACCTGGGTACCAGAGGTAGAAGGACTTTGCCATACAGAGGGGTGATACTAGCAAGTCATCCCAGGGCTATGATTCCCTTTGTTAATTTCCCAAACCAGGGCAAGAAGAGCTCTGGTATTTGTCCCAGAGCTGAGGATCTGGTGATCATTCTCTCTCAGAGCTACAACACCCCAAGACCCACTGAAGAGCAAACAAACAAATGAAACAGGACCACAGCTCTTTCCACAGGACTTACAGCATCATAGGGAATACTGGTGAAGGTGTTCCCTTCATTTGACACTCACAAAGGTCCGGGTGTGCTCCCAAATGCCTTTTCCCTTAGGCTCCCATCTGACCCCTAAAATGTAGGCTCTACTGTGAATGTGTGCTGTTCCTATGGAGACTGGAGCTCACAGAAGAGGGCAAGTGGCCCAGCACACAGGGCACTATCAGAGACCTGGGCCCACAGGCCAGCTGAATCTAGCAGCCTGCATGCTTAAGCCACAAGCTATAAATGGCAGCTCCCTCCCCCTTCTCCTTAAGGTTAAAACAGAGGATAGAAGTAGTCCTGTGGGGATAAAACCAAACAAAGAGTCCTAGAAGGAAGGAAGCCCAGGGAATGTATGTGAGCAGGCGCCTCAGGGCATGGGGGCTCAGCATGCCCCTAAGTTTCCTGACAGCTATAGCAGGAAGGAGGAGGGAGCAGAATTCCCAAGTCTCCATGTTCTGGAGAAAAGGAGGCACTGAGAGTGTCCTAAATGGACATTTGTCTTGGTCTAAAATTCCAGAGGAGTTGATCTTGCAGCCTGTTCAGCAAATGTCCAGAAGCAGAAGTCATGAGTGATCTCATGAGGCTCAAAAAGGCTCATTCACAGGCCTGATTCTCAGGGACAGGAGACAGAGGGAGAAGAGGCGCACAGCTGAGTCCCACAGGAGATCCCTGCTAGCCTGCCCTGTCTCACAGCAGGAAGGACAGGAGAGGAGGCCAGCCCTGCCACTGTGTCCCTGTGTCCTCACCACCCTCTACACTGTCCCTCTGGAGGAGGACACTGAGGCTCCCGGTGGAAGCGGGGACATGAGAGTCCTCCGGGAACAGGCCTTGGGTTGCTCAGGAAGTGGGGCAGGTGAAGTTATGAGTGAAGGGCAGATCCTCAACCTTCAGTGCTGGGAGCTGAGGGAGGGCTGAGTCTGGCAGGCAGGGTGTGATGAATGGGCCAGGGCAGGAGCTGCAAGGGCATGCTGGGCAGGTGGAGCAGCTGGGAGTGTGAGGGATTGCACTTCTTACCCTCCCTAAACATTGCCACCTCACTGTCCCCATTCATGGCATTTCTCTCCACTGAATCCTCTGTGACATGTCAATGCCCATATAGGTGAGGGGAACTTGCCCCCATCCACCAGGATACAGAGGGGAGAGACCTGTGTCCGCATCACCTTCTCTCCAACACTACAAGACCAGTCTGCCTTCTCCAGCTCAGGCATCATGGCCGACTTCACAGTCCACTATGATGTGGTCATGGAGGACGTCATTGGAGACGTGCAGGTACCTGGATCCCAGAGATACAGAGTCCTGGGGCCGAGGTCACAGGGGCTCGAGTCATGCTCTGGGCCATAGGAGCTGTCCATCTGAGTGTTCCCAGGTATATGTGAGAGCTAGCCATCAGGGACAAGGCGAGTGACTTCACTCCTTGGGAATCACATATGCACGTCAGAGACACAGAGCTGGAGGACTTGACACGTGGCCTGAATGGACCCACCTAGCTGTGTCAGTCCCCAGCCAGCTCTGAAGCATCCCTATTGCAAGGCAAGGCATTGCCGAATGGTCAGTCTTACACGTTTTCTGGAGCTCTCAGACTGTCCTGTTGACCTTGGCTTTCTTGCTCTGTTGGCTTCTGAACACTTGGTCCCCATCATGAGGCCCCTTCCTATGCAGGATATGTGTCAACTCTGAGCTTGAACACCCCTGGAGAAAGAGGGGAGCTCCTGAGCTCCAGCTGAGCTGGACAGGCCTGACCCAAGCCCCCCTGGGCTTGGTGGTGAGCTTGGCCAAAGACTGGGCAGTCAGTTCCCAGAAGGCTTTTCCTGCCTGCCCACTGGCCCAGCACAGAAGCCACCCTGCTGGAAGGGCCCAGGCCATCAAGCACCTTTCTCCACCACTATGGGAGCCAGTTGTGCAGAGCAGAGGAACAATGATTTGCTCAGACTCACTGCTCTTCTAGAAGTGTCTTCCTTCACTTCCTCCACTGTCCAGCATCTGCTTTAGTCATTGGTAATCTCCGTCCTACCAACATCCCCCCCCCAAATTCCATCTGTCCATATCTGCTCCACATCTCACCCCTCCACATCTCACCACTCCACATCTCACCACTCCACATCTCACCCCTCCACATCTCACCACTGCACATCTCACCCCTCCACATCTCACCACTGCACATCTCACCCCTCCACATCTCACCCCTCCACATCTCACCACTGCACATCTCACCCCTCCACATCTCACCCCTCCACATCTCACCCCTCCACATCTCACCCCTCCACATCTCACCCCTCCACATCTCACCACTCCACATCTCACCCCTCCACATCTCACCCCTCCACATCTCACCACTGCACATCTCACCCCTCCACATCTCACCACTGCACATCTCACCCCTCCACATCTCACCACTGCACATCTCACCCCTCCACATCTCACCCCTCCACATCTCACCCCTCCACATCTCACCCCTCCACATCTCACCCCTCCACATCTCACCCCTCCACATCTCACCCCTCCACATCTCACCCCTCCACATCTCACCCCTCCACATCTCACCACTCCACATCTCACCACTGCACATCTCACCCCTCCACAATTCATCCACAGTTGCTCTCTCTAGCCCACCCAAACAGTGTTGGGGACAAGCCTGATCCTTCATCCCTGCCCTGACACATCCTCCAGAAGAAGTACTCAAGCCTAGGGCCCAGCTCATTGGTGCTAGAAACTCAAAAGGGATTGGACCTATCTCCCAATCTCTCCCTCGACCATCTCCTGGTTGTGAAGCAGACAGATCCATGTTGGCATCACAGATCAGATATACCATAGATGCTGTGCTAAGCAGTGTGTGTGTGTGTGTGTGTGTGTGTGTGTGTGTGTGTGTGTGTGTGTTGTCAGGTAACAATTTTAGTCCCATGGCAAAAGTGAGTAGATGTTGTCTGTAGTTATGGAAAAGCTGAGAGGCGAGCGGAGCATGACAGGATATGCAGAGTTATGCAGGGACACATGTAGAGATGCATTGCGGTTATGGCCATGGAGGGATGGATGGACTTCAGTAAGACAGGGCAGCTGACAGTGGTCAGTCTACTCTGTAGTTATGCCGAGTGCCATATTTGAAGGCCTATACAGACGCACATAGTCCCACTGGCTTCCTTCACTGCCTGGCATTCTGTCTTTGCTGAGAATGGGGTGGGGGTTCCTAAAGAAAGCTCTAAAGATGTGGCCTCTCATGGTAGGAGAAGAGCTCAGGATCTCAGAATTCTGGAGGTTGGGGGGGGGGAGGAGAGAAGGGTACATTAGTGCATTGAGGTCTACTGAGAGTCCAGAGGCATCTACTGACTTTGGAAACAAACTTGATTAGTGTTAGAAGCTTGAGTCTGGGGTGGGATTAGCAGATGCTCTAGGTTCAACAGGAATGAAGTACTGGTAGGGACTCTGGAGGCTGCCCATGTCTTCATCCTGGTAGATTCCCAGTGGAGAAAAGCTGGTTAGAAGTCCGAGAGCAATGGGGACAAGGGGTGTCAGTGGGTGGGAAGCACTTACTTGCCCGCTCTCTAAGAAAGATCTAGTATAGTGCATGCTCAGAGAGTACTTGACACAGAAATAAGATGGTTGGCCTCATCCAGGGTCAGTGGCAAGAAGGCACAGCCCTCAACAGGAAGCAGTGAGCCTTCCCCCAAATCAAGGTGGGTCTTGCAAGTGCATACAGCTTGGTGCACTTCAGGGTGCCTCAGGGGCTGAGAGCATGGCATCACTGACTCCAAGGGCTGTGGGAGGTGGCTGGACAGTTTCTCTACCCAGGCTATAAGCTAGCCACAGGAAATCTAGTGAGAATGCTGTGCGGGAACAGCGGACACCTGTTCTCTCCCATGCATGCCAGGTATGTAGAAGCCCCCAAGGGTTCTGCCCATAGTTTGACAGTGACAGGGTGGGTGACTGATAGATGCCTTGGGAAAATGGGCCAGGGAGCCAGGCTTGTGTGGACTAGGCCTCCAATTCCAGGTGAATTAATTCAGAGGCAGGGATGGGGGGGGGGTGGTGAAAGCATTTTCTCTTCCCCTTGTCCTCTCTTCTGGAAAGCAGGATGATCACAAGGTGACTAAGGCACTCAGGAGCAAAGCCTGCCTTCCCTGGGCAGCCCTCAGGTCTCAGGACTCAAGCTGTAGGCTCCAGAACAGCCTAGACCCCCTAGGCAGCCTAGGCCTCCCTGGGCTGGAGAGGGAGGACATTTCTCCTGAGAGGCCTTCAGGCCCATCTCCTTCCTTTCCTTCCACTGGCCCATCCCTCAGGCTCTGCAGAGGGAAAGATGGAGTGTGGGGGCTGGGGCCTGCAGCCAATCACATCAGGACACCTAAGGCATCTGTACCTGGTGCTAACCAATCCCCTGTGCACAGACAGCTCTGTTGGCCTCTGCTTCTTCCTCCCCTCCCTGCTCTGCCCAGCAACAGCAGAAAGGAGTGTTTAGGAGGAGAAGGAGGCCCTGAAGCCTCCCAGCCCTTGGCAGCAATGAGCTGGGCCCCCAGCTCACTCTGTTGAGGGAGGTTAAAACAATACTTTCTGTTCCTGGATCCCAGACAAAGGTCCCCCGGGACCCTCAAGTCTGTGCAAGTCTGCTGTCTCATAGACAGGAACTCACATAGTGCAGAGATGCTGACCCTTGGAGGAGGCCTGGGCCCCAAGCTTCTCTTCTTCCCTCTGCTGCTCTGGGCAAGCCTGGCCCGAAGGTCTCAAGAGCAGAGGCTCAGTTCTGCTGTGCAGACCAAGGCTGAGCCAACAGACACAGCTAGGGAGAGGCAGCTGGACTGGGAAGGAAAGAGCAGGCTGTTGTGCAGGAGAGGGAGAGCGGCCTCATTTGGATTGGCTCTCACCTTTCTTCTTGGCCCCCCTTCCTTTTGTTCAGGTCTATGGTGGCTATTTTATTCACTACTTTGCCCCCAGAGGCCTCCCGTCACTGGAGAAGAATGTGGTGTTTGTTATAGATGTAAGCAGCTCCATGTTTGGAACTAAGTTGCAACAGGTAATGAGGACTTTTCCTGAGGCCTCTGAAATCCACAACTGTCTCCCCTTTTGATAGTGTGAAATGATTGTTATGACTCTTTTTGCACACCTGTTGCTCTTTTTCTGAATCAAAGTTTCCTGTAATAGCCCAGGCTGCCCTCCATCTCGATATATATCTGAGCATGAACTTGAAGTTTGATCCTCTTGCCTCCACATTCTAAGTGCTAGAATTAGAGGTGTGCACAACCATGCCAGCTTATGCGGTGCTTTGATGGAATATAGGGGTATTTTATTCACTGCTTTGCCCTTAGTGGCCTTCAGCCTGAGGAGAAGAATGTGTTGCTTATTATAGATGTGTGTGGCTCTATGTTTGGATCCAAGTTAATGGAGGTGATGAGGGTTCTGTTCATTTTTCTTAATTTATGTATTAGAGGGCCCAGGAAAAAAAATCTGGCTAGGACAATAACGCCTTGATCCAGACATCCTCCTTTCCCACCACCCTGGGGTTTATTTGTCTCCTCTTAGGTCCTGATATTATGGGAAAGAAACTCTATAGTTCTTTAGGCACAAAATTCTAGAGCACTGGCACAGTAATCTCCAGGCCTGACACCGTTCAGAGACTCCTCCATTTCAGTACGGTGTCAGTATGTTCTCGATTCAGAGAGCATTCATGCTTGAATGTCCACTGGTCACAGGCTTCTCTTCCAGTGCAACGTTAGCTATGAAGGCTGTGATTCATCTGAGGATACGGGTTTTGATGTCTCTAGCTTCTTTTTTTAAATTTCCAGATCTAATGGTTTGCTATGCTACCAGCAGTGTGCCTAAAGCTGCAGTGTTTCAGGGTTATGAGTTTTAATATTTGCTATTGGATCTGTTACTCTTAAGTTAGTTCAGTAGACCACAGTTCAAAAAATCAAAACAAGACCAAAAAACAATAAAAAACCAAACTCTGCCCTCTAATACCTCCTTTAGGGAGTGTTCCTGAAGTGATATTTCAAGCCATAATGTTTATATCCTTAGATAGAAATGTCAAGTTTCCTGAGATGTGGATCCATGGTATCTTAAATCTTTGGGGTTCAGAGTCCTTGAGATATAAGGAAAATTTTTTCTGTTTCTTTTCTTTTTCATTTTCAGACTCAACCAAGCTGTGGGAAGAAAGATCAAAGTACAGGAAGGCACATGCCTGATTCAACCTTTTTCCAGCCTCCTTTCCTAAGTAAATGATGGTTCAGGGGTCTGAAGCCCTGGTGACATTCGTATCTCAGGGTTACTAGCTCCCTGAAAAGCTGAACCCTAACCAGGGAATTATTTCCTGTTCCCAGGAGCTGGTTTAGCACACCAGCTGGGCTCCCATGAATAGCTTAAAGAGCTCTAATCCTTGGGCCTCAGTTAAGAACCAATCCTGGGGCTGGCCTTTCAGGGGGTTTCAGCACCCTTCAGAGTCCATGGTGGCCTTGCAGAGGGTAGGAGTTGTTCTGTTCCCAACATCCATGTAGGATGGTTCATAACTGTCCATTCTCCCAGCTCTCTTTTCTGGTGCTGCATCCACATCCGCATGCCCATACACATGCACATACAAGTACACACAAATTATATAAAAATGTTTTAGCGCATCAGTCGTTAGGAAAGGACAAAGTCTGAGGTAGTGAACAATGAAGTAGGGTTTAGCTTCTGACCCCTACAACTACGGCCAAAGGTATTTAACTCCTAGCTGAAGACTCACATTGAAAGTCTGTTTTTCACATCTTCTTTGAAGACATTAGGTCTTCTTTCCTTGTAAAATTACAAAGGCATGCTGAAAGGGCCAAGAGAAACCCTGCAACATAGAGAGATAAATGTAGCAATATCAGTATTCTCCAAAAAGTGGAAGAGTTTGGGATTTTATGAGCAAAAATTTACTTTTATCTGCTATACTTTTATAAAAGGAACCAAAAATATTTCCGACAATGAAAATAGGATTATCAGTTTGTAACATTTGTCTATTCTGTTCTAGCTGGAAATTTATTTGTGGTATTATGCCATTTACTGTTTTTAAGTCAATTACTCTTAGCGTATTCAAACTTATAATTTTACCAGCCCATTGAAATACTACTAACATTGTCATAGCTAACTTATAATTATATAATTAAAATATAATTCCGTCAGTTTCCCCCTTTTCTTTCCTCCCTGAAGCTCCTCCCAATTGCCCTCCTTCCAAATCATTCCATGCCCCCTCCCTCACTCTCAAATTTATAGTCTCTTTTTCTTTGATTATTAATCATTACATGTATGTTTTCAATAATTCATACAAACACACATGTATAAATACTCAGAAATACATAAACACAACCTGCTGAGTCTGTTCGTTTGGTTGTTGTTTGTCTATGTTTCAGGCTGACCACTTGATAATGGATAAACAATTAGGGGCCCATCCATAGGAAAGGCTGATGCTCCCAATCTCTGTAGTCATTGGTCGCCTGTAGTTCTTTGTGTAGGCGTGGAGCCCAGTGAGATTCTCCCCTTCACTGTTAGCATGTCTGTTGATAAGACTATTGTTCTTGTCTTGTTTAGGCAGTCATTTTCAGGAGAGGCTGTTTCATAGCAGACTTCCTGGTATTCTGCCTCTTTTAATATTTAGCCCCCTCTTCTATAATATCCCAGGTCTTATATGCAGGAGCTAGGGTTCAGATGTATCTACCGGGGCTGAGGTCTGCACATTCTATTGACCTGTGTCTTGTGTCCAGTTATAATTTTCTATGATGGTCTCCATTTTCAGTAAATAGAGGCTTCTTTGAAAAGGAGTGATAGCTATACTTTTCAATGGGATTAAGAGTAAGATTTAGAACGTAATAAGAATTATGTTGGTGTAGCAAACTGGCAGTAGCAAATTCTCTTCTAAGGTCCATGACCTCACTAGCCCTGGGAAGTTTGTTAGGTTCTAGTACCAAGCATGGTTCTCTCCTGATGAATACATCTTAAGTTATTAGACAGGTGTTCGTTATCACCAACATGTAAGTACCACTATTTCACCTTTATACATACATATCCTTTATTATGGTCACTGTTGTGGTTCATAAGAGTCACAGCCAGGTAGGTCTATTAATTGATTCCCTCCCTTGGCAATTTGCTTGGTACTTTCTGGTACCATGGAAGCCAAACCTCAGAAAGAGGCTTTTATATTAGAGACAGGAAGGGAGCTTTTCACATTAGGTGGGACTCCAATAATTTGAGTCCTGTGTCCTATGTCTACCGCATTTGCAGCAATCGGGACTTAGAGTCTACCTCAGACAGCCAAAGGTAACAGCCATAGTCTATATAGTTTTTGTGAGTCACTTATGTCCTGAAAAACCATTCTCAAGGAGGTCCCTCATGTTTGGTACCAGGGTTTACGTTAGTGTATGATTCTCATGGGGAGCGCTGTCAGTTCTAGTAGCATACACACACACACACACACACACACACACACACACACACACACACACACACACACACACACACACATATGTATGCGTATGTATGTATACACTTATATGCATTGTGTATGACTTTCAGTAAACATAAAATATAAGATTCTTTGGGACTTTATCGGTCAACTTTAGTGTTATTTGGCCCTCCTCCCTTCCCAGCTGGAACCTTTCCACCCCATTTTTCTATTTCCCCTTTACATTACTTGTATCGTGCTGAATTTCTTGGTTTCTGTGGTTGTATAGTCACATCTGAGGAATTGAAGCTAAGAACTGCAGGTAAGAAAAAACGAGGGGTGTTTGTCTTTATGGTTCTGGATTACCTCACTAGTTCCATGGAACTAGTTCCAAGTTCCATCCATTTATCTGAACATTCCTGATTTAATTTTTCTTTATAGCCGAATTTTATTCTATATAGTGTATATGTACCATGCTGTCATTATTCTTTCAACTATAGAAGGACATTTAGGTTGATTCAATTTCCTGGTTATTGTGAATAGGGTGACCAATGAACAAGCCTGAGTATCTGTGGAGTAAGATGTCCTTCAGACATATGCCCAGGAGTGGTATAGCTGCACCAGATGTGGGTTTTCTTTCAATTTGTTTTTGTAGACAGGGTTTCTCTGTATAGCATTTCAGGCTGTCCTGGAACTCACACTGTAGATCAGGCTGGTCTCAAACTCACAGAGATCCACCTGCCTCTGCCTCTGTGGAGTGCTGGAATTAAAGGTGTGTGCCATCATCGCCTGGCTTAGTTTATTAATGTTTTTTGAGGATTTTCCATACTGACTTCTAGAGCAGCTGCACCAACTTTTCTTCTCAGCAACAGTGAATGAGTGCTATTCTTGCACCACAGCTTAGGTTGTTCTGTTGATCTTAGCCATTCTGACTGGGATAAGATGAAATCTCAAAGTTTTCATTTGCATGTCACTAATTTCTAAGGATAGTGAGCACTTCTGGAGGTATTTCTTATTTTTCTGCTCTTTTCAATTATCCTTTTGCTTCCTGTTCTTTCATTTTTTTACATTTAAAGTATCCACCTCTCTCTCTCTCTCTCTCTCTCTCTCTCTCTCTCTCTCTCTCTCTCTCTCTGTGTGTGTGTGTGTATGTATGTGTGTGTGTGCGTGTGCAGGCACACACATGCGTACAATATTAGGATGGTGATGTGCATGGTATAGTATAGGTCAGACAGAGGACAACTTTGTGAGGTTGGCTCACTCTTTCCACGTTTACTTGACTTCTGGGGAAGGAACTCAGGGCATTGGGCTTGTGTGTCAAGAACCTGTCCTTGCTGGCTCATCTTCCCAGCTCTCTTTGTCACATTTCTGAAGTTCTGTCTGTGCTTTTTAAAAAAACTTCTGGCTCTCCTTCATCAACTCATTCAGAGACAGGAGTTAGTGTGCCATCTTATTGGAAAGTCAGCAGTTCATTTTTAAAAATTTTCCTATTATTTACAACCAAGTATCTAAGATATATCACTTTTCTTTTTTTCTGATGAATACTTAGTATTGCTTAGAGAATAATATATTTCTTAACCACTTTAATTATTTTATTTATTTAATAACACCATTAGTACTCTTTTGTATTTTAAGCATAACAATTTTGAAGTGGACAGAACTTTTAGTGACACTTTCTCTTCACTTTTTGAAATCTCTAACTCCAATGTCCTCTTCATTTGACGGTTTATCTAAGCTTCTATATAAGTCACATTCATTGTTCCTTAGATAAAATACCTTGCAACTAACTATGTATTCGGATCTCCCAGTTTCATAAAACTAATGGACATAAAATCTTAGATTGGCTGTAATACAATAATATTGAGTGATTTCAATAGCTGATTCTCATCTCTAAATAGGTCATTTAAACTACAAGTCAGTCAAAAGGCCTAGTGTTCAAAACTTAGTGTTCTGTATGTCTGTATGCCTGCAGGCCAGGAGAGGGCGCCAAATCTCATGACAAACAGTTTTGAGGCATCATGTGGTTGCTGGGAGTTGAACTCAGGACCGGGAAAGACAGACAGTGTTCCTGACCACTGAGCCATGTCTCCAGCCCTCCAGAGAATACATTCTTAGAGGAGCATGAAAAATTCTCTAAAAATAAACCACACTATAGTCCACAACCAAGTCCTACAAATACAAATGAATTGGAAGAATCTCTAGTAACAAAACTATGAAAACAACACACAACCACATGGAGACTGAACAAGAAAACAGAGAAAACTTAAAAATTTCTAGAAGCTGATGAAAATGAAAGTATGACTCATAATAAGCTAAGGAATACTTTTAATCCCGTTCTAAGAGGACATTTTTTTAAATAGCATGAAATGAAATGCTGAGCATGGTAGTAAATGCCTCTAATTCTAGCACTAAACAGGTAGAGGCAGGCTGATCTCTGTTGAGTTCAAGGCCAGCTTATCTACTACATAGCCAGTTCCAGGACATCCATAGCTGCATAATAGAGGGCCTGTTTCAAAAAGATAAAAAAAAAAATATTGAGAAAGATGGCAAATAAGTAAATAAATAACCTAATAGTGGACCTGAGAGTCCTTGAAAAACAAGTACATCTTAAATCTCAAAGCAGTAGGTATGGAGAAATAATAAAGACCAGAGCAAAAATGGCTGAAAATGGAGACTAGAAGGAAATACAGAATAAATCGAGCAAATGACTGATTCTTTGAAAAAAACAATAAGCAGAACTGAAAGCCTTCTAGTCAACCTAATCGAAGAAAGAGAGGAAGGACCCAAATTAATAAATTATACACAAAAAGGATGTTATTATAGGTCTGAAAAAATACAGACAACCATCAGGAAACATATAAAACAAAACTTGTACTTTAAAGCTTGGAAAATCTAGAAAAATAAATCCCCAAATACATATAACCTTTCAAATTAAAGCAAGTATGCATAATAACTTTAAATTAGATTAATAATAATCAAGGAGATTGAAGGAGTCATAAAAATCCTCCTAACAAATAAAGGCTCAGGACTGGGGCTTGTGAGAGGGTTCAGTAATTGAAAGCTGGCAATAACCTGAGTTCAATCCCCAGAACACAAATGTCGAAAGGAAAGAACTCCCAGGAGCTGTCCTCAGATTTCCACCAAACCTTTAAAAAGAAGCTCCAAAAAGGTTCATCAAAACAGCAAGGGCATGTCTGAAATCAAGATCTGAAAACTAAGTCAGTCAGCTGTGGTAGAGCACCTTTAAAACTGGCAGAGGCAGAGGCAGAGGCAGAGGCAGAGGCAGAGGCAGAGGCAGAGGCAGAGGCAGAGGCAGAGGCAGACCTATATCTATGAGTTCAAGGCCAGCCTGGCCTACACAGTGAGTTCAGGATAGCCAGGGCTATGCAGAGAGACATAGCATCAACAAACGAACAAACATGTCCGCAATAAACAAAAATCCTAAATTCAATAAAGTGATAGAAATATTGAAGAAAACAAGCAGAAATGAATTGAAAATTTCAATCTTGCAATTAGAAAACACGGGAGACCCTTACAAAAAGAATCATGGAGAAGACAGAATATCAGAACTTAAAGATAAACTGTAAACTAAGATGTCTAGATTTATGTCAACTTGACATAATTGTAATCATGTGAGAAGAAAAAAAAAATCTTAATTGAGAATATGCCTCCATAAGATCACACCATGGGCAAATCTGTAGAGTATTTTCTCAATTAGTGACTGGTGAGGGAGGATCCAGGCCATGGACCCATGGGTGATGCCACCCATGAACTGGGGATCCTGGGTTCTATAAGAAAACAAGCTGAGCAAACAATGTGGAACAAATTAGTAAGCAGCTCCCCTCCATGGCCTCTACATCAGCTCCTGTTTCCAGGATCCTGCTGTTTGAGTTCATGTCCTGACTTCCTTCAGTGATAAACAACAACACTGAAGTGTAAGCCAAATAAACTTGTCTTTTGGTGTTTTGTTACAGCAATAGAAACCCTAACTAAGACAAGTTGATACCAGGGTTGGGATATTGCTGTGATCGGTCTATGGTTTTGTTTGGAGGAATGTTGACTTTGAAAATTTGGATTAGGAAAACAGCCAAATGCTTTAAGCAGGGCTTAATGGGCCATACTCATAGGAACATGGAAGACAGTGCTGCTGGGAGTGATCGGAACTACGAGGGGGGGCCAGATAAATGGCAGAGGAAATTTCCAGACTAGTGTTGACTGTGTCCTGTGGTTATTAGTGTTCACTATTTTGTAGCTCTGTAATGAAAAGGGGCAACCAAAGTAAACAAAAATACAAAATACACAGTTTGAGGAGAAAAAGTATACTGGGAAGTGTGAACAAATAAAAGAGAAGCCCAATGGTAAGTGGAATAAAGGGAGTAGTGACCTCAGAGCAAGGCTCCATCCAACTTGTGAAGAGGAATTTTTAAAAAACTGTAAATGGATTGAGGGAAAGCTTAAGCCTGGGAGTTGTGGTGCACCTTTAATCCTAGCACTCAAAAGGCAGAGACAGGCAGATCTCTAATTTTGAGGGCAGCCTGGTCTACAAGAGAAAGTTCCAAGACAGCCAAGCTTAGTCAGTGAAGGAAACCATTAAAAACTCAAAGCTGGTAAAAATGTACTTGAATGAGAGGGCCATGTTCTAGCCTTTTCAAGCAGCAGAACGTGGATGCTTCAGTCATGTGGTTCAGGCTTTAGAATCAAGAATACCAAAAAGGGGTTATGGAGCCTTTATCTGTGACTACAGAAAGCCTCTGAGGCCAGGGGTGTCCCTGAATAGAGGCCATTTTGTGAAACTGTGAAGCCGTGATTGTCTTAGAGACCCCAAGATGTTGGAGATGCCACAGCTGTAGGATACCATCTGAGGAAAGCTGCTAACAGAGACTGGAACCAGCCCAAGAGAGAGAAGTGTGTTGCAGTTCACAAAGCTGAAAGGAGTTGGAGATATGAAAAGCATTTTAACATCAGACATGAAGATGCAGAGTTTGGAGTTTTTCCAGCTAGTTTTCAGTCTTGCTTTGGTCCAGAATTTCCTCACTATGCTCCCTTTCTTCCCTTTTGGAATGATAATGTTTAACCTGTGCCATTGTATGTTGGAAGTATGTGATCTGCTTTTTAATTTTTATTTTACAGGTGGTTACAGTTAGATTGCCATAGTCTTTGAAGAGACTTTTAACTTTGGACTTTAAAAGACTGTTACAGACTATGAGTACTTTTGAAGTTGTAATGAATGCATTTTTGCATTATTGATATGGCTATAAGTCTATGGGGGCCAGGAAGAGGAATGTAGTAGTTCAAATAGAAATGGTTCCCATAGGCTCATAGATTTGAGTGTTTGATCATTAGAAAGTGGCGCTATTACAAAATGTGTCTTTGTTGGGGTAGGTGTGGTCTTATTGAAAGAAGTATGTCACCTGAAGTAGACTCAGGTTTCAAGAGCCCAAGCCAGGCCCAGTATCTCACTCTCTTTTCCTGTTGCCTGCTGATCTGGAGGTAGAACTCACAGCTACCTCTCCAGCACCATGCCTGGCTGCATGCTACCATGCTTCTTGCCATGTAAATAATGGATTAAATTTTAAAACATTAAGCCAGCCCTAATTAAATGTTTTTTTATAAGAGTTGCTGTAGTCATGATGTCATGATGTCTTCTCATGATAATAAAAACCCTAACGAAAACAATGATCTATACTAAATAATCAAAGATTATAAAAAATTAAAAACACAGGAAAGGAACATGCAAAAAATGTGGTATATCATCAAAAGCTAACTCTTTAAATTATGGCATAGATAAGAGAGAATAATCCCAGGTCAGTGGCATAGATGAGATCTTTAACAATATTATTAAAGAAAACTTCCCCAAACTCAGGAAATACGCAATCATACAAATACAGGAAGCACACAGAAGCCCAACTAGACAAGACCAGAAAAAAATCCCAACAGCATAGTTAAAACACTAGATATAAAAATAAAAAATAATGAAAATTCTAAGAGAAAAACCACCCGTTAAATGTAAAGGAAAATTCATGATATTAACAGCCACTTTCTCAATAGAATCTCTGAAATTCAGAATAGCCTAGAGGAATGTATTCTCAGTCTTAAAAGATCATGATTGCCAGCCTAGAATACTGTACCCAGCAAAACTATCTATGATAGTTGAAGGATAAATTAGAACAACTTTGCATGATTCAAACAACTTAAATATATACAGAAATGCTAAATATCATAGTAGAAACAATTCTTTAAACTGAAGAAAGGAATAAGCACAGCCAAGATACTCTACAAAAACAAAATAAAACAAGCTATACTTAAAATACAAATCATAACTAAGAACACCAACCAGTTGTCTTAGTTACTTTTCTATTGCTGTGATGAAACGCCATTCTAAAAGCAACTTGGGTGAGGGGAGGGCTTATTTGGCTATGTATACTGAATCAAAGTCCACTGAGGGAAGCCAAGACAGGAACTCAAACAGAGCAGGAACCTGGAGGCAGGAGCTGAAGTAGAGGCCATGGAGGGGTACTGCTTACTGGCTTCTTCATCATGGCTTTCTCAACTTGCTTTCTTATAGAACCCAGGACCATTAGTCCAGAGGTGGCACCACCCACAATGGGCTAGGCTCTCCCCCATCAATCACTAATTAAGAAAATGCCCAACAAGATTGTTAGGAGACATTTTTTTTTCAATTGAGGGACCCTCTTCTCAGATGACTCTAGCTTGTGTTAAGTTTCCATAACCCCCCAAAAGGACACCAACCCCCAAAAGAAGGCAAACAAACACCCTACAAAAACCAACAAAATGATTGAAACCTACATATAACTTTTAGTAGTAACTTAATCTTAATGACCTCAAATCTCTAATCAAAAACCACAATGTTAGCTAAATGAAGTTATACCACTTGGACTGATAATGCTCCCTACAAGAAAGATACATTAACAAAATCCTCAATACCCAGTACAAGAACCCTCCTCTTGTGTGATTGGGCAGGATCTGAGTCTCCAAACAGTATAGGCCTGTGATGCCCAATCTGTGGGTCACATATCAGATATCCTGAATATCAGGTGTTACATTACAGCTTGCAACAATAGCAAAATTACAGTTATGAAGTAGCGATGAAATTATTTTCACTACAACAAGAGGAACTGTATTAAAGAGTCACAGCATTAGGAAGGCTGAGAACCACTGGTAAAGGTCATTTCTGTTGCTCTTGGTTGCCTCTAAGTGATTGAAAGTAAGTACCTATTTCTGAAGATACTGCACATGCAAGACAGGAATTGTGTCTAATCTGAAAGCCCTCTTCTTGGCAGCTAGCTTCCGTAATACCAAAAAGTACTATGCAAACTGCCAAGGGAGGGAATCAATAGTCCTACCCAGATGTGACACCTATGAACCACAACAATGACCCACAGAAGATATCAAAAAAGGTGCAATAGTGGTACTCACTCTGGTAGTGGTAATCCAAAGCTGCTGATTTAGATTTAAGGCCCACTCAATTGAAGGGAAACCATGCCTGGTACTAGAACCTAGTCAATTTCCCAAGGCTAGAGAGTTTGTGGATCTGACAAGAGAATCTACTACTACCACTTTGCTAGACCAACATAATTCCTAATTACTTTCTAAAACTTATCCTTATACTCAAACATAAGTGTAGCTATTACCCTGTTCAAAGAAGCTTCTCTTTACAGCAAACATAGACTACAGAAAATCACAGCTGGACACAAGGCAGACTGCAATCTATATATACCTATACATACCAAAACAGAAAGCAACTGATTGTGGGGAAATCAACCCCAGTGGACACATCCAAAGCTCAACTCCTGTTATCTATAGTTCAGGGAACTGTTGTGGAATATTATTTTAAGATGTGTCACATTTGTTTATACTATGGAATATTTGTTTTAATGATGCAAAGATGTGCTGCATTCTTTTTATGCTCCATTTGTTTAGTTCTGTGTAACTGTTATTGTGCCTGTGTAAAAGACCTCATTGGTCTAATAAAGAGCTGAACAGCCAATAATGAGGCTGGAGAAAGGATAGATGGGCTGGCAGACAGAGAGACTAAATAAGAGGAGAAATCAAAAAGAAGACAGAACAAGAGAACATAGAGTGAAGGACACTAGGGGCCAGCCACCCAGCCACCCAGACAACCAGACACCCAGCCACCCAGCCACCCAGCCACCCAGACACCCAGACACCCAGCCACCCAGCCACCCAGACACCCAGACACCCAGACACCCAGCCAGCCACAGAATAAGAGTGTAAGTAAGATTTACAGAAGACAAGGTACAAGGTAGACTGGGTAATTTGAAGTTAAGAAAAGCTGGCCGGCAACAAGCGAAGCTATGGCTGGCCATTTATAACTAAAAAGAAACCTCCGTGTGTGATTTGTTAGGGAGCTGGGTGGTGCCTCCCCCACAAAGAACAAAGAACTAAAGAATAAAGAGTAATAAACTCAACTCAGGGAACACCATGGAAGAGGAGATTAAAAAAAAAATCTGAAAGGGTCAGAATAGCAGGATGTATATTGTGAATCGGTCTTTCCTAGAAATGGCTGCATAAACAAGACCGGAACAATGATGGAATCAATCGTCTTGCTAATGCAGAAGGGGAAAAAATCTCATTGGATTCTGTGCCTAGACACAGAAATACAGGTAACTAATAAGAGGGAGAATTAACCTCTCTGGGATGAGCTTCTTAATTAGTTATACAGTAAAAAGGAGTAGCTCTAAAACCTTATACTCACAACAAAAACACATCAGCAGGTTGTATTTATATGTTTGGTGTATATAAGAATAATTATCAGAGGAAAAGTGGTTATTAGTTTAAGGGGGAGTTTGGGATGGCTTAGAGGAAGAGGATTGGGAGAGGCTGGGTAGAGAAAAGTGGAATATTAAAGCTATGCGATCATATTTTAATTTAAAATATGTATATAAAGCATCCTGGATAAATAATATACTTAGGCAAACCATAATTTCTGAATAAAGATCTTAGCTTTCAAGAAAATTTAAAAAAGAAAAGAAGCAAAATGGATATAAGTAGGAAAGGAAGAATTCATATTATTTATTTTCAAAACACTTCACATACTGTACCAGAAAACTCATTGATCTCATAGACATTTTCATCAAAATAGCAGCATATATAATCAACATAGAGAAATGAATAGCTTTTCTTTATACCAATTCCAAACATAATGAGAAAGAAGCTAGGGGGAAATCCCATTCACATTAGCTTCAAAAAATAAAACACTTAAGAACAAACCTAAACTAAAGAAATGATGGACTTCTAAAATGAAAATTCCCAGACACTGAGTAACGAAATAAAACACTAGAAAATGAAAAAAAAAAAACTGTGCTCATGAAATTGTAGAATTAATATTGTAAAAATGGCTATACTACCATAAACAATCTACAGATTCTGCAAATTGCATCATAATCAAGTTAGAGTTTGAGTATTTCTTGCCACCTATTGCATTTGGGCTTGGTGGGTTTTTTCCCAAAATTTTGAGTTTCTTAATAAAGTGAATTATTTATGCCTTTTCTGGTTTTTCTTTGACCCATTCATTATTCAATAATATGTTGTTGAAGCTTCGAGAGTTTGTGTAATTAATAGAGATTCACTTGCTGCTTCCCTTAGGCTTTATTGCATTGTAGTCAAATGGGATATGTGGAGTTATTCCAATTGTCTGAGTTTGTTAAGACTTACTTTGAGTCTTAGTATGTGGTCTAGTTTAGAGTAGCTTATTTGGTGTTTGTGTGGAACATTCTGTAGATAACGGCTAACTCCACTCGACGTATTTAATTCTGATATTTTTGTTTATTTTCTGCTCAGATAACCCCTCTATTAAAGAAAAACAGTATTGAAATCACTCACTCTTACTGAGTTGGACTTAATATGTGTTTTTGAGTTCGGTAGTGAAATTTCTATGAAACCGGATGCATCATAGTTTGGTGCATGTATATTTAGGATTTTAATGCCCTCTGGCTTCATTGGTCTTTCACTAAAATGAAGTGTCCTTTTTTTCTTAAAAAAAAAAAAAAACTCCTTTGATGAGTTTTATTTGAATTCTATCTTGTCTGACAGCGGGATAATGACACCCTTGTTTCCTGTCCCCATTTGCTTGGGATGGCTTGTTGTTTTAAGCATCCTCTTTTTTCAATTTAAGGTTGTGTCTATCTCCCTTTGAAGTAAGATGAGTTTCTTGCAGAAAAAGGAAATAAGAATGTTGTTTCTAATCCATTCAAATAACCTCTGTTTAATTTAAGGTTATTATTAAAAGTTGTATTGATTGCTGTCATTTTGTTGTTTTTCTGTCTGTGTTCTTAGTCCAATTTTGGGCATCAGTGGTTACAGCTTCATTTGGGATCCTTCTTCCTCTTTTACTCCAGTGTATTGATTCCAGCATTCTCTGGAGGGCTGAATCGGTGAGGACAAATTCTTTCATAGCTTCTTTATATCATGCAAAGTTTTTCTTTTTTCTTCAACTATGGCAGGTAATGTTCTGGGCACAGTAGTCTAGGCTAACATCCATGGTCTTTCAGAACTTGACATATATTGCTTCAGGCTCTTCAGACATTTAAATTTCCCACTGAAAAACCAGCTAGTCCCATAGTTTAGACATATATGAACCTTTTGGTTTTCCTCTCACATCTTTCAGCATTGTTTCCTTGTTCTATATAGCTATTTTGTGTTTTAACTATTGGATTATGCACATTAGTGATTAACTCTGAGTTATCACACCAATACATTGGTGCCAAATTAAGGGAAAGAAATAAAAGCACTTCTCCTTGGAATCCTTAAGAGCAAGAGCAGATTTGAATTCTCTACTTATACTCTTTGTATCGTCCATCTTCTACCTGACTGAATCTGTACTTGCCTGAAGAAGGCTGTCTTGTGAACTGTGTCTGTGTCTTCTGCTTATGTGTCTGTCCCTAGGAAGGGGTTTCACTCTCTATTGAACAGCACAGTAGGTATCACATGGGGGGAAGTCTTTAACAGTTTTACAAGGGATTAAGTCACTGGCTCCAACTAATCCCAACTGTTCCAGAAACCAAACATCATTGTTTATCAACCAATATCCACAAAATCCAACCAATATCCACAGTGGCTTTCAACTGTAGATTTTAGGAAGTTGTTTTCAATTTCTGTATTTACTGCTTTCAGCAAATGATACACATACTCTGGGTTATGGGCATGAAAAAGGAAGTAAATAACTTAAGGTTGCAGCTAGGCATTGCCTTAGGTTGTAAAAGTTGATTACATGGGAAATCCAAGGCAAATAAGGTTGGTTGTTACATTGCCCTCTTAAAGACAGGTTAAACAAACAGTTTGAATACACAGTAGGAGAGCAGTCTTAAGTCTTGAGTGACCTCAAGGTATATTATTAACTTCGGCTGTGAGGTTCAGTAAAAGTTCTAGTCTCTTAGAATATAAGAGATACTTTCTTCACAATGCATCACCACAAACTGTAATATGCGGCGCTCCTTTTTCTGTTCCTGTATGTTTAGTGTTCTGGATGCTTCTTCTATCTGTATGGGTGTGTCTTTCCTTAATTTGGGGAAGTTTTCTTCTATGATCCAGTTGAAGAGCTGGCCTATACTATTAACCTGGGATTCTTCTTTATATTCTACATGCACGATTTGAAAAGTTGGTCTTTTGTGGTATCCTAGTTTCTGAATTAATGTGTTTATTTTTTCATAACTTTTCCTTGAGTTATTAAACTTTTCTCTACTTTATCCTTCAAGTCTTGATATCCTAGCTTCTGCTTGATCCATTCTACTGGTTTTACTTTCCCAGAATTTTCTAATTTGATTACTATTTGGGGTGGGGGGTTTACACCTTCAGTTCAGCTTGAATACTCTGCAATACTTCAAACTCTTCACTGAAGTCAGTTTTAAATCCTGAAATTTTTGTAGTTTCCTTCAGCACATATAAACACATATATTTCTGTTTTCTTGGCCCTCACTCAAGCATTTATTTCTAGTCTATACTCAGTGAGCTGATTGGTCATGTCTTCTTTAAATTCCTTGTATTATTTGATCAAGTTTATGATTGTTCAAAGTCTGCATCTTGGAGTTCATCTAGGTAATTCTCATTGGAGAATATTTCTATATAAGTAGTGGGTTGGCAGGAGGAGAATATTGCCTTGTTTTTTTCGTGATGTTTGTGTTTTGCAGTGTGACCTGAGCATGTGGACTTCTTGTCTTCATTGTGTGTCTCATCTGAGAGTCTAGCCTGCCCCAGGCTGGGCCACTGTGGGAGCTGTGTGATCAGAGATAGACTTGAGAATGTGGGGATGGTGAGGGCAAGCTTGGCTCTGGGTTATTCTCAGTATCTTGAACTTATACCTCTTTTTGTGTTCACTGCTTTTCTTGTAAAGGAAAGTTCTCTTATCAAGAATAAAAGCACAATTTGTCTAGGTATAAACATATGTAGATAGAAGACAGCTTGGCATTATTTCAATTTAGCTAAAACTATAATTGTAAGTACCTCATAGGACTTAAGATCTCCTCAGTCACAGGATTTTAGCCAAGTTTACCACACCATGCTGGGTGAATTTAACCTCAAAACCAATCAGAGAGTGCTTGATTGCTCCCTTAACAGTCATGTCACTATTGTCCCAATGGGCACACCTTGCCTGGTAGGTCTGTATTCCAGTACACAAGATTCTCACCTGGATAAGACCACTCATGTGTTTTCTCTCCTAGCAGACTATTTATCCTGTATTGTTTTGGGAGCCCCTGTGTCTCCTTATTTAGAAGACACAAGAAGGTATCCTGAAGTTACCACTGAAGTTTATTTCTTGTAGGCAGGGAATAAATGGATTCTGTTATCTGATCCAATCAGCTAGTCTCTGTGTTTTGATAGGGCAATCGAGGCCATTGATATTCAGACTTATTATAGGAAGGTGTGTCATAGTGTTCTTGCCATACTGTTGATTGTTTAATGTTTGTTATCTTCTTAGTCCTCGTTTGCTTAACAAATTTATTAGAATATATCTGGCTTACCTACATTGAGTATTTGGATATGTGTTACCACAGCTTTGCTCCTTTCAGAACAGCTAGGTAATGCTTCCAGTTTAGTCATGAAAACACTCAGCACTGATTTATGAGTAGGGTTACTACATTGGTTCCCTGTTCACTTAGTGTGACTACAATCTTTGACCTCACTAGCAGGCATTCTGTGTGAGATGTCCACGGTCAATAAAGTATGGCTTCTGACCCCAGTATTGGCAGAAGTTCCAGTGATGCTTTTGCTTATTTTGCTTATTATTTTGCTTATAGTCATGGAGGTTGAAGTGCAATGGGCCATCAAGGGATGATGATCTGGGGAGCAGACAAGTGTTTTGCATGGTCCTAGGTGTTGAGTGTGTGGTCTCTGACCTAGAAAGTAGGTAGCACTCCATGGGATCCTGTGTTTGGTCTCAGGCACAGGTTGGAATGCTGGGAGTTGATGGGGTTGTAGTCTCTGCTCCACAGAGTGTGATCTTTTTGATGTGTTGTTAAATTTGATTTGTTAGTATTTTATTGAGATTTTTGTTGAGTTCATTAGTTAAATTTGCCTATTGTTGTTTTTGTATCTTTACTCCTGATTCTTTTCTTATACAATGATCTCTCTTAGTGTTTGATGGAATAATGTTACAAATGTGAAAAGATCTATTGATTTTGTGTGTTTTTAAGTATCTACAATAGAGCCAGTGAGATTTCTCACTGGGTAAAGGCACTTATAAGCCATGCCTCAAGATCCAAGTTTGATCCCCAGAAACCACATGGTGGAAAGAAAGAACCAATTCCAAAGAATTGTCTTCTTCTCTCCACATGTGTGCTGTAGCCCATGCATGTTTGTATATGTATGTACACACATATACACACAAATATAAATGAATGCAATTAAATGTTTTAAATTAAAAATATCTATAATAACTCCCAGTGGCATGATACTTCTGCTAATATAAGTTTGTTCTTCTTCAGGATGTGGTAAACATGAATTCAAGAATCAGTGCCTTTTTGCTTTTTATTACTAAGAAGATAGTCAAAAGTGATAGATAAGTTTTTTTGCAGTATAGCTTAAGGACATATTTCCTCTAGTTTTTCATCTCAAACAAAATCTTCCAATTACAGATCATGTGATAGTTACTTTGGTCTCTTCAGAGAATTTATCCCATTGTGCAGGAACTATTTAATTCTAATCAAATAGTCTATAAGTTTATGTGACTTATGACTATGGAAATTAATTACACTTATATTCTTTATTCAGTCTACATTGAGATACTATTTTTTTATGTGGGTATATAAACATATACTTATCTATGAATCCTAATTTACCCTCCACATTCAAAGGAGGGTAGAGTCTTTTAGACATCTAAACTCATCATCTTTCTAGTGGACTATATAGCCCTCAAAAGAATGTTTAAAAACTTTCAGAATGAAGCCAGCTCATATTACTTAGGGGGAACTTAGAGGATTCATGACTGATTCTCTTTCCTGTCTATGGTTCAAACTGTAATTCCCATACTGGAGAGGGGGCTCAAACTTTCCTTCTAAGAGTCTGGCAGTATATAAATAAGCTCTTGAAGCTCAACAAACAAACATAATTATATTGTCATATAGCTCTTTATTCCCAACTTAAGCAGCCAAGAAGGAATTTGGTCTGTATCAAATACTTTTTATTATATGTGTATAAAACTTCAAGTAGGACAATCTATGAGTAAGTGAAATGAAAAAATGGGATCTCTAAATTAGAGATGACTCCTGTGACAATTTTCATTGCCCATGTTTTATAATTTTGACTTAGAAACCAACTACACCCCTGCCCATTCCCTGCAGAGGAACACCTAACGCAGTCTTGACTTTGGGATCGGGAAATCGGACTTGCCTGGAGTGGATGTGCCATGCTGAGCTGACTCACCTTGGGACTTCTTGGCCGTTTTAGGGAGGGGATCGGGGTATGGGGAGGGGGAGGCTGAGGGCTGTCTGGGAGGGATTGGGAAGAGGGAAGGGAGGGAGAGCAGGGGGATACATGATAAAAATGACATTTTTATAAAAAAATAAAATGAAGAAAATTAATGAAATCAACTAGAAAGGCTAGCAGTTTCATTTTTGATTGCTCTCATACTAATGTTAACAGCCAGAACAAAGAAGACCCCAGACCCAGATTTCTTGCAAGATAAAAAAAAAATTATTACATCCTCGAATGGGCTCAGGGCAAGAAGATAGCCAAGAGCCCCGAATGCTCTCAGGGTAGAATTTTTATACAGCACTCTAGGTAGGGGAGGGGGAAGTTGCAGCGGTTCTCATGGTTACTCAGGGTGGTCTCGCCTGAGTTACTACTGCGCAAATCAGGCTGACCTCGAGATGTGTCTCAAGAGTGCAAGAAGCAAGCTTTGTTTAGACTGCACATCCTGTAAACAAAGCTTTTTCCAAGACTCTGAGTCCTTGAGCAGACAGTCACTGAAACTCTGCCAACCTCAGTCAGCTTCAGGGGCCTCAGGGAGGGGCGAGGGGGGTTTCGGCTTGGTGGGCAAACAGCTATCGTGACACTAGAGAGTTAAGGGGGAAAGAGTTAAACGGGATTTCTCCATTATTACACTAATAGCTGTCTACAGATTTGATACAATCCTTACAAAATTCCAGTGACAGCATTTCAGAACAAGAAAAAAAATCTTAAATTTCATATGAAAACCCCAAAGACCCCAAATACCTAAAGCAATATGTGGGGATATGTTTCATATTTAATAAAAATCAGTCTGAGATATCAGAGGGATACACCCAAGGTCAATGCAGGAGGGTCAGAGAGTGGTGAGTCACACCTTTAATCCCAGCACAGGGAATATCTGGGAGTGGTGACCTACGCCCTTCATCCCAGCAAATCTGAGTTTGAGGCCAGTTTAGTTTACAGAAAGAGTTCCAGGCCCCCAGGCAGGCAGTGATCTGCCTCTCGGATGTGAAACAACTGGGCCAAGAGGGTATTTAAGGCAGGCATAGAAAGACAGAGCAGGCAGTAGAAGCCATGAGGAGCCGAGGCTGAGGAAGCTGGAAGACAATGGGTGAGATTTGACTGTGGTGTTTCCTCTCCTTGATATTTTAGCCTTTCCCTGAGGTCTGGCTCTGAGTTTCCTTTATTCATGCAACAGCAATCCTGAGCAGAAAGAACAATGTTGGAGGTATCACAATATCTAAGTTTAAATTAAACTACATATCCGTAGAAACAAAGACACCGTGGTATCGACACATGAATACACACTCAAGTTAATTAGAAAAAGAAGACCTAGAAGTAATGCATACAGCTACAGCTTTATAATTTCTTTTGATAAAGGTGGCGTTAGAGCTACTATTGCTGTGATAAAACACTGTGACCAAAGAAACTTGGGGAGGAAAAGTTAATTAAGCTTTTTCTTCTACATTACAGCTTATCATCAAAATAAGTCAAGGCAGAAACCCAAACAGGGCAGGATCATGGAGGCAGGAGCTGATGCAGAGGTCATGGAGGGGTGTTGCTTACTGACTTACTTAACATGGTTTGCTCAGCCTGCTTTCTTTTCGAATCTAGGACCACATCCCAGGGATGGCACCACCCACAATGGGCTGACCTGTCCCCTATCAATCACCAATTAAGTAAATGTCCTATGAGCTTGCTGACATCTCTGTCCCATGGAGGCATTTTTCTCAGCTGAGGCTCCCACCTCTCTAATGACTCTAGATTGCACCAAATTGATATAAAACCAGCCAGTAGAGGTGTCAAGAATGCATGTTGGAAAAAGACAATCTCAACTACAAAACTGGGTATTTACATGCCAAACAATGAAATTGCATCCCTACATCTCAACTAAAACTGGACCAAAGACCTTAATATAAAAGCCCAAGCAGTGAAACTGCTAGACTAAAACAGGGAAGCACTTCAAGATCTAAGCACAGCATTCCCTGGGAACCCATGGGCCATTCATTCCAGGCGAGGGAACAGCTAGGCTAATGGTAGATCTTCACCTCTCCTATTGCACAAACCCTAATTTGTCTTATTAAAAAACCTGGAGCCAGATATTGTGGAAAATCTGAAAGATTAGAGAGACAGAGGAACAAACCACAGCCCTTTCTCACCTAGCCAACTCCTCAGGCAGAAAGAGGAAGATCCTGTCTCCACAAATCCTCAGACTGAATGCCTCCAAGTCCTTAGCTGAAAGGGAAGGGGAGAACTCTGTCTCCTCCTGTGTTATATACCTTTCTCTGCCCAGCCATCATTTCCTGGTTCATACTTCCTAGTGCTAGTATGTAATGTCTGTGTGTTTCCCAGATACTGGAAGCAGAGGCGTGGGATCCTAAATGCTGGGGTGGATTAAAGGTGTGTGCCATGGCCTGGTTCTGTTTGGCCTTGAACTCACAGGGATCCAGAAGGAACTCTGCCTCTGCCTCCTGAATGCTAGTATTGAAGGCATGTGTCATCACTGCCTGATCTCTATGGCTTACTCTGTGGCTAGCTCTGTCCTTTGGTCTTCAGGCAAACTTTGATACAATATATCACCACATTCTTCTCCTCCTCCAATCCAATCCCCCAGTCTTATCTTCAACATTATAGCAGACCACCTGCTGCAGCCTCCCTTACCCTCTACCTCCATCTGCAGTGATCGCACAGATCTTCCCTTCCAAACGTGCCTTGTCCCCACTCATCGCTTCATCCTAGGCTACAACTCCAGCAGGAATTCTCCAGGAATCCTCCAGCCAAGCCTGCCAGAGAAGCAAGTAGGCCAAGCAAGCAGGTAGGCAAACTTCGGATCTCCATTTCTGTCCTCTCCTCCATATTCAATCCTCCACTACCATCCCCAGCTCTGTAGTCCTACTGCAGTAGGTCCTGAGTATTTCAACATAACTGAAACATGACACAACGACCTTAAAATACCCATTTGTGCTATAGAGGTCATTACAGAAGAAATAAATGACACCCTTAAAGAAATCTATGAAAGCACAAACAATTAGAGAAAATGAATAAAATGTTTTAAGACCTGGAAGTGGAATTAGAATAAACAAAGAAAATTCAAACTGAGGGAAATCTGGAAATGAAAAAATAGGAACTTTAACAGAAACCACAGAGATATCCTTCATCAACAGAATACAAGAGATGGAAAAGAGGATCTCAGGCAATGAAGACGTGACAGAAGAAATGGATACTCCAGCCTAAGAAAACATTATATATAAAAAATTTGGGGAAAAACATCCAGAAAATCTGGGACATAAAGAAAGGACCAAATCTAAGAACAATAGAAATAGAGGAATGAGAAGAATCCCAGGTCAAAGACTTAGAAAAGATTTTCAACAAAATCATAGAAGAAAATTTTCGTGGCCTAAAGAGGCAAAATAGACTGGACCAAAAAAGAAAGTTCCCTCAACACATAATAATCAAAGCATGAAATGTACAGAACAAAGACAAAATATTAAAAATCGCAAGGGGAAAAGACCAACTAACATATAAAGGCAGACCTATTGGAATTACATCTGACTTTTCCACGGAGACTCTGAAATCCAGAAGTACCTGGACAGATGTTTTCCAGACTCTAATATATCAGAGATGCCAGGCCAGAAAATAATTCAATCACAATAGTTTTCTGAAATAAGACAATCCACAAAAAAACCCAAAATCAAATGGCAACAGAAAAAAACTCCAACTTTAAGAAGATAACCACATCTAAGAAAACATAAGGAATACACACACACATATACACACATACACACATACACACACACACCACCACCATCACCAAAATAACAAAAATTAATAAACATTGTTCATTGATATTATTTGTCTCAATTTCTCAATAAAAAAAAAGACTTAGACTATCAGAATGGATGGGAAAACAGGATTGATAACTCTGTTGCATCTTTAACCTCAAGGATAGACATCACCTCAGGGGAAAGGGTTGGAAAAAGATTCAAAACAAATTGGATTCCAGGCCCATTCTAAATAAATAGACCCAGAGAAGAAGCTGGTGTGGCCATTTTATTAAAGACTTCAATCCAAAACTAATCAGAAGAGTTTGGGAAGCACTAATTCTTATCAAAAGAAAAAACCCACCAAGAAGACATTGCAATTTTTAACATCTATGCCCAAACACAAGAGTAGCCAAGTTCATAAAAGAAAAACTACTACAGCTTAAATCACATATTGGTCCTTATACAATGATAGTGGGAGACTTTAATACTTTGCTATTGCTAATAGACAGGACATGTACTCCAAAACTAAACAAAGAAATGGTGTAGCAAAATGATGTTATATACTAAGTGGACCTAACATATATTTACAGAACATTTCACCCAAACACAAAATAATACACTTTCTTGATGTGGGAATGTCTTTCTATATGCTGTGCTTATCAATCTTTAAATAAAGGACTGTTTTGGCCATGGCGGCACAGTAGAAGAGGTAGGTGGGGAATCAGAATAGTTAGGAGAAGGAGGGCTGAGTCAGAAGAGATTGAGCCAGGCGCCCCAAGAAGAAACACGCAAGCAACTCAGGTGAGCCACGGACTATGTGGTAGGACAGATTAATGAAAATGGGTTAAGATGAAGGAGCCAGCTAGCAGTGTGCCTAAGCCATAGACCAAACAGAATGAACTTAATATAAGTTTCTGAATCATTTTGGAGCCTAAGAAGCAGCAGGTGGCTAAGGGGTCTGGGACTGCAGGTCTGTGGTTCTGGGACCTCTGGCTGCCCGAGGCCAAGAAACCATAATGCAACAGAAGGCATCCCAACATGGGCCAAACGCCCACATAAAGCCAGAGAAAGATTAGAAAGGGCTCTGGAGTACAGAAACTGAGCCAAAGCAGCTTCCAAACTGTGTATCTGAAGCAGGTCATTGTGCAGAGATAGCATGGCATTCGGACCACATTCAAAATGGCGTGGACAGCGGCAGGGAGAGTAAGCTGCAACCAGGCCATTTTCCAGCATGTGATTTATTTAAAGTTTACATTTATATTCAACAAAAAGGAAACAAGAGTCAAAGATGGTTTCTTAGTAGCAGCACTTCTTGGGTCTGCTCTGTTTGTTAGCAGCAAATAGAGATGTGTCCCTTTCAAGTGAACTTCCTGACTCATGTGCAAAAACTATGTGACTCTTAGAGAGTGGTAGCATTTTTAAAAGCTCTTCTGGTTGGAAAATGATTAAGGATTCACAATAAAACAGATTCAGATTTTTTAAAAAAACCCTGTAAACAGGTTACAATGTGTATAAAAGGTACATAGGCTTCAAAGAGAAAAGAAAGAGGGTAGAGTAAATCCATAAAAAGAGAAATAGAGTAATAAAATATGATAAGCTACATAAAGATGGAAAATAGACACAGAATCTGGATTATTGTTATTATTGTGTTTTAAAATTTTATTTTTTCAACTATTAATGAGCTAACTGCAAAAAGACAATGGATTGCAAAGGCTGCTAAGTTAAACAAGAATATATATTTTAAAGGTCTCTTGACTTTGAAATTTGTGTCTAAGGATATGTTGCTTTGGAAGAGGTCTGCTTTTGTTTCCAGAAGATGAGAACCTGCGGATTGCTTCCAGGCTCTTATGGTTTCATCAACCAAGACGCCCTGAAAAAGATCTCTGATGGGAAGAGATGGTCGTATCAGCTTCAGGGCTGCAGACTAAGATGACCATCTCAAGAACTGTGAGATTGCCAGCACCCGTAATCAACAGGAAGTAGTAATGGAAAACTCCCCACAAATTCCCCAAATATTGTTTATAAATGTTTGTTTTCATTATAAATGGTTAACGGTCATACTTAATCTCTTTCTAAGAAGAAAAAGGGGATATGGTATATGAGTGATTTAAAAATATTAGATTATTGAATTTACTTTAATCCAAAAATCAACTGTTAATCTCAAAATGTTTTACATTGGTATGGATTTTGGTTTATTGATACAAATTTAAGGTCAATTTTGTTATGCTGTATGTATTTTTCTATTCTTGCTTAAGGTATGATGTTCATGTAACTGATTTAAAATTGTAATATATAATTAAAAATGCAGGTTAATATTCACCTATGATAACCAAACATAGTTATGTTAGTTAGGATTCTTTAGGTATACAAAGATATATTTCTTTTAGATAGGTAATCTTCAAACACTTCTAAGACCTACAGAATATGGCATTTAAAGTTATTTTAATAACAACTTTTTTGGACAGTGAGACTGATCTGCTCCTGGCAGCACCAATCAACTTCAAGAGAAAAATGGGTATTGAAGAAACCCCATATGGAGTTTACTTTCTTTGTGGCAAGAACCTATTCTTATATTGACTCCTTGACAGTATGCTGTTTAAACTGGACATGCAGGTTCCATAGGATGGTGACCTCTGAACTCTGGCAGAATAAGCTGAGATAGTCCTTCAGGCTCCTGCTTTGAAGAGAAAACTGTGAGACATTCTTCAGGACTCAAGGAGAAGCGACTGATGATCTATACCAGAATGAGCAGAGTAGATTTCCTGCTTCACTGAAATGAAAAGAGACTCTGAGCCTGTAGGTTGAAGATGGATGCCCAAATTTTATTAAGGAACTTTGGGTGACTGTCCAGGCAAGTAGGTGTCATCTCTGTCATTTCTAGATTTTGGAAGTTTCTTGCACTTCCTGTTTACTTGGGAAAATATTATATCCTTCTGTGGTCTTTGATGTAGTTAAAGATTAGTTAGTTATAGGTATAGTTTTTCTCAGTTATTTTAAGGTATATTGGATATGAAACTTTAGATTCACAATGATAAGGTAGATGATAGAGTATTTTCTTTAATTTTTCTAAATACAAATAGACTAGATATTGTAACTGTAATTCTTGCTTGATAGCTATTTTTTATATGTAATTTTGTTATGTTAAAATTGGAACCTTCCATTTTGATTAGACAGAAATGGGGAGATGATATGGGAATGTCTTTCTGTATGCTGTGCATATCAATCTTTAAATAAAGGACTGTTTTGGCCATGGCGGCACCGTAGAAGAAGTAGGTGGGGAACCAGAATAGTTAGGAGAAGGAGGGCTGAGTCAGAAGAGATTGAGCCAGGCGCCCAAAGAAGAAACATGCAAGAAACACAGGTGAGCCACGGACTATGTGGTAGGACAGATTAATGAAAATGGGTTAAGATGAAGGAGCCGGCTAGCAATGGGCCTGAGCCATAGACCAAACAGTATGAACTTAATATAAGTTTCTGAATCATTTTGGAGCCTAAGCAGTGGCTGGCGACTAAGGAGTCTGGGACTGCAAGTCTATGGTTCTGGGACCTCTGGCCGCCCTGGGTTAAGAAACCATAATGCAACATCTTCTTCTCAGCACCTTATTGAACTTTCTCCAAAATTGACCACATACACTATCATGAAGCAAGTCTCAGTAGACACAAGAAAATTGAAATAACTCTCTGAATCCTATCAGACCATCACAGACTAAAACTGCTTATCAGCAACAACACAAGAAACAGAAAACTTCCAAACTCATAGAAACTAAATAACTCTACAGAATGAAAAATGGGTCAAAACAGAAATTTTAAAAATTGAAGACGTTCTAGAATTAAATGGAAATAAATAGACAACATAGCACACATATGGGCCACATGAAGGCATGTTTCCAGCACTAAGTGCCTATATGAAATAATTGGAGAGATCTCACACTAGCAACTCAACAACACACTTGAAAGCTCTAGAACAAAAAGAAGAAACCACACCCCAAAGGAGTAGATGGCAAGAAATAAACTCAGGACTGAAAATCAATAAAACACAAACAAATAAAAATACAAAGAATTAATAAAACAAAGTTTTAGTTCTTTAAAAAAATCAATAAGATTGATTAAACTCTTATTCATATAACTAAAAGTTAGAAAGAGAATATATTAACAAAATTGGAAGTAGAAAGTGATCCTAAAAATAAAATAATAGCAAAAACCTAGAGATTTATAAGGACATACTTTAGAAGCCTGTATTCCACTGAATTAGAAGATCTGAATGATTTTCTTAGTGCATACACTTGCCAAAGTTAAACCAAGAGTGGATAAGCAAATTAAAAAGACTAAACCCCAGATGAAAAACCTTGACACCCAAACCACATAAAGATCCAGCAAAGAAATTACATGAACTTACATGTAAAATTTTTCAATAAAATAAATTCAATTTAAATGCAAAACACATCAAAAAGATCATTCTCCATGATGAAGTAGGCCTCACGCCAGAGATACAGGGGTGACTCAAAATATGCAAATTGATAAATGTAATCAATAATAAATAATTCATCAATTAAATAAAAAGACCTGGAGAAATCAAGAGACATACTTCAACATAATAAAGGCAATTTATAGGAAGCCAATAGCCGACATCACTTCAAAGCTCCAGAACACATCAAAGTGATCATCCAACATGATCAAGTAGATTCCAGAGATGCAGGTACAGCTCAATATATGTAAATTTTAATAAATATGATTTATTTATCAAGTAAAAGATCTGGAGAGACTAAGGATATAAGGGACGTTCCTCAACATAATTAAGGCAGTTTGCAGCAAGTCCATAGCCAGCATCACCTAAACAGAAAATCAAAACATTTCTACTAAGATCAGGAGCAAGAAAAGGTTTCCACTCTCTCCATATTTATTTAATATGGTGTGTTAGGTCTTAGCTAGAGCAATAAAACAACTGAGGGAGATCAAGGAGATGCAAATAGGAAAGGAAAAGTCAAAGAATATTTGCAGATGTTGTGATAGTATGCATAAGTTTACATAAAAATTCTACTGGAGAACTCCTACAGGTGATAAACAATTTCAGTAAATGATCTGGATACGAAATTAACGCACAGAGATCAGCAGCTCTCCCACATACAAATGAAAAATCAGACCGAGAAAGAAAGAAATCAGGCAAACAACATATTTTATAATAGCCACAAGTAGTATAAAATATCTTGGGAGTAACTAACCAAGCAAATGAAAGACTTGTGTGATAAAAACTTTAAGTCACTGAAGAAAGAAATTTAAGATGATATTAGAAGATGGGAAGATCTCCCATGTTCCTGTAACACAGAATTAACATAGTAAAAATGGCCATCCTACCCAAAGCAATATACAGACTTAAAACACTCCTCATCAAAATTCCAACAGATCTTGAAAGGGCAATTTCTAGATTAAAAAACCCAGGGTAGCTAAAACAATCCTGAACAATAAAAGAATTGCTGGAGGTATCACTATCACTGATTTCAGGTTGCACTACAGAGCTATTATAATTGAAGCAACATGATATTGAAACAAAACAGAAAAGTCTATAAATTGAATCAATTGAAAATATAAACATAAATCCATTCTGCAATTGACACTTGCTTTTTTTTTCTTATAAATGAGCAAGAAGTAGACAATGGAAAAAGATAGCATCTTTAACAACTTGTGTTGGTCAAACTGGATGGCTAGATGTAGGACATTCCAAATAGATCCATAGGTTCACTGTGCACACAACTCAATTCCTGTTAAATCAAAAACCTTAACATAAAACCAGTTACACTAAGCCTGATAAAAGAGAAAGAGGAAAATGGCCTTGAACTCATTGGCACTGGAAAAGTCTTCTGAACAGAACACCATCGGCACTGGCACTAATCAATCATTCATAAATGGGACTTCATGATACTGAAAAAGCTTCTACATGGCAAAGGACACCGTCATTCAGAAAAAAATGCAAAAAGTATGCTATTAAGGAAAGGGCAGGGGACTGAAGATTGGAGGAAAAAACAAACAAAACCCAAATCATGTATGAAATTGCCAAAATAAAAGTGATTATTTTGTATACTAATCCATAAAAACAATAAAAATAATTTTATTTCTGATAATTATATATACTGCAGTTGGCTCACTTATTCTATCCGAAGTCTTAATGCTACATACATGTACTATCATGTCAGCATAGCCAACAAGTGATCCCCCAATAGCAGGAGCAGGAAAGAGTAACCTTGAATCAACTGTAGGTGACATTCAGGGGGATATCCTTCTGATACTAATTAGCCAAATCTTGGCAATGATAAAATCTGAATACCTTATGTCATATGGTCTGACTGGACATGCAGGTTCCATAGGAAGATGACCTCTGAACTTTGGCAGAACAAGCCAAGATGGTCATTCAGGTTCCTGCTTTACAGAGAAAACTGCCAGACATTTTTCAGGACTCGAGGAGAAGCAACTGATGAACGATGCCAGAATGGGCAGAGCAGATTTCCTGCTTCACTGAAATGAAAAGAGACTCTGGGCCTGTAGGCTGAAGATGGATGCCCCAACTTTATAAAGGAACTTTGGGTGACTGTTCAGGCAGAGAGGCATTTCTGTCCTTTCTAGATTTTAGAAGTCACTTGCACTTCTGATTTTCTTGGGTAAATATATCCTTCTGTGGTCTTTGATGTAGTTAAAGATTAGATAGTCATAGGTACAGTTTTTCTTGCTTATTTTAAGGTATATTAGATATGAAACTTTAGATTCATAAAGATAGATGATACAGTATTTTCTTTAATTTTGCTAAATACGAATGGACTATATGTTGTAACTATAATTCTTGCTTGATAGCTGTTTTGTTATATGTAATTTTGCTTTGTTAAAATTAAAGCCTTCCTTTTTTATTAGACAGAAAGGAGGAGGTGATGTGGGAATGCCTTTCTGTATGCTGTGAATAGCAATCTTTAAATAAAGGAGCTGTTTTGGCACATGACAGGCACCATAGAAAAAGTAGGAGGAAGAATCAGAATAGGTAGGAGGAGCAGGGCGGAGTCAGAGACAGACCAGGCCTGAAGCCCAAAAGAGCAACATGTAAGGAACACAGGTGAGCCACAGGCCACGTGGCAGACAGATTAATGGAAATGGGTTGATTTAAGATGTAAGAGCAAGCTAACAATGTGCCTGAGCCATAGGCCAAACAACATAAACTTAATATAAGTGTCTGAGTCATTTCTGGGGCCTGAGCAGCAGCAGTGGGTGGCTAAGAAGTCTGGCACTGCAGGTCTGTGGGTCTGTGGGTCCGGGCCTCAGGCAGCCTGGGACCAAGAAACCACATTGTAACAGTCCTTCAATGAAAGTGACAGCAAGCCAGAAGGAACAGAGCAGCCACTGACATCCAGAAACTGTTATTGCTCTAAGGCCACATTGTTCTCTTACTAGTCATAAATAATTTTGTTAAATTTTGAATCTATTTTGATATTATAATAAAATGAGACATAGCTTATAAATAACAGAAATGTGCTTTTCACAGTTCTGGTGGCTGGAAATCCTGATAGGAAGGTACTGGAATATTTGGTATCTACTAGTGGCATGCTTACTGGTTTGTAGGTGCCCATCTTTTTGCTGTATCTTTCTACTATAGAAAGGGCAAGCAGAATTACCTGGTGTATTATTTAGAATGGAACAGATTCCATTCATGAAGGCCCTATGCTTATGAGCTAATCAACTCCCAAAGACTTCATCTAAATTGGCATGTTGGGAATTAGGATTCTAACATACAGATGTTAGGGGACACAAATACTCAGTCCAGAACAGAGACACTCTTATAAGCTCATGTGTTTCCATATAGACTCATAGTTACAAACATAAATACATACATATACCATGGAATTAGGTGAAAGTTAGAAGCATAAAATAAAAAAAATCTATGAACTATGCTGATAAACTAATGCATAAAAATATAGGCTAAAGGAAAACATTTTGCTTTTGTAAACTCTTAATTAATAAATGTAGAGTAATATTGAAATTCTAAAGTCAATGTTTGGAACCTATCGTGACCTTAAATGAATGGATCATCAATGGGTACTAAAATGATTAAATGAAAATTATATGAGCAACAAGATCTTATATACTCAAACAACTTCACAAAAGATACTTAGAATATTGAGATTTGTTTGGATTGACCTGGGAAGAGGAAATAGATGAGCTCACTGGAGTAAACTGGGGGGGGGGGGCGACAGAAGGATGAGGATAAGGGATGAGAATATAAGGGAACAGGAAGGTTGATCTGGGGAAGGGATGGAGTGGGAGAGCAATGAAAGAGATATCTTTATACAGGAAGACACTATGGGGTTAGGGAGAAACCTGGTGCTAGGAAAATCCCAGGAACCCATCTACAAAGATGACCCCAGCTCAGACTACTCTAGTGGAGAGGTTTCCTGAGCTGGCCTATCCCAGTAATCAGATTGGTGAATACCCTGTCATGGAGTCCTCATTCAATAATTGATGGAAGCAGTTGCAAAGATCCACAGCCAAGCACAGGCGGAGCTCTCAAGAGTCCAGGGAAGAGGGATTATATGAGCAGTTGGTGTCAAGATCATGATGGAGAAATCTACAGAGACAGCTGAACCAAGCAATGGTAACTCATGAACTTTAGACCATCAGCTGTGGAGCCTTCATGGGACTGGACTAGGCCCTCTACATAGGGGAGACAATTATGTAGTTTGGTCTGTATGAGGGGCCCCTGGCAGTAGGATCAGAATCTATGCCTAGTGCATGAGCTGGCTTTTTGGAGCTCATTACTTATGGTGGGACACCTTGCTCAGCCTTGATGCAGGAGGAGGGGCTTGGTCCTGTCTCAACTGAATATACCAGGCTTTTATAACTCCCTATAAGAGATCTTACCCTTTAGAAGGAGGAAGAGATGGGGGTTACGAAGGAAGGCTGGGGGGAGAAGGAGGGATGAGAGGGGGATCTGTGGTTGTTATGAAAAACATTTTAAAAATTCTTTTAAAAAAAGAAGAGAAGAAGCATACAGACATATTGACAAAGCAATGAGAGTTACTAATGGGGCAAAAGTGTTCTTTTTGAAAATACATTGAGGACATAACCTTTCTTACATGATATTCCAGTAGAACTTGAATCTACTTGTAAGTAAGCAAATAGTCAAGTGAAAATTGCATCCCTCCACAAAGAAAGCCTTATGTATTGTATATGGAACCTCAAAAGAAGTAAATAAGACTAAATGGTATCATAAGAAGGTCCTGACTTAATAAGTTCACAGTCCCAACAAAATGAGACACCAGAGAACCTAACTCAACTCCTCCATCGTGTGTCTGTGTGTGTCTGTATACTTGTCTGTGTCTGTCAATGTTCTATTACTATGAAAAGATGTCATGACCAAAGCAACAAGAAAGCATTTAATTGGGGCTGGTTTACATGTGCAGAGCTTTAGTTCCTTGTTATCCTGGCAGGAGCATGCAGGCAGGTGTTGGAGCAAAGCTGAAAGTTCTACAAGATCTTCAGGCAGCAGGAAGAAAGAGCCACTAGGTCTGATTTGGGCTTTTCAAAACCTCAAAACCCACCTCCCAGGGATACTCTTCTCTCATCAAGACCCCCTAATCCTTTCCAGTAGCGCCACTTCAAACATGAATGGGCAAGGTATGTGTATGGAAAATGTTTCGAGGTAATTCCACTGGAGAACATACAGACACTCTTAAAACATAAAAGAAAATGTATATTGCTGAGCAGCAGCTGCCTGGGGAACTTCCCCAAACCATGGAGCCCTGAGCTTCACTATCTTTTATGAACAAAACTTCTCTTATACTTGATACGCTTTGGTTAGCAAGAACAGTTAGTATGAAGCAAAACTACAGAAGCTATAAAGCAATGTAAAGCTATTACATTTAGGGACTTTTCTAGATCCTGGAACTATGGACTAGGTCTTTGATGAATTAGGTCTTTGCTCCTATTTGGCAGGTGTTAGAGCCTATGTTCTTGGGTTCTAAAGTCAGAATGGTGTCCCAACATGGCATCAACTATGTTAAGGCCTCAGAGCTTGTCATAAGAAATCAAACTATGCGCTGGAGAGATGGCTCAGCAGTTAAGAGCACTGGCTGCTCTTCTAGAGGTTCTGAGTTCAAGTCCCAACAACCACATGGTAGATCATGACCATATCTAGTGGAATCTGATGCCCTCTTCTGGTGTGCAGACATGCATGCAAATAGAGCTCTCATATACATAAAGAATACAAACTTTGAAATCAATTTTTCCTTGTATCATGTGGGTCCTAGAGATCATGCTGTCAAACTTGGTGCCAGGTGTTACCCACTGTGCCGTTTCACCAGCCCAAGACATGCGGTTTCTATTCACACTTAGATCTCAGATCTGTTTGGAATTTATCCTTGTGCCAGTTAGGTTTTCACTTGACACAAATGAGAGTCACCTGAGAAGAGGGACTCTCACTTAATGAATTGCCTCCATCAGATTGGCCTGTGGGCATAACTGAACAGCTACCTCTCACTGTGTGTACTTTTAACTTTGTCACAGTAGCTGCACCTTAATCTACTGCTTTCTGTTCCCACAGTCACTGGCTCTGCCACTACAGGTAGCTTTAACCAAACCTTCACAGTTCTATTTATAAATAAAACTCAAGATTGAAAGGCTAGGATGAAAACCTGCTAGCTCAGAGAGGTTGAGTAGCACCTACCTAACCTTCTCTCCTTTCTGGCCTCTCCCCAAGAAAGCATCTTTCTTCCACCAACAAACCAACAAAGTCTCAACACCCCAAATCCTTCCCTTCCGGTATGGTTCTCTATCTCTTCCAGATATCCTCTGATGCTTTATGATTACCTTCTGTTATCTAGTAGCTAACTAAGCCTCCAGGCCCAAAGTTAATTTTATTAATGCAAATGCAAACTCAAGGTTCACAGTGTGATATGATATCCCCCAGCAACTGGGGGCTGGGGAGGTGATGACCTAAGGTAGTCATAAGTCCACAAGATGGGGTACCTCAATAGTACTAACATGGTGCCAGAAACCTGGGAAGTTCCTGTAGTGTTTGTGGTCCTTATTCTGTGATGAAAGCTTGTACTCAATGATTCTGCTGTGATGGAAGGAATCAGCAGTAGCATCAATTAGACACATCAACTTGGAGGCAAGATGAAAGACCGAAGGGGCAAAAAGGTGAACATAAACGTCCTACTGAATAACCTGCTTACCTGGCCTCCTACCAGAAGGTGCTGTCAATCCCAATGGGTGTTCCCACATGGTCAGAACAATTCTTAAGTTATGGCTTCCTACTCAGGTGATGCTAATGGCAAGTCGACATTTAAAAAAATTAATCTAGCTTTCATTTTCCCCCATACATTCAATTTGAACATCATTTACAGTTTTTCAGGATAACTTGAAATGGTTTGTGTATATACTAAATTTCTGTGTGCTTGCTTATCTTTCTAGACTTGCTATTCTTTACATTTTGCTTTTTGTCTCCTTATGTGACAGTAGCACAAACTTCCAATTTTAAGGGCTTGATAGTATTTTTAAATGTCTTGTAGGATTTTCCCTCTTCTCTCTCTCTCTCTCTCTCTCTCTCTCTCTCTCTCTCTCTCTCTCTCTCTCTCTCTCCTTCTCTAATCAAAAGTATCTACTGAATGCATATGACTTTTCACCAATTTCAAAGTAGAAAATTAAGTCATGTATTCTCTGTATTTTACTTTTAGGGGAGGGAGATTTACATCTTTTTTTTTTTAAATTAAACTTTATTCTCAACAGGTAATGGGACCAATGATTTCTTCATCATCACAAAGCACCTGTAAATTCTGAGGCGCTAGCTCAAAATGAAAACTTGGAGGTTCATTTTTTAAAAATCATTGATACTGTCAAGACCTACAACAATAAAGCTTTAATCCACTATGAGGCATTTCTAAGTCTGGAGCCCTATGTAAATGTGAGGCTCATAGAACCAGGGAACTGCCCTGGTTATTTGTGATAAAAAGAAATCATTTCTTTTCTTTGTCTTCAGACTAACTGATTTACATCTTTATGGGCTTTGGGCATCCTATACAAGAAAAGAGAGTCATGTTTGATGAGTTCATTAATGTTCAGGAATCTGTAGAATAAACAACAAAATTTCATTCCTCATATTTTTAGAGTCTAAGAAGTCCAAGATCAAAATTCTGTTGAATTTTGTATCTTATGGGGGCTCAGTTTTTGGTTCACAGCTAGAGCCTTTTCACTGTGACTTCTCGTGATGGAAGGGTAAGAAAAGTTGTTGTTGGATTTTCTTTTACTCTAGCCCCACATGGGAATGCCAAAATGTTGTTTTGTTCTTTAGGGGAGGCCTGCCACCCACCTCCCAAATAAATCACACAGAGAGGGTTATTCTTAATTATAAATGCCTGGCCTTAGCTTGGCTTCTTTCTTGCCAGCTTTTCTTAACTTAAATTATCCCATCTACTTTTCGTCTCTGGGTCTTTTTCCTTGTCGTATGTGTATCTTACTCTCACTGCTACTCTGTGGCTGGCTGTGAGGCTGGGTGGCTGCCCCTGATTTCCTCCCCCTTGAGTCCTCTTCCTCTTCTTTTCCTAGATTTCTCCTTTTATTTATCCTCTCTGCCTGCCAGCCGCACCTATTTCTCTCTCCTGTCTCACTATTATTAGCTCTTTATTAGACCGTCAGGTGTTCTAGACAGGCACAGTAACAGAGCATCACAGAGCTAAACAAATGCAACATGAACAGAAGTAACACACCTTATAATACTATTCTACAACAGGAAACTTTCTGGGCTATGTTTGTGAGGGCAGAATCCCAAACACCCACTACTGTGGTCATGGATCAAAAAAACCTTTCCATAATGCTCCTAAGAATATCACCTCAAGGGAAAATATTTCTTTTTTTCTGGTTGAAAAGGAGTTTTTCATACACTATATTTTAATCAGATTTCCCCTTCCCAATCCTTGCAAGATCTTTCCCACATCCTCGTCCACCCAGCTTCACAGCCCTTCTTTCTCTTTAGAAAAAAGAGGCAAGCAAAATATATTGCACAAACTCTATTTAGTGTTATAATAAAACCTGCAGCCAGATATTGGGGGGAAAGCTGAAATATTAGAGAGTCAGGGAACAAACCACAGTCAATTCTCACCCAGAAAATTCTTCAGGCAGAACAGGGTAGATCCTGTCCCCACAAGTCCCCAGACTGACTGGGTGAGCAGGCAAGGGGGCAGAACTTGTGCTTTCTCTTGCCTTACTTTCCTTCCCTACCCAGATATTTTACCTCCTTATTGAACATTTCTAAAGCTAGGATTAAAGGTGTGTCCCATCACCACCTGGCTCTGTTTCATCTTGAACTCACAGAGATCCAGAGGAATTCTGCCTCTCAAGTGCTGGGATTAAAAGCAGACCTGGGTCACCACTCCCTGACTTTCATGGCATGGCTCTATTCTCTGATATTTCAGGCTATTTTTATTGAATATACTACCACAAAAGCACAAATAAAAACACACATAAAGAAAGCATAAGAAACAATACACTGACACTCATACACACAAACACTCCACAAAAATACAAAATCAGAAACCATAATATGCAAGCAGATGGACAGTAAGATAAAAATGTTCAAAGAAACATGAAATGAAGAGTCTACAAAAATACCTTAGAGTTTGTTTTATGTTGGCCATTACTGCTAGATATGGGGCCTACCTTAAGTGTGATTTATGTATCTAGTGAGACTCCATTGGAGGAAACTTTTTTCCTTTGCAAGTGATGTCAATTGGAGAAAGCTTCCCATAATAGACTTGAAAGCCTGTGTCCATTCCATCCTGTCAGTGCTGGGACTTGAGGGGAACTGTTTCAACAGATGAGCTTTGAAAGGACACAGACTCTCAGACCACAATAGCAGTGATTTGAATACTCTATTGTATACTTTGAACAAGAAATGCAAGATTTGGGTTCTATCATGGAAATCAAGATTTCTAATATACAATGTGGATAGGACATTAAAATGCTCAAAGCACTCCAGGTACCTCATTTAAAAACTCTCAGATAAAATTTATGTCAGCTTAATATTGGAACAATAAGGAGATACATTATTCATTTATTTTGTAGGTAATATGAGTGCTTCATAGAAATGATATTTACACAATTAGAAAGTCATTTGAGAGTCAAGGCCATCTGTATGGTGGTCCCATGGACCATGGCATATTGGAAAGAGATAGCACAAAATTGGGCACAAATTCTGCCTGTTATTAACTTTCTGGTTCTTATACAAAGCTGGTGTAAATTGCATTTCTATTTACAAAAGCAGAAAAATCACTGGGAAACAAGCAGCGGTATCTGCAAGGCATTTGGCTGTAGCAAAAGAAAGGCAGCAGGATACAATTCCGGCATATATTTAGCATGTGCTATCTGTGAACTAGGTCCTGTGCAAATGCTTTACACAGATGTTCTCATCAAAAAGCCTATAATTGCTTTCCTATATGAATATGTCTAGTTTCCCAAGAAATAAAATTTCAAATCCTTAGTGTAGTTCGTGTATTGGATATAACTTGCATGCTTTCTTTATCTGTTTTAGATAATAAATATTTCAACAAGTATGTGAGTGCCCTGCCTGCCAGCTGTATTGCCCTGTATTTTGTTCTCCCAAAACTCACTCTGCCACCCAACCCTCTCTCACCTCATCACCCTTCCTGAAGCCATCCTTTCCCCACAACTCTGGCAAACTCCAAAGGCCCAGGTACAGTCCATATCAGCTGGAAGAACAAGTGAGTGACCTGCCTCCCAGCTGAGCTGCTCCACTCCCCTGACCCTGATCCCCTGGGCACATCCTATGGTCCTCCCCTTCAGCCACAGCCTTGGCAGGTTTATCAGAGGTCAAGCTGTTCCTAAGGACCCCAGGTAAGACACTACCCACTGCTCTCTAATACTCCTTAAAGCCCACCCCCAAACCCGAGACTGTACCCTCTCCTCTGGGCTCCATATTCCTGCCTACAATTTTAGAAGAAAACAGCCTTTACTGGGTACCAGGCTAGTAAATATCCAAGAGATCCAAGGTAAGATACTACTCACCATCTGCTGACACTCCTTAATTCCCATCAAACATCTCCCAACAACACAAACTCCCCCGGGCTCCATACCCAAGACCGCAGCCACATCAACTTTACCTGAGGCCAGACTGTTCCTAGGGACCCCAGGTAAGACACCGCCCACTAACACCCATTAAAATTCAGCCAACAACCCAAGACTGCACCCCTATCCCTGGGCTCCATATTCTGCTCTACAACTTCAGAAGAAGACTTTGGCTTTAATAAAGACTGTGCTGGATCTAGGGACCCTAGATCCCCCAAACCCCAGACAAAATACTGGCCTGAAGACTTGCCAATCATCAGGACCCTTGGCCACATAGGCCAGAAGACTAGAGAGGAAACAGAATCCCAGGAACAATATACCCATCCAACAAAGACAAATGCAGCAATCAACCTATAATCACCCTAACTACAAATGCCTAAGTAGCAGAGTAAGAACACAACCAACAAAAAGGGTAACAACACCACCAGAGCCCAGCCATCCAGTGACACCAAGACCTGCACAATCCAACACAGCCGAAGCACAAGAAAACCTTTAGAATAACTTTGGGAAGAAGATAGAGGTTCTTAAAGATGAAGATTTAAAAATCCCTTTAAAAAGTTGAGGAAAAGACAGACACAAAGTTGGAAGAAATCAATAAATGCCTTAAAGGATACAAAGAAAACCAAGAAAAAAACGGTTGAAAGAAATTGTTCAAGACCTGAAAATGGAAATGGAAGCAATAAAGAAAACACAAACCCAGGGAATTCTGACAACTCTGAAAAGGAAGTACAGTTGAAAGCATCACCAACAAAATACAAGAGATGAAAGGGAGAATCTTAAGCATTGAAGATACAACACAGGAAATAAAACCACTGGTCAAAGAAAATGTTAAATCCAAAAAGTTCATAATGCAAAGCATCCAGGGAATCTGGAACAGCATGAAAAGACTAAACCTAAGAAAAATATAAATAGAAGGAAAAGAATCTCAGCTGAAAGGCCCAGAAAATATATTCAACTAAATCATAGAAGAAAAATGTTCCCAATCTAAAGAAGGGTGTGTTTATAAAGGTACAAGAAGCTTACAGAACAGCAAATAGACTGAACCAGAAAAAAGTCCCCTCAACACATAATTGTTGCATGAATTCTATTTAGTATTATAATAAAAATCTGGAACCAGATACTGGGGGAAAGTTGGAATATCAGAGAGATAGAGAAACAAACCACAGCCAACTCTCACCCAGCAAATTTCTCAGACTGAACAGGATAAATGCTATCTTCATGGATTCTCAGATTGATTGGTTGTTCCAACAGAATGGCTGAGTTTCTATCTTCTCCTGCCTTATATTTCTTTTTCCACCCAACTATTTTATTACCTGGTTCAACTCTGCTACAGCTACAATGAAAGGTGTGCACTACCACTACCTGGCTGTTAGTAGGCCTTGAACTCACTGAGATCCAGACAGATCTCTCCTGTGATGGGATTAAAGGTGTGGGTAATCACTCCCTGACCTTCTTGGATTTGGTTGTGAGTGATTCTGTACTCTGATATTCCAGACATATTTTATTAAATATATCATCACATATCACCTTTTGTGTCAAAATAAAAAGGTTATAACTAACAGAAGAAAAACTATATTCAATAGGTACAATAACTATATTTAATAAGTACAAGTAATAATTACATGAGTAATGTCCAGTCATTATCAATTGACAAATTCAAAGAAAATATTCCATTATTTATCCTATTTTAATGAGTCCAAAGAAAGCTCTAGAACAAAAAAAGCAAACTCACCCAGGAGGAGTTGATGACAGGAAATAAACTGAGGGCTGAAATAAATAAAATAGAATAAAAAAGAACAATACAAAGAATCAATAACACAAAGTTGATTCTTTGGAAAAATTAATAAAGTATCCAAACTAACTAAAAACAGAGAGACAATACCCATATTAACAAAATTATTAACAGAAAGGGGGCTATAACAAGAGACACTGAGGAATTCCAGAAAATCATTAGGTCATAGTTCAAAACCTGTACTCCACAAAATTGGAAAACATAAAAGAAATGGGCAAATTTCTTGACAGATATCATAGGCTAAAATTAAATAAAGATCATAATAACTATTTAAACATGCTTTAAGAGACAGAAGGAGTAATTAAAAATCCCTCCCCCCTAAAAGGCCCAGGGTCAGATGGTTTCAGCACAGAATTTTACCAGACATTCAAAGAAGAGCTAATACAAATACTCCTCAAATTATTCCACACAATAAAGAAGAAACATTGGCAAATTCTTTTTATGAGGCCACAGTCACCTTGATACGCAAACCACACAAAGACACAACAAAGAATGAGAATTACAGACCAATTTCCATCATGGACATTTTGCAAAAATAATCAATAAAATAATTGCAAACCTGAATGCAAGAATATATCCAAAAAGATCATTTATCATGATAACTTTATCATGTAACTTATAAAGTAGGCGTCATACCAGAGGTGCAGGGACAGTTCAATATATGAAAATCTGTCAGTGTAATCCACCATATAGACAAACTGAAAGAAAAAAACCCCACAAGGTTATCTCATAGTACACTGAAAAAACCTTGGACAAAATCCAACACCCTTTCATGATAAAGGTCTTGGAGAGATCAGGAATGCAAGGAACATATCTAAACAATAAAAGCAATATACAGCGAGTCAACAAGCCAACATCAAATTAAATGGAGAGAAACTCAAAGCAATTCCACTTAAATTAGGAAGATGACAAGGCTGTCCACTTCTCTTTATTATTTTAATATATTACTCAAAGTTTTAGCTAGTGCAGTAAGACAACAAAAGGAGATCAAGTGCATACAATTTGGAAAGAAGTCAAAGTATTAATATTTGCAGATGTTATGATAGTATATATAAATGACCTCAAAAATTCTAATAGGGAACTCCTACAGTTGATAAACACACTTAGTGATGTGGCTGGATACAAGATTAACTAAAACATATCAGGCTCAATTTCATATGGAAAAACAAAAAGCAAAGGATAGCTAAAAAATATCCTGGGGGCTGGAAAAAATCTTACACTGGTCAGAATGGTTGAGGTCAAAAATGCTGATGATAGCCTATGCTGAAAAGGATGTGGAGCAAGGGGAACAATGCTCCATTGCTGGTGGGGGTGTAAATTTTTACAGCTACTTTGAAAATCACATGGAGGTTTCTTAGAAAACTGATAATCAATCTATCTCATGATCCAGCAAGACCACTCTTAGGCATATACCCAAAGAATGCACATTCATCCACAAGGACATTTGCTCAACCATGATCATAGCAACATTATTTGTAATAGCCAGAACCTGGAAACAACCAAATGCCCTTCAAATGAAGAATGGATTTAAAATATGTAGTACAGTTACAAAATTGAGTATATGCAGGAGTAAAAAAAGTGACATATTAAAATTTTCAGGCAGATGGATGGAACTAGAAAAAAAATCATTTTGAGTGAGGTAACACAGACTCAGAAAGACAAACATGGTATATATTCACCAATAAGTGAATATTAGGCATAAAGCAAAGAATAATCAGGCTACATTTCACAACTCCAGAGAAGCTAGGTTATAAGGAGCATCCTATGAGAGACACCCATAGATCCCCTTGGGAAGGAGAAATAAATAAGATCTCCCGAGTAAACTGGGAGTGTGGAGTGATAAGAAGAAATGGTAAGAGAACACTGGGGGAACAGGATGGTGGAGTTAGGGGAGGTACAGAGAGAGAGAGCAACAAAACAGATATCTTGACAGAGGAATCTATTTTGAGGCTATGGAGAAACCTGGAGTTAGGGAAACTCTCAGGAATCCATAGAGATGATCCCATCTAGGACTCTGAGCAATGGTGAAGAGGGTACCTGAACTTGCCTTCCTCTCTAATCAAATTGATGACCACCCTAATTGTTATCATAGAACCTTCATCTAGCAACTAATGGAAACAGATGCAGAGATCTACAGCAAAGCACTGGGTTGTACTACCAATCCAGGGGTGAACAAATGGGGTTAAGATCATGATTAAGAATCCCACAGAGACAGCTGACCTGAGCTCACTGACTCTGAAGAGAGAGCTGGGAACCCTTCATGGAACTGAACTAGGCCCTCTAAATGTAGATGACAGCTGTGTGGCTCGGGTAGTTTGTGGGGCCTGTGGCAGTGGGACCAGGACTTATTTCTAGTGTATGGACTGGCTTTTTGTAGCCCATTCTCTATAGAGGTATGTCTTGCTCAGACTTGATGCGGGGAGGAGGGGCTTGATCCTGCCTCAACTTGATATCCCAGACTTTGTTGACTCCTCATGGGTGGCCTTATTCTCTTTGAGGAGTGGATGGGGGTGGAACGGGGGAAGCTGGGGACTGAGTGGGAGGAAGGGATGGAAGGGGAACTGTGGTTGGTATGTAAGAAACTTTAAAACATGTCAAGAATCCTGTACAATAAAAGAACTTCTGTAAATCTCGCCATCCCTGATTTCAAGCTCTGCTACAGAGCTATAGTTATAAAAATAGCATGGTATTGGTATAAAACAGACAGATTGTTCAACAGAATCAATTCAAAGACCAAGACATAAATTCACACTCCTATTAACCCCTAATTTTGACAAAAGAAGCCAAAATTATACAGTGGAAAAATAAAGCATCTTCAACAACTGGTGCTGGCATAACTAGAAGACAACATATGGAAGAATGCAGATAATGCATATTATCAGAAGAATGCATATCTATCACCCTGCACAAAACTCAAGTCCGAGTGGATCAAAGAGCTCAACTTAAATCCAGTTACACTGAATCTGATTGGAGAGAAAGTGGGAAATAGTTTTGAATGCATTGGTACAGGAGACCACCTCCTAAATATAACATCAGTAGCACAGATACTAAGAGTAACAATTAATAAATGGGACCTCCTGAAACTGAAAAACTGTAAGGCAAAGAACCCTGTCAATCAGATAAAATGGGATCCTACAGAATAGGAAGATACTCTTCACCTCCACGTCTAATAGAGGGATAATTTTCAAAACATAAACAACCCAAGAAACTAGACATCAAAAAACCAAATTAAAAAAAAAACAAACATGTTGGGCAGTTTTATACCAGCACTAGTAAGGCAGAGGCAGGCAAGTCTCTGTGAGTTTGAAGTTAGCCTGGTCTACAGAGTCCAGGAGAGAGTCTAAATCTACACAGAGAAACCCTGTCTTGAACTGTCCCCCAAATAGACTACAGATATAAACAGAGAATTCTCAACAAAGGAATCTCAAATGGCTGAGAAACACTTAGGGAGATGTTCAACACCCTTAGCCTTCAAGGAAATGTAAAACAAATAACACTGAGATACCATCTCACACATATTAGAATGGCTAAGATCAATAACACACAAGATAGCTCATCTTAGAGGGGATGTAGAGCAAGGGGAACACTCCTCCATTGCTTGTGGGAATGAAAACTTGTACAGCCACTTTGAAAAATAGTATGGTGGTTTCTCAGAAATTTGGTAATCTATATACTTCAAGACCCAGCTATCTTTGGCATATAGTCAGTGTATTCTCAATCATACCACAAGGACATTTTCACAGCTATGTTTATAGAAGCTTTATTTATAATAGCTAGAACCTTAAAACAACCTAAATGCCCCTTAACCAAAAAAAATGGATAAAGAAAAATTGAACATTACTCAGCTGTTAAAAACAATGACATATTGAAATTTGCTGGCAAATGTATGGAACTAGAAAAAATTATCCTGAGTGAGGTAACCCTGACTCAGAATGATTAACATGTTATTTACTCACTCAAGTTGTAGAATGTATGGGCTTCTAAGAGGCCTGGAGATCAGCCAAGCCTCAGATAGTGCAAACTGGTGATAACTAGTGCCTTAAAACATGTGCTCTTAAACACTTCCACATAAGCCAACCTAGGTTCTGCCTTGGGCCTTGAAGGAGGCAGAGTCTAGATACAGCATTTGTAAACCATTGAGAGACCACCACTGGAAGCTGCAGATACCAACAAATCAAAGCCCTTTCCCCGGGGCTGGGGGGAAGGGTCTGGGAAAAAAGTAGTTAAGGTTTCTCCTCCATAGCAAAATTGAACTTGCTTGCTTCAACCTGTTCCTGGAGGCTAAACACGAGGGAGCACACATGGGACCAACCTAAGCCCCTCTATGTGGGGATATTTTGTAATATAATAAAAACATTTTGGAGATATCAGAGGGATCTACCCACAGTCAGTCTAGGAAAATCAGACAGTGGTAACTCATACCTTTAATACCAGCACAGGGAATATCCTGGGAGTGGTGACCTATGCCCTTAATCCAAACTGAGTTGAGGCAAGTGTAGAAAGACAGAGAGAAGAAGAAGCCAAGAGAAGCCAGGCTGCAGAAGCTGGACGACAGCTGGGTAAGATCTGATTGTGATGTTTACTCTCTCTAATATCTCCGACTTTCTCAGAGATCTATCCCTGAGTTTCCTTTATTTGTGCAACACCTCCACTTATATGTGGCCATTGTATAGTTTGGTCTACTTGTGGGACTCCTAGCAGTGGGGGTGGGGCTGTCCCTAATGCTTTGGCTGGTTTTGGGGAACCTACTCCTTATCCTGGGTTGTCTTTCCCAGCCTTAATTAATACAGGGGAAGTGCCTAATCTTACTGCAATTTAATATGCCGCGTTTAGTTGCTATTCACGGTAGGCTTGCCCCTTTCTGAGAAGAAACAAAAGATAAGTGGATTGAGAGGGTGGCAGGTGGAAGGAGGAAGAAGATGAGGGAGAGTTAACTGTGGTTGGTATGTAAAAATAAATAAATAAATTTAATTTAAAAACAAACAAAATAAAACATAAACAGAAAAGTAGCTATTTTCCATACTATGTTGCACGCAAGAAGACTGAGGGATCAAGATGGCTAAGTTGCAAGAAAGGCGGAGAGGGAGAGCAATAAAAGAGGTATCTTGATAGAGGGAGCCATTAAGGGGTTAGGGAGAAACCTGGAACTAGGAAAATCCCCAGGAACCCACAAATATGTCCCCAGCTAAGACTCCTAGCAATGCTGAAGAGGGTGTCTAAATTATCCTTCCCCTGTAGTCAGATTGGTGACTTCTGTAATTGTCATCATAGAACCTACATCTAGTAGTTGATAGAAACAGATGCAGAGACACAGCCAAGCACTTGACCAAGCTCCTGGAGCTTAGCTGAAGAGAGGGAGAAGGGATTATAGAAGCAAGGGGGTCATGATCATGATGGGAAAACTGTAGACACAGCTGACCTGAGGTAATGCAAGCTCACAGACTCTAGGGAGCCTGTATGGGACTGAAATGGTCCCTATGAATGTGGGTGATAGTTGTGTGGCTTCATTTGTTTGTGGGGCCCCTGGCAAATGTTTATTTATTTATTTATTTACTTGCAGGGTGGATGAGATGATAGCTGGAGTTAATCACTAACTCTGTCCATCTCAGTTATGAAACCCTCTGAAAATGAGTAGGCTCAGTTGTTTCTCAGTATGACCAAGAGTGAGAATTATTAGAGGACTTTCCAGATACCTCTCTTTGAGAATGAATATTTATATGCTTTCTATTACTTTTAGGAAGACTATATAATCAACACATGCAGGTTTGTGCAACACATGGGACCAGGATTTATCCTAGGTACATGAACTGGCTCTTTAGAACCCATTCCCTATGGAGGAATGCCCTGCTCAGCCTTGATGTGGTGGGAGGGACTTGGTCCTGCAGCAACTTGGTATGGCAGCCTGTGTTGACTACTCAAGGGAGGTCTTCTCTCTATCAGGAGTAGATGGGATGTGGGCAAGGTAGAGTGAGTGGGAGGAGGGAAGGAAGGGGGAACAGTGGTTGGTATGTAAAATGAAAAAAATCTTTTAAATAAAAAATAAAGAAATAAAATAAATGAACAGTGGGAATAACTTGCCCAAAGTCACAAAGCTGCAATATCTTGAGTCTTCTAGGCTATTGAGTCTAAATTAACTGTATTTATTATTTTTGAAAACAGCCATAGAGAAACAAACTTGGCATATAATAACTTTGAGCCTGAATTTGAATCCTAACAAAAAGAAAAGAAAAGAAAAGCTTTCATGTCCCAGGCAACTACTGATATATTTTTTCTCACTAAAGGTTTGCTTTCATTTCTTAGAACTTTATATGAAAGGGACATATTATTTCATGGAAGAATGTTTTCTTGAGTTGTCTAGATTTTTTTAAATTCAGCTAAATTATTCTGAAAGTATTCCATGTCAAAGTATGACTGATAGCTTATTCATTTATATTGTTGAGTACTGTCGCATTTTGTGAGTATTTGGTTTTCTATTTATGTACTGATAATAGACATTTGAGCATAAGCTGGGTCTTAATTATCACAAACAAATGTTTCTGCAGAGGCCAAAAGAGGGTGATGGATCTCCCGGAGATGGAATTATATGTAGTTCTGAGTCACAGAAGCAGGTACTAGGGACGGAACTCTAGTCTTTTGCAAGGGCATCAAGCGCCATTTAATCATTTAGCCATCTTTCCAGTCCCCCTAGATAATTTTTAAGTAAGGAGAGACTGACTTCTTTTTCTGCCTTGAAGTAACTGTTGTACATATTCCCATTAGATGAATCATCCACTAAGTAAGCATATTTCATTAAAAGTAGCACTTATTATTAGCCTGTCAGTAAATATTAGTAAAAATCTATTCATATATTCCACTATCACTCATGCTTTGACTTCTTATAAACCAAACAGAATATAGCTTAGATAATTTTGGTCACAAATAATATTGACATTTGTCCACCTTCTGCATTGCTGATGTTCCACAGCACAGTACTTTATGAAGAGCTATAAGGGAGTTATTTAAAAGGTTCAAAACTTAAGGAAATAATGAAAAAAATCCAGGTCTGCTGGCTTGTGTCTATAATATCAAGACTTGGGAAATGAAGAAAGGAGGATTGCTATAACTTTGAGTTTCAGGCCACTTTAAGATGCAAAGTGGGGCTCTGTTTAAAAAACACTAAGAAGCAAAACAAAAAGGAAATATTATTTTGATTTTATTAGTATGTGCTGTGTGCACATTTTTGAATAATCACAGATACAAATGAGTGTAGTGATTATATGTTAAAACAGAAATGTAAGTGCAGAGTTGTGGTGTCTCCCACTTACTGCTCAGAAATTATTGTGAATGAGGGGTCAGAGATATTGTAAGGGCCAGATGATAAGGTACTTCACTTGGGAGACTGTGTCTCCTAGAAATGTCAGAAGCTACACTCATTAAGCATCCCCAACATGATGGCTTAGGTATCAGCTGGACACAATAGGTGTGTGTGTGTGTGTGTGTGTGTGTGTGTGTGTGTGTGTGTAACAAAAATAAATGAAAAATGAGGCTATGAATTTGTGAGAGGGGAGGAAGGGGTAAATGGAAGGCTATGAAGGGAGGAAAGAGAAAAATGACGTAATTAGTTTTATGATAACTTGACACAAGCTGAAGTCATCTGAGAGTAGGGAAACTCATTTGAGAAAATGCCTCTCTAAGATCAGACTGTAGGCAAGACTGTGAGGGCATTGCCCAGTTAGTGATTGCTGGGAAAGGACTAGCCCATTGTGGGTGGGATCAGGGCTGGTTGTCCTTGATTCTATAAGAAAGCAAGCTGAGCAAGCCATGGGAGCAAGCCAGCAAGCAGCACCACTCTATGGCCTCTGAATTAGTCCCTGACTCCAAGTCTATGCCTTGGGTTCCTACCCTGGCTTCCCTGGATGATGGACAAGCTGTGAGATGAAACAAACACTTTCCCTCCCCATGGTCATGGTGTTCTACCTCAAGGAAATAACACAACTAAGAAAATTTTCTTCTGAAGTTGTATGGATTTAGGTCTTATATGTAGGTCTATGATCTACCTACTTTGAGGTAGTTTTTATGCATGGTGTGAAATAGCTATCAATACTCTTTTATATGTGGTTATTCAGCTGTTCCATCATCATTTGGGTTATTTATTTGTTTGTGTGTTTTGTGGCTCTGGAAATTAAATCTAGGACCAATGCTAGGCAAGCTCTACCAAAATGCTATATTCCCAGCTCTGGACTATTATTTAAAAAACTGTTTTATTATATCATGATGAATAAACTTAACTTATGAGATCTACTGCCACAACAAAATATCAAGTGTATAGTATAGTGTTTGTGACTCTAGGCATAGAACTTAATCATCTTTGATTAACAAACTTTCTACTCATTGATTACCAGTTGCCTATTTTACTCTCTATCATCCAGCAACCACTATTCTATTCTTTGATTCTAAAAACTTGTTTCAGATACTACCTACACATGAAAAGATGTAGCATCTGCCTGTCTGTAACTGACTTATTTCTTTTTTTCTACCATTTTATTAACTTATCTAATTTTTATTAGTTCTTTGAGAATTATACTTTGGTCATATTCACTCCTCCCCCAACTTGTCCAAGATCCATCTCCCTTCCTAACACACCCAGCTATATCCTTTTATGAAAATCCCATTAAATCCAATTAGTGCTATTTATATTGACTTTTGGATATGTGGCCTTCACTGGAGGATGATCAACCCATCAACCACATCCTTTTAAGAAAACTGACTCTTGATCTTCCAGGTCTTCCAGTAGCTGTCAATTCCCAATAACTCCTTGGTAAAGAGTGGATTTGAGTTTACTCAGGTATTGTACATGTTGTCACAACCACTGTAAGTTGCAACAATTATACTGTGCCAAGAAGCAATTTTTCCTTATACCCATTCACTACTGTGTCTCTTAAAATATATCTTTCTATTCCTTTTTTCAATAATTCCTGAGTCAGAGGAGGAGGGTGTGATATAGATATCTTATTTAGAGCCGATTATTCTACAGTCATGTAGAGACTGGAAAAAATTGTTTTGATCCTGATTTTAGTAGTAATGTTTTGAGTTTATATCTGTTTAATTTGATGTTGGCTATAGACTTGCTGTAAATCGCATTTATTATTATGATGAGCTATGTCTCTTGTATCCTTAGTACAATCTCCAGGACTTTTATCATAAAGATATGCTGGATTTTGTCAAAGGTCTTTTCTACATCTTATGAGATGATCATGTGTTACATGAATAAAGGAAACTCAGAGCCAGATCTCAGGGAAAGGCTGAGATATCAGAGAGGAAACACCACAGTCAGATCTCACCCAGCTGTCTTCCAGCTTCCTCAGCCTTGCTCCTTGTGGCTTCTTCTGCCTGCTCTGTCTCTCTATACCTGCCTTAAATACCCTCTTCACTCAGTTGTTTCACTTCCAGGTTAAGATTAAAGGCCTGGCACCACCACTGCCTGCATGAAAGGCTGGAACTTCTTCTGCAAACTAAGATGGCCTCAAACTCAGATTTGCTGGGATTAAGGGCATAGGTCACCACTCCTGGATATTCCCTGTGCTGGGATTAAAGGTGTGAGTTATTCTCTGATTCTCCTAGACTGACTGTGGATAGATCCCTCTGACATTTCAGACTGATTTTTATTAAATTTGAAACATATCCTCACATATCTCCTTTTGTGTCAGAATTTACAAAGAGGGTTATAGCTAACTTAATAAAAACATATACAATAAGTACAATAATTATATACAATATATACAGACCATAAATGAGTAATGTCCAGTCCATTAACAATTGATAATTCAAAGAAAATATTTCATTAATTATCCTATTTTGGTGAGTCCAAAGGATTATACTTTCTTTCTAACTTGTATTACTAACTAAAACCTGTTATTTTGATGTTTCTTAAACTTATACATTTTAACTTTGAAGTTTCCTTTCTAAAACTGTCACTACAAAGCTATAACTCTAACTATCTCATCTTCAACTACCTCAGAGACCCAAGAAGGAAATAGTATTAACTAACTAAATAGCATGGGCAAGCAAGCAACTTCCAAAAAAAACGTAAAAATCAAACAGCTGGCTGCCTGGACAGTCACCTGAGGTTCTTCTGTATCATTGTAGCATCCATTTTTGGCCTACAGGCCTAACATGTCTGACAGACTTCTTCTGTGACACAGGATATTCTCAAAGACCTACCTTGTCTTGGCAAGCTTCGGCGATTCTCTTGTGGATGTGTCTCCTGCTTGTTCAATTTGAACATCATACTGTCAGCAGTCAAGGCAAGAGTACTTTCTTGCCCAGTGGCAAACTTTCGCTACAAAGAAGGTCAACGGTGTATGGACTTTCTCTGATGTCCATAATCTTCTCTGAAGTAGATTGGTGCTGCCAGGAACAGTTGAACCATTATTATAAAAATAATAAGAACCTATGTTATGAAATGCCATACTCTGTGGATCTCTGAAGTGTTTGAAGGAGACCTATTCATCTAAAATATACATGTTTGATCTTGAAAACATATCTAACATGACTGCATTTGAATGTAATGCCTTACTACTAACTTGTATTACTTTATATCCTAATTAGTTGGTAATAAAAAACTTTCACAGACTAGCAATTTGTATTACATTGTTAGATTAACTGAATAAGTATAATACCTTGAACAAGCATAGAGATATATGTACAGTAACAAAATTATTCTCCATATACACAATTTGTATACAATATACAAAAATCCAATCCAATGTAAAATATTTAAAGCTAGTAAATCCTTTTTAAAAGATGATTCAGTAATCTATCCTTATATCTTATTATATCTGTATTCCCCTTTTCTTTCTATTTTTTAACAAGAATCTTGAATCTAATTGCTCTTGTTTAACTTTTTTTAACCATAACCAATAGCAATTTTAACCTATTAACCTAAACAATGACAATCATCCATAACCCATTGAAAGACCAAAAACCCATTGAAAGACCAATTCCCACCTCTGGGGAATGAGTGGCACTGTGTCTTAAATTTACTTCCTGCTGTCTGAGGTAAACAGCATCTATAGGGGATCCTGAAAAGAAAGGTTTTGTTAATTGTCAAGTCCTGAAATAAGTAGCTATATCATTTCTTGTCCAATCTCTGAATAACAGGAAAGTGCACAGCTTGTCTCAAGTCCTGGCTATAGTAGTCTGTAAAGCTGGTTCATCTCAGCAATCCACCTCAAAACTGTCCTGAGCAGTTTGTATTCCAAATCTGATCACCACTCCCAGATATTCCCTGTGCCGGGATTAAAAGTGTGAGTTACCACTGTCTGATTCTTGTAGACTGACTGTGGATAGATGCCTCTGATAACTCAGACTGTTTTTTATTAAATTTGAAACATATTCCCACAATCATGAGGCTTTTTTCTATGTTGGTGGATTTCATTGAATGATTTTCATATATTGAAGCATCTCTGCATTTCTGGGATGAAGCCTATTTGATCATTTTAGATATGTTTTTGAATTCTGTTAGCAAGTATATTTGAGTATTTTTAATCTATGGTCATAGGGAAATTGTTAGGTAATGTCTTTCTTTTTGAATATTTACGTGCTTTTGGTATCAAGGTAACTGTGGCCTCATAAAATAAATTTAGCACTCCTTATGTTTCTATTTCATGGAATAATTTGAGGGGTACCAGCAATAACTATTCTTTGAATGTCTGGTAGAATTCTGTGATAAAATCATCTGATCCTGGGCTTTTATTTTGGTTTGGAAGAATTTTAATGACTGCTTCTAGGGCTTATAGATCTATTTTAATTGTTTATCTGGTCTTGATTTGAGTTTGGTTAGTGGTGTGTGTCAGGAAAATTATTCATTTTATATTTTACAATTTAGTGGAGTATAGGTTTTTAAAGTATGTCCTTATGAGTCTCTGGATTTCCTCACTGTCTGTTGTCATGTCTCACTTTTTGTTTCTGGTTTAATTAATTTGGATGTTCATCCCTGCCTTTTAGTTAGTTTGGATAAGGGTTCATTTCTTTTCCTTGCTTACTTAAAGAACCAACTCTTGGTTTCATCAATTCTTTGTATTATTCTCTTTGTTTCTATTTTATTGATTTAAGTCCTAAGTTTGACTATTTTTTTTGCCATCTGCTCCTCTTGGATATGATACTTTGTCTATCTTAGAGTTTTCAGGTATGCTGTTAAGTGGCTAGTATGAGACTGCTCCAATTTTTTAAAATGTAACTTCCCTCTTCGTTGTGTTCTATAAGTTTGGGCATTCTGTGTATGCTGTGTATTTACTTTCATTGTATTTTAAAAACCTTATAATTTATTTGTCTTGACCCAGTGAGAGTTGTTCCTTTTCCATGAGATTATAAGCTTTATGTTGTTTCTGTTGTTATCGATATCCAGCTTTAATCTGTGGCAGTCTTAGGGGATACAAGGAGTCATTGCAGTTGTCTTGTGTCTGCTGAGACTTTGCTTTGTGTCTGAGTATATAGTAAATTTTTAGAAACTTCTATGAGGTACTGAGAAGGAGGAATATTCTTTTTTGTTTGGGTTAAATGTTCTATAAACGTTAGGTCCATATGGTTTATAACATCTGTTGTATCTAGTACTTCTCTGTTTAGTTTTTGTCTGCATGGTACTGAAGCCTCCCACTATCAATGTGTCAGGGTCAGTATGTGCTTTAAGCTGTAGTAGTATTTTTTTTTTACAAGCTCATGTGTTCTTGTGTCTGGGGCATCAATGTTAAGAACCACAATGTCTTCTTGGTGGGTTATTTTGCTGCACAGCTAGCCATGGAGATCTAGAAGTGAGAAAGTGAAGGACTTTCTCTTTCCTATTTCCATATTTCTTCTCTTATTTATTTTCTATACATGCCAACTCTGCCTATCCTTTCCTCCTGCCTTGCTATTGCCTGTTCAGCTCTTTATTAGGCACAGTAACACAGTTTCACAGGGTTATAAACAAATGCAACATAAAGAATGCAACGCATTTTTGCATCATTTAAACCAATGTTCCACAGCATAAACAAATGTAATACATCTTAAAATAATATTCTACATAGAAGTTAACTTCCTTAGGTTGGCGTTTTTCTTTTCATACCTTCTGTAGGTTAGATTTCTAGATAGATATTGTTAAAATTTGATTTTATTATGGACTATCTTGTTTTCTCTATCTATGCTGATTGAAAGTGTTGCTGGGTATGGTAGTCTGGGTTTGCATCTGTATTCTCTTAGAAGCAGCAGTACATCTGTCCAGGTCCTTCTGGCCTTTAGAGTCTTCATTGAGCAATCAGGTATAATTCTACTAGGTCTGCCTTTATATGTTATTTGATCTTTTTTTCTTGAAACTTTTCATATTCTTTATTTGATTTGTATGTGTAATGTTTTGATTGTTATGTGGCAAGGGGGAATTCTTTTATGGTCCAATCTATTTGGAGTTTTATATGCATCTTTACCTTTACAGGCATCTTAATCTTTAGGTTACGAAAATTTTCTTGTATGAGCCCAGCTAGGACTCCAAGCAATATTGGGGAGGGTGCCTAAACTAAAATTCCCTATTATAATATGAATGATCACCCTTGTTGCCTTTATAAAACCCTCATTCAGCAGCTGATGGAGGTAGATGCAGAGATTCATAGCTAAGCACCTGGCTGAGCTACTGGTCCAGCCAAAGAGAGAGAGGAGAGATTACATGAGCAGAGGGATCAGGATCATGATGGGGAGACCCATGGAGTAGGCTGTCCCATGCTGTTGGGAGCTCACAGACTCTGAAAGGACATAGATCTGGACCCTCTGAATGTAGATAAAGACATGGCAGTTTCTGGAGCCTCTTGCAATCAGACCAGAGTCTATCCTGGGTTCATGAACTGGCTTCTCAGAGCCCATACCCCTCAGGGAAACACCTTTCTCAGCCTTGATACGAGGGGAGGGACTCGGTCCTACTTCAACTGGATATGCCAGACCAAACTGACTCACCTTGGGATTCCTTTCTGGGGAGTGAATGAATGTGGTGGTGAGGTAGGAGGCTGGGGTAGGACTGGGAGGAGGGGTGGGAGAGGGAACAGTGGTGGCTATAGGAAACTTAAAAAAAAAACATAAAAAAGAGCGTTTTCTTGTGATTTTATTGAAAACATTTATGGTGACTTTTACCTGGGTTTCTTCTTCTCCTCCCTGTGTCCCTGTTATTCTCAGGTTTGGTGTTTTCCCGGTGTCCCAGGTTTCCTGGATGTTTTGTGTCAGGAGATTATTATTATTATTATTTAACATTTTCTTTGATGAATCCATTTCTTCTATTGTATCTTCAATACCTAAGATTTTCTCTCCTATCTCATGTATTCTGTTGGTGAAGCCTGCCTCTGTAGTTCCTGTAGAAATTCCTGAAGTTTTCCTTTCCAGAATCCCTTCAGTTATTTATTTATTTATTTATTTACTTATTTATTTATTTATTTATTTATTTATTTATTCATTCATTCATTCATTCATTCATTCATTCATTCATTCATTTATTTATTTATTTATTTATTCATTTATGGGATTCATTAATTTTCTCTTTAAAGACTTCTATTATATTCATAAAGGTTGTTTCAAAGTCTTTTTCTTGTGCTTCAGCTATGTTTGAATATTCAGGGCATGTTGTGGAAGGACAACTGGGTTCTAGTGGAGACATATTGCCCTGGTCATTATTGCTTGTTTTTACGATGGCATGTAGGCATCTGGGTTTGGGAAGATTGCAATTCTAATGCTGACATCTGGTCTTATCTTTATTGGGTGGGTGTTTTTTCCCTTGGTTTCTGTTTCCTCTCTCACTGGCCTTTTGAAGAGTGTGATGGCTGTGTGTCGCCTGATATCCTGACCTTTTTAGCTGGTGTGTTCCCAGGGAATGCCTGCTGGTGTTGGAGGCTGGGGTACTGGATGAGTTGGGGGAAGGAAGATTAGTAAAGAAGGTCTTTATGATCCACTGGGGATGGGATCAGAGAGTAAAGGGAGATCACAGCAGGTTTCTAGCTACAGAGCTGGGGATGAGACTGTGGGTGGTGTGGGGGGGGTGAATCTCAAGAACACTGCAAGAGGTGTGGGTCTGCTTTCAGCATACTTGTTTCCCTGGGAACAGCTGCCCTTGGATTAGCAGGGGTGCCTGCGGGAGTTGGAGTCTGGGAAAAAGCAATAAATAAGTGGAGGAAGGGAGGTTAGGAGTGGATGGTTTGTGAGAACCACAGGAGATGTGAGCAGTGGTGAGGGAAGGCTCAGAGATAGGGATGAGCAACTGCACCATATTTTCATCATCCATTCACCAGTGGATGGATATCTACATCTTCTTTTTCCTAGCTGTTGTGAATAGAGCAGAAATAAACATGGATATACGGGTACCTCTATAATATGATATAGAGTCCTTTGGGTATTTACTCAAGACTGATTCGTCGATCATATGGTAGAACTATTTCCAGTTTCTGGTGGAACTGTCACACTGATTTCTAGTGGTTGTAACAGTTTGCACTCCCTCTAGAAGCAGTAAATACTTGTTTCTTTCTCCACATTCATACAAACATTTTCCATCATTTTTAAAAATCATTGTAATTCATGTTAGATGAAGTCTCATTGTAGTTTTAATTTGCAGTTTCCTGATTGCTGGGGAAACTGAATATTTTTAACATGTTCCTCAGGTGTTTCTATTCATCTTCTGAGAACTCTGTTAGTTTCATGCTCTGGTTGTATTTTTTAGTTCTTTGTATATTCTAGATACTAACTCTTTATTGGATATGTATCTTGTAAATATTTTCCCCATTCTATAGGCTGTTTCTTCACTTGAATGCTGGTATTCTTTGCTGTAAAGAAGCTTTTAAGCTTCATCAGAGACCATTTATTAATTTTTGGTCTTAATGCCTGTGCTTTTGGTGTCCTGTTCAGGAAGTCCTGTCCTGTGCCAATGAGTTCTTTGTGTTTCTCTGTAAAATTTAATATATTTTTTTCAATTTCTGTAAAGAATTACATTGGATTTTTGATGAGGATTTCATTGAATCTGTAGACTGCTTTTGGTAGGGTAGCCATTTTCACAATTTAATCCTGCCAATTCATGATCATGGGATGTCTTTGCATCTTCTGGTATCTTCCTCTATTTCTTCAGAGTTGTAAAGTTTTCATTGTACAAATTCTTGACTTCCTTGCTGAGTCTTATTGAAAGTTTTGGGGGAGTTTCCCTGATTTCTTCAGCAGTATGCTTGTCTTTTATGTTTTGGAAGGCTACTGGTTAGTGCGTGTCTACTTTGTATCTACTATGTCTCTGTATTTTGGTCTAGGGGATTTCTGAACTCTTTACGGTCTTTCATGTATAGAATCATATCTCCAGTACCATGTCTGCCCACTGCCATGCTCCCCTCCATGATGGCTGTGGATTAACTCTTTGAAACTGGAAGCAAGGTCCCAGGATTTTTTTTTAATAAGTTGCTATTGTTATGTCTTTTCATGGCAATACAACAGTAATGAAGACAATCACCACTAATTATTTTTTTCATGTGTTCTTGAATTGGGTTTGCAAGTATTTTCTTAAGAACTTCTTCATTTGTGTTTATCAGAAATATGAACTTATAATGTTCTCTTTTGTTGGATCTTTGTCTTGTTTTTGTACCAGGGTGATACTGGCTTCATAAAAATAATTTAAAATGTCCTATTTTTTCTATTTTGTAGAATAATTTGAGGAGTATTTGTGTTAGTTCTCTGAAGCTCTGGTAGAATTTTGTGCTGGATCTATCTAGTCCTGCACCTATTTTTAGTTAGCAAATTTTAAATTATTGCTTCTATTTTATTGAATGTCGTGGAACTATTCAAATTATTTATTTCATGTTGATTTAGCTTTAATTGGCCATATAAATCTAGGAGCTTATCCATTTATTTTATATTTTCCAGTTTGGTTTGGTAGAGTACAGTTTTTAAATTATGTGTTCCTGAATCCTTGAATTATTTCAGTGTCTGTTGTAATACCTTTCTTGTTGTACCTAATATTACAAACTTGAATCCTCTCCCCTTGAGTAATTTGGTTAAAGATTTGACAAACTTTTTAATCCTTTCAAAGAACAAACTCTATTCTGTTGATTCCTTATATTTCTTTCATTTCTATTTTGTTCATTTCTGCCTTTATGTTGGTTATCTGCTCCTATCTACTTTGAGGAGTCTTTTCTCTTATTTTCCAAGGCCTTAGGTGCACCATTCATTTATTTATTTGAGATCCTTGAATTGTTCTGAAGCAGGCACTTAGTCATACGAGAAAAGTTTATAATAGTGTTTTATTGTGATTTTGATATGCTGTACTTTAATTTTCTTTAAATTTTTAATAAAATCAAAATTTTAATATGGACCAAATTGTTATCTGGTAGTGTGTTGTTTAGTTTGCATAAGTTTGTATACTTTCTATAGATTCTGTTGTTATCGAGATTCAGCTTTATTCAACTGTAGTCAGTTAGAATACAGGATATAATTACATTTGTCCTATATTTGTTGCTTTGTGCTCTAATATATGGTCTGTTGAGAGAAATGTCCTTGGGTTACTGAGAAGCATGTGAATTCTTCTATATTTGGGTAAAATACGTTTTTTAGTTCTAGGGTGTTTTTAAATTTCTGGATGTCTTATCTATTGTTGAGAAAGGGTTATTGAAATCACTCTGTTGGCACTGATCATGGCTTGGCTTCTTTATTTTATTCATCTCTATGTCTTTGTTGTTTGACTCTAGTTATATTGTTTGACTCTTTTGATTTCATTTACTTTAGGGGTTGTTACTATTGGATTTGCACTTGTAGAAAGTGATGTATTTCTTATGTCGGTGTGTGTGTTTTTTTAAAAAAATTCTGTATTGGAATTTGTGCATTTCAAGTTAGTTTGTTCCTTGAATTTTTCTTAATTTTCTGTTAAAGTCATGCTTCTTCTTTCAGCAGAGGTGTTTACAATGTTCAGGATGAGATTAATATGCTATGGTTGAAAATTTGACTTCTTTTGTCTGGTGCTTGGAGATACAGCCACTATCCCGGTCTTCTTTCAGTTTCTCTGCTACAACCTGATGTTAACAGTAATTTGGTCAAGAAGCGCTGGAACAAGTTTTTCCTGACATTGTGGACTGGGTCTCAAAGCTGTAGAGAGCAACTTAGAGTCCCAACTGGGCAACTAGCAGGGCTCAAGGACTGTGGGCCACGTGTGATGACTGGAGGGTCCATGGTGGGGATTAGGCTGGGATGAGGTGAATCCTGGAAGAAGGAAGAAGAGCCTAGACAAGGTGGGTTTCCCTGGAAAGCAGCCAAGGAACTTGGCAACCTGAATGGAGGGAGGGTGGCAGAGGAGGAGAGTGCTGGGTAGCCTACCTGGGTCTACAACATGTGTGATGCCTATAGGATCTCTGATAGCAAATGGGTCTGGTGTAAGGAGAGTCCAAGAGGGCATAGCTGAAATGACGTGTGTGTTTTGGGCAAGTAGCAAGGGACTTGGATCACCCAAATGGATGGTGGCATGGAAGGGAGTACTGGGGAGCAGGATGTAAGCTCTCAACTACTGCTACTTGGGTCTTTGTCACATGGGGTAGCTACTCTGATTTATTTAATTCAGCACAATATTCTCAACATTTCATCTATATTGTTAATATCTCATTACAGTTGTTAATACTTTTCACATTGCTGTGAAAAAAAATACTTGACCAACTAAAAAGATTAAGGGTGTCTTCAACTTACACGCCACCAGGGCTATGAAAGTAGCTCTAGATGTAGCAGCAGCAGGAGTGTGAGGGGGCTGGTCATACAGGGGGCTGGTCACACTGTATATGTAGTACGGAATCAGAGAGGTGAATTCCACACCATTTGGATTCCCATCACAAAGGTACAACTAGGGTTCCAGTTTCTGAAGGTCTGTAGTAATGCTGCTTGCCTTTCAATTTCTGGGCAATGGCTATCCTGACAAATGTGAGGCAATACTTCACCATGGCTTTGATTTGTATTTCTCTGTAGCAATTTTGAGCATCTCTTTACATACTTGTTGGTCACATTCTATGTCCTTTCAAATCCTTAGCCCATTAAGGATTATAGCATTACTTTGCTTCACTCCTGAATTATGGGAGGTGGACTCATGTGTAAAATGTACCATGTTAGTTCTGGTTCAGTTATCAGACTGATAATTTTTTATTATCTGTAATATACGTTTTTATCTGAGATTTGGGTGCTGATACCTTTTATTCCTGTGAATATAATTTATCTTTATTCTGGGACAAAGTTAATAAGGAAATGCTTAATTATTCGAACTGTAGAACTTACCTCATTTGTTGCATGTTGTGGGAATACTTGTCTTTTGCTGCCTGATAACTGAGATCTTCAAACCTGTTGTCCTATTAATTTTGACCTTTGGGGGCTTGGTTCAGGTGGTAGAACATACCAAATTATTGCTCTTTCATCTTTTCCAGAAGCAATATCATGGACAAGTATTCTTAAGTTTTAAGTTGTAAATGGGTGACTCCTTGGATCCTTCTTATTACAACTTAAAAGCTAAGGATAGAAACTATCCTATAAAGATAAAACCAAACAAAGAGCCCTGGAAGGAAGGAAGCCCAGGGAATGTATGTGAGCAGACGCCTCAGGGCATGGGGGCTCAGCTTGCCCCTAAGTTTCCTGACAGCTGTAGCAGGAAGGAGGAGGGAGCAGAACTCCCAAGTCTCCATGTTCTGGAGAAAAGGAGGCACTGAGAGTGTCCTAAATGGACATTTATCTTGGTCTAAAATTCCAGAGGAGTTGATCTTGCAGCCTGTTCAGCAAATGTCCAGAAGCAAAAGTCATGAGTGATATCATGAGGCTCAAAAAGGCTCATTCACAGGCCTGATTCTCAGGGACAGGAGACAGAGGGAGAAGAGGCGCACAGCTGAGTCCCACAGGAGATCCCTGCTAGCCTGCCCTGTCTCACAGCAGGAAGGACAGGAGAGGAGGCCAGCCCTGCCACTGTGTCCCTGTGTCCTCACCACCCTCTACACTGTCCCTCTGGAGGAGGACACTGAGGCTCCCGGTGGAAGCGGGGACATGAGAGTCCTCCGGAAACAGGCCTTGGGTTGTGCAGGAAGTGGGGCAGGTGAAGTTATGAGTGAAGGGCAGATCCTCAACCTTCAGTGCTGGGAGCTGAGGGAGGGCTGAGTCTGGCAGGCAGGGTGTGGTGAATGGGCCAGGGCAGGAGCTGCAAGGGCATGCTGGGCAGGTGGAGCAGCTGGGAGTGTGAGGGATTGCACCTCTTACCCTCCCTAAACATTGCCACCTCACTGTCCCCATTCACAGCATTTCTCTCCACTGAATCCTCTGTGACATGTCAATGCCCATATAGGTGAGGGGGACTTGCCCCCATCCACCAGGATACAGAGGGGAGAGACCTGTGTCCGCATCACCTTCTCTCCAACACTACAAGACCAGTCTGCCTTCTCCAGCTCAGGCATCATGGCCGACTTCACAGTCTACTATGTGAGAGAGGCAACAAGCAGTGGTCAGGGTTCAACTTCTCACCGTCTCACACAATATTTGTTTTGCTTTCTCTATTATCTGGCTTTATTAAAACTTATACATAAAAACAAAAATGGGGTGGTCCTGGTAGGGTTAGGCCTGATTGGTTTCATGGAGGACAGGCCTCTATGCAATGCACGTGGCCTGTTCTGAACATAAAGATATAATGTGATAGGAGATGGGACGGGAAAGACATGAAGGAAGGAAAGTGTCTGGTCAGCTTTGAGTGGGAGGCATAGCTTAATGGTGACCTAGCTGTGAAGATGATCCACCCACCACTGTGTGGAAGTCCACCAGTGGGTGAAGAACACCAGGGACCACACTGTATGCTCCATGAGGCCTGCTAAGTCTCAGAATGATGAAGGCACAGTCTATTGGAATATGTACAAGCATGAACCTCTTGTGTTGTTTCATGAGAGCTATGACATACTAACCTGTACAGACTGCCTGCTCAATACTCACAAGGACCATCAGTACTTGTTCCTGGAAGATGCAGTGAGGAGCCACATAAAATCCCAGCTTCTCTTGTGAAACATCTTGATAACAAGAATGCCACATCACAGAAAAACACAAAGGGGGTTCACAGCTCAACCTACCAGGTGTCTAATGTGCAGAAGTGTGTACAGGTTGATGTCAAGATGGCCATTCTGAAGATCATGAAGGACCCGAATAAGCAGGGTCAGGTTCTGGTCAATGATGCCCAGAAAGTGACAGAGGGGCAGCAGGAACCTCTGGGTGTCAGCACTGGACCATGACAAAAATACAGATGCATCAGGAACACATTTTGTAATTTGTCTCTTGGGCTCTGGTAGTTGAGAGAAATACAGCCCTCTTGCTTTCTATGAAGCCGAACTATTTCCAGATACTACATTTTCAAAATGATTGTGGATCCTTTGGGGCCTCGTGGTGAGATGAAGTTCCAATAGGATCTCAATGCCTGAACCAAGAGTGCCTAGGCTTTTTGCAAGATCATGGCTGAGAATTATGGTATAAATGCCTCAGGTCCTGGGACCATGTCTTCTCTAAGAGTTCCAGAGTCCCTAAGCATGCAAGGCTTTGCTAGCAGTCAGCCCGTGGAGGTACAGGAGGACTATGGATTTGGGTCAGATGACCCATACGCAAGTGCAGAGCTGCATGTGTCAGGCATGAAGCAGGCCACTCTGGTGAGGGAGAGGCAAGTAACCTCATGTGGAAGGTACCATGTGTAAGCTTTGAATGCCTGGATCTGGCTGGATTGCACTGATGATAGCCAACCACCAAGATCCATTGTTATTGTTGAGTATGTTGCTGCTGCAGCAGCTACTGGTCAGGCTGGGACTGTGCCTTCAGGAGCTCCTGGTGCCCTCTCCCTGCCTGGCATGACCATTGTCAAGGAAGAAGAGACAGAAGCAGTATTGGAGCCTCCCCTATTGCCACTGAGGGTCCTGAGATCAAGTTTGTGTTGATGGCTCTGGCTGAAGGCCTTGATGCTGAAGGCCTTGGTGCTGAGGGACCTGGTCTAGCTTCACGTAGTGGCACTACCATATCAGGCCTGGAAAGTGGTGGGGCCTGAGGTTAACTCAGACCCAGTAGGTGAATCAGGTATTCTGGATGACAGTGCTGTTATCTACCATGTCTGTCAGAAGCCAGGTGATGTGGTCATGTGTAACCAAGGTGAGCTTTGCTTCCACCTGAATTGCCACCTTGCTGCCCTGTAGAATGTTCCAGGGGAGGTATGGAGTTGCTTGCTTTGCCATGTTCTCCCTAAACTAAAGGAGGAAGATGGAAACCTTAGCCTGGATGGAGCAGATAGCGCTGGTGTGGTAGAGCTCTCACCAGCCAACCAGAGGAAATGTGAGCACATCCTTCACTCTCTGTTCTGCCATGAACACACCAGCTGGCTACAAGATTTTACATTCTTCATGGAACAGCCTTGTGGTACCCTAGATCCGACCCTAGGGTACCACCTAGGGTTCATCTCCAAGAGAAGCTGTCACCCCCCCAATAGCTCTCCCAAGGAGTTTGCCCAATATATGGGCTGCATGTTCAAGCAGTTCAATATGCTGAGGACAAGGCAGATGTGTAGTCCATCATTGACATGCAGCACTTCTTAGAGAGGCACATGAATGGTGTCTTTGGTGACATCATGTTTTCTGCTGTGCTGTTAGAATCACCATTGCTGAACCTTCCCAGTGCCAGCCCAAGTTCTCAGGACGTGTCTGGTTGGAATACTTAACACAAAGACAACACATTTGTACTAAAGAAAGTGTAACTTAAGCTTCATATTACTGAAGGGGATGAAGAGTGTTGCCAATGATAGCATGTTCCATTTTCTGGAGGAATTATAATGTAAGGGCCAAATTCCTACCACCAGAAGCATTAGAACAGGGAAGTAGAAATATGCATTTATTGTAGACATTTACATTCTGTTATGTAAAAACAGAACACTTCTAGTAGTAAAAAATGTAATCAAATTAACCTTTCTGGATGAAGTATAAATATATAAGTACATATTTCTAATGCAGGACATTGATTTTTCTTTACATATCCATAAAAACATGTTCTTGAACAGTCCCTGAGCGCTCACAATCTCTGTGGCCTCTGTTTTCTAATTTAGAAAATTCAAGATTAGTTGGATTTAGCTTCATGCCCTCGGTGAGCTACCCATCTTTGAGAAGACAGATATGGAAAATCAAGTGACAGTAATATTTATCTGGATGACACTAAGACATCAATGTTACCTTAATGGATTAGAGGGAAGAAATTCTACTTGCACTGTAGGTGAGCAACCATAGACGGGGAAACAAAAAGGTCCTCACTTTCATTTGATGGACATGATTCCAAAGGATGGTTCTACTCAGAAGGAGAGTATATGTAGAAAGATACCACATACAGAGGACTATGAAATGACATGGCAAGTAGAAAGAAGCCTTTCACCCTTCCAAACTGAACAGAGTATACTGCCCCCAGGTGGCTGGAAGAGTCTTATTTTTTTCCTCAGGCAGATGTGATTATTAACATTAGAAATGTCAGCTTGACCCAAGCTATTGGAAGCTCACTAACTCTGAACAGTCAAATGGCATGGGCAGTTTGTGGAGCCTCTTGCAGTAGGATCAGAGTATGTTCCTGGTGCATGAACTGACATCTCGGAGCCCATTCCCTACAGAGGAACACCTAACTCAGCCTTAATACTAGAATGAGGGTCTCAGACCTACCTCAACTGGATTTGCCAGACCAAACTGATCCACCTTGGGACGCCTTGCCCTTCTTGGGGAAAGGATGGGGGGGATGGGATGGGGTGGAGGCTGAGGAAGGATGGGGAGGAGAGAAGGGAGGGGGAGCAATGGTGGGTATGGGAAAACACACATGCACACACACACACACACACACACACACACACACACACACACACACACACACATACACCGCTGACACTACGTGAAGAGCCAGGACCCAGAGGCTCTAAGGCCCAGAGATCTAGGATAGTACCAAACATAACTGGAGAAAAAATGTTAATGTAATGATGCCTAATGATATTCTGCTATACTCATAGTTTGGTACCTAGCCCAATTGTCATCAAAGAGACTTCATCTAGCAACTGATGGAAACAGATATAGAGACCCACAGTCAAACATTAGTTGAGCTCAAGGAATCTTGCTGCAGAGCAGGAGGAAACATTGTAGGAGCCAGAGGGATTAAGGACATCACAAGAAAACCCACAGAATCAACTAACCTGGGCTTATAGGCACTCAGAAACTGAACCTACCTACAATCAGGGAGTCTGCTGGGGACTGACCTAGGCCCTCTACATATATGTGATAGTTGCGCATCTTGGTCTTGAGACTCTTAACAGTGAGAGCAAGGCTGTCCCTAATGCTTTGGATGGTTCTGGGAAACCTACTCCTCATACTGGTTGCCTCGCCAGTCTAAATGCAAGGGACGGTGCTCAGTCTTACTCCAAATTGATATGTCGTGCTTTGTTGATATCCATGGGATGCCTGCTCCTTTCTGAACAGAAACAGAGGGGAAGTGAATAGAAGGAGGGGAATTGGGGAGGAGGGGATGGGGGTGAGGGAGGAGGGGAGGTTGGGATGTAAAATAAATAATTTTAAAAGAAAAGGAAATAAATGTGTTTTTTCATTTATGATCATTTCTAAATTTACCTATATTAACATGATTCCTAAACTTACCCATATTAACAGTATAAAATCAAACCCATCAAGTTAAAGGTGTAAGAGGTATTTTCTTTTCCTAATGCTGATTTTTTTCTTTACTATCACATTGGATGGTAGATACTTAATTTTTAAATATGAGCTCTCAGCTGCTCATATTTAAAATCTGGAGTGAACATGTGAAGTTGGGGATCTAATATTTCATGCTCTCTATCTACCAATGCTGGCATCATTGACATATGTTCTTATGTGACTTTTGGTCATTTATTTGTGCTAGTCTCTCCTCTATCTTTTTGTTTTTCTGATCATAGACTTCAGTTTCCTTTCTTAGGAAATATGCCATTGTTCATGTGCTATGCTCAACTACAGGAAATATGAACAGGTTTATTTGCTTAAATCCTACACAGACAATTCTTTACTCTCGTAAAATATGATGCAACAGGATTTTGGAACCTTGCCAGATACTTGTTTGTTCTATATGCTTGGGGGAGAAGTGGGGAGGGACTGCATTTTATTCTCTTTTCTGATTTTCAGACCAATTTGTAAGCTTAACATCTCAGCCTAGGTTTTATCATTTCTCTCTTCAGCGACACACAAACATTCTTTGTAGTTAAAACTTCTCCCCCAATCCCCCTCTCCGTGTAGTTTTGAAATGGTAAGAATTAATAAGGATTAAATTATCTTTATTAGTCTATCTCTCACTACTTCCTTCCTATCATTTTTCTAAATCTAAATGCTTCTCAGCTTCTTGGCTAAAATATGGTGTAAATCTAGATCTCCCTGATATCTCCCTGACTATGTGTGGGGTGCCTCACTGCTGAATCAAGGCTTTTCAGAATCAGAATTCGAGAACTGATTCCACCATTGTCTTACTTAACTGCCACTTTCTGGATGAGATATAGCAAAGACAGAATACATTCTAAATAGGGCTATATCTAATAGAGCTATGTATCAGAGTGGGACAAAAAGAAAGCAAAAGAGAGGTGTGGATGTGGAGAATGTAAGGAGTTGTTAATCAAAGAATTACTACAAAATTCCAGGGCATGCATGTGAGGTCTCAGGAAAGGCTAGGACAATGGCTGTGTATCGGAGTCATTCCAGAGGAGTGAGTGATTCCAGGCAAAAGATCTAAGGTTGAGCTAGCTGAGGAACTAGTATGGTATTGGACTTTTTGGGGGGGGGTATTTCTAATGTCTATAGAGAACACTGCTAAAAATTATTATATTGAATACAGCACAATAATATATTTATCTTCAGAACAATGAGGCATTTTAGATTCAATCTATTATCTATATGGACAACGAATGGAAGCATAATAAATCATGCCAATTTCTCTCAGTTCTTGTCTTATACATTAATGAGAATGACATCATCACAGAAGAGGTCAGATTATGACAACACAGGCTATGGCATACCCCAGTACTGAGGAGCCAATTATACACTTCAGTTAAACAATTTTCTTCATTACACATCCTGAAGAAGATAATGCCAGATGCTCCACACCTTATCAGAACCAGGAGAAAAACAATTCTTTCATGTACAGCCTCTTTGAGAGTCAGGAAAGCAAGCTGAAAATGGCTTTGTTCTATGCACCTCATAGGCCTCCCATTAGTTCATATTTGGGAGGGATGGCTATTCAACCAAGACTTGGTATATAGGTCTGAGGCCAGTCTGAGCTTCATAAGGAACTCCAGTTTCAAGCACCTACAACTTAAGCCCTTGCTTATATCGCTTATATGACAGGATGTCAGAGTGCCACAGCAGAGACTCTTCCCTACTGTCCTTCCATCTTTTCTCTGAAGAGGAAAAAAGAGGGAATCTAGCCCTAAAGTCACAGGGCAGGGTAGAAGATGAAGTACTTTCCCAAGGTAGTCCTAGGACTTCAGACTTCAGATATAACACTACAGGTTAACCTCAGCTGTCAGCCAGCTGTGGACTCCCTGGCCAGAGTAGTTAGTGGACCTCAGAGGCAGCATGGGGTAGTGCTGTTAACCCTTTCCCTTCCCTCCACTGACCTAGTCCTCTGGCTTTGCAGAGGGAGAGATGGAGGGGAACAGGGGTCAGCAGCCAATCACATGCCAGCAGTGGGAGAGATGGAGGGGAACAGGGGTCAGCAGCCAATCACATGCCAGCAGTGGGAGAGATGGAGGGGGACAGGGGTCAGCAGCCAATCACATGCCAGCCCAAGGCATCCACACTCGATACAACCAATCTCCCCAGCACAGCCTTTGCTTCCTCTCCAACCCCTGTTCTGCCCTGGAACTGCAGGAAGTGGGAGAGAGGATTTCTGCAGGCTCCTAGCACCTGCTAAAAAATGGAGCTGTGCTCAAGGCTTATATTTTTCTTTTAGTTAAATCTTGCTGTGTAGTCCAACCTGTCCCCAGACTCACAATCATTGGCCTTAGTCTCCTGAATAGAATTACAGGCAGATGCCATGGCTTTCAGACTCATTCCTTGGCAGAAAGAACATGTTTTCTGGTAGTGCCTAGAGCCCAAGATCACTGTGCACACGTGTGAATTCTTAACTCTGATATCTTATAGGAGGGACTAAAGAGTTGTCGGGAGAATGAAGTAATAAAGAACCTCTATTCAAGGTCCACTAGTCTCAATTTAGCTGGAGAGACAGAAGTCTAAAATTGGAGAGGAACACATTTTCCATGAATAGTCCTTGCCTTGCCTCAAAGAATGATAATCCTTCTGTCCACACTGTGGTCACAGTACACTTACTATCATTTCAGCATCATAGCTCCAACCTGGGTTGGTAATGGAAAAAATGTGTTATCAAAGGACAAGACAAGTTGGGCAGTGTTGGCACATATCTTTAATCCCAGCACTCAAGAGGCAGAGGCAGGCAGACTCTGAGTCTGAAGTCAGCATGGTCTACAAACTGAGTTCCAGGACAGCCAGGGATACACAGAATAGCCCTGTCTCAAAAAACAAAAACCAGACAAACAAACAAGGGACCAGGCCGTCACAGAGGGTCTGATGCAATTTTTTTTTATATAGTTGGCATCACCAGACTAGAAAGGATAACAAAATCTCTTGTGTTCCCCAGATGGCCCCTAGAAAATGACACCAACTAAAGGTTCTGTGGACTTGGCTACTGTATAGGAGGGTCCCAAAGATATATTCATAATTTTTCTATGAGAAAAAGCCTGTCTTACAAGGCCATGAAAGGGGCATAACATGGAAAGACTTGTAGAGGAATCCTTGGCCAGCCTTTGTGTTTACTATGGACAGATAGGGGAAGAACTGTGAGGAAGCAGAACCTCTCAGTGAGGCCTGTGATAGGAACCCTCATGTTTATTCACTGATTTTAATGCAGTTTTGATCTATGTCCCCCTCGTTTCAAGAAAAAGAAAGATCAAGACACTACAGCCAGGGATTGTTAGGGATTTTATAACCACATTTGTCAAAAATTCTCATCTTTCAGGCAAGAGGCTCAGTAGGTAAGAAAACTTGTTTTTGCAGAGGACCTGGGTTCAGTTTCCAGCATCCACATGCTTCTCATAACTGTCAATAACTTCAGTTCCAGGTGACCTTATCCTCTGACCTCCAAGGACACCAAGTACCCATGTGGTGGTACCCAGACATGCATTCAAGCAAAATACTTGAACACATAAAATGAATAAATCTAACAACAACAAAAACCTTCTCAGCTCTTCTGGAAACTGACAAACCAGTTACTGTGGTATTGAACTAAAGCCACAGGCATGTTGAGAAAATGACTTTAACTATATTTGGAACCAACTCAGATTGTCTAGTGGAATGGTGTAATTTTTGAGTAGGTCCTCTGGGGTCAATGCATGTTCAAGTGCTGCTAAACGAACGAATGCTGTGAAATGAATTGCAGGGAAAGATGTGTTAAGTGTTTGCAACACTTCTCTTGCTTCTTGGGGATATTCCAAACAGGAGCATTCACAATCATAATAGTACTAAACAGACACCATTGAGCACCTATCTTGCTCCCCCAGCCCAATTATGGTATCAGTAAAACAAGTTAAGACAGCCAAGAAATGGAAGAAAATAGGGAGACACATTTCAGCCCATGTTAAAGAGCTAGAAGAGGTGGTAATTTCCAATTCCAATTTTGTCCTGTCTCACTCACAGAATAAGGGACTCTATAACAAAATTGAGAGCCATAATGAAAGAAAGGTTATTCTTTGGACAGGGAATAAGGAGTAACTGGAAGTATTGTGTCACAGATCAGCTTCTAGCCTGAACAAAGAACGGAAGTCCTTTTAAGAGCAAGGGATTAGAAGGAAACACCCAGGAATATACATGAATGACCCCAGCAAAGACTCCTAACAATAATGGATACATAGTTTGAACTGACCATCTTCTACGACCAGGCAAGACTTCCAGTGGAGGGATTGGGATAACAACTCAGCCACACAACCTTTGATCTACAGTCTATCCTGCCTATGGGATGTAGTAGGATAAAAGTGGGAGCAGAGATTGTGGGAGTGGCCAGTCAATGACTGGTCCAGCCTGAGACCCATGCCATGAGATGGAGCCCACCCTTGATACTGTCTGGAGTGCCAGAACCAAGAGGCTGGATGGATAGAAACAAACACAATTGGAGAAAAGATGTCAATGTGATGATAACTAACAATACTGTGCTATAGTCATAGTTTGCTGACTACCCCAATTGTCATCAAAAGCCTTCACCCAGCAACTGATGCAAACAGATGCAGAGACCCACAGCCAAACATTAGGCAGATTCTGGGGAATCCTGCTGAAGAGAGTGCTATCATGAAGTAGGTCAGAATTGAGGAAACCAACCAAGTGGTATGTGAGAATATGTTTCAAATTTAATAAAAACCAGTCTGAGATATCAGCGGGATCTTCCCACAGTCAGTCTAGGAGGATCAGACAGTGGTAACTCACACCTTTAATCCCAGCACAGGGAATATTGGGGAGTGGGGACCTACGCCCTTAATCTAATCTGAGTTTGAAGTCAGTTTAGTTTATAGAAGGAGTTCCAGGCTTCCAGGCAGGCAACGGTTGTGCTACACCTTTAATCTTAACCTGGATGTGAAACAACTGAGTGAAGAAAGTATTTAAAGCAGGCATAGAAAGACAGAGGGGCAGTAGAAGCCATGAGGAGGGAGGCTGAGGAAGCTGGAAGACAGCAGGGTGAGATTTGACTGTGGTGTTTACTCTATTTGATATTTCAGCCTTTCCCTGAGATTTGGCTCTGAGTTTCTTTCATTGTGCAACAGTGGTGTCGGCCCAGAAAGTGATTGTTACTAAACAAAAGTGACATATCAAGAAAGAAAGTAAGGCGGGTGCCTGAGTTGGCATTTCTATTGCTATGAAGAGACACCATGACCATGGCAACTTTTATAAAGAAAACATCTGAGGTGATAGCTTACAGTTCAGAGGCTCAGTCCATTACCATAATGACAGGGAACATGGTGGCACGCAGGCAGATGTGGTGCTGTCTACATCTTGATCACAAGGCAACAGAAAGTGGACTCAGTGTGAAATAGGAACTTCTGTTCAGCTGTGTAATTTCCATGGTTTTTTATCCTAGAGAGTGAACCTGGCTACACCTTCACTGATTCGTGGGCAGGAGTGAAGAGGCTGTCATACACTGTGTTTGGATATAAGATGCCTAAATGATGAAGCGTCTTCCTGTGTGGATACAAACATTACTAGAAATTATATAAGACCTACAACCTCTAGTCATGACCCACATCCAATACAAAGAACTCTTAAAGGGTGAGCTTCAAGGGCAATAACATGATAATAAAATCAGCACTACATAGAAGAGGACATCTGGACATGGCATCCACCTAGTTATCCATTGCACAAGATATAGTAATTGATCTGCAATTCAGATCTGGGCCCTCAAACCAAAATATAGTGATTCCAGACCACAAAGCCTGAAAGTCTGACAAATATGTCTATACTAACAGCACATAGCCATGTGAAAAAGAGAGGATAGGGACACATAATCAAAGGTATTAGACCTAGTCAGTTATGGAAAATGGGGTAGCTATTTACAGATTACTCCTTGGTTTTGTGGTGCTGGAGATGGAACCCTCATATATGCTAAGCAAATGCTTTACCACTGAACCACACCCCTGAGTCTTTCTAACTCTTGAAGATACTACTGCTTTCTACACCGACTTCTACAAATAATTTTAATATGTTGTTGCTATCTCCATCTGCTTAGAAAATGTGTGTGATAATATCGGATGAATCTTAGATTGTTACATATTTGAACTTCTCTGAACTAAGTCAGACATTGGCACTGCCTTTATAGCACAACTGTTCCATAGAAAGAAGGATCACAAATATGTTTTAATCTTTTAATACTGTGTGTTATCCTAAGTAGAACTTAAAGATAGGGTAGATACTTAAAAACTGTATGTAGTCTGTGTATATGAGTTCACTATACTCAGGTCAGGAGAGGATATTAGCTTCACTGGAACTGGAGGGAAAGACAGTTGTGAGCTACATGACATGGATGCTGGGAACTTAACTCTGGTCCTTTATAAGAGCAACTAAATTCTTAACCCATGTCTCCAACTCCTAGGTATATTCCTAATGGAGGAAATCAAACCTTGAGGATGACCATGCATATCTATCAGTGAAATATACGCTCAATACAAGCAGTATGGTTTGTGAACCAATAGGGTGTATGCATTTAAATTGAATGTTTAATTATGAGGTTTGGCAGAGTAAAAAGGTCCAGACTATTTTTTGGAGAATGAATCATTCCTTTAAGTTTTTCCCGCCATATTTACCCATGTAGAAAATGGCCATTGGAATTTGCAAACATCAGACACAAGTTAAGAACAAGTAGGTGGTTCTTCGAATTTTTAAAATATTTTATCAACACATATTAATATTATGGGTTCTATGTGATATTTGACACATTCACATAATTTACACCTATCAAATTTGGTGTTTATCAACCAACCAACTGAGGACCATTCTACTGTAGTATACTTGTCTTCTTATTTCTGATTCATTTAACAAAAGTTATTAAATGTTTCCAGTTTCATTTTGCTGAAAATGTCTGAATTTCATTTTATTATGGATAATATATCTATATAATCACACCTTTCTTTATCTATTAATCTAGATATGATCACATTTTTCTTTACCTTCATCCAAACAAATAGATTGAGGCCATTATCTTAGCTATTGAGAATAGTGCTGGAATAAACATACAGGTATCACTTTATAGCATCATTTGAAGAATATTTATTAGTCAAACAATGTAGGTAAAGCCTTACATAGTTATTACAGTATATTAGTCTTATATAAATGGAAACAATATGCTTAACATTCCTAAGCCAAAATGGCTTTTAACTTTTATACAATACCAGCTCCATACAAGAAACTGGGATATTGTTCTAAAGTTATTGGCATAGCTAAATTTTCTTCACAATTTAAACTATATGTATATATGACATTGTATGTATATAAATACATTTTAATGTTTACTATTTGATAATTTCACATAATACATTTTGATCATATTCTGTTCTCTCCCTAGTGACTTCCAGATCCTGCACTATGTAGTAGTAAGAGTTCTCTCGAGGAACCGAATTACTGAGGCACACAGGGATAACATCAGAGAATTGGTAGATGCAAGACATGAGAAGATTACAAAGATGAGGTGGGAAAAAAAATCATGAGAGAAGGAGATGGCAGAGTGAGAGCAGCAATAAAGAGGGAGAAAAAAACAAATGGATACCTTGATAGAGGAAGCCCATGTGGGGTTGGAAAGAAATCAGGTGCTAAGCGAACCTCCAAGAACAAGATGTTCCTGGAGGAACAAGACTTCCCCTATAATCAGATGAATTGGCACCCTAATTGTCATTGTAGAACCTTCATCTAGGAACTGATGAAGGCAGAAGCAGAGATACACAGCTAAGCACCAGGTCAAGGTCCTGGTCCAGCTGAAGAGAGAAAGAGAAGAGTGTATATGAACAAAGGGATCAGAATCATGAGGAAGAGACACACAGAGATGGCTGACCTGAGCTCTTGGGAGCTCACTGAGCCAGAAACAGCTGCTGAGGAACGTGCAGGAAAAGGAACTAAAGCCTCCAAAGGTAGATGACTGTCAAATGGGCAGTTTGTGGAGCCTCTTGCAGTAGGATCAGACTATGTTCCTGACCCATGAACTGACACCTTGGAGCCCATTCCCTACAGTGGAATACCTAACTCAGCCTTGATACTAGAATGAGGGTCTCAGACCTACCTCAACTGGATATGCCAGACTGAACTGACCCACCTTGTGAGTCCTTGCCCATCTTGGGGAATGGATGGGTGGATAATGTGGGGGGAGGCTGAGGGAAGACTGGGAGGGACTGGGAGGAGGAAAGAGAGGGCGAGTAATGGTACATACGGAAAAAAACTTTTTAAATAAATAAAAAATATAAGAAAGCTATGAAGTAAATGCTATGGGGACTAGTCATATTGATATGAGTATAGAAAGAGAAAGGCATCTCTGAATAACATTAAGAGGGCATTTCTTTAACTGAGTGTGATAGAAGCCCATTTATAGATGTTTGCACCATTAGAAAATGTGACATAGGTAGAGGAGTATGCCAATATGAGGACTGACAATCATACCTACAATCCACATTTCCAGCTGGAGTTGCAGCTTGCTAATATTATTTTCAAGTCAATATTTTTTTTATTTGTAATTTCCTCTTTTTATTGAAAACATTTTCATAGAGCATATTCTGACCATACTTTCCCCTCCTCCAACTCTTTCCAGATCTACCACCAACTCCCTACCCACTAACTCCACGCTCTTTCTTTCTCAATGTCTATGATTTCTAATGGAGCAACTCCTGAATTATATCATTCAATTTTCAAAACACATAAAACAGCTCTATTTGTTTACTTCAAGAATATGAATGTTTATCTTGTTGGGTTGGGCATAATAAAATGTCTAAATATTTTTCTTACCATACCTCATTTAATTCTCAGTATCTTGTGTAAGTCACATATGAAAAGGCCTTATCTATAGCTTAGTGTAGGTTGAATGTCTCTCAGAATGCAAGATAATGGAAAATCTATAAAGACTTTCATAAGGCCATATCACATGCCACAGAGCCAGTGTTTATCTAATGCTCAGCTGAACTCTCAAGTTGGTGTCTCAACACTGGCGTGTCTCATAAGTTGTCATATACTTATCTTCCCCCTTTATTTCAGTATTCTTTTTAGTATACTGTACTTTGAGTCTTCTTCCTAAGACTGTCTATGTCATAAATCTAAAAGTAGCTAATCCAATCTATTGGTCAAATAAGTCAGGTCTTTGCTTAGGCTCTTGTCTTATGTCTGCTTGACAAGATATTTTTATTTTTGACACTACTCAAGGGTTAGGTATACCTGGTTCTTTATCATGTTATATTCTAGCACTATTTTCTGCAGGTAGTTCTTGTATGTTTTGGCCCCATACTACTAGGAATGTATGCTTTAGCAAAATGTTACACACTTGCAACCTTTTAGTGACTCCAGAACAACTGATCTAGATGACTCTCATCTTAGTGAGGAAGTCAGATAACAGAAAAACCCATTCATATCACAAGGACCTTAGGAGACAATATTCAGTGATGGAAAAAATATTTGGTACTAAAATGGTAATGAGAAATATTTATATACTTTACAAACTAGCAATTATATACCCAATTCCATATAATAGAAATTTGTTTAATGCATCCAACCATAGCAAGAATATATTATAGAAGTATTTTGGAAGATCAGAACAAAATGCAAGTGTCCACCAACAAAATGCAAACAAAAATTTAGTATTTTCATATAATATGAATCTCAATTCTTGCTACAGAATCTGGTGTTTGAATCCATATCACTATTAATTTTTCTATGGAGAAACATAAGATTGCAATAATATGTATACAGACATTTCATTTTTCAAATAAAGAACATACACATGAGAGCAGATTACCATGAGCTTGAAATTTCTGTAATTTTTAAAAAAAAACATTGTATTTTGAATTGAGTTCAGATTTACAGGAAAGTTGCAAAGACAGTACAGATAATTTCTGTATACCCTTCACTAAATTTTGACTAATACTATTTCTTTGTATCATTAGGGTGCCTTTGTGAAAACTAAGAAAACAACATGGATATACATTCTATGGTTGTTTGGGAAAAAAATGGCCCCCAGGGAGACCCCAAAACTCAAAGGCACAGAAAATATATTCAACAAAATCAAAGAAAACTTTCCCAACTTAGAGAAAGAAATACCTATAAAGATACAAGAAGCTAACAAAACACCAAATAGACTACAACTCCTCCAAAAAGTCTGCTTGCCACATAATAATCAAGCCACAAAACCTACAGAACAAGAAAAAAATACTAAGAGTTGCAAAGGAAAAAGGCCAAATTAACTATAAAGGCAGACCCATCAGAATAACACCTGATTACTCAATGGACAAAAGAAGGTCCTGGTCAGATGTTATACAGACACTAAAAGAGTATGGCTGCCAATCCAGACTACTATACCCAGTAAAACAATCAATCACCATAGATGGAGTAAACAAGATATTTTACGACAAAACCAGATTTAAACAATACCAATCCACAAATCCAGGCGTACAGAAAACACTGGAGGGAAAACTCCAACCTAAGGAAACCAGATACACCCAGGAAACTACAAAAAAAAATCAATAACCCCAAAGGGGGGAAAGCAAAGAAGGGAAATACACACACGCTACCACCAAAAATAACAGGAAATAACAATCATTGGCCATTAATATCCCTTAATATCAATGGACTCAATTCATCTATAAAAAGACACACTCTAACACAATGGGTACAAAAACAGAAGCCATCCTTCTGCTGCATACAAGAAACACACCTCAACTTCAAAGACAGACACAGCCTCAGAGTAAAGGGTTGGGAAAAGACTTTCCAATCAGATGGTTCTGAGAAATAAGCTGATGTAGCCACCCTAATATCTAACAAAACAGACTTCAAACTAAAATCAATCAAAAGAGACTAAGACGGACTTTGTTTATTCACCTCAGAAAAAATCCATCACGATGAAGCATCAATCCTGAATATTTAAGCCCCCAACACAAGGGCACCTACATATGTAAAAGAAACACTGCTAAAGCTTAAACCTCACATCATGCTACACACTAATAGTGGGAGACGTCAAGGACCCATTTCCACCCTTGAACAGGTCTACTAGACAGAAACTTAGCAGAGAAATAAGGGATCTAATAGATGCTAGGACCCAAATGAACTTAATAGATACATACAGAACCTTCCACCCAAACACAAAGGAATTTGCATATTTCTCAGCACCCCATGGAACTTTCTCTAAAATTGACCACATACTCAGACATAAAGCAAGTATCAACAGATTTAAAAAAAAAAAGTGAGAATAACTCCTTTGATCATATCAGTCCACCATGGCCTGACGTTAGAGTTCAGCAACAACAAAAATCACAGAAAACCTACAAATTCATGGAAACTGAAAATCTCTCAATTGAATCACCTCTGGGTCAAGGAAGAAGTTAAGAAATAAATCAAAGACTTCCTAGAATTTAATGAAAATGAATCTACAACATACCCAAACTTATAGAACACAATGAAAGCAGTGTTAAGAGGAAAACTCATAGCACTAGATGCCTATATGAAAAACCTAGAAAAATCTCATACAAGAGACCTAACAGCACAGCTGAAGGCTTTAGAACAATTAAAAGAAAACTCACCCTGAAGGAGTAGACAGCAGGAAATAATCAAACTGAGAGCTGAAATCAATACAATACAAACAAAGAGAACAATACAAAGAATCAATGAATCAAAGAGTTGGTTCTTTGAGAAAGCCAACTAGATAGATAAAACCTTATCCAAACTAACTACGAAGCAGGGAGAGAGAGAGGATCCAAAATAACAGAATCAGAAATGAAAAGGGGGACATAACAACAGACACACAGGAAATCCAGAGAATTATCAGGTCGTACTTTGAACATCTATATCCAGTAAAATGGAAAAACTCAAAGAAATGAACAGCTTTCTGGACAGGTACCACTTACCAAACTTAAATCAAGATCAGATAAATGACCTAAACAGTCCTATACTAAAAGTCTCCCCCCCCAAAAAAAAAACCCACCCAGAGCCAGATGGTTTCAGTGCAGAATTATACCAGACATTCAAAGAAGAACTAATACCAATACTCCTCAAACTGTTTCATGCAGTAGAAACTGAAGGAATATTGCTGAACTCTTTTTTATGAGTCCACGATCACCCTGATTCCCAAGCCACTCAAAGATGCAACAAAGAAAGAGAATTACAGACCAATCTCCCTCATCAACATTGATGAAAAAATTCTCAATAAAATTCTGGGAAACCAAATCCAACAACGTATATAAAAAAATCATTTACTATGATCAAGTAGGCTTCATCCCAGAGAGGCAGAGATGGTTCAACATACAAAAAACTGTGAATGTCATCCATCATACAAATAAACTGAAAGAAAAAAACCACATAATCATCTCCTTAGATGCTGAAAATCCTTTGACAAAATCCAACACTCCTTCATGATAAAAGTCCTGGAGAGATCAGGAATATTGATCTCTTTTATTATATTCCTAAATATAATAAAAGATATACAGCTAGCCAACAGCTAACATCAAACTAAATGGAGAAACACTCAAAGCAATCCCACTAAAATCAGAAACAAGACAAGGCTGTCCTCTTTCTCCTTATCTATTCAATATAGTCATAGAAGTTTTAGCTAAAGCAATAAGAGAACAAAAGGAGAGTAAGGGAATACAATTTGGAAAGGAATAAGTCAAACTATCTCTATTTGTAGATGATATGATCATAAACATAAGTGACCCCCCAGATTCTACTAGGAACTCCTACAGCTGATAAACACCTTCAGCAACGTAGCAGGGTACAAGATTAACTAAAAAAAAAAAAAAAAACAAAAAACATTCCTATATACTAAGAATAAAAGGGGTGAAAAAGAAATAAGGAAAGGCCACGCTTTATAATAACTGCAAATAGCGTTAAATATCTCGATATAACTCAAACCAATTAAGTAGCAGAACTGTTTGACAAAAAGTTTAAGTCACTGAAAAAAGAAATTGAAGACGATATCAGAAAATGGAAAGATCTCCCATGCTCCTGGATAGGTAGGATCAACATAGTAAAAATGGCAATTTTACCAAAAGCAATCTACAGATTCAATGCAATCCACATCAAAATCCCAAAACAATTTTTTACAGATCTTCTAAGAACAATACTTAACTTCATATGGAATAACAGCAATCCCAGGATTGCCAAAACAATCCTGCTCAATAAAAGAACTTTAGGAGGAATCACCATCCCTGATTTCAAGCTATACTATAGAACTACAGTAATAAAAAAAAAGGCCTGGTACTGGCATAAAAACAGATTTGTGGATCAATGGAATCAAATTGAAGACCTCAACATTAACCCACACACCTATGAACACCCAATTTTTGATACAGGGGCCAAAAATATTCAATGGAAAAAAGATAGTATTTTCAACCAATAGGATTGGCATAACTGCAAACCTATCGCCCTGCAAAAAACTCAAATCCAAGTGGATCAAAGACCTCAACATAAACCCAGCTACACTGAACTTGATAAAAAAAGAAAGTGGGAAATACCCTCCAATGCATTGGCACAGATGACCACTTCCTAAATACAACACCATTAGCACAGACACTAAGAACAATCAGTAAGTGGGACCTCCTGAAACTGAGAAGCTATAATATTCCACAAAAAACTAAAGAATACACATTCTACTCAGCATCTCTAAAAAAAACCACAACCTAGTACACAGAATAAATATTTACAAATTCAAGAATATTGAAATACCTATGTATCATATTTGACCACAATGCAGTCATACTTAAAACTGACAGCAAAGAAATATCTAGTAAATACATAGATTCATGGAGAATGATGAATGGGCCAAAGAAGAAATCAAGAGAGAAATAAAAAATCACAGATGATATGATTGTCATACAGATCTCTTACTTGTTTAGTTCAAATTACCCAATATATTTTATATTATTTGTGGCTATTGTATAGGGTGTTGTTTCTGTGATTTCTTTACCAGCCCATTATCATTTGTATATAGGGGGCTACTGATTTTTTTTAGTTAATCTTGTATTCTGCCACATTACTGAAGGTGCTTATCAGCTATAGGAGTTCCCTTGTAGAAGTTTTGAAGAGCCACTTATATGCAATCATATTATATGCAAATACTGAAAGTTTGATATCTTTCTTTCCAATTTATATCCCCTTGACCTTTTTGTTGTCTTATAACTCTAACTAAAACTTTGAGTGCTGTATTGAATAACTTTGAGCACTATATTGAATATATATGGAGACAGTGGGCAACTTTTTCTTGTTCCTGATTTTAGTGGAATCACTTTGAGTTTCTCTCCATTTAATTTGATGTAGGCTGTTGGCTTGCTTTTATTCCTTGTATCCCTTATCTCTTCCAGATATTTATCATGAAGGGGTGTTGGATTTTTATCTAATGAAATGATCACTTGGGTTTTTCCCACTCAGGTTCTTCATATGGTGGATTATATTGACAGATTTTCATATGTTGAACCATCTCTGCATCTATGGGATAAAACCTATTGGGTCATGGTGGGTGATTTTTTTCTGTGTTCTTGGATTTGGTTTGCCACTATTTTATTTTGAGTGTTTTTGCATCAATGTTCATGAGGAAGAATGGTCTGTAATTATCTTTCTTTGTTGAATGTTTGTGTGGTTTTGGTATCAGGGTTACTGTATCCTCATAAAAGAATTTAGCTATGTTCCTTCTGTTTCTATTGTGTAGAACAATTTGAGGAGTATTGGTATTAGTTATTTTTCAAATTCTGGTAGAATTCTGGACTGAAATCATCTGGGACTGGGCTTTTTTGTTGTTGTTGGGAGACTTTTAATTACTGCTTCCATTTCTTTAGTGGTTATAAGTTTAATTAAATTGTTTATCTGATATTCATTTTATTTTGGTATTTGGTACATACCTATCAAGAAAAATGCCCATTTCTTATAGACTTTGAAATTTTGTGGAGTACAGGTTTTTGAAGTATGATCTAATGATTCTCTAAATCCACTCTGTGTCTGTTGTTATGTCCCCTTTTTTATTTCTGATTTTGTTAATTTGGCCATTCTCTCTCTGCTTTTTGGATAGTTTGGATAAGGGTTAATCTATCTTGTTGATTTTCTTAAAGAAACCAACTCTTCGTTTCATTGATTCTTTGTATTGCCTGTCATCTTTATTTCTATTTTGTTGATTTCAGCCCTGAGTTTATTTCCTGCCTGTCTACTCCTCCTCGGTGAGATTGCTTTTCTTTGTTTTAGAGGTTTCAGATGTGCTGTTAAGTTGCTAGTGTGAGATTTTTCCAAATTCTTTGTGCAGGCACCTAGTGCTATGAACTTTTCTCTTAGCACTGCTTTCACGGTGTCCTGTAAGTTTGGGTATGTTGTGCATTCATTTTCATTGAAATCTGGGAAGTCTTTAATTTATTTTTTTATATTTTTATTTAAAAGTTGTGGGGTTTGTTTTTTGTAGGCAAAAAAAAATGACATCCTAAAATTTGCAGGCAAATGGATGGATTTGGAAAATATCCTCCTGAGCGAGGTATCACAAGCCCAGAAAGATCGGCATGGGATGTACTCCCTCATAAGTGGACTTTAGACAAAAAGTAAAGAATACCCAAGCTGCAAACCACAACCCTTGAACAGCTTGGGCTGAGAAAGAACTTAAGAAAGACATTCAGGGATTCCCCTAGAAAGAGAAATTAGAGAAGATCTCCTTAGCAAATTGGGATCATAACGGGTTGCATCCAAGAAGAGTTGGGAACAAATCATGAGTGAAGGAGATGGTTGAGTGAGAGGAGCAACAGAGAGGGAGAAAAAAAGAGATGAATATCTCGATAGAGGAAGCCAACATGGGGTTGGAAACAGACCAGGTGCTAGGGAAGCCTCCAAGAACCCACAGAATGTCTCTGGCTAGGTCTTCAACCAATAGCGGGGATAGGGTGTGGTGTGCCTGAACAGGATTTCGCCTATAATCAAATGAATAACCACTCTAAGTGTCATCACAGAATCTACATCCAACAATAAATAGAGGTGGAGGCAGAGAGATCCATGGCTGAGCACTGGGTCGAGCTCCTGGTCCACCTGAGAGCAGGGGAGGAGAGTCTGTATGAGCAGGGGGATAGGGATTATGAGGAAAAGTCCCACAGTGATGGCTAACTAGAGCTCTGGGGAGCTCACTGAATCAAGAACAGCCACTGGGGAACCATCAGCAAAAAGGCTAGGCCCTCCAAGGGTAGGCAATTGTCGACTGCCATGGGCAGTATGTGGAGCCTCAAGGAATGGGATCAGAGTGTGTTCCTGTGCATGGGCTGGCACCTTGGAGCCCATTCCCTGCAGAAGAAGATCAACCTAACCAAGCATTGACTTTGGGATGAGGAAATCGGACCTGCTTGGAGTGGATGCATCAAGATGAGCTGAACCACCTTGAGACTTCTTGCCCTTCTGGGGGAGGGGATGTGTAAGGGGGTGGGGGAGGCTGATAGCCAACTGGGAGGGATTGAGAGGCGTGAAGGGTGGGCGAGTAAGGGGATACATGGAAAAAAAGACCTTTTTTAAAAATTAATTAAATTATAAAAAAGTTTTTTAAAATGTACCCACCACTGTTCCCCTCCCTCTCCTCTTCCCAGTCATCCCCCAGCTTCTCCACTTCATCCTTCCCTCCATTTCTCAGAGAGGGTAAGGACTCCCAGGGTGAGTCAATCCAGTCAGTTGTACTAAGCCCCTTTCCTTAGTGTCAAGGCTGAGCAAAGTGTTTCTCTGTAGGGAATGGGCTCCAAGAAGCCAGTTCATGCACTAGGAATAAATTCTGGTCTCACTGTCAGAAGCCCCATAAACTGCCCATGCCATTCAATTGTCACCCACATTCAGAAGGCCTAGTTCATTCCTACGCAGGTTCCCCAGCTGTCATTTCAGTCAGTGAGCTCCCAATAGCTCAGGTCATCTGCCTCTGTGGTTTTCCTCATCATGATCTTGACCCCTTTGCTCATATAATCTCTCCTCCCTCTCATAAAGAGGACTGGGAGCTCGATCCACTGCTTACCTGTGGATCTCTGCATCTGCTTTAATCAATTGCTGGATAAAGGTTCTATAATGACAATTAGGGTGGTCATTAATTTGATTATAGGGGAAGGTCAGTTTAGGCACCCTCTCCACTACTGCTTGGAGTTATATGGGGTATTTATTTCTTCCTTTACCCACTGGTAATTCGGTTGAAATTTGTTCAGTTTCCATGAGTTTGTAGGCTTTCTATAGTTTATATTGTTGAATTCTAACATTAACTCATGGTGGTGATCCAATAAGCTACAGGGGGTTATTACATTTTTTTGTATCTTCTGAGATTTCTTTGTGTTGTGGAATATTATTTAAGATGTGTTACATTTGCTTGTGCTATAAAACAATTGTTTAATGATGCAAATATGTGTTGCATTCATTTATATTGCATTTGTTTACCTCTGTGGAGCTGTGTTAGTGTGTGTCTAAAACACCTGGTGGTCTAACAATAATAAAAAGCTGAATGGCCAATATTGAAGCACGAAAGGGATAGGCGGGGATGTCAGGGTGAGAGAATCAACAGAAGGAGAAATCTAGGAGGAAAAGAAGAGAACACGGAGTGGAGGATTCTAGGGGCCAACCACCCAGCCTCCCAGCCAGCCCTGGAGTAAGAGAGTAAGATTTATAGGAGCACGAGAATAGTAAAAACCAAGAAGCATAAAGTTGACAGGATAATTTAAGTTAGGAAAAACTGGCAAGAAATAAGACAGGCTACCTGGCATTTATAACTAAAAATAAGTCTCTGTGGGTGATTTATTTGGGAGCTGGGTGGCAGGCTCCCACAAGAGCAAAAACAACCAACAACCACTTTGTGACTGAATATGTGGTCAATTTTTGAGAAAGTTTCATGAGGTGCTGAGAAGAAGGCATATTCTTTTTGTGCTTGGGAGAAATGTTCTGTAGATATCTGTTAAGTTCATTTGAGTCACAGCATCTGTTAGTTCCCTCATTTCTTTGTTAAGTTTCTGTCTGGTAGACCTAGTCATTGGTGAGAGTAGGGTATTGAAGTCTCCCACTATTAATTAGTGTGTGGGGATTGATGTGTGATTTAATCTTTAGTAATGTTTGTTTTACAAATGTGGGTACTCTTGTATTTGGGGCCTAAGTGTTCAGAACTGAGACTTCATCTTGATGGATTTTTCCTTTTGATAATATGAAATGCCCTTCTCCATCTCTATTGATTAATTTTACTTTGAAGATACTAGGGTAGGTGTGGTTGGGCGGCGAAGTGGGTCTTGTGGGAACCAGAGTCCAGTGGGTGGCAGTGATGGTGATCAGCCTGCTCATAGGTCTCATCTGCTGGCTGGCTGCTGGAGTCTGTTCTTCTAACTGGTGTACATGGCTCTTTGTGCCTGTAGGGTATGCTGATGTTGTAGAAGTAGGTTGTCCACGGGGAGAATGCTGGGGTATGTGGGTTTGGGTGGCAGAGTAGGTCTTATGGGAACAGAGTCCAGTGGGTAGTAGCAGTGGTGGTGCACCCTGCCCACAGATCTTTCATCTATTTTTTGGCTGCTGGAGTCTGCACCAGAGCAGTGGGGTTCCAGCAGGGTTGGGGTCAGGGTTCAGCTGCCTTGCTGGTGATGAGATGAGAGGGAGAAGGTCATGGTATGTGCCCTGGGATTTAGGGCCTAGAGAGTGGGGCAATATAGAGGGAAGATCAGCTAGCTACTCACCTGTTCTTCCAACTGGTGTAGGTGGTACTTGTCTATTTTTTTTAAAGAAACAGAATAAATACTCCAAAACTCCTTCTATGAAGCCAGGATCACTCTAATGCACAAACCAGATAAGGACACAACAAAATAAAGAAAACTCTAGTTCTACTATTATCCCTAGTAACCATAGAGTTTATAATGCTCAATAAAATAGTGCAAATAGAATACAGACCTACAACAAAAAGATTAAGAACCATGACCAAGTTCATTTTATCTATGAAATGCAGGAATGGTTCAATAACATATGAAAGTCACTGAATGTAATAAACCACATAAATGAACTTAAATACAAAAATCGCACAATTATCTTAAAAATCCAACATGTCTTCATGACAAAAAAAAATCCTAGATAATGTTGAACTAGTGGGAATACACTTCAACATTTTTTTTTAAAAAAAGCTATATATGAGAAAAAAATGGCCAGCATAACCCTAGCTGGGGAAAAGAATGAAGAAGTCCCAGTGAAATCAGCAAGGAAACACAACTGTCTTTTATCACCACTCCTTTGCAATGCTGTGATAAAAGCATGAGCTGGAACAATAAGGCAAGGGGAAAAATTAAAGGGAAATAAACAGCAAAAGGAGAAGCAAAACTATCACTATTTGCAGATGACATTATACTTTATAAATCCCCAAAATTCATCCAGAAGATTTTTAGAAATATTAAATTCATCAGTATTTCAGGATACACAATCAACTCGCACAAATTAAAAGCTTTCCTATACGCCAAAACCAAGCATACAGAGAAATAGATCACAGACACTCACATTCACAACTACCCTAAGGAAAATAAAATATCTAGGAATATACTGAATAAAGAAAGTTATGGTCCTTTAGAATAAACATTTTAACCCTCTGAATAAAGATATAAAGACATTAGCAAATGGACAGACAGCCCATGTTCATGAACTGATAGAATTAGTATTCTGGAAATGATCACTTTGCCAAAGGCCATTTATAGATTCAATGGAATCCACAATTAAAATCTCTATTTTATTCTTCACAGACATATTTAAAAATCATCCTAAAATTCATATGGAACCACCAAAAATATTTAGTTAGCCACACAATCCTGAGCAAAAAGATTAATGATGGAAAGGTTACCATTCCAGATATTAATATATATTATAGAGCCATAGTAATAAAGACAATATTGTTACCGGCACAAGACAAAAACATAGACCAATGGAACAAGACTGAAGATCCAGGCAGGCATGGTGACACATGCCTTTAGTCCCAGTGCAGAAAGCAGAGCAGAAGAATCTCTGTGAGTTTGAGGTCAGGCTGGTCTATGTAGAGAGAACTTATCTCAAAGAATAAGGATAAGGAGGAAGAGGAGGAGGAAAAATTAAGTAAAAACTTGTATTTTCAGATGACAAGTCTCTGTACATAGAGATTACCCCCTTCCAAATTCATAAACGTTAAATTCAGCATCATTTCAGGATATGCAAGATAGACATGTTAGATAGCATTGTATTTAAAAAAAAAACCTGAAGATCTAAACATAAGTACAAATTGCTTCAGTCACTTCATATTTGAAAGAAGCCAAGAACATAAGCTGAAGAAAAGAAAGCATATGTAACAAGTAGTGCCGGGAAAACTGGATATCCACATGCTGAATGAAATTAGACCCTTATATGTTACCTTGCACAAACTTAACTCCAAATGGATCTAAGACTTAAATGTGAAACCTGAAACACTGAACCTTCTAGAAGAAAACAGGCTTTACCCTAAATAATATAGGTGTAAGAAAGGACTTTCTGGACAAGACTCCATGTACCCCCAAATTAAGGCCAACAATAGACAAGTGGGACATCATAAAACTAAAAAGATTCTTCATAGGAACAGCCAACTGGATGAAAAGAAATCCCACATAATGTAAGAAAATCTTTCCATCTATACATATGACAGAGGATTAGTATCTAGAATATATAAAGAATTCAAAAGTATCTTAAAAACCCATTCAAGGAATGGGCCTGACCAGAAAGTTCCCTAAAGAATAAAAACAATGGCTAAGAAATATCCCAGAAATGTACATTGTTTGTAGCAATTAGGAAAATGCAAATCAAAACAACTTTAAGATTTCATCTTAACCCAGTAAGAATGGCAAAGACCAATGGAACAAGTGACATCAAATACTGGAGGGGGGTTGAGAAAAAATGTAATCCCCATTCACGGTCTGTGGAATTGTAAATTGCTATAGCCACTCTGGAAATCAGTGTGGAATATTCTTAAAGAGCTAAAAATGAATCTACCATATGACCTAGCCACCCTACTCCTTGACATAGTGTAAAGGACTTGATGTCATACTCCACAGATACTTAGCCATGTTCGTTGTTGCCCTCTTCACAATTGTTAGGAAATGGAAACAGCCTAAATATCCTTTGGCTGATGACTGAATAAAGAAAATGTGGCCCATATGTACTATGGGATACTATTCGAATAGCTGTAAGGAAAAATGAAATCATGAACTTTGCAAGTAAATGTATGGAACTAGAAAATATCATAATGCGTGAGATAACCCAGACCCCGAAAGACAAACATTGCGTGTTCTCTTCTATATGATACCCTATCTCTGAACTGTCAGATGTAAGGACATAGCCTGGAGTAACTACAGAAACTAGAAAAGTGAAAAGGGACCATTGCCAGGATATGGGGGTCTGGGGAACCAATAGTGAGGGGAATAGGTGGTACAAGTGATCTAATAATGGGAATGGGAAATGGGGGCTCTAATTAAAGAGGGTGCAGGGAGATAAATGCAGGAGAGGAGTGTAACACACCAGTAAGATGTCTGAAAAACTCATAAGGAATAATACTGATAGTTAACCCAAAAATAACCCAAAATGCACATTAGTCAGTATATTAATAGAGATATGTAGTTTAAATGGCAATTTTTCCATCTGGGTAGACAATGTTCCTTTCAAGAGCCAACGAACATCTAACAAAACTGCAACACTGGGCATGAGTAGCCACCTTTTGGGTTGTTGGTCAGACTTGTCCAGGAGATTCTCCAAACATATAGGCTATTGTTATCACCATTGATTGTTCCCAGAGGTAGAAGGTAAGTTCCTATTGCTGAAGACACTAGGCACTTTAAATTCCCAGGCCCAGAGGCTCCTGAGCTAGAATTGGTTCGAAAACCTCCTGCACATGGACCATCCAAGAATGCACCATCCAAGTTTCCAAAGGAGGGAAGCAACCAACAGTAATAACCAGCTATGATGCCTATGAAACACAACAAAACCAGCAAAGTCCAATAACTCTAAAGTGCAGTAACGGCACAAATATCCTGCTGATAACCAAGAGCCATCAATTGAACTTAAGACCCTCTCAACAAGAGGGAAACTTTGCCTGGTACTTGAAACCTAGTCAACTATATAGATTCCAAGAGCCATAAGATTAGGGAGTTTGCTGTGAGATTGTGTCTCCTATTAATGTCAGAAGCCGTACTCATAAAGTCTCTACAATTGACTTTCCAAATATGAGTTGAACAAGGTCAGAAAAGGCAAAGTGGACAGTAGAAAGCCCACGAGGTCTCCAACCTACACAAAGAACTACAGGTAACTAAGCAATATTGAAAGTGGGGAAACTGTCCTCCCCAGGGGACAGGGACTGGTTATCCAACACTAAATGGTCATTATGCAGACTGAACAGCTTATATTTAGAAATATATACATATAGCAACAATAAATGCATCTAAGAGACCAAAACAGGTTGAAGGGAGGAAAGGGGAGGGGAAAGTGATATAATTATAAAGTGCAAAAAAGGCAATATTATGAATATAAAACTAGAACCATCATGTATCCCAGCTCTTCCTCTCCATTCACTTTTTTGAGTAGTTCCTTACTTTCTGGTACTCTAAGTTGCCTCAGGTTCATACTATGTTTTTTTTATGATGACCCCTAGAATTAGAATTAGTGATTTCTCCACAAATTTGGCTCTTTTAATGGAGATTATTATTTAGGAACCAAGATCTAGATATTCGGGTTGTTCATTATTATGGAATTATCTTGAGAGATCTAGAAAATGCATTTCATGAAATAACTTGTTGTATATACACATATCATTGTTTTAGTCATCCATCTCTGTGTGAAGTAAGTTAAATGTGATTTCTTACAGAAGTTCCTAACACTAATCCAAGAGTACATCTGTCTTTCTCGATTATCTGTAATTTCCCTTTCTGTTGGCTTTCAGAAAATTTGGCTATCATCCGCCATTCATTTGCTTCAGAACTGTTAACCTATGTTATGATAAGAAAGAAATGTGCATTCTCTGTTTCCCCAGACCCAATACCACAGTCTCATCACTGGTGCTGCAACAGAACAGCATCTGTAGCCTTCCCTCACCACTGCCAACATCTCCTGTGGATTCCACAAACGATTCCATCCTAACCTCCTTCCCCATACTCATTGCTTTTTCCTAGACCCCAACTCCAGCAGGTACCACCTGCTAACCCAAGGGCAGCTGTTCCCAGGGCAACAAGTAGACTGAAGTCAGACCCAGACCTATCCTACTGCTCCTGAAATCCAAATCCCCACCCCCAGTCTAATCTCCAGCTCTGTAGCTGGAAACCTGCTGTGGTCTCCCTTTCCTCTCTGACCCCATCTCCAGTGGATCTTAAAGACCTCCTCCTCTAACTTTCTTTCCCAAAACTCATTGCATTCTCCCAGCCTCCAACGTTGGCATGCTTTCCCTGTAAACACTCCAGCTGAACAGGCCAGAGAACAGGTAACACACAGAAATCACACCCTCAGAAAATACAGAGAGGAAACAGAAACAAAGGAACAAAACACCCACCCAACAAAGACAAATATAGAAACCAGCACCTAGACCTTTAATCACCCCAAGCTCAGATACTGAGATGCCAGTGTAAAAACGCAATCAACAAAAGCCAAGGTAATATTTCTCCACTAGAGCCCAGATACCCTACAGCACATGACTTGAATATAAGAATATAGCTGAAGCACAAGAAAAAGACCTTAAAACCAACTATATGTAGATTATAGGAATATTTAAAGAGGAAATTAATAAATCCCTTGAAAAGATCCAGGAAAACTCAAACAATTAGAGGAAATGGATGAATCCCTTAAAGAAAGCCGAGAAAACACAAGCAGACAGTTGAAGGAAATATAAAACTGTGCAAAACTTAAAAATGAAAATAGAATCACTAAAGAAAACCCAAACTTACATAAAACTGGAAATGAAGACGTTGGAGACATATTAGAAGAAATGCATACATTGATTTAAAAATGTTAAATATAAAGAACTCCTGACACAAAACATCCAGCTCAAAGATCCAGAAAATGTTTTCAACAAAGCCACAGAAGAAAATTTCATAACTCAAAGAAGGAAATGCCTGTAAAGCTACAAGAAGCATTCAGAACACTGAATATATTGTAAGTATATAAGAAAGTCCCCACACCACATAATAATCAAACATTAAAAGTATAGAACAAAAAATGCATATTATAAATTGCCAGGGAAAGAAACCAAGTAACACATAAAAGCAAAGCTATTAGAATTACACCTGACTTCACGATGGAAGCTTTAAAGCCAGAAGGACCTGGACAGATGTGCTGAAGACTCTAAGAGATCACAGATGCTAGCCCAGACTATTTTACTCAGCAATACTTTTAATAACCATAAATGGAGAAAATGAGATATTACCATCATTAAGCCAAATTTAAAAAAAAAAAAAAACATCTATCTACAAACTAGCCCCACAGATGGTGATAAAAGGAAAAGTCAACCTAAGGAGATTAACTACGTACATTAAAACACAGGGAATAAATAATGTCACACCAGCAAAATCAAAAGTAGGAAAGCTCACACACACCACCAGCTGTACCACTACCAACAATAACAATCAAATAACAGGACTCAACAATCATTGCTCATTGGTATTTCTCAATGTCAATGGTCTTAATTCACCAATAAAAAGACACAGACTAACAGAATGGATGCAAAACAAGAACCATCCTGCTGCACGCAAGACACATGCACACCTCAACATCAAAGACAGACATTATTACCTCAGGGCCAATGGTTAGAAAAAAATATTCCAAGCAAATGGATCAAAAAAGAAAGATGGTTTGTAGTATCTGACAAAAGACTTCAAACCAAAACTATTCAGAAGAGATAGAGAAACACACTACATACTCATCAAAGGAAAATCCACCAAGAGGACAATGCAGTTCTTAACACCTATGCCCAAACACTAAGGCACCCAAGTTTGTAAAAGAATCACTACTACAGCTTAAATCACACATTGACCCTCACGCGCTGATAGTGGGGGACTTGAATATCATACTCCCACCAATGGACATGTCATCAAGCCTAAAACAGAAACACTGGATCTAATAGGTGTTATAAAAACAAATAGATTTAACATGTATTTACAGGACATTTCACCCAAACACAAAAGAATATATCTTCTTCTCAGAACCATACGGAACTTTATCCAAAATTGACTACATACTCAGACACAAAACTAGTCTCAACAGATACAAGGAAATTGAAGCAACTCCATGCATTCTCTCTGACCACCACAGATTAAACTTGGATATCAGAACAGAAACAGCAGAAAGCTTTAAAAGGCATAGAAACCAAGCAACTCTCTGCTAAATGAAAACTGATTCAAGATAAAGTAAGACTGTCAAAAATTTAATGAACACGAATGCACAGCATACCCAAAATTATGGGACACGATGAAAATGATGCTAAGAGGAAAGTTCATAGCACCAAGTTTTGTCACATAGATTAAAGTTCACATTTTTTGATGTACAGTTCTATGTGTTTTGATAAACCTTCTCTTCTCAGATTTGTTAAAACTTGTTTTGTGGTCCTACTTAGGATTTGTGCTAGAGAATGCAGTATGTATATTTGAGAAGAATGTGTATTCTGCAGCTGTTGGTTGGAATGTTATGGAGAATTCATTTAGCCTAAAGTGAAATTCAAGTCCATCTTTTCTTTACTGATTTTCTATCCGGATAATTCCTACATTGTTGGAAGATAGGTATTGAAGTTCTTTACTATCCTTTTATTGTACTCTATCCCTCCATTAATTATGAACATTGTCTCATATATTCGGGTACTTCAATTTTGAATTCATATATATTTGTAATTTTTATGTGGTCCTTGTGAATTGTCTCTTACTATATAGTCTTCTGGGGGTTTTTGTTTGTTTTTTGATACAGGATTTCATTATGTAGCTCTGGCTAGGGTCTGAACTCACAGAGATCTGCTCGTCTCTGCCTCTGATTACTGGGATTAAAGGCATGGTATATATTCAGTCTATAATGCCATTCTTTTCATAATGTGTCATTTTAGCTTTTGATTTAATATGTTTTATATGATATTATTATCTCTACTCACTTGGCATAATTGAATGAAAAAGTGAATGCCACAAAATGTTTCTTGCACTGGGGAGTAGTGTACTATATCACAAGAGACAGTATAAGTTCTTGCTTAGTGCATTATTAAAAAAAAAACATGAAAAAAAGATATGTATATTTGTATGTGTATATAATATTAATGTATAAGTTGTATTATACGAATATAATTTTTTATATATAGTCTCACTGTAGAAGGCTATACTTGATCTCAAGATCCTTTCCCATTTCCCTCCCAAGTAGTTCTGGAATTGCACTAGTGCTTCATTAAATGCCCACTCCAATATTTTTCAAGTATTTTGCTTTTTAAGTGGTATCAATGCAATTATTTTTACATAAATTGAAACACCCAGGGATCTTTATTACATTTCCAGAGATTTTTGTTGATTTTTATTTGTAATAAATAGAGTGTGTGTGTGCATGGATATATGCGTTAGTGTGAAAGCAGAGCTGTGAGGACAACCTGTGGGAGTAAGGTTTTCTCCCTTCATCATGTAGATTCAAGGAATAGAATTCACGTCCTCAGGTTTAGTGGCAAGCGCTTTTTACCTGATGAACCATTTGACTGGCCCTAATAGATTTTTCTTACATCTACTTTTATATATGAAATATTTATTTATTTTATATATTTGTTATATAATATATATGAATTATTTGGGAGCATCTTGCTAATATTTACAGACTCTAAATATCTTAATCTGGTCGCGTTTGAAAGTCAGCTGTGAATGTGACATAATCCTCTGTTCTCACAGTGTATCATGCCATGTAATTAGTGTTGTCCGAACAGGCGATGGAGCTCTGAAATCATTATCTTCAGGAGAAACAGAAACATCAAATAGAACAGGAACACAGAATGGGAACAGAGAAATGAAATGGAGAATAGGTGTGATGCTGAACAAGAGGTAGTAAACAGAAAAGAGCTACATAGAGATGGGAAGTCCTTAAGTGAGGGGGTGGGGCGGGCCAGTAGGGACCGAGACCCCCCTCTGGAGGCGGAAAGAGGCAGGACCACTTCCGGCCAGGCGGGAGGGGGCGGGGGTGGGGGGTAACAGGCTCAGACCTGAGGAGCAGCTTGGCGAGAGCAGACGTCTTCTGGACTCACGAAGGCGAGGTGAGCTGAGGTAGCTAGTTTTAGTAAAGACCCTGTAGGGCCTTCAAGGCTGCGCCTTTGCCTTCACACATTAAGGTTTGAAGAAAGCCTGCCAGGGGTTTGGGATCTAGAGGCTTCAACGTGGAGGTGCCTGGACCCAGTTCTCAAGGGGGAAAGGCGGGACCGGGATCTTTGGGCTATGGGAATGTCTGGACTCAGTTTGGGGATGGAAAGAAGGGATGCAGACCTGTTTGGGGTTGTAGAAAGGGAACGTCGAGAAATTCTTCTGGCTATAGCAAAAAGGAAGGAGGACCGAGGTCAGGAGGGAGGTAAAGGATGGAACCCAGAAATAAGATGAAGAAACGGGGCTGGACCCCCTTTGGGCTACGGAAAGGATGGATCAGATCTGGACCAAGAAAGGAGCGACAGAATCCTTTTTAAACGGCCAAAGGACCAGGCTTGGAAGGGAGAAAGGGCGGGCTAAGATCCGGCTCGCATTGGTTTGAAAGGGGGAATGACCTGGTAGAGTTAGGGAGCTGGAAATCCGTGGAGGGTATCCCTGTTGAATTTGGGGGTGGGGTATCCATGTTGCAGAAAGGGCGGGGCAGGGCCCTTGCAGACGTGGACTGAAGTGGGGGGGCAGTGTCAGCGGAGGCGACTGCAGCGCGGGGGGAGGAGGGGGCTTGCGGAGGGGTGGGAGGTGCAGAGGACTGCGGAACCACAGCGAGGGTGAGTAGCTGACAGGCGGTGCGGCCACAGAGGAATGAGGGGGGCGCTGCTGGGGAGGGGGAAGAGGGGGCGGCGCGAAGTGGCCCTGCAGAGCCTGAGCCATTCTGAGGGGAAAGGGTGAACTGAAAAATGGTGTAGGTAGGAGGCGGTGGCTGGTGGAACTGAGATGTTCTGTAGCTCAGAGGGGGAGGGGGGTGGAATGAGATGGTTAGAGATGGTCCTGTCCACCAAAGCGCATGCGTACTGAGGGCCCAGAGGACCAGGCTCATTTGGGAAACCTGTGATCTTGCGTGCATGCGTGCGAGATTGTGTGTGTGTGTGTGTGTGCGTGTGTGTGTGTGTGTCGCGCGCGCGCCCACGAGCGCGGCGTGCGTGTGTGTGTGTGTCTGTGTGTGTGTGTGTGTGTGTGTGTGTGTGTGTGTGTGTGTGTGTGTGTGTGTGTTCTGTGCGCATGCGCACTGTCAGGTTGCGGTGTGATAGACGGTATTTAAGTGTGGGTTGGAGAACTGATTTGCCATCTTGGAAGTGAAAGATGCTGTAGCTCAGAAATCAGATGCCTTGAACGTCTAGATAGGCAAACCCAGAAATGTAATTAGGTAAATTGCTTCACCATTCAGATTTAGCAAGATTTCAGATTTAGCAACACTTATGATGAATCTCCCTGCTCCCTTATTTTCCTCTAACTCGGCCCTATTTCTTTCAGGCTCAGCTATTAGCCTCTCAGGAAGATGGATAGAAGAAATGACTATGGTTATCGGATGCCCACATTCCAGGTGAGACCCCTCTGCATTCTTATCAGGCCATCTGCCCTGCCTCTTTGCCTTACCACTCTAGAGTCCATTACCACTGTGTAGTTCCATAATTCCCTACTTAACCTGGCTCAGTCTCCCTTTGCATGGTGCTGGGAAGACTCGCCTAACTCTATCTCCTGCTCCCTCCTTGTTTCTCCACCCCCTTTCAATCAAGATGGCCCATAGGATCATAATCCTAAGTATGTAGGGCCCTCTGCCTCCCTCTGGGAGCCTAGGGCTTCCTTTCTCACCAGATGTACAGACTGAGACCACAGAGAAGGACAGCGTCCTGCTGATGCATACCCTGTTGTCGGGATCCAAGGACCCCCCTGTTGCCAGTCGGCCTAAGAAAAGCAAGACCAAGAAGACTTCTATTAAAGCTATTACTAAGACCACACCCACTCCCCCTCCAGTTCCATCTGCCAATGACATTGCTAACAACAAGCCTAAAGTAACTCTGCAGGCTTTAAACCTACCCATGTTCACCCAGATCAGCCAGGCTTCCACTACTACTGAGACAGCCAATATCCAGCCTTCAGTTACTGCTCAGACCAAGAAAGCCAAGACAAAGAGAGTTACTTCTAAGGTATCCCTAACTGTCACTGAGGATGTCACTACACAGCTCAAGTCACCCTTACAGGCCCTAAACTTACCAGTTACCTCACCAACTATCCAGTCTCCAATTGCCAATGAGTCCGCTAATTCCCTGGCCTTGTTAGCTGTCAGCAAACCCAAGAAGGCTTCTAAGGCAAAGAAGGCTGCCAATAAGACCATACCTAGTGCCACTGAGATCTCACTGGCTTCGACTGCCACCCACACAGCCACTACCCACGGCCAAACTGCCAAGGAGACAGCTAGTATCCAGGCCACAGGACCTACTATCCGAACCAAGAAAACTTCCAAAGCTAAAAGGACAGCTGCGAAGATCCCAAATACTGACACTGACTATGTAGAGCCTTCAAATGCTGTTGAGGGATCTAGCAGGCAGATTGAGGCCTCAACTGTAGTTCTAAGGCCCAAAAAACCCAAGGGGAAGAAGGTTGCCAATAAAGGCCCAAATTCTGCTTCTGAGGTCTCTGAGGCTCCACCTGCCATTCAAATGGTCACAAATCATGCCCTATCAGTTACTGTACGGATCAGGAGAGGGTCTAGGGCTCGAAAGGCTGCCACTAAGACTCGGGCAACTGAAAGCCAGGCTCAAATCCCTGACCAAGGAGCTCAGGCCAAGATGGCTACCTCTCAGGCCAGCATAAGTGCCCTTGAGACTCAGGTTGCTGCTGCTGTCCAGGCCTTGGCAGATGACTATCTGGCACAGTTGAGTTTAGAGCCAACAACCAGAACCCGGGGCAAGAGGAACCGGAAGGTGAGAACTGTGACATTATCCTTAACTTTGGCGTGCTTTCTCATTTGCGTACTAGGCTGCTCATTTGTCTTATGTTTCCTAAGTCATTTACCTTCGAGAGTGACTCTGTGTTCATATAAGTTATAAATATGCTGAAAAGAATATGATACTGTTTTGTGTCCACTAGCAGTTCATAGACTGGTAGGGAAATACATTTGTTTATTTAGTTGAGACCTATTTGTAACTCACTTTGTATTTACATAATATTTAGCCATGTGCCATACTTTGGGTCATATACATTTACTCAGGTTATATGTGATTTTCTTAAAAAGAACTCTTACAAACTGGGCACTATAAGACCCAGTTTTACAGATAAGAAAAAAGGCCTGTGGCTTGCTGACTATGGTGGTGACAAAAGAAAAGGGAAACCCCCAGGCTGTGTTCTTGGTTGGCTTGTGCCCTTGGAAGTGAAATAAACTGCTGCCTAGAAGCCAGTGAAAGAAAAGCCCGGGAGTCAGGGTAGCCAGTGTTAGGGCCATATCCCTCTCTAGGGGAGAGTCTAGACTCCAGGGGGTACTTTCTGGAAAAAATGATAATCTCTTTCATTTGGTAACTCCAGACATTTTTCCCATTGATAAAGTCTAAGCATCCCAATGGAGAAGAAAGAACTGGGTGTAATTTCAGGCGGATCCCATGGGGCCGGAGGCCCCCACCACCCCGAGATGTGGCCATTTTGCAGGAAAGGGTAAGAATCCAATCTTCTTAGGTCCTGTTTCTTTCTCTTTATTCTCCCAAGTGTTTTACCATGCTATTGATACAACCACAACTGTTCATCTTTTAGGCAAATAAATTGGTGAAATACCTGTTGGTTAAGGACCAGACAAAGATCCCCATCAAGCGCTCAGGTAGCCTTCTTGAGTTCTCTTCCCATGGCCTTTCCCCATGGCCTGTGGGTAACTGTTTACCCATCACCTCCTCTCATACCATCTCAGCCGCTCCACTCACATTTCACGATACTTACCCTAACCACACAGGGGTGGTAAAAGACTGCAGACATCTGGCCTCTATACAGTTTAGCATTTTCTGTCTCCTGGTTCATAGACATGCTGAAGGATGTCATTCAAGAATATGATGAGTATTTCCCAGAGATCATTGAACGAGCGAGCTACGCTCTGGAAAAGGTAAAGGTGCAACCCTGGGGGATGGGTGCACTGGGGAAACCTTAAAACAGAAGAAGGGTATATGGTCACCCTCTTGGGGGGAGGGAGCACAGAGGCCTAATACATTTCCATCACTGTGCAGATAAAACATACAGTGGCCTAGGGAAGGGCAGCCACTGATCACACAAGTCCGTGGTGGAAACAGAGCTAGTACTAAAGTTATGCAGCTGAGTCCTGGCTTCTGTCTACTGCTGGTACACCATCTCATGTATTGCAGATGCTTACTGATCAAAAAAAGATGCTATGGATGACTTATCTCATATATTTTACAAGTTTACTATGTTCTTGGTACTGAACTATATTCTTTACATTCATTTTCTCTCTCAAACAAAACCCTTACTTTTCTGCAGAGTACTCAACATGCTAATTGATACCTAAGATATATTTTGTAATCTCACAGGCTATTCTTTTACTTGACAGATGTTTCGAGTCAATCTGAAAGAAATTGATAAGCAAAGTAGCTTGTATATTCTTATCAGCACTCAGGAATCCTCTGCGGGCATACTGGGAACGTAAGCTGGGAAAGTGCTAGGGTGGGAAGGGGCTTCTGCTTCCTCTTAGAAGCTCAGGAAAGATGGTCTAAATGCCCATGTCCCAGCTCTCACACATGGTTGGATCCCTGTGAGCGGTAGTGGTGCCAGATTATGACTGGCAGAGGGGTTCAGAGCCTGGAGAGGGCATTCCTGCTGTTAGGCTTGCTTTCTAACAAGCCCCCAGGAAATCAGCCTGTTGCTACTCGTCTACTCTACTGAGAGTCTGCCTTGTCTGTGGAAGTGTGGTTCTCAAAGGAGGGAGAAATTTCTGTTACGGACCATGATGCTTGAGAACAGGGGTGTAACTAGAGTTCCATCTAGAACTTCTCAGGGCCAGGGCTTTGGGAGAGAAGAAAAAACACCCATTGACTGAGTGCCTGTGTGGTTGACAGAGATTCTTCCATGTCCAGCTAGCCCTGGGTAGGGATAGTATATGGTTTTCCATTTTATTGGAGACCTTGACTCAAGGGTGAAAACATCCTGCTTTGGGTCATAGATAGCTGGGACCACAGAGTAGGCAGAATTCTCTGTATCTGAGGAATCTAGGAGAAGCTGGCCTAATGAGATGTCATACAGATGATGACTTATGATTATAAACTTTCTATTTGTCCTGTTATTCTCTTAGGACTAAGGACACACCTAAGCTGGGTCTCCTCATGGTGATTCTGAGTGTCATTTTCATGAATGGCAACAAGGCCAGTGAGGGTGAGTGGCTGGGCATGCAGTTGAATAGGTGGCTGTTGTCTGAATTCCAGGTGCTCATTTTCTGTCCTTGTCTCCTTACTTCCCCTTGCAGCTGTCATCTGGGAGGTGCTGCGCAAGTTGGGGCTGCGCCCTGGGTATGATTGGGCTCTCTCAGTGCTTGCTGTCCGTGTTGTCTTTTGACAAGAGAGGACAGTCCCAGGATTGCATCAGCCTGGTGGTCTGCTGGAGCATGGGGTGGAGTGGGGACAGGGGGGTGGTTATTAACCTGGATGAATGACAAATGGTTCTGAACTCTGCTTCTTTTCTCCTTTATGTCTTTTGTCTGTTCTGAGATGAGGTGTAATGTGGACCTTCAGGCTTCCCTGACAAAGCGCCATCTGGCCTCCACTGTTTTCTTCCAGTGGCCATATGCTCACTACTATCTTCACTTCGTTGGGATTGCCTCATTGACTATAGAAAACAGTTCCATGTTGGGAAATATTTCTACCTTCATCTGGGTAGTTCTGGTCTATATTAACTGATTATTTTTTCCTTTGCTAGGGTAAGACATTCACTTTTTGGAGAAGTGAGGAAACTCATCACAGATGAATTTGTGAAGCAGAAGTAAGTGTTCAGGCTTTGTGTGCATCTAAAGTGCTCTGGGTGTGGTGATTTGGTTCAAAAAAATACTTAGTGCCTTTCTTACACCTTTTATAGAAAGATGGGCATCCTATCTAATTTTAGGTAAGAGTCTTGTCTAAAATTCTTGTAGCCAAGCCCCATTAGAACTCTTGCAATGAGGTATACTCAAAGCAGGGGCCCCAAAATGGCCAATCTATTAACAGCACACCCAAAAGGAATCTGGAATTAGTCTTCATAGGAGACAAAACACATATGTCTTCTGTGGTTATCATATTCTCTAAATGTATTTCCACGGCTTTGCATGGAACCATGTCTCCATGGGAATGAGTCTGGGTTTGGAGGGCCTTGAAATTTCTCTCCAGGTGTGTGTTTAGAGGAAACTAGTTATGCCTAGTTATGCCTCAAATGAATAATAGTTCTGCTTGTTTAGAAGCAAGTTTCATTTCCTTTATCCGAGGTATCTGGAATACAAGAGGGTCCCCAACAGCAGACCACCTGAATATGAATTCTTCTGGGGCCTGCGGTCTTACCATGAGACTAGCAAAATGAAAGTCCTGAAATTTGCATGCAAGGTAATGAACTTCCTGAGCTTGGCATATTAAGGTAATGGGGTGCTCCAGGCTGAGGCAGGCTGTGTGTGGTCAAAGACAGGTATGGGGCAACATATGGTTTTTATTTAAATATATAGAGCCTCATTTAATGGCCCAGATATATGTTGCAAGATATCTGTCTCGTTAATTTTACATTGTACCAGTCAATTCAGGCTGCCATTATGAAATATTATTAATAACTATATGGCTTAAGGATACAGAATTTGATACAGGCACAGTTTTGGAGATAAAAACCCTAGATCAGTTTCTGGTGTAGGCTCTTCCTGACTTACAGATGCTTTCTGTATCTTCACATATCATAGAGCAAGCCTGAGTTCATTTTCATGTCTTATTGGATTAAGGCCTCTCTCAGTTCGCTTAAGTTATACCCATAAAAGACCCTATCTTCAAATACAGTCATGATTAGGGGCTGGGTATCAAACATAAGAATTTTAGAAAATATACTCAGTCCATAACATAACAGTCTCCTATCATTTCCCATATTACAATGGGGGTATTTAGGTTCAGTGATATAAAGTAACTTGTCCAAGGACATAACTTGGGTGCCTAAGTTATCAGAGCTGAAGTATGATATCAAGACTTACTCATTAGAACTCTAGAAAGGTTTTTTTTTTTTTTAAATGTACCCCCATTGGTTTTATATGGATCCCATAATGGGTGCTTTACATATAACTGTAAGGGCTATTTTCCTTATAGTAATTATAATTTCTATTTCAGGTACAGAAGAAAGATCCTAAAGACTGGGCTGCTCAGTACCGGGAGGCAGTAGAGATGGATGTTCAGGCTGCAGCTGTGGCTGTGGCTGAGGCTGAGGCCAGGGCTGAGGCAAGAGCCCAAATGGGGATTGGAGAGGAAGCTGTGGCTGGGCCCTGGAATTGGGATGACATGGATATTGACTGCCTAACAAGGGAAGAGTTGGGTGATGATGCTCAGGCCTGGAACAGATTTTCATTTGAAATTGATTCCAGAGCCCAAGAAAATGCAGATCCCACCAACAATGTCAACTTTAACCAAGGATCTAGTACCAGAAATAGCTTCAGTGATGGTGCTGGTGTTAGCTTTGGTGGTATGACCAACCCCGGCAGTAGCTTTGGTGGCATACCCAACTCCAACGGTGGCTTTGGTGGCATACCCAACTCCAACGGTGGCTTTGGTGGCATACCCAACTCCAACGGTGGCTTTGGTGGCATACCTAACCCCAATGGCGGCTTTGGTGGGAGAAATGGCATTACATTTGGTAGTGTACCTAACACCTCTGCCAACTTTGGCAGTGCAGCAAGCATTAGTTTTGGTGACACATCCAACACTGGCACTAATTTCAGTGGTGGAGCCAGCATTAGCTTCAGTGGCACACCCAATACTAGTGCCACTTTTTGTAATACTGCAAGCATTAGCTTTGGCAGTACATCCAGCACTAGCACTAGTTTCAGCAGCGGAGCCAGCATTAGCTTTGGCGGTGCCCCCAACACTAGCACTAGTTTTAGCAGCACAGCCAGCATTAGCTTTGGCGGTGCCCCCAGCACTAACACTAGTTTCAGCAGCACAGCCAGCATTAGCTTTGGCAGTGCCCCCAGCATTAGTAGTAGTTTCAGTGGTGGGTCCAGCATCAGCTTTGGTGCGTCTCCTACCACCAGTACTAGTTTCAGTGGCGGAACCAGTATTAGTTTTGGAGGTGCACCTTGTACCAGTGCCAGTTTTAATGGTGCAGTTAGCTGTGGCTTTGGAGGCACACTCAGCAGTACCACAGCTGGCTTTAGTGGTGCTCTCAGCACAAGCACCAGCTTTGGCAGTGCACCTACTACAAGCACTGTCTTCAGTGGTGCAATTAGCACCACCACTGGCTTTGGAGGCACACTTAGCACCAGTGTCTGCTTTGGTAGCTCTCCCTGCTCGGGTGCCGGCTTTGGAGGCACACTCAGTACCAGTATCTGCTTTGGTGGTTCTCCTAGCACCAATAGTGGGTTTGGTGGTACACTCAGCACCAGTGTTTCCTTTGGTGCTTCTTCTAGCACCAGCTCTGACTTTGGTGGCACACTAAGCACTAGTGTCAGCTTTGGTGCCTCTTCTGGCACCGGTCCTGGCTTTGGTGGTACACTCAACAGCAGTACCAGCTTTGGTGGTGCCATCAGTACCAGTGCTGGCTTTGGCAATGCACTCAACAGCAGTGCCAGCTTTGGTGGTGCCTTAAGTACTGGCTTTGGCAATGCACTCAATAGTAGCGCCAGCTTTGGCGGTGCTATCAGTACTAGCACTGGCTTCGGCAATGCACTCAGCAGCAGTGCCAGCTTTGGTGGTGCCATTAGCACCAGTTCTGGCTTCGGCAATGCACTCAGCACCAGTGCCAGCTTTGGTAGTGCACTCAATGGCAGTGCTGACTTTGGCAGTGCCATCAGTACCAGTGCTAGCTTTAGTGGTGCACTCAATGGCAGTTCTGGGTTTGGCGGTGCCATCAGCACCAGTGCCAGCTTTGGTGGTGCGCTCAATAATAGTGCTGGGTTTGGCGGTGCCATCAGCACCAGTGCCAGCTTTGGTGGTGCGCTCAATAATAGTGCTGGGTTTGGCGGTGCCATCAGCACCAGTGCCAGCTTTGGTGGTGCACTCAGTAACAGTGCTGGGTTTGGTGGTGCCATCAGCACCAGTGCCAGCTTTGATGGTGCACTCAGTAACAGTGCTGGGTTTGGTGGTGCCATCAGCACCAGTGCCAGCTTTGATGGTGCACTCAGTAACAGTGCTGGGTTTGGCGGTGCCATCAGCACCAGTGCCAGCTTTGATGGTGCACTCAGTAACAGTGCTGGGTTTGGCGGTGCCATCAGCACCAGTGCCAGCTTTGATGGTGCACTCAGTAACAGTGCTGGGTTTGGTGGTGCCATCAGCACCAGTGCCAGCTTTGGTGGTGCAATCAGCACCAATCCCGACTTTGGTGGTGCATTCAGTACCAGTGTTGGCTTTGGAGGGGCACTTAGTACCACTGACTTTGGTAGTAGCCATAGCAACAGCATTAGCTTTGGCAGTGCTCCCACTACCAGTGTCAGCTTTGGTGGTTCTCAAAGTACCAACCTCTGTTTTGGTGGAGCACCCAGCACCAGTCTCTGTTTTGGCAGTGCATCTAACACCAACCTATGCTTTGGAGGCTCTTCCAGCACCAACTCCTGCTTTAGTGGTGCTACCAGTGCCAGTTACAGTGAGGGGCACAGCACTAGTGCCATTTTCAGTTTTGGGAATGGGCTAAGTACCAGTGCCGGCTTTGGAAATGGATTGGGCACTAGTTCTGGCTTTGGCAGCAGCCTAGGTACCAGCACTGGCTTTGGTGGAAGCTTAGGACCAAGTGCTAGCTTCAATAGTGGCCTGGGCACCAGTACTGGCTTTGGTGGTGGCCTGGGCACCAACACTGATTTTGGTGGTGGACTAAGTTCGAATGCTAACTTCAGTGGGGGGCTGGGTACCAGTGCTGGCTTCGATGGTGGACTAAACACTAGCACTGATTTTGGTGGTGGACTGGGTACTAGCACTGGCTTTGGTGATGGACTTGGCAGCAGCACTGGCTTTGGTGGTGGACTGGTCACTAATGGTGGCTTTGCTGGTGACCTGAGTACCAGTAATGGTTTTGGCGGCACACTTGGCACTGGTGCAGGCTTTAGTGTAAGCCTAAGCACTGGCGATGGCTTTGGCAGTGGGCCTAATGCCAGCTTCGACAGAGGACTGAATACCATCATTGGCTTTGGCAGTGATTCCAACACCAGCAGTGGCTTTACTGGTGAACCAAACACCGGCTCCAGCTTCAGTAATGGACCCAGTTCTATTGTTGGCTTTAGTGGTGGACCAAGCACTGGTGCTGGCTTCTGCAGTGGACCAAGCACTGGTGGCTTTGGTGGTGGACCAAGTACAGGAGCTGGCTTTGGTGGACCAAGCACTGGAGGTGGTTTCGGAGGACCAAGCACTGCAGCTGGCTTCGGTGGCGGACTGAGCAGCAGTGCTGGCTTCGGTGGTGGACTGAACACCAGTGCTGGCTTCAGCGGTGGACCAAGCACCAGCACCGGCTTTGGTGGTGGAGCCACTAACCTCGGTGCCTGTGGCTTCTCTTACGGCTAGTGATGTTTCAGGTAACTGCAATATTCCCATAGCCTGGGCCATGGGGATGGCTATGATAGTTGGGAGATGCCAGAAGAAACCCTAAGATAGGAGGGCCAAGTGAAAAGATGAAGAAAGGAAATATGAGGAAATGGGCTTAGTGCTAATATGTTTCTAAGTATTCTGCTTTGCTTGTTTTTCAGGTTTGTTGCCCTTGTTTACAGATAACGCTAACACAGCAGTACTTCCCATGGAGCCAATGTGCAGCTTTGGAATCTTTGTCCACACAGCAGCTTAAGCAGCTACTACCTATTAGCTGAGTGAATCACTATGAAAAATCTGCTGTTCCTGCTTTGTGTTTGCTTCCTGTGGTGTTGTCATATTTTGGTATCAGAGTTACATTAAATTTGCCAAAGGAATCTTGAGTTTATTCCATTTTTTTAAATATAGCTAGATGTGATGTTTGGGGTTTGCAGAACAACTAGAGTTCAACTTAGCTTTTTGGGAACTGCGGGGCTCCAGCTAAAAGGCAGGTATTTCTTAGGGCCAGAGAGCTCTGGAAATTGTGGCAGGCCAAGAGATAATCGCTTGAGCAAAGACATGGGAGGGGAAGCATAAGGCAGAATACAAACAAAAAGAGCTATGGATAGTAAATTCACACTAAATTGGGATGGTTGTATTAGAGGACTAAGAAGGGAAGGAGCCTTGTCCATAATACCTAATGGTTAGTGTATGAACAGTGGCTGAAGAGGTACGTCAAGTTGGTTATGGATAGAGGAATATTGAGACTAAAGAACTTAGAGACAAAGGAGCGCTCAAAAAGAACATACTGATGAGCAAGGGAAGATACTGTTCACTTAGGAAATACTACATGAATGCCTGTGGTGTGGAGGCTTACTGCTAAAATCTTAAGGATAATAAAATTTTACAGACTCGAATCAATATGTTAACCCAGAAAGAGGATGCCATAAATGAAAACAGATAATCACTGAAGTTGAAGAAGTCACATCCCTGAGAGGAAGGGTGTTGATGGCATCATTAACATAGGCAATTCAATTACTTAGGACCTTAGGAAGAGTTGCAGGAGACTGAGGCTCTTAGCCCAAGTACTAGATTCATCTCTGAGTATAAAGATGAATATATCCAGTCCCGTGTACATTGACTACCAAGGAACACACAAGGACCTATCTTTTACAGCTTTGTGACTGCTACGCCAGGACTCCTCGGTCTCCGATGTCCTCACCCATTCTTCACCAACAGCACCAGAACTGGGACTCAAAATCTTGAGAACAATGGGAGAAGCCTTGTAGCTTCTTCCTGCCTATAGGTAGGAAGACATGTCTTTATTCATCAGAAAATAGTTTTTAAGAAGAGCTTTATTCATGACTAAGTAGGTTCCTTAGTTTGAGCTAAGATTTGAGACTTGTTTAGGAGCTGCTGCGGACTTCTTCACTGGAGGTAGGGCATTCTCAGGCCAAAGCCAGAGTCTGCTTAGGGAGAACAAGGGCAGCAGTTCCCACAGAAGGAAAGCAATAAGGACAGAGGCAACCTGATCACTTGGAAAGGGTTTAGTAATGGGCAGGGACAGTGTCCAGTGCTTCCTCAGGTTCTCGGGTGATGTCCACATTCTACAGAGAGAGTCCAGAGTTAGTAGGAAGGAACTATAGGGTCCCACTCCCTGCCCTGACACTTGTCCTCACTGCCAAACATCCCTCTTTCAGCAGGGAATGGGTCATGGTCCTCTTCATGGGAAAGCCTGGGGAATTGGCCTGAGGCCTATTTAACAGGGGTTGTCATAGCCCTGAGTTTCTATAGGCCTGGGCTATGGTTCTTGCCATTTATTAGTGCTGGTTGATTTGAAACAACTGGGATGTCTCGGGCTGGAGACAGCCTTTCTATGTGTGAGGGTACTTTCAGAGTACACCTTATTTTCTTTAAATTTTTAAATTTTCATTAAAAATGTCATCTACATCAATGTATCCTCCTGCTCATCCTCCCCTCCCAATCCCTCCCAGCCAGCCCTCAGCCTCACCCCTCTCCATCCACCCATCCCCCTCTCTCAAAAGGATGTCCCAAACATGCATTCCAGGCACATCCTATTCACTCACCCCAAAGTCAAGACTGGGCTAGTTGTTCCTCTATAGGGAACGGGCTCCAAAGTGCCAGCCCATGGACAGGAACACAGTCTGATCCCACACCTCATGGCAGTCGAAAGATGCCCATGCCCAGAGGGCTCAGCTCCCCCTCCAGATGGATCTCCAATGCTAATTCCCGATTCAGTGAGCTCCCCAGAGCTCCGGCCAGCCATCACCATGGGGACCTTTCTTATAATCCCTATTCCCCTGCTCATACAAACTCTCTTAATAGCCAACTTGGGCACAGAGCACCCCACCTACCTCAGGCCTTTCCCGGTGTGTATTCACAGCCTCCACATTCAGGTAGATGGACTCCACTCTGCAGCCTCAGAAAAGAATAACTTGTAAGGCTATAAAAACTCAGGGTAAGTCCAGGCTTTCCCTAAGGTATTATTTTCCCCTTTTCCAGCATCACTGCCCATATCCTAAGCCCATACTCTCTAGATCAGCAGTTTTAAACCTATGGGTCATGACACTTTTGGGGGTTGCCTATCAGTATCCTGAATATGAAATATTTACATTATGATTCATAACAGTGGCAAAATTACAATTACAAAGTAGCAACAAAAATAATCTTTATGGTTGGGGGTCACCACAACATGAGGAAGTGTGTTAAAGGGTCACAGCATTAGGAAGGGTAAGAACCACTGCCCTAGATTAAATCTTCCTTGAAGTCAGGGGAGCTCAGATGAGCTGCAGGATATGTGGGAAAGATTCCAGATCCCAAAGCCTTGAAATCAACAGTCATCTTCCCAGTTCTGCATGTGTCTGTTTTCTCAGCTTCAATGAGGAGAGATGATCTTTGTGACTTCTCCCAACTACTGTGACCTACAGGACAGTGATCTAATATATGTATGGTTGACCACATGCTGTGAGTCAAAGCCATGCTAAGTCAAAGAGTCCTAGGTGGTGGTTCTGGGTACTCAAACCCAGGCAAGGTTTATTCAGAAGACAATTACAGCAATACCAGAGGTGTGATTACTGGAAAATTCTAGGGAACCTGAAGAAGGGCCTGGGTCTGACAGAGGACCTCCACTGTTCAATGGTAGCCCCTTCAGCAGCATTCCTGTAGACTACCTTATCACAGGTTTCAGTTGGTTCTTTTATCCTGTTCACACCCTAGACTACATTTGATTCTATCCTTTCCGTGTTTGTGAACCTTTCATAAGTAACTAATGCCCTCCTTCTTTAATATGTCCCCAACCTATAATTTTCCTGAGGACACCTCTGCCTTAAAACAAATAGAACAATGTTCTTCTGTACTCAGTGCAAAGCAGTGACAGAAGAGTCAGCTCCAGATTTGGATGCGAACCTAGTTCTTGCCTCTTTTCCTACTGTTACCAGCTGCACCTTCACCAGGACATCCTGTCAGTCACCTAGGAAACCTCACCCAGAAGCCTTCTAGAGCTAGTAGGCACTGGAGGAATACTACTGGCTTCTATGTGCCTTTCTTAGATGACAGTAAGGGTACTTACCATAAGCCACAGGTGTGAGTTTGAGCACTGTGTGCAGAGGACACTTGAGATAGGGCAGCTCATCTGGAAATGAGGAAGAAGCAGCCCTGAAAGATGTAGTACTGAACAGAGGACCACATCCAGGCTTGCTGGGTGCTCCTACTTGTACCTCTGCTTCCTACTTGGATCCCAGTACAGACTTACAGCTGGCATTCTATATGGTGAGTAGTCATAAGAGCAAGCTAAGCTTGGCAAAAGAGAGCAACCTAGCTGCCTGGAAACAGGACCAAGACATGCTGTGAGTCTTATTGGAGGGCTAGGTATACACCTAGGGTCCTCAACTGTATTCAGAATCAGCAGATGAAAGAAAGCCTCCCTCTTGCACCAGGACAACTTTCCAAAGATCCGTTACACCCCCTATCCCTACAAGGGTCCACAATTCTGAAACCTTCCTAAGTACTACTTCCATAGCAGAGGCACAAGTGATATTTGACTATTCCTACATTCTTTCTGCCAGTTCAGGCAGCACCACACCCCCACCTGTCTCCCTCTGTCTGTCCGTCCATCCGTCCGTCTGTCTGTCTCTCTCTCTCTATCTCTCTCTGTGTGTGATTCTTACAATTTGTTTATAGACAAGAACTGATTGATTCATTGGCTTCCTGTTGTTGAAGATTATGCAAAAAGTGACTCTGAAGATTTACGTACAATTTCCTTCCAAGACCAGTGTTTCTACTTTTCAGACAGATGGAAAGGAAGGGTGACCTGGCTCATTCCATAGATAAGGAAGTGGGCTTCAAGGGGAAATGTACCATGACTAGGAAGTGGCAGCTTGGGGCCTCAAACTTAGGCTTCTCTGAAGACAAGATGTGTAATTAGTGTCTCTCTCTCTCTCTCTCTCTCTCTCTCTCTCTCTCTCTCTCTCTCTCTCTCTCTCTCTGTGTGTGTGTGTGTGTGTGTGTGTGTGTGTGTGTGTAGTATACAAAGTCTGTGTAAACATACTTTCATAAATGCAGGGTCTAGATACTTTTAAAGAAAAATCATCACTTGAAAAATTAAATTATAGAATTATAGACATTGCTATCTTGGAGAAATTATTCCTACAGCAAGGGCACAGATCCTACTATCAACTGAGGCCAGTGTGCCTCAGAGATATACTGGCTCAACATGGGAGGCTGTAGTAGACTGTTTATGCTGCTTTTCAATATGCAGATTCTACAGATTAGATAAGAGTAATGCTAATAATAATAACATAGCTCATAAATACATCATCTACTATAGGTGTTTACATGTTTATTTAAACTTTACCATTAATTCTCTCCATTTTACAGTTGAGAAAACAGGCTCAGGGGTTAAGAGTACTTACTGAAAGCACAGACACGTGGAACAAGTTGAAACCTAGATATCCTTGTTTTAAATATCATTTCTTTAACCACAAGATATAAATTTCTAATTGTTGACATTAGGACCTAAAATCATATCTAGCTCTTCAAACCAGAAACAGAGGTGTATGTGTGTTTTACCTGAACTTTTATCCAGGAAGTAAGCCAGGAGGCACCGCATAACAGCCTGGTGACAGATAACCAGTACATTTTCTTGTCGTTCTAGCTCCATTATAACTGGTTCAAGACGCTGAACCAGATCCTCATAGGACTAAATAAAAGAGAAATACTTGGTAAGAAGCAGGGGCTGGGTTGAAGCATATTTGCCCAGAGAATAAAACGGTTTGGGAGCCAGTTGAATTGTTGACAAACAGTATGGCTTGTTTCTTGGGGCTTTAGTTTTTCATCTGTTAAAAATGGACCAATCAACAAATGTGGGCTAAAAGACACTATAACTCCCACTATAAAATATATACTTAACTATACAACTGGCATTTCAAAAATAAGAAAAATCATGACCTGCAGTATTCCAAAACAAAAAGTTAAAAAAAAAAAAAGTGGGTGCAGATTCCATAGCTGTATTGGGACATTTGTCAATTTCATTAATCAAAAATACGAGACTTCATAAACCTTATAGAAATAGGAATTAAGTTAGGAGCTGAGACTCAACACAAATCTAAGAGTCTCAGAGGACAAATTTTTATACCCTCTACAAAAGTTTAAAATAGAAAACGTCCACCCAAAGGAAAAAGGTAAACAGTAAGAAAATGTATCTGCCTCTCTGATTTTGATGGGAAAACACGAAAAGCTTCCTGTAACAATTGATTTTACAAGGCTGATAGAATAAGTAACATGTAGGAAATTTTGTATTTGATCCTCAGTATCAGAAAGAGAGACAAAGAGACAGATGCGCATGCGCATGAGAGAGAGAGAGAGAGAGAGAGAGAGAGAGAGAGAGAGAGAGAGAGAGAGAAGAAAGAAGTAGAGGGATGTTAAAGAGGGGAGGATAGTAGAGAGGAAAAAGGGCACCAAAGAAGTAGAGAAGTGGAGGGGAAAGTGGAGGGGAGGGGAGAAAGAGAAAAGCAAGAGAAGGGAGGAGGTAGGGAGGGAAAATCAAGGAGCATCTAGACATAGAAGAGTGAAGCTTAAATATAACAAAGATATAAAAGCTTTTCACTTAATCAATGGGCAAAGAAACAATAACGAAACTGAAAAACTTCTTAGCCACAGTGGAAACAAGAAAACGAGAGAAATATTTTTAAAGTGCTGAGAAAATGATAATCAACTGAGAGTTTTGCATACAACCAATTATCATCGAGGATTGAGGCTGCATCCCCAAGACAGTTTTAGACAAAAGGAAGGGTGAAAGTAATAATGATAGATTTTCAGTAGAGAAGCTTCTACAACAAGATGGGAAATGGAACTTGAGATAGAAGCAAGAATGATCAAAAGATCAGTAAACATTTAGTTAAATGCCTTAAAAGTAATAACAATGACAGTAATAGTTCACTTAGGGATTAAGAGATTGGGGGTATGTGAAAATATAAAACACTTTAAGTTAGAAGAGGGAGTTACTGAAGTTTGAAAGATCCTATACTATTTAGGGGGATAGTAGGAACACTGATTTTTCTATCTTGTAAGTCATGTATATTAAAATACTGAATGTTCCTATTCTAGTTTCACCTTTATATCTCCCTAACACTATATTCTATTTCCTCTTCTTTGGGGAGGGGTAAGGGTGAGCAATGTAAAGGGGGAAATATGGGGAAGGACAATTAACTCTTAAGGCCCTTTTTTTTAAAAAAATCTTTTTTTTAAAAAAGATTTATTTATTATGTGTACAATATACAAAACATGGCACCAGATTTCACAGATGGTTGTGAGCTGCCATGTGGTTGCTGGGAATTGAACTCAGGTCCTCTGGAAGAGCAGTTAGTGCTCTGAACCTCTCAGCTATCTCTCCAGCCTCTTTAAACCATATGGAAACCTTCTACTGGAGAAGCTTCCTAAAATATACACACATGAAAGGAATTTAAATGGAGTCACCATATAAGGGAGACAGTGTCCCAATTAGACATCTTATGTTACCAAGTAAAACTTCCAGTTCAAAGAATTTGTTATATCTTGTTGAATCATTGGCCAAAGAGGTTCCACAAAAGGCCACAAAACATTTCAGGCTAGTGGTTTTTCTCTACAATCTGATAGTAAGACTCTATTTCTGGAGACACAACTTACTTAAGTCATCAAACAGAGAAGTTGAGTTGGTACTCAACTAAGCTTTACCCCTACTGACTACCATTTGTGGTGCTGGAAGGCACTCTGCACACTACTAGAGGAAAAAGGTAACCGCCAATATCACTCAGCTATAAAACCTGTCACTTATAATAGTGACCCGCCAGCAAGATATACTAGGGCACAAATGTTATGAAAATAGCAAACCACTTTTTGATTGGATTTAAGGCTAATTCTATGATATGGAACCTATACATGACACTGCTAAATTGTCGAAGAACCTGAGACTAGATAGGTCATTGGCCTATGGGAAAATCTAATACTATTATTCTGCTAAAGGAGCATAACTATAAAAAGACTCTTAATGACATATCACTAAACCCATAGATCAGTGCCTCACTCAACTGTTATCAGAGAAGTTTCTTTTTGTAGTAGATGAAAATAAACACAGAGACCCATAACTGGACAATATGCAGGGGTGAGAGACTTTGGAACACTCAGTCCTCAATGGGGTGTTTTCATCAAACTCCTCACTTCAGGCTCAGGGATCATATACTGAAGAGGAGGCAGAGAGATTATGATTCGTGGATGATGGATGACTTCCCGAAAACAGTGTCTTAGATACAACAGGACTGATGCACATATGAATCTATGGCAACATGCACAAGACCTACATAGATTCAAGTCAGTCAGGGTCTCAGCACTGAGAGGGGGACACAGGGTCCCACCCCTAACCAAGAAGCTATTTACAACTGATACCCACTGGTAAAAGGAAAATCAATTTTCTTCAATGTACTGTCACTGGTATATCAACCACACTTCAGAGCAGCCCCTATGCTCAAGAGTAGTTAGCCAATGCAAAATTAAGTCCATGTTTGTTTTGTTTTGGCATTTTCTGTGTTACTGATTTACTGTTTGTCTTGATTTTCATTTTTGTGTTTTTGTTGGATTTTTCTGAAAGAGAGAAAGAAAGAGAGAGACAGAATGAACAATATAAAGTTGGAAAAATGGAAAGGTAGGGAGGATCTGGAAGGAGTTGGGGGAAGGGAAATAATCAAAATATATTGAAGAAGAATTAATAAAATATAAAAAGTTAAATTTTCAAGTTGATTGTATATCAATACACAACAAATTATTCTGAGTGATTTTAAAGTACAATAAATATTTTGACCTCATACCCTTAGTGGGATATCTTCAAAAACACAAAGAACCATGATGGATTTTTTAAAGTTAAACATAATTGCCACAAGAATCTGAAAACAGATTAAAACATATAGATAAAAACTCAATCCCAAGGAAAGCAAGAGAAAAATAAAGTAAGCATAGAAAGTTCAAGACAATAGAAATAAATGTTTAAAAGGCAGTAATACCAACTAAAAACATATGTACCATGCTTAGCACTTAAAAGATATTTCAGCTTGAATTAAAAACAAAATTCAACTGTAAACTGCTTATAAAAGATAGAAATAAAACAAAAGTATTCAGATAAGTTGAAAGTGAATAAAGATGAATTCAGAAAACGGTTAGAGAATAACATGTAGGGCTAGATTTGTGTTAGCTCAATAACATTAGTAAGAAAAAGAGTTAAATTTTCCTTTTCCTTAATAAAAATTATGTAATTCAGTGAGAAGACAATATTGCTTTTAATTTGTATGCCTCTGATAACACAGCCTACAATATATACTAAGGAAATGAGAACAAACTAACATTAACTTAATAAATTATCTTCTGAGAATTAAGATGAAAATATTAAAGTGATTTGTGACTGAACATAACATCTACTGTTCTATCTTCCCAGATGTCCATATTTTCAGATAACTGTTCATAGAGTTTGGATCAGAGATGGAGTATGACTAATAAATACATTAAAATACAGAACTGGCTAAGTAGAGGCTGTATTGAAAGCACTAAGCATTCGTCTCATACAGAGACAGGAAAATTATGGTCTGGCTCATATGAAAGCCAAGAAGTTAATTAAAGTAATAGCTTTTGTTCCTTGCCAACTGCTGAGAAAGCCTTGAACTTTAAGCAAGTTGGCAATAAAATATTACAGAATTAGAGGGTATTGAGCTATTTCAAGTTGTCCAAAGAGGAAATGACAAATACAAGGAATTGGATAAACTGTGTTCTTCTAAAAGTACATAGTACAAATATGTAGCATTTTAAAAAGAAGAGTAACCATCTCTGAGCCTGATGACCTGAGTTTGATCTCTGGGATCACATGGTAGAAAGGTAAGAACTGAGTCCCATGGGTTGTTCTCTGACCTCCACAAACACGCAGGGCATGGCATGCATGCATGCACACACTGAATAAATGAAGAAATATTTATAAGAGAAGAGGAATAGCTTGCCTAACAGCTAAAAATCAGATCATCATGAACATTTACAGGTGGTAGCTACTGAAAAGATGCTTTGTCTTGTTTCTAAAGCTATTTAGGAAACTCTGGTAGTTGGAATGAGGAATGAAGATACAGGGGAAGAGCCCTAGGAATTAGGCCACCCCTTTAACTTTACCTCTCCCTTGGGATAGCGGTAACGATATTTATCCTGGTCCCGTAGTGCAAATTCTTCAGGGTAGTGTTCCTGGATTTCTTCATAGGTCATCTCCTCACAGACACCCTATTAAAAAGTATTTATGAACACTATATTCACCAGGGTAAATCCATATAGCTTTTCACAAAGTTAAGAGACCAATGCTTATAGAATAGTATAACACCTGAATTTCTGTGAATGTAGCTCTTGTATCTGTTGCCTGTGGTATGTATGTATGTTATCTATAAGGTGTGTGGCCTGTGTGTTTAAGGACAAATGTATGTGTCATTTTCCTATGACTGCTTCAATAGTTCTATATGTGTGTATTCTATACGTATATAAGTTATATTGTGTTTGTAAGCATGTGCAACATGTTTATTATGTTTGCTGTTGTGTGATATTTTGATTGCATTCTGACAGTAAAGTTTGCTTTGAGTCAGAGGGTGGAGCTAGCCACTAGCTGTCTAAAATTAACCATAGAGGTCTTGGATTAAGGACAGATAAGAAACAGGAAGTAGTAGGGCAGGGCTAAGAGAGGGTCTCAAGCCCTGTGGATTGAGGAATGTAAGAGAGAGGAGGTGATGGGTGTCTTCTCCACTTCTCTGATCATTCACGTTCTTATCTGGATATCTGACTCCCGATTTTTTATTAATAAAGAATAATTAGATAAATGCATCAGTGTACTTAAGATATGTTAAAAGTTTTGTGTTTGTGTATATACTGTATATTCATTTTTGCATATGCAGTGCACTTGTACTCTCTGTATGTATGTCTAGTGTCTAAGTATCTGAGAATATGCCCATTTGGTGACTCTGTGATATGTATCTTCATGTATATTGATGGCATATACCTATGAATGTATGCATTCTGCATTGTTTCTGCTATATTTGTATCTGTGTGCCTACATCTGAAGTCTGTAAATTTGGGGTAAAATGTCTGAATCTATGTATTAGTGCTGTATACATGTCAATGGTTTGTTCATCTGTGTCCATATAAAACACATATATGTATATGATGTGCATAAATTTATTTCTAGATGTGTGTGCATATATGGTGTAGACATGATTGACAGAAGAGGGTTACTGCATGTGTACCTGTAAGCATACTTGTGGCAGGTGTCCGAAACTCTGTATGTAAGTACAAAATACAATACAGTGCTACTCTCCCATTTGGATAGCCTTCCTTATTCTTGCTGTCCTGCCCTCTATTTTATCACCTCTGGGAAAAATCTGTCCAAAGATACTTCATTAGGCAAAAACTAGGAAATCTTTAATGGTTCCAGAGTGAGTCTAGGAAGATAAAGTCTGAGAGCTTCCAATTCTATTGAAAAATCTCCATAGGCATGGCTGGTGGTAAAAAGTGATTGATTCTGGCATTTCCTTCAAAATGTGTAAGTTTTAACTAAACCCTGTTTGGCTGGTGCCTGGGTCACCAGACTCTGGCTGTTGTCTTTTTGGACAATCTACCAGGCTTCCTTTGGGGAAGGGAATAGAACACTCACAAATTACAAACAGCTCTGTGGTGTCAGGCTTTCTGAATGGACATCACTCATAGGAAAGAAAGTGCACAAAGAACCTTTTAGACGGTTTTAAACTTCTATTCTGAGGTTTATTGTGAAGCCCTTTGCCTACGGAAACGACTATTGCTTGCTTATTTTGGCTTTAGACAACATGCTTAACCTTTCTGAGTTTTATTTTCCTCATCTTCTACCTTATAGAAGTTGTTTAGTTTGGTTTCTCTTGCTGTGATAAACCATAAACATCTTGGGTAGGATGACAGTCCTAAAGGAAGCCAGGGCAAGAATTCAAGCAGGAACAGAGGCAAGAACCATGGAGACAACATGATTACTTGCTTACTTTAAGGCTTACATTAAGATACCTTTCTTATATAACCCAGATCCATATGCCAAGGGATGGTACTGCCCATAGTGTGCTGCCTTCCCTATATAAATTAAAAATCATGAAAATATTCCATAGACATTCCCATGGGTCAATCCATTGCTGAACTTTACAAGCTTTCCAAGACACAGAATACTCTCTTATACATGATTGCTTGACAAAAAAATAAAACAAGGTTTGATGGACTAATAAATTAGGTTCCCTGGAACAGAGGCAACCCACGAAATAATCTTCTAATTACCACCTCCCTACATGCCAGGACATTAACCCTTTCCATCTTACAGCATCAATCTCATTCAGAGCTTTCCACTGTTCATAAGGGACACCTAGAGCCTCAGCAGTCTGAATGGTCCTCTTCATATGGCTGGTCCACACCTTCAGAGAGCTGATGGCTTGACACTGAATGAAGTTGGCCAGGGCATAGGCATACTAGGGATACAAAGTAGAGGAAGAAAATAAAAGAAGTGAATGGAGAAAGACCAAGGGAGCCATAAAAACAATTAAAATCTTTCATGAATGGTGAAATACTGAAGGACAAGCAAGAAAAGGAGGGTTAAATTTATATAAAGATAAACTTGGGACTATAGCTCAGAGGTAGAACATTTGCCAAAAATAGGCAATGACACAAATTTATATGACAGATGCAAGTCAGCAGTCAGTGTTCAAGGGCAGAAGAAGATCTTGCTTAAGAGAGTAAGAGAAAGGCAAATTCTAGTAGCTTCCTGACACAGTGCCCATCTCTGACCTAACATCACATCTATAAAGTGTAAACATCATGCACAGATCCAGCCTTGTCTCTGAGCTGTGTGGAAAGCAAACTATTTCCTGGTACACAGTAGAGATAAGGGTGGCTGGCTTTTAAAACCAGACCTGGTGCTGAAGAATATGAAGGTTTGGATTGGATGCATGTACATATATACACATCTGTGTGTGCAGGGAGTACTCATGTGGACATGACCACTTTTCCAATGCGCTCTGAGCTGTGAAAGTAAGACAGGAACTAGCTATAGCCAAGAAGTCCTCAAGATGAAAAAAAAATACCTCAAATGATCTCAATCTCTGTTCTGGAGAGCATGGGAGGTAAGAATTACATCAGAGGCAACTTCCAGATGGAGGTTTCGAGTCTATAGGGACCAGAAAGTTTCCCTAAGGACAGGGCTTCAGGGGCAGTCCCAGTTTGGGACATTTCCTACTTATCCAGTAGAGGTGCTGAGGCAAAGCATGGAGGCCTGACTTTCAGTCCTGCCTATGTTATCTTGTACTGCCCATGTGACCTGAGATCTTTGTCTTTGTTGCTCAGCTTCCCCATCCATAAACAGTGACAGTTATGTTCAATTCACACTACTGATGCCATGCAAAAATACATGCTGAAGTTGATGCTACTGTAGCTGTGCATAGGTGTCTAATAAAAGACAGAAATGGGCTGTAGAGTTGGCTCAGCAGTTAAAAGCTCTGGCTGTTATTATTCCCAGCACCCATATGACTGGGAACAACAATCTATAACTCCCAGGAATCTGATGGCCTCTTCTTGCCTTTGTGAACACCAGGCATGCACATGGCACATGCGCGCACACACCCACACACAAAGCAAATACAACTTAAAAGAAAAGGACACTTAGAACCAGGAATGCCCTCCTGTACTTCATTTCCTACTTATGCTATCCCTAAGTGATTTTTCTCTAGCAGCATGTGTGCTAACAAGTCTAGGTAAAAGACCGAAAGCTGGGAAGTAAATTTCTTTATAAAATCAGTACCCAGAATGGACAGGTTACTATATTGTGTTTCAGAACAGGGGGAGTCATGACCCAAAAGAGTTAGTAATACACTATAATGAGGAGAGATGTTCTCAAAGGTCAGTGACCCATGGGATAAGAAGTTTACAGGACTTCCTAAAGACTACATCATGGAGCAGGAGCAGGGGCTCCGAGGGAAAGGTAGTGATGAGAAACAATAGGGTAGGGATGACGTGTTTCTCAAATGGAGTAGGGGACATCAACACTGAATCACACAGAAGAAGGATTCAGGCTGAGACCCTCAGGTCACCTATGTATATGTACTTGACAGTTGCCAGCTGACAGAGGGACCAAAGAGGACAGCAATGTGGGCAGGTACACAGGACAGGATGGTGAGGATGGTGAGTGGAGACATCAAGTAGGGAAAGGGTGGTCACTGTGATAGAGTTTGACAAGCAGCTAGATTTGGGTTGCCTGGAAGACCATGCTACTGATCTTGCAGAAGCAGTAGGTATATGGGAGCCATTTGATGTCTCTTATAAGACTCAGTGGCTAATGGTGGGAGAGAAAGATCAATCATTTGCTCTTATCCCATCAAAGGATATTTCTCAAAACCCAGTCACTGGCCAACCCACCTGGGCTAGCCTAGTCTACCCATCTGAGTCTTTGGAGCCCTCCTTACCTGCTTGCCCCTAGCTGAGAGGCCAGAGTCACCTCCAATGCGGCCTCTGAGGTTGAGTTCACTCTCACCATGCCGGCATAGGTAGATGGATCGGGGTGTGACATGGATGTTCATGAGGTAGTAGGCTGTGCGGCTCTGAACATGGTCCTGCACTCGATTTACTATGTAGCGTGTACCCACATCAAAGATCTTGATGTAGGATAGATGGCTGGGCCGACCGAAGCAGAAACAAACATCTTAGGTGCTGATGGAAGGGAGGGTTGGCCCCAAGAGAAACTCCCTACCATACATCCTACTTCCAATCCTCCTCTTGAGTTCAGCTCCTACCTAACAAGATGTTATACCTAGTCTTGATCTGGGTATATGTCCTGGAGATTTTGTTCCTGACAATGCCAAGGACCACATCACGGTGGGCTACTATCTCCTTTCTTCAGCTTGAATAAAGCTGTCTTTTTACCTTTCCTAATCACAATGCAATTATCTATTTTTCTTCTCCATAGTCTACACCTGCAATTCACAAGTACTTTTATCTGAATTAAGGCACTGTGCTTTGGGGAGAGGACATATGCCCTTTGGGAATTCTTAGAGCAGTCAGAAACATACACTTGGAAACATGTGGATAGTAGTCAACATTCTTGTCATGAACAGCACAGTATGCCAAGTATTTGGTGTGAAGTGGATATTAAACATAGTGTGGAACATCATTAGCAAACTTGTGGTTGGCCCCAAGTTCCTGGTGGTCCCTTTATTTATGCACTCAGACCTAGTAACTATATACTAAGTAAAAATCAAATACAATGACCTGTCTCTGGAGCAGCTGGGAGGCAGATTGGAAGACTTAGAGCCATGGAGTAAGACTTCCTACAGCTTCTGTAACAGCCATAAATACTCTAGTTATTTGACTATAAGGAGCTGAGAGAGCTCGATGGGAAGAGGTGTGAGAACTGGAGTCATAGGGTGACACAAGAAACCCAGGGCCCATAAAGCTGCTGACGATTTTGATCTCAGAGAGCCTCTTGTTTGATCTTCCTAGACAACTCCTTTACATCTCTAGCCTCATCCTTCACAGCTCTGGGATCAATGTACAGTGGCTCCCACAAAACACTTGTGTTTGTTGAATATTGTCTGTGCATCTCGCAGAGACTGGGAGATTTTAAGATGTATGAATTCTCACAGCCATCATTCAGAGAAAAGATCATCATGTTGAAAACTGAAGCACACAGAGAAGCAATTTGCCACAGAATATGTCCCACTCCAGTACTCTCTATAGGACCCACAGTGCCTAAGAGCAAATTATCTCTGATATGATCTTTGTGTCCTGGTTATTGTCTGTTCCTAATACTAGACTCTATGTGGTTCTAAGGGAACTTTTAAATTCCATAGCTTTGTCTGACATCCTAAGTGATTTTACATGCTATCTGCAGTTGACATCACCGCATAGCCCACCTAACCAGAACTTTTTAATTCTTATATTACTGCTGTACTTGGAACATTCTCTGTACTCCTCTTTTCATGCTACGAGATAATTAGGCCAGCTATCTCAAAGTACTTTTAATTTTGCTTGAAATGATGCCTCTTGCTAACTTCCAAACTTGAGTTCATATATACATATATACGTATCTTTCAAAAGCTAGGACACATTTACTCTTTCCAAGAAATCTTGAAGTTTAGAGCTATATAAAGTCATTTATAATTGCTCAGTAACAAACTATTATAAAAGTTCATGTTCATCTTCCAACCTGTACAATTTAAAGTAAAATACATGACTATACTAATGTGGAGGCCTGGTTTTATTTTTTCCCTACTTTTTCTTATTGCTGTTTTTAAATACTAATTGTCAAATGGTTATAGGATAATTTTCTTCTTCTCTTTGGAAGTTTAACATTGCTGATGCCCTGAACACAAGGTTAGCTTTCCTACTTACTAATTCAGTCCTTCCAGGCATTCTTTCCCTAAGGTGGGCAAAGTTCCCTGCCTAAGTTCCTTCAATTATCTGGCTTACTGTTCCCATAACTGTGTATACAAAACCTTCTCCAAATTACTGGGCATTCTAGCAAAACAGGGACAGCCATGCCTCGTTGGCTTCCTTACACACCTCTAAAGCTGGCCATGATGCATGAGCTATAAATGTGTATTAATCAAATAAAATAATAAAATAAATTTATTAAAAATAATTAAATAAAATTGTTCTTCCACATCCATCTTATTCAAGCTCAATGGGTTCCTCAAAATAACACCAGAAACAAAACCCAACAGTGTCTAGGTGTCTAGACTCAGATCTGTTGGTTTCTTTAGTGTCATTCTTTCCCTTCAGCCCACTTCCTCCCTGGCTGTCAGTTTCCCACCCTAAGAAGTGACAATATCCATTTCCTTACATTTCCATTGGATAAGACTAAAAGGATGCTTTTAAACTTCTTAGGGTAATAACTGACCATTGACGGCCTTTTTACACTTCAAACTTGGGTCTCAAAGAGTATGGGTAGGTCAGAGTCTATTTTCATTAGAACCCATTTTGAAAGAGCAAGTTTTTTGGTTTTTTAACACTTTACATCTAAACTCACTTTAAGCTGCCAGATAATACTTCCCTATCTGTAGCTGGGATTATGAAAGAAATTTTTCTTATTTTATTGCTTTATAGGTATTTTCATATGTTGAGACTCTGTAAAAGCCACCTAAGGACAGAACCCAACTCATTTGACTATTTACACCTTCTGCAAGTGCATGAACATTTTCCAAAGGCTTGCTCCAAAGAGATACATGAGGTTTATGAAAGGAGAGACAGTAGGAGACAGAATATGTGGTTATACTTCTAGCCCCACCTATGACTTAATGGTAGTAGCTTCAGCTCCCAAAGACACAGTTTCTTGTTTTTGGAAATTTATGATCATCAGTTCTACCACAGAGTCCTTTATGGAGGTACAATGAAAATGTGATGAAAGAAAGAAGGAATATTTGTTTAAGATACTGAGGTGACATACATGTGAATAGTATTTCTGCAATAGCAACACAATATCCACATAAGGGAAGCATTTGCTCTCAAAGAGTAAAGTCCCGATCTGTACCTATTGCATTAGAAGGCACGACTTTAGTCAGCTCATGAATACTTCCCATATCACTGCCTCATGGAAAATTGGACTGGATGGGTAATAAGGAAATATCAAGTCCCACTTCTGATATTATGGATAGAAAATTTAAGGCCCCCCAAATGTAGACATTTCCTGGGTTCCTATGACATCACAACTGGGCTAAGGCTCCAGACTTTAACTTCAGGGTGTTATTGGGCTCTTACCTGTCCAATTCTTCATCTAAAGGTTGGTAGTTCATCTCATAGCACTCAATTCTCTTAAGAAAGTCTTCCAGAACTTTTTCTTGGTCGCAGTCTATGTAATCAGGACTGCCAAGTTTCACTTGCTATGAGAGGTTGGAAAGGAGATAAATGTGAGGAAAAAGAAACTGACATTGTACTTGGAAAAGGCTCTTACAGATAAGTGGCTACCATACACTCCATTACAAAGGGAAGAAAACTTAAGAATTTGACAAAGGGTTTTTCCCAAGTTGACAAAATTAGGCAACCAAAGAGAAGTTGGGCTATATTTTATAATGTATTACTCCTAGAGCACACATTGCTGAACATCTATAAAAGAACAGGAAACTGTGATGCAGAAGAGTTAAGATATCTTGATTTGATATCATAAAGACTTTCATGTATTTAGTCATTGTGAGAAAACAGGCATGTTGTCATCGGCTTTCTCAAAACTGGCATCTCCTAATCCACCAATATCTACCTTCTCCTCCTTTCTTTCCTACTCCTCCACTTAATCACTTGAGCCTACACAGACTCTCACTTGCTAGTAGAAACTAAAGGCCCTCTCTTTTCTAAATAGCCAATTCTTTTTGCCTATGCTCACAAGAGCTTTATGACTGATTGCTGGTAGCCAGACAGAGATGCCTTCTTAAAATTTTAGTTCATTATTATCATTATTATTGTGTGCATGTACATGTGTGTGATGTGGTGTTGGGGGGGGCATATGCATGCCACATTAAGTATGAGAACAACTTTGTGGAGTTGGCTCTCTCCTTCCACCTTTATGTAAGTTCTGGGGATTGAACTCAGGTCATCAAGCTTGTGTGCTGAGCATTTTCACGCATTTAGTCATCTCACTGGTCCCAGAAGGATATTTACTTCTTTATTTTTCCCAGAAGGGAATTTATAATATGCACATTTGACAATGGGACTCTCCTCTTTAAATGCCTTCACCATTTCCAAGTGCCTTTTAGGACAAAGTATGAACTATTTTAGCAAGTTAATCATGACAAGTCCAATTGCCTTTTCACTACCATTATTACTGCTCTATTTGGACATAAACTTCCCATTATCAGATTGAAACTACTTATAGTTCCCTGGATATATCATATTTAGTGTATGGTATTCCTCATTTCAATTCTTTACCTGTAAAAACTCCTAGGCATCCATCACGATATTGCTGTTACCACTACTTGAAGGCCTTCCAGAGCCTCACCCCACATGCAAGATTGGCCCTTATGTGTTTCTACAACCTTCCCACTCCCCTTACCTCATATCTAATCTCAAGGGCTCTGTCGATATATCTGTCAGTATCCCTAACTAGACTGAGTTCAAAAGAAGAGATTTCACTGTTTCTATATCTTTAAGGCCCAAATGGCTATTCAGGTATACAGTTTCTCCTGAATCAATACATGCAGGAATAATTGGGTGGATGAAGAGGAAAAAGATTTGAACATACTATTTATCCCAAGAGATAAAAATAGGACAAATGGGTATAAGTTTCAGGAGACAAATTTCACTTTTATTGGGCTACATTTTTTTTTAAAGATGATGAGTATTTGTTACTACAGGTGTGAACAAAAATATAGACAAATACTTTGCTGAGATTTTAAGTACTTGATGAAAGGTTGAAAGAGATTGCCTTAAGGTCTCTTACGCTCCTGAACAACAATAATTTGAAGGGGCAGGGAACAACAAAAGTTCACGAGTGATCCAATTCTACATCATTCAGCTAAGAGGTTAAAAGTAGCAGTGATCCTGATGTGAAATGTGGAGCACAATATAGAATATGGGCTTCTGAGAAAGACAGTCAAATTGAGGTCCATTCCTACTTTCATTTTTTGACCTGTTCTAGTCTTTGCCAACTCAACTCTTTGAGCCTCAGTTTCTCCTCTAAAACAAACATGCAGGTTTTTTGTGAAAAAATTGAGAGTCAAGCTCAGTGCTTGATGCACTCTAACGTTTCATCTACCTTTATAGAACACCGTGGACAAAGATGGTCAGAGGAGTGCTTCTCATCCAAAGTGAGAAAAGCATCTCAGAGAGGAATGCTTTCTTTAAGTTTATAGTGGTCTTTTAGATATGATCCAAACCTAAGACAGAATAAGGAGGATCCAGAGTTCAGGAGAGCTTGCCACATAAGCATGAGAACCTAAGCTTGGATCCCCAAACCGACATAAAGCTGGATGTTGTAATGTGAATCTGTAACCCCAGTGTTCCTATTGTGAAATGAGAAGTGGAGACAGGAGGAATGCTTTAAAAGCTCAAAGGCCAGCTAGCTTGGAATATGCAACAGAGAGCAAGAAGAGACCCTAAGGAGATCTCCAAGAACCCACAAGATGTCCCTGGCTAGGACTCCAAGCCATAGTAGAAAGTGCGCCTAAACAGGACTTCCCTATAATCAAATAAATGATCACCCTAATTGTCATTATAGAACCTTCATCCAGCAATGGATAGAGGCAGAAGCAGAGATCCATAGCTAAGCACCAGATCGAGTGTCCAATCCAGCTGAAGAGAGAGAGAGGAGAGATTTTATGAGCAAAGGGATCAGGATCATGAGGAGGAGACCCACAGAGACAGCTGACCAGAGCTATTGGGAGCTCGCTGACTCAGAAACAAACACTGAGGAACCTTCAGGGAAAGGAACTACACTGTCCAAAGGTAGATGACTGTCAAATGGCATGGGCAGTTTGTGGAGCCTCTTGCAGTAGGATCAGACTATGTTCCTGGTGCTTGAAATGATGTCTCAGAGCCCATCCCCTACAGAGGAACAGCTAACCCTGTCTTAATACTGGGATGAGGGACTCGAACCTACCTCAACTGGATATGCCAGATGGAACTGATCCACCTTTGGGATTCACTCTTTGGGAGTGGAGGGGGGATGGGGTTGGGGGAATCTGAGGGAGAACCAGGAAGAACTGAGAAAAGGGAAGGGAGGGGGGAGCAGTGGTAGATATGGGAAAAAACTTTTTAAATAAAAAAAAAAGAGGAGACCCTATCTCAAACAAGGTGCAAGGTGAAGACTGACACCTGAAATTATCTTCTGACCTCCACATACACACCATGGCATATTCATTCCACATTTTGCACACACATACATACACATGCATAATATATGATAACATATGTGTGCATACATACATATATATGAAGATTTAAAATGCTAGTTTAATTAAACTTACTTTTAAAAGAATAAAGAAGAAAGGTAATTGGTGTTCTTTACCTTGATGTTTTCTGCAATTATGTCAGGGTCATTACAAATAGACTCAATAAAGAAGACCTAGAAGAGAAAAAGGGTGATTTCCAGCAGAGGATTATGTTTATAGGAAGCCAAATACACATACCTATTCTTGATATCCCTGAGTCATCCCCAGGAACATTTCTAAAAACAATGCTTTTGCACAATGGTGCTTGCAGAATTCTGACTTCTATGAGACAGCCTAGTTCTAATTGATTTCTACTGGGTTTTGGTTTTTATGTGTTTCTCATGACTTCATTATTGCCACCTCACTATCCCTAGTATCAGCCTGTCAGTAACCAGCTTCCACTGCCTAACCTGGCATCTCCCCTGTTCTGTTTTGCTTTGCTGTTTCTGAATTTACCCGGGAAAACTAGATGTTGAGGCCACAGTGTCCAAATTGGCTGCTCTAGGTACCCTACTTTGTACTTCTTTGGAATTTGCTCTAGGTAAGCATGGCTGTGTCACTCTACCTTGTAACCATGTTCTTTAGCAAACTGCAGAATCAATGATCTTCGTTCTCTGGTAGTGTTGGTGGCATCAAAAACCTAGACATATGTAAAACGATTGGCTTACTCTCAATCCAGTACTGATATAATATCATTCTACATTTTTGTTTCAAGTGGAGGGCTTCTGGAAGGGGACAGAACTTAAAGAGAGTCTTAAGTAAAAGGATGGTTTGGAACTGGCTTGTGTTGCTTTCAAATACATTCACTGAGCCCTTACTGTTTGCTCGGAAATTTCTTCCGCCCTACAAATGTAATAAGGCATGAAAAAAGTTTGAGGATTTTTCTTAGGATCGTGTTATAGGTGAAGTAACAGGCCTAGAAGAAGGACTTGCTCTGATAATAGCCATGAATTGCTGATAAAGCAATAATAAAGCTGCTTCTTCAGATGAGGCCTGTCCTTCCTAACACCTTAGAAGAGCTCAGGAACAGGAAACATTTTCTATCCATAGCATTCACATATTTGAGGATCTCTAACCCAAGGATTTAGAACATTAAATTGCTAAGATATTTAGGCAAATCTCTCTCTCTAAAAAAAAAAACCAGCAACAAAAGACATGCTTCACAACTTATGTTCTACACTGTACACATGTTCATGTTCATGTACACAAGTTCATAGACTCTGGGTTTTGTCATTTCGGTATGGTATATAGGTAATTGTTTGTGAGGATGTTTTAATAAGAAAGTTTATAACATTTTGAAAAAAGAAAAGAAAGAAGTGCTTGTACTGCAGTCTTAAATGTTTATACTGCTAAATCTTGAGGACAAATCAATTGAAGCATGGGGCATAGGAATATGGATTCTGCAAATACTGCACCACCCGGGAAAATAAGTTAATCTTTCTGTAGTAATTCTTTTGGAATCTAAAATAGAGCACAATAATAACAACTATCTCATGGGGCAATGTGAATTAAATTATTAATATAAACAATGTACTTACAATAATGTATGGCATAAACAAGTACTTAGTACATATTATCTATTTTCTATAATGACATATAGCCTGGGGGGGGACAATGGAAGATTATTTACCGCAACGTGACCTTCTTCACAGCTGAGATATTTATGGACGTCCCTTAGGGCTGCCAGAGCACACTGCCTGAAAAAGAGAGAAAAAAACACACAATCCCTATTCTCCGCATGAGTTTTCCTTACTGTTGTTCTCTTATGAACCATTTCTCATATGTTTTATACTAAGTTATGCACCTTTAAAACATTTACACAACACTCTTTGTTCTAGGCATCATTTTAAGTTTGGGGGGTGGGGGACAGCACAGTGGAAACTGGCTCTCTGTGAACAGCTTAGGGGCATGTATAAGATGACAAGCGCAAGAAAAGCTGAGCACCGAAAGCATCCTACTTTTAGGATTCAAACTGTGTGCTACTGGAGCTATAATTGAATTGGATGATGCACAGAAGTAAGGCCTAGGGAAGTAGTCTTTAAGTTAAAATGAATTTCTGGCATAAGGTAATATTGTAAACACAGGTATAATAGCGATCATGTACTTAGGCTTTCAGCAAAAACAATTCTTTAATAGTTACTGGTACCTGGGTTCTATAGTGAGGACACAGATTAAAAAGTTGAGAGCCAGGTTGCACCTAGAAGTACTTACAGCCACATGGCTAAAAGAGACTTTAAAGTTGAAATAATGACACTGCAGAGACTGAAAAGGGCTGAGCTCCTGAAACACTCACTGTCAAATGCCAGGGTAAGAAAGTTTTATGTTATCTTACTAGAAATAGAAGACTGTAAAAGCTTTTTGATGGGGAATGACTATGACTAGAGCAGACTTCAAGCAAGTTGAAACGCTGGACATGGGTATTCAACTCATGGCCTAGGATAATTGTGAAATGGGGCCCAACACAAATTGTAAACTTACCTGAAACAGAGACTTTGCATTATTTTCCATTCCTAACTTGACTAATTCTCAATCATGAACACTGAATCATGAACACTGCAATATCAAAAGCTTATTGACACCCATGGAAGAACAGGTTACTTTATTCAATTCCCATAGTAAGATATGAAGAAAGGTCTCCCTCAGCCAAAGAGTAGCACAGGTTCTTAAATGTGAGCACTTACTTCCTGATAAGTTGGGCCTCCTTGTTGTCTGGGAGAAAGAATTCGTAATTCCTGTAGCTCACTGCCTCTCGTCGATACTGCCCTAAATTAAACACTGAAAATAGGAAACCCTAGTGAAGATGTTGAGAAGATTGCCACAGCCAAAAATATGTTCTTGTTGGAAGCAACTTCAGCAGTAGAAGACATAATTTATAGGAAAGTGCATGTTAAACAGGAAAAATGTACATATAAAACTTCAAATTACGAGTCCCAACACATTTTCTCCCTCATATTAGTTCTCCAAAGCATAGTTAACCATTTCACCTTTACAAATGGGGAAAGTAAAGCTCAGAGGTACAAGTAGCTTTTAAGTTAATAACTGGCAATCTGGAATTCAAACCCAAATATGTTTGATTCTATTATAATTTTTCATAAATTCCAACCCTTTAAATGTTCTATGCAATATGGAAGAAAAAGAAATGAGATATAAAGAATAAAAATCAGTTATCCAAGATCAAACCAAGAGTGGACAGATAAAAACTGAGTCTCCTTACTCCCAGTTACCACAGTTACTTTATTATCTGATGTCATAAGGGAAAAATCTAAATGTAAATCTCTTAAAAGCATTTTCCTACTTGTAATGGGAAAAAACAGAAGGAATGGAGAAAGAATAAGCAGCCTAAGAAATCATATTTAATTAATTAATTCATCCAAGAAATTAATTTGGGATACTGTGGTGGTGTGAATAAAAGTGGTTCCCATAGGCTCATATTGAATGCTTAGTCATCAGGGAGAGGCACTACTTGAGAAGGATTAGGAGGGATGGCCTTACTGGGGGGAGTGTATCACTAGGGATGAGCTTTGAGGTTTCGGAAGCCCATAGTCACCCTCTCTTTCACCTGCCTGTAGATCAGGATGTAGAATTCTCAGCTACTTTTCCAGGACATGTGTGTCTGCACACTGCCATACTTTCCTGCCATGATAATAATGGGCTAAATGTCTGACACTGTAATCCAGCTCCAATTAAATGTTTTCCTTTGTAAGAGTTGACTTGGTCATGGTGTCTCTTTACAGCAATAGAACTGTGACAAAGTTAGAAATTGGTATTTGGGGGTCTGGCGTGGCTGTAACAGGCATGATCATAATGCTTGTTAGAGGAATATGGGAGATTTGGGAACTTTGAACTAGAAAAGTGGTTAGATGCTTTAAGCAAGGCTTAAAGGCCCATCCTAGCGCTGAAGGTGATTTGAATTATGGCGAGCCAGTTCAAGTTTCAGATGGAAAGATAATTAGAAAGTGACCTAGAGACCATTCTTGTGACATTTTGGCAAAGAAATGTGGCTGCTTTTCGCCCTTGTCCTAAAAATCTGTTTCAGGCTAAACTGAAGAACTTTAAATTAATGTTACTGGCAGAGGGGATTTCAAGTAAAGTTATTACTGATTGTGCCATGTACTTATTAATAATCAGTCTTATGTAGATCTAAAATGAAAAGGAACAAGCTGAGCAAGGAAAATCACAAAATGCAGTCTGAGGAGAAATGAAGCACTGGAATGCAATGGAGCTCAAAGAGATTAAAATCTTAAAGAAAAGCTTGATGCTAGATGGAATAAAGGGAGTGGTGACCTCGGGGAAAGGACCCACCAAGTTAAGCTTCCAACCTGTAAAAAGGAATTAAAGAAAAGCTTAAGCAGTAAAGAAACCTATTGAAAACAGAAAACTAATAAAAATGTATTTGAATGAGGGGTCCATGTAAGCAGAAAAACTTGGCAGCTTTGGCCATGTGGTTCTGGCTTTAGAGTCCAGGATACAAGAAAAAGGTTACAGAATGCCTTCAATGGCTAAGGAAATTAGCTGAGGCTAGGCATGTGGCAGGAGAGCCCACTGCATGTACATCCAAAGAGGCCAATTCAGAAAGCTGTAAAGGTGAAGACTGAATTGTACTGGAGACCTCAAAATGTTGAGGATGCCAAAGTTGTAGAATACCTGCTAAGGAGACCTGCAAACCAGGTGTGAAACTAGCCCAAGAAGGAAAAGGGTATTAAGTCAACAGGAGTTGGAGATCTGAAGAACTATTTAGACATAACCATAGAGAATTTGGAGTATGCCATGCTGGGTTTTGGTCTTGCTTTGGTCCAGTATTTCCTCACTATTCTTCCTTTTTTTTCTTTTTTGGTATGGCAATATGTATTCTGTGACACTGTATGTTAGAATTAATATGATTTGCTTTTTTATTTTGATTTTAGAGGAGGTTAAAGTTAAGAGATTGCTATGAGTCTCAGAAGTCTTTGAATTTTGTACTTTTAAACAGTACTGAGACTGTAATAGACTATGGGGACTTTTGAAGTTGGGCTGAATGCATTTTGCATTATGATACGTCTATAGGCTATGAGAACTAGGGATGGAATGTGGTGCTATGAATGAGAATAGTCCCCATAAACTCATATATTTGAACGCCTAGTCACAGGGAATGGCACTATGAATAATTAGGAGGTGTGGCTTTGTTGGAAGAGTTACCTAAACCTAAACCAGGTCTAGTGTCTCTCTCGATCTCTGTGCCTAAGGATCAAAATATAAAATTCCCAGCTATTTCTCCAGTGTCATGTCTTCCTGCATGCCGCCATGTTCCCTGCCCTAATGATAATTAACTAAGCCTCTGAAACTGTAAGCAAGCTCCCAATTAAATGTTTTCTCTTATAATACATTCCATGGGCACTGTGTCTCTTCACAGCAATAGAACAATGTCTAAGATAGAAAACTACTCTATAAAGTGGGGTATGACTTCTGGAAGACACACACACACACACACACACACACACACACACACACACACACACACACACACATACACACACTCCCCTAGATTTTTGTGTTGGGGTTCTCAAGAAGCTCATAAACTACAAAGTTAAACAGCAACCAAATCAAACAACAGTGGAGTTTCTACATAGCTCTTTAAGTGCTCCAACAGAGATAATATTGAACCACACAGAAGAGTAAGGAAGAAAGAAAAGGTTACATTTGGGGTTAGTTTAGAGTATCTTAGAGAATGCACTATTTGAACAAGGTCTTTTAGGGTAGGTATCTTTTATTGGTGGGTATGAGGGAGAGGGTGGGGATAAAGGGCACTGTAGGTAGACTACAAGTAGGTAAATACTCCTTGAACAAAGGTATAACAATCTGTAGAAATAAAAGTATGTTTTGGGCTCAACCACTGTGGCTGGGACCTGAATACCTGGAATAGGTCAACTGTGTGGAAAGTCTTGAATAGAAGTAAAGGGACTTGGGTTCAAAAATTCAGACCAAGGGGACCCTGGGAGATTACAGCTATATCATTCTTGTAGTTTGAAATATGACTCTGAAGGCCTGTGTGAGCACTTAAGTTGAATAAACAGAATAAAAGGAGGGTCAGGACAGAGACACACCTGCTTCTTCAGGTGTCATGTGCTTCTTCATTCAATAGAAGCATCCCAGGCCTGAAGTTCTGTAGAGAATGGCTCTTTCTTGCCTTGTCAAATACCCCTCTCTTCCCACAGGACCCATGTTACATATATTCTTGTCCTTGAAGGTTTTGATGCCTATCAGTTAGCAATTCCCTCTGTGAGCACCCTCAGCATGCTGTCTGAGAATTCCTGGTCCAGCCTAGAACTTGTTATGTATACCATTCAGATTTAGAGCTCTTCAAGGAGAGGACTTGAGTCTCACCCACTTTTATTTCTTCCCTAATGCTTGGCATGGTTTTTGGCCCATGGAAAACTTTAGTGAACTAATTAGAGAAAGTGGATGAAAGGCAAGGAAAGATAAACGGGGGTAGTATGGGGAAGAAATTTGTTGCCAGGTGTACCTCTGTAGTAGATTGTATGCTTATTATAAACAAAGTTCTGGGTCATATCCCTAGCACACAAAAAAGAGGAGAAACACAGAGAAGGTTTGATGGGAATGACAGAAGGGTGACTGGGTGGAAGGAAGCGATTTAATGTTGGGATGACCAAGAAAAAAAATGGAAGGAAAATAATGGGTTAAAGGAGAAAGAGTACAGGATCCCTTTCTCTTTCCTTCAATACAGCTGTGCATTAGATCTAACACAGAATGCCAGATTTGAGAGCAATTGTATCTTGGTTCTGTTACTTATAACTCTGTCCCTTTAAAAAGGTCATTTCACCACTTTAGCCCTATTTTTTTAAACTATGAAATGGTGAAACATTATAATGATAAAAATAGTGTTACTGCAGGCTGGAGATATGGCTCAGCAGTTAATAACACTGCTCTTCCAGAGGACCTGGGTTCAATTCCCAGCATCTACAGAGCAGCTCACAACTGTCTATAACTCCAGTTCCAGGGGACCGGACACCCATGGCAAAACACCGATTCACATAAAAAACAGTGTTACTGATGGAACGATGTAGTTGTGGTAAAAATACTTGCTGTACTCCAAGGATTGCTTTGAGTTTGTGAGACTTCTTAAGCGCAGACTTAGTCTTAATACTAGTTTTTCCATGCCTAAAACCCAGCATAGTATTAGGCATAGATTATAGACTCATGAAATGATATTTGTAAGACCATTGTGAGAGTGGTAATAGCAATGGTAGAAGAAGTTCTAATCCTGGAAACATGGGTGTGCAGCATTTTCTGTACTGAAAGATTTGGCCTTGTATCTTTCTCAGTTTTCAGTTATTGTCCTGTGGTGGGGATGTATAGCAAATACCTTCTGAGACATACCTTTAGTTGGTGTTCCTATCCAGTTCAGGTATCGTGTGAGCTTCGTGGAGATGTAGGTCTTGCCTCGAGCTGGTAAACCCACCATGATCATCATTGTGGGGGAATTGGTGAATTGTGGTATGGATGCTGAAAGACAAACAGATCCTCAAGAGCTTATCTCTACACTTAAAGGCTCCTCTGCCATTAGATTAGAGATGTAAAGTTGGAAACCACATTACTTCCAACATTATGAAAAAAGGAGGGTTTAAATGGGCATCACAACTTAGAATTATGAGAAAATTGGGAGTTGCAGTGCAGATAGTCAACTTAAACTTGCAAAACAGGCATCTGCAGAGGGCACTAGAACTCTGGCATTTCTTAGTTGATATAGATACAGCTGAACAATATACCAACTTATAAGAAGGTCCAGATAAAAATGACTAATGAATTGCTAAGGCTGGTTGTGGGCCATTGTGATACTCAAAGGATTGCAGGTAGATAGCTTAACATATTTTTTTTCATTTCCTCCAGGTGCTCGCAGAGAAGATTGAGAAAATTATTGTATAGTTCTGGCTTGGGGAGGAGAAGAGAACAATAACCATTGCTCAAATTCTGCCTGAAAAGTTTCTTCATATTCCTGTGAGGAAGGCCTTACTATTTATTCCAAGGGAAAGGCAACAGAAACTGTAGCTAAAAGCACTGGTGGTAACTTACTGCACCTGGTAGCAAATCCTGATCAATCTACCCCTTCTTTCCTGGAACTCAGAACAAACTAATTTACCTTCTCTCATGTGGGAGGGAAAACATTTTAATCTGCAGAATGAGGGGAAACAAAAGTTAAGGGCACCAATGAAAACTCTCTGAAGTAGGAATAAATACAGAAAATGTACCAGACAAGCAGGGTGCTAGCCCTACTTATTATATTTGGAGGGCAAGGACACTTGTGATGGTCACACCTTCAATACTCAAGATGAGCCTGCAGACGACTGAGACTTAGTAACTTAATATCTTAGTTCCCCATTCTCCACTACCAAATTTCATTGGAAATAGTAGTGAAGAGGGCTAAAGAGGGCATCAGGTAAGAGCATTTGCTGCTCTTGCAGAAGACTCAGGTTCAGTTCCTGGCAACCATGTTTCAGCTGAAAATCACCTGTAATTCCAGTTCCATGGACTCTGCTACTCTCTGTTGACATCCAAAAGCACATATAAATGCAGCAAAGTACTCATACACATAAAATACTTAAAGAAATCTAAAAAAAAAAACACAAGATGAAATAGTAGTGTAATATATCTCTATGAGGTAAGAGAGATGGACATCTCTAGGAAGCATCACAAAGGGGTATGAATCAAGACCAAACAAAGTCTGAAGAGAAAGAAAACATTGGGAAACAGACTTAGTTCTGACATTGATGATGGAATTATCAGACTATGGATTTAAAATGGATATGACTATTATGTAAAATGTTTCTTTTGAAAGGCAATTGCACACAACGAGAGAGCTATCTACCACTACCTTACTAAACCAGAAAAATTTCTACCAGAAATCTAAACATTTGTCCTTATACTCCCAGATAAGGAAAGTTCTCTCCCTTCATCAAGGAAACTTCTCCTTGCAACATAGAGAAAACCACAACCAATCAAAATGCAGAGTTGTAGCGCCCAGTCCCAGTAAATACAGCTACAAAATAACTCTCTCACCCAAGGCTCAAGAAACATTGAGGAAAATAAGGCAGGAAGAATATAAGAGCCAGAGGATCAGGAGTTTGCAGTGAATTTGTGTGTCTTAGAAATGTCAGGAGCTATACTCATGAAGTCTCACCAACATGACCGAATAAACATGAGCTGAACAATGGTGACAACAATAAACATGGCAAAGTACATGGAGGAGAGACTATGGGGCCTCAAGCCTACAGAAAGAACTACACACAGACAACTAAGGAATGCTGAGAGCAGGAGCAATATAGTCTTACCAAAGGAAGAGTACATCAGTTGGTAATCCAATACCAAATGGTCAGGCCTGAAAACATACATATGAGTAAAGTTATACAGACTGACAAGGTTTGCACTGGGGAATATATATGTATATACACATATACATATAACAGCAATCAAGTTAAAAAGAGGCCATGAATTTGAAGGAGAGTGGGAGGGGTATATAGAAGGATAAAGAGCATAAAGTTTCTTTTTCTTATGAATTTCAAAGTAACTAGTAGAGAAGCTTTTACATGTTCACAACACAAATAAATGACAAATGTATGAGATGGTGAACAGACTCGTTAACTTGATATGATCATTCACACTGTGTACAAGTATTGAAATAATCATGTTTCCCATAAATATGTAGTTATACATCTGTTAAATCTTAAAATATTTTTATTTTTTGAGAATTTCATACATGAATACAATATATATTTATCATATTCATTCCCTTAATCCCCTAGCCCCCAGGTTCTCTATAATCTTTAAATACATATTTTAAAGGTTCTAGAATTAGTGATAATGGTTTTTACAGCTACACGATTATATTCAAAATCATTTTCTTATATACTTGAAGATGGTGAATTTTATCTTATATGAATTGTTTATGAAATACAAATTTCAATGTGTGTGATAGCACATGCCTTAAATTCTGGCACTTGGGAGGGAGAAACAGGTGGATCTCTGAGTTTGGGGCTAGCCTGGTCTACATAGTAAATTCCAGGACAACCAAAGCTACTTAACAGAAAGACTCTGTCTCAAACACAATAAAACAAATTTTATAAAGGAAAATATATCAGGCAAATATTAAATTTAGTACGGCTGAGAGTAGGTACATTAATATCAAAAGAAAATAACATTGCAGGGCAATATGACAATAAATAACCAACTATTTGACATTACCAAAGATATAGAAATAAAAAAGAAATAAGGAAAGGGCATGACTGCTCCCATGTATGTTGGAGGAGAAAGTTTATTATATGTATGTGGCAGAGTCCAGAGTGGACATGGCCAGACTGAGCTGGGCTGTGTGGGGAGAGAAGGGAGAGAAAAGAACCGGGTGTAGGAGCCAGGAAGCCAAAGGTACAAAAGGTCAGGTAACCAAAATGCCTGGATTGTACAGGGAAGAGCCTCTGGGGGAAGGGCAGCCCAGGCTCTGGGCCATGGAGTTCAAGGCAGAGGGTGGGGTAGTCAGCCATACCTGGAATCATATAAAGTTTGTTTTCTGGCAGGAATGGAATCTGAGTGGATATAGCAATGGCAATGACCTGTCTAAACAAGAAGCTGGCTCAAAGGCTGGCACTAAATAGAAGAGGTGTCCTGCTGTTGCAAGCATTAAGCTCTTAGCTGCTACAGGACAATCAGGAGGGTCCTAGCAGTCCTGAAATAGAGACTAAGGCAATGAGGATAACGGGGTAAGGGATCTATGGCAGTATCAGGCAATCAAATGGTCTAGAAAGATTTAAGCATACATAGAACACAAGCCCTGCTTATTAGGCTGACTGCAGATCAAAAATAAAATATCTGAAAATAAATGAGATGAACATCTATGTCTGTTAGTTAAGAAAGAATTCAAGGAGAGCAAGATATGAATAGCATTAGAAAGTTAATTAAGCAAAAAAAAAAAGATACAAGAGGAACAGTCAAAAAACAAAGCTTTAAAAAACTCAAAGCTGATTTTTTCATTTAAAAAAAAAACATACAACTTATAAACTCTTCCCAAGATCTGTCAAGGGAAAACAAAACAAAACAAAGGTACAAGTAAATAATGTTGTTAGCGAATATACTGTGTGAAAAAAGGGTTTGGGGGGAGGACTGGGAGGAGGGGCAGTAATATTTCTGGGAAAAACTTTTTAAATTAAAAAAAATAAAGTTTTAGTTTCAATGAAGAAATAATAAATGAACCTTAAGAAAAGAATATATAACAAGAAAACAGATTTCTTAGAGGAGAACATACAATAAAATTGAAAACTTGTGAAATAGGAAATTCCCCCAAAATCCTAACTTATCAAGTCTGACACAAATACAAGCGGCAAACAAAGCAAACTACATAACCTTCAAAGAAACTAACAGTTAAAAGGCTTAACAGCCATACTAAGACTAGTAGGACTAGACTGTTTGATCTGGAAGTTCTGCCAAATATTTGAGGAACAGATAGTTCTGGGACAAACTCTGTCAGAGATGGAATGAAAAAAAATAGTTCTCATTTCATTGCATGATGTTAGTATAACCTTGACACCAAAACCAGAAAAACGACAACATGAGAATAGAATTTCTCATGAAGAAAATACTAAAGTACTAAATAAAATTTTAGTGAACTAAATTTAGAAGTACCTTTATGACTCAGGACTGCAAGATTAGCTCATAATAAGAAAAACCATATAGCACAAAAAATTTAAACTAAAATAATCACGCTGTATTTCAATATATACAGAAAATACATATTACCAGATCACTCTTCAAGAACTATGTCATTAGGAATACAAAGGAACTTCCTTACCTTCTTAAGAGGTATCTGCCCAAAACCTACATTTAATTACTCAATGGTCAATAACAGTTTCTTTAAAATTAGAATCAACCCATGAATGCACATTATTAACATACTTTTTAACACTGCACTGTATTGTGTGTGTGTGTGTGTGTGTGTGTGTGTGTGTGTGTGTGTGTGTGTGTGTGTGTTTTGGAGGTGGGGATCTTAGCAATGTATTAATATTAATACTAGAAAAAAGGTATTTAAGAGTCATAACGATAAGGACTGCTGGGAAAATGAAAACAGTAAATTGCACACAAATTACCAAGACTAATAAGAAAGCTTAATAAGTTTGCCAATTATAAATAAAAAGTAATTTTATACATATATATGAAAGAGCAATAGGCCAAGAATAACCAAGATAAGAAGGGCAAGATGGAAAAAAGTACTCTGCCAAAATAAATGTCCACTGCACAATAGTTTAAATCTAAAATTTCAGAATTACCTAATGCATATCAGTAGTATGATAGATAAACCACAAGATGACACTAACAAAATGCAATAGGATGCAGGAAGGAAAAATAAGCAAGCTATGAATACACACAACAATAATATGTGTGGCTCATATACATATAATGTTGAGTAAGAAAGTGCACCCTTTATACATGGGTATACATTTAATATAAATTATTGACTTTATCTTCCAGAAAGGATGCTATGAGCAAAGAGGGTGAGTCAGATCTTTCTGAGGTCATTAGCCTGGGAGGAAAGGCAGGCATTGCTGAAGGCCCTGGCCACAAAATTCAGTTAATCATTAAGGAGTGTCTTGTGAAAACGGAGCGATGGTAAAAGTAAAAGGCCAAGTGATCATTTACAGAGCATCTGTCCTGGGCCAGGTTCAGGACTTAATGCTGGGTATAATGGTGAATAAGAGCAGGTAATCATGTTTTTGTTTAATTAACATTTACTGAGTGCATAGCGCTGGGCACACTTCAGCGTATCCAGTCTTTGAATGGCACTCTTAGCAACATCAATTTACAGATGAGAGAACAGAAGCAAAAAGAGGCTTGTCTACGTTTACAAAAACAGGAGATGGGACTTAAATCTATACAACCTTGACTCTGGTAAGTATTATTCTTATGAAATATTAAGGAATGTGGAGCTCAGAATTAAAATAAACAAATTTTTCTGCTTTGTGCGGGGTTTGTTATTGTATTCTTTTTGAGACAGAGCTTTTGAGATATAGCTCTGGCTGGTTGAGAAGTTTCAGTGTAGCTATATCAAACTTACAGCAATGCTCCTGAACCTGCCTCCTGAGTATTGGTCAGATTCCTCGGGAATACAAGGGTTTTCACTTTGGAAGACCTATGCATGCAGAATGGATTCACTGTTTGTCACCTAAACCCAACAGGATCAGGAGTGGTTGGACAAGTAAGGATGGAATGAGGTTTTATCTCATACAGATTCCTACATCTCCAGATGAACAATTAGGATTGCTGAGAAAGAGAATAACCCACTGAGTTTTATCCTCCACTCTGCTTCTTGTATATGTATCCTACAGCCTATGAATTAACTTAATATTGTATGTATTCCTGAAACTGCTATGATGAAGTACTGCCCCCAGAAGGCTTTAGGCCTACCCTTCTCTAACAATAAGAGTCTGTCAGTGTGAGTTCTGCTCAGCTGTCTGAGCTGCTTGAGCTGCCTAAGTTCTGCAGTTCACAGGTATCTTATCTCTAGTCCCCTTCTGCTCCTCTCAAGCTGGTCTAGAAATACCTTGTTGCATAATTTTCCTCAGTTATCTATGAGAAAAGGCATACTTCACTTTCAAAGCCTATTTCCAAGCTTTGCTTACTTTCCCTTAGCCCTTGCTCCTTAAAATTTCAAAGTGAATAATAAATACATCAGCAGACTTGGCTTTGTGACACTGTCTTTTCCCTCAACTCCTCAAAACAGCAAGACTGTCTAGAAATGTCGAGGCCTGGGAGGCAATACTCAGTTCTCAGTCTTTCCCAGCCCAGGCAGGTACAGACTTATTTTTTAAAAGGACAGTGAAAGAAGAAGGCAATGCTGACCAGTGACATAGTAATGCTGCGGACTCAGCACTTATCCTCTGAGACAGGATGCCAAGAACCATCACCTTATTTCACCCTGGCACAAATTATACAAAGTCCATTTCCAGATCCTTCATAAGAGAAGCCAAAATAAAGTATTTGGAATAGTACTATACTAGAACCTTCACATTCTAGACAAGAGGCATTCAAAACAAGCTCCCGATTCCAGGGGGAAAGCCCTTAGTCAGGGACCCCTGTATTTGGGGTGCTCTTTGTCCAGTCCTCATCTCTGTATTCTCTACTTCTTTACCCTTTCTCCTATTAGCCTCTTGCTAGGCTCTGGCTATTTTATACAACTGCTCATCTATTCCAACTTCTCTGTGAGAACAGGAGTAGATAGGGAACATAGTTTGTCCTTCTAGACCCATCTACCACCCCACAAATGTAAACCCCACTTACAGCCCCTTCGCCGTTGTAGCCCGCTGTTACTGCTGCTGTATGGAATCCAGATCTTCTGTAACCTGGTTTGAGTGAGCTCTCCCATATCTTGAGACATCTTAAGCGTTGCAGCTAATGACAGCACTGCCCACAAGGTTTTGGACCTCACTTCCTATGTTCCTAGCTGTCCTTTCTGTTGTGACCACAGCAGCAGGTAGGCAGGGCTGAGACAGGGGAATGCACCGAGTTTCTGAGTCTCTATCTGTCTCCAGCTCCCTCTTTTCCTTCTGTTCCTGTATGTACAAGTAGGGATGTGGGTGCTGAAATCCAGAGACTGGGCAGGTGTCAGCAGAGGCCTCTGAACTTTAAGGGCTATGTACATAGAAGATAAGTTGGAGCCCAGCAAGGAAGGCAGCCAGCAAGACAGCCCACGTCTGACCAGTTACTTCCCTCCAATGAAGACAGGACTAGTAGAGTATGCAAATAAAAACCCAAAGATCATGTGCTTACATCCTACGTGGTGTGGCATGACAAAAGTGATGGAGATAGGTCCCAGCTTTGAAATTAAAAAGCGGGTCTAATTAGAATGTGAAGCTCCAACTCAGAATGAGGTTCACACCAGAATTACATGGGCCCCCAAAACAAAAATACAAGCATAATGTCCCTAATTCAAAATGCCATGTTTTTAGCTAGCAACTTGAGACCCAAAATGGAAGTAGACCTTCACTACCTCACTGCTCACCCTACTCAACAAGGCATTGCAAAACTGTCCTTCCCTGCAGTCTGCTGCCTGCTTCTCCACAGGACCTCTCCCTCTTAAAATGAGCTGTCCGGAGCACTCCAGAGATTGGCACTATCTGATCATCTTTATACTCTATCCAGCCAAGGCTAAATAAATCAGAATAAATCTGACACCTTGGGAATAGGAGTGAGTGCAGCCATTGCTGGGCAGAGAGCCGCTAAGTAAGCGCAGTTCACATGGCTGCCAGTGCTACAATGACCCAGCAATAAAGGCATGACAACCTAATTCAAACCCCAGCTAAAGCTCTTCACATCAAGGCGTTGGGGTAGGGGCTTAGGAGAGTGGAAACTGCACCGAGGAGAGTATGTATAAGAGACAAGAGGCAATGGCCTCTATCTAAATATCCCAAATCCACAGGCCAGAGCCACCTCATCCACATGTCTCACCTTCACTTGTCCCCACTCTTCTTGCCATCCCCTGGTTATTTTGAGACTTTTATCTGTAGAATTCACGCAACTGCACAGCTTGCCTGGAAGATGTCCAAATGAATGCCCTTTTACTTCATTCTTTGTAAGGTTCCCACCTCCAACAAACCTCCAGTGATTGGGTATTAGGAAGCTCAACTTTCTTCCACTAAGCTGGACTAGGAAAGGGGAATTCTCTCAGGAAAAGAAACCTCCAGGCTCTGCTTGCAAATGCTCACAGCTCCACTTTGCCTTTTAAGGAGCTTCCTAAAATATCTGCTCAGAACCTTAGTCTATACAAAGGTTAGATTCACTCCAGTTGCTGTGTCTACATCATCTAAGACTTTCAATACTAAGGCCTACCTGTGTGGTTACACGTACTGTGGCAGTGGCTCACAACAGTTAAGAACAATGGAATCTGAAGCCACACTGCCAAGGTGTAATGCCACTTTGCCCATTGCTAGATCTGAGAAAACTGGGCAAAAGGCTAACTTTTCAGTGACTCGGTTGTTTTGTTTCATTTGGTATATAGGGAAGGAAAGTAGTGCCTATTATTTCAGTGTTAGTGAAGATTCAATGTGTTGAGAACACAAAGAACCTGGTGGATTGACAAATATATATTTTTCAATATTGTTTCCCTTGTGAAATAAATGAGTAGTCCTTTTTTCAATTAATCTGTAACCTCTATTACAATATTATGATTCAGGATTAACATTTACACTGTAAAGAGTTCCTGAGAATCAATTAAAGAGGTAAACTCCTTTTTTGGTTTCTGTTAACTACGTCTGACATAGAAGGTCAAATGCTACATGTACTACATGTTCTCCCTTATTTGCGGAATCTAAAAGATGCTGGTAAGAAGCTGAGTATAGACTAGTGGGGGAAAAAGAGGGGAAGAGAAAAAAACAGGCACGGGATTCAGGTAAATAAGAGGTATAACTTCTGATGTTTTAGAGCACAGCAGGATGGTTGACAAGAGATAATCATATACTTAAAAGTAATTGGTAGAAAGGAAAAATGATAAATATTTGAGGTGACACATACGCAAGTCATTGCACATTATATGCATGTATTAAAATATCATACAATACCACACAAGTATGTACAATTATGTTTCAATTTAAGTTAAAAAATAACTAAGTCTTTATGATTAGCAGAGAATCCCAAGAATTTTTTTGCAAGACACAAGTCTCTTAACCGTAACAAGTCACATAATTAGTGTTAAGTCTGTTTTAAACATCTTACCATGTCTCTGTGGTTTCCAATGTCTACAATGCAACATTTCATTTATCTTAATTGTTCCTTTAAAACATCCACAATAAGAACACAGGGAAATGGGTCTGAGGAAGAGATGACTTGTCCAAGGTTACCGACCCAATCACATAAACATATCTTTTACGTTTACAAATTTGGACTTACGACACTGCCAAGGATCAAGAAGATAATTTTAGCAGCAAGAAATCTGAGCTAGGTGGTTGGAAGGCCTCTGTCAAAGTCTGAAAGGATAAAACTCAGGGTCTGGGTTCGATAACCTAGCTGAAACCTGACTAAGAAACTTTTCTCCATTACCAATTGTGAACCCAGAAACAGGAAAAAACAAACAAACAAACAAAAAACAGCCTTCTAGAAACACCTCAGACTAGCATTCAAACTTCTTCTAAATCAGTCTCAACCCACCTACCTATTCAGTCTGTTATCCCTCAGACCCCCATGTTTAACTGCACTGGCTGATTCATAGGGCCCCAAAACACAGCATTTTCCTATCTTTAGGCTTTTGCTCAGCATGAAGTATCTCCTGTTCTCACTGTGCTTGGTTTTGCTCATCAAGACCCGTTTTGGTGTTTACTTTCTCTGAAAGTCAGCCTTGTAGCCTTGAGAGGCTTTGCCTTTGGTTCTCATATTGCCTGTATGTGAGCAATCATTTCTAACTAGACTGTGGGTTACTTGAAGATGAGGCCTCAACCGCTGTGATCTACTGACTATTCATCTTGGGCCATGGTATGGAGGACACTTATTCAGTGACATCTTCACAGTCTACATCTCTCTTTTGCAGATGAGATGAACATGGCAATAAGAAATTCCAGTTCACCATGGTAGGAATTATAACAGCTTTCAGGGAAATGGATGGGGGAGCTGATTTGTCTTAGGTCGAGTTGTGTCTAAGATAGTTTTAAAACTTTGAGATGGAATAGAATAAATAAAATTATGAAATTCCCTCTAAGAAGGTTTAATGTATTGGATAAAAACATAGGGTTCACTCAGCATCAGATTCGCACTCAAGTTTAAAGGTTGAACCATAGATTTTGAAGTGGAACTACTATCTCTAAGGAAGAAAACTATGAAGTGTGATTTTCAAGCCAGAACTCACCTTCAAGGACAGAGTGTGGAGAGGAATCTCATTTAAAGTATCAAAATAGCATGTTATGGGCAATAAAATCATAAATGGGACCTTCTTATTGGTCTTAAAAATGTGTGGTTTTGAATGTATTTGTTACAAGGTAGAAGACTGACAAATGGTTGATCCCATGCTTATGGGCTAGATTCATTGATGAGGACATATCAGGACTTCTCTGACAGCTGACACCTGGCCAATTGTTCCACTATCTTGAGACTCAACACCTGGTCTGCAAAGCTCACTGCATTCTAGTCATAGGTGTGGTTCTTCATTGACCACTGTGAATCAGGAAGGAGTGCAGTAGAGGGTTGTGGGTGGTACTACCTGCAGATGTCACATAAAAGCCAAGAGTATTAATCTCAGACACAGTATGAAAAGTCCTGAAGTTTCCCCAAAGATCTCTGAATTCTGCTTATCCCACCCGACTCTTTCTTGATCATCAGATCAGACCTCTGTGGGAAGTAGGCTAGGAGCTTTAATTTATATTTTACTAAGGTGTCTATTGGCACCCAGAGAAACTAAGGAACTTGTCAAAGTTTCATGGCAAATAAACCCTACTTTTATAAAGAGAAGAGGTCAGAGATATGGTCTCTATTGTACATTGAATTAAAAAATATACCACATAGCCAGAAGGTAGGCTGGGAGGATCACACAACCACAGCCAGTCTGGAATACATAGAAAGTTTCAGGCTAGCATGGGAAACAGACCCTATTTCCAAAATTAAAGAGAATAAAAGGAAAATAAGAATTTCAAAGATAGTAGGGGATTGCCCTTTAGGCTAGTGCCTATAAAGTCAAGTACAGCTGGATTTTAAAATACTGACAGATTTACATATCTTTTCCCAATTCTTCCATATTCTTTAATATAGCTCAATCAAACTCCTCTGCAAAGAAAACCTTCCCAAGAGCCTGAAGCAAGGATTTTGAACTATGAAACACCTATCTACTTTTCCTTTTTTTTCTCTTACCTACCTGTTCTCTTAGAGGCTTTTTCTTCCATCGCTAATTGTCCAATGGCTCTCCTGCATTTACAGACCCCCAAAGCAGGTCCAGTGGGTGGCATCAAATAGGAAACTCGGAGACATTCGTTGGTTCCTGGGAAGGCTGAGGAAGCGTCCTTGTTAAGGGGTGTGTGCAGTGTTGAAATATTAGCTGCTGTAGCTGCCAAAGGAGCTCCTGAGCTACCCAGCGCCTTTTCTCTTCAGTCCGACCATGTGTTCACCTTGCCCCAAAGGTCAGTACTAATATTAACAAGTCACTGGAGAATGGGGAAATTAAAACCAGCTATTGAGGTGAGCACAAACTGGATTTCCTTGGGGCTGAGTTTCATGTGACTTCAGTGCAGTATGGGCAAAATGTCTTGCTTGAAAGCAATCTGGCAACATGAAGAATAATGTTCATTTCCCTTGTCCTAGTTAACACACTCCTGGGAGTCAGTCCTTAGCCAGCAACTCCCGAAGCATGGAAAAGCTCAAGATACAGACTTTTCTTAATTACAGCTATTTTCTTATGGCAATAACTAGTAACCTTTAAGTCCTCAAGTCCTTCGGAGGGTGGGGGGCAAGGGGAGCAGCCAGCCCACTGTGCCTCTTTCTGCAGTCACAGAGGATGATGGCTCTAAGGCTGTGAAACTCTAAGGGTGTATATGTGCTCGAGTTCGAATAACTGCATCAATTTTCAGTGAAAACCTTAGGGTGGGAAGTTATACTTTTCCCTAGAGATTGGGATATGCCTGTTCTATTTCTGTACTCTCAAAATGAGCCAGGAGCCCATGGCTGTTGCCTCATTTATATCCATCGCTAAATTTGTATTCCCTTATCATATATGTTGTGTCAAAGAGGGCCATGGCATACAGGCTGTTGGCAGTCTAGTGACAACAGAAATAAATGTGAGTTGTACATTAAAATAAATGATGTGACAGAATGGATCATAAAGTGCAGTGGTGCCCACATGAAAATACTTAAATGCAGAGGTTCGTGGACAGAAAATATTAACTCAAAAAAACCAATTGTTTACCTGATTAAGAAGGGTTTAAATCTTGGCTCTATCACTTCTGTGAGACTGAGACGAATTTATTCAACTTCTACTTAGCTTCAGCGCCTTTTCTTGGTTTATCCTAAGAATGAAATGACATAATGTAGACGGGAAAACCATAGCTGTATCGGGAGACAATACTATTTTAAAGCCTAAATTTCCAGACCGCAATTTTGCTCATCTGAGAAATGGAGCCAAATGTGTTGTCTCATTCTTTACATGCTGTAAGAGCCAAGCCAGATATGGCTACACAAGGAGGATTTGAGGTGGTCTCCTGCCTCCATATTAAATAAAAACAGGTCATCCTCCTAAATCTTACCCTAGTAGCTAAGTTCTTAACTGCTGTCTTTCGATCTAGAAAGTTCCCTTTGCCATTGCCCCAGGCTCCAGGTGCAGAGGCCCCTCAGCTACCGCCAGGGGCCGCTCACTTAAATTGGAGTTCTGTCTCGATGGGGTGCAGGGCCTTGGCTGAATTTGTTTCCCCAGAGGCCGCCCCTTGACAAAGTGTCAAACATCCCATTTGTAAGTAACCTGACGCATCAAGGGGACATTTGTGACGAGAAAAGCGTCCAGGCCAGGGTGCGGCCAGAAGAAAAGGAGCCCAACCAGGGACGCGCTTCTCACCAGTCACTTTTCCCAGGTTTTGGACTGGTCATGAATTCGTGACTGCCCCAGCCTCTCAGTTTCCTGACTACTGGGGTTACAACGATCAAGCCCGGTTTCCCTACAGCTACCAACCTAGTTCCGTCTCCCGCCTGTGAGAACTGAACTCGAAGCCCCGCCCTGCGTGCGTGCTGTCGTCACGAGGGGCGGAGGACCGAGATGAGAACGCTTGCGCAAACCCACGAGGAAGGCGGGGACCTAGCTTACTTCCGGCGGCAGTGAATTTCCGCGCCTAAGCTTGTTTCGTGAGAAAGTCCAGTTTACCAAAATGTTGCGCGTGGTAAGCTGGAATATCAATGGGATACGGAGTCCCCTGCAGGGGCTGACATGCTCGGAACCCAGCGACAGTCCCTCGGCTTTGCGACGCGTTTTGGACAAGTTGGATGCCGATATTGTCTGTTTGCAAGAGACTAAAGTGACCAGTAAGCTCGAGAATCCAGGATCCCTACCGTGTTTTCCTTCTGCCAACTTTTGCTTCTGCTCTACCTCATTTCACTTTTCCGTTTACCTGTACTTAGAATCCGGCCTAATACCCACCTAAAGTACTGATTCATTTCGTCATAAACACCCCTCCCCCTCCCGTAGATCCCATAATTCCCACTCTTGTCCTGCTTTCCCAGATGAAACCCGCGTGCACAGGTTCCCGCCCATTCTACCGTCCCAACTTGGTGCCTTGAATTTGCTCCTAAGCCAGATTCCTCAAGTATCCATCGCTGCTCCCACCTCAGTCCTTTAATTTCCACCTAATCTTTGTTCTCACCCCAGACTCCAATTTCTGCTTTTCATATCCTCAATTTACTTTTTTCTCTTCCACCCTAGAGCCCCAGATACCTGTTTCATGTCTTACCCCAAACTTAGACCTCCTAATTTCTTCTAATTTCCTAATTTCTTCTCCTATCATCCCCAACTCATATTCCCAATTCCCTCTCCTACCTTCTACCCTTACTTTACATCCCCCAGTCTCCACTGCCAGCATCCTCCCACCAGTCTTCTTGTCATCTAGACCACAAAACTTACTTAGCTCTGATTCGCTCTCAGCTTTCCTTGCTTTCCCATGTAATTTGACTATCATTTCCCTTTCTGACCTTTCCACCTTTCTAGTTCCTATCATCATAAACACTTCATAAAAACTCTCCACTCACCCCAATTAAGGGTCTGCTGTATGCTAGTAATTAGCCTGTAACTAATTCCAGTCTTTCATGGGTCCATGGTGCTAGTTTTATATCTAACTTTATATTTTTTTTCCAGGAGATGTACTGACAGAGCCCCTGGCAGTTGTTGAGGGCTATAACTCCTATTTTAGCTTCAGCCGCAGCCGTAGCGGCTATTCTGGTAAATGGGGTCTTCTGGGGTATTAAAATGAGTTCTGGTGATGAGGCAAGTGGCACAAAAGTGTTTTGGTATTCAATGTGAAGGTAATATATTCCACCTTTTCATCTCCAGAGCTAAAGCTGCATAATCTGACATGATATAAAATCTAATACTTATGTGCCAAATTATCCTTTTGGCCTTCAGAAGTACATTAATGTCATGGTTGATTGTGTGAGCTCTGGAGCTGAACTGCTGGGTTTCAAGTCGTGCCTCACTTCCCAGCTGTGTGTTCTCTGGCTTCTAGCTCAGGTTTGTCACTTATAAAATGATCATGCTTACTTTCTAGGCTTTTAGAAGGGTTTAGACATTCCTGCATGTAATAATACTAATAGCCAGTATTTTATCAGCGTTTGTCATGTTTCTTTATAAAATACATTATTATTGCTCTTGTAAAGTATAACATTATTCTGTGGCTTTTTAGAGATGAAACTGAGGCCTCAGGATATTGGTTAGTTGTTTTAGGAATTTAGCAGAGTTGCTGTACCTGGGGTAGACATTAGAATGAATTGTTTTCTATAAGTACTTTGACCTTGAAGAATCTTTGTGGTAAACTAAAGAATGAGGAAAACTGATTGTTTCCCATGATTTGTAGAATTGTTTTTCTGAAGGGGTGTTGCAGCCTTCCCATGACTTTAGTCACAAGATGCCTCTGGATAATTTGAAGCTTTTGAATTATTTGTGTATTGCAAAAGATACACAATAAAGGACTAAAGTCATGAGGGCATGTGATGCTTTCCTTTAGTGAGACATATAGATTAGATAAGAGACTTTGATATTAGGAAATATTTTGCCCCCAAAACAACTCTGTATAACACTCAATAAATATACCTTTCTATGGCTGTTTGGGGGTTCCATCCATCAGAGTGGAACTTTCATATATGCCTTAAAATTTCATCTTCGAGTGCCTTCTTTCTTCAACCACCCACACTACACAGAACACCCAAACATTTGAGACACAAGTTGCTTCAGATTCTACAGAACCATATGTGGCCCTTGAGTTAGGAGGATTCTTCATACATTAAAAAAAAAGTTAGATTTTGAAAAAGATAATCAAAACTATTCCGTGTATGGGGACATTTGGAATAGAACAGGTTGTGCATTAGTGTTTTGGCTGCCAATCACATTCAGAATATTGTCTGTCCCCAGGTGTGGCTACTTTTTGTAAGGACAGTGCTACCCCAGTGGCTGCTGAAGAAGGCCTGAGTGGTGTGTTTGCCACTCTGAATGGGGATGTTGGTTGCTATGGAAACATGGATGAGTTCACCCAAGAACAACTACGGAGTCTGGATAATGAGGGCCGGGCCATTCTTACACAGCATAAGATCTGGTAATTGCCCATATCCTCTTGCCACAGACCGTCTCTGCGTCTAGTTTTAGTAGCTAGACTATAAGGGCCACCTTAGAGGCATGCAAATGCTATAGAAAAGTTCCCAAACTTGCCTTCCTGGCCTCTAGTACCAATGGGCTAAGTGATCCTGGTAAATCATGCTTCAGTTTGAGCTTTGTGTTTCCTTCTCTAGTGGGAGCTAGGCTGGGAATATGGCTCTCAAATTACCCCAGGCTATTCAAAAGCAGCTTAGCCAGCCCTGAGCTCATTTTTCTAATTTGCTTTCTTTCTGGGTCTCTTCATGAATGGTATCATTATCACTCAGTTTACCCAGGTACTATGCTGTAGGGTATTGTATTGTTTCATGGTAAATAATTGTCCCACCCACTGATTTAATAAAAAGAGCTGATTGGCCAAAGGCAGGCAGGAAGTGTGGGCGGGACTACCAGACTAAGAAAAATTCTGAGAACAGAATGCCAGAGCAGAATGCCAGAGAGAAGCTGCAGGATGCAGAGGACAACCATGCAGCTTTAAAGAAAGGTACCAAGCCACATGGCTGAACAAGAGACATGGGATAGCTTAAGGGTAAAGAGTTAGCAAACTATTGGAAGCATCTGTGTGTCTCTGTGGGACTGCAGGACTGCAGGTCTATGTGCCTAGACCTTGAGGTTAGGCCGGAAAGTCCGGGCCAGAAACCTCATACTACACTATGCCCTCCTTGCTTCACCCAGAGTCCATCTCCAAGACCTGCTTATTTGTGTCTTCCAAACCTTTTTCTTGCATCCCATGGACAACCATTAACTGGAAGCTGTGTGGTGGAGGTAGAGAAGAGGAGTCTTGAACCTGACCTCTTTGGGGGGGGTGCTCTTTTCTTCCCAGCACATTGGGAGGGAAGGAGAAGATCTTGACCTTAATCAATGTATACTGTCCACATGCGGATCCTGGGAAGCCTGAACGGTTGGCCTTTAAGATGCATTTCTATCGCCTGCTGCAGATCCGAGCAGAAGCACTCCTGAAAGCTGGCAGGTATTGTAAATCTAGGCAGCCAAGCTGGTTGAGCTCACCTTGGTGACTGGCCCTGTGTTGTGTCATAAAAGAGCAGAATTTTGTCTTTGAGTTTCTTACAGTTTAACACTGTTGTGCTGACCTCAACAGGCCTTGCTGTTGTACAAATAAAGGAGACTCAGGGACAGATCTCTGGGAATGTCAGAGATATTAGAGAGAGGAAACACCACAGTTAGATCTCACCCAGCTGTCTTCCAGCCTCCTCAGCCTGGCTCCTCCTGGCTTCTGCCCTTCTGTCTTTCTATGCCTGCCTTAAATACTCCCTTCGCTCACTTAAGGCGTGGCCCTCACCACTGCCTGCCTGGGAAGCTGGAACTCTTTCTGTAAACTAAAGTGACCTGAACTCAGTTGGGATTAAGGGTTTAGGTCATCACTCCTAGGATACTCCCTGTGCTGGGATTAAAGGTGTGAATCACCACTCTCTGATCCTCCTAGACTGACTGTGGTTAGATCCCTCTGATGTCTCTGAAACTTTGAATCTTCTATTGTATCCCCACACTTGCTATCTTAGGAGGTGTAAGGATAGAGTAAGGTGACAGATACAGGGTTTGGACTCTGAGCACTTATTCTGGCTCTTTGCTCTGGCTCTTGAAGGACAGCTCTGCTCCATGTTCTCTTTTGTCAAATGCCGGTGTGAATCCCTACTTCATAGAAGAGTCTTGGGGACAAAATGAGGTGAGGGTGGTAAAGTGCCTCGTTCCAAGGGTAGACAGGAAAACTAGGAGTGGGTTAGTCAAGGGATGCTTCCCATAGGCAGGCTGCTCAGAGCTCGGTTCCTCTTGTGAGAAGCACCCAGAGTGTGTCAGGATGGGAGAAGGGAAGAGGCGGATGGGAGAAGGGAAGAGGCACGCTGCAGTGAGTAGTTGGTAGCAAAGGCTCTAGGTGGGAGGTTGCTACTTTGAGCTCTCAGGCCTAGGGGAAAAAATAGATATATCTCCTTATTCTTAAATGTCCATCTGATAATCTCACCTTGTGTTTTTCAGTCATGTGATAATCCTGGGAGACCTGAATACAGCCCATCGACCCATTGACCACTGTGATGCAGGCAGTCTGGTAAGGCTCACTCTGAATCCTAGGCCCCATTCTGGTTCTGTTTACCCAGCCAGCCAGTACTGGGAATTTGACGCCAGAGGTAGCTTCATTTATAGACAACTAATGCTTGGTTTGAATATATTCTTTTATCATTCTGAAATTACATGTAATAGTTGTATGTATTAGTAGGGTATGATGTGATATTTTGATGTGTATAATTGTAATGGAACAAATTACCTTATCTGTCAACTCAAACATTTACTTTCTGTATGAGATAACTCATACAGAAGTTAAAACTTCAAAATACTTTCTATTACCTGGTTAGAAATATAAAGTAATTTATTGCTAGCTATTGCTATACTGCGAATTACTAGGCCTTCATCTTCCTATTAAATGTTCACATTTAAACAGCCACTGTATTCCTTTCTTCCTGTCTCTCCTGAACTCTGGTAACAACGGTTCTAACCTGCTCCATGAGATCAACTTCCGTACATGAATGAGATAACGTGACATCTATCTTTCTAGATCCAATAATACTTTCTAGATCCAATAATACTAAGTAGTATTGTATTCTGTATGTATATTTACCTTATTTGTTTATTAATGAATATGTAGGTTGTTTATCTTGGTTCTCATAAATGCTACTGTAGTGAACTTGGGAGTACAGATGTTTCTTTGAATACTGATTTCACTTTTTTGTATAGATGCTGATAGTAGGTTTTCTGGATCATGTGGTAGTTTTAAACATTTTCAGGAACTTCCCTACTGCTTTCTAAAATGATGGCACTAATTACATTCCCACCATCAGTGTATGAGAGTTCCCTTCTCTGTATTCTTGTCTTTGATAATAGCCATTCTAACAATACTGAGAGGGAGATGCTATCTATTGCAGTGGAATTGGTTCACATTTTTCTGATAATTATCTTGAACATTTTGTCATATACATATTCTCCACTTTTATATGTTTTTGAGGAACATTTATTCAGATTATTTACCAGTTTTTCTTTGTTTCATTTTTTGAGACAGGGTTTCTCTATGTAGCTATGGCTAGTTTAAAACTCACTCTGTAGACCAGGCTGGCCACAAACTTAGAGATCCACCTCCCAAGGCAAGAGCTGGGATTAAAGGTATGTGTCATCATACCTGGTTTCTTTACTAATTTTTCAATCAGACCTAATTTTTTTAAAGTCTCTCCCCTCCCCCAAAGAGGGCACCAGATCTCACTAGAGATGATTTTGAATCACCATGTGGATGCTGGTAATTGAACTCAACCTCTGGAAGAGTTGTCAGTGCTCCTAACTGCAGAGCCATCTCTCAGGTCCCCATTCAGTCCTGTTTATGTTATTTAGTTGTATGAGCTCCTTCTATGCTCTGGATATTTTCTCCTGTTATATAGTTGTCTCTTTACTCTATAATTTCCTTTACTATGTAGAAGGTTTTTAAATTTCTATAGTCCCACTGAAATTCTGTTCTAAATAAAATATGTATGATGTTTAATCTTTCAATCAATAGACAGTACCGACCTTAACTGTTCACGCTCTGATTCATGTGTTGGAGGACAAGTTCAATCTAACTCATAGCCTGTATGTGGAAGTACCATAGATACATTGCTGTCTGGTTTTAGAGTGTTGTCTTCATGGCTGTGGTGGCATCCCCAGGAAGCTAGGATAACCCAAAGATGAAATTCCTAGGCAAGCAAAGACATCAGTGAGATAGCTGAAACTAGAAAATTCTATAAAGATTAGTAGAACTTTTATGATATGGAGAACTCTAGGTCTTATCCTTCTTAGAGTGTCATGAGAAGGGAGATGAGTGGCAGGAGATGGGGCTACAGAGTTCTTTGTGGGTATGGTGAAGATTTTGAAGACAGTTTTCCTGTCTCTATGATACAGAGAAAGCATTGAGCTCAAGTATTCAAGGTGCTTTCTGGCTCTTTCCATCCTTGGTATCTCGGCATGTTCTCTTTACCCCAGACATATATCATTTCTCTACCTACTGTAAAGGCTCATTTTACTCTAGCTTGGTTCACTCTCAGCAAATAAGCTGCCATCCCTCTCTTCTTTTTTCTTATATGAGCCTTTTATTCCCTCTAGATCAATGTTTCCTAACTATTAACTGCATATTAGATCAAACCTATCAATACTTTAATACTACCCCAAAACAGTGAAATCAGAAACTCTTAGGTATAGACCCACAGTCATGATTTGTTTGCAAAGTCCTACAAGAGGGTTTATTGTACACACCAACTTGAGAACCACTACTTTAAGGGTAGCTTCATACATTTAACTCCAAATTTTATGATTTTATTTTTTAAATGGAATAATATTCCATTGTGTGAATCTATCACAGTTTCATTATCCATTTGTCTGTTGATGGACACCAAGGCTGTTTCCAATTTCTGGCTGTTGTGAGTTGAGCAGGAATGAACATGGATGGATGAGTAGTGTCTCTGTAGTAGGGTGTAGAGTACTTTGCTTTTATTTTCAAGAGGGATGTAGCTGGTTTTTGTGCTATATGTATTTCCAATTCCCTGACTAACTGCCACACTAATTTCCATAGTGTCTGGACAAGTTTGCATTCCCACCAGCAATGGATGAGTGTTCCCCTTTACATACTCTCCAGCATGAGCTGTCATTTGTTTTATTTATTTTGGTCATTCTGACTAGTGTAAGATGACATCTCAAAATGGTTTTGATTTGTATCTCCCTTATGACTAAGGATGTTTACTGTTTCTCTAATAGTGTTCTGTTCAGAAAGTCCTTAACTGTGCCATTGAGTTACAGGCTAGTCTCCATTTTGTCTTCTATCACATTCATGATTTCTGGCCTTATATTAAGGTTATTGGTCCACTTGGAGTCGAGTTTTATGCAGTTGATAAGTACGTATCTATTTGCATTCTTCTACATGTGGCCATCCAGTTTGACCAGCACCATTTGTTGAAGATGCTTTTTTTTGGTGTGTATTTCTGGCTTCTTTATCAAAGATCAGATAGATGTCCACAGGTGTATAGACTTATGTTAGACTCTTAAAATATATTCCATTGATCAACATGTCTGTTTTTATGTCAGTGCCATGCTGTTTTTATTACTATAGCTCTGTAGTACGATTTGAGATCATGAATAGATAATACCTTCAGTTTCTTTTAAATGTCATTTAGGAGAGTTTTACTTATCTTGAGTGTTTTGTAATTCCATGTGAAGTTGAATATTGTCCTTAGACTTTCTATGAAGTATTTTTTTGAAATTTTGATGGGAGTGCATTAAGTCTATAGATTACTTTTGGTACGAAGGCCATTTTCACTGTTTTAATCCTATCAGTCCATGAGCATGGGAGGTCTTCTGATTGTCCTTCTCAGTTTCTTTCGTTAGTGACTTAAGTTTTTATCGTACAACAATTTCACTTACTTGATTAGAGTTACCCCAAGATACTTTATATTATTTGAGGCTATTATGAAAGGAATCGTTTCCCTGGTTTCTTAGACTGTTTGCCATTTGTATATAGGCAGGCTACTACTGATTTTTGTCGTTAATTTTGTATCTTGCTACTTCTCAGAAAGTATTTACCTGCAGTAGAATTTCCTGGTGGAATTTTTAGCGTCCCTTAGGTTTACTGTCATATCATCTGCAGATGGACATAGTTTGACTTCTTCCTTTCCAATTGGTGTCCCCTTGATCTTCTTTTGTTCTCTTACTGCTCTAGCTAGGACTTGGAGTACTATATTGAATAGAGTCTTGTTCTTGATTTATTAGAATTGCTTTGAATTTCTCTCCATTTAATTTGATGTTGGCTGTCGACTTGCTATATGCCTTTATTATGTTTAGGTGTTTTCCCTGTATCCCGGTCTCTCCAGGACGTTTATTATGAACAGGTGTTGGATTTTGTTGGTGGCCTTTTCTGCAGCTAATGAGATGATTATGTGTTTTTTGTCTTTCAGCTTGTTTATATGGTGGATTATATTTGTTGATTTACATATGTTGAATCATCCCTTCATTTCTAGAATGAAGCTTACTTGATTGATCATGGTGGATAATCTTTTTGATGTGTTCCTAGAATCACTGTGAAAGTATTTTATTGATAATTTTTGGATTTTGTATTCACAAGAGAAAACGGTCTGTAATTTTTTTTGTTAGATCTTTGTGTGATTTAGGTGTCAGGGTGACTGTGACTCTTAAAAAGAATGAAGCATTGTTCCAGCTGTCTCAATTTTGTGGAATAATGTAAAGAGTATTGGCACCAATTCTTTGAAGATCTGGTAGAATTCGATGCTGAATCCATCTTGCCCTGAGCATACTTTGGTTGGGGAACTTTTAATTGCTGTTTCTCTGAGTTTCACTGGGGATATAGTTATGTTTAAATTGCTTATCTAGTCTAGATTTAACTTGGGTATCTATCAAGAAATTTATCTATTTCCTTTGGGTTTCTCAATTTGGTCCAGTATAGATTTAACTCCTTAGGATTCTCTGAATTTCCTCAGTATCTGTTTTCATGTTTTCCCTTTTCATCTATAATTTTATTACTTTGGATCTTCCCACTCATCTTTTGGTTAATTTGAGTAATGGTTGGTCAACCTTACTGATTTTTTTCAAAGAACCCACTCTTTGTTTTATTGATTCTTTGTTTTGTTTTGTTTTTATTGATTTCAGTCCTTGGCTTGAATATTTCTTATCATCTGCTCCTTTTGTGTTATTTCTTTATTCTTGAGCTTTTAGGTACACTGTTCAGTTATTAGTATGAGATCTCTCCAGTTTTTTCTTTTTTTTTTTTAAATGTAGGCACTTAGTGCTATGAGCTCGTGCTTCTTAAAACCACATTCATTGTATCCGATAAGTTTGGGCATGTTGTGTATTCATTTTCATCCACTTTTAGAATTTCTTTAATTTCTTATTTTCTGTCTGGACCCATTTTTTTTTAATTTGGGAGACTTCTATAAGTTTGTAAGCTTTCTGCTATTTCTTTTGTTGACATCCAGCTTTACTCTGTGGTAATCTGATAAGATGCAGGATATTATTTAAACTTTCTTCTGTTGAGAAACTTGCTTTGTGTCTGAAGATGTGTGTGGTTGGTTTTGGAGAGAGTTCCATGAGGTGCTGAGAAGTTATACTCTTTTGTGTTTGTGTGAAATGTTCTCTAAATATCTGTTAGGTCCATTTTTCTAGCATCTCGTTCTGTTTAGTTACTGTCTGATTGACTTTTCTGCTGATGAGAGTACATTATTGAAGTTTCCCACTATCAACGTATGAGGATCAGTAAGTGATTTAAGCTGCTGCATTTCTTTTATAAACTTGGGTACCTTTGTTTTTGGTATGTAAATTGCAATGCCCTATCAGTGCATTTTTCCTTTGATGAAAATATAGTGCCCTTCACTGTCTCTTCTGATTAGTTTTGGTTAGAAGTCTATTTTGTCAGAAAATAGAATAGCTCTTCTTGTTTGCTTTTTAAGTCCATTTTCTTAGTATGTCTTTTCCAGCACTTTACCCCGAGATGATGTCTATCCTTGATGGTAAGTTATGTTTCTTGGATGCAGCAGAAAGATGGATCTGGTTTTCAAGTCTAATCTGTTAGTTTGGTTTTTATTGTAGAATTGAGACCAATAATGTTGAGAGTTACCCATGAGCAGTTACCAGTGGTTATTGATTCCTGTTCTTTTGTTGCTATTGTGTGGAGTTCCCTCCCAACCTTGATTATGTATGGCCAGGGATTATATATTCCTCATGCTTTCTTGGGTGTAGCTAGCCTCTTAAGATTGATGTTTTTTCCTTTTAACACCTTCTGTAGAGTTGGTTTGTTGATATATACTCTTTATTTGGTTTTATATGGGATGTTTTTCTCCATCTTTTGTGAAGTATACTTTTGCTGAGTATAGTAGTCTGGGCTGGCATCTGTGATCTCTGAGAGTTTGTGGAACATCCGTCTAGGTTCTTCTGGCTTTTAGAGTCAGATGTAATTCTAATGAGTCTGCCTTTATATATTACTTGGTCTTTTCCCCTTGCAACTTTTAATATTTTTTTTTGTTCTGTATGTTTAGCATTTTGCTTAGTATGTGCTGAGGGGACTTTCTTTGGTCTAGACTATTTGGAGTTCTGTATGCTTCTTGGACATTGATGGGCATTTCTTTCTTTAGGATAAAGACATTTTCTTAAAATTTTGTTGAAAATATTTTATATGCCTTTGACTGGGTTTCTTCTTTCTCTATTCCTGTTAGATTTAGTCTCTTCATAGTGTCCCAGATTCCTGGATGTTTTGTTTCAGGAGTTCTTTAGATTTAACATTTTTTGACTGAAGTATCTATTTCTTCTATTGTGTCTTCAGTGCCTGAGATTCTCTCTTCCATCTCTTGGATTCTGTTGCTGAGGCTTGCCTCTTTGCTTCCTGTTTGAGTTCCTAAATTTTTTATTTTCTTTTATCTCAGTTTGGGTTTTCTTTAGTGATTCTAGTTCTGCTTTCAGGTCTTGAAGTTATTCATTTTTCCATCCCACTGTTTGTGTTTACACAGACTTTATTAAGGGACTGGTTTATACCGTCTTTAAAGGTCCTGGGGTATATTTATAATAGCTATTTTGAAGTTTTTGTTTTGTGCTTCAGTTACGTTACATTTCTCAGGGTCTCCTATAGTAGACCTACTTGATTCTGGTGGAGCCACACTGTCCCGGGTGTTACTGATGGTGTTTTTATGTTGGTGTCTCCGCATCTGGGATTAGGAAAATTGTAATTATAGGTGTTGATATTTGGTCTTGTCTTTTTTGGGTGGGTGTTCCGTTCCATTTCTTGGTTTCCATTGCCATCTTTGGATCTTGGGGAAGTGTGATGGCTATGCTTTGCCTGATAGTGTTTCTTTAGGTACTTCGCCACAGTGAGTGGCAGAGAGGCATAGTGGTGGGCTAAGACAGAAGACTGAGCGAGGCTTCAGAAAAGAACCAAGGGGATACCAGTCACACCTGAGGTAGAGTTCACAGGGAGTTGTGGGGGTAGGGTGGAAAGAGGGAATCTATCAAGTAGGTTGCAATAGGCAAAGAATTATCTAGAAAGACAAGCATGCATGGGCTGGGTTGACCCTGGGTCTGAACCAAGAGTTGGAGTCTCCAGGGGATGGAGTTGAGGTAGGAAAAGGAATGCTGTTCGCAACTTGTTTTCAGGCTGAAGCTGAGAATGAAGCGATCAATATGGAAGACAAGTAGTATACTGTGATTCACCAAATTGAATCCCTGCCATGTATAGCCACTGCAGTTTCCCAATAGAAAGCATTTTTAGGTATTGGGGGTTGACGCATAGGAAAGAGTGTGGACTAGAAGGGGTGATGAGCGGGTCCACAGGAAGGAGGCAAACCTGGTCTGCTGCAAAGTTTTTTGTAGAGTCCCCAGGGAACTGAGGCAGAGTGGGAGAATAGACTCCTGCAAGTGGTCTGCTACAGGGGATGGGATGGGAAGAATTCCAGTGCTGGACAGGAAGAATGGGAAGATGACATTCCTGCTTCCCAGGTCAGTGTGGGCACTGGGTAGAGAGTTTCGTAGAGAGTGTTTTGGGTATCAGCAGTTGACACAAAGGAGCAGTAATGGATTTGAAAGGCTTGGGGGCTAAGAGGGTCCACAGTAAGTAGAAAAGCTAGGTTTGGTGGAATATACAGAGTATGAAAGTAGAATGGGAGGACCATTCCCTGCAAATATTCTGACACAGGGCTGGGGATGAGGCTGGACAATTGGGATGTAGGACATGAAAGAGAGTGAAGATGGCCTGCCTGCTTCCCCGGCCAGCATGGGCACTGGGTTTCCAGGTGGAGAATCTGGACTGTGCATCTTATGCCCTAAGATCAGGTGAAGGTTAGACCACAAATTTCTCTCACCTAACATGGGGAAGGGTTAGTTTATATGATTTGCCTTACTGGGAAGAAAAGTTGTTTCTAGGATTTTCTGTGAGGAGGAATTATAATCTAGAAATCATGGATGAAAACAACTGTATATCAGCATCAAAGGCATGGTCACTGTTGGCACAGTGCTTCAGAAAGGGAGCATGGGAGGATTCCTTGATTGGTGTTTAAGAGACTCACAGAAACGTAGATGTGGCTCTTAGCAGAACTTGGCTACTGTGATGTGGTTATAGTGTGGTGAAGATGATAAACACCAGGAAGTGCAAGCTTCTCACCAGAGCTGAAATTCTAATCTTTTTATTTTTCTCTACCCCCTCCCCACAGCTAGCCAGGCAGTAGTGTTTGATCTAGCTTTACATTACCTCATGATTGCATTTTATATCTTTGTTGGCACTATGCTACTTTGAGTAGCCATCACATTTTACTTGATGGACAGTGACAGTTTCACCCTACTGAATCTTCAATCTAGTTTCCCTTTGGATCATTTAGATATTTTGTGTAAACTCATCACAAAAGCTGTTCTTTCAGTTTGGAGCCTCCCCTACTGAAGTTACTACTACATGGGCTTCACATCTTGTTCCCAGATCATCTCCCCAAAGTAAGCATCCTTTGTTACCGAGACAGTATCTGCTTTGCTCCTTAGCATCAGTTCTGTCTCAAAACAGCTGTTCTGTGAACATGTTGTTGCACTCCATCAATGGGTAACAAGTAGGTGAACTGGATAAATGAATAGGTGGATGGATCAAGGATCAGAGTCAAAGGCCACATGCAGATATGGATGCCTGAATCTCCCAAGCTTAAGGGAGGAGGAATGTCAATGAGGACATTGACACATAGGAAATAAACCAATTGGCACAGAGTGGAGATCTAAAATGAAAAATAGCATTCTTCCAACTCCTGACTTTGGCTTACTGCTCTGCAGAGGCAACTGCTGTTCTTGTTTATTTGTTATCATGAGGTCTTATGATATGCACAGGGTAGCAGTGCTGCCTCAGCCTCCCAAGTGCTGAAATTCCACATGCAACCACCATGCTTATTTGGTTTCACAATCTTTTGTAAAGAATTTCTGGGAATTACTTTGATTAAGCAACAACAAACCTTGAGAAATGGCAATTATGTCAACGTAGGCATAATGTGGGATAGAAAGAAGAACAAACAGGAACTTTTAAAAAAAGATATTTTATTTTAAGTTATGTGCCTATTTGAGGTATGTGCACATGAGTGTAGGTGTTCGCAGAGGCCAAGGAGTATTGGATTCCCTGCACTTATAGGTAGTTTTCAGATGTCTATATGGGTGCTTGGACCAAACTCAAGTTCCGCAAGGGCAGTAGACCTTTTAATCACTGAGCCTTTAACCCCAGGCTTTGATTTCCAACATTATTAATTTAAAAGTTCATGCTGTCAGAGCTGGAGAGATGGTTCAGCTGTGAAGAGTGTTTAATCCTCTTGCAAAGGGCTTGGGTTTGATTCCTCGCACTCACATGGCAGCTCAGAACTATCTGTAACACCAGATCCTGAGAACGTGCCAACCTCTTCTGGCCTCCATGGGTATTGCATGCACATGGTACACAGATATACAGGGAGGCAAAACACCCATTCACAAAAAAGAAAGGAAGAAAGGAAGAAAATAAAACACACCAAAGCCTTGTTCTGCCTGGCCTGCGCTATATGGCCTTGAAGAAGAATCTAAATTTCTTCCTGTTTAAAGGATCTAGTTTTGGCTTTTCATTCCCTTTCCCTTCCCCAGGAGTGCTTTGAAGAGGACCCAGGGCGTAAGTGGATGGATGGCTTGCTCTGTAGCCCAGGGATGGAGGTTGGATCCCACACAGGGCTCTTCATGGATAGCTACCGCTGCTTCCATCCAAAACAGGAGAAGGCCTTCACCTGCTGGTCAGTGGTCAGTGGTGCACGCCATCTCAACTATGGCTCTCGACTTGACTATGTACTGGGAGACAGGACCTTAGTCACAGATACCTTCCAGTCCTCCTTCCTACTTCCTGAAGTGATGGGCTCTGACCACTGCCCTGTGGGAGCTGTCTTGAATGTTTCCTGTGTGCCAGCAAAACAGTGCCCAGCTCTGTGTACCCGCTTTCTCCCTGAGTTTGCAGGTACTCAGCTCAAGATTCTTCGCTTTCTAGTTCCTCTTGAACAAGAACCTGTGCCAGTTCAGCCAGTCCTGCAGCCCAGCCATCAAACCCAGGTTCAGAAACACCCAAGCAAAGCTCGAATGAATTCAACCAAGCCTCGGAAAAGTCAAGGTGGCACCAAAAGAAACCAGAAAAACCTGATGAGTTACTTCCAGCCTCCCTCCAGCCTTCCCCAACCTTCTCCTGATGTCCAACTACCTAGTGTGCCTCTGGTGGGCACACTTACAATCCCAAAGACTCCAGAAGAGGTGACAGTGACCACAGAGGTAGAAGAGAAGCCCAAGGTCTCAGAGGCCAAAGATGAGAAAGAAGTACGGGCCTCCTTCTGGAAGTCTATGCTGAGTGGGCCCTCACCTGTGCCCCTCTGTGGAGGCCATAGGGAGCCATGTGTAAAGCGTACTGTGAAAAAGGCAGGACCCAACTTGGGCCGCCAGTTCTACATGTGTGCTAGGCCACAAGGTCCTCCCAGTGACCCTTCCTCCCGCTGTAACTTTTTTCTTTGGAGTAGGCCCAGCTGAAACAACTGAGGCCTAGAGATATCTGGCATGGTTATCCCATGCACAGGGTCTAATGCCAGGTCCCTGCCCTGAAATTGCCTTCTCCCCTAAGGCTTCCTTCCTTTCTTTCCTTTCTCTTCTCATTTCCCTCCCTTCCTTTTCTTCTTCTAATGCCTTCTTCCTCTTCTCGTGTTTCTATTTCTTGCTTCTATTTCTTCTTATTTGTATACATAGGAACAGGAAACTAATTTAAATCCCTTCTTCCCTCACTGGACTCTCCATTTGTTCATAAATAAAGTGTGTTTTTGTTTAAGTGTACCGTGTTGAGTGGATACTTGGGTACACTCTAGAAAGCTGAGGCAGAGAGGCTCTCTCAGCGCTAGGCTATCTGGCGTCCCCGTCACACTGTCATTCTGCCAAAGCAGCATGCCATAGGGAGGGGCTGTGCTCTTCATGAAGGAGTCTGGTGAGCTCCAGAGATTATTTGCAACTCTGAGGTTGGATCGGTGAGGAAGGTGGGTGTGGTGTGGGTTGTGTATACTTAAACAGGAACTTTCCAAGTAGTGGGCTCTCCAGCTGTAACAAGTGGATCATCAGAGAGAAAGAAGGGACGTTTTAGCCCTCAGAGTTTCAGGGCCTGAGATACCATGCGTCTCAGGGAAGATGACTACCATGGTCAGTAGAGTTATTAGTTCTCTGTTGGAAACTTTGTGAAAGGCTTTTTGTGTACTATAGCTAAGCCTCTTCCTTCACCTTGAGAAAGGCTTAGGATAGTGAATCAAGAAAGGCATTGTTCCTTCTTCTGGAAGATTTCTTGGTTTGGGAAAGCCATTCTCAAAGAACCATTTGTCTTTAGTTGAGACTTACTGTATCTTCTAACATCAAAGGTTCCCTAGGGCTCATCTTTCTAGGTGTACCAGTGAAGAGGAGAGCCCTGTATTTTTGTTAAAACCATTGAGAAATCCACTTCAAGTCTGCTAAGGAGGTTAGCTCTTTGCACAGCTTCCTATACAGTTTAGGGACATTTCTTTCCTCTTCCTAAATGTGGCTTTTTCCTGTCAGTAAAATAGAGTGGTCAGATCATCCAGTGATCTGTGCTTTCATTCTGGGGCTGGACTTGTTTGAGTCAATATAGTACAGTTGTCTATTCTTTGTGCACCAAAGGGCTACAGATGCTTCAGGTTGCTCTTTATTTTCAGAATCAAATTAGAAGCGTACAACAAAGCAGAGAGAGAGAGAGAGCAGGAGTGCTTGCATGCAGGAAGAAGCCCAACCCCCAATGGAATGCAGGTGGAGTGGGCATCCAAGGCAGCTGACTTCTTAGGCATAGGTGGTAACATATTGGCGCCCCATGTTCCCAAAGTAGGATCGCTCCCACTCACTCATAAGCTCAAAATGTACGGGGCGGTGACAGAAATTGCATGCAGCCACAGACACATCCTGGAGGGGCAGCCCCACCTCAGTCCAAGCTAGCAGCAGCTTCTCTGAAAGTGGATAAAAAGTAGAGGGAAAGAATTAGACTCAGTCTGCTAAAAACCTTTGTTGCTACAAATGCACAATGATCTTGACCTCTTCAGTTCATTGAGGGGACTTTGGTCCAGAGGTAGAAGTCGTTTGCTTCAGTGTGAACCATGAATCCTACCATTCATCTCTTTGATGCAGGATTTAAAACTATGCTGTACTAGCTTGTACCACTCCCTATGTAAAGGAAATGTGCAAACTTAACAGTGAGTCTCTCTGCTTAGAAAATCCTAACCTGAGAAAGATAACAGGAAAAGAAATCCCACTGTGGGATCAGTGTTGTGAGGCAGGGTAGGGGGTGCGTTCCTGGGGGTGTAAGGAACCAGAGGAGGGAACATGACCCAATGGTAGGAAGTCCTTCGTGTGTGTATGTGTGTGTGTGTGTGTGTGTGTGTGTGTGTGTGTGTGTGACTGATGTGTTTTAAACGCTTTTTTTGCCCATCCCACGCAGGGTCCGTCTAGCTTGTGTTCTTAAACACCTTCTGTGTGCTGATGGTTCTGAAATTTTTATTTTCAGCTTCCCTAGAATTCTGCATCCGTTTCCAGACTTGTATGTCCAATAGCATTTCTTCTTGGTGGCCTGATAACGACATATAACATACCTAACAATGTGGGCACAACTGAACAATTCAGATCAATAGTTCAATAATAGACATCTATTGGAAGGATGAGTTAAGACCTGATTAAAAGTAATCCATGGGATAATGAATGACTGGAATCAAGAGAGCAAAGCACAGTAAGGGAGCTTGAATTAATTGGACAGAGCTAGAGAAACATAATACTTGTGGCAGAAGAGATGGCAGGACAAGGCACAAACAGCAACATGTAGAAAGCACTGAATGTCATACTAAGTAACTTTAAGTTTGTTCTGGAAGCTATGAACTTCTGCAATTTTGGACTAAACATCCTTGTGAGTATAAATGGTTTAGCGGGTACCTCCAGCCTGTATTTATTTGTATATTATGTACATTTCTTACAGCAACATGTAGAAAGCACTGAATGTCATACTAAGTAACTTTAAGTTTGTTCTGGAAGCTATGAACTTCTGCAATTTTGGACTAAACATCCTTGTGAGTATAAATGGTTTAGCGGGTCCCTCCAGCCTGTATTTATTTGTATATTATGTACATTTCTTGTTATCTTGCATATTTAAATGTGATAGATTTTCTCAGCCTATGGATCATCTTGAGTACCTTACCTTAGAGGTCACTGTTCCAGAGAAGAGATTATAGGGGCTTAGAAAACATAACAACAGGCAATGAAGAGATTTAGGAACTGAAGCATTACTGTGGGTTTTTAAAAAATTCCAAAGAGAAGCAAGGGAATAAGAGGGAAATATATATTTTCAAGAAATAGCAACAGAGAAAGGAAACGAGGTTTGAAAGAAGTTAAAGAGAAGATGTGCGTGCACGATTTCAGCAGGAAATGGCTATGGAATGGAGTAGCGGAAGATGTCTTTAGTATATCTTCCTGCAAAAGTGAGCTAGCTGGAGACCTAAGCACTGAGAGCTCTGGGACTAAATTCCAGAGCTATCAAAGAGACTGAACCATCCACTCATAGAAGCTTAGTAGCTATGACCACAGAAATAAGTCGGGACTTCAGTGCCTATGTGAACGTGGACCAGTAACTTTTATACATCAATTTGTACATAATACAAAATAGAAATTATAAAAACATCTTTATCCTATAGTGGGTTGATAAATTTAAAACAGTGCTTGGCACATGGTTAATAATGGATATTAGGTGACTTTATTTGATGTCTTAAAGTGAATGAATGGATAAATGTTACCTATCTTATTCAAATTATGCTGCCTATGCTCTAGACAGAAAACTTGTCAGTACATGCCCTCTGCTTTTCTATCTACTTATTGCTCCTGTAATTCTTTCATTCCAGAATCTTGGCACTATATCCACATGTAGTTCAGTGTAGACCACAAAGACTTGTTCATCTCTAAATCCTTTTCAGTTTTGCTCACACTTCTTAGCCACTCAGCTCATCATATTAGACTACTCTGTCTCCTCTGCCATTGATTGTCTACATATTTAATCCAAGAGACTTAGAATGAGCAACTGTTAGGTGCCAGGTTCTATGTTCAAAAATACATCCCGCCATACAATGTTACATACAAATAACATTATATGGAATCAACAGGTTATATTTCGCAGTATCTATGTATATACAAATACATGTATGTATACAGTTAACAGTTGATGAAAAAGGAAGCCAAGAATTTGAAAGAGAGTGAGGAGGGGTATAAGGGAGGGTATGCAGAGAGGAAATGGAAGGGAGGAATGTTGTAGTTAAATTGCTAGCTCAAAAATATGTCCCAAAGAAATACAGTGGGTGAATATGCCAAATTGTCATCTTTCAGGGTAAAACCCAAACTACTCAGCTCAGCTTTACTGAACTCTAAACCTAGTCCTTGTTTATGGTGTCTTTATAGCTCAGAGATCGACCACCCGACCACCCCCCCATCCCTCAGCTGCCGCCACATCCTACTATCCCGCATTCCAGCAATTCCTGTTCTTTGTTGTTGCTTTTGAGACCTGGCCTCCTTACCTCCGTACACTGGCCTCAAAGTAGCTGTGGCCAAGGATGACTTTGAACTCCTGATCTCCCTGCTTCCAACTCCAAGTGCTGGAGTTTTGGGTGTGTGTAGGCAAGCTCAGTTGTTACTGTTTTTCAAATATAGCACCTCCTCACCTTCCTCATTGCCTCTCTGTGTGTTCCTCTTCTGGGAAGTCCCCTTATCAACCCTCTTCTCATGGTCCAAAACCATTCACCTATTAAGGTTTGGCTTGGAGGTCCCTTCTGCTCTGAAACCTATCTTGAACCCTGAGGTTAGGTTAGTACCCTCCTTTCTACTCTCACAATTTCCCCAGGTACTGTATTTCTTAATCTTTGATCTCACCTGATAACATTATATTCACATATATTATATGTTGGTGTCTCTAGGTTTTCCACAACCAAACTAGAGCTCCGGGAATCTATGGGCTCTAATTCATTTGTGACCCTGGTATAGAGTCTGGTACACAATGAATGCTTCTAGAAATATTCACATGGAATCTAGCCTCTCAATTTCTTTGTATCCTGAGGCTTGAGGAGTAGGAAAGTGTAGACACCCACGCTGAGGACTTACCCACAAAGTTGTCCATCATCTGAGGGCTGTGGTGGGGGGAGGGTGCCAAGCGCAGCAGTTCTTCACCCCGTGGCACAGTTGGGTAGTTGATAGCCTGCACATAGATGCTGTGCTTGGAGAGCAGGATATCACAGAGCTTGCTGTTGAGTGCTGCATCGCCCACCTGGGCTCAAAAGAAAGGCCTTTTAGTACCTCTCACCCTGGGGCCACCGTTGCACACTAGCAAGGAAATCAAGGAACACCACTGAATTTGGGGGACAGATTGCTTTTCATAAAGGGCTTAGACAGTGACAACTCCAGAATCTCAATCAAGGGGAGCCCAAAGCCCGCAATGAAATTTGAAGAACAGAAAGAGTTGGTATCTTGTCTTGATACTATTTGTATGACAAACACATTGGTAAAGTTGAGTGGTTAGAAAACCAGGGTACCTGTCTCTGGGCTGCTGTCACTAGAGTAATGTAAAAATTGGACAGTTAAATGGAGTGACTCCAGTCAGCCCTCTGAGTTTTTTGTTCAAGTATTCACCCAGCCTCAGATTTAAAATAATTAAATGTCTTTAATGTACAGACTCCCCTTTTTGATAGTTCCCAAACAATATAGCTTAATGACTAAGTAGTTTCTGTTTGAATTTGATATTATTGGTGATCTAGAGATTAAATGTATCTTGGAGGACTGAATAGATGATATGAAAATGTAGCACTGTTTGTACAAACTGATGTGAGAATTTATGGATTTTGATATGGGCTTATGGGCAGGACTGGAACCAATCCTTCATAGATAATAAGAAACTACTATTTTCCTCATCTACAAAATTGTCAAAAGAAGTGTCCTTCTTACACCTTGACTTAACTGACTCACATAAATATATGTCATTTAAGAAAGGAACAGTGACTGATTTTAGAAATGAGAAACATTTAAACATAGCTAATGATCCAAAGTACCCATTATTTCTATGGCTGTTTTTTTTTAACCTCAACTATTAGTAACAAGTATGTTTTAACAGTGTAATCAGATGTGAGTACTTACAAACCTGAACAAATTGGTAGCCTTTACTGTATGTTGTATGCTCCAACATTTTTCTATTGTGTATTTCCCTATTTTCAGTCTAACTATAACCCACTATATCTTTATAAACAATTTGAAAAACACTAAATTATAAGCTCAATATTGTATGGATCAGAGCAGTTTAGTAATAGCGGGACAATGATTGATGTAAAAAAAAAAAAAGGCAGATTAACAAAAAAATGGCTAATTTTTCAAAACAGGGACCAAAGGTGACAATAAGTCTGTGTTGGGGAGCACAGGCTCATAAGAAAGAAAGTGTTGACTGAAGGGGTAGGAAGGCTTCAGGAAAGTGAGGTGGGGAAGGCAGGGGGCAAGATGCAGTTCTCACCCTGATAGGGATGATGTGGCTGGGGCAGGGGATGACAGGAAAGCCCCTGTCCATTAGTAGCTGGCGCATATGCTTGACATTGCGCTGGTGGGCTCGCCTGAGGGCTTGCCCCTCCTCTCCTTTGAGTAGACGAACAGATTCCAGAGCCCCAGAGAGCACCATGGGAGGCAATGAAGTGGTGAAGATGAAGCCTGCAGCATAGGAGCGCACCATGTCCACCAAGTCCCGAGTGCTGGCAATATAGCCACCAATGCAGCCAAAGGCCTTGCCTGCAAACAGACAGTAGAAGCTATGCTCAGACCTGATGATGAACCCAGAGGGGCAGGTAATGACCCAGGTAACACGGGCAGGTACACCAGAAGCTGGAGCTCTGGACTCCCTTCCCAGCGCTCTGCACATCTCTCTTGTGCATGTCAGAGTTGATAGTTGTGTGGTTCTGAGATAGGACTGCCACATACTGCCATATGTGGTGACTAGATAGGCAGGAGCAGGGTGGGGACCTTTAGTTGGTGAGGGCCTGGAGAAGCACTGAAAAGAGCCTTGGGACTGTTGTTGGGAGGGAAACAGTTTGCTTATTCTAGTTGAATCAAACTGTTTGGTCCAGTTCAGGAGCCTTCTAGAAAAACTTCTGTGTGACTGATGTGCCGTGGGAAAGTGATGATTCGGTGGGACAAAAGCCTGGGCTTATAAATTCTTTCCAAACAACTTCTGTAGCTGTACACAGGAAGAAGAAATAGGCCTGGTGGGTGGGGCCACTCCTCTGGGTTGCATATAAGGGAGGCCCAAAGTATTTGCTCACGGCTGGCTAGTTTTATGTCAACTTGACATAGCAAGAGTCATCTGAGAGGAGGGAGCCTCAATTGGGAAGGTGCTTCCTTGGGACTGGGCTATAGGCAATTGTGTAGGGCATTCTCTCAATTAGTGATTGATGTGGGAGGGCCCAGCCCTTTTTGGGTAATACCATGCTGGGTTGTTGCTCCTGGGTTCTATAAGAAAGCAGGCTAAACAATTCATGAGGAGCAAGCCAGCAAGCAGCATCCCACTATGGCCTCTGTGTCAGCTCCTGCTTCAGGTTTTTGCCTCTTTTGAGTTCCTGCTTTGGCTTCCCTCTTCTTGCCTTGGCTTCTCTCAGTGGACTGTGTGATTCAGTATACATAAACCATATAACCCATTTCCTCCCCCAAGTTGCTTTTGGCCATGATGTTTCATCACAGCAATAGTAACCCTAACTATGACACTCACCAAGAGTTCCAGAGATGATGTCAAGCTTGTGCATAATTCCATCACGTTCCCCAATCCCTGCACCCCGGGGTCCATACAATCCTACAGCATGGACTTCATCCACAAAGGTCAGGGCCCCATACTTGTGGGCCACATCACACAGTTCCTCCAGAGGACAGATGGCTCCTGAGAAAAAGGTCCAGGGAAAGCAGGAGGAAATTATAACCCTTCCACAGCTCCATTTTCTATATGGGGTTTTCTTCTCATTTAAGCTTACTTTGATTTAGAAAAAGGTGTTGTGGACAAGGAGGAAGATGTCATCTTAACATTTGGGAGTATTCCAGTAATTAGCCACTTGAACCCCAGTTCTTTGTGTTTGTGTTCTCTCCCGCCCCAAATATTTCTCCATTCTGTCATTATTTTTACTTCATTTTGACAACTTTTTTTTCCTCTGTCATTTTAGCCTCTCTTTTGCCCTCCACCTCTTCTGGGATTGTACATTTCTATCTACAGATGTCAGTCACTTATATCTGTGTTTAACTTGAGAAAAGTCACTTTCTCCTCCAATTTTCTGTAGTCCTCACTTCAGGCCTGCCTACCCCCTTAGCCAGCTACAGTTGATAACCCATTCATAGTTTTATTCTTCACTGGCCTGCTTTGTTTCCATCTCTCTGGATTTCTGTCAGTGTCTTCCTTTGTGTCCATGATTGCTTCCATTCTCCTGTCTCTGCCTTTCTTCTCTTGGCCTTCTGCCTTATCTCCTACTTTCTCATCTTTTCCTCAGTGTCTTTCTTTCTTTGTCATGCTTTCTCTGTACCCGTGTGTCTCCCTCCAAGTTTCTTTGTTTCTGACTTATTGGATTTTTTGGTGTCTCTGTGAGGGTGGTTTCTCTCTGAGGAATCTCTCCCTCCAGTTTAGTCACAAGGTATCAATTAGAAGCTATTCCATACTCTCTTCCATTATCTGCACCTATTTACTATTTTGCATGCTGTGTTTGATACCATCTGAATAGAATCGGTGGCATTTCTTAATATTCTAAGACAGACAACATCTGTTATCCCTCAGCTCCCTAGAAATTGCTGAGATAAAGAAAGTTTGAATACAGAAGAATCTTTTACAGATGGAAATGGTCCGTGGATCAAGAATAAAAAACTGTGAGAAAAAGTAGCAAAACATAAGGACAACCAAAAACAGGAGATGGAACTTGAGACAAGATAGTTCAATGATTCTAGTCTCATTTCAGAAGCAGAAACCCACCTCTAGAACTGACAAGTTAGGCAGTTTCCACCAAAAAATAAAGAGTTCATTTGCACGTAGGGAAATTTGAATAGTTTTTCCACGTTAAAAATATGCAAGTGTGTTGCTTTTACTTTCCTTATGATTGTAGAAATGTGCCTCTGGACATGACAGAGAGTACCTTATGTGTATTAATTCATTTGTGTTCAAAGATATTCTGTTACTATTACCAGGGTTTTGCAAATCAGTTAACTGCATCGCAAAGCAATTTAAAAAAGAAACTCACTAGGAGCTGGCAACATAGGTGAGCAGATGACAGGGCCTCCTGCACAGCCTGGTGACATTTCCAGAACCTGATAGATTTCCAGAATTAAGATGGAAGGAGTTAACCAACTTCACAGAGTTGCCCTCTGACCTTGACAGGTATGCTGTGTCATAGGTGTCCACATACCCATCATACACAACAATAATAAATACTTATTTTTAAAAACTTGCTTAAGCTAATAGTTATGCTACAATTTGAACATGGACAGTTTGTGAGTACATGATGTTTATGGTGCTTGTGGTTATATAAATCAGGGAATAGTAAGTGTCCTCTCCTGTTTCAGTTGGAAAAGTGGCTCCTTGACCTGAAATGAGGACCTCTTCCCTAAAATAAATCAGAAACAAATACCTAAAACATATGACTTCTGGTGCATAAAACCAGGAATAGATAGCTCTGGGGCTCATTTCAGTTGCTATAAGAAAGGCGGTAGAAAAATAAAGTCATTTATGTCTATTAAAGTATCATAAATAGAATGACTTCCATCACCTATAATTCTACAAGCTGACATTTTATCCTGGAGACAACCTCAAGGTTAGAAAATTCCCCAAGTTTACACAGATAATGTATAAAATAAAATGTATCAGAGGTGGAATTTAAATCCAAATCTGTCTGACTTGAAAATTTGTTTTGACTCCAGTGTTTCCTACTGGATCATGGAATCCTAAGCAAGAGTATGTAAAATTTGCCGCTGTGGAGAGCAGACACTACCTTATGGAAACAGTGTCATGCAGGGAAATAGAGTTATGCAGACTTGTAAGAAAATAATCATTTTGCCATCAGCTTGATGAAGCACTAAACACAAACTTTGATGCTCTTTGTAGACTTTAGTTTCTTTATGTATAGGAATGTAATAGCTTGTAAACTCCTTCCTCCCACAAGAAAACCCACAGAGTCAACTAACCTGGGCTCATAGGGACCCACAGAGACTGAGCTCAAAAGCAGGGAGCCTGCACAGGACTGACCTAGACCCTCTGCATATATATGACAGTTGTGTAGCTTGGTCCCCTTCTGGGACTCCTAACAGTGGGAACAGGGGCTGTTCCTAATCCGTTGGTTGGGTCTTGGGAACATACTCCTCATACTGAGTGGCTTTGCCCAGCCTAGATACATGGGGAGGTGCTTAGTTCTAACTGAAACTTGATATGCCATGCTTTGTTGATATTGGTGAGAGGCCTGTCGCCTTCTGAGCAGAAATGGAGGAGGAATAGATGAAAGAAGGCAGAGGGGAGGTAGAAGGAGGGAAGGAGAGGAGGGGGCGGACTGCAGTTGGGATATAAAATAAATGCATAAATTTAATTAATACAAAAGAGTGTAATAGCTGCCTGTCCTTTGACATTTACTACTTGTGTGACCCATGACTCCACTTGTTCATGTTTCAGTTTCCTCGTGCAATAATAATGATGATCTCATCATAATAATACTAATAAAATAATGGAACCTACTTTATAGAATCATCATGAGGATTTAGTGAATTAATACACGTAAACTATGAATAACTGCATAGTATACTAAGCACCATATAAATGTTAGTTGTTAGTTACCATGTTTTGTGAGATATCAATACTAGTAAACATGCATTCAAACACATACATACTTACCATCCATGGAGTGAACAGTCTCAAAGGCTACAATTTTGGGTGTCTTGGGATTGGATTTCTCCAGAAGTTTCTTCAGATGGTCTGTGTCATTGTGCCTGAAGACAAACTTAGCTACACCACTGTTGCGAATACCTTGGATCATGGAAGCATGGTTGCCTGCATCTGAGTAGATCTCGCACCCTAAGGACACAGATGGGTGATTGTTAAGCTTCTGTCTCATTACTCCACTGTACACTCCAGGTAGGACCTGGCAGGAGAAGAAAGACTAACCCCTTTCCCCTCTGAAGACCTGCTTTTCTTCTTCCCCCTTCGGAAACCTTTGTGACACACCTCTTCCTCCCTTGTTACAACTCCCCTGTCCAGAAACTCTTATACTCCTCCCTCCAAGGACACCTAGCTGTGCCCCTTCCCCCGGCTTGAGGGGAAAGAAAATTAAATTTCCCAGGAACCTTGAGTTTCTCAGGGACAGATTTAGATTCATTCTCCTTGACACTTGGAAAATCAAAGCTTGGAAAAGGATTCACCGGAAAATGCTTCTAGACTCAAACTGGTGCGGCTAGATTCTTCCTGGTCTACTTAAGACTTGACCTTTGTCAGGTAGCACCTCTCTGTTTATAGTTACCGGGATAGATGTTTATGAGCATCTACTGTTGGAACCATACGATCATGACAGTTTGCAGCAAGAAGAGCAGATAATGACTCCCTCACTGTACAAGGAACAAATTAAGCACTACAAAGGGTTTTTTCTAGGACAGGAATGCAGAGATTCTTAGGGGGAGGATAGGGAAGTGTAGAATATGGGAAAGAGATCTATCTGTTCCATAGAATCCTCAAATTTCACAGACACCAAGGAACTGTGGTCTTAATAAAATAAGGGACAACTTCTGTCTGAAAAAAAAAAATAAAAGAATCATAGTTTCTTCCAGGACTTGGCTTGCCTAACTGGAAGCTTCTTGAGAGCAAAGCCCAACCCTTTTTATCCTTAAATCCCTTGTTACTGGTGTAAGGCTCATATAATACTAAGAACATATTTTTAACAAATGACTAATCTATACATGGGTGAAAGAGTGAGACAGATGTTAAAAGAGTCTTAAAAGATAAGTGTGTGATAGAATTCGGTTTTCTGAGTTAAGGTCTCATCCTATAACCCAGACCAGCCTGTAATCTACTATGTAGTCCTTTGGACTCAGTCTTCCAAATACTATGATTACGGATGTACCCACTTTAAGATTTGGTTTAGTTAGAAGCCATGACATGGAGTTTACTAGAAGTAAGAGGGATCTGTCACAGAATTTTAAACAGGAAAAAGGACAAAGATAGATTCATATAATGAAACATTGTCCTGAGTGTGTGACGGATGTAGGAGGGGAAAGAACAAATCAATAAAATGATGTTGGTTAGAGTAGAGGGATGGTAGTCAGAACGAAAAAGTATTGAATTGTGTTGGTTATGGAGGAGTAAAGAACTGAACCCACCTCTCCAAGATGGTGACTTTATTTAGGGGTCCTTTATTAGGTGACTTTCTTAGCGGTTAGAAAAAGTACTCATGAAGTAGTGATGACTTTAGTACCTCTTATAGGTAGGAGAGAGATAGGCCAGGAGCTTGAAAGGGATGCATGGGTCAAGGCGAGACTTAAATATATTTAAAGAGAATGAGAGGCTGGAGATATGGAGGGATCAAGGGACATATGGATGGAGTGGGATGGGGGAAGGGACACACACACACATGAGTGCACTCGAGATGAGTGGATTGGATGGAGAAGTTACTGAGTAGATAGTGGGCCTTGACAGTGTACCAGTGGAAAGGACTAGTCAACAAAAAAAAAACGGCATGTCCTGTACTGTTACAGGAAGCAAAGAGTGAGAGAAAATGTGGGGATACATGTAAGTTCTCAGGTGTTTGTGGCTAGTAGTTGGGGATAATTCTGTTTGGTGTCTTCTACTATCAGTGTAGTAGGAGGCGAAGACATCTGTTGGACGGAGAGAGAAGGAGATTTGGCAAAATTGTTCCCAGAGACTTGAAAAGCTCTTAGTAGAGGTTAAGGAGTGTGACATTTTAGTGGCCTCTCTCTGAGCACTTACATGAGTCCATGATTGACATAGATGTGGCACATTCTATACACCTGAGATTCAGACTGATGGAAGGCATATACAGGGAGCTCATCGACTAGAGAGTGGGGCAGTGGGAAGATGGGCTCTAGTGCATAGTTGAAAGGATGTCTTAAGGCAAAAGGGAAGAATATATTTCACAGTAAAGGGAAGCATTGGAGAAATGTCAATGAACAGGTAAATTTATAGGTTGCATGCCACTAAGTAAGGAAAAGCTATCCAGAGATTTCTGTATTTGTGTAAGACCTGGGTTATATGTTAAGAGTGATGCATGGAGGTAAAGGTTTGAGAGAAAAATTTTAAAGCTTGTGAAGAGAAAAGACTGTGTATTGGAGATTAGCTATGGTAGAAGCGAAAGCAGAGGGATGTCATCATCCACTGTTAATTAAGACTATGCCTGGCAGGTGAAAGGGAAGCTCAGCGGAAGCAAGTGACCTCACACTAGCGGGGCAGCAAGTGAGGTTGGATGCTCTATTGCGGGACAACAGCCTTGATAAAGCCTCGGCCCTTGTGCTCACCTGGCAGAAGCTTGGCCAGTGTAAAGAGAGTGGAATCGTTGGCCACAAAGCAGGAGGAGAAGAGCAGGGCTGAGTCCTTGTGGTGCAGTTCCGCCAGCTCCTGTTCAAGTTCCACATGAAACTTGCTGGTACCTGAGATATTGCGAGTACCACCAGCTCCAGCCCCATGATTCCGCAGGGTCTCCCTGGACCCAAGAAAACGGAAGACGAGATAAAATAAAAGCAAAACGTTGTTAGGAACTGAGTGAGTATGGAACCCTTCCTCAATGTGGTTAGTGCTGACTTAAGTGGTCCTGTGTAAGTGGTGTCCTTTGTGACCAAGTAGAGCAGTGGTTCTCAGCCTTCCTCATGCTGCAACCCTTCAGTACACTTCCTCGTATTGTGATGGTCGCCAACAATAAAATGATTTCATTGCTTCCTCATAACTGTAATTTTGCTACTGTTATAAATTGCAATGCATATATCTGAGATGCAGGATCACCATAGACGAACCCAGTGAAAGGGTTGTTTGAGTCCCAAATGAGTCATGATCTACTGAAGGTTGAGAACCACTGAAGTAGAGGGAAGAATGAGAAAGGTAGAGATGGAAGTAGTTTGGAAAAAAACTAAGAAGTCTTGCTTCTCCTGTCACCCCCCCTTTCTCTCTCACACACATATACTCTATTCTATACTTTGGTTTCTAGTTCTTGGAATTGGGAAGCCTTTCTTGGTTTCCATTATCATCCTGTACACCAGACAAACAGTAGTTTAGAAAGTGTGATGTGTTGACTGCCTTAGATGGTATCTGAGGAGTAGATATACTGGAGAGATCTTGTACTAAAGAGATGGTGGTAGAACCAAGGTGTCCACTGCTAGTGTGCCTCTAGATCTTTAGATGTGCCCCCACAGCTCCTAGTAACACTGTATTACTCACTGTATGGCCTGCAAGACACGAGGATGCCTGCTTATGCCCAAATAATCATTACTACACCAGACAGAAACATCCTTTGAGGCCATAGATGCTTCAGAGAAGTGTTGAGCAAAGGGGTAGGCATTAGCCCAGCGATTCACAGTCTTGAACACACGGTAGGTGTGGTCTTGCTTCTTCTCCATGATCTTGTCTCTGAAAAATTGGTCATAGCCAAAGACTTGGCTTCCTGCAGGAGTAGAAATAGAGATAAGAATAATTCAACTCAAATCTCTTCCCAACTAGTCTTCTGAGTTTTCTAATCCTCTTCCCATGTATTATTCATTTATTTGCTCAGCGAATGTCTTACTTGTTCTTATTAACTCTCTTTTTCTCTTCTGTTGTTTAGTATTATATGGGTATATATGCCTATGTATGTGCATATGTTCAGGCATGTTCATGCCATGGCGCATGTGTGAAATTCAGAGAACAGGCACGGGTATCAGTCTCTCTTTCTGCTTTGTTTGAGGCAGGGTCTCATGTTCACTATGGCGCGCAGCAGACTAGCTGGCCCTTCAGCTTCTGAGGATTTTCCTGTCTCTGCTTTCTATCTCTCAATAGGGGCATGCTGAGAGCACCAACATTTGTGCTGCCTTTTTATGTGGGTTCTGGGTACTAAAACTCAGGGTGTTGTGCTTGCTTGGCAAGCATTTTAGCCACTCAGCTATCTCCCTAGCCCTGGTTCACACTAACTGTTTTATTCAACCACCCCTTTGCTTCCTCACTCATTAACTCAGTAATTGATTCACAATTTTACGTAAGCTTTCCATTCTTAGCATGGCCTCACCAGAACTAGTGTGGAAGATGCCTTCCAGGAGTTACTGCTTTAGTGTGAGAGAAAGGAATGTTGCTAGATCTAGTTTCTAGTCATGTCTCTTCTCACCTGGTAGCTATGTGACTGTGAGCCAGCAAAGAATCCTCTCTACTGCAAAAAGGAAACACCAAACCCCCCACAAATCTTCAGTTGATAAATGGACTAATGAACTGAGTAGACAGTTCTCAAAAGAAAAATTCAAATGGCCTCTAAATATTTTCCATCCTTAGCCACAGGGAAATGCAGATTCAAACTGCTTTGCAATTCCATCTCACTTCAGTGAGAATAGGTAGTGTCAGGAAAACAAATTACAACAGATTCTGGTGAGTATGCGGGCAAAGAGGAACTCTTACACACTCAGCGTGGGAATGTAAGCTGGTACTGCAACTATAGAAATCAGTATGGAAGTTCCTCTAAAAAAAATAACGGGTTAGAGAGAGGACTCAGGAGCTCATATCAAGTGGCTTACAACTTCCTGTAACTCCAGCTCCAGGGGATTCAACATATCTGGCTTCCAAGGGCATTATCACACATGGGCATGCACACTCAAATGTGTGCATGCGTGATTTAAAAATGGTAAAAATAAAAATTCAAAAAATCAATTAAAATAGGACTACTATATAATTTATCACTCCTGAGCATATACTTTGATGACTCTAAGTCATTATACTACAAAAATACTTGCACATCTATGTTTATTAAAACACTATGCATGATCACTAGCAAAAAGGCCCAGCCATGGGCAAATGGATGGATAAAGAGATGTGGTATATATAAAACAGTGTAATTTTATGCAGCTATGAAAATATGAAATTATGGCATTTTCTGGCAAGTGAACAGAGCAGAAACTCATTATGTTAAGCAATATAAGCCAGATGGAATGAGAAATACTTTATTTATATGTTCTTTCATATATATGTGGGCCCTAAGTTGAAAACTGTGTATATAGTATATATTTGCACATGTGTATCTGTAGGTCAAAAACTAGAAAGGGGACCGCGGGTGGAGTAAGAGATCTTAAGGGAAGAGAGAAGGCCATAGGATAAATGTAATGCGGAGCAAAGGAGAGGGTTAACTAGTAAAGAAGGGGAACCAGGTGAGGGAGGGACAAGTGAGAATAAAATGCAATAGCACATGAGTGTGATGACGTAATGTGAAATCCGTTACTTGGTATGTCAACCAAAACAACTCAATTTTAAAAGAATCCTTTATTTTGTTTTCATGTCCTTGTATGTAGAATGTAGCTTAGACTTCTTTCCTTGCTTAGTTATGAGGATCCAATAACAACACTAATATTTGGTGTGTGGTAGTAGTATCATCAGAAGTATAATAATAATAGTGGTTGTAATTAAAATTAGTTAGTATTTTGTTATCATAGCCAGCATTATTGGATGCCTAACCCATGTAAAACCTAGTTCCACAAACTTTAAAGGTGCTATTTCATTGATTTCCCACCTCACTCCTATATGGAAAGGTCTACTAGAATCTGTATTTTACATGTGAAGGAACTGAGGCATGAAAAGATCAGCTAACTTGACCCAGGTCATATAGCAATTAAATGCCCAGCAAGTAAGTGATACATTGGTTTAAATAATGGGTGTATTCATATGGATGTAAAACTAGCGTGCATTCTAACTGGAAGAATACAACAGCAATAGAAAGAACCTGAATTATAGGCTCTTGATTAAATTGTTAATGATGTATCCATACTACGGAACATAATCCAACCACTAATAATTATGCAGCTCTGTGTTGATGGCCATGAAGCAATAAGTGCTATGAGGTCACATTATTAGGTGAACAAAGCAGAATAGTAAAATCTGGATATAATGGTCATATTTCTGAAAAACCACAAGTATGATTAAGAGGGTGGATGGGAAATTCTCTCTCTCTCTCTCTCTCTCTCTCTCTCTCTCTCTCTCTCTCTCTCTCTCTCTCTCCCCTCCCCCTCTCTCCCTCTCTCTCCCTCTCCCTCTCCCCTCCCCCGAGTCTCTCTTTCTGAGTCTCTCTCTTTCTCTGTGTAGCCATAGGAAGGTGTGTCCGGAAAAAATATATAGTTGATGGCTATTTACTCTTTTATTTTCCTGCATCTCTTTAAAATAATTCCTTATTCTGATATTAGAAAAAATGAAGCAAATTTCATTATTAAAAATGGATATTGGAGACGGAAGAGTTGAAAGTTGAGAATCTGAGAGAAGTATGGAAAAGAAATAATGGAGGTAAGCCTATTTTTTAATGAGGGCCCATAATAAGCTAGAAATACACTATTATAAATGTAATTTTTTCTTATAAAGTATTGAGGTCAGTGTTTGAATGAAGTGACTTAGTAACAAAAGCCATGGATTGAGCAACACCAGTACTAAAACTAAATTTTAAAGTCTCTTTGGTTTTGAGTCATACACCCTTTTAGTTGCTACTTCCCTGTTTCCAAGCCCTTTATTTCCTTCTCTGCAAACTCACCAGTCATATTGTTCTGAATCAGGTGGGTTATCACCCCTTCAATCTGCTCTGGATCCTGGATACTTGGGATGGTTGAATCCAAGGAGCTCAGCAAGTCTGAGAGGGAATACAATATAAAGAGAAAAAAAGATTTGTTGTCATTTTTAGGTTGAGTGTAATGTATAATAATTCAAATTTAGAAAGTATAGACACCTCCTGAAGATTTCTTCTTCAAAGTAAGCTTCCACTTATCTCCCCAAGTAGCAACTCCTGGAATGTCTGGAAGCCTTTTTTCAGGTGACTCACACTTCCTGCCGAGATTCCCCTTTGTGTAAGGTAACCAGGAAATGCACCCTAGGCTCAGCACTTGAGAGATCAGTGTATTTTAGTCTTTTCTGAACATCATTACACTTGAATCTTTAACTTCTTTGTTCTTAGTGTAACTCAAAGTGGCCTGTGAAAGATATCAATGTGATGGCCATCCCTTAAGTGTTAATTGCCTTGGGTGCTCTGACCAGGTTGTTCTTGGATTCTACACCCTTAGAAAGAATGACAAAACTTTATTTGAATTTGTTTCAAATAAAATTGATAATTCAGAATACTTTTCAGGGAATTAAGGCTAATTAATGGATGATGTTTTCTGGAAACTAAAAGATGTATCTATCCTCCACCTTTTTCCTCGTACAAACCCACCCTCATTATATGATCTTGCTAAGACTGGGATTCCAGCCCTTTGAATTCCATTTATTTGCCTGGGAAAGAAGAGGGCCCACTTTAGACTGACAAGTAAAAGTTACAAAAGTTTGTGCATGTGTATGTGTTGAGGTGGATGCACTTCAGTACACAGAGTAGTCAGCGGCCAATATATTATGGCTCCCCTGCAGAAAGGCTCAGACTGTCCATCATAGAATGTATACCAACTTCCCTTGGATTTACTTAACTCAAGACTATGATAAATTGGGATCAATCATTAGGAACAGGGGTTAGATGGTATGGAGGTGGACTCCAACCTGTCTTGAAAGTCTTGACATCCTCTTGGACTTCTGGAGCTGCCTTCTGCACTATCTTGCTCTTCCCATGTTGGAGTTCTGACATCATGAAAGGACAGTGGCTCTTGGCCCAAGATGGAGAGTCTACACAAAGGTAAGAGAGTAATGCAATGTTCATTCTTAGCGATATATTCTACTCAGCAATGATTACTGAGACTTCCTGTACCCCAGAGTCCTAGCACAGACTATGATAGAGATGAGTAGAATGAATCTGGGCTTACTGCCATCAGAGTTTCTAAGCAAAGAGAAGTAGAGGACACTGACGGCACTTTGGAAACAATGGGGTGGGAGAAAGGGCACGACAAATGAGATCTAGAAGATGTAAGGGATGGGACAAAGAGTTGGTATTGGCTAGGCTAGAGGTCTAGGCAGGCTTTGCAGAAGCAATAATGCCCAAACTTAGTGTTGAGTGACAAGTATGAGAGGAGATAACAGTATAGGAGAAAGTCATAGGTCAAATGCAAAGGCCAGGAATGATAGGAGAAGAAAACTGATTTGAACAGTTTTAACCTCTTTGTATTATGGATAAAGTACAATGTATAAAGAACATGGAGATAGGACCCTGTAGCAGTGGCTTTCAACCTGTGGGCCACAACTCTCTTGGGGGCCAGATGACTTTTTCACAGGGATAACACCTCCGATATTCCTGCATATCAGATATTTACATTACGATTTGTTGGTTCTTTTGTGGGACTTCAAACAGTGTGAACAGGAGCTGTCTCTGACTCTTTTACTGTTTGGAGGATTTTATTCCTCATATTGGATCACTTTGCACAACCCTAATACATGGGGAGGTGTGTGGTCTTACTACAACTTGATATGCCGTGTTTTGTTGCTACCCATGGGAGGTGTGCCCCTTTCCTGAACAGAAATGTGGGAGGAGTGGATTGGAGGACGGGAACTGGTGTGGTGAGAGGGACTGGGAGGAGAGCCTGGGATATAAAGTAAATGGGTTTGTTAGTAATAACGATTATAACTAGTGAAATTATAGTTATGAAGTAGTAACAAAGGCAGTTTTATGGTTGGGGGTTACCATGACATGAGGAACTGTATTAAAGGTCACAGCATTCGGGAGGTTAAGAACCACTGGTCTAGAAAGACCATGGCCGAAGATATAGCCTAGATATGTTTTTAGATTGATTCATTATCTCTTGATAATTTTCAGACTAACTCTCCAAGCTATTAAGTACCCATAGTCAGACTTTGAACCTTTCTTTATGACCCAGACATTTCCTTTTGCCAATAACTTTTTCTTACCTCCTCCAGCCTTGGTTGCCTTAAGGTGAATTTGAGAACAGATTGGTCCATGGGTGGCCAGGATGGGACAGTGTCCAATACCAAATAGGAACTGGTAAGTCTTAGTTGCTTTGCCTAGGAGGCCTGTGGGGCCCCGAGAGAGCACTGGACAGGACTGTAGCAACACAGCTGCTGCCACCATCTTCAGCCCACAGTCCTGTAGAAATTGTGGAAGAGATGAGATTCCATTATAAGGACCTGGGCAAAAGCCAAATAAGGTATGCCTGGGTTTAATTCTCTGTGTCCAGTTTTCCACTCAAAGTTTGTTGCCTTCTTCAGAGAACCTCTTACTATCCTTCTCACAAAGGACTCCTGCTGTTAAAATATGAGGAAGAAAAGAGAAACACCACTTGATAAAGTGGCAAGGGAGAGATTTCTAAACAGAGGTCAGAAAACTTTGATTCTAACATACTAACATAATAGCTGCTTGGTGATTGTGAGGATCATTGATTGGCATGCCTTTGTCAATGGCAGAATGACCTTCTGACAGTTATCCCTTTGATAAACACTTGAGGACACTATCTCCTGAAGACTATATCCTCAGCAGGGTGTGATGGTGCACTCCTTTAATCCCAGCACCCAGGAGACAGAGGCAGGCTAGCCTGGTCTATAAAGTGGGTTCCAGGACAGCCAAGGCTATACAGAGAAAAAACCCTTACTTGATAAAAACAAAACAGACAAATAAAAGACTATTATCATCAAGCAAGTGAAACTTTGGCCTAGAAAGGAAAACAGATCCCATTCTCTAGTGCTCCAGAGGATGGATAGGCCTGCTGTGTCCTGAGAGTGCTCTACCTAGGAGGGACAAGGAGCTTGAAGGCAGCTGTCATCTGAAGGAGATCCAGGAAACAGGAGAGCACAAGCTGTGTACCACCAGGTTGGTATTTTGATACGTTTGGATTTTCTCCGAACTTTTGGTTCAACATAAAGGTGGAGGTAAAATAAGAGTCAAGAAGGTTGAGAGGCCTAATCCGTGTGGACCAGTGAAGAAGACAGAGGCCAGGTAGAGAAAGATAGGGGGAATCAATAGAAAAAAAAAAAAAACAGAGCAAATGACATGTAACTGTCAGTGGGTATCGGCTGAGTTTGGGGAGAAGTTAATCAATAGCTATGATCGTCAACAGAGAGAGAAGTGGGACCAATCAAGACAACTTCAGAAAGATAGAAGAAGAGAGAAAACAAAAGTGTGGTGGTGGAGGAGGAAGACAAGAAACTGAGAAAGATAAAGGCTTCAAAGCTGGATGGAAGGGGAGCAAGGTAGAGATAAAAACCCACGGAGAAGGCGGCCTGATCCTGACAGGCAGGCGACGGTGGGCAGTGCAGGAGACAGGGAGAGGTAAGAAGACATGGGAAAGAGAGACGGAATACCCCACTAGGGACAAACTCTGCGACACAAAAGGGACATTGGGTTTCCTGGAATAACATGTAAAGACTGAAAATTAAGCAGGAGAGAAATGAATCCCGAAAACGTAGATGAGACACCGAGATAAAGGGGGAGGGTTAGGCAGTAACGCCTTAGGGGAAGGGGACCATGGCCCTACTCGGGATGGTGGGGGAGAAAGTGAATGCAAAAAGGAAGTGGATTTTTTTTAAATTAAAAGGTCAAGGGAGACTGGGAAGAGTTGGCTCGGTAGTTAAGAGTAAGATCTATTCTTCCCGGTTTGATCCTCAGTAAGCATGCTGTATGGCTCACAACTGCCTGTCGCTTCAGCTCCAGGAAATCCGCTATCTCTGGCTTCCCATTCATATCTATACACAGAACCACACACATATGCATAATTTCAAATAATAAATCTATTATTGTAAAGGGGAATTGATGGGTATGGGGAGGAGGAAGCCTGTGAGGAGGTAAGATTAAGAAATACCAGAATGAAAGACAGAGCAAGAGTGAGGGACCAGATTGGAGGAAAGGGACCAATGGTGGAGCCAGAATCAAAGGGCGGATGAAATAAAGAGCAGTATAATAGGAAAGATATGAGGGAAAGTGGGGAAACTGAGACCCAAGCTCTGCCATGAAAACTACTAAGTAAAATCTGACAAGTTCCCTCAGTGTATAAGCCTGGAGTAGGAGGAATTCGAGGGCCTGTCCTGTTGGTAACTTTTTCATCTCCGTAATCTCACAGAACAGGCACCTACCTCTTACTTTACAAAGCAATCCTGTCATCTTATTCTATCTTAGAACATCCTCCCTCCCTCTCCCAGTCAGTCATAGCATCCCTGTTTGTGGGCCTGGGCATAGGGGCCTGTAATGCCAAAGCAGAAAGCTTGTTTGAAGGATTACATGAAAAGACAAGGGAAACAAAAAATGTGACTCCTTCAGCATAGCAAGTTCGATTTTCTTATTTAAATTCTGGCTTTCTAGCTTTTTGTTCAATGTTTTCAGGGTCTTGGCTTTGACGAGTTGTCAAATGTGAGGTAATTATGTCGTAGGCCATGGATTAGATCCAATGCCTACCTCATATCTGGAAGTAAGCGTCTCTTCTGACTGCTTGCCCAGGAAGGCTAATACTTTCTAAGGCTGAGCCTGCAGACTGTAGATAAAGCCTCCTGAGTTTATCACTTCTGGGGTCTGACCACTCCCTAAGATGAGTCCAGGGTGTGAGAGAGAAGAAGAAATTCTTCCTGGAATCACATCTGAGCATCTGGCCAAGGCTGGCTCTGGCAATCTGTAGGAAGGCAAGATGGATGGACGGCCCAGGTCCTTGCAAGTTCCTGTGAGCTTCTTGGATATCAACAAAGGCAACAACATCAAAGTATGTAGTGAGAAGAAAAGCCCTCGAGATTAGAGGCAGAGAATAACCCTGCTGTGAAGTGATGGCAGGTTAAGGCCCGCTTCCCACGTACCAAAACTGAAAAAAAGGTTAAATACACTCATCATCTCCATGTAGCTATTGTCCATAATGTACTGAGGGTCCTGGGGAAAGTACAGAGTACTTCTTGACGTGGATTGAATTCTTGAGTTATTTTCAAGCTTCAGTTACAACTTGTCTCACCCTAACCTTTCTGAAAATCATCATGACTCATAACTTTGTAGTACACTTACTTTGGACTCTGTGTCCTCTGCAGAACACTATTTAATAAGAGATGGGAATGATTGAAATTGAATGAAGGAAGCATTTTAAGCAATAGAGGGTATTAAGAACATAGACTCTTAGCTGGGCAACTTGGCACGCACAGGAAGCTATGACAGGAAGAGTTGGAATCCTGTGCCAGCCTGAGCTGCATAGTTCCAAGCCAGTCAGGACATAGTAGCAGATCGTTTCTCAATAACAAAACACATACTCGGGAGCCAAGGAGTCACGTCAAGAATATATCAGAGTCACATATATCAGGCCAAGTATAGAAAGCTAGAGGTGAGATTTTTGTCTCACTCTTACTACAATTTATTGTGTTGTATATAAACTTGGGCTTATCTCCCACAACTCCACACTTTGAAACTTCTGAACCTTGGTTTCTCCAAAAACAGTAGATTAGATAGGAAATTTCATAATTTCCCATGTGGTTCTGATACTCAAATATTAACAGGGCTCTGTATTGTAAATACTCTATATACATTGACTCAGTCCTCAGGACAGTGCTGTGAAATTGAGGCCCCCAAAAGATCCGATGACTCATCCACGTCACAGAACTGGTAAATGAAAGAAGCAGGGTTTCAATTTAGATAGTCTTGACTCAAGAGACCCCTAGCTTAGCTATTCTGGATTCATGGTTCAAACATTTCATATTTTCTTTAATGAGGATTTGACTTTAGACACCAAGGCACTCTGCTACCCTAATCCAAGCCCCTTTACTGTGCATTTATCTGTTAATGCCAGATGTTTTCCTCAAATGTTCTAAAGTAGGACTTTGAGATCCAATTGAACAGTTATTAATTCATCCTACCATTTAATGATTTCTACATGTGTCTCCATAGAAAAGATTGCCAGTAATCTTAAAACAAAATTAAAGAGATAATGGCGAATTTTCAGGCCAAGTGGCATAGTTTCTTCCTGCATCTCTACAATTCTATAATTTGATGTCAGCCCCCAGTTTGCAGTCCCATAGGCTGGAAAGACCAGCCACATCTCCACCCCATGGAGAAGCCAGAAGCCATTGCAGCCTTTCTTCCCCGTGTCTCCCATTAATTGTGGCCTGCTTTTAAGAATTATTTAATCTGGGAGAGAATCTGTTACTTCCAGGAGCTGGAAGCATCAGGTTCTATCTCCAGTCCTAGTACCCTCTTTTTTTAAACCACTGGAGAAAGAGAAGAGAATAGAAGCAATAATTTAGATCACAAAACCAAAACTAAGACATTTGTGGAATTGGAGGCATGCCCTTTTTCCAAAGGATAAAAGACTTGGCCTGGGGTCTCACAGTTACTTAAGACTGAGACAGTACAAGTCTCTTGCCTTTATGCACAAAGACGACATTCCTTTTACAAGTTCTTTGTTTATTTCTGCTAATTCCTCAGCCTCTCAATTCCTCCCTTGCCTTACCATTCTTAACCAGCCCACCAAACCCTTTATTTTTCCTTCCCTAGGCCTGACCTCCCCCCCCCCCCAAGGCTCTGAAACTTTGAACTCTGCTCTAGGCCAAGCAGACAGAAAAGGGTTAAGTGGGTGGGGATAGAATATTAGAAGAAATTTTAAGATGCCTTCTAGAAACAGAGAAGAGTAAGAGGTGGAAACAACAAAAACCAGAAGGAGACCACAATTGAGGAAAGAGACCGAAAATGGGGGGGGGGGGAGGGGGGTTACAGAGAGAAGTACATTGAGGGAAAAGTAAGAGAAAGCATGGATATCAGTGTGTAAGTGAAGTGGGATGAGCAATAGTGAAAACTAGTCAAAGAGGGAGGGGGGAAAGAGGAAAGCCCAAACCAGAGGAGACAGTTTCTGTGAAAGTCCAAAGGCAGCATGCGGCAGTGTGGGTGGGGTCCCTGGAAGAGGGTTGAAGGCAGCTCTTACCTGTTGCCCCGCACTGAGGACGAACCAAAGACAGTGAGTGCTGTGGCTGGGAGGCAGAGTTTACCAGCGCCTCTGCCTCAGCCCCGCCCACCCCGCCTTCCGCCTGGGCCCTAAGGTGTCCCTGGCCTCTGCTAAAGATAAAAAACAAAGTAATCTCCTTTCACTTTCTCACTCCCCCCTTCTTTTCCCTATCTATTTTATCCCTCCTCTTCCTCTGAGGTGGTCGAATTTTGATGATGTTGAGGTCAAATCATTCATATAGAGCCAGGACACCTTTAGCAGAATGGCATCTCTGACCTCAGTTCCCTCAACCTTGAAGTGAGGCAGTAAAGCCCAGAAAGGCTAGGAAGTAGAGAGGGTCCTGAAGTCAGAGACAGAATATATATGCTCTGTGTCAGTTCATAAGATGGTCTATCACGCCAAGGAATGTATGAACATTTGGCACAGTGCCTAGTCTGAGAAAATAACAGCTTGTGTTGATTGACTGCCATTACTCTGTACCTCTCCATGTTCATTGCTTTACATTGATTACTTAACCTCATCAGAACTTCAAGACTGAGGTACTGTTACCTCTGCATTACAGACAAACAAAGGCTTGGGGAGGGAAAGAAAACCTACTGATAATTACTCAACTAGAAAGTGCATAGCTTAGCTACAGACTCCGAATGTACAGTTAAAATTTTGGACTACTCTGCCTCTTATTTCTTTGAATTTTTCCCTCTCATTTCTTATTCTCCATTCCTTTCTCAAGCCTGGAGCAATGGGACTGTGTTATAACTAGGTAATTTCATTTCTGCAGCAAGTTGTTATCATTAATCTATCTACATAAATAAGATGGTGGTCAACATAATTTGCTCCATTTCCTTTTTCCGCCTGGCCATACGCCAGTAAACAATGGAGGTCTTTCCATATAAATCCACTGGTTAGTGGAATTGCAATATTAAGGAATCCAAAGGCGTTATAATTCTTTTATAATGATTATTAAACGTGATGATATTAATCATCAGTAATGAATTGCACCACAGGCCAGTCTAGTTGGAGCATTTTTTCAATTGCAGTTCCCTCTTTGAGAATGATTCCAGCTTATGTCAACTTAATATTAAACTAGCCAATATGTCTTTTAAACCTTTTTTCTGTGCTATTTGTGGCCCAGTCTGGATTCATTCATTAGTTCAATAAATATTTATTGATTGCCAACCAATGTGACATTGTGGTAAGTGATGAAAATCCTGCTTCATAGAATTGGAAAATGTAGGTGTCTCGTGGTATATTTAACCATCTTTTAACAATTAAAGATGGTTTCTAATTCTTTTGGCAAATATTTAAAATAGAAATATAGTGGACAGGTAAGATGACTCCATGGGTAAAGGTGCTGGCCACCAAGCCTGGTGATCTGAATTCAATCCCTGAGAACCATATAATAGAAAGAGAACACCAGCTCCTACAAATGGTCCTCTCTCTGCCATACTTGTACTGTGGCACACATGCTTTCCCCACACCAATCAGTCAGTGTAATGAATAGAGCTATAGTAACTCCAGCCCCTAGCGCGTTAGCTAACCATTTGCTGCATTGCCTGTTGAGTTCAGATTATCACCCTTGATAAACCCTCCTTAACCCCACACAGGATATGATCCCTCTTTTGGAATATCTTCCCTTCCAGAATTCATCACATTGTGTACTGTTGAATTACTTAATGCTCCCTTCCCCATCAGACCCTAGAAACTTCAGAGGGATCTAAAATCACTAGAAAGAGGTCTCATAGAAGGATTTGTTATATTCAGTTGCATTTTTTCCCTAATCTTTCCACCCTGTTCTGCCCATGTTCAGGAAAGGACTGAACTGGGAGGATAATATCTACCCAGACTGGCATACCTCCGGTAGTGAGGAGGAAGAATGTTAAGTGACCCAGTGGGAGAAACTGGAGATTCCGGAGTTGAAACTAAGGTGTTCTGTGACAGGCTAAGAAAGAATGTTTTCTGTTGTAAGTAATTTATATACCTAATGAAGTATCATAACAAGCCCCTTGTGGTAGTGCATGCCTCTAATCCCAGAACTCAGGAGACAGGCAGGAAGATCTCACTGAGTTCAAAGCCAGCCTGGTCTACATAGCAAGTTTCATGATAATCTAGTTCTACATAGTAGTGTCTTGTCTCATATAAAGATATTGGGGGCTAGAGAAATGGCTCTGTGGGTAATGGCAGTTAACACTCTTGCAGAGGACCCAGATTAAATTCAGCACCCACATGGTAGGTAGCTCAAAACTTTCTTTGTACTTTTCGTGGTTCCAGTGGGTGAGTGCTTAAGTATGGGTGGCTTCCTCCCTTCCCTTCCTTCCCTTACCCTCTCACTCTCCTCCCCTTTCTGTCCTCCTCCCCTGGTGGTTATGTGATTCTCATCTCCCTGAGAGACCATGCTCTCTGGAGAACAGACCACCTTCTAGTCCCAGAAGTCTGTGTTAGGTGCTCTAACTCCTTCCCACAATTTCTGATCTCGTTGAACTAACTTGTTCTGTGTTTTGGTTGACTTCCTTCCTGCTGAGAATTCCTCCAGATTCAGAGTCAAGGTGCCATTCATGTCTGCATTTCTGTTACTAACCTAACAAGTAACTATTTAGATAATTCGTAATTGAATAGATTTTAGTGATGTGGCTCTTTCAACTATTTACAATTAGTTGTACAGTAGTAACTATCATGGTACTGAAAGTATCATATGCATTGTATATTATTTTTAGTGTGAAATTTCCAGCAGCTTATTGAAGCATAGTTTATAAACCATAAAGTAAACTCATGAGATAGAAAAGGAGGCTTCAAGGGATGGGGTGTGTCGAAGACACTAGAACACGGGAGACATTAAGGTGAAGAATATTGAGAGTAAAAGGATACAGTGGGGGATAGAGGCCAGAAAGATAGGAGGGGTCGAGAATCAATCAAAGTATGTATGAAAATACCCAAGGAAACTGTTATTTTAGAATCTAATTTAAAAACCTCTAACTTGTGTTAAATGCACAATTCAATGATGATTTGTATATTTACACAGTTGTATGATCACTACCACCAATGCTCAAATATTACTATTGGTTTTTAGGAATGGTTTTATTTGATTAAAGTATGGGAACATTTTAGAAATTGAATTTGTTCTTTAACAGTTTAATACATATTTACCACACGTTCTGACAGCTCTCGGCCGCTGCACTCTTATCTCCCTCCCTCCCCTGTCCACCCTTGCCTCAGAACTAATCTCTTTCCCACATTCATGTCTTTTTGCTTTGTTTGTGTCCCTCTGGAGATGAACTTAAAGATTCTTATACATGTTATCAACTATTTCTTTTAAAAGCTGTAGCAGTAAATGATAGTCTCAATAGTTTATGACAAATCAGAGTTGAGAAGGATACCTGGAGCTTTGTAGAGCACACTGCTTGGTTAGACTCGCTATCATCTTTCTCTTTAGTTTGTTTTAATGCCTTCCCACATTCTAGTGTGAATGTCAGCAAATAGTCGCTATCTTCATGATTCCCCATAATTCTTTTTCAGATATGCTACAGTTCCTTATTCTTGTGAAATTGGTCTGTGGTTTCTAGGTTTAATAATGTACTTGTTATTGTAAGATTTGATGGAACAAGCCAGTAAAATTATTTAATACCCAGGCCATTTGGTAGTGCTAGTTAGGTCACTCTTTAGCAACTTTTCCCATAATGTCCTTGATTGTTTATATCTTTACTTCTCCCTTATCAATTTTAGAAATTGATGTTCTTAAAGTGACATAGAGTAATATTGGAAGTTCACTTTTGATATAGATATATATGAAATTTCAGAGTACAACACTCCCATTCAAAGGTTGTAAATATTATTTCTTGAGTATATAAACTTGGTATTGCAGATAAGGTATTCTATGACAGACTAAGAAATAATACTTTTTCTTATAAGTAATTTATATTCTTCATAAAAAAATCAACTAGGCTTGGTGGTGCACGCCTTTAATCCTAGCGCTGGAAGAGGCACAGGCAGGCGGTTCTCTCAGTTTGAGGCCAGCCTGGTCTAGAAAACGACATCCAGGATAGCAAGGGCTGTTAACACACAGAAAGCTTGTCTAGAAAAAACAAAAACAATTTACCAAGCCCAGGGTAGTATCACATGCGTTCAATCCTAGAACTTGTTAGGCAGACACAGGAAGATCTTTTTGTATCCAAGACCAGCTTACATAGCAAGTTTCAAAATATCATGTTTCATAAAAAAATATTGAGGGCTAGATTTAGTGTTTAAGGGCACTCACTAGTTGCTCTTACAGGGGACCCTCATTCAATTCCCACATGATAGCTGAAGTTCTAGTGAGGATCCAATGCCTTCCTCTGGCCTCCACAGGCACAGCATACCTGTCATATGTAGACATACTTACTTACAGGCAAAACACCCATACACATAAAATAAAAATAAGCCTAACTCTAGGTAACCTAGAGTATACAGCTTAAGGATTGGATATTCTATTCTGTTCCCTTGATTTATATGATGTATATGTCTAGTTTGAGTCAGTACTGTGATATTTTTATTATGATAGATACCTTGAGGCCTGGTATGGTAATTTTGCAGGTACAGCTATCTGATATTTAGCAAAAATGCCAAAAGTACAAACTGGAGGAAGGAGTGCATCTCAATAAATGGTGTGGCAAAGGGCATGTCTATCACCCTGTACAAAATCAACTTTGTTGCCAGGTGTGATGACATAATCCCAGCACTTGGGAGGCAGTTCCAGGAAGATCTCTATGAGTTTGAGATCTGCCTGATGTACATAGTTTAGTGAGCTCCACAGAGAGAACCTGTCTCAAAAACAAAACCAACAAAGGACTCCAAATGGATCAAAGACCTCAATGTGAAGCCTGAAACATTGAAATTTCTAGGATAAAACATGGGCAGTGCCCTATGTAATATAGGCATAGGCGATGACTTTGCCAGGAACTAAGGCCAACCATTGACCAATGTGACCTCCTAAAAACTAAAAAGCTTCTGTACTGCTAAGGAATCAAGTGAAGAGGAAGCCCAGAGAGTGCGAACAAAGAAAAGAAATAACAACAGCAACCTAAATGTCACCCCCCAAAACCAAACCCAAACAACCCAGTTTGAAAGTGGGTAGGAACTGAACAAAGCGTTCTCAAGAGGAAATAAATGGTGAGGAAATGCCTATAAATGTATTCACCATCCTTAGCTACCAGAGACATGTAAATGAAAACTACATTGAGATTCCATCTTACCCTGGTCTGAGCCTAAGATCAAGAAAACAACTGACAACAAATGTTTGCAGGGATGTGGAGGGGGAAGGTGAACCCCCATTCACTGTTGGTGGAAATGCAGACCATTGTAGCTCCCCTGGAAATCAGCATGGAGAACTCTCACAAAGCTAAAAACAAACCCCAATATACTACCTTTTGGCATATGCCCAAGGACTTGACCTCCCACTCCAAGGATGCTTGCTCAGCCATATTCATTGCCACTTTATTCACAATAGCTAGGAAATGGTAGCAGTCTAGATGTCCATTGGCAATAAATAGGCAATAAAATATACAAATAAAATAGAATTCTATTTTGCTGTACAGAAAAATGAAATCCTGAAATTTGCAGGTGAACATAACTGGAAAGTGTTATATTGAGTGAGGTGGCAAATACTGCATGCTGTCTTATTGTGGATCCTAATTCCAAATCCTTAAACTTGAGTGTATGACGTTGAGTAACTGCAGAAGCTAAGGAAGTATAAAGGAACCATAGGGGTGGAGAGAGGGAGCTTTAGAAAAGGGGAGAGTAGGAAGTAGGTTCTGTGAATGGAGTTAGAGCATGCAAAGTGATAATGTTCCGCACAGGAGCCATAGACTATTTAACAAAAACCCCAGTGCCAAGCAAGGGAAACTTAGTTCCCTTCAAGTTGTTGATCACAGGGCTTCCTTCATGAGACTCGCTAAACGATATAGGTTATTGCCTTTGCCCTTAGTTATATCTCAGAACTTAAAGGTAATATTGCTGAAGAAACACACACTTCAATCATGGGACTTGGATGAACTGAGTTGCAACTGACCTAGAAGCCTCCTGCCTGGGAACTCTTACAGAACCAGAAGGTGCCATTGAAAGCTGCCAAGGAAGGAAATATCCAAAGGTCTCACTCGGTATAAAGCCTACAAAAAGCAATGACCAGCATGGCAGGACATTCCCAGTGTTCTAGATGACCAGAATGATAAGACATCCACAGCGATGGCAGTGATGGTGCTTTTATCTTGGGCATGACCAAGAGCTGTCTAATTTGACTTAAGGCCTGCTCAATAGGAGACAATTCTTCCTGGTACTGTAAGCCTAACCAACTGCAGCTTGAGAGGTCATAGACCCTAGAAGAAAACCTACTGATACCACTTTTCTAAAACCATGTAATTCCTAGGGGCATTCTAAATACTTATCTTTATGCCTACAGGTAAATCTAGAAAGGCTTTTGCAGCACTTGGAGGCCATTGCATAAAGTAATGACAAATGTAAAGAGACATTGGCCTTAGAGATCCCATCCTCGATTGACACATTTGTAACACAATCCCTATGCCCAAGGTACAAGAAACAATAGATGCCAGGGTGGGAAGATTGTTAAGGCCAGAGGCCCAGGATACCTGCTATTGAATAAGTAACTTCTATATATGACAGGGAAGCTGCACCCATGGAATCTCCACAATATGGTTCCCTAAACTGTATAGTGATCACTTTAGTCTGCATACCAGCCCAAATGGGGGGGGGGGCAGGGGAAATCACATAAGATCCTACCACAAGAGGAGTTATAGGCTGTCAGTAGCTGCCAAGAAAGAGAGAATCAGTCTTTTCCAGGGACAATCCTGCTGATGTTATCCAGTCCCATGTGTTCAGCCCTAACACGTATACATATGGCCAACACTAACTGATCTCAGGTTTATATATGTGTGGAGTGTGTGCGCCTCTGTGCACATGTGTGTATGACTATAATAATAATTTTAAAAGGTCTTGAACTTGAGAATTGGCTGAGGAACACGGGAGGAGTTGGAGTAAGGAGACTGCAATGAAAATGACTAATATGCAGAAAATCTTTTGTATTGAAAATCATTCTTATATAATCTGATCACAGTTTTCCTCTCCCCACAACTCCTCCCATATACTCCGTACCTCCGTGTTTACACAACTCTATGCCTCCGTTCTCCCTCTCTTTAGGAAATAAAGACAAATAAACAAAATGAAAAATAAACAGCACAAGAAACACATACACACAGCATACAAACACAGATGTGGAAACCATAATGTACAAGCAAAACGCCAGTAAAGTAAAAAAAAATGCCAAATCAAAGTGACATGAGACAATCAGATCTACAGAAATCCCATTGAGCCTCTTTTGTGCTGTCCATCTACTGCTGGACTATTAATTGTAGGTTCAGTGAGACTATTGGAGAAATCTGATTTTTCTTTTCAAGTGGTTATCAGTTGGAGAAAACTTATTGGTTAGGGAGAGAAGCTCATGTCTACTTTCCTGTCTTAGTTCTGGACCCCACCTGGTTTGAACTTGTGTAGGCTCTGTGCATGCTGTCATAGTTTTGGTGAGCTCCTATGTACATCAGTTGTGTTTATGTCTAGAAGGGATAGTTTCCTTGGTGTCCTCCATTTCCTCTTCATCTTAGCTCTCTGAGCCCTAAGGGTTATGGAAGACATCTCGTTTAGAGCTGAGTGTTCCAAAGTCTCCTGTTTTATGCACATCATACAGTTGTGCGCTTATTGTCCAGTTGTGGGTTTCTGTGTTATGCCTTTTCTACTACACAAGGAAGCTTCTTAGATAATGACTGGGTGAGATACTGATCTATGCTTATAGATAGCAGATTTCACTAGGAGTCATATGCATATATATATATGACATATATATGTATATATATATATATGAATATACTATCTGCATGTATGACTTTGTGTGAGAAGAGGGCACCAGATTCCACTATAAATGGTTATGAGCCACTATATGGTTGCTGGGAATTTAACTCAGTACCTCTGGAAGAGCAGCCAGTGATCTTAACCACTGAGCTATCTCTCTAGCCCTTATTTATATTTCTTTCACTTATGTATAAATATTAAGCAGCTTCAGGGCTGGAGAGGTGAACTCAGTGGTTAAGGGCAGTGGCTACTCTCCCAGAGACTTGAATTCAATTCCCAGTCCCCCCATGTCAGCTCACAACTGTCTGTAACTCTAGTTCCAGGGGATCCAACGTCATACATACATACATGTAAGCAAAACACCAACACAGACAAAATAGAAATACATAAATCATTTAGAAAAGAAGCTTCTACTGTAGTAGGTTTCCATATGACTGCTCAAATGGCCCTTTGTTGTAATTGTCCCTGTCTATATCTCCTCCCTTACAACACTTTCCCTCACCCTCCCTGTGTAGTCCTCCTACTCCAGTTCACCCTCTTCATCTTTCAATAAATACACATTCTTTTTGCCCTTCCAGTGGAAATCCTTCTCTCCCTCTGCTACCTAACTCTATACCCAACCTCTATGGTTATGCATATTGAGTATGCTTATCAAAGTCTTCAAAACTAACACCTAGATATGATATTAGAATATATACAATTTTAAAATATCTTAACTTTATGGGAAGTCAGAAGTATGCCTGTCCAATGGAGATGTTAACTATAGTTTTTAAATTTTCATATATAGTGGTATATTTTCTTTCTTTTGAGGTGTTTTATTATATTTTTATTATTTAAAAGAATTTTTCAATTTACATATGTTTTTATGTATTCTTTCCCTCCCACGGGTATTTCCAGATCCTCTTCCCCTCTCTATCCACCGAACTTTATGTTCTTTCTCAAAAAACAAACAAAGCAATACAGCAAAACCAAAGAACCAAAATAAAACAATACCCCAAACCAAAAAACACACAAAAAAGAAAGCACAAAACCATATTCAAAAAAGCACACACACAAAGAACCCCAAAACAAACAAACAAAAACCCTGTGTAGTGTGTAGTTCAATCATATGTTGGTCTACTACTCTTGAACATGAGGCCTGTCCTGGGTGGTTAATATACCCAGTGTCACTCCACTGGAGAAAGAAATGTTTTCCCCTCTCTCAACAGGTATAAGTGACAGTTCACTTGTTAACCTTTACCTTAGTTATTATATTTTTATTCATTCATTTTTTAAAAAATAACAAAATAAATATAAAACAAAAGCTATCACATTGAAGTTGGACCAAAAGAACCAACAAAAGGAGAAGAGCCCAAGAGAAGGCACAAGAGTCAGGGACCCACTTATTCACACACTCACCCATCCCGTGAAAACACTAAACCGGAAGCCATAATCCATACACTAAGGACCTGGTGCAGACTGGTGCAGGCCTTCTGTATGCTGCCTCAGCCTCTGTGAGTTCACATGAGCTTTGCTCAGTTGATTCAGAGACCTTGTTCTCCTGGTGGCCTCCTACTGGCTCTTACAACTCTTTCCACCTCTTTTTCCCCCAGTGATTCCCTGAGCTCTGAGGTGAGGGATATGATAGAGAAATCCCATTTAGAGCTAAGTGTCCCAAGGCTTCTCACATTCTGTCTGGCTGTGGGTCTTTGTATTTGTTCCCATCTGCTACAGGAGGAAGCTTCTCTGATGATGGCTGAGCAAGGCAGTGATCTATAAGTATAGCAGGATATCATTAGGAGTCATTTTATCACTACAAGGTTTTTCCCCTTTTTTAGACCAGTATTATTTGGTTTGAACCTAGGTCCCTGAGCTGTATAGTCTATATAGTTCTTGGTAATGAAACCCGGGTTAGATATACATTCCATCTCATCAAATCAATTCTTGCTTGGTTACTCCCACAAGCTTTGTGCCTCCATTACACTAGCATATCTTGCAGGCAGGGCAACATTGTAGATAAAGGGTTTGTGACTGGCTTGGTGTTTACCTTTCTCTTTTGAGAGCATGCAGAATACATTTCTGTGCCAAAGATGCTGGAACACAGTGGTGAAGGATCTATGTAGGCATCAGCTGTCAGTTTGTAGAGAGAAACCTATAGTCTTGGCAACAGCCTAAGTTGTTTGGAGGTTCTCATGGTGCCCCTTTGACCAACAACTCAGATGAAACCCAGTCTCAGTACTGAAAGATTTGTTTAGTGGCAAGAAATGTTGAGTTGGGACTCTTGTCTCCCCCATCATTTGGCGATTTTGTTTAAATATAATTTAATGTTTTAGGAAGTTTTCTACTATATTGAATTTCAATACTGCCCCTCAAATGCCTTTTACTTTCAGCTGTCTCTCCCTGTAATCTCCCACTATGCATTTTGCCCTCCTAAGCCTCACTTGATTCTCCCATTCAAGCACCCCCACATCAATCCATAGCTATCTAATCTGTTCCCTTTCCTAATCTGTTCCCTCTAGTCCCTTATTCTCTACTTTCTGTCTGTGGTTCAATGGATTGTAGCTTGGTTATCCTCATATAATCTATTACCATATTTTCCCTTTTGAACCTGGTATACCATACTTGGGATAATTTATTCTAGTTTTATCCATCTCCCTGCATATTTAATGCTGTCATTTTTAACAGCTAAATAATATGCCATTCTATAAATGTAAGCCATTTTCTTTATCTGTTCTACTGAGGGCCAACTAGGATGTTTCTTATCTGGCTATTATAAATAGAGCAACAATGAACATGCTTGAGCAGGTATTTCTGTGGTAGGATGAAGCATCTTTTGGGTATATGCCCAAGATTGGTATAGCTGGATCTTGAGGTAGATGGATTCCCATCTCCCTGAGCAACTCCTGACTTCCATAGTAGTTGTGCAAGTTTGGACTCCCACCAACAAAGTTTGAGTGTTCCCCTTACTCCACATCCTCACCAGCATGAGCTGTCACATGTGTTGTTGATCTTAGCCATTCTGATATGTTTAAGATGAAATCTCAAAGTAGTTTGGTTTTATAGTGTCCTGATGGCTAAGAACGTGCATTTCTTGACCTGTTTATCAGCCATTTGAGTTTCTTCTATTGAAATTCTGTTTAGATCTGTACCCATACTTCAGATAGGTTATTTGTTTTTGTGATACGTAGTGTCTTGAGTTCTTTTTATATTGGATATTAACCCTCTCTCGGATGTGTAGTTGGTAAAAAATATTTTCCTGTAGGCTGCTGCTTTGTCCCAATGACAGTGTCTTTTGCCATAGAGAAGTTTCTCAGTTTCATGAGGTCCCATTTATTAATTGTTGACCTTAGTGCCTGTGTGAATGTGGTTTTTTCAAAAAGTCTTTTTTTGTGCCAGTGTGTTCAAGGCCATTCCCCACTTTCTCTTCTAAATGGTTCACTATATCTGGCTTTACACTGTAGTCTTTGATACAGTTGGAATTGACTTTTGAGCATGGTTATAAGTATGCATATATTTGGATTCTTCTACATGCAGCCACTGAGTCCGACTAGCTCCACTTGTTGAAGATAGTCTTTTTTACTGGTATATATTTCTGGCTTCCATATCAAAAATCAGGTGCCGTAGGTGTGTGGATTTATGTCTGTGTCTCTATTCAGTTGATCAATATGTCCCTTTTCATGCCAATATCATGCTGTTTTTATTATATAGCTTTTTAGTAAAATTTAAATAGGGGGAATTAATACCTCTAGCAAATCTTTTATTATTCATGATTGTTTTAATTGTCCTGGATTTGTTTGTTTGTTTGTTACCATATGAATATGAAAACTTCAAGATCTATAAAAAATTGTGTATGAGTTTGGGTGGATAGTGCATTGAATCTTTAGATTGCTTTTGGTAGGATGGCCAGTTTTACTATGTTAATCCTACTGATCGATGAACATGGGAGATCTTTCCATCTTCTGAAATTTTCCTCAGTTTCTTACTTGAAAGACTTGAAGATTTTATCATACAAATCCTTTACTTGCTTGGTTAGAGTGAGATATTTTATATTACTTAAAGCGATTGTGAGTCACTTTTCCCCTAATTTCTCAGTCCATTTGTCATTTGAATATATATAGGAGGGCTACCAATTTTTATGAGTTAATTTTTATTCATCAACTTTGCGAAAAATGTTTATCAGCTGTAGAAGAGTCCTGTTTTAATTGTTTAGGTTACTTATGTATCATCAGTAAATAGTCTTTAACTTCTTTCTTTTCAATTGGTATCTCCTTGGTCTCTTTCAATTGCTTTATTGCTCTAGCTAAAACTTTTAAGTAGTAAGTTGAATAGGTATAAAGAGTATGGACAACCTTGCCTTACTCCTGATTTTATTGGAATTCTTCTGAGTTTGACTCCATATAAATGATCTTATCTCTGGGCTTGCTGTAAGCTGCTTCCTCAATTAGGGCTTTTATTGCCATGAAGAGACGCTGTGACCACAGTAACTCTTATAAAGGAAAACATTTAATTAAGGCTAGCTTATAGTTCAGAGGTTTAGTCCATTATCATCATGGTGGGAAGCATGGCAGCCTGCAGGCGGATGTGGTGCTGGAGAAGGAGCTGAGAGTTCTACATCTGGATCCACTGGCAGCAGGAAGAGAGTGATACTAGGCCTGGATTGAGCATCTGAGACCTCAAAACCCACCCCTCAGTGTCACATGTTCTTCGATAAGGCCACACCTCCTAATAGTGCCACTCTATGGGTAGGTACATGGGGGCATTTTCATTGATTCCACCACAATTGCCTTTATTTTTTGTCTTTTTTTATTTAATGCAGATTTTTTTTTCAAGCAACATATTCTGGTTACAGTTTTGCCCCCTCTCTGTTCCTTTCAGTTCCTCTTCACCTCCTCCTCCACATCCACTCCCTTTCTGGCTCTCATTAGAAAAGAACAGACTGCTAAGAGATAGCAAGCAAACATGACGAAATAAGATGTAACAAGATAAAACAACAACAACAAAAAAACCCCCATCACATTGAGGCTGAAAAGGGCAACCTGACACAGGGAAAAAGATCCAAATGCATGGCACAATAATCAGAGACCTACTTCTTCACACACTCGGGAGTCCCGTAAAAGTAGTGAACTGAAAGGTATAATATATACATGGAGGGCATGGTATAGAAAGCATGCCCTGTGCTTTCTGCTTCAGTCTCTGGGGGTTCATATCAGAGTTGCTCATTTGATTCAGAGGGCTTGTTCTCCTAATGTCCGCCATCCTCTTCTGGACTTACACTCTTTCTGCCTCCTCTGGGACTTCTCGAGCTCTCGGGAGAATTTAGATGGAGACATTTCATTTAGAGCTGTGTGTTCCAGGGTCTTTGTGTGTGTAATGTCTGGCTGTGGGTCTCTATATTTTTCCCATCTGCTGCAGGAGGAAGCTTCTCTGATGTGATGACTGAACAAGGCCTTGATCAGTAAGTATAACAGACTATTGATTGATACCTTTTTTTTAGTGTTTGGTTTCACCCTAGGTCTCTGGGTATCTAGTCCTAGGTTCTTGGTCACCCAAACAGTGAGCCTTAAGTAAAATTAGACATTGGTTGGCCCTTCTCACAAGTTCTGTGTCACCGTTGCCCTATTATATTTGTGAGCAGGACAAATAGTAGGACAGAAGTTCTGGTGTTTACATTTCTCTTTTGGTAGCCTGCAAAGTGCGTTCTGGCACCAAAGACACTATGATGTAGTGATGAAGGCACCATGTAAGCATGCACTTGAATTCTCCATTTTCATTGAATTGTGTGGCTGTTGTCTTCAGCAGTGGTGCCTTACTGTGAGATTACTGTGAGCAACCATTGTCTTGTCAACAGCCTGGATTATATGAGGCTTTCCATGGGACCCCCTTTAGATAACAGCTCAATTGGACATAACTCAACCCCAGTACTGGAAGCTTCCTTTGTGACAAGAGATGGCTAGTTGGGACTATATCCCCTCCATTATTAGGAGACCACATTAGTGTCACCTTCATAAGAATCTTCTTCTGGACTCAATTTCCATAAAATCCCTCAAATGTACTTCAGTTGTAACTGTCTCTCACTACGTTCCCTCTGTCAACCCTATCCTTCCACCTTTCCCCACCTGACCCTCCCATTTCTACTCTTCCTGCCCCGAGTCCTCCTGTAGCATCTATTCTATTTCTCTCTCCCAGGAAGATCCATGTGTCTCTCCTAGTCACTTCCCCCATACCTAACCTCTCTTGATCTATGAATTATAGGTATGTTATCACTTATTTAATGGATATCTACATATGAGTTAATACATATCATATTTATCTTTCTTGGTTGGGGTTACCTCACTCAGGATGATTTTCTTTTCTAGTTCCATCCATTTACCTGAAAATTTTTATGATGTCAGGTTTAAAAAGCTAATTAATTTATGTTCCATTGTGTAAATGCATCACACTTCCTTACCCATTGTTTAGTTGAGGGTCATCTATGTTGTTTCCAATTTCTGGCTATCATAAATAGAGCACCAATGAACATGCTTGAGTAAGTGTCCTTGTGGTTGGTTGGATCATCCTTTAGGTATATGTCCCAAAGTGGGATAGCTGCATTCTGAGGTAGATTGATTCCCAACTTTCTGAGGAACCACCATATTGGTTTCCATGATGGCTGTACAAGTTTGCTCCCCCAAAAGCAATAGATGAGTGATCCCTTATTCCAGATCATCGCCAGCATGAGCTGTCACTTCTATTTTTGAACTTAGCCATTCTGACAGCTCTAAGATGGAATCTCAAAGTATTTTATTTTAATTTCTTTGGATGACTAAGGATGGTGAACATTTCTTTAAGTGTTTTTCAGCCATTTGAATTTCCCTTATAGAGAATTCTGTTTAGATCTGTTCCCTACTTTTAATTGGGTTATTTGGGTTTTTTTTGTTATCTATTTTTTTGAGTTCTTTATATATTTTGGATATTAGTCTTCTACCAGATGTATAACTAGTAAAAATATTTTCCCATTCTGTAATCTGCTGTTTTATCCAAATGACAGTGCCCTTTGTTTTACAGTAGCTTTTCTGTTTCATGAGGTCCCATTTATTAATTGTTATCTTAGTGTTTGTGCTATCCGTGTCCGGTTTAGGAAGTTGTCTCCTGTGTCATTGAGTTCAAGTCTATTTTCTACTTCCTCTTCTATCAGGTTCAGTGTATCTGGGTTTATGTTGAGGTCTTTGATTCATTTGGACTTGAGTTTGGAGCAGCGTTTAAGTATGGATTTATTTGCATGATTCTACATATAGACATCTAGTTTGACCAGCACTATTTGTTGAAGATGCTGTCTTTATTCCAGTGTGTATTTTGGTATTATTAATCTAAATCAGGCGTCCATATGCATATGGATTTATGTCTGAAACTTTAGTTTTATTTTATGGATCAACATATCTGTTTTGTGCCAATATCATGCTGTTACTACTATACCTCTGTAGTACAACTTGAAATCAGGATTGGTGAGATCTCCAGCAGTTCTTTTGTTCAGGATTAATTATCGTGTGTGTGGGGGGGTGTTTTCATATGAAGCTGAAAGAACTGTATTAGAATTTGGGTGGGTTTGCATTGAATTTGTAGGTTCTTTTGGTAGCCCGGTCAATTTTAATATATTAATCCTACCCATCCATGGGCATGGAAAATCTTTCCATTTTCTGATATCCTCTTTAATTTATTTCTTCAAAGACTTGAAGATTTTGTCATACTAATCTTTTCCTTGCTTAATTAGAGGTACCCCAAGATATTTTATATCACTTTATACCATTGTAAAAGATATTGTTTCCATGATTTCTTTCTCAGTTTGTTTGCCATTTGAATATAGGAGGATGACTAACTTTGTGATTTAGTTTTATATCCAGCTACTTTGCTAAAAGTGTTTATCAACTGTAGGAATTTCCTGGTAGAATTTTGTGGTCAATTATATGTACTATATCATCTGCAAATAAAGATACTTTAACTTCTTTCTTCTCAATTTATATCCTGTAGTATTAGATTTCTGGCCCGGACTTTCCAACCTAGCCTGGGGTCCAGACTTTCAGACCCACAGTCCCATAGTCCCACTGAAATACACAGGTGCTTGTATTAATTGTACGCTGATTGACTTGGGAGCCAGATATATAACTTGCTAGCTCTTGCTCTTAAACTAACCCATGACTCTTATCTTATTTAGCCATGAGGCTTGGTACCATTGATGCATCTGCTGGCATCTCATCATGGTGTTTCTGTGGCTTCTCTGTGGCATTTCTGCTCTCTTCCTGTTCCCAGAGTTTTCTTAGTCTGGTAACCCCGCCTTTACTTCCTGTTTGCCTTCAGCCAAACAGCATTTTTATTTAACTAGTAGGTGGGACAATTTCCAATGTAACAACACATAATCCCGCTACAGTATCCCCTTAATGTTATTGCTTTAGTTTAGTTAAGACTAAGTAGTATATTAGATAGGTATGGAGAGTGTGGGCAACCTTGTCTGGTTCCTGATTTCAGTGGAATTGCATTGAGTTTCTCTCCATTTAATTACATGTTGGCTATGGCTTTGCTGTAAGCTGCCTTTACTATGTTTTAGGTATGTCCATCATTTCATCCCTTTTATCATGAAAGGCTGTTGGATTTTGTTAATGATCTTTTCTATATCTAATTAGATGATTATGTTGTATTTGTCCTTTGGTTTATTTTTAATAAAGCTGTATTATATTTTCAATTCATGTATGTTGAATAATCCTAGCACCCCTGGAATGAATCCGCTTGATCGTGGTAGATGATCTTTTTGGTATGATCTTGCATTTGGTTTGCAAATATTTTGTTGAGCATTTTTGCCTCTGTGATCATGAGGTAAATTATTCTGCAATTCTTTATTTCGTGGGCCTTTATGTGTTTCAGTACCAGGGCCTATGTGGCCTAGTAAAATGAAGTGGCAGTGTTCCCTTGGTTTCTATTTTATAGAATAATTTGAAATCCTGGTAAGGAGATTTTAAAGACATTCTATTTCCTTGGGGGTTATAGGCCTAATTAAATTGTTTATCTGATCTTGGTTTAACTTTAATACATGATAAGTACCAAGAAAATTCTCTATTTTTGTAAATTTTTCAATTTGGTAGATTACAGGTTTTTAAATATGTCCTTATGATTCTCAGGATTTCCTCAATGTCTGTTGTTATTTCTCTCTTTTCATTTTTATTTTGTTAATTTGAATGTTCTCTCTACCTTATAGTTAATGTGGATAATAATTTGTCAGTATTTCTGATTTTCTCGAAGAAGAAACTCTTTGTTTAATTCTTTGTATTGTTTGGGCGGTATTTGAGTTTTATGTTTGTTGCTTTCAGCCCCCAGTTTTATCATCTCTTGCCATCTACTCTTCTTGTGTGTGATTTCTTCTTTTTGTTCTAGAACTTTCAGGTGTTCTGTTAAGTTACTAGTATGAGATTGCTACATTTTTAAGTAGATTCTTGGTACTATGAACTTGTGTCCTGTAAGTTTGGGTATCTCATATAATCATTTTCATTCAATTCTAGAAAGTCTTTAATTTCTTCTGTGATTTCTGTTTTACCCCTTTTATCAGTAAGTAATGACTTGTTCAGGTTGCATGAGTTTTTAATGTTTCTGTTGTTGATATGCAGCTTTCATCCGTGATGCTCAGATAGGATGCAGGGTATTGTTTTGATTTTCTTGTGTCTCTTGAGACATGCTTTGTGTCCAAGTATGTGGTCATTTGGAGATATTTTTGTGAGGTGCCGAGAAGAAGGTATATTCTTTTGTGTTCAAATGAAATATTCTGTACATATCTTTGGTTTAAAATGGCAATTTTTCCAGCATTTCTCGGTTTAGATTTTGTCTGTGTGACTTGTTCATTGCTGAGATTGGAGTATTAAAGTCTCCTACTATTAGTGTGTGATGAACAATATGTGATTTTGGTATCTGGGGTTTTGAAAATTGTAGTTCTAGGTGCTGAATTGTCTTTATTGAATTTTCTTGTCTTTGGGGGATGGGTGTTTCATTCCTTAGTTTCTCTTTCCTCTCTAGTTCTTAGAAGAGTGTGGTGGCCGTGTGTTGCCTGCAAAACAAATTTCTGAGATACTGATAAGAGCAGTCACTGGGGGCTCCAGGGTCAAGTGTGTTTCTGGGTATTACACCCTGAGAGGAGACTTAGAGATGGGGATGGACTTGGATGCTGTGTTATGATAATGCGTATACCTGTGTTGTCCAAAATGCCACAGAAATATCTGTGATGATCTCTGTGCCCTTGAAGTTAATGCCTTAGTAGAGAAGTAAAGCAGATGCATAAAAATTATATATGTATTTGTGATAATTTCTAAGAGGTAAAGTATCCAGCCATATTTGGACTGGTTTACAGAGTGCTGAATTCTGTACTAGCTTTATTCAGCAAATGGTGGAAACTTACTGCTCACTATAAAGGAGTGGACACCCTTTTCTAAAGCCTGTTCTACTCATAGCTCATTTATTGTTCTTACATTATACCCATTATTATTATCAAAGAGAACATTCTAATGATATTAAAAAGTATAAATTACAGGTGAAGAAAACAATGAAGAGTTTAATCCCCAAGAAATACACAAGACTTAAATTAGTATCAACTAATACTCCTACTGTCTCTTCAGTGACTTCATTATGGATTTTTCTGGTCATTCAAAAGATTGCCGTTCTAACTATGGTTCACCACAGTTCACAGGTTTGTTTGTTTTTTTTTTTTCTGTTACAGATTGCTGATGCTTAATCAAGGCCTGCGGCCGTTTAGTGCACAGATCCTGCTCAGAGAGGCTTCATACCTACAAAGTTTCTGAGGTTATGAAGTTTGACCCTTAGGTAAGAGTCTCACCCTTGTCACACCCCCAAATATTGTGTTTGTAAGATATGACTCCACTGTTGGTTCCTTTATATTTTGCAAGATTAAATGTTCTTGCGCATTTATAGAACTTTTCACGATTATGAATTGAGTGAGTAAGAATTGAGTCCCAGCAGTTTCTGCCATTTCTTAGGAAAGTCTAGTACAGAATTCAGCACTCTGGAAGTTATTCCTAATTTTGCCGAACTTCCCCTATGTTAGATGTTTCTCTTGTGCAGGATTTGGGTGCACAAGTTATGCTGTAGATGTATTTCAGAGGGGACTGGCCACCACACGATCTCTTCTGCCTTTTGATCAGTTGTGGTTGTCAGTAATGGTTTCCATATATACACATGATAACAATTAGTGAAAAAAGTCATGAATTTGAAAGAGCAAGAGGAGGGTTGGGAGGGAGAAAAGAGAAGGGAGAAATGATGTCTTTATACTCTCAAAAAGAAAAGAAAAAAAAGAGCTTCATGCAGAGGAACAAAGAAGTCATTGGCAGTCATTAGTTGTGTACTTGAGAACCTTGGGCATTTTATTGTTTTGTGTGTTTGGTGTGTATGTACAATCATATGTGTGTTTATGTGAAGTAGAATAAGTTAGAAAAGACCAATTATTAGATACTGATTTATTGATTTGGTTCATGCTTTACTTAAAGCACTACTTGTGCTGTCCATTTAGGAAGCATGACTTCATTTGCTGCCTGGTCCACAATGACCTAGGAAAATAGCTGAAACAATGGGTTGTTGTCATTAACAACCTGCTGACTGCAACATATGCTTTTGTAAACTCCTACTCGCTTGCCTGCCCCACCTTGTCATTTTAGAGTAGAAAATGAGAATAGAAACTGAACCCAGTATCAAAGCTTTCAAGAAGTATCCTGGCTTTGGTCCATTGGTGACGTCTCCTCTCTTCTACTCTTTGGTATTGGAGTGCTTATTCCAGAGACATTCATGCAGCATATGCATGTTGTTCAGATGCACATGCACATGCGTACCCCTGTTTGCTCATAAATGTGGAGGCCAGAAGTTCACATTGGTTCTCTTTCTCAGTTGCACTTGCTTTCTACTTTATTTATTGAGGCAGAATCTGAGGATTGAAACCACAGTCCACTAGTCTGCCTTGCCCTGGGAATCCCATCTTTGCCTCTTAAGTGAGGGGTAATACAGGCAGCCACCAGACTGCTCAGCTTTAATTTGAGCCCTTGGGATCCACACTCCCATCTCAAGCTTACAGGCAAAGTGCTTTATCCAGTGAACCACTTTCTCAGCCCTGAAAGCTTACCTTGTCTCTTCTCTTTCCTTTTTGTTTTTAATCTTTGAGACAAGTTTTTACACAAGTCCTAATTGGTCTTATAATTAAAACCTGAAGCCAAATATTGGGGTAAATGTTGAAAGAGTAGAAGAATAGACAAGTCCCTAGAGAAACTTTTTATTACTACTGAATACTTAGACCAGAAGGGGAAGATTCTGTCCCCACAAATCCTCAGACTGAATGCTCTGAGTTCTCAGCCAAAAAGGGAAGGGAAATTGAACAGGGGTGAAGGGAAATGCAGGGTAAAGCCCAAATGTTGCATGAATGTGGATTGATTTTATAATAAAAACCCAAAGCCCAATATTGGGGAAATGCTTAAGTATCAGAGAGAAACAAGCCACAGCCACCTCTAACCTCTCTGAATCCTCAGACGGAGTGGAGGAAGCGAAGGGAAGCACAAACCAGAATGGAAGAGGTGAACCTTGCTCCTTCCACCGCATATTCTATTCCTCTCTGTGCCCAGCCAGCTGAAGTCCTGTCTCTTCTCTTGTTTTAAGGTGGTGGCTCATCGAATCTTTTCTGTATGTAAGACACCTGCACTCCATGCTTCTATACGGCTACTCCTTAAGCATTAGCTAGCTATCAGGCTTTCCTTCCTTGCATGACCAGGAACCAAGAGGCTCATTCCCTCTTTCTCTGTCTGTTGTTTTTCTGCCCCCCTGGTCACTGTTACTATGCTTTGCCTCTGGCTTAGGGTTTTTTGTTTTTGTTAATTAGTGTTTTGTAGGGTGTTTTTTTTTTTTTTTTTTTTTTTTTTTTTTTTTTTTTTTTTTTTTTTTTTTGAGACAGGGTTTCCCTGTGAAACAGTCCTGGCTGCTGGCTGTCCTGGAACTTGCTTTGTAGACCAGGCTGGCCTCAAACTCATAGAGATCCACCTGCCTCTGCCTCCTGACTGCTGCTATTAAAGGCATATGCCACATTCCTTTGACTTCTATGGCTAACTCTGTGGCTGGCTCTGTCCTCTGATCTTTAGGCGGGCTTTATTTCTTAGACGATACACATTATATCACAAGTTCTTCTTACGTAGTCTGTTTTCATTTGTTCTTTTTGTTCTTACATCTCAATCCAAGTTTTTTCTCCCTCTTCTCCTAGCAGTTTTCCCAACCCCCTCTCCTCTACCCAATCGTGACCCCCACCCCATCCGCTCCTCCTCCACTGTTTCTCTTCAGGTACAGGCAGGCCTCCTCTGGATATCAGACAGCCATGGTATATCAAGTTGCAGTGAGACTACCCCCCCCCTTTTCTATTAAGGCTTGATGAGGCAATCTGGAAGAGGAAAGGGTCCCCAAAGCAATCAACACAGTCAGGACAGCCCCTGCTCCACTATTAAGAGTCCCACAAGAGAATCAAGTTATAAAATTGTTACATAGATGTGGAGTGTCTACTTCAGTCCCATGCAGGTTTCCTGGTTGTTGGTTAAGTCTCTGTGAGCTCCTATGAGCCAAGATTAGTTGATTCTCTGAGTTTTCTTGGGATGCCCTTGACACTACTGGGTCTGGCAATCCTTTCTCTCCCTCTCCAGTGGGATTCTCTCATCTGCTTAATGTTTGGCTGTGGGTTACAGCTTCTGTTTCCATCAGTTGCTGGGGGAAGCCTCTCTGCAAACAGTTGAGATAGGCATCAATCTATGAGTGTAGCAGAATAGCGAATCATTTTATTTTTTAGCATTCATTGTCCTAGGTCTCTGGGTATCCTACCACTGGGCCCTGGCCATCAGGGTGGGCTCCCTCTCAGGGTATAGGTCTCCAGCTGTGCCAATCATTAGTTGGTCACTCCTATACTTTCTTCACCGTCTTTACTCCAGCACATCCTGTAGGCAGGGCAAATTGTAGGTCAAAAGGGTTTGTGGCTGGATTGGTGTCCCAATACCTCCCCTGGAAGTCTTCCCCAATACCTCCCCTGGAAGTCTTCCCTGGTTACAGAAAATGACCAGTTCAGTCTCCATAACCCCTATTACTAGGAGTCTTTTCTAGGGTCACCCGCATAGATTATTGGAAGTTTCCATTGCTCTAGGTTTCTAGCTCACCCCAGACATGCCCCCAGATTTCAGTTATCCATCTCCCCCCACCTGATCCCTCCAGTTTCCATCCCCATCTCCCTTTACCCCTAACACTGGCAATGCCTATTCTATTTCCACTTCACAGTGAGCTTTAGGCATCTCCCCATTGAACCCTCCTTTTTACTTAGCTTCTCTAGCATCTCTAGGTATGAAGGCTGTAGCATGGTAATCTTTTATGGCTTGTATTCACTTATGAGTAAGTATATACTATGTTTGTCTTTCTCTTTCTGGGTCTGGGTTACCTCACTCGGGATGATTTTTCTAGTTCCATCCATTTGCCAGCAAATTTCCTGATGTCATTGTTTTTAGCAGATAATTAATACTCTATTGTGTAAACATACCACATTTTATTTATCCATTCTTCAGTTGGGGAAACATCTAGGTTGTTTTCAGGTTCTACAAATAAAGCTGCTATAAACCGAGTTATACAAGTATCCTTCTGATATGGTAGAGTGGTCTTTATGTATATGCTCAGGAGTGGTATAACTGGGTCTTGAGGTAGGATGACTCTGACTCCCAATTTTTGGAGAAAATGCCATATTGATTTACAAAGTGGCTGTACAAGTTTACATTCCAACCAGTAGTGGAGGAATGTTCCCCTTGTCCCACATCCTCTCTAGCATGAGCTGTTATTGTGACTTTTATTGCCTTATTAAAAAATAAAACTAGGGAGCTAAATATTAGGCAAATAAAACTGAGAGATGCATGGGAGAGAAATAGAGAAATGATTACCTGTTCTCTTTTCCACTTTCTACGTTAAAAAGATCCTCACATCTCCACTGGCCCCTCCTGTTTCCTGCTCTGTGTATCCTTCTAGCTTCCTCTCAGTTGGCCAGAAAACTCTATTGTCCATTCTAGCCAGCTGAGTGTGGACTCCACCCTTTGAACCACCATCAAATCTTCTATAACATTTCCCCCCTTGTTTAAATAAAAAGGAAAGGCTTTAACTGTAACATAGTAAAACTATATATAATAAGAATAGTTATCAACTTAAGAATTATATTTGTGTTTGGCAAATTCAATGAAAATACTCCATTATATGTCCTATCTTGGTGAGTCCAAAGTTTTGTACCTGATTTACTTTCTTTTATAACTACAGAAAATTCTAACTATAACTATCTAATCTTCAACCCCATCAGAAACCTGAGAAGAATATAATATTACTTGATTAAACAGGAATACAGAGTAAACGACATCCAAAAATAAGAAATGACAGAGACATCTGGATGCTTGGACAGTCACCCAGGTTCCTCTGCAATATTTGGGCACCCATCTTTGGCCTATGGGCCTAGAATATTTCACAGACTTTTCTGTGAAGGAGGAATTTGATGGACTCTCTTACCTTGTCTTGGAAAAATTCAGCAGTTGCTTTCTTTTGTTTCTTGCTTGTCCAGTGTGGACCTCAGCAGTCGAGGCAAGGGCAGTTTCTTTGCCCAGTGGGTAGCTTTACCACAAATGAAAGCAAACTCCTTCTGGAGGTTTTTTGATTCCTGTCTTTTGAAACTTACTCTTTTGAAGCACATTGGTACTGCCAGGAGCACACATGTCTCAATATCACTAAAATCTTATGTTATTAAAACATTTTAAATGCCATATGCTATAGATTTCTGAAGTGTTTGAAGAGCATCTATTTAATGTCTCTTTGACTTTGAAAAAATACTTAATGTGACTATAATTTTGATTGTTATAGATGACTAACTACTAACCTATATTTCTTTATTATCCTAAATAGCATTCAGGGAATTGAACTTCACATTTTTGAATGGGCTGTAAAATACCTTAAACAAGAAATAGAAATATATAATACAGTATAACAAAAATAACCTAAAATTTGTATCAGTGCACAAAATATATTTTCATATTTTTCTAATTTATTATACATTTTAAAACCCTGTTACACCCGAAGAAAGCCAGTAGTCAAATGAGGAAGGTGTAGCCCAGTGGATGATGGAAGTGAATTTAGCTTATTTCCTGAGTGCATCTTCCTCTGCCACAAGATTGAAGTCACCTCATGGTGACAAGGCACTGATGTCAACCCTAGAGAAGCAGGTGCTTTCCACTCCATACACGAATCCAGTCTCACAGGTTTGGGCCATGTGCAGGGTTAGGAGGGGTTTTCGTGTGAATTCCTTGGTAATTTTGAAAATTTATTTATGGGTTTTTATTTAGTTTTGTTTTTATACAAAACCTGAGAAATTCATGAACAGGAAAATTTTTCCTTTAGAGAAAAGAAAAAAAAAACCTTCAATGCTGGTGTAGACCTTAATTATTGACAAAACATTTTTTAATATGGCTATATCATACCACACCCTGAAAATGTCTTAAGAAATCTTGTGACAGCTTAATGCAAAAATAAAATAAAATTCCCCAAAAGCAATAATGAGCTGGGTTTTAGAACCAGTTCTCTTGTCCTTCTGTGTTACCATTGTTGATTTCTATCTTTGGTCCGAAAGTGTCATATGTGTTCTCTGTGGAGGCTAGACTTAAAAGCCACCAGTTTGAAAACAGAAATTCATATTTGGTTGATACTACATGCAATCTGTTAATTACTTTATTTCTCATAGCTTGACTTCCCACAGAGATTCTTTATTAAGAATCCTTCCCTGCCTCCCACTCACCCCCCCCCAGCTTTCTTTCACCCCATGTGCCCTTTTATCCCTCAAAGAGAATAAGGCCTCCTCCCATGGGGAATCAATAAAGTCTGAGATAGCAAGTTGAGGCAGGACCCCAACACACACACCCCATCAAGGCTGAGCAGGGCATCTCTCTATAGAGAATGGGCTACAAAGAGCCAGTTCATGTGCTAGGGTTAAATTCCAGTCCCACTGCCAAAGGCTCCACCAACTGCCCAAGCCACACAACTGTCATCCACATTCAGAGGCCTAGTTCAGGCCCATGCAGGTTCCCCAGCTGTCAGTCCGGAGTCAGTGAGCTCCCAATAGCTTAGGTCAGCTGTCTCTGTGGGTTTCCCCATCATGATCTTGACCCCTTTGCTCTTATAACCTCTCCTCCTTCTCTTCAGTTGGACTCGGAGCTTGGCTCAGTGATTAGTTGTGGACCTCTGTATCTGCTTCCATCAGTTGCTGGGTGAAGGTTCTATGATATACAAATATATCTTAAACAAGATTAGAAATATTTATTCAATATAACAAATATAACCCTAAATTGGTGCCAATATACAAAAATTCATACTAATGTAAAATATTTGAGACTAACATATGCTTTTTTAAGTTTGAAAGTAGATTCAGTAATCTACCTTTTTATCTTATCTTTATCCCCTTTTTGTTTTCAGAACAAGATCCCTGAATCTAATCTCCTTCACTTAGTTTCTTCCCTAACCATGACCAATAACAATTTGTAACCCCCCCCCCCAAACCATGACAAACATCCATCAAACAACCAAAAACCACCCATCTCACTCCTTGGGAATGTGGCCGCCATGATCTTAAAATCACTTTCTGCTCTCTAGGGGACAGAATCCTTAGGGGACCCTGAAATAATTGAGATAAATATGCAGTCAACCTAGCTGTCACTTGTGTTTATGATCTTAGCTATTCTGACAGGTGTAAGATGGAATCTCAGTGTCATTTTGATTCGCATTTCCCTCATGGCTATGGATGTTGAACAGTTCTTTATGTGATACTCACCCATTTGAGAAACCTCTGTTGAGAATTTTCTTTTTAGATCTGTACCCCATTTTTTAATTGTCTTATTTGGCTTTTTGATGTCTCGTTTTTTGAGTTCTTTATATATTTTGGCTATTAGCCCTCCGTCAGATGTGTATTTGGTGAAGATCTTTCTCCATTCTGTTGGCTGCCATTTTCTCCTATTGATAATATCTTTTGCCTTACAGAAACTTTCCAGTTTCATGAAGTCCTATTTATTAATTGTTGATCTTAGCATCTATGTGATTGGTGTTCTGTTCAGGAAGTTGTTGTTGTGCCAGTGCTTTCAAGGCTATTCTCTTCTTTCTCTTCTGTCATATTCAGTGTGTCTGAGTTTATGTTGAAATCTTTGGTCCACTCGGACTTGTGTTTCATGCAGTTTGATAGATATCGATCTACTTACATTCTTCCACATGCCAACATCTAGTTAGACCAGTAACATTTGTTGAAGATGCTTTTTTCCCCATTGTATAATTTTGGTTTCATTGTCAAAAATCAGGTTTCCATATGTGTGGTAGTTTGAATATAATTGGCCCCCATAAGCTCATATGGAGTGACACTTTTAGGTAGTCTGGCCTTGTTGGAGTAGGTGTGGCCTTGATGAACAAAGTGTGTCACTGTGGGAGTGAGCTTTGAGGTCTCTTTTGCTTAAGCTTTGTTCAGTGTCACAATGTCCTGTTGCCTTCTAATAGAGATGCCACCAGCACATTGTCTGCCTGTAAGCCACCATGCTTTCTACCATGATGATAATGGACTAACCCTCTAAAACCATAAGTGAGTCAGCCCAATTAAATGTTTTCCTAACAAGAGTTGTATTTCTATTCACAGCAATAGAAACCTTATCTAAAACAGAAGTTGGTACCAGAGGCTGAAGTACTGCTGTGATAGATCTGCCAGTGTTTCAGTTTTAGGGAATATGGACCTTGGGACTGTGGATTAGAAGGTAGTGGAATGCTTTAAGTACTGTTTAATGGTCCATACTAGTAGGAGCATGGAAGACAGTTATGTTAAGAGTTATTTGAACTGTTCAGGGTTTGCTCAAGAGATTCAGAGGAGAATAATTTTAGTGTGTTGCCTATAGATTGTTTTGTGGTATTTTGGTGAAGAACGTGGCTGCTTTTTGCCCTTTTTTGAAAAGTCTGCCTGTGAAGTGAAGAGTTTTGGATTGCTTCCTTTTGCAGAGGAAATCTGAAAGCAACCTAATATAGACTCTGTCCTGTGGTAACTCTAATAACGTTTTATAATGAAAAGGAGCAAGCTTAGAAAACAAAAATACAAAATGTAGAGATTGAGAAAATGGGCACTGGGAAATGGGATAGAGCTAACTCCTGTGCTCAAGGAGGTAAACTGATTAACAAATGGAATAAAAGGATTGGTGACCTCAGGGCCTTGTCCCACCCAGCTAAATTTCCAATTTGTGAAAAGTAACTAAAGAAAAACCTAGAGCTCGGTGTGGTGGTACACACCTTAATCCCAGCACCTAGAAGGCAGAGGATGGCAGATGTCTGAGTTTGAGACCACCTTGGTCTACATAGTAAATTTCAGGACAGTCAAGTTTAGGCAGTGCAGGACAAAAAGCTGGTGGAGGTGTAACAAGGGGGCATGTTCCAATCCCAGGAAACTGTTGTTTTTCTTTTACTCTTTTGGGGGCCACCACCCAGCTCCACATCATACACGAAGGCTTATTCTTACTTATAAATTCTCAGCACTAGCTTGGCTTGTGTCTCCCCAGCTTTTCTTAAATTACTACCCTTTGCGTCTGGGCTTGTACCTCTTTCTATTTCTGTGTATCTTTCTTTCTTACTCTGTTGCTGGTTGGGTAGCTGGGTGGCTGCCCCCTAGCGTCCTTTTCTGACTACTTCTTTCTTCCTCCCACATTTTTCTTATTTATTCTACCTTCCTACCAGCCCTGCCTATCCTTTCCCTGGCCTTTTTATTGGCCTCTTAGCTCTTTATTAGACCATCAGGTGTTTTAGACCTGCACAGTAAGGCAGCTTTGCAGAGGTAAACAAATTCAACATAAACAAAAGTAACATACCTTAAATATTTTACAAAAGCAACCAACACAACTTCACAGCTTCAGCCACATGGTTCCGGCTTCAACGTTAAGTGTAGAAGAAAAGGGTTATGGAATATGTCTCCATGCCTAAGAAAAGCTGTGTAGGCCAAGCATGTGTCAGAGGTGTCCCTGAGTGGAGGCCTATGAAGCTGTGAAGTTGAAGCCTGGATTGCTTTGGAGACCCAAGATGTTGGAGATTTCTGAGTCATGGAGCCAAAGAAAGCTTCTAACAGGGAATAAAGCCAGCCAAAGAGAAAGAAGTGTGTTGAAATCAAGAAAGCTGAAAGGAGTTAGAGATCTGAAGAGCAGTTTGACATCGATACAGAGATGCAGAGTTTGGAGTTTACCTAGCTGGGTTTTGTTGTTGTGTGGCACTATTAAGAGATATGGCCTTTTTGGAGGAAGTGTATTATTGCAGGGGTGGGCTTTGAGATCTCATTTGCTTAAGCTTCATTTAGCGTCACAGTCAATGTCCTGTTGCCTTCTAATCAAGATGTAACTAGTACCAATATGGTGCCACACCACCATGCTCCTCAACATGATGATAATGGACTGAGCCTGTGAAACTGTAAGTGAGCCACCCTAGTTAAATGTTTTCCTTATAAGAGTTGTCATGGTCATGAGGTCTCTTCACAGCAATAGAAACCCTAACTTAGATGATAGCTATAGGGATTTACTTCTGGGTCTTCAGTTCAATTCCAATGATCACCCTGTCTGTGTGATTTTTTTTATTACTATTGCTCTGAGCACAGCTTGAAATTAGGGATGGTGAAACCTTAAGAAGTTCTTTTATTGTACAGAATTGTTTTTATCTATTGTGGGTTTTTTTGTTTTTCCATGTGAAGTTAAGTATTGTTCCTTCAAGGTTTGCAAAGAATTGCAATAGAATTTTAATAGGGATTCCATTGGATCTATAGATTGCTTTTGGTAAAATGCCTATTTTTAGTATGTTAATCCTGTCAGTCCATGAGCATAGGAGATCTTTCCATCTTCTGCTATCTTCTCCAGTTTCTTTCTTTAAAGACTTGAAGTTCTTGTTGTACAATTCTTTTACTCGATTGGTAAAAGATACCCACGATATTTTATATTATTTTTGACTATTGTGAAGGGTACTGTTTATTTTTTTCCAGTCTGATGATTGTTTGTATATAGGAGGGGTGCTGATTTTTTAAAGTTAATTTTGTATTTAGCTACTTCGCTGAAGGTGTTTATTAGCTGCAGGAGTTTTCTGGTGGAATTATTAGGGTTGTTTATGTATACTCTCATATCATCTAAAAATAGCTATATTTGGACTTCTTCCTTTCCAATTTGTATCCCCTTGATCAATTGTCTTATTGCTCTAGCTGAAAGTCAGTAACTATATTGAATACGTATGGAGAGAGTAGACTGCCTTGTCTTGTTCCTGGTTTTAGTGGAATTACTTTGAGCTTCTCTCCATTTAATTTGACACTGGCTATTGGCTTATTCTGTTCAGGTATGTCCCTTGTAGCCATGATCACTTCAATATCTTTATTATGTAGGGGTGTTGATATTTGTCAAAGGCCTTTTCAGCATCTAATGAGATGATCATGTGGTTTTTTTTTCTTTCAGTTTGTTTATATGATGGATGACATTCACAGTTTTTCATATGTTGAACCATCCGGGTATCTCTGGGATAAAGCCTACTTTATCGTGGTGGATGATTTTTTTGATATGTTCTTGGATTCAGTTTGTATTTTAGGATCTATGTTCATGAGGGAAATTAGTCTGCAGTTATTTTTATGTGTTGTTTTTGTGTGGTTTGGGCATCAGGATGATTGTTTTATTAATTCTTTGTATTGTCTTTTATTCTATTTTATTGGTTTCAGCCTGGAGTTTGATCGTTTCCTGCCACCTATTCCTCTTAAATTTGTCTGCTTCTTTTTGTTCTAAAGCTTTCAGGTGTGTTGTTAAGTGTAGCTTGAATTTTTTTTCTGACCTTTCTGGCCCTCAGTCTGAAAGAATCTCTCCCACCTGTGCAGTCCCACAACTGCTTATAAAATGATTACTCGGAGGTGTATATTAATTACAAATTGTTTGACCACTGCTCAGGCTCATTACCAGGTAGCTCTTGCAACTTAAACGTATTTTTTCTTAATCTTGTCACGTGGCTCCGTGGCTTTACCTGTGTCCCATTACATCGTGTTCTCAGGGCAGGAGCCTGCAGCATCTTTTGACTCTGACCTTCTTTATCTTTGCTTGGATTTCCCACCTGCCTCTAAGCTGCCTTGCCATAGGCTAAAACAGCTTCTTATTAACAAATGGTAATAATGCATATTCGCAGTTACAGAAAGACATCCCACATAAATTAAGTCTCTTGTATTAGAATTCTCCATTTCCTTTGTGCTGTCACTTAATGCTATCACTTTTCCTCTTAGGATTACTTTCATTTTGTCCTTATAAGTTTAGGTGTGTTGTGCTTCATTCTCATTGAATTTTAGGAAGTCTTTGATTTTTTTTCTTCCTTGACCCAGTGTTAGAGAACTCTTCTGTTTCCTTGAGTTTTTAGGCTTTCTGTTGTTGAAATCCAACTTTTATCTATGGTGGTCTGATAGGCTACAAGAGACTGTTTAAATTTGCTTGGATTTATTGAGACTTGCTCTGTGACCAAGTATGTGGTCAATTTTCAAAAAGGTTCCATGAGGTGATGAGTAAAATGTATTTTCTTTTGTGTTTGGGTGATATGTTCTATAGATATCTGTTAAGTCTATTGGAGGCATATGTCTTTTAGAAGCATTATTTCTCTGTTTAGTTTCTGTCTAGACCACCTGTCCATATGGGGTATTAAAGTCTCCCTCTATTAAGGTGTGGGGGTCAATGTGTGATTTAAGCTTAGTAAATGATTTTTACACGTGTGGGTGCCCTTTTATTTGGGGCATAGATGTTCAGAATTGAGCCATTATCCTGGTGGGGTTTTTTTTCCTTTAATGAATATGAAATGTCTTCCATCTTTTTTGGAGTCTTTTTTTTTTTTTTTTTTTTTTTTTTTTTTTTTTTTTTTTTTTTTTTTTTTTAGATATTAGGATAACTACACCAGCTTGTTTGTTAGGTCCATATTTTTCTCAACCCTTTACTCTGAGGTAATAATGTCTGTCTTTGATGTTAAGATGTGTTTCTTGTATACAGCAGAAGTATGGATCCTATTTTTGTATTTATTTTGTTAGCCCTTCTCTTTTTATTGTCAAATTGATTCCATTGGTATTGAGAGATGTTAATGACCATTCTGCTGGTTATTAATTCCTGTTACTTATGCTGCTGCTGCTCATGGTGGTGGCGGTGGGGTGTGTGTGTATTTCCCTTCTTTGGATTTTTCTGAGTGAAATTATCTATGACCTGTGTTTTTATGGGTGTACTTAACTTCCTTGAGTTGGAGTTTTCCTTCTAGTACCTTCTGTAGGGCTGGATTTGTGGATATATTCTAAATTTGACTTTTGGTTTATTTAACTTTGCAAAGATGTGTTGCATTTATTTATATATTTGTTTAATTGTGTAAAAATGTGTTGCTGTTTTACCTTGCCTGCCATAAGCACCTGATAGGTATAGTAAAAAGCTGAATTCCAACAGTGAGGGGAGAGGTATAAGCAGGACTTCCAGGTAAGGACTGTAAGTAGGAGGAGGAATTTAGGTTTGGGGAAGAAGAAAAAGAAAGAGATGCCAGAAGACTGACAGACAGACAGACAGACAGACAAGGCAGAAGAAGGAAAGTAGGACATACAGAATGAAACAAAGGTAAAAAGTCCTGAAGCAAAATGTAGATGTATAGAAACAGGTTAAAAAGAGGTAGTGGAACAAGCCTAAGCCTGTCATTCATAATTCATAATTAGTATGTCTCCATGTTCTTATATGGAAGCTGGTTGGCCTCCCAAAGAAAATTCCAACTACAAATGGCTCCCAACATGGGGCTCAAATTTACACATAGGGCCTGAGAAAGATGGAAAAAAGGATATGGCTCCTTTAAGGGGCACTGTTGTGCAGCAGAGCACTTGAGCAGCACTTGAGGATAAGTCAAAATATCAAGCTAAGTAAGAACACCTTCTACAGTATGGGAATCAACTTCCTAGAGCTGGGGTGGGTTAATGCAGTTCTTAATTAAACACAGCTCCCAGCTGAATGCAGCTCTAGGCCAGCAGTCACTGCTGGCTTAAGGCTTAGCTTTCAGGGACCTGAGAGGGTAGAGCCAGACGCCAAAGCTGTAAAGTGGAGTGCCTAGCTGCCACTTAGCAGTTTAAGGTTTTGCTCATGTGGTCAGAGAACACTTTAGGTGCACAGTAAAACAGGTCTAGACCTGAAAAAAAAACTTTAAATAGGCTACAGTATGCATAGGTGCTTAAGAAAGAAAAGAAAATGGATATCAACAGTCATAGGGAAATGGCCTTAAAAATAATTTAAAAACATAAAAATGGGATATACACAGGGTGTCTGGATTCTGTGTAGTTGTTTGTTGACTTTGAATTTTTTTAGTGCTGCTGAATGAATGACAGCTGCTGAGAGACATGCGATTATAAAATGAATTGCTGAATTTAACCTGCCTAAATAGTTTAGGGATGTCTTAACTTTAAAATGTAATTCACAAAATGTATTGTATTGGTTGAGAGATTATGCTTTTGTTTCCAGAGGAAATGACAGGCTGTGGATTACTTCAAAATTAACAGAGATCAGATTTGATTGGAAAGACACCCTGAAAATTGGCTACAGACATAAAGAAGTAAACATTTAAAACCTGCAAGCCAGGTGGTATAAATGCTGATCCCTTGACATTTGAACAGCTGTGAGGCCACATGAGACATGATGAATCTTCTTGGTTAGAGAGTCCTCCTGACTTTTACATGCCATTTTTTTCATATGGCATGAAACGTTTGGTTATACATTTCAAAAAAAAAAAAAACTTATAAATTTGACAAGTGCCTTTTTACCTGCTTGAATATAAAAAAAAAAAAAATCTTTGGCTAGCTTGTATACAAGCACAGCCCATACTTGTATTAATGCAGATACGTTTGTTACCTTTGGAATTTTGTGTGTTTTCAGAGCAATGGGACCAGACACCAAAGAAATGGGTTGCCCAAGTGATTCAGTTTTTTAGAGTGCCTCTGTTGCAGTTTCCTCAGAGTTCTGTATTCCAGACAACTTCAAGGCTTCTAGCTGAAATGGTTCAGCCTCAGACACTATTCTAGCCAGAATTCCAGATAAGCCTTACACTTTCCCATTACACAGAGACTGGACAACAAATATTATATCTAATTTTCTTAGGAATTGACCATTATCTCAAATTTTCTCAGGGTTCACTGGGAATGCTATCACCCCTTAACAACAGGAAGCAGTCTAGAGAATACAATACCCACATTCATTCCCAAGATATAGGGTATGTCAGTTTTGGTTATTCAGTGGATTATGAATGTTTGTCATCATTTGGTGGAGATCTAGGAATGTAGGATAAAAATACAGCTATTCATCTCAAATATTTTACATTGGTATGGATTTTTATATATTGATACAAATTTGAAGTGATTTTTATTATACTGTATATATGTTTCTACTCTTGTTTAAGATATTGTTCCTATGCTCATTTAAAAATATGATACAAAATTCTAGTCTTTGAAAGCTATTGATACAAACTGTTTAGGATAATTAAGAAATGCATGTTGGTAGTTAGTCATCTAAAACAGTCAAACTTGTAGTCATATTAGGCATATTTTCAAGGTATATATATTTAGATAAATAGGTGATTGTCAAATGCTTCAGATACATACAGAATATGACATTTAAGATGTTTAATACCTATAGCTTTTCATAACAGTGAGACATATCTGCTTCTGGCAGCACTACTTCATAAAAGGATGATAATGATGGTCATCCAAGAACCTCCATATAGAGTTTGCTTTCATTATGGCAAAGCTACCCATAATGGGTTAGAAACTGCCCTTGCCTTGACTGTTGACAGTACACTGTATTAACTGGACAAGCAGAACACTAATAACGATTGTCAAAATTTGCCAAGACAATGTAGGCTAGTCCTTCAAAACTCTTGTTTCACAGAAAAGTCTGTCAGATATTCTGGGCTGAAGATGGATGCCCTGCTGTTGCAGAGAAACCCTGAATGTCCTGGTAGCCAAATGTCTTTGTCATTTCTATAGTTTTGGAAGTTTCTTGCTCTATATTCCTGTTTTCTTGGGTAATATTATATCTTTTTTGAGTCACTGATGGAGTTGAAAACAGGATAGTTGTAGTTTTCCTTGTTTCCAAATTCAGGAAAGAACCTCAGATAAGAGATGTAAAGTTTCTAAGGTTGAAAAACATAAAAACTTAAACTGTTTATCTAAAAAACTGTTTTGAGATCTGAAAGATAATTTTGGGTTGGTAGTACAAGTTAGAATAGAAAGTAAATTAGGTACACAACTTTGGACTCACCAAAATAGGATAGCTAATGCATTATTTTCTCTGAATTTGCCAAATGCAAATTGACAGGATACTGTAAATGTAATTCTTATTTGATAATTTTTCTTAGTGTATATAGTCTTATTGTGTTAAAGCTAAAACCTTTCTTTTTATTTGGACCAAAGGGGGAAATTTTGTGGAATTTGTTTAACTATGCAAAGATGTGTTGCTTTTGTTAACAATGTAAAGATGTGTTGCTTTTGTTTATGTAAAGATGTGTTGCTGTTTTACCTTTTGTGCCTAAGGCACCTGATAGATCTAATAGAAAGCTCAATAACCAATAGCAAGGAAGGGGGGTGTATAGGCAGGACTTTGAACAGGGACTGTAAGTAGAAGCAAGAATTTAGGCTTGTGGGAGGGGGAAGAAAAACAGAGAGATGCCATGGGACAGACAGACAGACAACGTGGAAGCAGGAAAATAGGACATACGGAATGAAAGAAAGGTAAAAAGCCCTGATGCAAGATGTAAATGAATAGAAACAGGTTAAATTAAGTTAAAAGTAGTAATAGGCCGAGCATTCATAATAAATCTTTGTGTCTTTATTTGGGAGCTGATTGGCCACCCAAAGAAAATTCCAACTACAGTCTTTGTCATGAAATGTCTTATTTTCTCTATCTATGGTGACTGAAATTTTTGCTGATTATGTTAGTCTGGGCTGGCATCTATGGTCTCCTATGGTGTGCTCTCCTATAGCACGTCTGTGGAGACCCTTCTGGCTGTTAGAATCTCTATTGAGAAGTTAGATATAATTCCAGTAGGTCTGACTTCATATGTTACTTGGCCTTTCTTCCTTACAGGTTTTAATATTCTTTTTTGTTATTAAGTGACTCAGGGACTTTCTTTTCTGATCCAGTCTATTTGATGTTCTGTAAACTTCTTGTCCCATTATATATGTGTCCTCCTAACTTAGGTTAGGAAAACTTTCTTCTGGGATTTTGTTAAATATATTTTCTGGGTTTTTGTGCTGAGACTCCTGTCCTTCTATTCCTTTTTTCTGAGGTTTGGTCTTTTTATGGTGTAGCAGATTTCCTAGATGCTTGTGTTAAGGGTTTTTTGGATCTAACATTTTCTTTGACAGATGACTCTTTCTTCACTTGGATCATCAACACCTGACATTGTCTCTTTCATCCTTTCTTCTTCACTTACCCAGATTTTCCATTTCCCCAATTTCCTCAGTTTGTGGGGTTTTTTTATTGCCTCTATTTCCAACTTCCATGTCATGGATAGTTTCCTTCACTTGTTTCTTTGGCTTTGGCATTCTTTAAGGGGTTTGTTGATTTCCTGTCACTTTTGTTTGCCTTTTCCCCGACTTCTCTGAGAGTTTTTATGTCCTCTTTAAGGACTTCTGTCTTTATCAAGTTGTTTTTAAGGTCATTTCTTTGTGCTTTGGCTGTGTTGGAATGTTCAGTTTTGGCTGTTGTAGGATATCTAGACTGCGGTTTTTATTTTTACACTGCTGTTTAGGTATCTGGGTTTGGGATGCTTAGTTCTAGACACGGATTTCTAAATGTGTCTTTGTTCGATGAGCGTTTTGTTCTTTGATTTACTGTTTCCTCATTGGCATTCTCTTCTTTGTGGCCTGTATTTCTGGTGGCTGGTGTGACCTCTGTCTCATCTTGTTAGGAGTCTCTATCCAAGTTGGGACTTGGCCTTCTAGTGGTTAGTTTTGGCCTTTGGTGAAGCAGGGTCTCTATTCTTCTGACGTGGCCTCCATCTGAGCAGCTGAAGCCCGATCAAGCTGATGTGGCTTATACCTATTCTGACTGCCGTGGCTTGCACCTGGGTGTCCAAAGTCCACTGGGGTTGGGGGCTGACACCAGCAGAGGGGCTAGCAATGAGCCGGGATGGAATGCGCTGGGCTTGGAATACAGAGTCTCAGGAATGGGGCAGTTTTTCCAGGTCACTCACTGGTTCTGTTCTGACTGGTGTGGCCTGTCCCTGAGTGGCAGAAGTCTGCTGGGTTGGGGGCAGGGCATAATAATGGGGCCACTGTCAAGCTGGGAAGGTATGGGCCTTGGGAAAGGGGCCCTGGGGGCAGAATCCAGGGAAGCAGGCAAAACACCCTGTTGGCAGACAGGTCACTCACTTGTTCTGACTGGTGTAGCCTGTGCCTGAGTGGTGGGCATCCCCTGGGATTTGAGGCAGGGCCCAGCAGAGGAACTGGCAAGGATCTGGGTTGGCTTAGGCAGGGGGAAGGTTCCCAGGGAAAAGTATCTGGGAGGGACAGCTCCTCTGGCAGGCAGGTCACTCACGTGTTCTGGCACCTGAGTAGCAGAAGTCTGCTAGGCTTGGGGCCTGGGCCCAGCAACATGGTTGATGATGTGGGCAGTGGGAGGAGTCTGGGAGGCTTAATCCAGAGGCAAGTGCAGTTCTTTTGGCAGGCAGGTCACTAACTGATTCTGGCTAACATGACCTGCACCTGAATGGCAGGGGTCACTGGGTTTCGGGGTAGGAAAAAAGGAGCTGGGATTACCTTGTGTACCTAGATCAGGTCTGGTCTCTGGGAAAGCAGCTGAGGGTTTGGGTTGGGATGGACCTCAGGGAAGGGGAGCAGTCTGGGGGTAGGAGGTACAGTCTTGGGTTGTTGTAAGGACTTAAATAAATGATTGTTAACAGGCAATGGGTGGTGTCTTATCTTGGGCACCTAGATCCAGCCTGGCTTCTGGAAAAGCAGGAGTCCTCTGCCAAAGTTGTTTGCCAGAATATGGAGCCTAGGGGAGGGAGTATGCCTTATGGGATGTTAGCAGGCTGCAAGCAAAGTCTTACCTGGGGTCCTTGGAGCCCACCTGACCTCCGGTAAAGCAGTTGGAGGTGTGGGGCTACTTATGTAATTAATCTCTGGCCTGAAACTTGCTATGCAAACTATTCTGGCTTTGAACTCATAGAGAGCCACCTGCCTCTGCCTCTACCACACCCAGCTTAACTTGTCTATTTTCTTGAAAATTAGAAATTGTAAAAATAAAGCAGTGGTTTAAGTGTTTGTCATCCAAAAAAAAATGTTACAGAACTCTTAATATGATTAAGGCTCTGAGGGTAACACTGTGTACAGAGACCCTGATATTCTCATTGGATAAAGAATATTACACACTATCTCCCAGTTAAATAGAAATTCCCAATATGTGGAATAACATAGTACTCAGATTAGATTTAGATTTTTTGAAAAATCCCAAGCCAATCTTAGGGAATTTTATGTAGATATTGTTACTTTTTATTATCATTATAAAGCATACATAATTGAAATTTTGCTATATTAACCACTTTGAGACATAAATTGCAACTGTTGCAGCCATTCAGTCTATCTCCTAACGTTTTCATTTTTCCAAACTGAAAATGTATATCCCTAAAACAATAACTCTCAGTCTCTCTCCTACTTTCTGACTGTGGAGATGACTACCACAGATATTCCCCTCATGTATATCAGATAGTCCTTCCTCTCAACATAATGCTTTCAAGGCTTATCCACTTAGCATACTCTGAATTGCTTATGTTATTGTCCCCTTTTACCTATGCAATTTGAAATTTTTAACACTTGATTTTCTTGTTTAATTTTTATTTATTTTTGAGAGAAGATGGCAGTCCTCTTGCCTGAGCTTTCTAAGTGCTAGTATTACAATAACATGATGATTTGAAGTATGTATCCCATTGTGGAAAGATTAAATCTAGTTCATTATAGGCTGTCTGTGGTACTTATGTGTAAGGTTTTCCATAGCTGCATATTCTTTAATGACTCCCTTGGCCAGCTGCCAATAATTTACAGATGAACTTGCTTGGTCTTACTAAGTACTCCAACAACTGTCAACTCCAGAAAATTACTGTTTTCACTTATCTAGGATGAAACTCTGTTTTTCAGGGGCTGGAGGGATGACTCGGTGGCTAAGAACATTTGTTCTTTCAGAGGATCCAGGTTCAGGACTCTTATGATGACTTACAACCATCCATAACTCTAGTTACAAGTGATCCAGTGTCCTGTTCTAACTTGCAAGGGCAAAAGACACACACATGTGTACATACATACATGCAGGCAAAACACATATGAAATGAAACATATAGTAACAATCCTATTTTCCTGAATGTAGTACTACATGACATATTCAAGAACCTTATTAAAATCAGTTGAGGACCTACATTTTCTCTTTAGAAGAGACCATCAGAGCTGGGTGCTTGGATTAAAGGCATGATCTGATATGCCCAAATTAAATTTATTTTAATTTTAAAAACTTTTATAGAAGGCTGGAGAAGTATTTACCAGTGAAGAATAAATGCTTGTTGTTCTTGCCAAGAGTTCAGTTTCAAGCACTCATTGTCGGGAATCACAACTGGAACTCCAGCTCCAGGGACACACATGCACGCACGCAGGCATGCATGCAGTATAGGTTGACAACTTTCTAAATGTCTTTCCCACATTATTTTCTGGGGTCTCTTATCTATTTGGCTAATTACTTAGCCAGCTAATCCCAGGGAGCCAGTCTCCACCTCCCCAGCATTGGGATATCTGCTGGGAACCAACAAGCCTGGCTTTTTACTGGTGTTGGAAATCCAAACTCATGTCCACATGTTTATACCACAAGTGCAACACTAACTGTGCCGTCTCCATAGTCCCACACATAGCATATTTTTAAGGTTCACCTATGTTGTTGTATCGTCATTTTACTTCCTTTTTAGACTGAATAATACCTCTGTCTGTCTGTCTGTCTGTCTGTCTGTCTGTCTGTGTCATGTTTTGTTTCTCCCTTTATTTTCTGGGGAACATTGGATTAGATTATCTCCACCTCATCTATCAAGACCCTGCATATATCCAGTAATGGACTTTGCAAATCATAAGTCTACATTTAATTTGTTAAGAAAAGTCAAAGTATTTTGTACAGTGATTACAGTATTTTACATTCACATCAGATTTAGGATGGGTCTTCCCACTTCAAATGATCCAATCAAATATTCCTTATAGGTATGCTCAGTTGCTTGGGTTTTCAATTGATTCCAGTTGTAGTCAAGGTGACAACCAAGACTGGCCATCACAATCATCTTCTGTGTACAAGCTTTTGCACATTCTTTTTATTTTTAATTTTTCAAATTTATGTACTTAATATGTTATAACCTCAAGTTACCACCTGACAATCTTTTATTCCGCCTTTACCATTTCATGTAGGAATAGACAGTGGCATTGAGTTCTCTTTGCATTTTTATAAATAGGAAATGTTTTTTTTTCCTTGCTTTCAAAAGAACAGTCCATTTTCCTAGATACAAAAACTCTCTCTTTGCCAGATGGTGGGGGGACTTGCCTTGAGTCCTAGCACTCGGGAGGCAGAGGCAGGCAGATTTTGTTGAGTGTGAAGCCAGCCTGGTCTACAGAGTGTAGAGCTAAGGCTACACAGAGAAACCCTGTCTCAAAAAACCAACCAACAAACCAACCAGCCAAAATCTGTTTGTTTTTAGACTGTTTTCTTTCAGCACTTTAAATATATCACCTCCTGTCTTTTTGCCTCCAAGATTTCTACGATATCAGTGATGATGTTGCTTGTTTATGGGGTCTTTCTTCTCTGTGGTTGATATCAGTCTTTTTTGTCTTCCTGGGTCTCTGTGGTCTCCAGTAAGACTCTCTTTTCCCTGGGTGATCTGTCACCTACAAATCTGTGGTCTTCTTTTCCTTTTGTGAGCTGTGCCCACCACTTTTTCAGTGCTGTCCATATGAGACAAAGATGAGTGAGCATATTTTGGGGGTATCTATGGTTAGGACATATACATGGAATGATTTTTCAGATTAAGGTCTGCCCTGCTGCCGCTTCTTTGATGAGAAGTAGTGGAAATCAGGCTGCCATTGGCTCAATGTTATGCCTGCTTGCACTCCTGGGGAGAATGGGAAAGACTGAGTTGAAAGTAACCAAGACTTTCTTTCTGCTTGAAGACTATTTTTTCTTCATCACTTGGCTGCTGTATAACATACATAGATTGTTTTCCAGAGATCCTACAAAGTTGGTTTAAACCTTTTCTGGTTGTTTTTCTGGAGGTTACCTAGAAGTCTGCTGTTCTGTTGCCACTCATTCCTTCTGGTTTCTAGATTTGCTTATTTTATGTATATGTGTTTTTACCTGTGTGTCTGTGTACATGGCCTCATGTGGTGAAGGCCAGAGGAAGTTGATCCCTTAGGACTGGAATTATAGGTGGTTGTAAGGGAACATGTGAGTGCTGCAGACCAAAGTGGATCCTCTATAAGAGTATCTAAACTGCTCAGCCATTCTCCATCCCTCTCACTCTTCCCTCGTGTGAGTGTGTGTGCGCGTGTGCGTGTGTGTGTGTTTACATTCCTGTGAAGAGTGAGAGAGAGGATTTGTTTTTCATATTAACTTGGAGGGATGACGGTTTGTATCACATTTCCTTGTAGAAGATGTGTCACTTAGCTAGTTGGATAGCTCACTTTGTCCCCTCTAAGCTTATAGATAGGCTTATAGAAAACAACTTAGAAAAGAGAACATATAAATCTATGCACAGGTGCAGCTTTCTTGAGTCATCACCTATGTTGTGGTGGGCTTTTCAGTGTTGCATGCCTTAAGACATCCTTTATACAGTTAGGGTGGTGGATTGAATGTAATTGGCCCCCATAAACTCATAGGAAATGGCACTATTAAGAGGTGTGACCTTGTTAGAGTGAATGTGGCCTTGTTAAAGGATTTGTAGGGGAGGGGCTTTGAGGTCTCCTTTATTCAAGCTGTGCTCAGTGTGGTGCTTAGTTCACTTCCTGTTGCCTTCTGATGAACATTGAGGACTCTCAGTTCCTTCTCCAGCACCATGTCTATCTGCATACTGCTATGTCCCACCATGATGATAATGGACAAAACCTAAAAACTATAAGCCAGCCCCATTAAATGTTTTCCTTTATAAGAGTTTCCACAGGGGCTGGAGAGATGGCTCAGTGGTTAAGAGCACTGACTGCTCTTCCAGAGAACCTAGGTTCAATTCCCAGCATGCATCTTACAACTGTAACTCGAAGATCTGTCACCCTCAAACAAACATGCAAGTAAAACACCAAATGCACATAAAATAATAAATAGATCATTTTTAAAAAGAGTTGCCATGATCATGGTATCTCTTCACAACAATATAATCCCTAACTAAGATAGTTAATATCCTAATAAAAACTCATTGGTTCACCAAATTGGACTTTGATATAATCATTACTTTAGTCTGTCATGGGCTCCCTATCTGAAGTGAGTAAACCTGTGTGTGTTTCATCTTTCCCAGAAAAAAAATCTCTCATACAACATATAGCACCAGACATATGTATTACAATTTATTATGGACTTAATTCTTGTGTCTTCTGCCAAGAAATTCATATGCTGAAGCCCTGACTATATATGTAGCTGTAATTAGCAGATAAGGTCTATAAAGCTGTGCTATAATTTGGAAGTTTCTGTCTCCTACAAAATTTTTATTGAAACTTGCAATTCAATGTAACAGTATTGTGAGGTAAAGCCTTTAGATCAGACCGTGAAGGTTCCACCTTCATTAATGGATTATTGCCCCTGTAGAAAACGTCTTGAGGAGTAGAGAGCCAATTCTACAGATAAAAGCACTTATTGTTCTTACAGAGAGCTGCAGTTTGGTTTCTAGCACCCACAATCACCTGTAACTCCAATTCCAGAGTCTGATGCCAGCTTCTGTGGGCACCTACACTCACACGTACATTCCCACGCACAGATTCCCACACACATGCACATTGTTAAACAAAAGTAATTCGGAGTCATTTCGTAGACCCCCCTCCAACCTGGCTGCCACTGTCCTGCAGATGCCTAGGTAGTAGGCAGCCACTATCATGCCTGCTGTTTTTGCCTGCATAAGGCTTATGAGGACTTTTATACCTATAGAAACATTCCTTTCTCTGGGCCTCCCTTTACTCTGAGATGTGAATATTTTTAACTTTATAAATTGGACCAGCTCTTTGAACAGAGACTATTTTATCAGTTATCAGTCCCTATCTTGTTTGATTACTTCATAGGCCATTTCCACTCAGGCTCCAGGGACCAAATATAAGACTTTTTTGTTTTGTAAAAATAATTAAAAAATAATAATGATGATAAAAATTCTAAAAACAAAAGAAGTTAAAGGGCTTGAAGTGCTGTATTTGCCCCTTCAGCTTCTTCTGTCTTATGATGTTTCACCTCTAAAAGATGAGGCGCTAAGACAACATCTTAAAAGTCACCAGCAGCTCTCACCACATGGCAAGCCTACTGGAATCATACCAGCTCTGGAACTGTGAGAAATTACTTATTTCTATTTATGACTGTGGTTTACAAATAACCCAATGGTATAGAAAGTGGCGCTCTGTCATAAAAAAATAGCTGAATATGTGGCATCAGTTTTGTGACTGGGAAAGCTGAGGGCTAGAATAGCTTGCAGGAGCAGTTGAAGAACCTGTATTTCTGTAAACAGACTAGAGGGATTAATTTTGGTCAGGGCTCAAAAGTTGAGAACTAAAAAAAATCACTTCAAATTTCTCAAGGATTTTTGTGAAATGCTGTTTAAAATATTGATAAAAGTATGAAGAGAAAAGGCCATTTTGCTTAGGTTTCAGTTGGAAATGAATATTTTATTAAACTAGAAGAATAATCATCCTAATTGCAAAGTGAATAAGAACTTTGCTGAATTGTATCTGTGGTCTAATGTTTTATGGATGACAGACTTCATTGTGATGAACATAGAAATAGATTCTATGAACATTGGCACATAGATTCTTTAATGGAAGAAACATCTAGATATTTGAGATGTTATATATATCTTGTTTTGGTTTTGTTTTGTTTTGGGACAGGGTCTCCTTATGTACCTAGCTCTGGCTGGCCTGGAACTCACTGTGTAGAACAAACTGGCTTTGAACTCACAAAGATCCACCTGCCTCTGCCTTCTCAGTGCTAGGATTAAAGGCATGTGCCACCATGCCTGACATATGGCTTTTCTTAAATATTTGTAGTAAAAATATGACATGACATGATGGGTTTTAAACATAATTTATAATCCAAGGGGAAGTAGAATGCAAATATTTAGAAAATATGTATATAATGTAAAGACTACATGAAAACTAATTATAGTGAAAACTGCAGATGTAGCAAGAGACTATTTGATTATGAGATTTCTAAGGGCGGGTGGAAGGAAGTTACAAGCTAATTATTAAGATAGTGTAAGAATGATCCTTCAGCATTTTGGGGATCATAGACCCTGAGTGTGAGGACTTTGAAGCAAAATATTAGGCTCTGTCCAAAAAAATCTCTGAAGATTGTACCTTTTAAAAAATTATTTTTTCAAAAGAAATATAAAATATAGTTTGATCATGTTACTCTCATTTTCCTATCTTACTCCCCCTGCCAACAGCTCCTTCTTCCCAGCAAGTTCCCCTACTACTTCTATGACTTCTGTGGCCCACTGCATCTAATCAGGGACATTGGCAAGGGCATGGATTGTAGGCACTTTCATTTTAGCAACAGCAATTTGCGAATACCCATATGCCTGAGAAATATGACTTTACATCTCCCAGCAACCCCTTTCTCATCCATGATGCGGTATTGATGGGCCCAACCTTGTGAAGGTCTTCTGAAGGTAGCTACTATTGCTATGGGTTCATGGGTTGAGTAGCCATGTCATGTCCAGAAGATATTATTTCACAACACTCCTGACCACCTTCCAGCTCTCATAAGTAAATGTGAGGCCAGCCTGAGCTATGTGGTAAGACTCTGTCTCAAAAAAAAAAATTATTCAGTAGTTTGTATTGCAGTTTCTTTCCTTTTTAATGAATTCTTTTCTGATCAGGTACACATTCTGTAATTTTTAAAGTTATTTCGCAACTTAAGAACCATCCTGAATAAAATGGTTATTTTGGCATATCTCATGAGATAATTATCAAGAACTTTTATTCCAAATGGTTAGTTAATAATTGCGTTTTCATCCACTAAGCCAAGAAATACTCCTTTTTCCCCTGTCATTTTTTCCTTAAGGCTTTCTTGTTGGTGATGGGCATCACTTGGTAGGGTGCATGGGTTAATTTCTAGAACCTAATAAACCGGACGTGGTCATGGCACTGAGAGGACTGAGATGGGAGGACCACAAGTTCAAAGTCGGATATATGAGATCTTATCTCAGAAAGATCAAAACAAAACAAAAAAACTAGGCATGGAGGTTCAGTCTCAACACTTGGCAGACAGGGTCAGGTGGATCTCTATGAGTTTGAGGCCAACACAACCTGGTCCACATATCCAGCCCTATGACTGTCAGAGCTATGTGAGACTCTTCCTATTATTCTTGTCAAGAGGCAACATCCAGAATGGGAAAAATATTTACATTCCAATTACCATTGTTGATTTTTTTTCATTGCAATAAATGTTGGTTGGTATAAATATGGAAAAGGGGAATACTTGTTCATTGCTTGTGGGAATGCAAGCTTATGTAGCCACCGTGGAAATCAGTGTGGAGGCTCCCCCAAAAGCCAGAAAATAGATCAACCACATGATCCAACTCCACCACTCTTGGTCACCCAGTAGACTCTATTCTACTGTAGAGATACTGTTTAAAAAATCGTGAAATCTGCAGCTAAATGGATGGAGCTAGAAACCATCATTTTGAGGTAGGTAACCCAGTCACAGAAACACAAATATTGCATTTTTCTCATTTGTAGATGTTAGCATTGAATCTTTAGATGTATGTGTTTCATTGGAAATACCCATAAATATTAGAGATTAGTAAGGGGGACATGGGTTGGGGGCTGTGGCTTTCAAGGAAGATGAACCATAGCTCATTATATTAATGGTTAAATGAAATAAAGAAACAGGAAAGATTAAAATGTAGTGGGGTGGGAAGTCAGGGTAGAGGAAGAAATTTGGTTAAATATAAATAATGTAAACAGCCTTGTAAAAAGTCATATGGAAAACTACCACTGTAGAAGATTGTCTGTCTGTCTGTCTGTCTGTCTGTCTGTCTGTCTGTCTGCCTACCTACCTACCTACCTACCTATATATCTATAGTTAAAACCTTATAACAGGGCTACAACACCCTTACTAGGCACTATAGGCAATGCCAGGTAACTGTTTTTGTTTTTTCCCCTATTGCTGCAGCCACCGCCACCATAGACTTGAATCATAGAGCATGGAAAAAATCTATTCCACAAGTTGAAGCCCATATCTGGCACTGTTATCAAGGCCAAGAACTTGTGACTATGCTTATCCTAGGCCCAGGGGAGAACATACTAGTGTTGTTTTGCTAGGAGGAAATGGTATTAAACTGAGTCTTGTGTTTTATGGCTGTGCTCATATATTAATCCATATCTCAACCCTCATGGGGGGGGAGAGGGGTTACTTGTAGTAGATGGCAGTTAACAGTGTAGAAAATAAGAGACTGCAGAACGTTCAGTCCTAAAAGGAACATATATGCTAGCGCCCCTCCTCCCAAGGTTCAGGGATCATTGCAGAAAAATAACTGTAAGAGCCAGGGGTGGTGAATAACTACAGGGAAATTGTGATTTATGGACACAGCAAGACAGTTGCTCAAAAGAACTGATAAAGATTGTAGCAGCATACACAAATATGCAAGCTCAGTACAGCCCTGACAGCTGAGAAGCTATTGGCAAATGTTAACAGCTGCAAGAGGGAGGTCAATCAGGCCCCAATGGGAGGCCACATATCCGAGAATGTATGGGCAGCACAAATTGAACTTAGTGGGTGTGGTGGTTTGAAAAAAAAATGGCCCCGAAAGGTAGTGACACTATTAGGAGGCATGGCTTTGTTAGAGTTAAGTGTGGCTTTGTATGAGAAAGTGCATCACTGTGGGTAGGTTTTGAGGTCTCCTTTGTTCAAGCTAAGTTCCGATGTAGAACTCTCAGCTACTTCTCCAGCACCGTGCCTTACTGCATGCTATCCATCATGTTTCACATCATGTTAATAATAGACTAAACCTCCGAACTGTAAGAAACCCCAATTAACTGCTTTTCTTTATAAAAGCTGCTATGGTTTGGGTATCTCTTCACAGCAATAGAAACCTTAACTAAGACAATAGGTTTTAAAACATGAGGACACAAAGTTCGATAGGTAGGGAAAGGAGTCAATCTGGAAAAAGTTGGGGGAGTAGAAGTGAATATGATCAAACACCTGGTACAGAATTCTCAAAGAAATTATAAACAGAAGAAATAAAATTTAAAAGATACTTATTTGTTATACAGTTTTTATACATGTACTTGTGTATGTACATGCACACTTACGTGCTTACACATGTGCTGTGTATGATACATGTATGTGGAGGTCCAAGGACAACTTTTGGTAATTGGTTTTCTCCTTCAACCACATGTATGTCAGCATAGAATTCAGGTTTTCAGGGCTGGGGTCAAGTGCCTGGGGTCGAGGGCCATTGAGCTAGCTCACTGGCCCTTGCTATTCTCTTATTTAGAAATTAAGTTCCTAAAGATGTAAATTAAGCTGAGTGTAGACTTGGATACTTCAGTTAATTCTGGATTGTTGTTGGGTTTTTTCCCATTGACACCGATTCAAATTAGTATAATTTTAAAATTTCCTATTTGGGAATGGCAAGATGGCTTATTGGATAAAGGCATTTGCTACCACATCTGAGCACCTGACTTTGGTCTCTAAGGCCCACATGGAGAGAAGTGACTGATGAAATTTGTCAAACACACACACACACACACACACACACACACACACACCAGGTGCCTGCACACATGCACACACTAAATAAATTTAAATATATTATTAAAAAGCTTTTCATGTTTGTCCCACGATAATTTGGGGAAAGTTAGGTGTTATTTGTGAGTATGGATGGAGGTGGAGGTGGCTGTTGTACTATAGGGTCTTAGCACCAGAATAAGAATTTGGATGTTGGGGCCTCTGAAAAGCAAAGCAGGGATAGGTTTGGATGAGTAGAGGTGCCTGAGTCATTTGTAATTTAGGGGTGGGGATAAAGTTGGGGACACATTGTCAATCTTTATCCTCACTCAAGCTTCCTCCTTTAAATTACTTTCCACAGGGTGGATATCAGTAGTGTTACCTTTATCCTTCCTCTCCCCTGAGGCCTTATGGATGCTGGAACCAGGAGAACTTGGGGAGAGAGAGTATGTAAGAGAGAAGTGACAGGAGATGTGGAAATTCTGAAATCCAGGTCCCTCTAGGAATGAGACAGGAGAGACAGATTTTTCTTTATGGGTGTGTTCTCAGGCCGCACATGGGGGGGGAGCCTTTTTGTAATAGTAATTTAGATCAATAAAGAAAGGGCCTGAGTGTTTCCTATGGCAGCTGAAGATTAGATCCCAGAAACGTAGAACCATGAGAAGACCTTATTTGGGGCTCTCTAACATTGAGGCATATCCTGATGAATTGGGTTTGTTATACGTGTTTTGCTGAGAAAAAAAAAATCTTGCTGTGTATCCCTAGTAACTTAACCTGAAGCCATAATCCTCCTTCAACCTCTCAAGTGCTGAGATTAAAGTTATGCACTATCATACCAAGATGTTTATTTTATGGGAGTGGGGATGACAAGGTCTCACTCTGTATAGTCCAAGCTGGTCTTAAACTCACAATTTTCATGCTCCCATCTCCCCATCACCATTATACCCAGCTAGACAGTTGGATTTTTATGAAACCCTCTATGGATATCATAAACAGCACAGAGAGGACAATTGTGGGAGGGTTGGTGATGGACCTAGAAGAGTGGAAGACTAGGGTGGCATGATTTCAAGTGAGAGCACAAGCTGGGCTGGAGAAGGTGGGGGCAGGACACAAGAAGCTTTTCCTCAGAGAACAAAATTGCTTGATAAAGCCTCACATCATAAGATTTTTTTAATTAACTAAAATTATTCACAAGAATAAATGTTAAGTGTATGCATGCGTGTGTGTATGTATGTTTGTGTGTATTAAAGAAAGTTAGGCCACTTTGCCCTCCACAAGAACCACAGACGAACAAATTGCTCAGTACCAAGCATGAGAAACCTCCTTTCAAATGGTTGGCCAAGGTAGTCCAAGTGACTCCCAAAACAATATAGATTATATATGTAGCTCTTGGTTACCTCTTAAGATTTGAGGATGGACCACTTATTGCTGAAGACACCAGACACTTAGGATACATGACTCAGATGACTTGAGCTGGGTGAGACTTGAAAGGCTCTTTCCTGAAGTCTAGCTCCTAGTGTTTCATACAAGCTGCAAAGGAAGAGAAGAAATTAAACAGATCTATCCAGCTGCAGCACCTATGAATCAGAGCAGTTACATGCATGGAAAGATATGCATTAAGATTCAATAAGTGGCACTCACATGTTCATGGTAACTAATAGCTGTCTGATTGGACTTAAGGTCCACTAGCAGTAGAGAAATCATGTGTGTTACTGGAAGTCTAGCCAGCTTGTCCAACCTAATGAGGTCATGCGTGGACCTTAGAAAAGAATCCACTACCATCACTTTGATAGACCAGCATAATTCCTTCTACATTGTAAATCTTTTTCTTCTACACATAGATAAGTGTAGCCACTTCTTTACAGTAAATGGAGACCAGCACAGAAAACCACAACTGGACACAGTGAAGAGCTCAGTGGATTGTGGGGAGCCCAACCCCAACGAATACACCTTCATCACAGCTCCTGCATTTATGGCTCAAGGAACATCAAGGAAAGGGGGCTGTAAAGATTTTAAAAACCAGAATGCTAGGTAGTCTGCTGTTACCTCTCCTAAAAATGACCATGTAACTGGAAAATGAACATGTTAACATGCCTGCATAGTGAAGGAGAATTAACCTTTCTTAGGGATGAGTCCTCTTATTAGTTGTCCCAATGCAGCATGGTCAGCCTTGAAACTATATGCAACAAATGACTCAGTGTGTGTGTGTGTGTGTGTGTGTGTGTGTGTGTGTGTGTGTGTGTGTGTGTGTGTGTGTGTGTGTGTGTGTGTGTGTGTGTGTGTGTTCGTGCATGCGCGTGCGTAAACTATATGCAACAAATGACTCGGGGTGTGTGTGTGTGTGTGTGTGTGTGTGTGTGTGTGTGTGTGTTCGTGCATGCGCGTGCGTAAACAGGAAAGAGGCTATCAGCTTGAAGTAGGGTATGGGAAAGGCTGGAAGGAAGAAGGGAGGAGGAACCGGTGTAATTCTATTTCAGTTAATTTTTTAATAAATTAAGGTAATTTTTAAAATTTGGTCTTTTAAAAAAGTATTTAAGCATTCCAGTGTTTGCATAGAACCCTGCTAGCTGATTAAATACAAGTATCTATTAATCAGGCATTTGAAAAAAACAATAATTTGCTTTTATTTTCTCATTTTAAGAGGATTTCTTAGGAAATGTTTTGGTGCTGGGGTTCATATCTGTTTTGCTTTTAAAGCTCAAAGAAATTATGCTCCCACCCTTAGCTCCTTCATCTCTAGCTGACTCCATAATGACACAGGATTTCATTGGACTCAGGCATAGGGTACAATGAGAGAGTAACAGTGTGGGGCCAGCAGAAAGAATAGAAGGCACCACGCATAGAATTCGAGACCTTTCTGAAGAGTCCCAGCTAACCCTATAGGAAAATCTAATTTTATCTTTTATGCATTTGTCTCTCCCCCACTCCGTGTGTGTGTGTGTGTGTGTGTGTGTGTGTGTGTGTGTGTGTGTGTGTGTAGCACATGCACACACACTTGTGAAAAAATAATTGTAAGGACTAATAAATATCTACATGCTTAACACCCATCCTCCACAAGAGTTTGCATTCTGAATGGCAATTTTGTTTTTATCTCAAAGTTAACCAATCAAACACACTCAGGTTCAGTTTCCTTGGTAACCGACCTCTGCTTCCTGTGTAGACTTCTGGTCATAAGAGAGAAAAGGAAAAATACAGGACTAGAGGGAGCAGGCTAGAAAATGTCATTCCTTCTATGCCCCTCCCCTCCTTGCTGCAGTGTATTTCTCTGCCATTGTCATCTCTGCCATCCCCACTGCCAGCAAAACAAAGCAAAAGCTGTTGTGAGGTCCAGTAAGATGATGTCTACCTGTATGTATCTCTGCCTTCATTTCTGTATCAGATTGGTCCTAGGCAGTCAAATCCTTAGCAAAACAGATGTCTTTCTTTGTACTCTACCTTGTCTCCATTTATTTCTGGAATATATTGTCGTGATTAGTCATAAGAATGATCCACTACCTTTTTATTGTCTCCTGCCTCTTCCCTTTCTGTTTTACTGTAATAAGTAAGGGTGAGAAGAGACCTGACCCACAGAAGAGACAGAGGCCACTACTACTCGTGGAATCCCTGGGTGGTGGCTTTCCAAAACCCATGGTTTGGGAACTCCTTCTACTCCATCCTTATTGAACTCTGAAGGGTACAACACATACACCCGAAGTCTGATGGAAGCCTACTAAGATTGTCTCATTATGGAGTCAGCTAGAGAGGAAGAAGCTAAGGGTGGGATCATAATTTCTTTGAGCTTTAAAAACAACAAGGATATGAACCTCAGCCCAGAAACATTCCTTAAGAAATCCTCTTAAGGAGAAAATATAACCAAATGATTGATCTTTCAAATGTCTAATTAATAGCTATTTGTATTTGGTCAGCTAGCCAAGTGCTATGCAAATGTAATTGAAATGCTTAAATACTCTGCCATTTCTTATAGACTGCTGCCCCTAGTGTAACAAATAGTGACTGCACCTCTGGACTGCAGGAGGCCATTAAAGCAGTTTTTCTGCTCTTTCTTTTTTTTTTTTTTTTCTCCCTTTCCCATTTGAATGTTATATACAGAGCTTTAGTTTTGTAACTATATTTCAACATGGTTGAATATCTCTATTTATAGATTTTATTATGAAAGACCAAAGGAAGTAGTCATCCAGGGCCTGACAGTTCTTCTACTGGGAAAATAATATATGGCAACCATTTTCTGATATATACGTTGTCTGTATGAGAAACAATGCTCAATTTGGACAAACCCATCCTTTGAATACTCTGAAATGACTTCAGACAGTTCATGCTGATGTCAAATGTGTTCTGTTATTGTGATTTCCAGGGTATTTGGAAGTTAATGTGAAGCCTGCTTTAAATTTTGGGCAAACAGGGTATGTTTGTATCTGACTATAGTGTCTTCTAAGATTGGGAGACTTTCCCTAGTAAAGAAGCTTAGATTTGAATTTGTGTGTGTGTGTGTGTGTGTGTGTGTGTGTGTGTGTGTGTGTGTGTGTGTTTGCATGTGTCAAGAGGATAACCTTATAGTGGTGAGAATGTATTGTGAACCATTAGCTTTGCCAGAACTTGCATTATTTTATGTAAATATTATAATCACGAAGTATGTGGGTATCTTAACTAAGTTAGCTCTTGCAAACAAAATTACTTGGTTGTCTGAGTCTAACTTCTTGTGAACGGCAAGGTGAACAGAGTTGTTATTGATGCTAAGTCCTCTTTGATACTTTTAGTAATCATAGCCCTTTGTAGTCTGGAGGAAAGTCTTTTGTAGGGAAATTAATTTTCATGGGTCAAGGTCAATTACTATGCAGTAATTTCCCCACCCATTGTTTGATTTAGTCATTTACCTTCCTCAGTTTACAAATGAGGTACTCCTTGGAAATAAGTAGATCCAAACCCTGGTCTTTCCATTTCTTGCAGTGTGTGCTTTGAGACCACGCCTTACCATGTCTGCCCGTCCAGTTCCTCCATTTCCCTCTTGTAGTAAGACCTGGGTATGAATCTTAAAACATTTTATTAATACTTTTTATAAGGTTTTCCTAAAACACTAGGGAGGCCTTCACATATCTCAGTCCTTTCTCAAAAAGACCATTATATAGTGAGTGATATGCTGTTTAACAATAGGAATATGTTTTGTAAAGTATGCTGTTTGGCGATTTCATCAGTATGTAAAAATCTTAGGGTGTACTATGACATCACCAGATGTTACACTCTTATGAAACTACTGTCACATATGTAGTCTGTTGTTGATAGAAATGCCCTTATTCAATATATGAAACACATATAAATTAACAGATTTGGATATAGCAGTTGCATGCTCATTCAACCTTTTGATCACTGAGGGGGGGTTATTGAATGCCTATAAGATTCATAACTTAATCTAGATAAAAATCTAAAATATTGGTGTAGTATATTAGCCTGCTAAGGATGTTGTAACAAAATAGCATACAACAAATGTACGTTAGGCTTTTCATCACTTAGAAGTACAAAAGAGAAACAGTTCAAAGAAAGATTCAGTTTGGCTCCCAGTTTGAAATACTCAGGTCCATGGCTTGGTTTGGATTGCTGTCAGGCTGGGCTAAGGAGAAGAACATGATAGAGCACAGAGGCTCACCGCATGGCAAGACATAGCTCTCACAGGCATTCCCCTTATCATAGCATACTTCTGGGTGGAGATTTTATATGTGTGTGTGTGTGTGTGTGTGTGTGTGTGTGTGTGTGTGTATGTATGTATATGTATATATGTGTGCGTATATATGTGTGTGTGTATATGTGTGTGTGTGTGTGTGTATATATATATATATATATATATATATATATATGCATTGATCTTAGGATCTCACATGTTAGACAGTTGTTTAATTTGGAGCTGTGTCCTTAGTGTCACACTAAATTATCCATGCTGGCCTTTAAACTTGTGATTTTTTTTTTACCTTAGCCTCCCAATATTTAGGATGTCAGGCCTGGACTATGGGGTCCAGCTACTTCAAAACTTTTGAGGAATCCCCATCTGTTTTCTATAGTGGCTATGCTAATTGACATTCCCAGAATCACTGTGTAAGAGTTCACTTTTTCCTAATCCTCCTCAACACTTGTTCTCTCTTCCATATTTTAACCATAATCTTTCTAAAAGATATGAAATCTCAATCTATATCTCATTGAGACTTTAATTTACATCCCCCCCTAATTCATTATGTTAAGCACATTTTCATACACATTGACTTTTCTCATGACTGTCAGTAAATCCCTGAGTAAGTTACAGGAAGAAACATGTGTTTTGGCTTTCTGATTGATGCAGTCTTGTTACTGAAGGGAAGGCATGACTGCAGGAATGGATTTTGGCACAGCCCAGTGTAACAGGAAGGAAGGAGAGGGGGGCAGAAGAGAGAGACAGACAGACAGACACACTCACACACAGACAGAGACTTCAAACACGTGCTTGTAACCAGAAGTTTTCCTGTGTCTCACATAAACACACAGTGGCTTATATTGATTACAAACTGTTTATTTTATCTTGTATCTTTAAGTAGGTCATTTCTATTAATCTGTAAATTGCCACATGGCCAGTGGCTTACCGGTACTTTCATATCTTGCTTCTTAGGCAGCTGGATTGCATTTCCCAGACTTCGCCTTCTCCTGTATTTCTGTTTGGAGTTCCCACTTGGCTATATGTTTTCTTACTATAGGCCAAAACCTCTTCTTTATTCACCATTGGTAGTAATACATATTAACAGCATATAGAAAAACATCCCACATCACATGCTAAGTAAGGGGGCTATTGCTGAGGAATTAATGTGCCCTCAGGCCCCTCTGCTCTCTTTTAATTGGGTTCTTTTATCAGTATTGAGTTGTCTAAATCCCTTTTATATTTATGATATTGATGCTGTATATGGTATGTGGTATATGACATGTTCTCAAAGAACATTTCTGATGAACTCTGAGGTAGTGATTGGGTAGTGAATGCAATAACCTAGTCAGTAAATAATTGCTTGGGTTTATTTATAGTATGATGGTATTATTAGGAGATGGCCAATTTGGAGGAAGTAGGTTTCTGAGGACATACTCTTATCCATTCCGCTTACTCTGCCCCTGCCACCCACCTCTACTTCTGGCTGCTATGAAGTAATCTAATCAACTTGCTCTGCTGCATATTCTCTGAGAGTATAGACTGTTTTTGTGCCATGTTGATTGTTCATTATTCAGAAACTCTTTGGTTTGGTGCAATTTCACTTGTCTATTTTTTCTTCTGTTACCACTGTCTTGGGAGAACACATCAAAAAATCTGCCAAAGCCAATGTCTGTAAGCTTTTCTGTGTTTTCTTCTATTAGTTCTGTGTTCTAAGTATAAGTCTTTAACTTATTTTGAGCTGGTTTTTGTATATATGGTTGAAAGATACTTAGATTTCACTCTTCTACATGCTTTTCCGATTTATGGTTGAGATTCCCTTTCTCATCTCTTCCTGGCATCTAGGATGTACATATTTATTTCTGTGATTTCTCTTACAATGTTGCATTGGGGTGTGTGTGTATGTGTGTGAGTATGTGTGTGTGTGTGTGTGTGTGTGTGTGTGTGTGTGTGTGTGTGTGTGTGTACCATGAGACTTTGGGGGAGTGTATTTGGGATTGAACCCAGTACCTGGTACAGTACTCTTCCACTAAGCTAGATCCTTAATCCTCTTTTTACTTTTTTATTGAACATATGCATGAGTGTGTGTGTTTATGTGTCTGTGTGTGTCTGTGTGTCTTGGCTGTCATTTTGGCTTTCCACACACAGAATTTTAAACTGGTCCTGGTCTGTATCCCATACAGGAGGTGCCACTTTGCTATGCAATAAAGGCAGAGCTACCAGAAAAGTATAATAGGTTCCTGGGGCTCTGTTATGTCCCAAATGGGAGTTATTAATAAACAAAAAGAAAAAGATGTATTTTTGAGGTAAGGCTTGCTTGGTAATTATATATAAATGTGGGCTAAAGTAGAACATGGATATCAAAATGAGTCTTAAAAGAAAATACATGATTTTTCAAAAATTATATTTCTCCCATTTACTGTCTGTCTGCTTTTCCTGTGTCATTTTCTCTGACCATTCATTATAACCTTGTAATTATCTGTGCAGGAAGAATCACCTGTGTATACACAACAAAACCCTTTTAATGAACACATAAGAGTCTCAATCCATGATTGTGGGTGGATGAAAATGTATCTACCATCTATTTTGTATTATACTTGACATTTTCTTTCTCATTGCTGTGATAGATTCAGCTTTCGTTTCCCTGGCAACGATCATTATCCTTTTTTTTTTCCAGCCTCTTAGCACTGAACAACAAAGAGGAAGGTAGACTATTACCTATTCCTGGTTGCCAAGTGCAGTGCCCCTGCCTGGGCTGAATCACTCACTAGAGATGAGAAGCAGAGCTGTTACTAAGACAACAGAATCACGGATCCATCTCCTTAGTGAGGCCCCCTTTCTTCCTCCTTTTTCTCTCATATCAATTAAGAAATGGAGAACTCTGGGATAAAAATACTGGCAGTGAACAATGAAATCATGAAATGATGTTTTTCTGCATTTCTGTAATGGAGGGATTACTTTAGAATAACATTTAAAGAGCAAAAAAATAACTAGAATGAAAAGGTTTTTTAATAAAACATAACAACTGATATATACCTGCATGATAACAAAATACAATATCAGACTATGTCAAAAATAATGACAATATTAATGGAGAGAGTGCTTTGACTTATCAAAATCTCTAATGGAACATCATGAAAAAGTGATGTCTGAGCCCCATCCTCCATGATACCTACATATGGGATGTGGCCATGGAATAAGTGCCAGTTTAAAAATCTGTGTGTGGACAGCCAAAATGGCAGCTACTGTCTAGAAGAAAAACCAGCCTTTAAGAATGTTGTAGGGTATTCACTAGAGAAGACTGCTCGGGTGTGAGTTTAAGTCAATAGAAAGTTTATTATATGGTCTGTGACTACAGGGTGTTCAGGATTGCAGTATAGCCCTAAGCTTTTCTCAGGGTAAGCTTTTATGCACAAAGATCACATCCTGAGTTGACATACTTCAGTTAACAAAATGTAATGTTAGTACATTTAGAAACTTTCCCAGAACTATGAACTTGGATGGATTAAGCCTTTGTGTTCATTTTGCAGGTGGTGCTGTCTACGTGCTGAGTTTTATGACCTGAACGATACTTCCATCGTGGAGTCACTTTTGCTACGGTCTGAGTGCCTGTTACAAAGAAGAAAAATCTGACTTAGATTAAGTATCGGGTTAGGTAGGACATACCTCTAATCTCAGCATTCACAAAGCAAAGAGGCACATAAATATCTGTGAGTTCAAGGCCACCCTGGTTTATGGGGTGAGTTCCAAGTCACCCAGGGCTGCATAGTGAGACTCAATCTCAAATAAATGAATATATATCAAGTTAGGCACACTTGAGAAGAAAATCCCAGTCTGATCTCTCCCCCAATTATATTGAATTGGATGTACTCTAAGTCTCTAAAACTCAAGGTCTGGAAAATATAAATTCTTTAGGAAGTGAAATAAGATACTTTCTTTTCTTCTGTAAGTCTCTTCTACTAGGTAAATTCAAGGTTTGTCACACATTGAGCTGACAGTCATGTTCAACATAAAACATCAATTAGCCTAGAAATTAAAGCTCCAAATTGTATGACGTGGTTAAGATGAATTCTCTTCCTTTTTGTTTTGAGATGAAGCTCTGGATTTATAGCCTCTGTGGCCTGTATTAGTTAGGGTTCTCTAGAGGAACAGAACTCATCTATATACACACTAATATATTCTATAGTGGCTTACAATCTGTGTTCTGATTAGTTTAACAATGACTATCTCCCGGTATAAAGTCCTAGAATGAATGTCTTAGTTGGTCTTTATTGGGGGTAACCACCAGAGAAAACCATTTGGACATAGTGTCCTGGGTTTACTTATGTCAGTTAACAAGAACAGTTAGCCAGAAGCAGAATTATGGAAGATAAAAAGCAGGATTAGTACATTTAGAGATTTTCCAAGAACTATGGGGCTTTTGTGGATTAGGTCTTTGTTTTAGTTTTGGTTTGTTTTAGTTTGGGCAGATGATGCTGTCTATGTGCTTAGTTTTACAGCCTGAATGATACTTCCATCATGGAGTCAGTTGTGTTAAGGTCTCAGGACCTACCCAGGTCTCAGACACTGTTAAATTCCCCACTGGTCTTAGTGAATGAGTCAAATCATGGACTTATCCTGCTTTAAATAGGTAGAGTTGGTCCCAAGGACCATTAATTTCATTGAATATGTAATTGGCCATATAGTTTAAAATGCAGGGCCCACTGTTAATTCAGTCAGAATGATAATCAAAGGTCCAGCCAATGCTGATAGCAGGGTAGTTAGCCAAGTGACCAAGAAAACAGAGATTGGTACCAAATAAAGGATTAATGTCTGTGGTAGGCTGAAAGATAACACCCAAAGGGAGTGGCAATATTAGGAGGTGAGACCTTGGAGGAAGTGTGTTGCTATAGGGGTGAGCTTTGAGGTGTGCTGTGCTTAACCTACACCCAATGTTACAGTTCACTTCTTATTTCCTTCCAATAAAGTTGTAGAATTCTCATTTCCTTCTTCAACACCATGTCTGCCTGGCACCCACTATGATGATGATGGTGGGCTAAACCTCTGAACTGTAAGTTAGGCTCAGTTAAGTGTTTTCATTTCTAAGAGTGGCTGTGGTTATGATGCCTCTTTATAGCAATCAAAACTCTTTTTTAGTTCTCTCCAACGATGGTGAGATTTTTTTCTAATTACTCCTGATATATTGGCATAGAAACAACAGGTTTTCCCCAAAGCCATATATAGTCCCCCTTGTCTCATGAGATGTATGTCTAAACCTCTTTGATCTTTTAGAAACATTTCTGTACGGAAATCTAACTTGTTTTAATTCAGAAATGGTAACTTAATATTTCTATGTCTGTTCAGCCTGTCTACTTAGTTTGGAAAGTACTAAAAGAGGCATGTTTAATCACACCATTAGTATATGCCACCAAGTAGTCTCAGACGTCCAATCCCAGTGAGTTGTCAGTGAGTGGGCTGACAGTCTGGTTGGTTCCTATCTGATGTAGTTAAGAGGTGCAGGTGTCTATGCATAACCAGATATCCAGACTAATTCCTGGCTGTGAGTGATTATTTCTATCCCCAGGGACCTTTTCTGTGCCATAGAATCTGATTTCCCAGGTGTTTCCTGTTTCCCAAAGACCAGAATGTTTTCTAAGGAATTTTCAGGTAGCCTCAGTTATACAATCCCAATTTTTGCAATGGAAACTCCCTTGTTTCTGGCCACTTGGGGGGCCTGCCACAGGGCATGCATAGAATTGTAAACTCTCTATTCCCATCTCAAAGGGTAAACTCCTACTTTGTTTCTTTCTTCACACAATCAGACACTTGAAGTGGGCATCATTAAGTAAAGGTCAAGGTGGAATATCTTGGTAGATCAAGGTTGCTGATCTGTAGTCACACTAGCCTATACTCTCCCTGTATCTGCCAATTTCCAGTCCAGGCCTGAGGACAGGGGGTTCAGACCAGGACCCTGTATTCATATCTATAGAATTGAACACAGGGCTCAGGAGGAGGTATAGGACAGGGCGTGGGAGGGCCTGGGGCCAGTGAAACCTTAATTTCAATGGCACCATAGTCCAGAGACAGTCCATTTGCCAGCAGCATCTGTGGCTTTTTTTCTTGGCCTGGGTTTGGTGGATTCATGGTGTGATGTCAGCTACCCTCGCTGCCATAGGAGTGGAGAGAGTCACCTTGTAGGGTCCTTTTCAGATTAGTTCCAGCAGCCCTTGGCTACCTGCTTGACATAGATGATCATATCATTGGACTTGAACAATGGGAAACTGGTGGAGGACTGAGGTCACCTGGGCCTCTCAAATTGTCCAGTGTATAGCCTGCATGGAGAACTGGAAGGGCTGTGCTGACTTGAGGAAAGAGGATTACAGAGTTCTGAGAGCTGAATCTCAGAATCTGAGAAGCAGTGGGGGAGGTCTTCCAAAACAGTCTCATGGGGGATAAGTCTCTTCCTCTAAGGGGTATAGCACGACAAAGCAAAGCAAAGGAAGGAGGCCTATCTAATGAGAGTTTTGTTAGAGTTTCTTTTAATGTCCTGATGATTCTTTTTACCTGGCCAGAACTCTGAAGTCTATATGCACAACTAAGTTTTCAATCTATCTCTAAAGCTTTAGTCATTGTGAACTTTTGGCTATGAAAGCTGGGACACTGTTGGATGCCATTGCTAGGGGAAGGCCAAATCAGGGACCAGTTACTAGAGGAGATTTTAAGGTACTATTTGACCAGTTTTAGTCTGGGTAGGGGATGCTTCTACCAACCCAAAGAAAGTATCTGTAAAAACTAGCAAGTCTTGTATCCTCCCCCCAACAGGCCGGATCTTAGTGAAGTCAGTTTTCCCAGAGTTCGTTGGGGTGTTGGCCTCTCATTTGGACCCCTTCCTGGGTAAGGGCTCTCTGTTTTGGATTCACTTGAGCACAAACCTGGCATCTGGCTGAGACATCCCACACTAGACTGTCCAGTCTAGGTATAACACAGAAAGTTTTGTGGACTCCAGATGAGGTCTGGTGAAGGTCAGTCACCAGAGTCCTGCCACTTGTCTCTGGGAGAATGACCTTTCTCTCTGGTGACCTCCATCATCCTGTGGGTTTGAGCTGTCCATTTTTTTCTTTACCTTGGGTTCTCAGGCAGCACCGGGTCCTGGTATGTCATTAGAATATCAATAATTTATATAACAGCCAGGTCAGTGGCCTGGCAGTAGATGACAGCAATTTTTAGGAAAAGCCAAATAGCCTCTAGGAGGGCCAAGATTTTCTAATGTCCTTTTTCCCAGCAGTGAAAAACCCTATTTCTCTATAGATCATATGGACATGCATGGTTGTAAAAGCATAGTGACAGTCTGTATATGTTGGTGGACTTTCCTTTTCCACAACTGAGAGTCTGGGTCACATCAGTCAGCTCTCTCTGTGCTGTGGTACCTGCTTGAGCAAATCAATTCAATTAAAGTAACTGCTGCACAGCTACCACATACCTGGTTTTGTTTTTCATCTCCTGACAGTCACAGATGAGCAGCTGCAGGTTGTCCTCAGGCAAGAGGTAGCAGGATTGATGGAAGTGGGTTTCTCAAACTTGACTTGAGGAAGATCCAGGAGTAGGGCTTGGTACTGGGTCACAGAGTCATTAATAGCCAGCTAGCACTGGAGCCCCTAAAAAGGAGCCCTCAATGGTATGGGGTACTGTGTGTATAGGATCTTGACCCAGAGTTACCTTGGTTTTTTGTTTGTTTGTTCGCTTGCTTGCTTTTTTATTTGACTAGCAGTAGCTGACACATCTCTCAGACAAGTGGGCCATCTGGTGGCTACAGAGTCCAATTATTTGGACAGGCATGTCACAGGCTATTTCCATGGCCGCTTTTGTAATGTCTTTTGTTTCATAGAAAACAGATGAAAAGATTTAAGACATCTGGAAGTTCTAGGGCTGGATCAAAGTCAGAGCTGTTTCAAAGCCTCAAATTCCTTTTGTTTAGTCTCAGTCCAGATTAGGGGTTCAGTGAACCCCTCCCCGATGTGTTGCTGTTGCTATTTCCACAAACTCTGGTATCCAGAGGCAGCAATATCTAGCTGCACTTAGGAACAACCCTGTCTCTTCATCTTTGGAGGTGGGAACTGAAGGATGGCAGCAATCCTACTCTGAGAACAGCCTCCATATGCAGTCAAGATAGGTAACCTCCAATGTACAAAGTTGGCCTTTCTTAGCCAACATTCTGTAGCCCAAGGTTTGTATCTCCTGAAGCAGTCCCTCGGTGGCCCTTTTATAATCTGTTTTCCTGGGAAACCTCTGACAGAAGGTCAGGAAGTTTGCATTTAGTGTCTTTAAATTCTGGAACAACCTTGTGGTCCAATTTCTAATATAATATCCCACTGGGTCTGTCCATTTAAAAGCCCAGATGGATTGACTCACCTCTGCCAATGGGAGGGTGAAGGATGCATCTTTCAGGTCTAAAATAATGTACACTTGTTACTTTTAAAGAATCAGATTCACGAGAATCAGAGGTTTCTGGTTGCTTCACAGGTGAGAGAGGTGTATTCCAGGGTGACTGACAAGGCACCTGTCTCTTCAAGCCAGGCAATATGGACTGCAATTTCTTTTGTTTCCAAGGTCACTGGGTATTTATAATGTGGATAGATAGGGGTAGCTGAATTGGTTAGTTGAACAATTTTAGGAACTTGATATTGGGCCAGTCCTGAGAGGTTGGTTTCTGCCTATACCTCCGGGAATCTTTCTTGTAAATTGAGAGATAGTCCAACTGTACCTTTTGATTAGAGGTAGAACTTTCAGCTAGGTGGTATCTGGAGTGAATCTCTGTTCCTCCTGCAAGCTCCCAAATCATGACATTGAAACTCATTATTAATTATGAAAGCTAGGTTGATAGCTTAGGTTTGTTTCTGACTAGCTCTTATAACAAATTAATTTCTATTAATTTACTTCCTGCTTTGAGGTTTTGTTACCTTATCTCTGTAGTGTCCATTCTGCTCCCTCTGTCTCCCTGACATCTCTACCCTTCTTTCCAGCCTCCTCTCTGCCCCCAAAATTGTGCCTAACTATTAGCCATTCAGCTTTTTATTAAACCAATTCAAGTGACACATCTTGGCAGTGTACAAAAAGATTATTCCACAACATTTTCTCCTGTCTAAATAAAAAGATTTTAACTCTAAAATCTATATACATAAGAACAGTTATCAGGAATTGTGTAAACAGAAATGAAAGACATTAACTCTGACATAGTAAAACTATATACAATAATACAATAAGAGCAATTATCAAATAAATACCTTCACAATGTCCAGTATATTAGAATTTGGCAAATTCAGAAAAAATACTTTATTAACTATTCTATCTTGGTGAGTCAAAAGTTTTGTACCTGATTTACTTTCTATCATAACTATGGAAAACTGTAACTATTAACTATCTAATCTTCAACCCCATCAGAGACTTAAGGATATAGTTACCTGATTAATAAAAGTGCAAAGTTAACAGCTTCTAAAATTGAGAAACGACAGAGATGAGACATTTAGCTGCTTGGGTAGTTACACAGGGCTCCCCTGCAACACTGTGAAGCAGAAATTTTCAAGGACATCCCCTCCTTGTCTTGGTCAGGTTCAGTAATTCCCTTCTTCTGTGTCCTGATTGTCCAAATTGAACAGCACACTTTTAGCATTTTAGGCAAGGGCAGTTTCTTTGCCTAAATGTCTAGATTTTTCCATAATCTTTTTGAAAAAGTAAATTAGTGCTTCTAGGAGCAGATATGACTACTAGTGTCGTGAAAAGCGTATGTTATTATAATGTTTAAATGCTATAATCTGTAGGTCTTTGAAGTGTTTCAAAATCACCCTAAAATATATCCCTTTATGTCCCTGAAAACATACTTAACATGACTGTGAGTTTGATTGTTTTAGATGACTATTTCTTTATTATTCTAAATAGTTTTCACAGACTAACAGTTTACATTCTTAAATGAGCTGAATAGGTAGAGTACCATAAACAAGAATAAAAACATATATATATATATTGTAGTATGAGGTTTCTGGCCCAGACTTTCAGGCCTAACCTCAAAGTTTAGGTCCGCAGACCCACAGTCCCGCAGTCCCGAAGTCCTACAGAGACACACAAATGCTTTCATTAGTTTTTGGCTGATCAGCCTCAGGCCCAGGCATATCACTTGCTAGCTCTCTACCCTTCATCTAACCCATGTCTCTTGTTCAGCCATGCGGCTCGGTACCTTTCTTTAGAGCAGCATAGTTGTCCTCGGCTTCCTCTGGCTTCTTTCGGCTTCTCTCTGATATTCTGCTCTCAGAGATTTTCTTATTCTGGTAGCCCCGCCTACACTTCCTGCCTGCCTTTGGCCAATCAGCTCTTTTTATTAAACCAGTGGGTGGGACAATTATTTACCATGAAACAACACAATACCCCTACATATCCCCTTTTCTCTTTAAAACAAAAGGAACTCCAATTCTAAAATTCTTTTCCCCCCTTATCTATAACAGCTTATAAGAAACACTGTAAATAAACACAAACATCTATAATCCGTGTTTTGGGAATGTGGGCGTCATTTTCTAGGCTACTTCCTGCTGAATGGGGATGCCAACAATTTCATGGGAATCCAAAGAAAAATGTAGGATTATGGACAAGTCTTTAGTGGAGTAGTCTCTAAGGCTGGGTCATCTCAGCCAGTCTCCTTGAAATTGTCTTGGATTCAGAGCTCTGGAACTTCAACAGAGGTGCTCTGAAATGCTGAATCATCTGGTCCATCCATTTCCATTGGAGATTTTTCAGGGGGTCTTCCTCTATCAAACTTTATGTTCTTTATCCAGGAAGAAATCCACAGTCTTTCATTTTCTGTGAAAATAAAAGGAAAACCTCTTCTCCAAAGTAGCGTATCTTTGGATTTCAATTTTAAAGTAAACTCATTTACAAAATATATAGGTTGAGTTACTCCAACAACATTTATAATCAACTGTCTTTTAGCAGCTTTTACTAAGTCATTTTCAGTCAAGAAGCTTAAAGATAAGACAGTAATATACAGTATCCAGACATTCTTTGTATTTTCCATCTTTACTTGGCTATTTATTTATTTATTTATTTATTTTATTTCTTTAAGGGCTTTCTCTACCTCTTTTTTCTTTCTTTACGCTTATGTATATATATTTTCAAAACACTCTTTACCACTTAGACTTTTTTTTTTTTTAAAAAAACTGTCTTTACTGTATATTTATTTCTTAACTTTTTCTGTCCTGACCACACCTTTGTTTTTCTAGGGTGATTGACTCCACCCAGATTCTTCTGTTTCTTTCTGTTTCTGAACCTTAATCTGCCAGGATTAAAGGCTGGTATGATAGGTGGATGGCTCCACCCAGCTTCTAGTCTAATTTCATAGAATTTATCTTTTTAACCCAGGTACTCTGGGGAATTTTAGGGTCCATATAATGACCAAGTCAAACTGCCATATGCTGCTCATTAACTCTATTTAAGTATTAGGCAGCAGGGCCTTTTAAAAGACTCACAAGTATTTTGCCTTTAAGGCTGAATCAGGAAGCTTCTCTTAAAAAAAAGTCAAGCTTTAGTTTGCCTCAGGCAAACAGAGCTGATCCATGAAAACATGACACTAGAAAGCCATCTTTGATTCTGTTCCCTTTTTCTCCTCCTTAAATAAATCATTTATAACCTTTTGCTTATATTGAGACTTGAGGAACCAGCCATTTTACACCTTAACCTGCACTCCAAAAGCCCGCCATTGTAGTTCAAGCCTATGTGCTTCAGCAGGGTGTCTCTGTACCACGGCTCACATGGGAGACACAATTCAGAGGCTGCTTTGGGCTCTAGACCATTTTTTAAGCTTTCTATGGCTTTTTGTGGGTATATTTGCCCCACTTTGGGCTGCCATTTGTAGTATGAGGTTTCTGGCCCAGACTTTCGGGCCTAACTTCAAAGTTTAGGTCCGCAGACCCGCAGTCCTGCATATATAGTGAAATAAAAATAACCTTAAATATCTATCAATGTAAATAAGTTCATACCAGTGTACAATATTTGAGACTAGTGATTATTCAAAAGTAGATTCAACAATCCACCATTTTATCCCATCATTTCTATTGTATCCCCCTTTTTTCTCTTCAGAATGAGATCCCTGAATCTAATCTCCCTTTTTAGCTTTTTCCTGATCATGGCTAATAACAATTTGTAACCAACCCCCCTAAATGGTGATAAGCATCCATAACCTATCAAACAACCAAAAACCACCCACCCTACCACTTGGGAATGTGGGCCTTGTGTTTTCTAGACTATTTCTTGTTGTCTGGGAGCACTGGAATCTTTAGGAGACCCTGAGAAAATTGGAATGATGGTCCAGTCCTTGCTAGAATAGTCAGTGAGGCTGTACCATTTCAGGCATAAACCTTGAAGCTGTTCTGGATGCAGAACTCTGAGGTAACTACAACAGGGGCATTATGAAAGGCTGGGCCACCTATTTTAATTGGTGTCTGATACCCTTGCTCTGGAAACATGCAAAATTTCAAAAGTAACGTACATACCTTCATTAACACAAGTAAGGAATTTCAGTATGCACAAGTCAGGCAAACATGATTTTTTTGTTTTATGTTTGAGCAGGTAAGCTACATCTTTACCTGTCTTGTAGTTTTCCTGTGTCTATTTCTTTATGTCTTTATCCAGGATTTTCAGGGGGGTCACTCTTAATCAAATCTGATCTCTGTTAACTTTGAATGAATCCACAACCTTTTGTTTTCTGTGTGAACAAAATCATAATCTCTTCCTCAACAGAACATATTTTTGACTTTCATTTTAAAGTTAAGACATTTTTTAAAAATGTATAGGTTGGTTTAATTAAGTAATTTTTAGAATCCGATGTCTACCAGCAACTATTTTTTGCTCATTCCCAATCAAAAACTTTAAAGTCAGCATAACACCATACAGGATCCAGATTCCCTGTGTATTTTCCATCTCTATATGGCCTATTCTTTTCTATTATTCACAAATGATTTATTTTGTTCTATGACTGTATATACCCACTTTCTTTTTTCTTAAGCCTATATACATTTTTAAACACACTGTAATATGTTTAGTGGGTTTTTTTTTTCTTGTGTGGATCTGTCTTTACTAAACACTTGCAGTGTTTTTGGCTCAAATGAGGCAAATATAAAAATGTTATGCCAGCTGTCTGTGCAGTTCAGCTTAGCACATGGCCCTGGGGCATGGCATTATTGACTGGCTCCAGCCTGCAGGCCTCTGTATACCACCAAGCACCAGCCCACCTGAGAGACTGCAGGACTAGGAAGCTACATTTGGCTTCTTGTCTAGAACTTTTCTTAACTCTCTTAGGCCCTATGTGTATATGCGTGGCCAGACACTGGGTACCATTTATAGTCAGTCTTTTTCTGACCTACCTGCCAGCCCCCAAATCACAACATCGAGACTTATTATTAATTATGAAAGCTCAGTCAATAGCATGTTTGTTTCTAACTAGCAATTATAAATTAACCTATTTCTATTAATTTACTTGCTACCTCTTTATTTCCTCATTTCCATAGTGGCCATTTTCCTTGCTCTGCATGTCCCTAATATCCCCACCCTTCTTCTTCCCAGCTTCCTCTCTACATCCAAAATTCTGCCTAGCTATTGGCCATTAAGCTTTCTATTAAGCCTGTCCGAGTAACACATCTTCACAATGTACAAAAAGAATTTACACAACAGATATTCTTCTGAAAGAAGATAAGACTCCAAAATTTTACTGTATATCTGTAAATCTAAGTTCATCTCATCATCAGAAGGTGATAGTGGCCCTCAGTTTATAAAAAGATCTCATCTCAATCACTTCTCTCTTCTTAAACACCTTCTGAGCTACTTCAAACAAGTGTGATCCTTATAACTTTAAATTTTTAAACTTTTTAAACTATTTTCCATTTTTTTTATTTAAAAAGTCTTTTCTATATCTACCACTGTTCTCTCTCCCTTCCTTCCTCCCAATCCCTCCCTGTCCTCCCTTAGCCTTCCCACCCTATCACCAATCCATTCCCCAAGGAGGGCAAGGAGTCACACTGTGGGTCAGTTCAGTCTGACATTACAGTTGAGGTATGTCTGAGTCCCTCATCCCAGTATCAAGGCTGACTTAAGTGTCTCTCTGTAGGGAATGGGCTCTGAGATGTCAGTTCATACACCAGGAGCATAGTCTGATCCTGCAAGAGGCTCCACAAACTGCCCACACCTATGACAGTCCTCTACCTTTGGAGGATTTAGTTTCTTTCCCTGGAGGTTCCTCAGCGATTGTTTCTGATTCAGTGAGCTCCCAATAGCTCTGGTCAGCCATCTCTGTGGGTCTCCTCCTCATGATCCTGATCCCTTTGCTCATATTCTCTCTCCCTCTCCCTCCCCCTCCTCCTCTTTCCCTCCGTCCCTCCCTGCATCCAGCTGAACCAGGAGCTCAGCCTGGTACTTAGCTATGGATCTCTGCTTTTTCCTCTATCCATTGTTGGATGTATGTTCTGTGATGACATTTAGGGTGGTAATTCGTTTAATTATAGGGGAAGTACTGTTTAGGCATCCCCTCCACTATTGGTTGGAGAACTAGCCAGGAACATCCTGTGAGTTCTTGGAGATTTCCCTAGTGCTCAGTCTCTCTCCAACCCCACATTGGCTCCCTCTATCAAGATATCTATTTTTCTCCCTTTCTGTTCTTCCCAGTCAACCATCTCCTTCTCTCATGATTTGTTCCCACCTCCTCTTGCTCGCTTCTGGTTATAATCTGAATTTACTCAGGAGATCATCTCTGTTTCCCTTTCCCAGAAGGATCCCTGGATTTCTCTTTTAAATTTCTTCTGTTATCTAACTGTTCAGGGGTTGTGGTTTACAGCCTAGTTATCCTCTGCTTTATGTCTAAAATCCACTTATGAGTGAGTACATACCATGTCTATCTTCATGGGATTGTGTTATCCCACTCCAAAAGATATTCTCCAAATCCATCCATTTGCCTGCAAATTTCCGGATGTCATGTTTTTTTTTTTTTTTTTTTTTTTTTTTTTTTTTTTTTTTTTTTTTTTTTTTTTTTTTTTTTTTTACTGCAGAGTAGTATTCCATTGTGTAGAGGTACCACCATTTGTCAATCCATTCTTTAGTTGAGGGGCACCTAGCTTGTTTCCAGGTTATTGCTATTACTTATATAATACAACTATGAACATAGTTGAGCTAATGCCCTTGGGATAATAATGTTCATCCTTTGGGTATATGCCCAATAGTGGTATTGCTAGATCTCTGGGGAGATTGATTCCCAGTTTTCTGAGAAATCACCATAATAATTTCCCAAGTGGCTGTACAAGTTTATACTTCCACCAGCAATGGAGGAGTATTCCCCTTACTCTACTTCCTCTTCAGCATAGGGTGTCATCTGTGTTTTTGATCTTAGCCATTCTGAGAGGTGTAAGGTAGTATTTCAAGGTTGTTTTTACTTGCATTTCTCTGATGGCTAAGGATGTTGAGCAATTTTCTGTTGAGAATTTCCTATTTTGCTCTGAACCCCATTTTGTAATTGAGTTATTCAGATTTTTGGTCTCTAGTTACTTAAGTTCTCTGTGTATTTTAGAGATCAGTTTTCTGTTAGATGTAGGGTTGGTGAAGATCTTTTCTCATTCTTTAGGCTGTTGTTTTGTCTTATTGACCATGTACTTTGCCTTATCAAAGCTTCACAATTTTAGGAAATCCCATTTATTAATTGTTGTTCTTAGTGTCTGTGCTACTGGTGTTATATTTAGGAAGTGGTCACCTGTGCCAATGTGTTGAAGGGTATTTCCCACTATCGTTTCTATCAAGTTCAGTGTAGCTGGGTTTATGTTAAGATCTTTGATCTACTTTGACTTGAGTATTTTGCAGCATAGATATGGATCTATTTGCATTCTTCTACACATTACCATCCAGTTATGCCAGCACCATTTGTGGAAGATACCTTTTTTCTATTATATATTTTTGGTCTCTTTGTCAAAAACCAGGTGTTCATAGGTATGTGAATTAAGGTCATGGTCTTCAATTCAATTCCATTGATCCATAAGTCTGTTTTTGTGCCAGTACCAGGCTGTTTGTATTACTATAGCTCTCTCTATATATATTTGACATCAGGGATGGTGATTCCTCCTGAAGTTCTATTGTTGAACAGGATTGTTTTGCCAATCCTGGGTTTCTGGTTATTTCATATGAAGTTGAATATTTGATGTGGATTGTATTGAATGAGTAGATTTGCTTTTGGTATAATTGCCATTCTTACTATGTTGATCCTACCTATCCAGGAGCATGGGAGATCTTTCCACTATCTGATATTGTCTTCAATTTCTTTCTTCAATGACTTAGAGTTCTTGTCACACAGTTCTGCTACTTCTTTGCTTAGAGTTACACCAAGATATTTAATGCTACTGGCAGCTATTATAAAGGGGATGTTTCCATTATTTCTTTTTTAGCCCTTTCATCCTTAGTGTATAGGAGGGATATTGATTTTTTTTGAGTTAATTTCGTATTCTGCTACCTTGCTGAAGGTGTTTATCAGTTGTAGAAGTTCCCTGGTAGAATTTTGGGGGTCACTTATGTTTATGATCATATCATCTGCAAATAGAGATAGTTTGACTTCTTCCTTTCCAATTTGTATCCCCTTAATCACCTTTTGTTCTCTTATTGCTTTAGCTAAAACTTTGAGAACTATAATGAATAGATAAGGGGAGAGAGAGGACAGCCTTGTCTTGTTCCTGATTTTAGTGGGAGGCTTTGAGTTTCTCTCCATTTAGTTTTATGTTGGCTTTTGGCTTATTGTATATTGACTTTATTATGTTTAAGTACTTTCCATTTATTCCCAATATCTCCAGGACATTTATCATGAAGGAGTGTTGGGATTTTGTCAAAGGCTTTTTCAGTATCTAATGAGATGATCATTTGGGTTTTTTTCTTCCAGGTTGTTTATATGATAGATGACATTGATAGTTCTTCATAAGTACCCCTGCATCTCTGGGATGAAGCCTACTTGGTCATGGTGGATTTTTTTTTTTTGATATGTTGTTAAATTAGGTTTGCAAGTATCTTAGTGAGTATTTTTTCATCAATGTTCATAAGGGACATGTAATTGTTTTTGTTGTGTCTTTGAGTTTCTTGGATATCTTGGATATCAACTCATAAAGAGTTTGGCAATGTTCCTTAGATTTCTATTGTATGGAACAGCTTGAGGAGTATTGGTATTAGTATTTCTTTTAGGATGGTAGTGATTTTTATTTAGTTTTGTAAGCCTAAGGTAAAAAGCATAGGCAATAACCTTTACTCATCAATAAAAAGTAATTCAACCAACCCACAGGAGAGCTAGAAAGGATTTCTGAAAGCAAAATATTTAGTGAAAATAGACATTCATACAAAATTATAAAATGCCTGTAATAAGAACAAGAGTATTTCAAGGAAACCTAAACTCAATTTATTGAGCCAGTTAAAGCCTTAAAAAATTTAAGTGGATATTGAAATATGCAAACATGTATAAACATTCTACAAAAGATGGTCATCTTTCCTGAGTGTACTAAAGCTACAGACATGAGGTGCCAGGCAGGCAGAGTGGGAGCCTTCAAGAGCATTTTCTTTCTGTACACTGCTTCCCTACTTCTTCATATTCCTGTTTGGAAATCTTCATCTATTGAAAGTTACCCAAAGATGCTAGAATGGAGCCTCCAGTCCGTGAGCTGAACCTCCATTCCATGGCGGTGGTGTTTGTAATCAGCTTCAAGCATGTGCTTGGGGGAGGTTTCTGGGAAAGCTCTCCATGTAACCTTTCAGTTAAGCTCTGTATTAGAATGTTTCCTACTCCTCCAATCACACTGCCATGGAAACTCAGTGTGATGTTAATGTCACACATTCCAATACAATAGTGACAACAGGACTGACTCCTAGCATTGAGTTCCCAGATAATCCTTTTACACTGGAAGGGTCAAATAATCCTTTAGGAATTTCTAGCTGCTCAGCACCAAAATGACAGTTGTAACCATTGGGAAATTCACAGTTGGCATCTGCATGACCACTTGTTTGTCATAGGTGGGAGTCTGACACTTGAAAAACTGAAGCTTGAAAATCTTGGATATTGCAATTGCACATATAATTGTGCCAAGATCTTGTAATGTGGGGCAATTTCTCTTTTCTTTTCCAGTTTGCTGGAAAGCCTTCCCGGACAGCCTCTTTTGATATAGTCACGTACGGAGAAATGAGTTCTATATTCATTTCCTGGAAAAGTTCTCTGCACTGCATGATGATGAAGTCTCCAGCAAGAGGGGATTTCACAATGCCTTGTTGAAGGACATAGCCATCATGGACTGGAATTACAGTGGTGTGGTTGGCTCCACTGTCCAAAATGAGCCCAGTAGAATGACCATTAGCAAATGCTTTGAAAACTGCAGTTTTGCAAAGGAAGAATGCAGGGATGCTGTAGTACTCGAACATCAGCTCTGTTAGCTTCTGTCTTTTTGCCTGGTGTTCCATGGTGCTTCCGACATGAGAACAGGATGCAGGCTGGCTTCATATTTGACATGCCGCTTATAAGTGTGATTCAAAATGGCCTGGAAACCATCTCAGTCTTTAGCCGTTCCATTCTTGAGTGGTGAGATGGCTTCCATGTTCTCCCTGGGTACACAAAGGGCATTGGTTTCTGTAATAGGTGGGATCACCCTTTTTGCCTTTGTCACCATCTGTTTGCATTATGGTGCTTCCAGAATCTTTCTCCAACACCATACCAATAGCCCTGGGGAAATTAAGCTTGGGGCAGTCCTCACCAGCATAGCCAGTTCTCACTGTATATGATCAAATATCAAAAACAAGGACCCCAACTTCATCTCTGTCATACATGCCATGCCACTCATGGCTGCTCAAGACTACTGGAGAAATAGCAAAGGCCGTGAATTCACTTCCTGAGAACACTGGTCCAGCAAACCTGCAACTTCCATGCCATCCCCTCCAGCAACCCATATTAATTCTTCTTTGAATGTCTGGTGGAATTCTGCACTGAAACCATCTGGCCCTGAGCTTTTTTTACTTGGGAGACTTGTAATATCAGCTTCTATTTTCATGGGGATTATAGGTCTATTTAGGTCATCTATCTGATTCTGGTAAGTGGTACCTGTCCTGAAAGCTTTCCATTAGGTTTTCCATTTTAGTGGAATATAGATTTTCAAAGTATGACCTTGTTACCGGTAGAATTAAAGAAAAGACCTCGGACCCAGAATTCTTACAAGATAAAAAGAAAAAGTTTAATGAGAATGAAATCACTCATGAGTGGACTCAAGGCACTGTGAAAAGTCAAGAGCCTTGAATGCTTTCAGGGTAGAGTTTTTATACCACACTCTGGGTAGGGGAGGGGGTGTACATCTGGGTTTGTGAGATGGGGGTTGTAAAGGAATGTTTGTAGTTATCTCCGGTGGTCCCACTCAAACAATTCCGTGTGGAGATGGGTTCAGAAAGTCAGGCATATCCCAAGGGGGAGGCAGGAAGCACATCTCGTGGGCAGCTAGGTAAGCAACCATAAAACCTTGTGGACAAAGCTTTCCCAAGAGTTCTGAGGGCCTAAGTCTTTAAGCAAACAGCCATCTTAGTTAATTACTAGCCACACCAGGAGCCTGAGAGCCTAAGTCTGAATAAATAGCCATCTGATCAATTACCATACCAAAACCCAGTCAGCCTGGGCTAGTTTCGGGGACCTCAGGAAAGGGGAGTTTGGACACTTGAGATGGAAAAAGAGTCAAATGGGAATATTTTATTATTTCAACCTGATGGTTCTCTGGATTTCCTGGGTGTCCCCCTTTTCATTTCTGATTCTCTCTCTGCTCTTTGCCTTTTGGTTAGTTTGGATAAGGTTTTATCTATCTTGTTTACTTTCTCAAATAACCAGCTCTTTGACCCATTGATTCTCTGTATTGTTCCCTTAGTTTCTGTTTTATTGATTTCAGCCCTAAGTTTGATTATTTCCTGCCATCTACTCCATCTAGGTGAGTTTGCTTCTAACTGTTCTAAAGCCTTCAGCTGTGCTGTTAGGTCTCTTTTGTGAGATTTCTCTAGGATTTTCATATAGGTATCTAGTGCTGTGAGTTTTCCTCTTAACACTGTTTTCATTGTGTCCTATAAGTTTGGGTGTGTTGTAGATTCATTTTCATTGAAATCTAGGAAGTCTTTAATTTCTTTCTTTACTTCATTGACCTAGAGGTGAATCAATTGAGAGATGTTCAGTTTCCATGAGTTTGTAGGCTTTCTGTGATTTTTTGTTGTTGAACTCTAACTTTTGAGCATGGTGGTTTGATATGATACAAGAATTTATAACCGTGTTTTTTTTTTTAATCTATTGATGTTTGCTTTGTGACCAAGTATGTGTTCAATTTTAGAGAAAATTCCATGGGGTGTTGAGAAATATGTATATTTTCTTGTGCTTGGATGGAAGGTTCTGTACATATCTATTAAGTCCATTTGGGTCATAACCTCTGTTAGATCCCTTATTTTTTCTGTTGAGTTTCTGTCTGGTTGACCTATCCAAATATGAAAGCGGGGTATTGAAGACTCCCATTATTAGTGTGCAGGTTTGATGTGAGGTTTACATATGCAGGTGCCCTTCTGTTGGGGCATAAATATTCAGGATTGAAACTTCATCTTGGTGGATTTTTCCTAAGATGGGTAAGTAATGTCTGTCAGTATCTTTTTTGATTGATTATAGTTTAAAATCTATTTTGCTAGATATTAGGATGGCTACACCAGCTTGTTTCTTAGGACCATTTGATTGGAAAGTCTTTTCCCAGCCCTGTACTCTGAGCCTGTGTCTGTCTTGGAAGTTGAGGTGTGTCTTTTGTATACAGCAGAAGAATGGCTTCTGTTTTTGTATTCATCATGTTAGACTATGTTTTTTAATAGGTGAATTGAGTTTGTTGGCGTTAAGGAATATTAATGATCATTGATTGTTGGGTCCAGTTATTTTTGGTGGTAGTATGTGTGTGTTTTTCTTCTGTGGGGGTTGTGTATTTCTTTGGTTTCATTAGTATATCTAGCTTTCTTAGGTTGGAGTTTTCCTTCTAGTGCTTTCTGTAGGGCCAGATTTTTGGATAGGTATTGTCTAAATCTGGTTTGGTCATGAAATATCTTGTTTACTTCATGTACGGTGATTGATAGTTTTGTTGGGAATTTGTTGTAGTCTGGGCTGGCAACCATGGTCATCTAGTGTTTGTATAACATATGACCAGGACCCTCTGGCTTTCATTGTTTCCATTGAGAAGTCTGGTGTTATTCTGATGTGTCTGCGCCCCTTTCTAGGTAACTTGGCCCTTTTCCTTTGTATCTTTTAGTATTCTTTCTTTATTCTGTAGACTTAGTGGCTTGATTGTTCTATGTTGAGGGTCTAGTCTATTTGGTATTCTGTGTTTTATATCTTAATAGGCATTTCCTTCTCTAGGTTGTTAAAGTTTTTTTCTGTGATTTTGTTGAATATATTTTCTGTGCCTTTGAGCTGGAATTCTTCTCCTTCAATTCCAATTATTCTTAGGTTTGTTCTTTTCATGCTGTCCCGTATTTCCTGGATGTTTTGTGTTATGACTAATTTGGTTTTAATGTTTTTCTTGACAGACGTATCTATCTCCACTATTGAATCTTCCACTCCAGAGATTCTCTCTTCCATCTCTTGCATTCTTTTGGTTATACTTGCATCTATAGTTCTGTTCATTTCTTTAGATTTTCTATTTCTGGCATTGCCTTGGTTTATGTCTTCTTTATTGCTTCTATTTCAATTTTTAAATCTTGAAATATTTCCTTCACCTATTTGATTGCTTTTTCTGGTTTTCTTTATTTTCTTTCAGGCATTTGCTGATCTCTTCCAATTTTTGTTTGTCTTTTATTTCTTTAAGGGAATTTGGATATCCTCTTTTAAGGCTTCTATCATCTTTATAAAGTTGTTTTTGAGGTTGTTTCCTTCTGCTTCTTCTGCATTGCCATTATCAGTCTTGTTGTTGTAGAACCACCAGATTCTGGTGGTGCCATGTTCCTTGTTATATTTATTCTAGCGCTAGCATCTGTTCATTGCTTCTTAGGATTTGTCTGTATCTCAGGGAGCTGATTTTTGTGCAGTCTGTTCTGGGTGTGTCTGTGCCTGAGGAAGCTTCTCTTGGTCCAATATGGGTTCTTGGTCGACTTAGAGATAGTGTATTCTGTGTCGCAGTGACCCCTCTTAATCCAGTAGGTTCTGAGACACTGTGGTCACTGTGGTCTCAGGTGGCCACTTTTGATCCAGTAGGTTCTGAGGAACTGAGAGTCTCAGGTAGTTGCTCTTGATCCAATAGGAACTGAGAAGCTCTCTTAGTCCCTTAGTCTGATGAGTGCAGTGGATCTGTGGGTTTCTGGTTGTTGCTGAAGTCACTGGGAAATGGGATGGGCTGGGGGATGGGGGCTGCCTTTTGTAGCTGGGAATGTCCAGTGAACTGAGTTTAACTGGGGCTTCTGGCCTGCAGGAGTTTTTTTTTTTTTTTTTTTTTTTTTTTTTTTTTTTTTTTTTTTTTTGCTGACCTGGATTTAGAGCAGAGATGAGTGGGCATGAGGTTCTAAGGGCTATATCCCAGGGCCAAGGTCCTGGTGACCAGGATCTCTTCCTGGGTTTGGTGGAGTGTCACTTACCTCTTTGTCTGATGGGTACAAAGCCTCTGAATTTTTTAATATTTGGGTCCCAATTCAGTGACAAAAGAAATCTTTTTAGTAGCTGATTTTAATCCTTCTAAAAAATGACCCAGAAAAAAGTTTCCTTGGTTTGTATTGGACAGAAGGGAAAATTGTTTTATCCAGATCACACTGTCCAGCAGTGATCCCTCTGCCTGGCCTGGGATTGGTTTTTGGTTTTTGTTGTTGTGGTGGTGGTTTTGTTTTGTTTTTCAGAGGATTTTGGGTTTTGACTTTTTCAATTATCCAATAAATTTAACCAATTTATTACTGGTTAAAGTGGAGGTATGAAACATGAAAAAGGAAAGACTGGAATTTTCTTTTTTCTTTTGGGCTTAGCCCAAGGGAACTGTTCCTTTTCCTTGGGACTTCATAGGAGAGAATGTATGCCTTGGGGATCTATTTCACTCTCCTTCTGTGCATTGTGCTTAGATGTCAGAGTACGTTCAAGATGACAGGCCTGACGCTTCATCATTTCCACCTGAGGAGCAGAACCAATCCTGACCATGCACAAGAAGAGTCAAGTGATGAGACAGGTGAGCACTTTGTAAGTGGAGCAAGCAGACTACCTGGCAGGGCCAAAGGATTTGTGTCCCCAACAGCAAGGCACACAGGCCTTAGGCTATGGGGTGGAGAGTGCCTCACTCTAGAGAAAGCCACTGGATACAGAGAAACAGAACTGACAGAAACACATACTCTCTCTCTCTCTCTCTCTCTCTCTCTCTCTCTCTCTCTCTCTCACACACACACACACACACACACACACAGAGAGAGAGAGAGAGAGAGAGAGAGAGAGAGAGAGAGAGAGAGAGAGAGGTAGAGGCAGAGGCAGAGGCAAGTAGGAGTGGCTACCATATATTCATACATCCAAAGAGATAGAGGGATGTGTCGCAGAATATCTCTTTGCACTGAGTGAAGATGTGTTACTATGATTGGTTTTAATCCAGAACTGAATGGCTAGTAGCTATACATGAAAAGATTAGTTTTGGCTTCTGAGGACAGAGAGGTGTCAGGAAGAAAAAAGGAGGGCTCTCAGCTGGATGCAGAGGGCACAAGACATGCAGGAGAAGTAAAAGCTAGGAGTCACATGGCAACTTGCAGATGAATAGAAATGGCTTAATTTAACTTCTAAGAGTTAGCGGGACAAGCCTAAGCTGCAAGCCCAACCTTCATAATTAATAATAAGTCTTCATGTCATTATTTGTGAGCTCACGGTCCCAATGAGAAAGGTCATCTACAGTGACTTCCCATATGGATCACAGACACTGGATCAGCAGCTGCGTCAGACCTCTCCTATAGATCCCAACCGAAGATGCCTTAACCAAACTTACCTCCAGAGGTAACAGACTAGGTCACTTTTTTCTTTATTTTGGGGTAGAGGCGCCAGACTCTTCCAAAGCATTAGCAGCAGTTGATCAAAGGGAATTTTGTGGGTGTGAAAGTCAAGTTATCGACCCCCAGGAGTCCCGAGACCACTGCACTCTTCTGTGCTCCAAGTAGCTTTGACAGCCCCTCCCCGGTATCTCAACATCTGGTGTCTAGAGAGCTGGTACCTTTTCTTCAGTGCAGCATTCTTGTATTGCTTCCTCTTCCCAGAATTCTTATCTGGTTGTCTCTCCTATACTTCCTGTCTGCCTAGCTTCTGGTCAGTCAGCATTTTATTAAACCAATATTCACAGTGTACAAGATCATAGTCCCATAGCATCTTCCCACCTCAAATGATCCAATCAAGAAAAATTTCGTACAGGTGTATCCAGCTGCTTGGGTTTTTAGTTTATTCCAAATATAGTCAAGTTGACAACCAAGAATAACCATCACACATCCATCCTTTTTCAACTTGGCTAACAATTTTATCTCTTTATGTTATGTTTAATTTCTAAATAAAAATAATAACCAGGTCATAACTATGCCTGATGTGATATAACTGTCCCATGTACAACTGCAAACACATATTTTAGAATGTCCCTTGAGTGACATTCTTTTAGAATCTCAAATCTTAAATATGTATATGGAACCTCTGATATTCTCTTAATTGATGTTATATTACACAATAAAGAAATCAAGGAAAGAAAACATACACCTGCACATTCTTAGCCAAATATGACAGAAACACTCATGTCAATTATAATCCTAATTTCTGCAACTGGTCACGTGGTCCCAGCCGGTATTAATAACTACTTTTCTCCACTGCCCATTCAGGTATTTCCTTCACTCTTAGCTAAAACCTCAACAGGTCTTGTTTCTTTTCCTGAAGGAAAGCCATACCTTACTTCCTGACAGGCCTGTGCCTTTGTCAGCCTGCCTGGATCAGTCTGTTGTAGTTTCCCATTGACTTTAGTTACAGGACATGGTAGCACCAAGAGATGCCCTAAAGGATCTCCTCCACTCCAGACAGATCCTTCTTACCTTCATTGTGGAGAAACAATCTAATCTCCCCATGGTAATCTGGATCAATTACCCCTCCTGACACTGTTATTCCTTTCTGAGCCTGTTGGTTTAAGGACATCAGAAGCCCACAGTGGCCAGGGGGATATCTGACTGTCCAGGTCAAAGGAATGTTTGTTGTGGCTCCTGGCAGGAGTGTGCCCCACTCTAGAACCAAAACTTCTAGGCCAGCAAAGTTTAAGATCATGGGAACAGGGAGCAAAAATGTTCCTAGTGTGTCACTATAGGTAATGACTTTATTCCACCCTTGGTTCCTAGATCCTGGCTATGGGAGAAACCATATCATGTATATATTGCATTTGGAGAATACTGCCCTAACCCTACAGACTGCTGCTACTTAACTGTCACTGTAACTGTTTCTTCAAAAGAACATTCCATCTTTCTGTCATGCCAGTTGCTTCAGAACTACCTAGTAAATGCCAGGTGACCCAGGGATCCATGGTGAGATCCTATCTCAAATAAATAAATATGTAGATATATACCATGTTCTCAAATAAATACATAAATATATATCATGTTAGACATATTTGGGAAGCATTCTCAGGTTGATAGATTCCCCCCCCCTGAATTATATTGAATTTAATACCTGCTAAGTTCCTAAAACCCAAGGTCTGTAATATAAAATATTCCTAACTTTAGGAATGAAAGTGACATTTTCCATTCTTATGTAGGCTCCTAGTCCCTGGGTAGCTGTCAAGGTTTGTCACACATTGAATAACAGTTGCATTGACCTAAAACATCAATTAGCCTGTAAGTTAAAGATGGATTATGTGGTAAAGATTAATTAGTGTTTATGCTAATTCTTACTAATTCTTTTCTATTGTGTTTTGTTTTGAGATGGAGGTCTACTTTTACAGCCCAAGTGGCCCGAGTTTCTTGAATGACTGTGATTCTAGGTATGTGCCACTACACCTGACTTAATTGTGGAATATTAATTTAAGATGTGTTACATTTGTTTATGCTCTGGGATGTTTGTTTAATGATGCAAAGATGTATTGGATTCTTTTATGTTTCATTTTTTGAACTCTGTGAAGCTGTTTTACTGTGCCTCTCTACAATACCTGATTGGTCTAATAAACAGTCCAATAGCAAGCCCTGAGAAAGGATAGGTGGGTTTGGCAGGAAGAGAGATTAAATAGGAGAAAAAGAGCAGCAGGGGACACAGGGGACGAGCCACCCAGCTACCAAGCAAGCCACAGAATAAGACATAAAGAAAGGTAAATAAAATAGAGAAAGATAAAAGCCCAGAGGCAAAGGGTAGATGGGATAATTTCAGGAAAGCTGATAAGTGCACCCTTTGGCAGCACATACACTAAAATTGGAATGATACAGAGAAGAGTAGCATGGCCCCTGTGCGAGGGTGACGTGCATGCCATATTTTTCAACTAAAACGCACAAGGTAAGAATTAAAGTGAGGTTCTCATTTGAATATATCTGTGTGTGATATAAGATGGCTCAAGAAAGGCAAGTCTGATAGTCAGAATTTAGAAGAAGACCCTACAAGACAGAGTAACAAGAAGGCTGGTGATGTTGGTGAGGAGTCAGTGAATGAGGGCAAGAGCAAGAGGATTTGAGGTCAAAGGATGATGGTCTTTTAGAATGAATCTGAAATGGGTCTCCACTGGAGAGATCCACTGTATACCTCAATAAAAGTTGTGAAATCCAGATAGTAACATAGGAAACTAGTCTTGAATCACAATAAGAATTCAGTTGATCAAATTAAAACAGAAAATCTGTGCTGGGGAAAGACACATCCTCTCTTTTCTTTCTCTAAGGTTAGCCTCACGTTCGAGTTCTTGTACTTACAGTCTAATGAAGGAAAGAAACCTGAATTCCACTTTTATTGAAAATATCTAGATAATTTTACTAAGCATTGAAGAATTTATTTGAAAAGAAATGTTGGCAAATAAGTGAGGTGAGGATTTTAAATACTTGTGTTTAGTTGGCATCATTTAAACATTCCGATTGTTTCTTAAAATGCTAGAAAAGGGAATGATCTAGGGGAAAGAGCAGTAATTCCGCATACAGTATGATGTTTCTACTACTAAATCTTTAAGTTTTCTAAGGAAACAGCCTCACAAAATTCTAGAAGTGAGCAAGAGCTGCATTAATGTTAGTTATCTAAATAGTGGCAAGTAGCATCACACTTGTGACACGGGGAACTCATACTTCTATACAGAGAGAAATAACCATCACTACCCCTGGGATGATGACTTATTAATTACTTAAAGCCAAGGATCAGATTGATGTAAAAACAGAGAGGGATTCTTTTGTTTTCAGACAAATCTAGAATATAAAGTTTCTATGTAGGAGTTATGTTAAGAAAATGTTTATCTGACAAAAACTTCATATATCTACTTGTAATTTCAAAGGAATATATAGTCTACTAAACCAACTCTAGGAGATGAATGGATTGGAGTGATATGTGTGTGGGAAATAAAAAATGTAATTCATTTTTATTATTTATAATAATAATAGACATGAAAAATTATGTATGAACACCATGTTCTCAGTTTTCTAATGGTAATGATACATCTTCCTCTTTCATCATCCCTACGAAGCTTTGTATTTCTGGGTTGACTTGTTCAAATTGATTATTTCTATGCATGGTCTGGGGCCTGGGGATGTGGTTTAGCTGGTAGAGTGCTTGCCCAGCATGGAAGAGGCCCTGACTTAGTCGATATACCCACTGTCGCTCCATTGGAGAAAATTAAATTTTCCTCTCCCAGAAGGTATAAATGACAATTTGGTTGTTAACTTTTGCCACAGGGGGCTAGGTTTTCATTCATTTATTCATTCATATTCTTAAGTATGACAAATTAAAATATAATAAGATAAAACCAAAGCCATCACATTGAAATTGGACTAAAAGAGCCAACAGAAGGAAGAGAGCCCAAGAAAAGGCACAAGGATCAGAGACCCACTTGTTAATACATTCAGGAATCCCATGAAAACACTAAACTGGAAGTCATAGTATATATACAGAGGACCCGGTGCAGGTCGGTGCAGGCTGGTGCAGGCCCTGTGCATGTTGCCTGAGTCTTGGTGAGTTCATATGATCTTTGTTCTCCTGGTGTTTTCCATCCCCTCTGGTTCTTACATTCTTTCTGCTTTGTCTTCCTCAGGGTCTCCTGAGCTCTTAGGGAAGGGATTTGATGGACACATCCCATTTAGGGCTGAGTGTTCCAAGGTCTCAGTCTCTGCATAATGTCTGGCTGTGAGTTTCTGTGTTTGTTTCCATCCGATGCAGGACGAAGCTTCCCTGATGATGGCTGATTAAGGCACGGATCTATTAGAAGAATATCCTTAGGAGTCATTTTAATTGTTACTTTTAAAAGAACAGTGGTATTTAGTTTGACTAGGTCCCTGAGCTATATAGTCTCATGTTCTTGGTCACATATGCAGTGTAAGGTATGAGTTCCATCTCATGGAGTGGACCAAAAGTCAAATGGGACATTAGTTGATTACTCCCACAAGCTTTGTGCCACCATTGCACTAGCATATCTTGCAAGCTAAGTACACCATTGTAGGTAAAGGGTTTGTGGCTTCTTGTTTTTTATGTTTCTCTTGAGAGCATACAGAGTACTTACAGAGTACCTTCGTGTACCAATGATGCTGGAATGTAGGGGTGAAGTCTTAAGTAACCGTCAGCTTGACATCTTCCATGGTCAATGAGTTGTGTAGGTGTTGTTTTCAACAAGGGGCCTTTGCTGTCAGTGTCAGTTTGTGGAGAACAATCTATTGTCTTGGCAACAGCCTGGGTTGTTTGGGGATTCATTCCTATGGGTCCTCTTTGGGCAACTACTCAATAAGATGTAACCCAATCCCTGTACTACAAGAGATGACCAGTTAAGACTCTGTCTTTCTCATTATTTAGCAATTTCCTTTAGATCACCTTTGTATAGGTATATATTTTAGTGTTTGTGGTAGTACATTTCCATACTTTCCCTTCAGGTGTCCCATAATTATAGCTATCTCTCTGTATTTCCTCTCACTCCTTCAAACCGCCCCCTATCTATTCATAGCTGTCTATTCTATTTCTCTTTCCTAGTAAGGTGTAGCTCTTCCTTCTTATCTCTTACTTTATACTGATGCTCTGTGGTCCTATGGTTAGTAGATTATCATTTCTTTCGCAGCTAATACCCACATATAATGAATAAATATCCATATTTATAACCTCACTCAGGATGATTTTTTTTCTAGTTTCATCCATTTGCCTAAAACTTTCATGAAGATATTTTTAGGGGCCGAGTAATATTCCATTGTATAAATGTGTGACACAACATTTTCATTATCCATTCTTCTATTGATAGATATCTAGGTTGTTTCAGATTTCTGGTTATTATACATATAGCAGCAATACTTTAGCAGGTCTATCTGGGGTAGAATGAAACATCCTTTGGGTGTATGCCCAAGAGATAGCTGCATCTTTAGGTAGTTCTTTGGGTGTATGCCCAAGAGATAGCTGCATCTTTAGGTAGATTGATTTCTGTATTCCTAAGGGACTGCCATACTGATTTCCATAGTAGCTGTCGAACTTTGCACTCCCACTTTATATGAATGAATGTTCTCCTTACTCGGCATCCTTTCCAGCATGAGCTGTCATGTGTTGTGTTGATCTTAGCTATTCTGAGTATATGAAATCTCAGAGTCTTTTTGATTTGTGTTTCTAGGATGGCTAAGGATGGTGAATATTTCTTAAGTGCTTCTAAGCCATTTGAGATTCCTCTATTAACATTTTATGTTTAGATCTGTGTCCCATTCTTACTTGGATCATTTCTTTTCATGATATCTAATTTCTTGAATTCTTTATATTATTGGGCATGGCATTGGTGAAAATCTTTTCCCATTCTGTAGGATGCATTTTTTTGGCAGAATGATAGTATTCTTTGCCATGCAGAAGCTTCACAGTTTAATAACGGTCCATTTATTAATTGTTGTTCTTATTGCCTACATTCATGGTGTTCTCTTCAGAAAGTCTTTTCCTTTGTGTATTAGCTCATGGCTATTCCCCACTTTTTCTTGTATCAGTTCACTAGATGTGACGTTATGTTGAGGTCTTTGCAAACACACTTGAACTTGAGTTTTGTGCAGGGTTGTAAGTATGGATCTATTTGCATTCTTTTACACTCAGTCATCCAGTTTGACTAGCACCATTTGTGAAGGTGCTTCTTTGAGTGTATATTTCTGGATTGCTTATCAAAAATCAGGTGTCTCTATATATGTGGATTTATGCCTGGCACTTCATTTTGATTACATTGGTCAACATGTGTGCTTTTGTGCCAATATCATGCTGTTTTTATTCCTATAGCTCTGTAGTACAACTTGAAATTGGGGATGGTGAGACCTCCAGCATTTCTTTTATTGTTCAGGATTATTTTAGCTGTCCTGTGGTTTTCTGTTTCCATATAAAGCTGAATTTTTTTCCTTCAAGATCTGTGATGAATTGTGTTGTAATTTTGATGGGCATTTCCTTGAATCTGTAGATTGCTTTTGGTATGATGGCCATTTTGACTATTAATCCTTCCAACCCATGAACACTGGAGAACTTTCTATCTTATGATACCTTCAGTTTCTTCAATAAATTGAAGTTTTTATCATACAAGTTTTTTACTTGATAGGTTAGGGATACGCCAAGGTATTTTATACTATATGAGGCTATTGTGAAAGGTGTTATTTCCCTGAAATCATTCTCAGTTGCTCATTTGTGTATTTCAATGGAATAATCATTTTTCAAAATTAATTTTGTATCCAGATACTTTACTGAAAGTGTTTATGAGCTGTAGGAGTCCCCTGGTGGAGTAGTTTGGGTCCTTTGTGTCCTGTCATCAGCAGCTAAAGATACTTAACTTCTTTCTTTCCAGTTCATATCCCCTTAGTGTCTTTATGTTGTCTTACTGCTCTAGCTAAAACTCTGAGTACTATACTGAATAGATATGGAGAGAGTGGACAGCCTTTACTTAGTCCTGATTTGAGTGGGGTTGCTTTGAGTTCCTTACCATTTCATTTGATGTTGGCTGTGGGTTTGCTATGAACTGCCTTTATTATGTTTAGGTGTGTCCCATGTTCCTATGATCTCTCTATGATTTCTATCATGAAGGAGTGTTGGATTTGTCAAAGGCCTTTTCTGCAGCTAATGAGATGATCATGTGGATTTTGTATTTTGGTATGTTTATATGATGGATTATATTTATCAATTTGCATATGTTGAATCATGCCTGCATCTCTGTGATGCAGTCTACATATCATGATGGTGTGTGGTCTTCTTGATGTGTTTTTGGATTCCGTTTGTAAGTATTTTTTGAGTATTTTCCATCTATGGTTATAAGTGAAATTGCTTTGTAATTTTCTTTTTGGAGTCTTTATGTGGTTTGGTTATCTGGGTAACCAGGGCCTCATAAAATCAATCAGTGTCCCTTATGTTTATATTTTGTGGAATAGTATAGGAGTATGGGCATCAGCTCTTCTTTGAAAGTCTAGTAGATTTCTAATCTAAAATTATCTGTCCCTCGGCTTTTATGGGGGGTGAGAGTTGGGAGACTTAATGGCTGCTTCTATTTGTCCAGGGGATTTAGGTCTGTTTAAATTGCTTATCTGATCTTTATTTAACTTTGGTAACTGGCATGTATCAAGAAAATGAACCATTTCTTTTAGAGTTTCCAATTTTGTCAAGTACAGTTTTGTAAAGTATGACCTAATGATTCTCTAGATTTCCTCAGTGTCTGTTCTGACCCCCCTTTCGTTCCCAGTTTTGTAAACTTAGATATTCCCTGTCTGCCTTGTAGTTAAGTTGGATATGAATTTGTCTATTTTATTAATTTTCTCAGAGAACCAACTCTTTGACTCATTGATTCTTTGTACTGTTTTTGTATATTTCTATTGTATTGATGTCAGCCCCACATTTGATTATTTCCTGTTGTCTACTCCCCTTGGGTGTTCTTCTTTTTGTTCTAGAGCTTTTAGCTGTGCCATTAAGTTGCTAGTCGGAGATCATGCCAGGGTTTTTGTTTTGTTTTGTTTTGTTTTTTAATGTAGGCAGTTAGTGTTATAAGTTTTCCTCTTAGCACTGCTTTCATTGTGTCCCATAGTTTGGGTATGTTGTGGGTTCATTTTCATTTAATTCTAGGAAGTCTTTGATTTATTTCTTAATTTATGTCTTGACCCATTTTACACTCAGTAGGGAGTTGTTCAGTTTTTGTGAGTTTGTAAGCTTTTTGTTCTGTACATTGTTGTTGATATTCATGGCCTTTTCAAATTAGGCTTTCTATTGCTGTGAAGAGGCACTATGACCATTGATGTGGGGATGTCTTTCTGTATGCTGTGAATATCAATCTTTAAAGAAAGGAGCTATTTTGGCCCATGACAGGCACCATAGAAAAAGTAGGAGGGGAAATCACAACATAGGTAGGAGAAGCAGGGCGGAGTCAGACAGGGCCAGCCGCCCAAAGAAGAAACATGTAAGGAACATAGGTGAGCCACGGGCCACGTGGCAGACAGTTTAATGAGAATGGGTTGATTTAAGATGAAAGAGCTAGCTAGCAATGCATCTGAGCCATAGGCCAAACAGCATGAACTTAATATAAGTGTTTGAGTCATTTCTCAAACAGCTGTAGGTGGCTATGGGGTCTGGGACAGCAGGTCTGGGGTCTGGACCTCTGGCCACCTGGGACCAAGAAACCTTATTATTACAGACCATGGCAACTCATATAATGGTAAATATTTAATTCTGGTTACTTGTTTAGAGTTTCAGAAGTTCAACCCATTATCATCATGGTGAGACAGTATGTGTAACTATGGTGCCGGAAAAGTAGCTGAGAGTCCTACATGTTACAGGCAACAGGAAGTGATCTTATTGTAATAAGCTGAGTGAAGCTTGAGCAAAGGTGACCTCAAAGCCCACCCCTACAGTGACACACTTCCTCCAATAAGGCCATATCAACTCCAACAAAGCCACACCTCCTAATAGTGCCACTTCCTTTTGTAGTTGGATATTCTTTGTACCACCAGTTCCTAAATAATGACACAGAGACTTATTATTTATGAAAGCTTGGCCTTAGCTTAGGCTTATACCCAACTAGCTCTTAGAACTTCAATTAACCCATTTCTATTGATCTGTGTTCTTGCATGTGGCTCTTTATCTCTCCTTCATTCTGTACACCTGACTTCTTCCATGTCTGGCTGCTGAAATCCATGCACCTTACATTATTCCCCCAAGTTCCTGTCTCTGCCTGGAAATGCCACCTAGTCTCTTCTGCCTCGCTATTGGCCATTTAGCTCTCTATTGAACCAATCAGATGGTACATTGGCAGAGACACATGTTCACAACATACAAAAGGATTATCCCAAAACAGCCTTTGGGAGCTATTTTCTTTCAAAATACCACATAGCCTGATGGGGTGCAGAGTGTTAATTAAATTTTTTGTATCTCGTGAGACTTGCTTCTTGTTGGAATATCTAGTCTATTTGAAGGTAGTTTCATGACGTCCTAAGAAGAAGGGTTTTATGTGTGTGTTTGGGTGAATTTTTTTGCAATTATGTTAGGTCCATTTGATTTATAATGGCAGTTATTTCTAATATTCCTCTGTTTAGATTTTGTCTATGTGACATATCCATGGTTGAGATTGGAGTATTCAAGTCCCCCACTGTTAGTGTGTGGTGGTCATTATATGATTTTGGCTGTAGTGATGTTTCTTTTATGCTCTTGAGTTTCATCATGTTTGTGGCATCAATGTGAAGAACTGAAATGTCATCTTAGTGGGTTTATCCTGGTGAGTATGAATGTCCTTCCCTAACTCTTTTGATTAGATTTGATCTGAAGTCTATTTTGTTAGATATTTAGATGACCATACCAGTTTGCTTCCTACATCCATTTTAGAGACTTATTTCTAACCCTTTGCTCTGAGTTTATATCTATTGTTGATGTTGGGGTATGCTTCTTATATGTAGCAGAAGGAAGGATCTTATTATAGCATCCATTTTGTTAGTCGGTGTCTTTTATTTGAGTATTAAGACCATTGATATGGAGAGATAGCAATGACCAATGATTGTTGATTCCTATTATGGTAGTGGTGGTGTTTATGTTAGTGTGTGTGTGTGTGTGTGTGTGTTCTTTTGATTTTGCTGGTCTGGAATTATTTATTTACTGTCTTTTCTTAGATATGACTAACCCCTTTAGGTTAAAGCTTTCCTTCTGGCACCTCTCTAGGGCTGAATTTATAGACAGAAGTTGCTTAAATTTGGTCTTATCATTTTCTCCATTTATGGTGATTGAAAATTTTGCTGCATGTAGCTGGACTGGCGTCTGTGGTCTCTTTGAGTGTGGGGCACATCTGTCCTGGCCCTTCTGACTTTTAGAGTCTCCATTGAGAAGAAGGGTGGAATTCTAGTAGGTCTGTCAAATATGTTATTTGTCCTTTTTCTTTTGTAGTGGTTAGATTCTTTTAATCTATATGTTTAGCCTCTTGAGTATTATGTTTTGAGGGGACTTTCTTTTCTGGTCCAGTGAATTTGGTGTTGTGTGTGCTTCTTGTACTTGATGATAGGCATGTCCACTTTCAGGTTAGAGAAATTTTTTTCTAGGATTTTGTTGAAAATATTTTCTGTGCCTTTGACCTTTGTTTCTTTTATTTTCTCTATTCCTCTTTTTTTTTTTTTTTTTTGGATTTGCTATTTCGTAGTGTCCCAGATTTCTTGTGTCAGAGATTTTGTGTTTTTTAACATTAACCTTTTTTTTTGAGCAATGTGACCTTTTCTTCTATATTATCTTCAATGCCTAAGATTCTCTCTTCCATCTCTTGTCATCTGCTGGTGAAGCTTGCCTCTCTAGTTCCTATTTGAGTCCTAAACTTTTAGTTTCCAAATTTCCCTCAGTTTGGGTTTTCTTTATTTTGTTTGCACTTTGAGGCCATGAACGGTTGTATTCACTTCCTCCCATGGTCTGTGTCCTCATGGACTTGTATTTGGGATGTATCCATTCCCTCTGTCAGGGCGTCTGTTATATGCACAAATCGTGGATTAAGGTCTTTCTCTTGTGCCTCATCTATGTTGTAATATTCAGGGCCTGCTGTATGAGTGTTGGGCTCTGGTGGAGACATACTGTCCTGGCTGTGTTTTTACACTGTTGTCTAGGCATCTGTGTTTGGAAAGATTGTGGTTCTGGGTACTGATATCTGGCCTGTGTGTTTGTTCCTTGGTTTCTCTCTTTTTTCTTGTTCGTAAGGAAGTGTGGTGTCTGTTGTTGCTAGGAAAATCTACTGAGGTTCCGATAGGTGTGGGAGCTAAGGGTTTCAGGTAAAACGTGTTTCTGGGTATTGAGACCTAAGACTGAGGAATGGGGATGGGCTGGAGGCACTGGAGGGGCTTCATAAGAGGAAGTAAAACAGGATGTTCCAGCAAGTTCTAGTCACTTAATTACCTGGGAATGAGGGCAGAGAGTGAGGAGAGACCACAACAGGCTGTCTGCTACAGAATTGAGGGCGAGACTGGGGGTTAGGTCTGGAGGAGTGGAGGGGGAGGTGAAAGTCTGCACTCAGCCTACCTGCTTCCCTGGTCAGGGTGGCCTGTGTGTTCCCGGGAAGTGCCTTCTAGAGTTGGGAGGGGGGCTGTGATCAAGCAATGAGTGGTAGGAGGGAGGTTATAAGGGGAATATCTGTGTGACCCTCTAGAGATTGGTGAGGAAGGGAGGCTGCAGCAACTGGTCTGCTGCAGAGCTGGTAATAAGGCTGGGGGATTGGATTGGAGGAGCAGAAGAAGATAAGGTCCTCAGTGATCCTACCTGCTGCTCTGACTGGAGGTAAGTTGTGTTTTTAAGCAGCATATTAATTTCACCAGCTATATATTTGTACATAGTTTAAAAATAAAATATCACCACATCTTTACTTAACAGGGACGATATCATGATCAAGAAAGTGGAGAGATTTTCCATCACACTCTGCTGACCCTACAGTTTCTCTGAGTGCAGGAAACTCAACTGCACATTCTGTGGTAATAGGGGTTTGCATTCACACTCTTCCTTCAAAAGTGAGAAATGCATTGTGAAGATTGTTTTCTTCACCTTTTGTGTTGCGGGTCAGGGGAGCCCAAGTGACACTGCTCTTCATATCATACAAAACACTGTCACTCTTTTCGTAGCCTTTAAGGTAAGTTCCTATTGCTGAAGAAAATGCAAACTTCAAGGTAAGTTCCTATTGCTGAAGAAAATGCAAACTTCAGATACAGGACTTAGAGAAGCTGAGATGAATGATGTGAAAACCTCCTCCCTAGGGCTGGCTCTCACATATCAGAAAGACCTGCCCTGGGAGAAAAATCCTACCCAGGTATAAAACCTAGAGTACAACAATGGTCAGAATGGAAAGGTATGCCCAAAGGTGCAATAGTGGGCCCTTTTTTCTTGGGAATAACCAAATGCCACCCAATTGGATGTAAGACCTGCTTAATAGGAAGGATTTCCTGCCTGGTACTGTAGACCTAGCCAACTACCGGTGGTTGATGAAGAGATGGACCCTAGAAAAACCTATTATTGCCACTGTCCTAAACTAGTATACTATTTAACTGCATTCTAAATATTTCTCTGTGTACTCACATAACACAGACCATGCGAGGCCAGCTCCCAAGACTCACTTCAGAGTAATAAAACAAATGCCTCAGAGTACTGAAGGGAGAAGGAAATTGTTTTTCCCTGGGATAATTATAAATAAATATTTGTCTAACCAACTGGCAAAATAAGGAAATATACCCGCCTTGCCTTCCGATGGTAACTTTGTCTTTTACTTCTTATGGTCTCTGACTGTTTCCATTCAGGTACTTATCTCCACATTGCTGCATTCTACACATACAGCTACATATCTTTCTGTACATACACACAGCCATGCATCTCTGCACACAGTTGCACCCATTTCACGTGTCTTCACATCTTTCTTTTACATTCTCTTCTAATCTCCTTTCACACAGCTTCATCTTGCTGCCTCCACAGTTACAGATCTCTGCACGGCCATAGCTATTCATCCCATAGTCACAGCTCTCTCACTGTTATATATGTTATATAACATTACTCACTGTTATTACACACTCTCATACAGCTCTCTGCACAGTTCCTATACAGAGCAGCAGCTCTTTCTCACAGCTTTGTCTCACACACTCATTCACATACACGCTACATCATTCCCTCACTCTGTTCATCACTCCCCCATCCATTCATTCTCTCACATGTCTCTCACTCTCTCGTTAGGCTTCATTTCTCCCTCGGCACACATGCACGCACACACATACACACTCACACACACACACTCGCACTCTGCACAGCCTCATCCACACATTGCTGCTCTCACACTCTCACTCACACACCCCCGCTGCTCCCTCTTTCTTCTTAGCCAAACTCCGGAAATTATATGCTACATTTTCAGGGCCCAACCCATTCTCATAAGACATGAAGTCATACAGTTATTCTCAGGCAGTGTAAATGCTTGGCCTTGCATGCAGCTTTTTCCTGACAGAGAATGACACTGAAATTCAAGACATAGCAATAAGAGTAGCAGGTTGAACCTTGAGTGGTCAGGGAACATGGAGAAAGTCAACTATTGCATGCCGCAAAACAGCCTGGCCTTGACTTAGCAAAAAACAACACCTGGGATATTAGTCTTTGTATATTTTCTGCAAGATCAGTTTAGTCTGTTGAATCTGTTCTAAAGTCTAAAACTAGTTGTCTTTGAGACTGCAAGTATGGTTACTTTCCTGTGTCAGTAAAGATGATTTCAATACATCAGAATTATATAGTTTAAATAGAAATAAACTTTCCTGACTATTGACAACTCTAAGTGTGCCCAGTGGTGTAAAACACTCTGCCAAATGGGCCTTGGAAAGAATCCCACAGCTGTTCTTATTAGGGAGGCACAGCAGTGGGACCCGAGAAAGTTACAGACAGAAAACAACCTGTATCCTAGTGGGGCCACTCCATGGAATTTGTTTAGTGGAATTCCTCCACAGACTTTGCCTACTGGGGTTCCCCAAGACAGAGTTATTCATCTGGTAGGACAACCGTAAAATACTGGTTGTTAGCTGCTGTATATTCTTTAGTGGCCCACTGGACCCACAGAAAAATGTAGACCTGCTCCCCATCAAAGACACTTCCTTTTACAGCAGATGAAAACAGTGATCAATAACCAGACCAAATGCCTCTGCAACACAACCTCCATGCCCTAGGGTACATCTTAGAAGAGGGCCCCAGAAGGTGTCAGGACCAGAGGAGCAGAAAGTCTGCTGTGAGATAGTGCTGCAGCCACAGAATCTCACCCATACAGTCACCTAGTCAAGACTCAACAAGGACCCGAGCATTTGGCATGGCAATGTGAAAGGCAGAACCCTCACAAGGCCCTCAATTTAGATGGAGAACCATAAGCTGTTTATTCACTGCTGAGAGAAGAATCGCTCTTTCCCACTGATGAGCTCCGCACCCCTCTTTATCCAATACCAAATGTTCATTCTTAAAAACATCCATTTGAGCTCCACTGAGTAACTCAGTAGATTGTATTTATATCGATGTGTGTTTATAGGTACACATCTATGCAAATACCAACAATAAGGATAAAAGGTTATGAATTTAAGACGGGGGCCCTGGCAGGGTTGGAGGGAGAATGGTGTAAATACAGTAGTCCTATCAAAATAAATCCTCAAAAAATCAAAGTAAAAAATACTGAATTCCTCTGTTCAGTGGTACCCTCCACCCTAAACTTTAAGTGTATTTTACTAATCCCGCCACCCTTCACATCCCCATCCTCCCTTGCTGGTTGGCCCTCTTTCTTTCTCCAAATATTGTTCTTTCTGCTTTCATGATGTCTCTCTGTCTCTCTCTCGGAGGGGGGTGGGTTCTGTTATCCACTCCTCCCCCCTTTACAACAGTTTCTCCACTTTTATAGATCCCCCTTTATACTTGCATGTCTTACACTCATGTATGTGTGTGTGTGTATGTATATGTTTGCGTATTTAAATTTAATTTCCACATAGAGAAAATGTGGTATTTGTCTTTCTGTGTCTGACTTATTTTGCTTAACATGATTTATTATGTCCAGTCTGATCCATTTTTCAGAAAATATGATTTCACTTTTCTTCGCAGCCGAGTAGAATTCCATTTTGTGGGTCTGTATTGCATATTTCCATTGCCTGCTCATGTGTTGGTGAACTGCCAGGCCGACTCATTTTCTCAGCTACTGTGAATAGTGCAGTTACAGACAGGGCTGGGCTAGTGTCTGTGCATGGTGACTTGGTGGTGCAGCCACCATGGCTGTGTAAGTGTCTTTGTTAGCTGCCTCTGATGCCTTTAGAGTTGTGTATCTAAGGAAAAGCCATACTGTTTTCTGTGATGGTTAGGCTAATTTACATCCTCACAATCAATGAGTCAGGTTCTCTTTTCAGTACAGTCTTGCCAACATTGGTTGTTTTAGTCACTCTGACCGGACAGACATATTTTTCATTTTCCTGCATTTTTCTCTTTCAGCTTTGAATGTGGTTTGTATTTTGGACATGTAGACTGTACTAAGTCATGGAGAGGCTCTTCTCTGGCCATGTCTGTTTGGTGCCTAATTCTTTCCAAAGATTTGAGAATTCCATTGGCCATAGTACCTGTGCCTTTAGTCTTTATTGGCTGCTTCTATCTCTTGGGTTCTTAGGCTTCCTATGTTGATTACATTGTGATGTTTTTAGATGATGTAGTCATGCTTATTCATAGGTTGATTTTTATTTTGTAGTGCTTGAGAGTGAACCTAGGACGCCCTCCATACTAAGCAAGAAATTTACTACTGAGCTACACCCTCCCTATTTCTTTGTTTTGTTTTCGACCAAGTCAAGCTCTGTAATCCAAGCTGGCCTATAATTTTAATAATCCTACCACAGCCTTCAGAGTGCTGGGATTACAGGTATGAAGAACCCACCTGACATTTTTTTTTTTTACTTTATTGGTACCTAAATATAGTATTCCTTCTACTTCCATCTCTGAAAAACTTTCTTCTGGCCAGTCAACTTGAGTGATGCTTTCCCCTGTATTTATTATTTGATACATTGAGTTTTTACATTTCCAACATTTCCTGTATTATGAGGTTTCTGTTCCAGACTTTCGGGCCTAGCCTCAAGGTTTAGGACCCACAGATCCGCAGAGAAACACAGATGCTTACAATAGCTTTAGGCTGATAGATTAAGGCCCAGGCATATAACTTGCTAACTCTGTACCCTTAATCTAACCCGTGACTCTTAACCTGTTCAGCCATGGGGCTCTGTACCTTTCCTTAGAGCAGCATAGTTGTCCTCTGCTTCTTCTGGCTTCTCTCTGGCATTCTGCTGTGTTCTTCCTGTTCTCAGAGTTTTTCTTAGTCTGGTAGCCCCGCCCACACTTCCTGCCTGCCTTTGGCCAATCAGCGCTTTTTATTAAACCAGTGGGTGGGACAATTATTTACAATGAAACAGCACAATCTCCCACAATTTCCATTTGCTTTTCATTTTTCAAATTCGCAGTTTCCTCGCTGAATTTCTGGTTCATATTGCTCACTTTTTCTTGTCCATATTACTGACTTTCTCATCCATTTGTAGGTTGTCTTGTGTGTTGATGGCTTCCCTCCACCTGGAGGTTAAGAGACTTGACCTCAGCCCTGGTGGGGTTCCAGGATGCACCATGAAGCTCTCAGTAACTTTCTTTGATCACACTTGTGGGTTAAATGATATCTGCACAGCAATAACATTAGCTGTAAAGACATATTCATAAACCCATAAATTCAGGACAAGTTTGAAAAAAATAAATAGAACTTACAGAGAAATGGGAATATATGTAGCTGAGGTGCCTATGTGGGCCCATAGGAAAAGTTTTCAATATGAAAAATAAAATTTATGCAGTTCCAGACTGGTGCAGGGAAAACTAGCAGAGGAAAAAAAAAAACCTGCATTTTTTTATAACACAAAGGGCGGGAAAAGAGGCGCTATACCGTTCATAGATTGAACCACACTGCCACCCAATGGCTATAGAAACCGCAAATCGCTTGCAACCCCTTAAATCTGCTTTTTGTTTTTAGGCATAAAGCCTGTGAGCCAAAAGCTGCAGCAGTTTATCAGGATAAGAGAAGACGCTTTTGGAGTCCGTAAAAGGATATCTAGCCCTGAATAAAAAGGAGAATCGTGTCAGATTTCCACCATCTATTTTTTTTAGTAAGTTTCCCACGGGCTTTTAAAATCTATAACGTGGCCGAAGGAAACCCAGCTCTCCCCTCAAAGCAAAGTATAAGCAACTGTACTATGGGGATATGTTATTCAGACTACAAGGTGGAAACACTTTTCCTGAAGTTTCTACAGTTAAAAAACAAAACCGTAAACATTTCTTTAAAATATTAAAATGGACTGCAACCGCTTTTCTTTAAATAAACGAAACTTTGGCGAAGATGGAGATCCTGTCCCATACAGATAATTTTGGACATCATAGAAAGTCATGGTCTTCCATAGTGCCCAAGGCGTGAAAGGTTGGGAGACCTTTCAGAGAAAGCACCAGACCCCCTGAGAAGGAAAGGATGAGATAGCACCCTGCTCAGCCTCGTGGGCAGGGAGTTAGGCTGTTAGGGTGAGTGTATGGGGTTGGGGGGGGGGGATGGTGAGGGCTTAGAGGAACACAGAGGTCGTGAACCTCCAGAACACTTGGTGTGCCAATCGAAAGAGGATTGCAGCGGACCCAGGTGCCAACCCCAGCCAAAGATGTGTTAGCTGTGGCTGTACTTTGAGTCCAAGCCTTCCAGCTGCTCTTCTTAGAATGCCGAGGGCGTTACTAAGGAACACTGCTTCTCCCGGGCGAGTCCCCTAAGTGCACTTAGTGCCTATAAACCTGTTTTGTCTGGTTGGTCTATTTATTCTGTCTGGCTCCCCAAATCCGAGGTTTTGTGAGAAAAACTGAAGAAAATGAGGATTCTTTTTGGGTGTCAGTAAATCTAAGTTTCTCTAACCACTAGATGGCACTGCGGCCTCGTGCTAGTGCTTCGCGCTCGACTTTGCCCCTCCCTTCTTGTTTGAAAAAAGTGGAAAGTGGTTTTTTTTTTTTTTTTTTTTTAATTCTTGTTCTTCCCTCATCCTTGTTAGGATAAGGCCTGCAAGGCTAAGACTATTGGATTTTATATTTGTGAACTCAACTCTTCCTTGCCTAAATTACACCCTATGTGATTTTCAATTTTTTTTTTTTTCCTCACTAGTTGGGTGATCTAGGCACCCCACTTCCTCAGGTATGGGCTTCTGGGAAAGGGCCTAGCCAGTCTTTCCTCAACTTGTTCATTCTTCTAGGGACAGTTATTATAAATTATTTAAATGTAAGCTTCACTTAACCTCTTCACATTTCTGTAGGAGCATATTGATGAAAATTCTTATAGTCCCTTTTTAGCATGGTCAGCATTAATTATATTTTCTTATAATTGTTTCACTTTTTATTTTTCTCTTTATACTGGTACATCGAAAATACATAGCCATCAGCATTTGCACCATTGCTGTATGATATTTTTAAAATTATTGTACTTAGTCCCATTGACATAATTACTGTGTGTATCTTTAAATTTTTCACATATCTTAGGTGTTTTCTTGTCTTAGTAATCATTTGAAGAGTGGACATTTTTTTCCCTAATGTCATAAAATTATTTAATAACTGATGTGAAAAACAGAAATAAGCCCTAACTCCCTACCTCAGTGACAGAGATCTGATTGTGTTGCTTTGCTTTCGTGCTCATCTTCTAGCAATTCTCTCTTCCAGTTTCTGTCTCTCTCTTCCTCTCTCATTAAGAAGCATGGGCATGAGATGGCCCAGTTGGTAAAATTCTTTATGAGAGCATGAGGGCGGGATTTCTAGGGCATACTCATGTCAAAGTATTGTGGGTATGTGTATAACAAAGCAAAGACTGTGCCTCAAGGTATGGTTGAGAAGAAGGTTTTCATAGTCTGTAAGAGGGACAGTCAGAGAAGAGTCCAGAGCATGGAGAGAAAGTCAGACTAAAGATGGCCAGCAGAATAGACAGAGGAGGAAGAAGGGGACACCCAAAGAATAGGCACAAAAGAGGACCGAGAGAGAGGGGGCCAAGAGAGTGATGGCCAGATGGCAGGGCTCTATAGGAATGAGAAGATAGGAAGGAAAGCCCTTGAGCTGGAGAAGTTCAGAGTACAGGCCGGGATGAGAAGAGTTGAGAAGAGCCATGGTACTGAGTGATACTGAGAGTCTGGGAACCGACAGGCTCTTCTGTATGCTACTGGGCACCCCAGATAGCCATTTCTGAGTTTCTTTTGGACCTGACAGCATGGATCTGTGGCACTAATGATGGATGGAGACAAATCACTCCTGGGTTTTTCTGGTCAGTGAGTTCCAGGTTCAGTTAGAGACCCTGTCTCAAAAGATAAGGTAGAGATCGGCCAGGCATTGACATCTGCCCTCCAAATATACTCCATCACTCCCAAAGAACGCAATGACAGCAAAGACCAAGAGCCATTATTGTCTAAACAGTTAAACATCACACATAATCTCATGAGATCATTTTAAAATCTACTGTGTATGATTTCTGGAAAAAAAATATAGACTGAAGTTTTAGGCCCTAGACTTGTTCTTATGATACAATCGTGTGAGAGTTAACTTCTTTTTGTTTTGAAGGGGGTGGCGATTTGGAGAGGGAGCACATTCTGGTATTTTGAGATAAAGTCTCAAGTAGCCCATGCTGGCCTCCAACTCTCTACGAGCTAAGAGTGACCTTAAACCCTGGATCCTCCTGTTGTCACCTAAATTTTGAGACTGAAGGTATGTGCCACCATGGCTGACATAAATTTGTTTACAAGAAATGGATATTCTTTCAGAGATGAGTTGTCTATATCACTCTGAAGTTCATGGTGGTTTAATTTTATTACTTTAGGTAATGATGTCTAGTTCTTATGTATTTAATTTTTCTACTATACTGATTCCTTTTGTCCACTGAGAGCTTAGATATGTAAAAGGCTTCACGGTAGTCTTCACATCTACATTATTTTTCAATATGAATATTTTCAATATGAATATTGAATTGTTTCCTAGAAACAAAACCTCCCCTGCATTAAAGATTTTCCAAATACTGATTGATCAGTTGATTGATTGATTGATTGATGAGAATGTCTGTGCTCATTGAGAACTGGAATGGTTTAGGTGAAGAGCCAAATTAGCTGGAGTTCTCTTAAGCCCTTCCGTAGTAATTTGTCACCACCTGAATTTGACCCAGTATCCTGGTGAGTATCTTGTTAAATATTATAAATATAAATATATTAAATAGACTCTGAGCTTTCACCAACTCCAAGTATAAGAATGTCATCTGTTAGTATCCGTGGCCTATAGCAAGGGTTTCTCAGCATTGATGTATACTAACTACCTGATGCCTCTTCCACCCATGTCTTTGAAAAATACCTTCATTTGTGTTCATTCTGTTAGTATAAACACATCATAAAACTATATGCTGATTGACATCTAAGAACAGTTAGGTATTGTCATACCTTTCGTAGTTGTAAAGGCTCTCCTCTGGTTGTGTGGTGACTAGCTCTTGTTTCTTCCTAGTTCATGGTGTTTTCTTTGCTCCAGAAAGATGACAAGGTGGGGCTGGAGATGTAGCTCAGGTGTTAGCTCTAGTGAGTATCTCCAAAATAAACAAATAAAAATAATTAAATAAAATAAAGAGAAACAAATATGTCCAGGAATTATAAGGCCCAGAGAGGCAAGAATTCTGGCATTTTCTAACACTATTTTCCTGAAAATTCCATTGAGCAGGGTTCAAGCCCACCCCCCACCACAGATAGCACCCCTTTTTTGAAAGAAAGAAATGATCTCATCCTTGAGTGATGTGAGTTCTAACATGAGAAAACTCTGGCTCTTTCCGAGTCTCAGTTCACGGCCATTGTCCCTAGTGAACCCCAATAAAGCCCAGTCCTTAACCTTCCTGGGAACTTGGCATTCTGCCTAAGGTTCCTTCCTCCACCTGCAGTTCATATGGAAAGAGAGAGAATCCAGGAGAAACATTTCATCAACTGTGCATATGTGACAGACAAAATCCAATTCTTGGTTTCCACAATGTCCTGGTATTTGCTTTGGACAGTTAAGGTCTTTGTTGATGTCCATGACTCCAATTGCCATCAAGGGTCATGTGGATTCCCAGAGTCTGGTTGTGTCCGTATCCCAGGACCCAGTGCTGCTGAGGCCATGCTGATCTGTGTGGCCTTTGCTACTACCCAGGGCCATGGTAACATCCAGACCCAGGCTGCTGCTGAGGACCATGTCTAAGTCTTTGGTCCTAACACAGCCAGGATCTGTGTTGAAATCCATCGTGCACGTGTTGCCACTAGTGGCCATGTGGATTCCCAGACCTGAAGCCTTGTTGGAGTCTGAGTGCCATGTTGCAGCCGGAGCCATGCAGATCTGAGTGGCCTGTGCTGCCACTTGGGTCCATGGTGTCATCAGTTCCTGGGCTGCTACCCAGGGCCATGCCTGGGTTTGTGGCACTATAGCAGCCAGTGACTGGGTTAATACCCATGGCTGCTGTTGTTACTAAGGGCCATGAGTCAGGTCAGCCACCTGAGTTCATGTTGATGTCAGGGCCATGCTGCAGCTGGAGCCGTACAGATCTGAGTGGCCCAAGTTGCTATCCAATGATGCCATAGTCACATCAGGAACAGAGCTGCAGCTAAGGGCCATGTCTGGATCTGTTGTCCTACTGCAGCCAGAGTCTGTGTTGATGTCCAAGTTTCCTGTTACTATCGAAGGCCATGGGATGCTCAAAGTCAGGGCCTGTGTTAGTGTCTAAAGGCCATACTACCACTGTGGCTGTGCCAATTTGAGTAGCCGACACTGCCTCCTGAGGCAATGGTGGCATCCTGACCCTGCTGCTGAGGATCATGTCTGGATCTATGGTCCTACTGCAGCCCATGCTGTTACCAAAAGTCACATGGAAGCCAAGGACTGGGGCTGCAACATGTGATCTTGTTGGTGTCTGGGTCCAGATGTCAGATTGGGTTGGTATCCAGAAGCAAACCAATATGAGTGGCCTGTACTTCCACCCAGAGTCAGGATGTCATCCAGGCTCAAGCTGCAGCTGAGGGCCATGTCTGGGTTTATGGTCCAGCTGCAGCTGGGGTCTATGTTGATGTCTATGGCCTGTGTCACCTTGGGAGAACATATGCTGAGGTGGCCCCACTTTTTGCTGGCCCTGCTTCTTGCTGGACACTGCAGCAAGAGAACTGGCCTGGGTCCTCATGGGAGAGCTGCCATGTCCACTCAGGAGAGTTGATCCCTCCTCACCACAGGCAAGGGAGAACTGACTAGCCATGGACCTAGGAGAGCTGGCTCTGTCCTTTGCCTGAAGGGGATTGCCCCTCCCTGTGGGGATTCAATAAAAGCTTCAGAAGTTTTGGAGATATCAGAGGGAATCTACCCACAGTCTATATGGGGATTTAATAAAAGCTCCAGAAGTTCCAGAGCTCTAACCACAGTCAGTCTAGGAGAATCAGAGAGTGGTGATTGAAACCTTTAATCCCAGCACAGGGAGTATCCTGGGAGTGGTGACCTACACCCTTAATCCTAACTGAGTCAAGGTCACATTAGATTATAGAAGGAATTCCAGGCTCCCAAGCAGGCAGTGGTGGGGCCACGCCTTAATTTACCAAGAGAGTATTTAAGCTTAAGGAAGGCATAGAGCAGGGAGAAACCAAGCCAAAGGAAGCGAGGCTGAGGAAGCTGGAAGACAGCTGGGTAAGATCTGACTGTGGTGTTTATTCTCTTTAATATCTCCGACTTCTTCAGAGATCTATCCCTGAGTCTCATTTTTTCATGCGACACCTCCCCACCCAGCCTGGGATGGCCAGCTGCCACCCGGGCCTACAGCTGGACTTTGGGTTTATCCACCCTAACATCTACCCCGATCGAGGACCTTCTGAAGCTCATGAAGGGACTGGTCCTGTGGAATGATGCCAGCAGGCTCTCCATGACTTGGAGATATCCCAGAGGAGTTTTGGTGAGGATCTGGTGATGATGGTGTACCAGAAACCAGAGGCGTTGAACCAGACCAATGGCTCGTTGCTGTGAACATTTGCATAGAGCTGATTGGACAAAAGGGTGTACTGTGTGACACACCGTTGCCCCCAGTGCCACCAGGACAAATGGGGAGGTGGGAAAGATGCAGGAGCAAAGAGGAGTTTTGTTGTTTGTTTTTTGTTTTGTTTTGTTTGCTTGCTTGATTTATTTTGATTTCTAAAAAATTTTCTTGGGACCAGTTCTGCAGGGGTAAAGGGAGGATAAACTGGTACCCGGAGCATGTGTTACTCTTGCAGAGGTTCCTGGTTTGCTTCCTATCTCCCAGGTGATGGCTCACAGCCATCTGTAACTCCAATCCTAGGATATCTGCCACCTTCTGCTATCCTTTACCAAACACCAGGCATGTTCACATTCATGAAAACAAAACTTCCATACACATCAAATGATAACATAATTTTAAAATGCCCATTTCTTGCTGTTTGTGTCTTTTCCTAGCATGTCTTTTTTCTATTCTTATGCTAGGAGCAGGAACGTACTCTGCCAGCACAGTGTATCAGGCCAGGGAGACCAGTGCACTTGTAAGCTGATTGACTTGGGACCCAGGCGTATAGCTTGCTAGCTCTTGCTTGTGGGGATTTAATAAAAGCTCTGAAAGGATCTGAAGGATCTAATCAAAGTCAGTCTAGGAGGATCAGAATGGTGATTTACACCCTTAATCCAAACTGAGAGGTCATTTTAGTTTACAGAAGGAGTTTCAGGCTCCCAGGCAGGCAGTGGTGGGGCCACGCCTTAACTTACCAAGAGAGTATTTAAGGTGAGCATAGAAAGACAGAAGCTAGAGGAAGCCAAGAGAAGCCAGGCTGAGGAAGCTGGAAGACAGCTGGGTAAGATCTGACTGTGGTGTTTACTCTCTCTAATATCTCCGACTTTCTCAGAGATCTATCCCTGAGTTTCATTTTCTTGAGCAACATTTGCTCTTAAACTAAACCCATCTTGTGTAGCCATGAGGCTTGGTTCCTTTTTTCAGAGCAGTGTTTCATCTTTCCTCTGCATCTGCTGGAGTCTCATTGCGTTACAGTAAGGTTTTCCAGTCATGGGTGGCCAGAAGTCCAGACCCGCAGACCTGCAGTCTCAGACCGCTAGCTGCTTGCCTAAATTCCACCATGCCTCCACTATGGCTCCACTATGGCATTTCTGCTCTCATTTTCCTGCTCCCAGAGTTTTCTTAGTCTGGTAGCTCCGCCCACATTTTCTGTCTGCCTTCAGCCAATCAGTGTTTTTATTGAACTAGTAGTTGAGACAATTATTTACAATGTAACATCATAATCCCACTACAAGTATCCTCAAGACTGCATTAAGGTGTTGATAATATCTGCTTTGGGGGATGTAACAGCTCTTAGACTGTGTCCTCACAAGGGGGAGATATCCTGGTGTAATGTGCTTTATCTCAGATATTAGCTATTACTTGGATAGTAGACATGGGTGGGGATGATGGGGGTGGTATATATGCTCATGAACATAACTCTGTACATATGAAGGCTAGAGGAAAATGATGGGTGTCCTTCTCTGTAATTCTCTAACTTATTCCCTTGAGACAGAGTCTCTCACTGGACCAGTAGCCAGGTGGGAGTCAGCAAACCTCAGCAATTCTCCCTCTGTGCTTGCCCTTAGAGCTGGGGTTATGGATCCTCATTGTGGATGCTGGGGATTTATCTCAGTTCCCTGTCCTTGCAGAGAAAACTCTCTTGCCCTCTGTGTGTAAAGATTTGTAAGCCAGTTTTGTTTTAGAGAGAATGTGATACAGTTTATTCTTTAATAATAGTCACAGCAGAAGGGGAAGAAGAAATGGCTCGGTGGTTAAGAGAATTGGCTGCTCTTCCAGAGGACCCAGATCCAGTTCCCAGCACACACATGGTAGCTCAGAACCGTCTGTAACACCAGTCTCAGGGGACCCAATGCCTTCTTCTGGGCTCCATGGGTACCACTACACATGGTGCACAGGCATATATGCAGACAAAGCCCTCACATAAAAAAATTAAAAATCAAAAAAAATTAATAAATAGTCACAACACATATGCCCTCTTGAGTTCCTAGTTTCTGTCTTTCTAGAACAGGCGTCATGCCACTTCTAGGGACATCAGTCTAGAGGCTGATAAATTTCTCAAAGGCAATTCCTCTTTAAAATGAAAAGAACATTTGTACCTCTACATTTAAAAACTAAACCCACAAACAACAAACAAACAAAAACCCTCCAGTTACTCAGATTTGTAGAAGCACAGATACTGGATTCAAATGCTGTGGACGAATACTCTGAAACACAGCACACATTAGTGTTGCAGTGATGTGCTATGGGAGTTCCTGTTTCCACAGTCTCACCAGTGCTGTGTCATGGAACACTTGCATGATTTCTTAAGTTTTAAATATTGTATTTCATGTACATTGGTGGTTTTGTCTGCGTGTATGTCTGTATGAGGGTATGGGATCCCCTGGAACTGAAAGTACTAACACTTGTAAGCTGCTGTGTGAGTGCTGGGAAATGAACCTGGGTCCTCTGGAAGAGCAGTCAAGTGCTTTTAACCCCTGAGCCACCTCTTCAACCCCTTTGTTGTTTATTTTGTTTTTGTTTTGAGGAAGGGTTTCTCTGTGTAGTCTTGGCTGTCCTGCAACTAACTCTGTAGACCATGCTGGCATTAAACTCACAGAGATCTGCCTGCCTCTGTCTCCAGAGTGCTGGGACTAAAGGCCTATGTCACCTCTGCCTGGAACACATATTGTTAATGACAGTAATTGTAGGTGTCAAAATTAACCATGTTTTACCAGAAATTGCAAATACTTTTCAAATGGCTTGCGTTTTATGTTTGTGACGGTCCAATATTTACATGATTTTATTTTCTGTGGTCAAGTTGATGGTCCTTTTCATTTTCTCTGCACTTGGGATGAAGCCCAGGACTTGGTGTATGCCTTGTGAGACCTCTACCACTGAGCCATACATCCTTGTTTTTATGGCTTCACGGTTGCCATACATTTGAAATGCTCCCTCCTGACCTACCTCGTCTTGTCATTCATGTTTGTCCTAATCTTCCCTGGTGTTTCCTCTGTCCCAGCTAAACTCCTCACTAACCTGTCTTGAGGACTGTGAAGACATAGATTTATCCTTACAAAGCTTTGTTCGGGAAAGGAGCCTTTGGTGCATGAGGGCAGGGCCCAGGTCTGGGAGTGTGCCTGATAGCCAGTCCATTCAAAAGTTACGTTCCTGCCGAAAGTTCAGCCAGCAGATTCAGGCTTAGGTTCCATAGGAAAAGGTAGCCAATGGCTTCTGCACCCCATACTCCTTTGCCCAATCCTGGAATGCCAAGATGTACAGCACCCCACTTACATATGCTTCTCTTAAAAACAAACAAACAAACAAACAAACAAACAAACAAACAAAAAACCTTACCTCTGGATTCATTTGATCCTGTCCATAACAATAAACAAACAATAAACAAATAACAATAAATAAAACCCTCGTGTTTGCATTGAATCCAGTTCCCTGGTGGTCTTTGGGGTCCCTCGACATAGATACAACAAGTACACCAAATGAAAATTCACAGTAACCAGGCAATAGGAGGACAGCTTTAAGAAACGGCACTTCTGCCAGACCTTGCAACCAACTGACTGATATGCCTTGAGACCCTTTAAAACTAGGTACCCAGTCTGCTGTCTTACTATGTGCTTGGCTTGTTTAAATTTAGCCAGCCTACTGTGCCTTGGTCTTCCTATGTCACCAGCTTTAAAAAATTAGTGCTAAATGTGTAGATCTAACCTTAACCATGTACATGTTCCAGACTTGGAGTAAATGTGTGCCCCCCCCCCCCCGTGTGTGTGTGTGTGTGTGTGTGTGTGTGTGTGTGTGTGTGTGTGTGTGTGTGTGTGTGTGTGTGTGTGTGTGTGTGTGTGTGTGTGTGTGAATGTGTGCCCCCCCCCCCGTGTGTGTGTGTGTGTGTGTGTGTGTGTGTGTGTGTGTGTGTGTGTGTTTGGTGGTAATGGTGTTAACCATTTGCTGAAAACAAGTTGAAAGCAACCGTTAATAAGAATCAACTAGGTGGTGGTGGTGCATGCCTTTCATCTCAGCAGTTGGGAGGCAGAGGAAGACAGATTTCTGAGTTAAAAGCCAGCCTGAGTTCCTGGACAAAGAAAGTTCCAGGACACATCCTGGCCTACACAGAGAAATCCTGTCTTAAAAAGGAAAAAAAAAATGTATCCCTGTAAGTGTTTGCAAGCAAAATGTGGGTATAAATTGCTGACTACTGACTGAGATTTTTGAATACTATTTGGAATCTGTTTGGGGTCAGTAAAGTAAGCTCTTGCCTTGGAAAACCTTAAAATTTTTTTGCAAAGTATTCCTTATCTCTGTCACACACACACTGTGTCTTCTGTGCTGTTCAATAAAGACAGCAAAAACCTTTGCTACAGAGAGATAAACAACAGGGCAGACATAAGATAGACAGAAGACAGAAGTGGTTAATTTAATTTTGGATTTACTGTGGATATTGTTTGTAATCTAACAAATAAAAATGTCCTGAAGATCAGAGGACAGGGCCAGCCACAAAATTAGCCATAGAGGTCAGACAGTGGTGGGTAACACCTTTAGTCTTAGCATTTGGGAGGCAGAGGCAGACGGACTCTGAGTTCAAGGCCACACTGGGCTACGTGAGATTAATCAAGTCTAAAAGAGAAACAGAGCCAGGCCGTGATGACATACACCTCTAATCCCAGCACTTGATCTCATTCATGCCTCTGCTCCCAGTACTGGGAGGCAGACAGGCCTTTAATCCCAGCACAAAGGAGATTGAGACAGTAAGTGATATGGCTGGGCAGAGAAAGGACTATGAGGTCGGAGAAGACAGGAGTTTGGCCCTTCACCTTTCTGCTGAGAACTCAGAGTCATTCATTCTGAGGATTCATGGAGACAGGATTTTCCCTTTTGGCTTGAGGATTCAGTAGTGATAAGTTTCTCTAATGGCTTGTTCCTCTGCTTTTCTGATCTTTCAACATTTACCCCAGTATCTGGCTCCGGGATTTTATTATAAGACCAATTAGGGTTTGTGCAACAGACTTGCTCTTGGTTTAAACTACTCCAGGAGGAAGATTTTTGATTCTTTTTTAAATGTAACATAATTTCTTTATTGATTCCTTGGGAATTTCACATCATGCGCAGGCAGTTAAAGCGTGCTTTCTCACCAATGCTTAGGAAAATCTGAGTACTTCCCATTCTTTTCAAGGCTAATTTTTCCAGGATTCTAATATGCATTTCTTTGTGCCTGTGCACTTGTATCATTTAGTACATTTATATGTTTCTGTGTTAATCTCACTTCATTTTGGCCTTAGCCTTCTCATCCAAAACATATTGGATCCCAAAGATTCTTATTTATTAAGCCACCCAGACAAGAACATTATTTCAATCTTCTTGTATGAGATCCTCTTTAGAAGAGATGGAGGAACCAAGAGTTTCTGGTGGTGGCATGAAAGAGGCAAGTAAGGGATGGTGTTGCTATTGAAGGAAGAGATGAGATGTGGGTGGGGTTAGTGGGGATGCTAGGCTGGAAAGGGGGGGGGGATGAAAAGGACCAATTCCCAAAATTCCAAAAGGACTCCCAGCTGCTTCCCAGATGCCATTTGGGACACACAATTATCTTTGCCATTTTTTATCGTGTTACACAATCCATGGTCAATACCATCAGAATGTAGGAGCTCTTTCTGGTCAGGCTATTAAAATAATATTTTATGTACATTGGTGTTTTGCCTGCAGGTATGTGTATATGAGGGCATCAGATCCCTTGGAACGGGAGTTACAGTTGTGATCTGCCACGTGAATGCTGGGAAGGGAACCTGTGACCAATCTGAAAAGAGCAGCCAGTGATCTTAACCACTGAGCCATCACTCCAGTCCCCTGGTCAGACTCTTTGGAGACATATGAATCATTGACGGCCAGTAACCGTGTATACTAATCTTGGTCAAATGGCTTATGATATAAACAAATGGCCACAGAGATTTCCTGAGCTAATCAGAAAATCTTGTTTTATAACCCAAAGAAGACCAGTCTAAAGGCAGAGGGTGAAAGAAATATGATACACCCAATGGCAAGTTAAGAAAAATGGAAGGAATCCTGTCTCCTTAATTAGCTATTGTGCTGGGTTTTTTTTTTTTTTTTCCAATTTAACAGCACGGAGTTGTCTGGGAAAAGGGGATCTTAATTAAGAAAACTTGTACCAGATTGGGCTGTTGGAGGAGCCAGCCTGTGGTAGGTGTGGCCACCCATGAGCAGGTGGTCCTAAAAAGCAGGCTGAGTAAGCCAGAGCAGCATTCCTATGTGGTCTCTTTCAGTTGCTGCCTTCAGGTTTTTGCCTTGAGTTCTTGCCTTGGCTTTCCTCAATAATGTAGTGCAAGCTGAAGCTGAAATAAACCCTTTTCTCTCTGAATTGCTTCTGGTCTTGGAGTTTTGTCACAGCAATCTAAAGGCAAACTTAGACAGCTGTGAAATAATAAACCCCAGAAGTCCCTCCCTCCACTTGTTGGCATACCCTCACTGCTAAGCAGGTCTGCTTTCTGAGTTTAAACCTCCCTGCCCCTCCTTCTGCCTCCCTTCTCCAGGAACTAATCCAAAGCCTAACCATGCTTGTTCTGAAGACACCTACTCCAAGCCATTACTAAACCTCCCTGCTTCCGTAGTTTCTAAGTTAGGAAGTGTAAGTTTCTTTTTTCTCTTTCTATCATCTCTCAATTCTGGAGGTTTCCAGTTTGGCTGGCTGCTGTTCTCTCTGTCAGCCTCCAGTGACATTAGCCTAGATTTTTCCTTCTGGGTTCAGTCTTAATTTGTTCATGACAGGGTCTCATGTGGCTGTTCTCCAACTTGCTTTACAGCCAAGGCTTGACTTAACCTGGGGATCCTCTTGCCGCTGGCTTCAGAGCGCTGGCATTACAGATATGTGCCACCACACTGTCTTGTTTTTCAATTATTTTCATTGTTTTGTTTGTTTGATTTAGTTTATTTCAAGACAAGGTTTCCCTGCGAAACAGCTCTGGCTGTCCTGGAACTTGCTCAGTAAACCAGACTGACCTTGAACTCACAGAGATCTGCCTCCTGAGTGCTGGGATTAAAGATGTGCCATTTCTAAGTTCTTTTATCTGAGGCCAAGAATCTGCAGAAGGCATCCTGGGTCCCTCATAGCAGTAGTGGCTTCAGTAACTGAAGTCTCTCCACTATTCCTGTGTGAAAAGTTACGTCAGTTTCGGTTGAATACCTGCCTTTAGCAATCTGACTTCATTGTCCAGTGAAGAGGGCGACCTTGATTCTGTCCAGAAGGCCTGGAGACCTCCAGGGAAAGCTGAGAACACCTTATCATCCTTTCGCCGCATTATTATGTACTCTAGAAAGGCAATTCACACTTACTGTGTAGCTGTTTTGTTTGTGGGTAGTTGTGTTCTGATTTGTTTTGTTCAGTTGAGGAAGAGTCTTGCTCTGTAGAGACTGGTCTGGAGCTCACAATCTCTGAGCTCAGCTTTGTGAATGCTAGATTTATAGGCTTGTGCCTTGCCTGGCAATTCATTTCTGTCATAGACCATTTGCAATATACAGGGAAGTTTAAATAAAAAGAATAGTTAGATGTAGCTGGTTTTATTTTTTTTTTTGAGGGGGGAGGTTCGGATTTTCTTTTGGGAGGGACTGCCATCCCCCAAATAATGACATGGAGATTTACGATTAATTATGAAAGCTTGGCCTTTTGCTTGGGCTTCTTCTAATTAGCTCTTAGCACTTAATTAACCAGTTTCTATTCATTTACATTCTGCCATATGGATCCTTAACCTCTCCTACATCCTCTATGTCTGACTCCCTCTGTGTCTCCCTGGCATCTACCTTGGATGCCTAGATTTTCTGCCCCAAAGTCCTGCCTAATCTCTCCGGCTAGTTATTGGCCATTCAGCTCTTTATTAAACCTATCAGATGCCTTAGGCAGTCAAGGTAAAACAGAGACACATCTTTACATAATTTGCCCAAATAGCCCACATCATTCATAATTCAAGTATTCATAAACATCCATTTAAATGCAATATGACCATCATCATTTTTCAAATTTGAGATAGTATATTGTCTGATATTGAATTCTGAAATTGTGTTGTGTAACATTAGTTATGTAATACATTTTTTAATAAATTCTAATTTTGCCAATAGTTCATAATATATTGGGGTGGCTTGAATAAGAATGCCTGCCATGGAAATGGAGAAGATCTCCTAAGTAAATTGGGATCATACGGGGGAGGGAGGAAGGGGAGACAGGAGGAAATCATGAGAGAAGGGGATGGTTGAGTGGGAGGAGCAACAGAGAGGGAGAACAAAGAAATGGACATCTTGATAGAGGGAGCCACTGTGGAGTTAGAGAGAAACTTGGTGCTAAGGGAACCTCCAAGACCCACAAGATGAGCCCAGGCTAGGACTCTAAGTAATAGTGGAGAGGGTGCCTAAACAGGACTTCCCCTATAATCGAATGACCACCTTAATTGTCATTGCAGAACCTTCATCCAGTAACTGATGAAGGCAGATGCAGAGATCCATAGATAAGCGCCAGGTTGAGCTCCTGGTACAGCTGAAGAGAGAGAGGAGAGAGTATATGAGCAAAGGGGTCAGGATCATGAGGGGGAGACCCACAGACATGGCTGACCAGAGCAATTGGGAGCTCAGTGACTGAAATGACAGCTGGGGAACCTTCAGGGAAAGGAACCAAACCCTCCAAGTGTACATGAGAAGTTGAACAGCGTGGGCAGTTTGTGGAGCCTCTTCCAGTAGGAACAGAGTTTATTCCTGGTGCACGAACTGGCATCTCAGAGCCCATTCCCTACAGAGGGACACCTAACTCAGCTTTGATACTGGAGGAGGGACTTGGTCCTACCTCAACTGGATATGCCAGACTGAACTGACCCACCTTGAGAGTCCTGCCCTCCCTGGGGAATGGATGGGAGGATGGGGTGGGGAAGAGACTGAGGGAGCACTGGGAGGGAGGGAGGGAGGGAGTAGGGGGAGCAGTGGTGGGTATGGGGAGAAAAGTTTTTAAATATAAATTCTCAAGGTGCTTATCAGAAAAAAAAATGTCCCCCCATAGGCTCACATATTTGAATGCTTAGTCATGGGAAGGCACTACTTAAGAAGGATCAGAAGGTGTGTTTGTGGAACTGTCACTAGGGTGAGCTTTGAGGTCTCTCTCCCCGTTCCTATGGATCAGGATGCAGCTACTGTTAAAGCTCCATGTGTGCAGCAACACTTCCCACTATGATAATAATGGACTGACCCTCTGAAACTGAAAGCTCCAGTCAAATGCTTTTGCATCATGTTTAAGTATTCTTACACATTGTTTCTAAAATAAAAGCAATTCTAAAACACCTCCCCCCCCTTTTCCTTCTTTTTCTCTGTAGTCCTGGCTATCTTGGATCTTGCTATGCCCACCAGGCTGGCCTCTGCATCTTGAGTGCTGGGATTAAAGGTGTTGGCCACTATGCCTGATATCTATAACATTGTTAGCAAACCACTCCCATACTTTCGATAACCTGCCTTATGTGGAGAGGTTAGGTTACAGACCCTCTAGCTTCCCTGTCCTCCAGACCAGGCCATGTTTCCTGTAGCCTCTCTTAGCACAGGTACAGAGACTGACTGGAACCTTGCATCTCTGACGGAGTTATTCCCACCCCCCACCCCCCAGACAGCTGCAAACTAAGCAGGAAAGGAAGGCCTCTGTGCAGTTTTACATGCCCCTTTACCCAATAACACCCAGGCTCAAAGTGGCCTTGAATTAAAGTCCCAATTCTTACCAGGTGTCTTGCTTGTTTTAATAACTTATGGTATGTTAGGTCACATGGCATGAGACATCTTCTCGCCAACCCCAAACCACCAGGAGAAAGAATTTCTCTTTGTTCTTTGAAATGGGACATTTCTTTCAGCAGCTTCATCAGGCTGCCCGTGGCCCGATGCTTCTAACTTTTTGAATACAACTCTTTTGAAGAGTGGTGGCCAGTTATCTTAGTTTTCTTTTTCCCAAACCTAAACCATCTTTTTGTTTGTTTGAGACAGGGTTTCTCTGTGTAACAGTTCTGGCTGTCCTAGAACTCACTCTCTAGACCAGGCTGACCTTGAATTCACAGAGATCCCCAGTGCTGGGGTTAAAGATGTGCACCAACCACTACTGGATTTTCTTTTCTTTTTTAATGTTATCTTTTTAATCTTTTAGCAAAGTACCTTCAACAGCCTTAGGTCAAACCCTAAGATGAGGCTCCGAAGGCCGCCTGTACTGCAGAAGTCAGCATAGAAGACAGGCACCTGTAGACAAACATCAATTTCCTCATGGTGACACACATGTCTAATTCTCTAGTTTGCGTTCACCTGTCGATTTTTCAGCCAAGATAATTTTAAAGGGGGATTATATTTATTTTTATTTTTTACTGCATGTATGTCTGTGTGAGGGTTCCAAATCCCTTGGAACTGGAGTTACAGATAGTTGTGAACTGTCGTGTGGGTAGTGGGAATTGAACCCATTTCCTGTGGAAGAGCAGCCCATGATATTTTTTATTATTTGTCTAACAGAATTCTAGACACCAAATTCCAGCTTCCTTTGTTCAAGAACATTTGCCAGTGTGTGTATCATCAAAGTCTGCACTTATCTATGAGTTTTTAAATGTTGCTAAATTGAAAAATAACTGTTGTTTTAGTTTTGATATAACATTATTCAAATTGTTTTTTAGGTTTACTATCTTTTAATACCTTCAGTACTCATGTGCTTACTTTTATATTCTCCCTATGTACAAGTAATTTATACAATTCACATCTTATTAGTTTTAAAAGGTGTACTGTGTGGGAATGCAATTGCAATTACATGTGAGGCTCTGGGTTTGACCTTTAGCATCATCAAAAATAAGTAAATAAATGAATAAATATCGGCAAAGGAAAAAAATCTCTCAAAGGACAATTCTAGCAACCACAAATTTCCAATGTTTGCCATCATATATTTTGGAAGCTGGGACTAGCCAGTGCCATATTCTACTCTGTGGAATGGAAACGTCAGGGCTGCTTCAGTTGTGTGGTTATCTGGCCTCACCATCCCTGGGGTGAGGGAGAGCACAAAGACTGTCTTAAAAATACAAGTCTCTTTTGCCTTTGGTGCCTTGGCTTGGATAGGTCTGAATGAGCCATCAGCTCTAAGATCTCTAGGAAGGACTGAGTAGTCAGATCCCCCCATTTGCAAAACACTGAGAGGAGAAAGCGGAGTCCTCCTGTTCCTGGGTTTCCTTCACTTTGGAAGCTCATTTGCTTTGATGCTTAGAAGCACATCCTCAATCTTAGAGCCACATGAGTTTTTTGATAGGACAGAATACAAACCCCAGAGTCCCAATTCTAGGATAAGTTAGGAGTTCCCCTCTAGCTTGTAATGCTGTAATAAAGTAATACAATCTAAGATACCCGTAGGAATTCCATATAGGCACAAGCCTCATAGGCTATTTGGTAAATTTATGTCATTAAAAACTCAACCACCTGAAAGTTAATACAGGGACTAAAATCACTCAGAGGTTACTTTCCAGTGACTCTGTATGTAGTCCATATGCTCCTGTATAGTTTACATTGGATATGAGTTATATAAGGTGTCAGCAATAAATTAGCTTTATCTTTTATTCACTTATTTTAGTTTTGAGATAAGGTCCCACTGTGTGGTTCTGGCTGGCTTTAAGTTTGCTGTGTAGACCAAGTTGGCCTCAGATTCACAGAAATTCACCGGCCTCTGCTTCCCGAATGCTAGGGTTAAATGTGTGTACCACTGCATTCAACTAATAAATTAGTTTAAAAAAAAGATAAAAGTTTTGTAGCTTGCAATGTTTCAGACCTACATATACTTATATATGTTACTTTTGGGTGCACAAAGGAAGACCAAAGTTACTCCTTTTACTCGTATTATAATCTCCTGTTTGGGACACTAGAGGAACATACAGAGAGCATGTAGACTGATGGATTTCTTACAGTTGGCACAAAAATCACAGTTCTCATCCTATAGGGAACAGGAGATAATTTCTTTGGAAGCAGTTCTGATTGATCTTGGCCCTAGAGCACAGATTTAGGCTACCCCAGTCCCATGTACCAACATGGAAGCAGTTTTGTAGATTTTTTTTTTTTTTTAAAATAGTTTTACAGAGGAAAGAAAGAATAAATCAAGGCAAGTTGAAAATATGTTGATGGGTATACTACAGAGGTATGTAAACAAGACAGGCCTAGGCTATAGGCCGCACATGCTATCTGATGGCATTCTTAGCTCTGAGATTGGCAGAAGGTAGTGCTTTGCCAAGCTAATAGCTTCTAATTGGTTTTTATTATCATAAGGTACCAGTTCTAAGTTAATAGTTTTTAAGAGATATTTTATTTATTATTACAGAATGTTAATGCCAAGTTAGTAGCTTCTAATAGGGTTTTATTTATTATAGTAAGATACTAGTTCTAAATTAATAGTCTCTAAGAGTTTTCTCTATCATCATATCATGTTAGTGCCAAGTTAATAACTTTATGAGGTTTTTATTTATTATCACAAGATGTTAGTCCAGACACAGAGCCGGGGGAGAAAACCTAAAACTAGCCCACGATAAAGGATTAGCCTCTGACCTTGCAAAATTCGAATGTCTCCACAATATTGAAATTCCAATTGGTCCACCAGTCTCTGCAGGCATAAACACAACCAGACAAGGCTTCTTCTCATGAATTTTCATCACACTACTCTTTGTTTAAATAAAAGAAAAAGTGCCATGTAGGGAAAATTACTAGGCCCGAATTGGGATCTCTGCTGCCTGGATACTACTCCATCTTGTTTTTAGTCATTACAAAGAAGGAAACAGCATGCCCAGAGAACAAAGGGACTTTACTCCAGGAAAATAAATGCTGAAGTAGCTATGACTGGAAGATAAGTTCCCTTGAGCCCTGCCTGACCTCAACGTTGGCTTCTCCATTATAAAAAACCTATGAAAAGTAAAACCTACTAAACTGAACGTTCAAACTAAAGCTCTGACGCTAAAAGCAAGTGTCAGTAAGAATTCATTCCGATTGCCAAACTTGGTGCGCACTGCCTATAATCCCTGCATTCTGGAGGTGGAAGCATGAGGATCCAGAGTTCCAATCTGGCCTTGGAGAAACAGCAAGTTCAGGACCAACTTGGAGTATAGGAGACCCTGACTCAAACACACAAAAATATACAAACAAAAACGAAAGAAAAAGAAACAAAAGCAACTCAGATTTTTGTGTACAACACTGTTCAAAATATACCTACCTTCTTTTGGTATTTTTTTCAGTGTTTTTAGGGTACTGGTAAAATCATCCCAAAAGACTATATGAAAAGAGGGGTGAGGGCTATGAGGAAGGCAGTTATTCAAGTCTGTACTGAGTGGGAGAGGAGCATTCTGGAGACCAGGTTCTAGGCTTGAGCATAGGGCGCCCAGATCTGTCTGGCTACAAATCTCTAGCTCTATGCTTTGGCCTATAGGTAAGAGAATCCAGAGGAACATCCCGGAAACCCTTAAGGAGACTGGCAGCGACCTCATTGGCATCACTGCCCAAACTCAGAATCAGCCAATCAGAGACCACGCTTGGCAGCTTCCTTCCGGTTTGGGGAGGGACTTCTGCTGATGTTTCGCTAGGGCAAGGATGGGCTTACAGGCTTTCTTCGCGGAGACCGTTCGCTGCGCTCTCTTGGGCAAGTAAGAGTGACTTCGGCGGTTTTCTCCATTCCGCTTACCTTTCTCAGCCTTTATTTCGACAGCTGTTGACTGAAAAGCAGCGGAAGAAATTTCCGACCTGTGTAGGTGAGTCTTAGTTTCTGTGGCCGCTAGATGGCAGTATTAACACAATATTGTAACCGTACCTGTTTCACCCCACCCTTTGTGCTTAAAAAAAAAAAAAAAAAAGCTTTTCTAATTTATGCTTCCGCCACCAGATCCTCTTTTGCTTGCTTTTTTCTTGCCAGGGATGAATCTTTGCTATTCAAGTAGGCGGGTTTTTTTTTTTTCTTTTTTTTTTTCTGTTGGGCAGCCTAGACACTCCAGGTACTTGTATTTTAGCTTTCCTTAAATCATTCTTTAATTTGCCGTTGGATTTGAAGATCTTTATAAACATCCTCGTTCTTTCATTTAACCATTTGCAGTGGGTATTAATGAGAACAGTTCTTGCCCACCATCACCCAGTGCTCACTATGTATAGTTTAGATAACTAACTCAGGGATTTAATTTTTTTAATTCATGTGGGTACATTTTGAACACGCAAAGATGAGTATACACGTTATAGCTTAACAACTTAAAAAGGAAGTCACTTGTAACCCTCTTGACATGTATAATTACTGTGTGTTATTTAATAATTTGAAAAAGATATGAGGGGCTGGAGAGATGGCTCAGCAGTTAAGAGCTAGTATTTATTTTTAGATTTAAAAATTATTTGTTTTTATTTTATGTGCATTTCTGCTTTAAAAACCAGTTCTGTAACAAAACAACTTAATATACCAGTACTAGTTAAGTATAGGGGAAGGTATAATGTGTTATTTGGTAAAGTTTTGTCATTAAATTTCATTCATTTGAAATAAGAGAACTCAAGTTTTTATGGTTTTCAGTCATGCTGGTAGATCATGCCAGGCAGGAAGAAAGAGTGGAAGGGCCCTCTGCAGCCAGTGAGACACTAGGCTATCAATGGCAGCTTCAGTTCCTGGTCTGTAGTCCCAGATTTCCCCCTGCAGGCTGCTCAGTTCAGTCTTTTTCTTTATTAAAACCCAGGGAAAACTAGCTTAGAGAAAGACAATTGGAATGGAAGGGAAATTCTCTTGGGTCTAAGACCTGGCCTTCAGAAAACCATAGTATAATGAAAGCTTGATTTGGTACAGTATGTCACCACCACCACCCCCCCCCCACCCCCCCCCACCCCCGTTATTCAGGGAATAGAGGTAAATAATTCAGGAAGAGTATAGTTTTCTTATCCTTGTCCAGGAGCTCAGGTACATTCAGAGCTCCTTTCCATTACTGACCACAAGAAAGGCAAAGGCTTTCCTACTGCCTAGGGCATGAGGAAAGGCAGGTATACCGAGAAGCCAGAAGGCTCTTGAGGAGAGGTCAGTGTGCCACCCACTGTGTCCTTGGCTCTGTGATGGGAAGTTAGGGTGAAGATCGGAAAAAGAAGAGTGTTCCTCAATGGGTTCCAAGGCTGCCTTGAGTAGAGGCAGTGTCTGAAGGACAGGTATGGGGCAGCTCTTTGGAGATCAGCAGTCTCATCCATCCATTAGCCTATAGGCAGCTACAGCATTGGGAAGGTATATCTTGGTGGGCCCCAAGAGGAAGAGTTGAAGAGATCTCACTGGCTGTCTTCACAGAGACGCAGAACCTGCTGGAGAGACTCCACGGGCTGTCTCTGCACAGGCTGGGAGCCTGCTCATTCTTAGGGACAGCTGAGTCCTTCTGGTGAGGTGAATCAAGAGCATCCTGTTTCTTTGGTTCTGAGACTGCAGCAGAGAAGGCTTTCATGGTGGGGGTCATTTTATGGGTCCACTTGGCAAAATAAGAGTGCTTTTGGTGAAAGTTTCGGTCGTCTAGCCATTTTCTCCTAATGGCATTTCCAGTGATTCCAACCAAAAGCCAGTTTAAGGAAGACATTTCTCCTGAGGGTTGCTAATCGGTTTCTTTGGCCATTAGGTGGCAGTATTGCTCTAGGACTCGACCCTGAGCACAGTTTCACCCGCCCTTCGTGCTTGGAAAAAAAAAAAAAAAAAAAGGAGTTGGAGTCTTGCCTGCTGGGACTATGGGATTGATTTGCTGTTTTCTGGAGGTTCTCACCCAACAATTCAGGGTTTGTGAATTTGGAATACTTTGCTTTTTAAGTTACAATTTCTCCTGTGGGGCATTCTAAGCATCCAGGCCTCTCAGTGTTTATTCTCCTCTGAAAGGTCTGGTTATTGTTTCTTTTACTGGTCCTGCGGTTTATGGACCTTTGTGAGTACATTTTCCCATAAAGACTAAATTTAATTTTGGTTTAGAAATTTTTGTAAAATATAATGAAAACAATTCTCACCGCAGTCTTATCACCCTGTGACCATCCATCATTACTTATATTTTATGATAATTGCCTTGCGGGTTTTCTTCTCCATAAATGTATATTTTAGACATACTGTGATCTATATTTGCTTTGGTGCTTTTAACATCTTTTTACATGCATACATGTCAACTCAAAAAACACTGATCTCCATGGTAAAGTAAATAAGTGATAGTTCATTTGGAACCATTTTGAATGATAATTGTCTGGTTACCCCAAATTTCATGTTCTAACATGGAAGCAGTTTCATAGCTTTAGAGAATAAAGAAAGTCATGAATCAAGGAAAGCTTAAAATGCATTGGAGAATACATCGAAGAGATACGCTGTGTTGTCAGATGTTTTCCTATAGACCCAAGATGCTCTCTGAGCTTTTGGGTTGGTGGAAGCTAGTGCTCTGCTAAGTTAATAGTTTCCAAAAGGTTTCTATTATTCACAAGATGTTACCATAAAGGTGGGTAAGGAATGGCCATTCTTCCTTAGAGATAGAACTAGCCAAAGATAAGGTAATTGACCTCTGGGCCTGCAATACCCCAATCTCTCCACAGTTGTCTATCAATGAGTCTCTTCGGATACAGCTTCTGTTCAGTTTTCTTTCATACTCACCTCTATATGATCATCACAGTAAACTTCATTTACATGCTGTAAGCTAGGGGCTCAGTATAGAAACCACCAAGTAGGCTACTCCAGAGTTAGTGGGGAAGGTTTTATCATAAGTAAGAGAGACTAGCAGAAGGCATCTGAGGGATTCTGCCATGGCTACCTCTGAGCAGATTGACAGTTGCCAGGGCTATAGGAGCACAGAAGAGAGCAAAACTGGTAGGCAAGTCCTACCAGTTATAAGGGGTTATGTTGTTTGGGAGCATGGCAGCTTAGCTAACCAGCCTGCAAACTAGCTTGGGACTCTGCTCTCCTCGGGGCTTGTTTGCTCTAGGAGCAGATAAGAAAGGAATGTTTTTTCCTGGTAAGCAGAAACCCACTTTACAAGGTGACACATGTATTGCTTAATCTCATATTTAACATAAATCACCTTGAACAAGTAATCATTTGTAAAGGTATGAACACATTTTTCTAAACATTGTTTCAGCCAGGCATAGTGGCACATGCACATCCCAGCACTCAGAAGGCAGGGGCAGGAGGATTTCTGTGCTTTGGAGTTCCAGGACAGCCAAGGCTGTTGCACAGAGAGCCCATGTCTTGGAACCCCTCCCCCACCAAAAGAAAAATAAAACATTGTTCCTATTCTAGCTGTTGGCTTTCTTTTTTGCTCACAATTATTTTTCTCAGCACACCAAAAAGTGCCCAGAAGTGTGCTCCCAATAGGTGTATTTTGTTCAATATGTATGTGACAATTTTTTCAGAGTAACTTAGAAGACTGCATTTTAAAGATTTATTTTTAGTTGTGTGTGTGCATGTATGCATGAGTGTATGAGTATATATGTGTATGTGCACAAGAGTGCAGGTTTTCCAAGAAGTAAGAGACATCTGATCCCCTGAAGCTGGTGTAACAAACATTTGTGAGCCACCAAATATAGGTGCTGGGAACTGTCCTCTGCAAGAACATTACTTGCTCTTTACTGTTAAGCCATTATTCCATTGATTTTTTTTGGGGGGGGGGTAATTTTGTTTATAAATATAACATATTTCACAGTACTCTCTAGTATTTGAACACTTAACCTACATGACTTTTCTTTCTAAGCCATGAAGATGCTAAAATTAAAATAAATCTTTTGTGGCTAGAGAGATGACTCAGTGTTTAAGAGCACTTGTTAGTCTTGAAGGGGATCTGGATTTGAGTTCCAGTACCTACATAGTGGCTGGTAACCATCCATAATTTTAATTTCAGGCGATCCAGTTATTTTACCTTCTGACCTCCATGGGTACTAGCCAAGCACAGGGTACATAGAAATACATTCAGGTAAAATGTTCACACACATACAAATAAGTCTTTAATTTTTTTTTGCTTTTGCTTTTTGAATTTTCAAGACAGGGTTTCTCAGTGTAACAGCTCTGGCTATCCTGGAACTCACTTTGTAGTCCAGGCTGGCCTCAAACTCATAGAGATTACCTGCCTCTGCCTCCTGAGTGCTTAAAGGTGTGCACTACCCCTCCCCCCCAGCCAAATCTTTAAAAATTCAAAAGTAAAATTCTTCACCTATGTATTTAGCAACAGGAAAACATTTGCAAAGAGATAAGCAGTGGAGAGTGTAAGAGATCAGGGGCATGGGTAAACACTCCTGTTTTCCTTGCTGTGTCCAGAGACTCTAGATGGTTGGCTCCATATCTGTATGGCATGTTTTTCACAAATAGAATTTATCATTAGATGATATGAGTACCTGCTTCAGGAAGTGATGGCTTACATAGTCACCTAACAGGCTCTTAGTGTATGTCTTGCTAACATGTCATATTATTATTATTTCTCATATTTGTTAAAATGTGGAGTAGACACTTAAAACAATGAGACTGATAAAATGTTCCTTGAAAAAAAGGTAGGCAGTGGTGGTACTCAGGAGGCAGAGGCAGGCAAACTCTTTGAGTTCAAGGCCAGCCTGGTTTACAGTGTGAGTTCCTGGATACTCAGTGCTGTTACATATAGAACCTCTGTCTTGAACTCCCCACCCCTGCTGAGAGAGAGAGAGAGAGAGAGAGAGAGAGAGAGAGAGAGAGAGAGAGAGAGAGAGAGAGAGAGAGAGAGAGAGAAACTGACTGACCTGGCATGGGCTTTTGACACCTCAAAGCTCACCCCAGTGATAGTTCCACCAGCAAGGCCACACCTTCTGATCCTTATTAAATAATGCCTTCCCATGAGTAAGCATTCAAATATATGAGCCTATGGGTGGGCTTTTTTTTTTTCCTGATGAGCACCTTGAGAATTTATTTTATATTTAAAATGGAGCCCATACTAGCTGTAGCTGAGAATGATCTGCTCTTCCTGTCTTCCCCTCTTAAGTGCTGTGAACCTCCATACTCAGTTTATACGTGGTTTGGAATCAAGCCTAGAGCTTTGTGTATGCCAGGCAGGCATCCTACCAACTGAGCTCAGTGATCCTCAGCCCCAATACACTCTTTCAATGTTTCAGCTCCTGTATGTTAATATAGATTGAGCTTCCCATTTCTGCTTTCTAATAGAAAAAGAACAGTGTGATTTGTAGGGAAATCCACGAAAGAAATAAGTGCATTTATGTTTCTCAGAGATATCCCTTCTATAAAATGAAGAGTATTTTGTATGAAGAGATTTTTACTATATTGAATTGTTTGTAATATATTTCTTGAAGTAGACTTATACTAAATACCTAGAATTTTTATGCTTTGGGTGTATACTAAAGAAAAGTTAATGCCTAGTGTATGAAAATTCTTGTGTTTTATGCTCTCACTATGATTTCATAATTTTAAATTATGGTATTAGATAATTAACAGCTGTAAGTATAGAAATGAATCCCAGGTGTCACAAACATTGTGACTTCTTTCCATGGGTTTTGCTTTTTAATTGTGCTTCTGGTTTGAGGATAAATATAGAAGTTCATTTTTCTGTAGCTGAGTCTCTATAGTTTTTGCTGCCCATGAAACCCAGTTCATGGAGAATGTTAAATGATCATTTTATCATTGAGACATACCCGTACTACTGTTTCTCTACTGCAAGGTTTCATGCTGAAGATGTCATTCTAATATAACATTTTCTGTCTCTAGATTTTACCCCCATTTTTTTCTTTCTGCTTCCTAGTGTCCTGATAAAACCTTCCTGAACTACCTAGAAAGACTCCAAACAAAATTCACAGTTGTGATTTCTCGCTTAACTCCTAGCTAGTTTCTCCACATGGCATGGTGCTTTTCCTTAGTGCAGCATTCCCATCTTACTTCCTCTGCATCTGGCTCGAGTCTCTTGATATGCCTTTCCACTTTCCAGAATTCTCCTAGCCTGGTGGTCCCACCTCTACTTTTTGCCTGCCTCCTGGCCAATCAGCATTTTATTAAACCATTATTTACAGTGACAAATATTTATAGTGTACAAGAGCATAGTCCCAGAGTAGGTTGGCCTTGAACACACAGAGATCCACCTGCCTCTGCCTCCAAGTTTTAGAATTAAAGGTGTGGGTCACTATTGCTTGGCTCCTTGTCCCCCCCCCCCTTCTTTCTTTTTTTCTTTCAAGACAGGATTTCTCTGTATAACAGTCACGGCTGTCCTGGAAATAGCTCTTGTTGAGGGCCATGAGAGTATGTAGGTGACAACTAGTGTTTGAACAGTTGACCCACCACCTGATGAGGAGCCTCACCTGGCAGAGCCATGGGGTCACTGAGTGTTGATGACCAGTTGTTTTCTGTCTGTAACTTTCTCGGGTCCCACTGCTGTGCCTCCCTAATAAGAACAGCTGTGGGATTCTTTCCAAGGCCCATTGGCAGAGTGTTTTACACCACTGGGCACACTTAGAGTTGTCGATAGTCAGGAAAGTTTATTTCTATTTAAACTATATAATTCTAATGTATTGAAATCATCTTTACTGACACAGGAAAGTAACCATACTTGCAGTCTCAAAGACAACTAGTTTTAGACTTTAGAACAGATTCAACAGACTAAACTGATCTTGCAGAAAATATACAAAGACTAATATCCCAGGTGTTGTTTTTTGCTAAGTCAAGGCCAGGCTGTTTTGCGGCATGCAATAGTTGACTTTCTCCATGTTCCCTGACCACTCAAGGTTCAACCTGCTACTCTTATTGCTATGTCTTGAATTTCAGTGTCATTCTCTGTTGGGAAAAAGCTGCATGCAAGGCCAAGCATTTACACTGCCTGAGAATAACTGTATGACTTCATGTCTTATGAGAATGGGTTGGGCCCTGAAAATGTAGCATATAATTTCCGGAGTTTGGCTAAGAAGAAAGAAGGAGCAGCGGGGGTGTGGGGGGGGGAGAGAAGGAGTGAGCATGTGTGAGTGAGAGTGTGAGAGCAGCAACATGTGGATGAGGCTGTGCAGAGTGCGAGTGTGTGTGTGTGTGTGAGTGTGTATGTGTGCGTGTGTGTGCGCGCGCGCATGTGCAAGCAAGTGGAGGGAGAGATGAAGAAGCCTAACGAGAGAGTGAGAGACACGTGAATGGATGGGAGAGTGATGAGCAGAGTGAGGGAATGATGTAGCGTGTGTGTGAATGAGTGTGTGAGAGACAAAGCTGTGAGAAAGAGCTGCTGCTCCGTATAGGAACTGTGCAGAGAGCTGTATGAGAGTGTGTAAGAACAGTGAGTAATGTTGTATAACATATATAACAGTGAGAGAGCTGTGACTATGGGATGAATAGCTATGGCCGTGCGGAGATCTGTAACTGTGGAGGCAGCAAGGTGAAGCTGTGTGAAAGGAGATTAGAAGAGAATGTAAAAGAAAGATGTGAAGACATGTGAAATGGGTGCAACTGTGTGCAGAGATGCATGTAAAGAAAGCTGTATGGAGACAGAGCCAGAGATCATTTGTAAGTTGAAGTAAAAGAGAAGTTACCATCAGAAGTCATGTACGTTCCCTTATTTTACCATTCAGTTAGATAAAGATTTATTCTTAATAATCTTATGATAAAAAAGTTTTTTATTGGGCTGGAGAGGTTAGGAGCATTGACTAACTACACTTCCAGAGGCCCTGAGTTCAATTCCCAGCAACCTCCTGGCAGCTCATGACCATGTACAATGAGATCTGATGTGTTTTTCTGGCATATAGGCAAACATGCAGACAAAGCACTGTACACATATTAAAGAAATCTTTTTTAATTTTTTATTTGATTTTTTTATTTTAAAAGGTTTTTATTTTTCCATATCTACCACTGCTTACCATCCCTTCCCTCCTCCCAGTCTCTGCCATTCCTCCCTCAGCCTCCTCACACCCCATCCCCCTATCCATTCCCCAAGGACTGTAAGGAGTCCCAAAATGGGTCAGTTCTGTCTAGCATGTCCAGTTGAGGTAGGTACGATTCCCCCATTCAGTATCAAGGCTGGGTTAGATGTTCTTCTGTAAGGTATGGGCTCCCAGATGTCAACTGGGAACATAGAGTCTGATCCTACTGCAAGAGGCTCCACAAACTGCCCACACCATTTGGCAGTCATCTACCTTTGGAGAGTTTAGTTCCTTTCCCTGAAGGTTCCTCAGGTGTCATTTTAGAGTCAGTGAGCTCGGGTCAGCCATCTCTGTGGGTCTCCTCCTCATGATCCTAATCCCTTTGCTCATATACTCTACTCTCCCCTCTCCCCTCTCCCCTCTCCCCTCTCTCCTCTCTCCTCTCTCCCTCCTCTCCCCCTCCCCCTCAGCTGGACCTGGAGCTTGATCTTATGCTTAGCTAGGGACATCTTGTGGGTTCTTGGAGGTTTCCTTACCACCTGCTTTCTTTCTAACCCTGCAGTTGCTCCTTCAAGATAGACATTTCTTTATTTATCCCGCTCTGTTGCTCCTCACACTCCTCTCATGATTTGTTCCCACCTCCCCTTGCTTGCTCCCTGTTATGATCCCAATTTACTCAGGAGATGTTCTCTATTTCTTTTTCCCAGGGGGACCCATGGATGTCTCTAAGTTCCTTCTGTTCCCTATCTGTTTAGACGTTGTGGTTTATAGCTTGAATATTCTTTGCTTTTAATTCACTTATGAGTGAGTACATACCATGCCTATTGTTCTGGGCCTTTGTTACCGCACTCAGGGTGATACTTTACAAATTTATCCATTTGCCTGCAAATTTTAGGGTGTCTTTTTTTTTTTTTTTTTTTTTACTGCTGTTTAGTACTCCCCTGTATAGATGTACCACAGTTTGTTAATGCATTCTTCCGTTGAGGGGCATTTAGGTTATTTCCAGGTTCTTGCTATTATGTAAATGCTGCTATAAACATAGTTGAGCTAATGCCTTTGGGGTCCGAATGTTCATCCTTGAGTGTATGCCCAATAGTGATATTGCTGGATCCTTGGGGAGATTGATTCCCAGTTTTCTGAGGAACTGCCATACTGATTTCCAGAGTGACTGTACAAGTTTACACTCTTACCAGTGGAGGAGTGTTCTTGCTCTGCATCCTCTCCAACATAGGCTGTCATCTGTGTTTTTGATCTTAGCCATTCTGACAGAGTTGTTTTGATTTTCATTTTTCTGATGCTAAGGATGTTGAGCAGCTTTTTAAATGTTTTCCAGCCTTTTGTAATTCTTCTGTTGAGAATTCCCTTTTTAGCTCTGAACCTCATTTTTAAATTGGATTTTTTTTTTTTTAGGTTTTTTTTGGGGAGGCTCTAGTTTCTTGAGTTCTCTATATATTTTAGAGATCAGTCCTCTGTCAGATGTAGGGTTGGTGAAGATCTTTCCCCATTCTGTAGGCTGTTGTTTTGTCTTATTAACCATGTCCTCTGCTTACAGAAGCTTCTCAATTTAAGGAGGTTCCATTTATTAATTGTTGTTTTTAGTGTCTGTGCTACTGGTGTTATATTTAGAAAGTGGTCTCCTGTGCCAGTGCGTTCAAGGGTATTTTCTACTTTCTTTTCTATCAAGTTCAGTTTAGCTTGGCTTATTTTGAGGTCTTTGATGCACTTGAACTTGAGTTTTGTGCAGGGTGATAGATATCGATCTATTTGCATTCTTCTACATGCCACTATACAGTTATGCCCGCACCATTTGTGGAAGATGCTTTTTCCCCATGGTTTATTTTTTGCATCTTTGTCGAAAATCAGGTGTTTATAGGTATGTGGATTATTGTCAGGGTCTTGGATTTGATTCCATTGGTCCACAAGTCTGTTTTTATGACAGTTGGAGGCTGTTTTATTACTGTAACTCTATAGTATAGCTTGAAATCAGGGGTGGTGATGCCTTCTGAGATTCTATTATGGTTCAGGACTTCTTCTTGGCAATCCTGTTTTTTTGTTTTTGTTGTTTTGTTTTTCCCTATGAAATTGAGCATTATTCTTTCAAGGTCTGTGAAGAATTGTGTTGGGAACTTTTGAAACTCTTAAAGATTGTGTATTATTTCTCTGTGTGTGTGTCTGTGTGTGTGTGTGCATGCGCTTGAATGTATGTCCACCATGTGCGTGCAGTTTTTCTAGAAGCAAGAAGAAGATATTGAGTCTCCTAGAACTGGAGTTATAAACAGTTGTGAGGCACGTGCTGTTGGTGCTGGGTACTGGAACTGGGGCCTCAAGAAGATCAGTAAGTGCTTTTAACCACCGAGCCATCTTTCTAGCCCTGGACTCCTAATATCCGTTTTCCTTATAATCATTGAACTTGTGGTAATGTAGCCCAATTAGACACTGTCCTATCATCTCAATAGAAACTTTGGACCTCATATATTCACATTCAGTAAGCTCCTTGAACATGGGCATTATTTTAAATTTCACCCATGAAGAAGGCAGGGTGACAGCAGTGGAAATTAGCCTCTTCATTGGAATAGGTGGAACGGTGAAGAATTACATGGGTTGGGATGCTGAGACCAAGGAAGAGATTCTGTTGCAGGAGAGAGAGGTGGAGGGGGCAGTACGGTGGGGGGAGGAGAGAAGGAGGGGACAGAAAAGAGCGATTGATGATTGATTTAGCCTCCAAGTAAGATACGCACCTTCACTTCCAGGGCAGACTCCTATATTAATGCTCCTCAAGGTGTTATTTCATTTATTTTAACCCAGAACTGTATGGTATAAGCTGAGCCTGCCCAGAGAGAAGCCTTCCTTCTCATCACTTTGATCTCTTTACACATGTGCTCTATAACCTTAAGCTGAACATTCTTAGCAATGGGTCCACCCCTATGTGAATATGTAGAGGATCCCTGAATAGAGTCCCCATGCCTCTTTGTTCCCAGGAGAACATTGATATGAAAATAGCCTTTGCACTCTCCTTACATGTTGTAGATAGTAAGTCTTCCTTCACTCTTAGGTTTTGGTTTTGCTTATTTTAGCCATTAATGAATCCATTTGTGTTTGTTAGCAATGGGATTCCTGCCTTAACTCACCGCAGTTTCTTATCATTTCCACATTAAAGAGGTTAGCCATTTTGCAGAGAGGACCAGCATAAATTATTCTTCTTTCATATATACACTGACAAGCTGATGTCACTGTCATCATGGAGAGGCCTATCTGTTTCCTTGAGTCTCTCCAATGGGCTGTAAGAGTTTACAAAGTCTGGTGAGGCTGTTTTCTTATACCTTCACTTTATCATTAATCCCTTACTCTAAAATGGCATCTTGTATCTTTTTATATATTATTTTGAGAGGTCTAGCTGTGCAGCCAAGTTGGCTTTGAAGTCTGATTATTCTGATAGTCTTTCTTGAGCTATAATTTTGAGCTTGCACTATCATGTCCAGCTTAACAGCTGCTTTATACTATAATCAGTTTGAAATACACCAAGATAGAAGGAAAAAATAACTGTGGCTCAGCTACTCACATCCCCCCCCCCCTTTTCTTTCCTTTAAAATAATTATTTAAAAAGGTTTCTTCATGTATCCCACTGCTCCCCCTCCCTTTCCTCCTCACAGTCCCTCCCAGTCCTCCCTCAGTCTCCTCCCACCCCATCCCCTCATCCTTTCCTCAGGGAGGGCAAGGAGTCCCAAGGTAGGTCAGTTCAGTCTGGTGTAACCATTTGAGGTAGGTCCAATTCCCTCATCCTAATATTAGGGCTGGGTTAGGTGTTCCTCTGTAGGGAATGGGCTCCAAGATGCCAGATCATGCATGGGAACATAGTCTGATCCTACTCCATGAAGCTCCACAAACTGCCCATGCCAGTCGACAGTCATCTACCTTTGGAGGGTTTAACTCCCTTTCCTAATGGTTCCCAGTGGCTGCTCTTAATTCAGTGAGCTCCCTAGAGCTCCAGCCAGCCGTCTTTGTGGGGCTTCTCCTCATAATCCCTATCCCCTTGCTCATACGGACTCCCCTGCTCTCAGCTAGACCAGGAGTTTTGTCCAAGGCTCAGCCATGGATCTCTGCCTCTACTTCTATTCATTGTTGGATGTAGGTTCTGTGATGACACTTAGGGTGGTTATTTATTTGGTTCTAAGAGAAGTCCTGTTTAGGCACCCCCCCCCCACACACACACACTATTGGTTGGGTTCTTGGAGGTTTTCCTAGCACCTGGTCTCTTTCCAAAACCACATTAGCTTCCTCTATTGAGATATCCATCTTTTTTTCTCCCTCTTTGTTGCTCTCACTCAACCATCTCCTTCTCTCATGATTTGTTCCCACCTCTTCTTGGTTGCAACCTGCTATGACCCCAGTTTGCTAAGGTGATCTTCTCTATTTTCTCTTCCTAGGGGAATCTCTGGGTGTCTCTCTTAAGTTCCTTCTAATCCCAAGATGTTCAGGGGTTGTGGTTTGCAGCTTAGGTATTCTTTGCTTTTTGTTTAAAATTCACTTATGTATATCCCATGCCTGTCTTTCTGAGCTTGTGATACCTCCCTCAGGAGGATATTCTCCAAATCCATCCATTTGCTTGAAAATTTTAGGACGTTATTTTTTTTTTCTTTTTTACTGCTGAGTAGTAGTTCATTGTGTAGAGATATACCACAGTTTGTCAATCCATTCTTCAGTTGAGGGGCATCTAGGTTGTTTTCAGATTCTTGCTATTATGAATAATGCTGCTATGAACATAGTTGAAATAATGCTTTGGGAGTAAAAATGTGCGTCCTTTGGGTATATGCCCAATAGTGTCATTGCTGGATCCTTGAGGAGATTGATTCCCAGTTTTCTGAGGAACCGCCACACTGCATTCCAGAGTGGCTGCACAAGTTTACACTCCCACCAACAATGGAGGAGTGTTCCCCTTGCTCTGCATCCTCTCCAACATAGGCTGTCATCTGTGTTTTTGATATTAGCCATTCTGACAGGTGTAAGGTGGTATCTCAGAGTTGTTTTGATTTGCATTTCTCTGATGGCTAAAGATGTTGAACAGTTCTTTGAGTGCCTTTCAGCCATTTGTAATTCTTCTGTTGAGAATTCCCTTCTTAGCTCTGAACCCCATTTTTTAAAATGGATTATTTGGGTTTTGGGGCTCTAGTTTCTTGAGTTCTCTGTATATTTTAGAGTTCAGTCCTCTGTCAGATGTAGGGTTGGTGCAGATCTTTCCCATTCTGTAGGCTGTTGTTTTGTCTATTTCCCACTCTTGTTTTCTATCACATTCAGTGTAGCCGGGTTTATGCTGAGTCTTTGATTCACATGGACTTGAGTTTTTTCAGGGTGATAGGTTTGGATCTATTTGCATTCTTCTGCATAATACCATCCAGTTATGCTGACTCTTATTTCATGCATGAGAGATAGCTGCACACACTGCCAGATACCAGAAGAGTGTTTATTCAGGGGAGTTGCTGAGAGAGAGAAATGGGGAGGGAGAGGTGGGGAGAAAGAGAGAGAGAGAGAGATTTTGAGATTCAAGTGGTGGGCAGCTCCTTTTAAGAGAGGGGATGGGCACAGATTTACAAAGCCACCCCTAGGGGTGTACCCTCTGTATGAGGTGGTCTGCAGGCCCCATGTTGGGTTTACCATGTGGCCTCTATGTGCCATGAATCATAAGACCAACACCATTTGTTGAAGATATTATCTTTTTCCACTGAGTATTTTTGGCCTCTTTGTCAAAAATCTGGTGTTCATATGTGACACACATTCCCTTTAACAGGTCCCCACTTCAACGCATTTTGTATATCACATTTTTTTGTACTTGAGATAATATATTTCCCCATGCTGAATTCTGAAGTTGTTTAATTTGTTATAATTAGTATATATTGTTTAAACCCAGAATTCCAGTAGTTCTGCATATGTTTCTGCCATAAAATGCTTAAAATTTCCTCCACTGTTTCTGAAATAGAAAAAAATGTGTTACTGATGCAGAGAAACTTGACCTGATGCTATTAAGGATTTAATTAATTAATTAAATTATTTATTTTTTTATCCCGACCATAGTTTCCCTTTCTCCTTTTTCTCCTGTTCCCCTCTCCTACCTCCCCTCTGCTCCTTCCATCCACTCCTCTTCCATTTCTGTTCAGGAAATGGAAAGTCTCCCGTGAATAGCAACAAAGCATGGCATAAGACTAAGCAGCTCCCCTTGTATTAAGGCTGTACAAAGCAACTTAGTATGAAGAATAGGTTCCCAAGAGCCAACACAAGAGTCAGGCAGCCCCCTGCTCCCACTGTCAGGAGTCCTGCAAGTAGATCAGGCTACACAACTGTAACATACATGCAGAGGGCATAGGTCAGTCCCATTTCAGGCTTTCTGGTTGTTAGTTCAGTCTCTGAACTCCTATGAGCCCAGGATAGTTGTTACTGTTGCTTGTCTTGTGAGGTCCTTGACCTGTCTGGCTCCTACAATCCCTCCTGCCTTTCTTGAGCAGGATTCCCCAGCTCAGCCTAATGTGTGTCTGTGGGTCTCTGCATCTGTTTCTATCAGTTCCTGGAGGAAGCCTCTCTGATGACTATTGGGCTAGGCACCCGTCTGTGAGTACAGCAAAATATTGTTGGCATTATTACATTGGCATTTTCTCTAGTCATGTCTGGTTCTATCCTAGGTCTCTGGGTATCCAGAATCTGGGTCCTGGTACTCCAGGAAGTGTCAGGGGTGAGGTTACTCTTGTGGTATGTGTTTCAGGCTGGACCAGTCATTGGTTGGCCATTTCCATAGTCTCTGTGCCACCTTTACCCTAGCAAATCCCATAGGCAACACAGCCTGTAGTTTGAAGGTTATGTGGCTAGGGTTATGTGGCTGGGTATTGGTGTCCCAACCCTTCTACTGGAAGTCCTACTTGGTCACAGGAGATGGCCGGTTTAGGCTATGTATCTACTATTTCTAGGAGTCTTAGCATGGTCATCCTTATAGATTTCTGGGAATTTCCCTTGTACCAGGTTTCTTCTATCTGACCCTCAAACAGACCCCCTTTCCAGTCATCTCTTTCAGTACTCTCCCCCTCCATTCACCCCCAATCTGATCCCCATGTTCCCATCCTCACCGCCCACCAATATACTCATTATATCTCGTCTATTTCCCCTTCCCAGGGAGATCTCAGAGTCCTCTTTGTTACCTAGCTCTCTGATTTTGTGGATTGTAATATGGTTGTCCTTTACAGCTAATACCTACTCTATAAGTGAGAACATATCATGTTTGTCTTTCTGGGTCTGGGTCTCACTCAGAATAATTTTATTTTCTAATTCAATTCATTTGCCTGCAATTTCATGATTTCATTTTTTTCACAGCTGAGTAATACTTCATTGTTATCAGTTCTTTGGTTGAGGGGCTTTTCGATTGTTTCCAAGTTCTGGCTATTAGAAATAATGCTGTTATGAACATAGTTGAGCAAGTGTCCATGGCTGAGAATTCTTTGGGCATATGCCCAGTATTGGTATAGCTGGGTCTTAAGGCAGATTGTCCCTCAGTTTTCTGAAAAACCATTATATTAATTTTCAAAGTTTACATTTCCACCAGCAATGGAAGAGCGTCCCTTTTGTTCCACATCCTCTCCAGCATAGGCTGTCACCTGTGTTTTTGATCTCAGCCATTGTCACAGGTGTTAAAATGGAATCCGAGTCATTTTGATTTGCATTTCTCTGGCTAAGGATATTGAACAGTTCTTTAAGTGTTTTCTAGCCATTTAAAGTACCTCTGTTGAGAATTCTCTGTTTAGGTTTGTATCTCGTTTTTAGTTGGATTATTTATTTATTTATTTATTTATTTATTTATTTATTTATTTATTTATTTATTTATTTGCTTATTCATTTGCTTATTCATTTATTTATTTATTTATGGGTCTTTTGAGATAGTGTCTCTCTGTGTAGTCCTGGCTGTCCTGGTACTTGCTCTGTAGACCAGGCTGGCCTCTAACTCAGAGATCCGCCTGCCTCTCCCTCCTGAGGGTTGGGATTAAAGGCGTGCAGCACCATTTCCTTTCAGATTATTCGGTGTTTTTGATGTTGGGTTTCTTGAGTGCTTTATATATTTTGGAACTTAGCTGTCGGTCAGATGTGAGGTTGGTGAACATCTTTCCCGTTCTGTAGGCTGTCACTATGTCCTGTTGACAGTGCCCTTTCCCTCACAGAAGCTTTTTAGTATCACGAGCTCTCAATTTTTAATTTTTGATCTTATTGTCTGTGCTATTGGTGTTGTCTTCAGAAGTTTTCTTCTGTGCCCATGAGTTCAAGGCTATTTCTCATTTTCTGCTAGGTTCAGTATATTTGGATTTATCTTGAGGTCTTTTGATTCACTTGGATTTGAGTTTTGTACAGAGTGATAGATATGGATTTACTTGCCTTCTTCTATGTGAGGAGATCCAGTTTTGCCAGAACCATTTTGTTAAAGAACCTTTTTTTTTTTCATTGTACAATTTTGGCTTCTTTGTCAAAAATATAAAGGATTTTTAAAATAACCTCACTTAGGAACCATTAAATTGCACACAGAATAATTTATCCAAAGAAGTGCTGCCTCCACTAAGACTGGAAGATAAGGCTGGGTGGTGGTGGGTGGTACACGCCTTTAATCCCAGGAAGTGGGAGGCAGAGGCAGGTGGATATCTGAGTTTGAGACCATCTTAGACTAGTTCTAGCACAGCCAGAGCTTCACAGAGAAACCCTTGTCTGGAACTTCTCCCCAAAATGAAAGACTGGAAGGGAAATGCACTAACAAGACCTCTTAGAAACCAGGAAAACAAAGTCTGTGCTATAGTTGGGAAATTTAAGGTTGCTGGAAAAGTTTCTGCTAATGTTTACTCACCAAGACTGACCTCCAATTAGGCTCCATTCCTGTAACAAATGGAGACAGTCCTGACTTACAGTGGACCATTATCAAAAAAACATGCCCCTGAGGGGCAACTCTAGGGGTCAATGCAGTGTCACAACTACCATTAAGTCCTGGTTTGTCATTACCCTGTGCTCTTGTCAGAAAAACATAATTCTGCCATGTAGGCAAAATGAACCCAAGTGACAACTAAGAGAAAAAAACACAGGTGTATTCAAGAAAAACTCCTGACAATATCTCTGCTGTGTAACTCTCCCATCTGTCCAAGTGGCCAGACTTGAGACTCCTGCCTCTGTTTAAATTACTCAGTGTAACCTGGGGCTGGGATCTAGAAGAGATTTAAGAATGGCAGCATGTTTGAATGCAAAAAGCTGAAGTGGACATCAGCTAGTAAAATCTTCTGTTTTGATCGTCTTCTCTTTGAGCATTAACTAGAGGTGGACAAGTGCCAGAAAGAGCTTTTTTCTTCATTAATCTCTTAATTATGTAGTATACATTGTTCAGTGTGCAGAGTGATTTCTTATTGAGAAAGCATATTATTTCTATCACACTAAATATCGTTAATAAATCCTTGTCTACATTTGAGACAACATAATTCTCATGTTGATTTCTACAAGTTGACATGTTTCTGGAGTTTCTGACTTTCAGCAGCCTGTTCCTGGCAGCCCTTCCAAAATAGGCTGTGCCATCCATTCATCATCAAACAGCAAGTTAGAGAGACAGGTAATAGTGAAGAGCAGAGAAAGATTTCAATGTGACCCCACTGGGAAGAAGGAGAGGGAGGGGGAGAGAGAATAAAGAGGGCCAGCCACCCGTCCTTTGTGGACCCTGGAATCTGGTTTAGGATTCATTAGAGGGTGACACTTTGATATGACTAAGCAGTCCTGGTCAGGATGTGCTCTTACCCGTCAACTGATACATCACTGTCGACCCTGCCAAGTCATTCTTGTGGTTGTCAGCAGTGTGTGAAATCTCTTTCCAGGAGACTAACTCCCCTCTGGCTGGCTCTTGGACTCAGCCTTTTCCTTCCCAGAATGGAACTCTTGGGGTAAATGCCTGCTTCTTAGGGCCCATTGTCTCAAAAGTCTGATAGTCTAAGGCGGGGGCACAAGTTTCTTTCTTTAGAATATCTTTGGACTGCTAGAGATTTTGAAAAATTTCTTTGAGAACATTCATCAGGTGTCTGTGTTACCGTACCTTGAGATTATTCCTGACCTTTTTAAATGTGACTAAATTCAGAATTTGCTACATTGTTTTTGTTTTAAAATAAATTCTCTTAAACTACATCAAAGGTCTACATTTTTGTTTAAGACTTATGCATTTATTTTTCATATTTATTGTATAAAATGAGCTTACAACATTTCATATAAGTTACTGTTAATTTAAAATAAGTACTTTGGGGCTGGAGAGATGGCTCAGGGGTTAGAGCACTGGCTGCTCTTCCAGAGGTCCTGAATTCAATTCCCAGCAACCATATGGTGGCTCACAACCATCTGTAATTGGATTTGATCCCCTCTTCTGGTGGCATGTAAATATATATGCAGAGCACTCATGCATAAAATATAAATAAATAAAAACTTAAAAAGTAATAAAGTAGAGTGAATACTTTGTGATCAGGAGTATACATTCAGCATTACAGCATTTGCTTTGTTTAGCACTTCCAAGGATCTGAGTTCAATCCCAAGTTCAGCAAAAAGTAAAAAAAATGAATTAGTGGCAACAAAAAGAAAAATAACCTCCTAAGTAAATATTTGAATGGTGATGCAGCTCATAGAAACTGGGGAGGGACACAGTAAACTCTCTTCTCTGTTCTTGATGAATGGCTCTCCAGCCTCAGCTTTGAGGTTGTCTAGCTTCTTTGTTATCTTTGTGTATATCAGGTGAATAGGCAATTTACATTGAGTCACAGCTAGGAATGGTAGTGCACACTTGTGATCTCAGCATCTAGGAGGCAGAGGCAGGAGGTCCAAGAATTCAAGGTAACCTCCTTTTTGTAGCTTGTTGGAGGTCAACTTGAAACTCTGGCTCACAAAAATTACTAAATTTGTATGTTTATTTTTTTACCTTGTGATACCTTACCTTGGATACATTTGAACAATCCCTCCATGCTAAGATTACAAAGACACACAGTCTTTCCTTCTAAGAAATAGCAAGTCTTGTTCCTGACTTTGTAATTTAATCTGATATTTCCCTATGTAAGTGTCCAGGCAGGAATGAAGATGCTCTAAAGACATAATTAAATATTTCCTCCTTTGGCTATGTGTTCAACAATGGGACTCAAGGAATTGGAAATTTCCTCAGGAATTTCATTCTGGGGAAACTAAAATACTGAATCCTTGTGCCAGCCAGAGTCTCTTGAAGAGATTGCACACAGTTCTGGTACCTTGTCAGACTACCTTGTAAGATTCTGGCTTCTAACATATGATGATGGCTGCCACACCTTGACCAGGACAATTAGTTCTGTAGACTTTTGGCTCTCTATTTAAGCTGAAAAGTCACTTCTGTATTCTGAAAAATGGGCTTGGGGGCAGTTCTGTGCTCCTTTGTCCACTATGGCTACAGTAAACACATCTTTCCAGTTTTTACTGTTCAATTGGCTTATTGGGGATAGGCAGTCTGCCAGGGCTGGGCTTTGATTGTAGTAACACTTCCAAGAGGAAGTTTATAGGCTTTGATTCTTTAAGAAAATAATTTAAAAACTTTTTATGTCCATTGGTATTTTGCCTGTATGTATGTCTGTGTGAGGTTGTCAGATCTTGGAGTTACAGACAGTTGTGAGCTGCCATGTGGGGGCTGGGAATTGAACTCGGGTTCTTTGGGAGAACAGCTAGTTCTCTTAACTGCAGAGCCATCTCCAGTCCCTTAAGTGTATATTCAACCTTTAAATGATTTTCTAACAGACCACAACTTCTGAAGTCACGACTTTAGAAGTAAAGGGTTCCTCTCATGCCTTCAAATCAGAAAAAGTGCTATCCCAGAATAACACAACCTACATTGCCAATAGGAACAACATACTGGAAAAATATGATGAGCTTACTTTTCGAAAAAGTTAGCTTGTAAAATAACAAAACAAAACTCAACTGGAGTAGAAGGGCTCAGATGTCTATGGAGGTCAGTGGTTTCCAGTGCTATTGGTGTTGATGCAGCCCCATACTGTTTAGGTAGGACATAGTATGGCATTAAAAATATCTTAAGAGTGAAAATTTCTCTTAATTCAAAAGTGTCACTGATGTAGTCCTAAGCTTAGAGGTTACTTTTGGTGTTTGGTCTTCTTCAGGATGACAAAGTTTACCCATTCTTGTCATCCCTATTTCTCATCTTATTTTTCTGTCTGGGATACTGAGTATAAAGGAAAACTTAGAGACCATGTAGACAAGTGGATTTTAAGTTCTAAGTGATAGAAACTCCCAGGAGAGGAGAAAGTGCTGTGCATGGTAGAGCTATAGCAGAAGCAGGGCCTGTCTTATCACCCCCCACCCCCTTGCCTGAATTCTGAATTCCTTGGCTTCTTATTCTTACAGTTGAGGAAACAGCATGCCCAGAGAATTACAGGACTGTGCTTCAGATGGAAGGGGAGCCCAGCAGGAGACCCTATGAAAAGTAAAGAGCTGCCTCTCTGTCTTTATGCCAGACCTGTCATTAAAAGATGGCATACAATTCCATTAAAAAATGAAACCTGCTTTGTTATGAAATATGATTTTTTCAGTTATGTTAGGTTAGAGCTAAAATAATTCAGAAGGCTTTTATGTTTTGTTTTTTTTTTTTTTAATCTTGCCTGGGAGCTCAGATACAGGCAGTGAGACTATTCATTATTAGACCCACGGCACGCTGTTTCCTGATTCTCAGGTGTGACCTAAAAGGGGAAGAAGTCTCGCCCCAAAGGCTGAGAAGCCTCAGTTGCTGTCATAGGCACTGCTCAGGGCAGTTAGATTCAGTTCAGTGAGGGCCTGGAGGACATTGAGTGCTGCTGCGTCAGAAGTGGGTTCGAGGCTGGGGTGAGTGGGAGGAGCGTGTCCTTGTACACGTCTTGAGCGTGAGGCGCAGGGGGTTGTCGGGAACAGGCTCTGGACATCACCAACCACGTCTCTTAGGCAACAGGCAACTACAGCGTTGGAAGGAAAGTGCAGGAGACTCGGAGCTAGCCTGCCAGCAACCTCTCCAGCTTATGCTTGCAGACTCTGAATCAGCCAATCCTACCCTAAGAAGAGCTCATCTTTCCAATGTGGTAGGGACTTCCTGTTGCTGTTGCCATGGTTCCGCGGGCGGGACTTAAGAGAGGCTTCCTTTGTTTGAATGGTTCTCTAGTCCCCTTGCTCAGGTTTGAGTGCCTTGTGTGTTGTTTATCCCACCTGCCTTTCCCAGCCTTCATTTTATGGGCTGTGGGCAGAAAAGCAGCGGAAAAGATGGATGATCCTCCGAAGATGGACGATCCTCCGATGTGGGTGCCTGTTTCTTTAAAGTCTTAGATGACAGTGTTGCGCCTTAAGCCCCTTCTCCTCTGCCCTATGTGTTTGAAAAAATACTGTGAGTCTTTTTAAACTGAAAAGGCTTTTTTCCTCCCTCTATTCCCTGCTCTTCTTCCCTTTCTCCCCCCCTCCCCTTCCTTCTCCTCTTGTAGGATTTGTGCCTGCCTGCAACTGGCAATTGAGTTAATAAATTCTAGACTTTACCTTGTTAATATTCACAGCCTTCGAACAAATCCCTTTATTTTTCAAGTTGGCTTTACTGTTGTGGGGCAGCTTGACACTACAGTTACTTGTATTTTGGCTTCTCTGAAAGGCCTTATTATTCTACCCGGCTTGTCCTGGGGTTTGTGGACCTGTATCAGTATATACTTCGTTTCACTTCCGTCTGGAAAATTTCTGTAAAGCATTAATGAAAGCAAGTTTTTCCTACAGTCACATCACCTAGTGGTCACCGTTAATTGTGTTTTATAGTAATTGCCTTAGAGATTTTTTAATCCATACAGGTCTCTTAAACATACTAGGATGCATATTTGTGCCTTTGATTTAGCATCTTAAGAACACTTTTTATAAAATCAGACCAAATTCTACCAATATATGTCACATTAAAAGTCTCATAAATTTATCATGAGTTATTTATCATTTGAACTTTTCAGTGTAATAAAATTATTTAATAACCAGTATCAAAACTACAAACAGCCCATATCCCCATCTCATTAAATATCTTTAAAGTGTTGTTGCTAAGTGCAAGATCTGTACTAGTTTGCTTCCTCTTTACTCGCCATCGATTTTTAAGCACTTAAAGTGACTAGCAGTGTATGTTCTGAGTTTATATGGTGTGTATATGAATTAGTGTTTGATTTCTGCAGGGTAATTTTGTTTACAAATATAGTGTGACATTCCATAATATCCTGTACTGTTTAAACAGTTTCCTACATGCTTTTTTCCCCATTTAAACTAGGTGAGTAATAAGTATATTATTAGAATTTAAAGCCTCCTTTGTTTTCAGTTTTACATTCCTTCCCAGAGTGCCTTGTTTTTTCCTGTATTTTGCACAAAAGGTGTTCTACAAGAGTGTATAGTTTAGAATGGGATTCCACATCTGTGTGCCATAGTTACCATAAATATAAAGGGTGGTGACTGCAGTATTTGCTTCGGTGTTGATGACTTGCATAAATAGCTCAACAGGTTCTTAACTTGGCTCCTCACTACTAGCCGTCACATTATTGCTATCTTTACTCTTCCATGACATGTGTAGTAGGGAGAGAGTTTTAAACCAGCTTATTTATCTATTATTTGGGTCTGAGTGTGATAAAATCTCCTTAAATGTAACCTTTTGAGATTCCCATTTCTACCTTCTAGTAGGAAAAGCTTTATTTCATTTTGAATTAACTGAGACGAGGAAAATATATTTATACATTACTCAAAGATGTTGCTTCTTTAGTGTACAAAAACCACTTTCATACATTCTTACCATATTTCTAGGAGTAGATTCATTGACTTTACAAGTCTAAAATTTTTATATTAACTACATTTGCTTTTGACAATATTCTATATAAATCCAACCTTTTTATTTTATGAGTACATGCTTCATGAAAGTTAATCCCCATTCCATGTGAACTTTGGGTTTTAGTTTAATCCATTTATGTTTCCACTGCCCTGACAAAGTCCCCAGAAAACCCCAAATAAAAATTCTAAGTGACTACACATTTAAAAATTTTCCTAACTACTTGCTAAAATCACTACCCTCCAGGACTCCAATATATGTCTATACCTCATATCCTTGAATTTATAGTAACTTAGCAAAATTTCATGCTTTTTATACTGTCCCTAGAAATACTAGATCCCACAGATGCTGATTCATTAAAGCTACCTATGCATGCACATAAATTTAGCCTTCAATGAGTGCATAATTGTAGTTGTAGTGACAGTTACCTCCCTTCTTCAGTATAGTTGAAGGGTCAAAGAATTGCTCATAGTGAGAGTAAGGGTGAAGACATTATCAAAAGAAGAAATGAGTAGAAAATATGGCTAGAGTGGTAGATTCACTAACCATGACTCTTCTACCTTTTCCACCTTAAAAGGAATGTCAGCATTGGGAGAAGACCCACATGAGCTCCGCTTGCTTTCTCTGTCCTCTGCCAGTCTTAGTTTATCGTTTCTATGGAGAAGGCTGACTGCTCCTTTGATCCTGTCCATTGAGTATGGGAGTTTACAAAACTGCTGAAGAAATATTTCTCATATTCACTATTAATTTATCATTAATTCCATAGAAGGAAATGACAATCTCTCTTATTTGCCTGTTTTGTTGATTATTTCTGAGATAAGGTGTGGCTTTGGAGTTTGTTTCTACTCTTCTGTTTCAGCCTTCCATGTTATTGTCTGTGATAACAGAAGTGCATCACACTTTCTGATTCATGTATATTGTAGTCCCCTTGGAATATATGGAAGACAATAAATGAAGAACTGTAGTCTTTTCTTTATGTGTTTTGCATATTGCTTACATCTTTCCATATTTGTGGTAACGTATTGTTCAATATTAGATTATGAGGTTGTTTTCCCCTATTATTTAATAAGTATATATTTTTTAATTCAAAATTTCCAACAGCCTATCATTTCTTCTCCAACATGATTAACAGTTCCTTCATTGTTGGTATGTCGTTGCCTTCATTTAAACACTATGCCTGCTGTGGCTCGGCCAAGTTGACAAACACTGCAAAACTCCTCTGAGCAAGGAAACCTGCCAGTATCTGCACTGTTGTGTTTTGAGATTACTGCTAACATTCAGAATGTTGCTCTGCTAAGATTTGAATTTGTTGTCTTTGTTTTTTAAAAATTCCTTTTACATTATTTGTAATTCAGTGCTCTTTCATGCATTTTAGTCCTATACAGTTTTATATACTCTGTGGAAATGATTTTTTAAGATTTCATAGGCGATATTGGTTTTAATAGAAATACATCATGGCTTGGGAATATGTCTCAGTGGCACTGCACTTGCATAGCAAGTGGGCAAGTAAATTTGTGGGCTGGGTATCCAATTACACACACACACACACAGACACACACACACACACACACACACACACACACACACACACACACACACAAACCAAAGTAACAAGTAAACCATAAATAAATAAACATTAAAGCAAGCCAAACATTTCTCAAGGAACATTCTGTCAACCATGCATTCCAAACATTTCCATATGCAGATTTATTTACTTGTTTACTTATTTTTAAGAATTGTTTATTCATTTTATATACCAACCACAGATCCCCCTCTCCTCCCTCTAAATCCCACTCCCCTCCCTTTCCTCCAAAAGGGTAAGGCTTCCCATGGGGAATCATGGTAAGTTCAGTTGAGGCAGGACTAAGCCCCTCCCCCACCCCTGCATCAAGGCTGAGCAAGGCATTTCACCATAGGAAAATGGGCTCAAAAATCCAGCTCTTGTACCAGGGATAGATCCTGATCCCACTGCCTGGGGCCCCTCATACAGACCAAGCTATACAACTGTCTCCAGTATGCAGAGGGCCTAGTCCAGTCTAGTCCCTTTCAGGCTCCATAGCTGTTAGTCTAAAATTTGTAAGTTCTCTCAAACTTGGTTCAGTTGTCTCTCTAGATGTCCTCATCATGATCTTGACATCCCCCCAGCCCCCACACCCCCGCTCATATAATTCCTCTTTCCTCTCTTAGACTGGACTCCTGAAACTTGTCCTGGTGCTTGGCTATGGATCTCTGCATCTTCTTCCTCCAGTTACTGAATATAGGTTCTGCGATTATTAGGTTATTCACTAATCTGACTACTGGAGTAGACCAGTTCAGGCTTCCTCTCCACTATTGCTAGTAGTCTAAACTGGGGTCATCCTTGTGGATTCTTGGGAACTTCCCTAATACCCCACGATGTCTCCCTCTATCAACATATCTCTTTCAATGCTCTTCTTCTCCATCCCTCTCCCTATATGCAGATTTATGATCTGAGAAACTTCATAGTTATAGACTTCCTGCCTTACATAAACTGCCATCACGGTTCAGCTCTAGAGTTGGCCCATTTTAGGGTTTTCCTTGGTGTCTATCAGTTAAAGAAACAGGGTAATGTGTATGTATTATTTTTTCTTATTTCACATCTTAGTACCTTGAGCTGGCTATTTCTGAGTGATCCTGCCACACTATGATTGCAGAGGACAGAACACAGAGCTCTCTGCTTGGGAACCACTGGTCATGTTATATGACAGGACTCAATCCTGACCATGTGTTCTGATGTCTTGTTGCATCAGAAGCTTTCAGGCTTTGAAATTTATATGTATGGCATTAGCCACATAAGGCCACAAAGTCTGGAAGCACAAATTTTAGGAAGGAGACAAACAGTTTCCTTACATCTTCAAAATGTCAGGCAGAGTTCTGCTACAAAGTATTACAGCTTGTGATACCAGATAATTAAATTTAGGGGGAAAAAAGTATCTTGTGCTATTTGGAAAAGATATGATGCATGAAGAAATGGAACCCAGCTCTGTAGAGATTGGTTTTTGATGATGGATGCAGATAGGGCACAGGGAACTCTTAAGAAGGTAGCAAAGATACACTACCATGAAAAAATTGGGGGGTTTTGGTTTGTTTTTTCATATCACTTGATTAAATTTATGCCTGGATAAAAACAGCTTACCAGTGTTGCAGACCTAAGCATAGAGTTACTTCTGGATACCTGGTACTCCTAAGGATGGTTACATTTACTCATTTTCTTACTTTCCTTTGTCACTTCCTTTGACACCAGGAGGAAAGCTTAGAGATCCTGAAGCTTGTAGATTTCAAACTGTTTAAGTACAAACAATTTACTTGGGGAAGGGGTGCAGGTGGAAGGGGTTCTTCTCTTATACTCCCTTGCTTGGTTGGTGCTACCTCTCGGCTTCTGGGTTCTTAAAGTTGAAGAAGCAACATGCTCAGAATACAAAAAGTTTGCTTGTTGGTTTATTTATTTATTTTCTTTTCTCAGGAAAGCAGGGGAAGCTGATTGATCTTGTGCTGGAAGGGGTGATCTCTTGAGCCCTGGCTAGGCCAACCTTATCCTGTTTGCTTACAGTACTGTTTAACTCCCTCCCCCTTTTAAGTAAATATGTGCTTTTCTCCTACCTTTGCCATCTGTGACGATTAAGTTAAAATAACTAAGACAGGAGCAGAGAGATGCATGCAGGGTATCTGTCCTGTACTGGACATCACAGAAGGGCATAGTCTTTTATGTTGCCCAGGGTATGACTATGAGTAGGAGACTTTGGAGGGAAAGAGAAGGGTCCCCAGGAGAAAAGGCTCCATTGGTGGACAGTTAGAATTAGAGGGGATGAGTCTTGTAAGGAATACAGTGAGTGTGCAGCCACATGAGAAGCAGGATCAAAGGCTGGTTGGAGTGGGAGGAGTGTGTCCAGGGACTGGCATACATTCTCACGTGCTTTGCAGGGTAATAGGTCATACTTATCAGCAATCCCATTCTGCATTAGCGCTCGCATCCCTTGGTCAGCAGAGAACTACAGTGCTTGAAAGAAAGTGCAAGCCTGCCTTAGGAAGGAGACCGACAAGGCCTCTCAGGGCACTTGTGCTCAGGCTTGAATTCACCGATATTCCTACAAGGAGCAACACTTTTTCCGATGTGGTAGGAATATCCTCTTGCTGTTGCTATGGTTCCAGGAGCAGAACTAAGGGAGGCTTCCATTGTTGGTGGTGGCTGCTTAGATGCTTAGAGCTACTTGCGCAGGTGTGAGTTGTGAGTTCCATGTGGTCTTTCTGGTCTCAGTAAGTTGACTTTTCTTATCTTTTTTTAATGGGCTTGGGGCCGAAAATTCCCAGAAAAGATGGCCCTTTCTCTGAAGTCTGTGGTTATACATTTCTCTGACCCTTAGATGGCAGTACTTTTTTTTTTTTTTTTTAATTGTAGTGGGCCCCTCTGTACCTTCCTCCTCCCTTCCTGTGTGGAAAAAAAAAATCCCCTGCCGTGGAGCCTTTTTCCCCTATAGAGGCTTGAAAAAAGTCTTGGAGCCTGAGATTAAGTTACCAACTTCCTTGATTCCCTCCAAACTCCCTACCTCTTGGATAAAGGCCTTTTCTTTTTCAAGTTGGCCTTGCTTTAGTGGGGCAGCCTAAGAATTCTTTTTCCCTTCTGGCTTTGGAGTTTATGCACCTTTGCAAATTCATTCTTCCAGTATGGATTTAATTTCACTACATTCTGGATATTTTCCAGGAGTATTAATGAAAACAATTTTTACTCATAGCCCTATACCATCCAGTGATTGACCTTTAATTCCATTGTGTGGTCCTTGCTTCAGAGGTTTTCTCATCCATACAGGCATATTTAAAGCATACTGAGATTCATATTTTCACATTAAAACAAACTTATGGAATTATTGCTGTGCATCTCATTAACTGTACAATTACTGTATGTTACTGTAAAATCCCACATATCTAGCCAGCCTATGATAGGATTATCCAAGTAATGAGCCACAACTATGACAGGGTTCTTTCAGAACTGGTAGAAAACAAAAGGATCCTTTGAATTCCTATGGAAATGTTAAAAAAATAAAAGATTTTAAAGTTATATCCAACCTGTACTCCCACCCCAAACCAGGACACCAACAGAACAGTGTCTAGTACCCTGTCCTCCATAAGGCATATGTTGAACACATTTCTTCTGATTAATTTATTTGGTTTATGCATGTGTCACTTCAAAGAACTCTGTAATATTTACAGTTTCTATTTTCTTGTTTCCTTTTTTTGGGAGTTGGGGTGGGGGATTTGAGACAGGGTTTTTCTGTGTAACAGCTCCAGTCCTCCTGGAACTCAACAGAGCAGTTTACATGTGCCTCCCTAGTACTGGGATTAAAGGCATGAACCACCACCGACTGGACTGGCGTATTTACAGTTTCTTAAATAGTTTTTCTTCCACTTTCTTGTGGGCACATGTATGTTATTATAATTTACCAAAAAAGTCTTTGCTTCATGATTGACATTCTTACTCGGTGTGTCTTTTACTCCTTTTTGGATTCTAGGACAGAAAAGCATCCTAAAAGCCACTGTGTTGTTTAGAGACTTGATAGAGGGCCATTAGTAAATCTTTATGCTATCGATAACTGGCTCCACATGTGTATTGTGCTATCTCCAGAAGCATACATTAAAAGTGGTAAATAAATATCTGTTTTAGGGAGATGATGCTTTGCATAAATAGTCAAGAGATTTTTTTTTTTTTAGCTTTTCTCCTGGCAAAGGTAGATCCACTATTATTGTTATTGTTATATACAGTGTGTAGTAGCTACCCTGTAATTTCTTATGAGGCATATTTTGCTATGTATATGTAGCCTTGGCTAACCAGATACTTGCTATATAGTCTAGGCTAACCTTGAACTCCTGGGAATTCTTAGTCTCCACAGTGCTGAGATTACAGGAACTGGTGATATCAGCAGATATTGGGGGTTTATGGACATCTATTGAGATTTCTGGGTTCTTATGTCCCAGAACAAGGAGCTTAGACAAAGAAATGTAGAGAATAGCAGAAATAGACATAATTTATCAGGAAGGAATATACTTCCAAGGGAGGAAGTATGCTGGAGTTGGAAGATTAGAAACATGAAGGACTGGCACATTTATAGGTCATTTGCATAGTGCAGGATTTTTAGCTCAGACTCTTGATTTTTAACTTGTAGGCCTTGGTATTATGTTTAGGGCATATTATTATAGTCTTCCTCTATGCCCACTCATTTATTCAGGATGAGCTAGAGAGTAACGACTTCACTAATCAAACTTGCTCTGCCGTTTCCACATTTAAAGAGGGTGTCCATTTTTTTTGCATGGTAAAACTGGCTTAAATCTACGTAAGTTGGTGAAGGCTAGTGGAGAAGACTGACTACTCCCTGGTTATTCTGCCAAGGAAATATCTTCATGCATTCACTCTTTAAAACTGAAATTCATTTCTACCAAAAAAAAAAAAAGCCTTTTTAATGGGACTGGAGAGATAGCTCATTCGTTAAGAGCACTGGCTGCTTTTCCCAAGTACCCAGGTTTGATTCTCAGCACGCATAGGGTAGCTCACAACTGTCTGTAACTCCAGTTCCAAGATATTTAGTACCCTCTTCTGACCTCCATTGGAACCAGCAATAAATACAGTATACACACTACATGCTGGTAAAGCATCCATATGTGTAAAATAAATTTTTGAAAAATTTAAAACTTAGAAGCCTGTGTGTGAGCCATGCTATGTGTATGGAATCCAGAGGATAGTTTTTGAAAATGGATTCTTTCTTTCATCATGTGGGTCCTGGGAATTGAACTCAGGTCCACAGGCTTTGAGGCAGACTTCACCTGCCTTTCATATGATTTTACTCTGCAAGGATTTTCTTGTTCACAATGGGATCTAGAATCCAGCTGACATATTTTGCTACATCATCTTTATTATGTCCCAAGTCTGTCTCAATGACTTGATGTCTTAGATTTCTCCTGGAATGTAGGTAAGTAGTCATCTTCGAAGTTCTGGTCTTTTTGTTGTCACCAGGTGCCTGAAGGTTTACTGCATCACATAGCCATGGAGATTATGTGGGGAAAATCCTGCAAAACCCACTTCTAAGGTGAAGTTCACAGTCACATCTTCACAGGTCCCGCACCTTCTTCCTGCTAACCAATTCTCCTGCTTCCTTCACAGCTGCTTCTGCATCAGTTATCACAAAGTGACAGAAATTAGGTCACCCGAATCCTCTCTTAATTGTCAAGTAATGCCCTTTCAGACTACTTTTTTCCTCTTTTCAGATACTTTCTTCTTTTTTCTCCTTTTGCCCAGGGTCTCACTAGGCTGGCCATGCTGAACTTGAAGTTTATGGCCCCAGCAGGCCTTGGCCTTGAGATCTACTGCCTCCTACTTGCTCTCCACCGTATCTATCTGTCCATCTGTCATACATCTATTCATCCATCTATTTCTATATCTATTTATTTATCATTTTGTAATAGGATCTCCCAGATAACCTGGAACTGCCCATCTGCCTAATCTGGCTGGCTAATGAGTTAGTCCAGGAATCCACCTGTCTCTCCTATTACCTCCGGCACCTTAGCACTGGGGTTACCATGTATGCTTAGTGGGCACTAAGGATACAGACCTAGCTCTTCATGTTTGTTGGGGCAAGAACTTTACCAACTGAACCATTTAGTCAGGCCCTGTTCAGGAATGATTAGTGAATAGCATGAGAAAAGTTGGTGTTTGCTTCTGGAAGGCTACTGTAAGCCAAAGAGTGAGAACGTAGACACTGTCTGGTATTGCAGCATTTGAAGGTTAGGAAGGAGGGGGAAGGAGCAGCACAAATGGTTTTGAGGGGGGTTCATGGCTACAAGACTGGTATGTGGTAAAAAACAAAAAAACAAAAGTGTGGCCAGTAGACTAAAGGCTTTCCAGAGGCTGGAGGTTATGGATCTGATGGGAGCATGCGGGAGTTGGAAGGTCAGGACACAGTACTGCTGGTGATGGAAGAGAAGGACACCATGGAAAGGCAGAGTCTTCCCTGATGCCCATGGCCACAGGCAGGGACACTTAGCAAGACAAAATGAGAGTGTCCTTGAGGAAATGCGCCACTGGTAGCCTTCTCAGTGTTGTGGACACCAACATGGGCAGTTATTTTCAAAGGTTGAAGGCTGCAAAGAAGACAGTGCAAGCATCCGAGTGGGAAGAGTTTGTCCAGGGAATTGGCACATGTTTTGGTTCTGCCACAGCAAGAGTAATTAGGCAGTGTGTTTCTTATATCAGTGCTCTAAACCCTTAGCCTGCAATTCACAACAGCCTTAGAAGGAATGTTTAGGGAACCCCCAAGGTGGGGACTGAAAGTAACCTCTCTGAGTTCTTATCTAGTCCTAGAACCTGCCAGTTTTAGGGTAGACTTCCTCTCCTGTCCCTTCCCACTTCATTCATGCTTCCTGTGGTGCATGCACTCTCTGTTGCTGTTACTATGGTTCCGAAGGCAGGACTAATATTTCTGTGCTGGTACTAGTTCATTCGTTATCTTCCTTTTAGTCCTAATTGGCTTCCTTAGCCAAGTCTCTGACTTTTACAGAAAAGTAGCTGGAAAGATGGATGTTTAGAGATGCCAAGGGTGCGTTCTGCCTCAGCAGCTCCACCTATCTCCCTGCCCTTTGCCTGGGAAAAGGCTGGTGTCAGTGCTACACAGCTTCCTGTGCTGCAGCTGCTGCCTTCTGGGAAAAAGTCATTGTCTCAGGACACAATTCTTTAGAGTTTCAAACATTCAATTCTCCCGTGGGATTACCTAGGTACCTTAGCAAATTGTCATTTCTGATTCTCTGAAATATCTTTTGGTTTCTTGGACCCGTTGATGTCCTGGGTTTTACAGGCCATTCTCAACATATTTATCCGTTATAGTAACTATTCTTTCTCACTGTAGAAAATTCAGAAGTCTGATATTATACAATACAGAAAACTAATCTTTTCCATAGTCTCATTGCTGAGAGATTATGCTTTCATAATAACCTGCGATAATTTTACTAGATATTTTCATTCATGAAGTACAATATAAATAGGGCTCGGATTTCATTATAACTTCTGCTTTGGAGCTCAATTTTAGATTTTTAGAGAAATAACTTGTTTTTTTACACTATACACACTTTGTTTACAAACTAAAATGCAAAGTGTTGATAGCTTCAGTGAAGTGGAGATAAAAGTACAGTAACTCACGATTCATGGACAGCATTCAGCATGCAGTATTATGAGGACAGGAGCTGATATTTTTGCTTAATCACAATTTAGCACCTGGAGAAATATCTTCACTGTAGTCTGTTCCCACTGAGTGTTGTGAAATAAAAACATTTACATTTTTCATTATGTGCATAAGTATCAGTGTTCTCATAGCATTATGTTCTAAAGACTTTTCTACATAATTTTTAACTATACCATCAACTTCTTTGCCATAAAGGAACTGTTTGAATAGCTATCCAATTATGCACCAATCTTTCCCTTTCTGTAGAAGAGGAGATGGGGTCACAGAGAACTTCCCTCCAGTTATTTTTGCCAGGCTTTCTGATGATCTGGTTATTTAATTTCTTGGGGCTGTTTCCCAAATTGTAAGAGGTTAACACTTGACACGGAAAGTAGATCCAGGGAGGGGTGTGCTCAAATGTCCCATGTTGTCAGTAGTGCTCGTTTTTCTAATGCACACTACTTATGGAAACAGGAAAGAGGCACCACAAAAGGTGTTTGAAGAAGAGTCTGATAGCACTTCAAGTCTTTTAGAGATGAACATATGATTGAAAAAATAAAGAAATAATGGACATCAATAGAATTAACAATACTAAGGGATGCCAAACTGTTAAAACTAGTTTCTAATTGAGTGGTTAAGAAGAATGTCTATCTAATCAATTATAGGATTTCTGGAAGGATTATAAGATCAGGCAAGTCTAGCACTCTTGCAGCTGAAACAGAATTACAGTAAGCTTAAAACCAGCCAAGCCACACTAGTGACTTTTATGACAGATTGAGCCATAGAATGAGATCCTGTATAATAAAAGAAACAATGGTATAAATTATAATGGCAAACACCACAACAAAATTGGTGATTAAATGGTGTTGTGGGTGCTTTCTCTCTGAAACAGTACCTCACTCATTAACAGCTCAGCTAAATGGAATTCATAATGGAGCCTAGTTGTCGATGGAACTAGAAATCTTTAGCTGGGGAGACAATGTGCACTGTAGCCACATTCATTAAAACACTTTTAGGCACAGTTTCAGGGAAGTAATCATCCAGGGGGTCATGGTGACAGTCAAGTGAACTAGCTACAGTGACATAATACTTGTTGTCATAGCAACAGGAATGATATGTCAGTACAGAAGTGTCTCTTAGTAACCACTGGCCAAAGGGACATAAAAGAACACAGGGAAGAGAAACCACACATATCTTGAGAGTTGGCTCATGTTCTGGCTTAAAACCATATAAAATGGAGCACATACTTCACTGGATGAAGACAAAGGGGATGGTCAGGTAGAGTTTTAACATTTGACCATGAAATTATGTTTTCAGGTCTAATTGAATCTTTTTTAACATATTTCCCCCACTGCCTAGTGCAATCTGCCTGCTGAATCTGAATCCCTAGCAGCAGCTCTGACTGGTACATTCCTAGTCAAGGCAGCAGATGTGGGTACTGGCACAGAGCTGAATGTTAAGCACCCAGAGATCAATTGCTGAGTGATAACAGATTTTCCTCTCCTTTGACACTGTTTTCAGGAAAAGGTCACATGATGACGATGAGGACACCCACCATTCCCCTCCTGCAAAGAGAAATAAGAAGGACCAGGACTTCCAGGACCCTGGCTATATAGAGGTAGGAACTGTGGCCCCACTACTTCTCCATTTGAGTCATTGCTCACACTAAGACATCATTTCCATCCCCTCCATGTCAAGAGAACCCTCCCAGATGCCCTCATGAAAGTCTTCATCTTGTTTGCAGGGACTTTGTGGCAGATCAGGCATTTAAGTATTGTCATAAGTGAGGTTTTACTGTGCAACAAAGAGAGATGGGGCCCACAGAGACTCTTTCCTAAGCACAACCAGGAGGAATGGGGTTCTAGAAATTCCCCCATCTTACAGCTGGGGAGGAAGAATTGAACCACACCCACTGTGGTTAAGACAGAAATAAACTTGAAGAACAGAGAGGTGTGCTACTAGGTACAATGTTCTTCTTGCTTTCTCTCTGATAGAAACTAAGAACAGAGTAGGAGTTGTGTGGATTTCGTAAGCTTAGTGATGCTTGGGATGAAGAGCTGGCATTTCACCTAGTAAGGGGTAACACAGCAAGGTTTGAATGGAAAAATAGCATAGTTTGAAGGGAGCATTGTAAAGGTGTTCTGGACAAGTTCTATTAGGTAAAGAGTAAGTATGGCTCAAATTTACCTTTCTCAAGCAAGACACAGAGGGTTATTAACATATGCCATTCCTCTGGGACACAAACACAGGTAGGTTTTTGGATATAGTGTACCTAGATCTACCCAAGTTAAACAAGCAGTGTTCTTGACACATTAAGTTTTCTGTTGCATATGGTCACCTAAATATGTATACTGGCTTTTTGTCCCTAAAGTTAGCATCTCTAGACCTTCACATGTTGATCTACTCCCTGGATCACAGGTGTGAGATAATGGTCATCTAAACATAAAGAACAAAGGCTTCTGAATATATGGGTCTTGCTGATAAGAACAATGGCTTCACAGTGTTTTCCTGATGACAAAGTTAGAAATGGAGAGTGCAAGGAGAGCATATGGATAACTAGTGCACATTCCAGACCTTCACTTACTCTGCTATTGAGTAACCACCACTCAAGTACCAAGGAAAACAGCAGTAAGACAAATGAGAAACACATATGAAGGGCCTGACACCTATTTACATTAGGCTTCTCTGCATCCTTGATTTTCCCCAACTGCTGGGACTATGGCTCTTTGTGACATCATCTTTTAGGAGGGTAAGTTAAGGTATCTGCTGGAATGTTGGTAGCCTGTTATATTTCTTTATGGAGTTAGCAGATTGTAGTCTGTGCTGCACAGTTTAACTGTCAGACTAACAGGACATTGAACCATGAGAGAAGAGAATCTCTTTAACACCTTTTTGTATTCTTTGAAATTTAACAAATGGATACAATATTTCTTGATCATCTTACCGGTAATTTCTCCCTGTAACTTTCCCATGGAGTCCCCCAACAAACCCCATCTAACCTTCACATTCCCTCTGTCATATTTGTATGTATGGACTTAACCCACTGTGTCCAGCTAGTGCTTCTCAAGTGCACAAAGTCTTGAGATCATCCACAGAGTCCCCGGTAACTGGCTAGGAGCCATCTACACCGAGAAAGTAACCATTCCTTCTCCAGCCGCCATCAAGCACTAATAATAGCTACTTAGCTAGTGTACATCCTCAACAGTACCCCCAGGACATTAAATCCTGTGCAGTTACTGTGGAGGTATCCACATGTGCAACAGCCATACCATAACCAGAGGACAGTATATCACAACACTCCTCCCCGTAAACTAGCTCTTAAATTCTTTCTGCCTCCTCATCTACAATATTCCCAGGGCTTAATGGCAGGGCAGGTGGATGTAGCTGTCTCATCTGTGGCTGAGCACTCACAGCTTCTTAGTGTCAGCTCTTAGAACACTTACGTGTTCTGCATTGACCACTACTCAGTGCAACAAGAAGCTTCTCAAACTAGTCTTGTGGGCAGTGAAAACCTATTCATTCAAACACAAATATTTGGAAGGCAGTTAAACCACATTATCATTTAGCAGAGAAACAGCAAGTCCTTACCCAGCACTAAAAAGGAAGCATGAGCTCACTATCATAGGATTTGAATATGTTTACACTGCCAATGCCAGGCACACACTCAATCATGTGGAGCAGGCCTCAGAGCTAATCAGGAGAAGAATTGATAAGTCCCAGGAAGTAACCTGTATCTATTACACCGGTGCCTCATCATGCCTGGCAGGCCAGTATCATCCCATGCAGGGCCCAGCAATTGGTAAGATCACTTCTGACTTTTCTCTCACATCAGCCAGCATAACACCTTCTGGGTACTATGAACATCAGCCCCCTGGGAGAGTTAATGCTTAGTTCAAGGCGGATTTCCCTGTGACCTGTAACAAAAGTATATAGTGTCTCAGCTACACTGTCCTACCATCTTGTTCCATTGGGCAACCAAGAGCAATGGCCAATATCCTTCATTATTTGCTCACCTCAGAGGTGGCCAGCCAGACAATAGGGAGGTAATTTGTGTGCAGTGCTGAAGTTTTTACTTAATGACCTATGGCTTCTGTGAAGAACATTGTTCACCCACAAGCTGTGTCCTTGTTAACAACAGAACAATGGAGGCTGAAAAGATGGCTTAGTTCTTAAGAGTACTGCTTACTCTTCCCAGAGACCCGGGTTCAATTTCCAGCTGCCATGACAGCTCATGCCCTTCTGTAACTCAATTTTCAAGGAATCTGACCTCCTCACACAGACATACTTGCGGGTAAATCACGAATACACATAGGATAAATGAATCATTAAAAACAGCATGGAGGAGCTCATTTACCCTCTAGTGCATTTTTGTAAAGCTCCTTCATGCATCCTTACTCCTTAGCATGTCCACATCTGGCGTCTTTGCTCAATGTCTTTCCCTATTCTCACTCTTCTCCCCAAATAAGCCACCCACACTCTTTCATAACACATGCCTTCCACTGCCTCTTACTATGTATCTTACTCGGATCCTAAGGACACAGGTTCTCCTGTAGCTTCTTTAGACACACTTCAGTTTGTTAATCCTTCCCACAGTTCCAATTCCCATCAATCCACAAACTGCATGAACCTTTCTGACACCGGGATTGCTACGCTCTACTTTCATTTTACCAGTATTATGCTATTTCTCAGTCCTTCATACAAACTTCCCGCAACCTAGCGACCTGTTCCTAGTTTCTTGGATTGGAAATCATTTCCAGGATAAGTCCACAAAACAAAGTATTGGAATCCAGGACCCATGTAGGAGTGAAAAAAAAATGTGATGTTTGTCTTTTGGGTGGTGGGGTGACCTCATTTGATATTTTTTTCCAGTTCACTTAATTGACTTTCAAACAGTTTTACTGGGAATTATTTAATCTGTTTGGAGTGTATCTGTGGGATTTATCTTCATTGCTAGTGAATCTGAGAAGACCCAACATATTTATGGGGTGCCACTCCCTGGGGAAGACATCCTGACTGTATAAAGAAAAGGAAAGTTATAAGCAAACTTTCAGCAAACGATCCAGCAAGCAAGGATTCTATGCTTATTCTCTCTCTGCTCTTGACGGTAGGCGTCACGCTGCTCTCAGATTCCTGCAATAAGAGATGAAGATCTGATCTGTAAACCAAAGAAAAACTCTCAAACCTGAGTTGCTTTTACTCAGGGTATTTTATCTCAGCAACAAAAATGAACTGAGTAGGGGACCATTTATATCACTGTTGATTTCTTTGTATGGTCTGGAAATCAAAGCCTCTTGAGGGGACATTAGAGGCTCTGATTCTCTTATTGAGTGAAAGAGATGTCATCAGTTGTGTTGTCAAAGCCTGACAAAGGGATTTCCTTCTGAAATGACCTTCTTAGAAGATACATTCATTAAGTGGGTGTGTATAGTGGGGGTAGGGAAAGCATTGTCAAAGGTGGCCTACTAGTTTACAGACATTTTCCTTGTCTGAGGAGCGTGCCAGTATATGGAAAGCACTCTCATCTGCAAGTTGACATTAGAATCCGAGTTGTCCAGTGAAGATAAACATGTATGTCCACATGTTTTCTACAGGTCAAGCTTCTGAGTCATCTTTTGTGTGCTTTATTTGTTCAAATTGTAGTCACTTCTTTCACACAGATAAAGTGATATGCCTTGTATCATAGGTTGAGTTTTTCAGTTAAAGTACAGCTTAAAACTAAAGGTCTGGCCTAATTTTTTCTTCTGGTTTTCAGAAAGCCTAATTAGGACTGCTATTTGTAGATAGAATCTCAAGCAGGAATTTGATTCATTCTCTTGATCATCAACAAAGTAGTAAATCAATGACGCACTTCTGTGAGCGCCTTCTGACTCAGAAGAGTGTGCAGAAATACATGGAATCAGAGAAGGTGGGGCAGCCAGTGCAGATGTGAGGACCATCTGGGACTTCATCATCTAAAGACTTCAGTGGGATTGCTTGGGTTCCTCAGGTTCTCATAGTAAAACCAGCAGGTAATCCCAGCCACTGGTATTAGAGGTGAATTTCTTTATATTGTTGAGCTTGAAGAAATGAATATTTCTGACGAATCCAGGAATGGACTTGGATGGAAAGTCAGAGTTGAAGGTAGAATCAACTCGAATTGCCTTGCCATTCACGTTGGGAAGCATTATCCAGTTCTGCATCAGGAATATCATGGCGTACCATTCAGTATTCACGACAATATTTCATGATAACATTTTTCCTTGTCACTGCAGGTTCCGTTTTCCCAGCATTCATATTACTTCCTGATTAACGCTGTTGTTCCACTGACTGGGAAGCCTGAAGACCTGCCATACTTCTTTCACGTGATGTCCTCCTTCTCACCTTACATTCTAAGCTTCTGTCTGCATTTCTGCAGCCTTCAGTTTTCACTTCCTCTCCGACAGCTGATCACTGCACCTTACTTCCTTCCGCTGTCCCTTATTTTCTCATAGCTCACTCTGCAGAACTCAGTCTGGTCAGCCTGCTAAACTCAGACATGGGATATTTAAGTCTCTAGCAATTGTCTGCAGTGGATGGGATGCTCTTGTGAGTGTACAGTGCTCTCAGCGACCCTTTCCATCTTCATTCTCTGGGTATCACTCCATGTTACTTTTTGTTTCTGTCAACATCCTCAAGATGTTCATGGCCTATTTCTAGATACTTTGCAAAACTGTGTGGGTGGCCTCTGTGTTCCTTGTCCCTCTTTCCCATCTATTCATTAGAATATCTGTTCAGCACAATAGAGTTCTCACCATGGTCCCCTGGGTCTCCAGTGCTCTTACCATGTCTGCTCTTGTGCATGCCATGGCTGGAGAATGTCTCTAGGAGCCACAAAGGTTCATCTTATTAGCATCTTCTGCCCTCCAAATCTTGCTCACCCCTCCTGAGCCCTTCTCCTCCCCATAAGTAACACTCTGCCTGTTAGTATGCCTGGAGCAAACTATGCCTGATGACCAAACTTTCTTTTTTCCTTTTTGTCAATACTTTTCTTTTTAATTCCATAACATATTTACATATCTCAACTTTCTCTTTGTCTCTTGAAGCTTTTTCGTTCTCCTTCTTCTTCCTCAGCAGCAAATGTTTAGCCTCTTTATTCTTTAGAAGACCTCTCTCTCTCTCTCTCTCTCTCTCTCTCTCTCTCTCTCTCTCTCTCTCTCTCTCTCACACACACACACACACACACACACACACACACAGGAGAGAGGGGGAGACGCACTGAAAAGATAACGTATTCATTTCCTATAATATTACTTTTGTCCATGTCTTCTTTACTGAGTACTTTGTTTGGGAAAACCAACGATGTGATCTTTTCTCCCACTGCCAGGATCCCTGAGACACCTACAGGTTTTATTTTGGGGTTCTTCTTGTAACCTTGAGGTGTCCTATCCTCTTTGGCATGTCTGTGGTGGTTGTTCTCCCGTTCATATTTAGTCCCTCATGTTGGTGAGACTACACAGATGTCGTTTCTGACAGTCCCAGGAGACACCTTCCCACAGCAAACTCCATGATCTCGTGGTTCTAGCCATCTCTCTTCCCCTCATCCACTCTGTTCGTTCTGTCCATCATGACTGGGCTCCACATTTCTGCCTTTTCATTAGGTGTACTCTTCTTTAATGATCTCTATTGGAAAAAGAAGTATCCAGGACGATGCATGAGCACTACACTTCTCTGTGGCATATGGACAAATGTTAAAAAATAGTTATGGGCTATGCTGTCTGGGTGATGTGACAGTTACTGCTTCTCCAGATTTTAATACTATATCTACCCCTGGGTAGTCGGCTAGGTTTCCTGTACCAAGTATCATTTCATTCCTCTTGAGCAGACCTTAAGGTTGATTAAGGATCTGCAGGGTACCACTGATACATGTGCCAGTTCTGCACCCTTAGGTTTCTCTTACTATGATGGTTGTTGTGGTTCACAGGCATCACAGTTGAGTAGGATTGCTGGCTGATTCCCCCTTTGGAATCTTGTCCTCATTAGGCACAGACCTCATGAAAGCTAGTCCACCATGAAAGCTAGTCCTCAGTGAGGAGGTTTACAGGTCAGTTCTAGCTCAGGGGCCTGTGGGTTTGGGATGAAATTCCTGCTCCATTAGTAAGTACACAAAGATGTGTTTGGATAGAATGGACATTGCAAGGGTATGTGCCTATCCAAAATTCTCAGCTCAGGTGAGTAGGGTCCTATTCCCCACGGGTGATTCTCTGTTCTAAACTAGAACTATACCAGTTCTCTGCTGCCCACACAGCATCTTTGTCTCTGAGGTAAGCATGCAGATATCATTAAGACCTTGAAAAATGTATAACCTTCCCCTTATACATGTGCCTAGGCCTCATCATCAGTTTTTATCATACCTAGAATTTATAATGATGGTATTTTTTTGTCCAGAGTCTTCTTAAATAGCCTTTTTTTTGGAGTTTGTGGACCTTCAAGCACGTGCCCAAACAGGTGCTAATCTGTATTGAGAATGAAGAGAAGCAAGAGTGGGCTCTGTGCAGGTTGAGAGATGGCTCAGCAGTGGGGAACAGTAGTTTCTTTGAGAGGACATGGGCATCCATATTGAGGGGTTTCCATCCAGCTGTACCAAAGAAGTAGACCATGCATTCCCCTGTTGTCACCTAAGTACTCATGGGACACATAGTATATAATCAGAAACATATTATTCAGACAATATCTTTATATATTTATTTATTTATTTATTTGGTTATTTTTTTGACAGGGTTTTTTCTGCTTTGGAACTCAGTCTGTAGCCCAGGCTAGCCTCAAACTCACAAAGATTGAAGTCCCTCTGTCTCTCATGTTCTGGGATTGAAGGCATGTGCTACAACCACCAAGTCAATACATCTATCCTTTTTTTTTTTTTTTCTAAAGGATTGGGCTTCCTACTTGTGTGGGCATTCTAAAGAGACATTTCTGGGAGCAGTAAGGACATACTGAGAAGCATTCACATGTCAATGTAATTGTGGTCAGTCTTGAAGCATTTCAGGTCTTTTATGTTCTGGCAAAAGAACTTGTCTCTGAAACTGAGGTGTAGAAAGGTGTAAATCCTTGTTCTGCAGAACAGTTTGGCTGCCAAATGGGGAAACCGAGTAAACATTAAACAAATTCCCAGTTGGTGTTGAATTATAAGTATTTCTTTAGTTCATAGATCCCTCCACAAGATCATTCTCAGAGCAAGAATGTTACAAACTCCAGTGTTTGTAACTGGGAGGCGGGTTGATTAGATGAATAGCCTCTGCTCTGGGGGTTTACACTGTCTCTGCCACTCTGGAGCACACTGAACACTCTTTCCAAGTCTCTTTTCCAGCACTCCAGTTAATTTCTCTAATCTTTGGAAGTCAGGAGCAACTGAGTCTCATAATGGAGTTTCCTTACCATCGTGGTAGTGTTCTGTGATTCACTTACTTATAAAGTAAATCTTTCTCTATAAATCACTTATTGCAGACGAGATGAAAAGTGAAGTTATCATGAAAATAGAAATACTAATTTGCCATCAAGCTGTCCAAGTGTGTGGTTGTTTGGGTAACGATGGCCCCAATAAGCTCATATAATTAAATGATTGATCCTTCATAGTAGAATATTTTGGGAAGGATTAGGAGGTATGGCCTTTTTGGAGGAGGTTTGTCACTCTGAGGTTTGGCTTTGAGATTCCACTCCATTCTGTGTTAGATATCTCTTTACCCGAGGTTGCGTGTTGACTTATAAGCTCTCAGCACCTATTCCAGTATGTGCCCCCCCCCCACACGCTGCCTTGGACCCACAATGGTTGTTATGGACTCTAACTAACCTGAATCTGTAGGTCTCCAATTGCTCTTTGTAAGCTACCTTGGTCATGGTGTCCTCACAACAGTAGAAAGTAAATAAAACAAATAAGTGTTTTTTCCAACCTATTGTTAGTGTTGCAATTTATTAACTATGCTTCAAAGGTTTCAAACAGCATGAGAAATATAGACATCTAAGAAATCAGAAACATCATTGTATATCAGCAAAAGTGCACTGTGTCATGTTGTTAGCACAAATAGGCCTGAAGACTCTTATTAATAGATGTAGTATCATTTGTATTAGTTGAATTTACTTCAGCTTCGTTTCTGTCATACACTCTTTTTTCTTGTCTGCCTGCCTGTCTTCCTGTCTGGCTGTCTGTTTGGGCAGCCTCTGCAAACATAGCTGGGGCTAACCTGGAACTCACTGTGTAATCCAGACTGGCCTCTAGATTCTCCTACTTCAGCCTCTCAAGGGCTGCCATTACAGGTATGTACTAATATGTCCTGACAGTTACTGCCCTTACCAAAACTGTTTAGTGATTTCTGATTTTTGATATTTAAGATTCTGAAGTTGTACAAAGGGTCAATTAGTGTTGTAATAATGATGCCTCTACAAAACTGGGGTAAAAATAGCATAAGTCAATTAGAAATTTCAGGTTGCCGTCTATTTTTTTCTTACCCTCTCTTCATATGAAACTATGATCTTCATGACATACGCATGTAAACCATATATACTTTTATTTGTGATGATTCCCTTACTTGCCATATTGTTCAGAATATAGTCCAGCAAAAACCCCACACCTACAGTCAAGAAAGGAAATATACTTAAGAAAAAGAAGAGTGTGTACTGGGTGTTTTTCTCCAATATTATAGGTTACCTGGCTTTTGAGCGTCCATAAGGAATCCATGTGTTAAAACTGCCATATCTGGGTTTTTACACTGGAAGTTCTCTAAGGGGTATAGTTTCTCTGGTTTCCTCTGAGACCTATTTCACAAGCATAAGCTTAAATCCATTGATAGCTACTTGACTGTTTCTCACACACAGATTCATTTGGCTTCTGTGTCCATCATGGACATCTTTGAATGCATGAATTTCATTGCATAAATACTGTCATTTAATACCTGTGAGTGATATATTGAGCTGAGTCGTTCCCCACGACCTGAGAAGGAAGACACATCCTGATTTCTGTCATTATTACAGCTGCCATTGGGGAAGATGACCTTAAAGGACGTACAGTACCAATATTGTCCAACATTTCTATCCAGATAAGGATCGTTATGATCACTTACTTCTCCTCTGAAAGTCTTAAGAATAGAGGCAAGAAATTCATGAATGTATATACAAGTGTGTGTTCCTATATCCAAAGAGATGGAACCCAATGTGAGGAAAGTGCTCTACCACTGAGTTGCATCCCTAGTCTACAGAATTCCAGAATATGGCTCTTTGGGGGGGTGGATATTACAAATTATATTGCCAATATGGCAGAGCAATATTATTTTCAGAAAAGACAATTTTTAGGTTTAGCATACAATATACAAACTTCACTGAACCCAGAAATAGGAGAAGACCAAGGTGTGTTACTCATCAGAAATACTGAGTGTCATACAGCTGTCATAAAAAATACAAAAGGCATAGAAGTGGAGCCTTGAATTGTTATAGGATGAGCACTTATGTACACTCTTGGAGACAGGTGTGGAAAGATCCTATTATTTCCATACATGCATGTGTGTACATTAGTGTAAATGGAGCTTTCCCCATCATTTCTTTGCACAATGAAACATGAACCTGCATTCCTAATTACTTGTTTTATCCTAATTTGTAGCATTAATTGCTGATTTCTCCTTGAGGTTGGGAGTTTTTTCCCTCATGCAGGTAATTGGAATGCATGACATAAGTAGGATCAGGTGATAAGTGGAGAAATTTGGATTGAGAAAGCCTGTGTTTGAAACATCCCCCTGACATCCCCATAGACAGCCCATTGGGCCCATAGGACATCTCTTTCCTGTTCTGTCAAATGAATGTCATTAATCCCCGCTTGAGTAGTTGCACTGCTATGAGGAGGGATTGAGCTATGCACGTGATTGCACTTTGTAGACTGTGAAGCCTTTTGCCGAGTGTGATTTCCGTATTCTTCAAGCTGAACAGGAAATGATGACACTATCATAATAGCCATCCTCCTTCTGTCTTTCTTCTTCTAGTCGGCAAGCGATAATCAGAGGAACCACAGCATCATCAATAACCCCAAGCGAGAAAGTGTGCCAGTGAGCAGCTTAGACCAGAACAATGCTGAACTTAACTCCAATATCCCCGAGTTTTCACAGGAGGACAGTTCACTGGGCCAAGACCAAGGTGCTTATGCGCACATTAACCAGATCTTGAAGGATGCTCATTTCTACAGCCTACAGCAGAAAGGACAAGCTCCGACATGATGACCTAGGCGTTCCACCTCCCTTGTTTATAAAAACCAATGGCAATCACTCAAAGGAGTCTTGCCTTTGTCTGTATTTCCAGTAAGTGGTCAATGGGCATTTATACTCTATTGCTGTTTTGCTCTGCTGCTGCCATGTCAAAGGGTCTTTCATGACACTTTGATGTGTTTCCTGTCAAATCTGGTGTCCAATTCATGTTAAATTAGCAACATGAGGACCTTTCCTGCTACTGAATGACTTATATGTCCATTTTGGGTTTGGTTCCGAGTTACTCATTTAGGGTCTCCATGTTTTATGTCGTTTTAAAATGTGACTTTCTTCTGAAAATCTAAGTGGTCTGGAATATAGTGTGTGTTTTTCATTGAAACATGGAAGCACAAACATCATCAACACACAAGCCAACACCAAACCAGGAATGAGCATTGGGTAGGACGGAGAATGTGACTTGTTCTCATTCTGAAATGAGTAACAGGGCGGCTCCTCAGAAGGGAGATGCTCTTCTATAGTAATCTGTCTCTATGTACAATGGCGCCAGTGTCAGCCATTAAGCCTGTGTCTAGTAACTGCACTCTTTATATCCCAAGGCAGAAGCCATCTTCCTTTAATGTTCCTGTGTGTGCCCTTCAGTCCTTGTGGAAAGTGCTTGTAATTCTGTTAGAAAACTGCATAACAATGCTGTTTATTAAGCGCAAATATAGATATGAATGGCTTGTGTATTATTCCTTACAGTTCTACCAATTATGTCTAATGTTGATAAAGTCTCAGCTGCTGTACATGACTCCTGACAAGTACTGTAAAGCTGGTGGAATGACTGTTGTATAACAAGTTTTTAACGGCAAATAGAGCCTCTCAGATCTTCAAAGTTTATGCAGTTGTTTAGGGGAGGGAGGCACTGGGATAGTGCCTGCCTAGCCTGTAGCAGACCCCAGCAATGGTATAAGGATTACTACCAATAATATGGTTTATGATGAATGAACTGAGCCTCCATTAGAAGAAACACCCAATGCCACTTAGTGATAGATCTGTCCCTGTGCTTTGTCATCTGTAGCAGCCACCAAACCTGTGCAGAAATGTTGTTAGTACTTATACTTTGTCAGTGATTAGGACAGTGAACAAAGAACCAGAATGCATCATGCCATCTGCCCTGAAGCTTTGAGGGCTACAATTTGTTTTAACATTTAAGGGGGAAAGAGCTGATCTGTTTGCTAAGGAAGATCTCTATAAAGGGAACTAGATGATATACAGAGGACATTTTTAATGGTTGGTGTTTTTAATGTTAGAGAAGCCCGTGTTCAGGAGAAGATGCTGGTCTTCATGGCAGGGGACAGAAACACATACTTCATTAACATTGTCTCTGTAAAAATAAAGCCAACAACAAAATCATAAAGAGGAGATGGTATCTGAAGTCTGAAATGTCATATATGCAGCACAGTTCAGGACCTAAGGAGACTATTGCAAGATGAAATTTTTGTAGGCTGCTTACTATATGTATGAACCACTAACTGGCTCCAGATGAGATATCTTGAGGATAAAAGTGCTTTTAACCTAGCTTGACAATCCAAGTACAATTTCTGTCATCCTCGTGATGGAGGAGAGAACGGACTCCAGAAAGTGGTCCTCTGTCCTCTTGAAAAGCATAAAAGCAGTCTCTGTCTCTCTTTCCCTGTCTCTGTCTGTCTCTGTGTCAGACACACACACACACACACACACACACACACACACACACACACACACACACACACACACACACACACACACACACACACACACACACACTTCACTATGGCTGCCCCAGAACTGTCTGTGTAGACCAGGCTGTCATGGAACACAAAGAGATCAGTTTGCCACTGATTACTGTATGCTAGGATTGAGTGCTTGTGCTATCAAGTGGGGTCCTTCTTAAACATTGAATTGTGTTTGTTTTTAAAATTGTGCTATTAGTCTCTTATCATGTGACCAAGCCTTAACTGGAATGACTATGTACTTCTATCTGGTCTCAAACTCCCAAAAATCTGCTTGCTTCATCTCTTGTCCTTGTAAATACATTGTGTTAGCCTTGTACTATCTTTTGCATGTTATTTATCTATCACCACCCTGTGTCCTAACTGATCCCAAGACTTTACTGGAATGATGTAATTTCACCCTCTACAACTGTCCCTCTTGTAAAGTATTTTCTAAGCCCAGCAGGCAAGAGAAGGGATGACCGGTATCTAGTGAAGAATCAAGTACTTATAACAGGAAAAGCATGTTTCGCCAAGGGTGATAGAGGGCTTGTGTTTAGGGAGTGGGATCTAACTGGCCTCTAGGAACAACCTCATATGGGCTACAACTCCAGTGACTTCCTCCCCACACCCTTAGAGAAAGTCATAGGGTGAACTCTTCAAGTCAAAGGCAGGAGGGTAACTTGTCAGAAGTTATCCCTGAGACCCTGCATATAGTAACAGGAGTCCATGAGCAGCTTAAGGTTGACAACTGGATAGAAAGACAGAGAGAGATGGAACAGGTTTCTTCAATTTAGGCAATCCTCCTTTCCCTAATACAAGTTGTCTGACTTAGGCAAGGCCAGCTTGATTCTAGATGCTTCTGCTGAAGATAGCCACACTGCATTGTACAATGAGACACTGCAGCATAAGGTTCACAACTGGATAGATAGAATGAATGCCAGAGGTAACAGGTCTTTTCAACTTAGACAAATTCCCTTTCCATAATGCAAGTTGGCTGACTTATGCAAGATGAACTTGATTCTAGATGCTTCTGCTGGAGATACTCACTGCATTGTGCAACGAGACAGTATTTAGGCCTAGTGATGCCAAGAAGAGCATATTCAGTGGACCAGAGACTGAAAAGCAGCCTCCTCCTCTTGGTTCTTTGCTTCTCTAGAGCTCTTCCATCTGCCTTTCTCACACTCTGCCTTCTGCCCTCTCTCACTCTTTCACGGGGTCAGTCTCCTTCCTGTCTCCATGATTTTACTCCTTCTATCTCCAAATCAAGAACTTTTAACAAAAACCTAGGGTCCTGCCCCAGATAGGCTTTCTCTCAGAGTTTCAGGAAGATGCGCTTCTTCACCAACCAGGGATATTTCTACTGTAATCTCTTCTCAGGAATCAAACTTAGAACAATTCCTTTTCAGTACATCTTTATTGGTACAGCAACGACATGACATGGCACGACATGATGGTGATGATGGAACAGCAGCACCTCACAACAATGAAAGCATAGGCCTTATATGCCCCAACCAGACTGATTCTCCTGAAGAAGCCATAAGGACCGGTGTTGCTAGGTGACTAAACAGTGAAAGGGACCTTGCAGCCCTTTGATCTGCAACAGCACCTTCCCTAGAGAAAATTTCATGAAGGCTTAATTTGCATCCTTAAACCTTCAAGTTAGGATTTTATGTTAATGAATCCAGGTTCAAGGAAGCCTTAGAAAACTTTTGGGGTTAGTTAGCCCAGGATAGCTCTCATCAGCAGGGCTGGTGACTTTATGATATATGAATGTGTTATCTTGTCTGTGGCTGTCCCTGGATGCCTGAGAAAAGCTTTAATGAGTTACTGCTATGTTTTCTAGCAATGCTAATCATAGGGAAATCAGATAGTAAGAAACGGGAACAAAGACCTGGAAGATCTTATCTGTGTGACTGTTTTCACACAGGGATAGGGAGACATATCCATAAATTCCAAGGAAATAACAGGTGGAGAGGGCTGCCTTCACACACAGAAATTCTCAATAGGAGGCAGTTAGGCACTTTCAAAGATAATTAACACTGAAATCTTTGAGGCATTGTCTTTGCATCCATCAGTTTCTTGGCATTGATGGGTCAGCCTTATCAGTGACCAAGAGCTCCCACTTCATATCTCTATGATTCCCAGCAAACTTTGTCCTGAAACCCGCATTCTCCAGATGTCCAATTAGACTACTAATTGATGCCTATACCCTTTCAGCATCTCTAGCCATAGTATCCTTGTCTATTTACAGACATGGGTGAGGGATAGCTTGGCTCAAGTTCAAGAAGAAGGAATTTGAGGTACAGACTTCCTGGTGGCCATGTTTGTGCCATTAAATGACCACTGGATGAGTCTTAATGAACAGAAGAGTTGGTTTTGAATTCCTTCCTAGGTTTTATATCATCTCCGTCATTGTGAAGTTTCTCCATTGGGCCTCTCACAGATGACTGTGGTTTCACTCAGTGATTTTTCTCTTGAGAGGAGTGACAGTCACCTGTATGATATCACAGTCCTCATACTGTCTTCTGTCTTACTTGCACATGGCCCTTGTTGCAGATTAACATAGCCGTTAGATCATTTCCTTTGGGGAATTCTTTTCTGTCTGTGTGAACACAACACAGAACAGACTGAAGCAAAGATCCCTTGGAGGTCTCTACCAAACTGTAACTGTTGAAGGGTTTTCTGAACTCTTGTGCCATTCTCTACACCATAATTCTATTTCCAATATCATATGATCTTTGTCTGAGAGGAAAGCAGGTATTCTGTACAAGATGGACCTCTCTGTCTGGTTTGAGTTCTTTAAGATAGTTTAGGGACCGGGTGCGTAGACATGGCATACCTTCTTGACCTTTGTGAGAGGTCCAACACTGTTACAATACTGACTGGCTGGACTTTACCCCAATGCAGACACTGTTTTTCTACACTGAGTTTTCTTGTTATACCCGATTTTAAAGTCATCATGGAGCATACAGGATAAAGCAAACTAACACGGAAGAACTTTAATTGTTGGCCCTCTGGGGAGAAACAGAACTGATCATTTCCTTTCATGGAAGAAAAAAGTTGTTCAAGTCCTTATCTTTAGATTAAATTTTAAAAAAAAAGCAAAAACTAACCACAAGCCTGCTGGTGGAAGCCTGTAATCCCAGCTAGCTGGGAGGCTGATTCAGGAGGATCACAGACTGTAAAGCAAAGCTACAGAGTAATTCCAAGGATGGTCTATGTAGGGGTTGTGAGACTTTGTGTCAACAGAATGTCCAAAGAGAAGGCTTAAAATATAGCCCAGTATTAGCATATGCTTACCATGTACCATGCCCTAGGTTTAATATCCTGTATATACAAAAGTAAACATACACACATAAAAACCCACTAAAAAATGCACAAGTAGAAAGGAAGCTATTTCCTATGTAGACATCTCTCAGAATTCAATGTAAATATGAGGTCAGATTGGATCCTGTTTCCTGCGCTGGTGTAGAGGGGCAAGGCAGTCATGTAGCATATAGGGACAACACGCTGGTAAGTTACTCACCAAACAGGACTGATCTGCTATAAGCACAACCTTCACTGCTACTCTCTCTAATAACATTTAATCCTGTGGTATCCCTGTGATCCAGGATTGGGAGGTTAACTTCCTAGTGCTCATCTTAAGCATAATGAATCTTTAGACTCTTTGATGTTCTGAGGGCCCTTATTGGTGATATTCACTTGACACATCCTTGGTGATTTCTCAGCTGCCTGGGTGGCCTCCAGTCCATCTGCTGAAATGGTAACTGTCTTGTGTTGACTGGAGCAGCCTGTCATGAAGCAGACTTTTTATTTTCATACTATTGTTAGCATCTGGTGGTTCTTAGGTTGTTGTACCTTACTCTGTGTTTGGGCACAAGTTCATTATGAGATGTGCTTGCCTAATGCTGCAGAGTGGTTACAGGACATTTTATATAGAGTTCATGCATCTAGACATGTTAAAGACTGAATCTCCTTTGGGCCCATGGTCCTCATCAGAAGGAAAAAGAATCATCAGAAGTGCATTAGTCCAGTTTAACTTACAACTTTTACTCTTAATTTCAAAAGGCAGCTTTCTCCACAAGGTCTGAAGTTGGAACACTTCCTGTGGAGACTCTATTGGCAAATAGAACACAGCAAAACCCCTTGATGCAGACAGTAATTGGAGACAAGCAGTGAGGGTTATCAGACTGGGGCAGGAAAGACATGCTTGGTCCATTTGCTAGAATTAGTTATCTGGAGTGGACTGGATAGTGCTGAAAAACTACAAGGGTAAAAGCCAGGAGCCTATATTCGGGAACTACTGGAGATCAAATTTTGGAAACTCTTGTCTAACTCAGTGAGTGCTCCATCAGCGCTGAGTTTCCAGGACAGGGTAGTAACTGCTGTTGGATGTAAGAGTACCAGGGTGACTCAGTCATCACAACAGGACTTCTGAACTGGGGGACATCAGCACTGATGTGAAATTGTGCTGCCACACTGCTCTCCTAAAACACTGGTGTGGCTATGTCACCCACTGTATTTAATTTCGTTCTGCCTCTTCCTTTTTAGGTTAGCTAAACCCTAACACCTGACATATGCATTGTTGCATTCCTCAAGAACTAGTTTTTTGAAATCTCTTTTGCTCACAAGTGCTATCCATTGGTTTGGGCCTGAGTTATATGGCTATGTCATGAGGATTCAAATGTATATGTCTGGCTGGCCTGGAACTTCTCCCTTACAGGTTGGTAACATCTCTTTCATTAGGTCTCTGCCATCTCTAGCTTACCAGTTTCAAACATGTCCTTACTGTCCTAATTGCTATAGAACTCTTGGACTGGCTCTGGTTCTTTTCATCCAACATCATCAACAGGATCCCCACAAGTCCTTTCCTCAGCCCTCACCCTGTATTTTGTCCAGGAAGCTTCAGCTTCTCCACTGTCCATCAGCCTGTATCCTAGCAGTGTCCTAAGATTTCCACCCCGGCTGTTGGAATCACTACACTATCCTTGTACCTGGAATCTGTTCCATATACTTCCGACCCCTCACAATATCCCAGAGGATTTGCAGTCTTTGTTTGAATGGTAATGCAAAGGTTGTGAACTTTGCAAGTATCCTGGCTGGCTTCATTTGGTGTCTGTGCTACCTGATCCCGAGTCAGAACTTAGTTTTGTTTATGCTTCAAGACCAAAGCCAAATAAGTAATATCTCCTCCCCAAATAATTTGTTCTCCTGGAAGAAAGGATCCATATGCATTCACAGTCCAGATTCTAGAGCTATTGCAAGGTTCCCAAGCATATCACTGAACAGAAGATGAAGTGTGAGTACCCTCACCAGAAACCTAGTCTTCAGTATGGACTAGAGCCAGTCATCCAAGAAGGATGGAGGTGTCAACATCCTTCCAGAAAGATGATTTCACATGAGCTCCCACACAAAGAAGTGGCCTCCTTCCTCCCATTTCTCACAGTTAAGCTAGGTGAGAGCAGTGAGTGTTTTGCATCCCTCATTTCCGCTCACCTAAGCCTGCCTCTTCCTCTGTAGGAGGTGGAAGCTTGAGAGACCATGAAGGGGCTCAGCGTGTGTCAGGTTGAGTCTTTGAATGGCTACATTTTTGAAAGAAACAACCTCATAGGCCCAGTAAGGAAAGCTTCTCTCCTGCAGGGAGATAATGCATGTGGACAGATCCTTCCCTTGGTGAAATACAGGTTGGCAATTTATTGGGGAATAAATTGGTTTCCTATAAAACCATTCTCTCCAGGAGAGAACCATAAATAGACATGTTGGGTGAAAAAGGTGTGTATAGCATTCTGAATATCTTGAGAGGAGAACCTTGATCATAAAGAGGGAAGACGTATTCAGAAAAACCGTTGTGTTTAAGTTCAGCAGTCACCAGGTGTCACTAAGCTAAACATGGTGGCATTGATGATGGCTGCTGTCCGTAGTCAAGTGGAAAGAATAGTGACTGTGCAGCGGTGCAGGGACCTTCTTCAATGACTGCATGGAAGAGCAAAATCCAAGTCCAGAGGAAGTGAAAAAATCAGTGTCATATTTTTTGCTGACATTGATGAACAATACAGGACTATTTTCTCTTACACACATACAAGCTCTCCCCCTCTTACTTCCTTTCTCCCCACCCCCTCTCTCCTTGACAGCTCTCTCTGTCTTTGAATTTCCTGAATCTCATGCCCAGGAGGCCAGATGATTGAATGGCAGCTGACTAGCAGGGCTACTAAGTGACATGATTTAGTGTCTCCTTTAAAGCAGTTTCTTCACTCCCGTGCAGTAACAACGCAGGTTAACACACATGGAGACTGCCTTGCTTCAGTTGCTTCAGTTGTCCCCTTATTCCTGAGCATAGGGAGCATAGTGAGCCTTCCTGAAGACTGCCTACATCAGCCTCCAGGGTTTTCTGATTGTCTTTAAAGAGTATGGGATCTGCAGGCACTCAGAACACAGCTTGGTCAACTCTACCTTGCTCCTATCTGCAGGCAGACGTGTGACTCCCATGGCCCATCTATGAGCAACTAACCAGACTTTGCCCTCCTTCACTGATGCCAAACTTTGCTTAGATTGTTCAGTACCCCCTTTGTTTTACTTCTTGCCTTTTAAGTTGCTTGCTTTTTTCTTGGGTGCAGAGAATGTTTTGTATAACAAACACCACACTTTGCAGCTATCAGACATGCTCCGGGAAGCAGTTTGCCCAATCAAATGAAAGGACAAAAAATCCTGGAACTGCAGAGTGCAAGAATGGACTTTGGCTGTGGTCCTCAGAGGCCAGTTCCTGGTAGGTCTAGGAACACAAGAGGTGACCATATTCAAATAGTTGAGCAGTAGTTGGCTTTTGAGTGCTACATCAGGACATCTATGACTGAAACTTAATAAAGAGCAAAATTCACCTTTAGGCTTTTGTCTAAGGTCACATGGTGGTGGTGTGGAGTTAAGAGCCAGCTCAGAGTCAGTGAAAGCCCCTTGCCAAGATTCCTTCTTTCTCATCACAAAATTTGGTTATGATCTTAGTGCGTGTCTTGGAAGTGTCCACCTAGACAACTGGGAAGGTTCTAGGACAGCATGGGAACCCAGTGGGATGGGTGAAAATCAGAGGCATGTGAGGTCCTAGGGTTCAAATCCTTGTAAGCCCATAGAACATTCTGTGGTCCTGAAGAGTGGCTGTCACTGTCCTTTCATTGCAGTACAGCTGTCTTTGGGAGTTGGGGGAGGGGATTGAGGCAAGAATCTATGTGGGCCACCATATCCTTCCTCATGATCTGTCAGTCAAGAGAAAGAGTACCAGCTGCCATTCCAAGAGTGTTGTTGATGTGGCATGTCCTGTGCTAAGCCCTCTGGACATGTATCATTTTATGTAACCCTTGGAAGAAGCTTGGGAGGTGACCCTGTTTTGCAGATGAGGGACAGAAAGAAGCAAGATGAATAATCATGGGCTTTTTTTCTCTTCTTACCTCTTGTTACAGTCTGGATATTCCTGGCTGCACGCATTCCTACTGGCTATCGCCTAGTTATTCCACAAGTGTCCACCTTATCTTTTCCTCCTGGCACCAAGCCTCAGTGTGCCCTCCAGCTCAGACTAAATCCTCCATGGATCCACTGCAGAAATGGGATCCAATGTCGATTTCCATGCCATCCCGCGTGACCACTGTGACAAGCTCCCAAGAGGCTTCTGCAGGGTCACAGCCCTCCTCAGAAAAGCTAAGCATGGGCCTCAGTAGCTCAAGTTTCAGCCGCAGCCCTGGCTTGGGTGTTCCTGCTCCTCTGTCGGAGGGGCTGCTCCAGCAGCAGGCCCGCGAGAAGGCGGCCCTGTGGCAGCAATACTGGGAAAAACAGGGTTTTCCTCAGAGGAAGAAAGTCTTCCTGAGGCACTCGAGACGCTGGCACCGGGATCACATGGCACCTTACATGCTTGAAAGAGATGTCAGAGGCTCTCCGTCGGGGGAGAGAGCTCAGAATCAGCTTCTATACCAGAGCCATGTGCCAAATATTGCTGGGATGAATGGAAACAGGAACATGGCCCCCAACCCTTCCTCCTGGGAAACGCTGGTGCAGGGCCTCAGTGGCCTCACCCTCAGCCTGGGAGCCAACAGACTGAGCCCCCTGCCACAGGGGACTGGGGAGCAGCAGGAAGCAGAGCAGATGCTCCAGCTGGAGAGGCAGCAGGAAAGCATGAGAATGTTCCAGAGGATGCTCAAGTAGAGAATGGAGGAAGGCTGAAGAGCTGGCTCCCAGAGGATGGAGCTGAAAATGGATTCAGAGAGTGCAGCAGGGCCAGCCTGGGCCCAGACTCTTCTGAAGTCAAGACAGTCAGCTGCCTTTGTATGAGTCCAACATTGTACTATGATGCAGATTGTCCTAGGCAAGACTTCTGCTTTTCGGCTTATGTCTTTTAGCATGCCTTTGTGGGTCTGGTGGTGTGTGTTAGCCTATACAAAAGAAAACTGAGTGCCAGTGATCTTTGAACCCCCATGATGTGATTCACACACTGAGAATTTTCACTCACTGTCCCTGGAACTCAACCCCCCCCCCATGTTAAAAAGAACTAACATCATGTGTGTACGTGTGTGTACGTGTGTGTGTATTTATATATAAGACATATGTCTTATATATGCCTTCTTGAAGTCAGTTTATTGAGTGCCTCTACAAGAGGAGTTTGAGGTATGATGGGATGTATGATCTGGATAGGAGAGACAGATGGACTTGCAGCTTACAGAAATTGAAGCAAGGAATACTGTATTGGGTAAAACATCCAGTGGTGTGAACATACATGGAAGAAGAGAAGATTCCCTCCTTTGCCATACCAAATCCTGGATATCTGGGGGAATTTCCCGTGCACTCACTCAATTATTTTTGAGGCAAAGGTTGACTTGGGATTTCATAAGTATTTCAGACCCGCCCACCTTCATCTGCTCAAAAAATAATTTATGGACACATAGGCAGGTCAAGAAAGGCATGGATTTATTTAGATGAGGAGGCAAAGAGATAAGAAGCTCCAGTATGCATGCTGGGTCAGCATGGACAGTCTGGTGTGTAGATAAGGACTGTAATCAGGGAATGATTGGGTGGATAAATATTATCACCAGAAATGGGTGATAAGTGGTGAATGTTTGTGGGGAATGACTTAATGAGTCCCATGTATCCAGTAATGACTATATAACAATGGCCTGGACATATACATCTTATATGGAAGTTGGGGAGACCAATTTGCTTTTAATTTTCCTCTTACTGGTCAAGGGCCAGCAGTGGAAAGTATTCTATGGGTTTGTTAGTGGTAGTGTTTGGAATCTGCATGCTCTGTGTTCCTTGGCTGCTAGAAGACTGATAGTCCAAGAGAAGAGCTGGGAGGAGAGAATGCACCCCTTGTTGGATTGACAAGAGGACCAGCATTTTACCTGCCTATATGCCACATGAGTGGGATGGTATGGGTTTGTCATTCAAATGGGGGAGTTGGCCATTGCTCAACAACCATTGTGCAGTGCCCAGCGGATAGCTCCTCAATGATAGAGGGAGATGGTGGAGGTCTGGAGACACTTCCCTGCCAGCTATTATGAGGTGCCTTGATAGCTCTGAGGGTGCAGGCATCCTGGCAGGATAAACCTTCTTCCTGGCCATTTGTCCATGAGAGGCAAAGTTTGTTGTCTACTAGGCAACAAGGGGACAATCCGTGAGACCAGTCACTAGTTGTGCTGTTTGTAGTACTTCTTTATCACATGCCCCCTGACATGCAGTCACTGGGTAGGACACATCTATCTCTGTCTGATCAAAGGGATGTGTCAGGGGGTACAAATGTATTTGAACTTTTCCGATGTTGAAATGATTTGCTCTTTTCAAGTCTTCAGGGTCCTGTACTTGTACCAGAGGGGATGAAATGCCCTGTTCCAAATGTGAAAACATATTCTCTTCTATGACTACCTGCCTCCTATTGTTAATGTGGACTGGAACGTCATCATGTAGGTTTTTCAGAGATTTTTGGAGGTGAAGAGACTGTGTAGTGACCTCCACTCAACACATTGTGAGTTTTGTTACACATTGTCTTAGCCACACAACTGAGACGTGATGAGTTAAATTTCCACTACAATTAGGTTTGCCTGGTCACTTTGCAATATTTCTCTCTTTGAAACAATTCTTAATTTTGTCCTTTCAACAGTGGATCTCTTGCAGTAGGTGCTGTTTTTTCCTTCTATCACTTCTTCCCTTGCCTGATCCTTCACCTACGTGACAGTCTTCCTATTCTTCCCTCTTCACGCAGCATCTACACGGTGCTCTTCAGAATACACAATGGTAACATTTCAAAGAGAGATGACAAAGTAGGTGGAAGGTCATCGAACCATGTGTCCTAAGGTCCACCTCCATGGATAGCCAAGTGAGCCACCTGGACCAGCAACAGGATCCGCTGTGACTCTCTTGGCATGGGGGATGCCAGAAATTTTGCCAGAATGGCACAGGCTCAGCTGCCAGCAGCTTCAATGACCCAACCCTGGAAGGCTCCATGCTTTATATGGATAGCAACAGGGAGCTTGGCCAAGAACTCTGTCACAGGCATCTGAGTGGTCACTGGAGCTCTTGCCCATGCTCCTTGCTTCCCCTACAGGGTGGTCTTCTGCGGAGACCACCTAGCTCTCATTGCTTTGCCCTCGGTTATTTGGGTCCTGATGCTGCTCTCACTTGATCATGACTACTTACTCACTGTCTTTACCTTTCTTAGTTCTGCCCCAGAGGTTGAACTGTACAATTATAAATGTGTCCTGTATGAGTGCCTCTGTGTGTGGGGGGACACACATGCCTGCATAGGTTGACTCTGGATGTGTTGCTCTCTATTCCTCTCCATAATGTGTTTGGAAGCAGATCTCTGCTAGGATCTTGGAACTCACCAGTGTGTTTTGATTAGGTAGATAGCGAGTCCTGGAGTACCCTTCTCTCTGCCTAGCAGTCCTAGGATTATAGGCATGCCTGCCAGTCCTGACTTTTGAGTGCGTGGTGGGAGATCCAACCTCAGGCCTTCATGCCTATGGGCCAGATACTATACCAGCCACCTGGCTCCACAGCCTTGAGCTATATGCTCTTAGTTAATTGCAGTCTACCTTCAAATAATATCAGCCCTTTCCTGTGTAGCGTATCCCCCAGCCATAGTGTGATTCCACTTCATGCCTCACATTCTTTGGTGGGCTGTTTCCTGGATGAGAAGACCAGGATGTGTTTCTCACACTCATAAGATGGCAGGCATCATCCCCAAGAGCATTTTCCAGTGCTATAGTTGCGTTGCTGCTGCTCTCAAAACCTCAAGCACATTTTAAAAAGCTGGTGCTACGAGAGAGACTCCAATTATGCCTTGATTGGAGTTGTCATGGTGATGTCATTGGAATACCTTACACCAGTGCAAGATGATTTATCTCTTTGACTGCATCGTGCCAACCCCTCCTGGCCCTTTTGAAATAGACATTCCCTCACTGCACCATTCTGATTGTCTGCCATGAGAGGTTGGAGATACATGTCTCTAGATGTCGTGACTCAGTGTGAGATCCTGTGAGGATTTTGGACAGAAGGCAGTGGCAGAGGTGTAGGTTGTTCATCCTGAAACCTCTGTGACAGAGGAAATCAATAACCTGGGAGAAAAAGAGATTTTTCTGAAAGGATGGTGTGCTTGTGGTTGCCTAGGTTACAGAGAGAGAGAGAGAGAGAGAGAGAGAGAGAGAGAGAGAGAGAGAGAGAGAGAGAGAGAGAGAGAGAGAGAGAGAGAGAGCACGCGCCAGGTCACATGGAGAATGCCACATGACCAGCCTCATTAGGATCCAGGCCTGAATCAAGAGTGTCAGGATGCATGCTCAGTATTTCAGGGCCTTTTCAACATTAGAAATTTCCTGAGGTTGTGAGCCTATTTGCGAGAAGTAAAGACAGACAGGTCAAAGACACAGAATCCAGCCACTAGCTACAGGGTCCATTGGATTTTATATGAGAGTGTGCAGATGGAGTAGTCCCTTAGTCCTGCTGGTAACAAGGACAAAGGTCTGTGAAAACCTCTGTAGCTCTGGCCCACTGTCCCAGAAACTATACTTTCTGTGCCGGCTGCCCTGTTTGGTGCATGTGAAAGGTGGATTTTCAAAAATGTCGAGATGGATCATTGATCAGAATCTATGGTCTGATGGTTTTACAAAGGAATTCTCAAAATTGCAGAAAAACAACCCTCTCTGGCCCCCTCTTTCCTCTCCCCCACTTAGGGCACAGAACAGAGGAAATTGTGATACTTTACACATCACATAGTCACACAGAGGATGTAATTCTAAATTAAATGAGCTTGACTCTTTATATATATATGTATTTATGTATATGTGTATTATGTATATATTTGTATGTGTGTATATATGTGTGTGTCTGTTTGTCTCTGTATGTATGTGTACATATATACTGCATGACCAGTGTGTGAAATCGGAAAATGGTCATGTTGACAAAATAAGTTGTTAGTAGTGATGAGGTACATGTTGTTGAAGTTCAAAGAGCTGCATGACAATAAAATCACTAATAGATATGCTCTGAGACTTGACATAGCAAGTGTGAACAATAAATTACAAGAAGAATGTCCCCATGGAGCTTGAGAATTATAATGCCCAGTCAAAGTTGTCCACAAAATGAAGGAAAAAAATGGGAATTAATGAAATGGGCTGCCATTGGTGTAACTCGCTGGCTCAGGTGGAACTGAAGACTTGGATGGACAGACACTGTAAAGGTGTCTGGGAAGTAAAGGATCAAGAGCGTGATGACTCCCCTTGAAGTGTAACATTCCATCTGCCTGTCTAGCACCATGGGCCAAATCCTGCCACATTCATATGCGTGATCTACTTGACCATACAGAAATGCACTGCTGTGGGTACCATCACAGTGTACATGTGACCACTTGTGACTGTCAAGCTCTGAGAGAAAAGAGGCTGGAACAAGCTTAAAGGGCCTGAAAGTTAGTGGTGTGGGCTGAGAGAACCTAAGTGTTTTGAGCTTCACTACATATCTGTGGCTGTCCCAGAACTTCATCAATAGACCAGAGCAGAAGAAAATTCACAAAGATCTCTCTGCCTCTTGGTCTTGCCTGCTGGGATTATAAAACCTACTTCATCCATTTCAGTCTCCATTCCTAATGAATTTCTTATCCTTTGAATAAAAACAGTCACAAGTATTTCCAATGAATGAGTGCTAAACCTATTATGGTGGTCTGAATGACAATGTCTTCTGTAGTCTCATAGGGAGAGGCTTTATGGGAGGTAAGGCCTTGTTGGAGAAAGTGTGTTATGGGGGGGGGGGCGCTTTGAGGTCTCAGAAGCTCAAGTCAAGCCTAGTGGCTCACTCACTGTGTCTTCTTTCTGTCTGCGGATCCAGATGTAGAACTCCCAGCTACCTCCTGCCTACATGCTATCATGCTTCCCACCAGGATAATAAGATAGTACACCCGAAGGAAGTGTAGGGCAGCCTGAGTTCAAGGTTTTCATTTATAAAATTTGCCACGGTCATGGTGTCTCTTCATAGCAATAGAATACTAAGATACCTACAGTTACTAATCTTTACATGCAACTATTCCCATTTATAGTGAGGTCTCACAGTAAGCCCATGCAGTCTACATGCAACACTGGAGACATGGAGAAATGCGTACTGTGAAGATGTGGGTGGACATCTTGAAAAGATGCATTCTTGAATCTTTTCCTTGAAAAGAGCATTCTCATGGGGTTACAGCTTTTCTGCTTTCTTGATGGTGATACTCAACTTTCCTGTCCACTGCTAGCTTTGTGAGTCTGGTCTGAGTTTGGGCCTCTACAAATATTGATGCTTGGGGGAGGATGCTCAAATTGCACAACCAACTTCAGACTTCTCTGGATTTCCTTTCTTTGTGATGTTTGGGTACATAATATGGATGAAATTGTGGGAAGAAAAAGGCCTCACCTTCCTGAAGTCAATTGACAGTCTATAAGGCTTCAGGGAGATGTGGGCATTAGGGACTGAAAAAATGGATACCAGGAGAATAAAACAGACAAACACTGCTTTGGGTCCTTCAAAAAGCCTACCCTGCTGTCCCGTCAACCACTTTCTAGCCACACAGGGGCTCCCCAGTCCCACACACCTTCAATAATATTAATGGCGTTAAGAGCTCTTATACTTGCTGTCTAAATAGGGCTGCTGCTTGCCTTGACATCTGTTCCTAGTAGCTACTAAGGAGCATCCTCTGGGAAGAGTTAGGGACACACTCATCCCCCATAGATCTATACAATGTGTAGCTGACTTCCAAATAGTTCAGAGAACAACAACAAAAAAAAAAGGTTTAGAGCAAAGGACCTCAGCATGTCTTTTCCCGTCTAGATCTCTAGCATGTGAGGAACGTGGAATGCATTGATTCTTTCAGTCAAGTCAACTAAGGGGGTACAAGAAGGACCATCACATCTGAGAGTGCACATGCTCAGGAAAAATGGTTCACCAGTAAGCGGTTCTTGCATTCTCTGTCAGCCTGTGGGACTATTTTGTCCTCTCTTGCCCCAGTGCTTGGCTAGGGGAAGGCAGTGAAGAGAGCAGGCAACACTGTCCAAACTATGCTCCTCCCATTCTGAGGCACCTGAACACCTGGAGATGGTGTCTTTTCTGGGTGTTGTGAATCCAAGTGCTTTTCCAGATTATAATTTCCAGTTCTTCTGATTGTATTCTTACATTTCGTGTGTGTGTGTGTGTGTGTGTGTGTGTGTGTGTGTGTGTGTGTGTGTTCACAGATGTGCATGCATGGCACACACATGGGACTATTAGACCACAAATAGGGATTCTGTTTTCTCCTTTTATCACATGTGTTCTAGGAACTCTACTTACTTCAAAAAGCTTGTTCACACAATGGTTTACCACCTTGCCACTCTCTGAATGCATATTTTCGTGTGTTCTGTTTCCTAGAATTCTTCTACTCATTAAGCATCACGAGAAAGTTTTGTGCTGTGTGCTTAAAAAACTGTTTTATTCCTGAAATCGTGCTCGTATTAGTACCTGGTGAATGAAGAAACTCACTCCTTATAAAACAATACATTTAGTAATGAATAACTACACTGCATAACTTGTTGACAATTTATTTCGGTCACAGATACGGACCCTTTGAGACTAACCAACACAGCTTTAGCTCTTTGTAGAAGGGCACATGATAGCATGACAAGACACTCAGTTGAGACAGGAAATGAGAGAGAAGTGAGAGGCCGTGACATCTATCAAGTACTTTTACATTATCCTTATTAGTTCTGTGAGATTTTCACACAATTTCTTTTCGTCATCTTCATCTGCTTTCCCTCAACTCTTCCCAGATCCACCTCATCTTCACATTTACCTAAATATGTGCCCTTCTTTTCAAGATCAATTTGTGCTGCCCGAATTTTTCTTACAGTGCACATACATCCAAGAGAAACGACACGTATGAACTAACAAGTTCAGACAGCAAGCACAAAAACCTGTGCAGGCTCAAGCCAGGTTTGTGAAATGACTTTTAGAAGGGCGTGGGAGTGAGTTCAGATACTGACTGTGCTTGAGTGCCTTAGTTCAATGGGATGAGCCAGGCACAGTGACATGCCCTCAGGATCCTACATCTGGTGAGGCACAGACTGGTGTGTGTGTGGGGAGGGGGTTCATCTGGGGTCACTGGCCAGCAAGGTCTGGAAAATTATGAGATTTTGATCCAACAGAAAGACTGTCTACAAGGTGTCCAACAGTTGAAGCCTGTGTAGACTTCTAACCAATATACACTTCTGCTTGGGCACATGTACACCCCCCAGTATGTATCTGGTCATATAGGACATCCACAGAAAAAGCAGAGACATACATAAAAGAACTTCTGTGGCCTTAACTGCACCTGAACCTCTACAGTGCCTCCTCTAAACATTTCTCCAGATCCTATCTCTGCACCTCAGAGGACAAAGCTTGTATTCTCTCCCATGAGCAAATGCAGGGTACAGTCAATCACAGCCATCACTCTGTGTAATATATGGTATTCATGGAGAGCATGACAAAGGGACAGAGAGAGACAGGAAGACAGAATTCAAAATAAAAGGCAGAGTCTTCCAGTCTCCAACCATCAGTCCCTTCTTTGAGGTGACCCAGTGTCTTGTGACATCTTATTTAAACAATTAAGAGAGTGTTTCCTAATGATAGATGAAACTGCTCACCAAATGGTCAGTCTGAGGAGAGACAACTGGTCTTTTGGGATGTAATAACACACGTCACTGTCACTGTACCTCAAGACAGTGCTTGGAGTTCCTTTTGTCTCTGTGCAAAGAAAGACCTCCTATTTGCAGTGGACAGACCCTGGCTATGCTGACCACTTTTGTGAGACCTGAATGCAATGGCAAAGGAGGGTGACCCACTGGAGTCTCCCAGGGTACAGAGCTGTTCTTCTCCTTCCTGGGAGTTGCCCTTATCTTATGATGTGGGGACAGTGACGCTCACCTAAGGCATGTATAAGACATATATCCTCAGAACTCAGTCTCCCTACTCTTGCCTGGCACCTTTCCCCAAGCTAGATAGTTCTTGCTGCCAATCTTCAGAAGGGGGGGGGGGGGCAGAATGCTTGGCTGGGATGCTTGATTCTCCTGCCACGTACTTCCCAGCTAAGCTTCCTGATCCAAGAGACCCACAGTCAGCTACCATGTTATTCCCTTCCCCTAGGACATTGGATTCCCATTCTATCATATCTAATCTGTCACTGAGAGGGTCCTCCTTTCCCTGAGATGCACAGAAAGGTGTAGTCCTTCAGGAGTATGTGTGGTGAGACCAGTTCTCACCCCTACCAAACAGGGATGCCCTGTATTGCCCTGATGGGGCCCTTTATCCAGAGTTTATTATACTCTTGTTCTCAAAGCCTTTACCTCTGAAACTCTGCCCATGTTACATTCTCAAAATATGATGTCATTTTGATGCACAGAGACAAGAAAAAAAGAAGTCCTTTCCTTTGGGCCAAATTTGTCTTTTATACTTGCTCATAGCCCAAGAACACTTTCCTCCTAGTAACAGTGACTGGCAATTGTGTGTGATTTCCACTTGCTCTAAGGTAATTTCTGACTTGACTGTGAAATTTATCTTACTCATAGTTCCATAGCCAAGGAACAGGACTCATAAAAATGAGAGATGCCATATATACCTCACCAGATTCCCACACAGTTGCTCCTCTGCCCTAGAGCTAGCCCCAGAGGACATTCTAGGTGACCCAATCTTTGTGCCCCCATGACTCCTCGATCAACATCCCACTACTCTGGCACACCTCCCCTTCGACCAACAAGCCTTATTTTGTCCACCAGTCTCTGGGCTCCCTCTTCTCACTTCTCTCCCCAGAGAGGGCACTCAGTGCTCCCTCTTCCTACACTGATGAGCACCTTCCTGCACAAACTCAGAAACCTGGAGGACTCAGGACAGACTTAAATCCCCCTGTGAATACACCCTCCACTGTGCTAGATGGATAAAGGTGTTCTGGGCACACATCAGGTACAGACCCTATTCCTCTTGATTGATCTGTTCCCAAGATCATCCATGCTACGATCTTTCTACTTTCCCCAAGGAATGCCCAGAGCTCAGTGTGGGTTTTAAACAAGTACAGCAAGATATCTCCACTGTCCTGAGTGTGCAAGATGCACACAGGAAGAAGGATCCCTTGTCTTGCCTTCAGCATGTACCTGGGATGATGAGGGTCACACTGCACCTGGGCCAGACTCCAGCATTGACAGAAAATCCATTGTGATATCTGGGCACTGAGGGGGAATAGAAAGGAGAGAGGAAACGCTCTGACAGTATCTGATGGACTCCATGCAGTTGCACATTATGGTCCAAAAGTCCTTAAACTTCCATTGACTCTTTTTACAGTCATGATTTCTTCAGACCTTTCTCACGTTCCATTAATAAAGCTTGTCCTATTTTTGTCAGGCCAAATATATTGTGCCTTGTGTAATGTTTTTAAAAAGTGCAGAGGAGTCTTGCAGTTAACAGCAGCATGTTCTGTTCTTACAGTGGCCTGGGAGTTAGTTCCAAAAGACCTCGTGGTGCCCCCCAGAAATGTAAAGAATAATTGCCCACCAGAGAATCCCATGCCTTATTATGGACTCCATGGGCACTCTAATTATATGCAGATCCAGCCCCCCACACACACAAATTGAAATAAGAGATTTTTTTAAATCTTGTATTCTCTTGATTAAGTGCCCAATATACTCCAACCATCATTGTCTTTATGTCATTGCTTTTTGATTTTATGAAAAATAGTCTTTTGTCATATAATTTATCCTGGTTGTGGTTCCCCTCCCTCTACTTCTCCAAGTTCCTCCTCTCCAGATCTACTCTTTTTTTTTTTTTTTGATCTCTCATTAGAAAAGAAGAGGCTTCTAAGAGATAACCACCAAACATCAAATAAAATATATGGTTAGGCAAAAAATTACCATAACAAAGATAGACATGTTGTTACAACAGAAGAATCCCAAGAGCAGGCACAAGATTCACAGTGCTCCTTATTCTCATGTATGCAGAGGACTTCAGTTGGTCCCTGCAGTTCTTCCAAACTTTGGAAGAACAAAAGTTAGTGAGCTTCCAGAAGCTCAAGTTAGCTGATTTTGTGGGTTCCCCTATCATTATCTCAGTCTTTCTGTCTTGTACAGTCCCTCCTCCCTGACTTAGACAGGAATCCCAGAGCTCAGCCCAGGGCTTGGCTGTGGATCTCTGTATCTTCCTTCATTAGTTACTGGATGAAGGCTCCACGATGACAATCAATCTGATTTCAGTAGAAGACCAGTCCAGGCCCCCTCTCCACTATTGCTAGAAGTCTCAGCTGGGGTCTTTTTTGTGGATTACTGGGACTTTCCCTGGCACCAGCTTTCTCTCTTATCCCAAAACGTCAATCATCAATAAATCTTTTATTACTTCCCCCTCTATCCTTCCTCAACCCTCCCAACCTAATTTCTCCTGTTCTCATCCTCCCATCTCCCACCTCTGTACCATGAATCCCAACTGTTCTTTATATAAACCCAGAGACAGATATCAGGATAAATGCTGAAAGACCAGAAAGACTGAAGAGCAAGCCACTAGTAAGACTTGACCCTCTACCAAATTTCCAGGCTTAAAAGATTGAGGTTTATCTCTTCCTAACTTAGATTCCTCTCTATGCTCAGCCATATCACTTCCTGTCTGCACCTCCCTAGTGCTGGAATTAAAGGAGTGTGTGTGGTGATATGTTATATATATAATAAAACCTGTCTGGATCACAGAGAACAGATCGACCTACAGTCAAGCCAGGAGGGTCCAAGAGTGGTAATTCATGCCTTTGGTCCCAGCACAGAAATGACAGTTGGTAACTCATGCCTTTAATCCCATTAGGGGAAAGACCTCTTCCTTTAATCCCATAGCTCCAAAAACTGAGATCTTTCAGTGCTTTATTGAGTTCAAGGCCTAACTACCAAATAGTAGTAGCTCGAACCTTTAATCTTATCTTTAGAATTTGATGCAGAGTATAAAATGTTCACCAACCCCACATCTGTCAGAGCTCTATTATCCAAAATATATAAATTACTCTAGAAGTGTACACTGGAAGTGAAATAACTGGGTGAAGATGGTATTTAAGGCAGGCATAGGAAGACAGATTTATTCTGTAAAAGTGATGAGGAGCCAGTCAGAGGAGTCTGGAAGATAGGTTTTATCCTGAGAAGTTTGCTGGGTGGTTTTATCCTGAGAAGTTTGCTGGGTGAGAATTGACTGTGATCTGTTTCCTCTCTCTGATATTCCAGCTTTTCTCCAATATCTGGCTCTGAGTTTTCATTAAATACAAACTAGAATGTGTACTTCAATTGTGTGCTTCCCAAGTACTTGAATCAAAGGCATGAGATCTGAAGTCCTGGGATTTAAGTTGTGTGCCTCCTCTGCCTGGCCTCTATGGCTAATTAGCGACTAGCTTTGTCCTCTGATCAGTAGGCAAGCTTTATTTGTTAGAGCATACAGAAAATACTACCACATGCCCCAACCTCCAAATATCCAAGAGATGTCTTCTATTGCTTCTTCTCAAAGAAAGCCATGCACCCTCCCCCTTTGGGCCTTCATTGTTACCTAGATTCTCTAGGTCTGTAGATTGTAGCCTGGTTATCCTTTATAGCTAATATCCACTTATGAGTGAGTTCATGCAATATTTGTTTTACTGGGGTTTTGTTACCTCACTTAGGATGATTTTTTTTCCTGAGTACCATCAATTTGATTGGAAATTTCTTGATGTCATTTTTTTTTTTTACCACTGAGTAACACTTCATTGTGTAAATTTTCTTTATCCTTTTTTGGTTGAGGGGCATCTAGGTTATTTCCAGGTTTTGGATATTACAAATATTGCTTCTATGAACATAGTCTAGCAAATATCCTTGTGGTATGATTGAGCATTCTTTGGGTATATGCCCAATATTGGTATAGCTGGACCTTGAGGTAGATTGATTCTGAAATTTCTGAGAAAATGCCATACCCTTTTGCACTCCTACCAGAAGAGAAGGAGTGTTCCCCTTACTCCACACGCTCCCCAATATTGGTTCTCATTAGTAATTTTGATCTTCAACAATCCAACCGATGTAAAATGATATTTTAGGGTCATTTTGATTTGCATTTTCCTCATGAGGAAGGATGTTGAACAATTTCATAAATGTCTTTCAGCCATTTGAGATTCTTCTGTTGAGAATTCTCTGTTTAGATTGTTATCAGCCAAAACAAAGAAGACCCCAGACCCAGATTTCTTGCAAGATTAAAAAATTTATTACATTCACGAATGGGCTCAAGGCAAGAAGATAGCCAAGAGCCCTGAATGTTCTCAGGGTAGAATTTTTATACAGCACTTTAGGTAGGGGAGGGGGATACAGCACTCTGGTAAGGGGAGGGGGAGTTCTCATGGATACTCAGGGTGGTCTTGCCTGAGTCACTACGTTCAGATCAGGCTGACCGGGCAATGTGTCTCAAGAGTGCAAGAAGCAAGCTTTGTTTAGACTGGACATCCTACATGCAGCTGAGAAATCCTGTAAACAAAGCTCTGAGTCCTTGAGCAGACAGTCACTGAGACTCTGCCAACCTAGGTCAGCTTCAGGGGCCTCAGGCAGGGGCGAGGGAGGGTTTTGGCTTGGTGGGCAAACAGCTATCATGACACTAGAGAGTTAAGGGGGAAAGAGTCAAACAGGATTCTTCTATAATTTTATTCTTTCAAGATCTGTACCTTATTTTTAAAATTGTATTATTTGGTATTTTAATATCTAGTTTCTAGAGTAATTTATATATTTTGGATAGTAGCCCTCTGTCAGATGTGGGGTTTGTGAAGATTGTTTCCCATTCTGTGAGCTGTCGTTCTGCTTATTGACACTGTCCTTTGAATTACAGAAGATTTTCAGTTTCAGAAGGTCTCATTTACTAATTACTACTCTCAGTGTCTGTGATATTGGTGTTATATTTAGGCAGTTGTCTCCTGTGCCAATGCACTCAAGGCTACTACTACTACTTTCCACTTTCCATTCTATCAGATTCAGTGTATCTGGGTTTATATTGAAATCTTTGATCCACTTGGACTTCAGTTTTGTGCAGGGTGAGAGATATGGATTTGTTTGCATTCTTCTATATGCTGACAACAAGTTTTACCAGCACCATTTTTGAAGATGCTTAATTTTTTTGTTATATGATTTTGTCTTTGTCAAAAACATAATGTTCATAGATGTGTGAATCAATACAAGATCTTTGATTTGATTTCATTGATCCACATGTCTCTGTATAATAATATCAAGCTGTTTTATTTCTATAGCTCTATAGTAGAGCTTCCAGTCATGCATTTTTCTGAAATTTTCTTTATTATACAGGATTGTTTTAGCTACCCTGGGATTTTGTTTCTTAATATGAAGCTGAACATTTTTCTTTTGAGAAATGTGAAAGTTGTCTTGTAAGATTGATGGATATTGCATTGAATCTCTAGATTGCTTTTGGTAAGATTGCCATTTTTTCCTATGTTAATCCTACCAACCCGTGAGCATAAGACCCTTCCATTTTCTGACGTCTTCTCTATTTTATTTATTTGAAGACTTACAGTTCTTGTCATACAGGTCTTTCAGTTTTTTAGTTAGAGTTTCCTTGTGGTGATGTATTGTATATTTAATAAAATCAGCCTGGAATATCAGAGAGCAGAATTATCCACAGTCAAGCTATGAAGGCCAGAGAGTGGTGATTCATGCCTTTAATCCCATCACTCAGAAGATAGATGTTTCTGGTTTTCTGTTTGTTGAAGGCCTAATAGCCAAGCAGTAGTAGCTCACACCTTTAATCCTAACTCTAGTATCTGATTCATAGTTGAACCCAGGAGAGAAACAGCTGGACAGGGAAGATATTTTAGGTAGGAGGATGCAGAGATTCAGGCATTCTGTAGAAGCAACTAGCCAGGCTGAGAACTCTTGAAGATAGCATTTACCATGTTCAGCCTGAGAAGTTGACTGGGTGAGAATTGACTGTCGTCTGTTACCTCTCTCTGATATCCAAGCGTTTCCCCAATATCTGGCTCCAGGTTTTTTGTATAGACTAACTAGAATTTGTGTAATATTGTCCCAAGATATTTTTATGTTATATGCTAACTAGAATTCATGCAATATTACTTCAAGATATTTTATATTATTTGTGGTATATTTCTCTGATTTCTTTTTCACTCTGTTTATCATTTTTATATAGGAAGACTACTGATTTTTTTTAGTTAATCTTGTGTCCTGTCTCATTACTGATGCTGTAGGTGTTTGCTAGTAGAATTTTGGGGGTCAGTTATAATCATATCATCTGCAAATAGCAAAAGTTTTATTTCTTCATTTTAAATTTGTATTCCTTTGATCTCTTGTCATATTGCTTTATGTAGAACTTTGAGTGATATATTCAATAGATATGGAGAGAGTGGACGGCATTCTCTTGTTTCTGATTTTAAGTCAAATGATTTTGTGTTTCTCCCCATTTAGTTTGATGGTGGATGTCACCATGCTGTATGTTGCTTTTATTTTGTTTAGATATTTTTCTTGTATCCCTGATCTCCCCAAGCCTCTTGCAATAGGATCAGAATTTGTTCCTGGTGAATGAACTGACATCTCAGAGCTCATTCCCTACAGAGGAACAACTTACTTAGCCTGGGGCGAGGAGCTTGGACCTACCTCAACTGGATATGATGATTTATTGACTCCTCAGAGGAATCCTCAACCTCTCTGAGAAGTGGATGGGGGAATATTGCAGAAATTCTCACTTGCAATATACCATACAAAGTATTAATATTTATTAAAAGGTATTTTAACACTCATGAATCCAAATTGAGCCTTAGCGCAATTATTGAACTTCGGACTGCCCCAAGACAGGGTTGCTGATCCAGTTTCCAAGAAAGCAGGAACAAAACAGGGGCAGCTCAAGATCCCAGCAGCCTTTTCAATGGAGCTGTCCATGCCCTGTTCAAGCTCCTAGAATTCCAGAGACACACCTCTCTGCCTTGTCAGCTAACACCTGAATTCCACCACAGGGGAATGCTGGGGGTGGCTGGAAAGAAGGGACAGAGGAGGAAAATTGATTAGTATAAAAACATTCTTTAAATTAAAAAAAAATAGTAGATTGTCAGTGACGCTGTCACAGACAGGTTTTACATATCCATCATTGGAAATGAGACATTCGCTGTTATGAGTGAGTATTAAATTCAGTGTAATGGCTGGCTTCTTCTGTCTCTAAATGGCACTAAAGAAACTGTCAGGAAGCTCTCAATTCACAGGAACTAATGTTGAACAGGCATCCATTCACTTCAGCAGAATGAGAAAACTAGGATGTGCAGCATTATTTTCCAGAAAACTCCCTCTGGACTAGAGACCAATTAAAACCGTGACAGCCTATGATGGTGTGGTGTCTGTGAACAGAGAATTTCTCAGGTCATTTGAGTCACATCAGTGTTGTTCGTCCCTCTTCACCCATTCCCTTACCACCTTGTCCATAAATAGTATTGGGAAGTAGAAGACATGATGTGGCTGATGTGGAAACAAATCTTCACTGTGCATTTCACACTCAGAGTAAGAGATGCATTCCCAGAAACGGGCAGGCTCTGGTTGACATTCTTATATCCAAAGGAGAGAAGGCATAGCTTGCCTACAGTCTACTCCATAAAGATTTGAAATCCTCTCTTTGTTCATCATCCAGCTTTGACCACATTTTGTAAACTGCGAAATTAGATTTGGTTTTCCTGTCTCCACACAATTCTGCTGCTTCTCAGAACCTGACTTTCTACTGAGATAAAACGCATTCAGCTTTCCAAGCACTGCTCCTCTCTTGGAACATGAGGCTACTGTGCACATGCAGCTCCTAGACTCTTTCAGAATGCATTCCTACATATATACACCTGCACATGCCATGTACCACACATGCTTTCACTTACCATGCATGCTTTCATACTGTGCACATGCAGCTCCTAGACTCTTTCAGAATACATTTCTACATATACACACCCATTTCTACCTGCATATGCACCACACATGCTTCCACTCACCATGCATGCTTTCATACTGTGTACAAATAGCAGTGACATGACGGCCTGAGAAGAAGTCTCTGTGGAGCAGGCACTCTCTGTGTGTCACTGCATCCCTCCCTACATATGAGTGAAGGAGGGGAAGAGGCTGATGAGTGAGTCAGAGAGGAATTGACAGGTTCTCTAGACAGTCTGGATACCTTAGGGATGACAGTGGGACCATTGTGAGGCAGTGGGCCAGTCCTCAGATGGTGAGGGCTTTCAAAGATTACTGAGAATAGAGGAGACATGCATTCACAAGTATTTGGGGAGGGTGAGTTCAAGCGGGTGCACAGAGTGTCCAGGATCCCTGAGACTACAATGTAAGAGTGGTCTTGGTGGAGGCTATAAACAGGACAATCACCAAGATGGAGGTGCAGAGGTGGAGATGGGAGTCATCAGTAAATGGCGACACAGCCCAGCAGTTAAGACCCATGTTATCTAGGTTTGCATGGAGTTTACAGGACCTGTTAAATCCTACACTGGATACAGCATGCCAAAGCCCTCTGTGCCCCTCCATTTCACAATCTTAAGAAGCCATGTGTGTAGTGATATATTGCATATTTAATAATATCAGACTGGGATACTCGCGAAAACAAACATATCACAGTCAATTCAAACCCAGCCAACTTCTCAGGCTGAAGAGGGTAAGTGCTGTCTTTAAGAGTCCTCAGCCTGGCTGTTGCTTCTATAGAATCCTACATTTTTGCTTTCTCCTGCCTTACATAAATTTCCCTATCCAGCTGTTTTACTTTACTGTACAATTTCATATCATAGTACTAGAGTTAGTTTGGGGATATGTTTCCAATTATGTGGGGATATGTTTCAAACAATAAAAACCAGTCTGAAATACAGAGGACAGAGCCATCTCTCCAGCCTTTTTTGTTTTTGTTTTCAGACAGGGATTTCTGTGTAACAGTCCTGGCTGTCCTAGAACTTGCTTTGTAGACCAGGCTAGCCACAAACTCACACAAATGCTCCTGCCTCTGCCTCCCAAGTGCTGTGACTAATGGCCTGTGCCACCACTGCCTGCATGGGAGCCAGGAACTCTCTCTGTAAAGTAAGGTGGCCTCAAACTTGGACTTTCTGGGCTTAAAGGCCTGGGTCACCACTCCGGGATACTCCTGTGCTGGGATTAAAGGTGTGAATTACCATTCTCTGATCCTCTTATATTGACTGTGGGTAGATCCCCCTGATATCTCAGACTAATTTTTTTTCATTAAGTTTGAAACATATCCCCACATGTTAGGATTAAATCTGTGAGCTACCATTGCTTGGCTGCTAGGCCTTGAACTCACAGTAGTCCAGAAAGATCTCTGTCTCCTGAATGATGGGATTAAAAGCACAGGTCATCACTCTCTGACATTCATGGTTTGACTATGGGTGATTCTGTTCTCTGATATTTCAGTCCCATTTTATTAAATATTTGTAGTACTAGCAGAGGTGGGCAGATAAGTGGTTTGAGACTGCAGGTCTGTGGGTCTGGACCTCCGGCTGTACTGGTCCAGGAATCCCTACTGCTACAAATACTCAATATTTCACCACATATATGGGCTCAAAAAGATGACCATACCATAACAATGCTGCTGCCATCATCACTTAGGAACAATAATGCTGAATAGACACTGATTGGCTCTTCAGATATCCTGTTTTGGCAAAGAAGGGGCTAAGCAAGGGATGTAGTTGAGGAGACAAACAAGGGCTATGGATCACGTGAGATAGGCTAAGTACAGTGTATTCATGTGTGTACTGCTGTGAAGAAACACAGTAATTCAGATTTTACAAATCCTTTTAGGGGCTGGGAACACATTTTGTTTGATAGAGATGCTAAGCATCACATAAATTTGGGGTGGTGGTACAGGCCTCTAAAACTAGCATTTGGGATTGTGGGGCACTAGGATCAGAATCTCAGGATCACTGTGGTTAGAAAGAGAATTTGATTCCAGACTGAGCTACAAGGGACTGGGTCCCCCAAACCCTGTTAAATGACAAATTCAGCACATTCCAGTGAATACAAAGGAGTTCATATTGGCCTACACCATTCCTTTAGCAGCAAGCTGTTGTTGGCATCTACTTGATTGTTCATGTAAGACATAGCAAACAGTTTCAGGGTGTTCTTTTTTAAAAGCAGACACAAACAAATGGAAATTAGTGGACTTTGGGGGACACTACCAGAGAGGTGGTCCCAGCCTGTCACACAGGGGTTCTCACTCCTTTTCAATGAGCCTAACCATGAGCACTTTCCTCTGGCACCAACAACACCCTTAGGACAGAGTTTAGGACCAGTGTTTACATCCCTCCACTGTTATGTCATGCCAACACCTTGTAAACTCTGCTCTAGTCACAATCAGTCCCAGCAAGGCCCCAGAGCCTCTGGCAGGCCCCCTCCAGGGATGCCACACTGTGCACTGTGGCTGTAGGTGGGGTGAGGTGGGGCTGATGGTCTCAGGGCCCTCAATCAGAGAGTGGAACTTGATATCACATGTAAAGAAGTAAGACTGATCAAGGTAAGAAGCTGATGGCCAGTCTGACCTAGGCTCCTCTCCTTTCCCCAGCTTGTCCTCTACTTGCAGGGTAAGAACCCTTCTTCCCAAGAAAAACACTGCTTCTCAGAGAGGCTCTGGACACATCTCCACTTCCCCGGAAGACCTCTTCAAGGAGGGCCCAGCCTCTCTGCACTGTCTCTAGGCCTTCAGCTCTGTGAGTCTGGCTCTCTGTATCCCCTCAAGGCCATTCTCCATGGCACATCACATAACATAAGAACTGAAGCAGTGCTTGGCATCCAGACAGAAGGGAAGAGGCCCAGAGACAGTGAAAGGTCATCTCCTTCAGTAGGTGAAGTGAGAATTGGTGCTTCAGGAGACTAGGCACTTAGACTGATTTTTATCAACCACACTCATGCTTCCCAAGTGAGGCTTGTATCCTGTTCCTCGGGTCATGGCTATAATCTGATGATCTAGAACCATGTACAGACTCTTTGGTCTTTTTCTAGTTAGAGAAACTGGACTACCACAGGTTACATGGCTTTTGGGAATCAATCAAACGTGAATGAGTGTTCAAAGAGAGTTTGATACCCATGAGTTATAACAGTGCCCCCTTCAACATTTTTTGTACAAAACACAGGGCATGATAGATTATACCTTTATGTTTTATCCGGTATTCCACTTGTCTCTGCATGGGGTGGATGTTGACCACTTTGGCCTGAGCTGCAGGTTATGTAGAGCACACATCATGCCCAGGAACTGGCCCATTTATCCTTCTCTGGTTAATGTTGCTGGGCTGTAGAGAGTTGGGTTAGGGAGGTCTCTGATGATTCTATTCTCCTGCCATGCAAGTGGGACTGAAATTGTGTAACTGTTCTTTAGGCCTTAAGTAGGAGTGTTAGGAGTAACTCTATCTGTAGAGCCTGGAACCCCAAAGATGTCCTCTGAGACAAGATTATCTCAAATCACACTTATGTGGAGGGAGTAAGGGCTCAAAGGAAAAGTTAAAGAAGGGGCTATTTGTCAAGATGGAATCTTCCATTAAGAAATAGTGTTCTGTGCACTCCACTTGAATGACTTCTGCCATGGGGTTTCTCACGGTACACATTGAGTAGAAGGAAAACTGGACTAAAGCCAACATTCCAAAGCTAAGGAGCACACTGTTTGCTCGTTGATATTTTGGTACCCATAAAGAAAACCAAACAATAATACCTTCACTAACCAGTTAGAAACTAAGATTCCCATCGCTGAAACCATCAGGGGCTCCTTCTGAGATGTGTATCTGCCTGTGTCTGTGGGTGCCCCTGGAGTATGTGCAGCATGTGCAGTTTTCCTAGATGTAGTGTTTCTAACATGTGGGGTATTTTTCTTTGTCAGTATGGAAGAAGAGCAGCATTTGGAGAGTAAAAGATCACCCCAGAAAAAAATCAACCTTACTAAAACAAAGAGAAAGAAACGTGTTAGATTTCTCCTACCTAACAAATCTGATGAGAAAAGAAAAGCCTGTTCCCAACAAGATGCAGACCAAACATTCAAATGTGAGTGCCACCACAGCCAGAAGTGTGTGGGGAACATGTCTGGGGTCTCTGTGGAGACAGGGATAGAAGAAATGTCTAGTTCAAACTCCTATGAAAACCTGGCATTAGATTTCAATAAATTGACACTCAGCTCTGGTAACTTCACACCCCCTCCTGTGGAAGATAAAATACACAGAAGACAAAAGACCCAGGTGCCTCTGTCGATAAACAAAAGTATGATTCAAAGGCTTCTCCAGGAATAGATGGAATAACTCTGGAATTGAAATCCCCATGCGAAGAAGATCAGAACCTATAGGATCATGGAAGTCAACATCACCATTACCTGGGGTGAAATCGTTATTAAAGCATGGGCAGAAGCATTAACAATGTTCAGCCTTGTGACAACAATACCTTCAGATGGCAACTTTCATACTTATTCAACAAATGTACCGGTCTTTTCCCTTATTGGTTTTGGCGTTCTTCCAGGGACACTCCAGGAAGAGATGCTCCTTAGCAAGGGCAGCCAGATAGTGATCGTCCCTGTTATGATGCTCCCATCAAATGAACCAGCATTTTGACATCTTCAGATTGCAGCTTTTCCCACCTTAATTCGTTGTTAATAAAGTTAGAACATTGATGCAGTTTCTGGCTTTCATTTTTTCAAAACTGCTTCCATTCCATTTTGTTGACTGTAGCCCAGAAGGAACAGTAAGTCTGGTGTGTGTGTGCATGTATATGAAAATTTTGCTTGTTTCAAACCCATTTTAGATAAAAAGAATCAGAGCATATAGAGTACTCTTCTCTAATTAGCATCCTAAATAGTTTACCTTGCATGATACACAACTGTATAATTCAATAAAAGCAGGACACTGACAGTGGAACACTTGGTGTGTAGACCTCTCTGTATCATATGTAAAAATTGATGCAATTACCACTGCAATCAATTTCATTTCTATTCCTTCACAAAAGAATGACACATGCAAGGTTTTATGATGACACCTTGCAGCATGCATTGACCACTGTTTCCATTATCATGTCATTTCCAGAACATCCTATGAAAATCGTTGTGACTGGCCTATTCCCCTCACCACCATACCCTTAATTCTACACACCTGATTGCATACATCAAAACTCTATTCTTTGGGAATGTAGCTTGTGATAAACCTGCTTGCTCAGTGTGTGTGGAGCCCTAGATTTTATTCTCTAGCAAGCAAAAAAGAGACAGAGCGATGAACTTTTGCTACTCCTTTTCATTGCTGTGTGTCATTCCATGGTTCTAGTGTACTGTCAGTTCTTTTATGAACTCACCTCTTGGGGTTTGTTTTCCAGAATTGGCTAGCTAGTAAAAATAATACTGTCACAAAAAATGAAATGCAAAGTTTTTTGTTGATAGAAGTTTTTAATTAGGACAAGGACCCAAAAGTAAATCTCTGTGTGATATGCCATGTATGGATTTTTTTGTTTGATTTCAAAACCATGAGAAACACTTGTAAAAGTCAGTGGGCCTAAGCTGGCATGTGTGATGTATGCTCTTAATTTCAGCACTGAGTAGGCAGAGACATGTGGATATTTGAATTTGAGGCCAGCTTGGTCTACAGAGTGAGTTCTAAGACAGCCATGCCTGTTACACAGAGAAACTGTGTTTCCAGAAAAAAAGAAGAAGAAGAAAATCTCTCAGTGGCCTGGTGTAGCCTATATACTAATTGTGAGATTCCGAGTATGAAATGTGCGTACAATAAAACCTGTACACTTATCCAATATGCAAATTACTTACTATCCAATTAAATACAGGGCCCTGGATCCTTCAATACCTGTTGGAGGATAAACAAACAAACGTATATTCTAGAATTTATTTAGAATATCAGTAGTGTAAGTAAAGAGAAAGTTTGAGATAGAGATAAAGATTAGATGTTGGAGGGAAGAAGTGTAGTTGAGTGCAGAGACTGGAACGAGAGGAGGGAGGGGCAAGTTTGGTCAGGATGTAAAAAACAAAAAATAAATAGATAAAATTAGGTGTGCAAAAAAATAAAGAAAAGAGTCTTGAGCTAGAGATACAGATAAATTGTGGAGACTTTACCCAGCATGCAGGGAACCCTGGGTTCAGTCTCCATCAAGATAAACAAATAAACAATCCTAAACCTTCATGAAATAATACATACACTTGCACTGCTACTTCAAATTGCATCTTCCCCTTTAGTGGTCTCTGCTCAGTGAAAATCACAGAGAGGAAGACAGTTTAAAATGCTTTCTAAAGAGGAAGAAATATGATTGGTGGATGCAATATTATTTGCATTTGTTTTGTTTGTGGTGTACATGCATGAATATATTGGCACGTGTGTATTTATGTGATTTTTTAAAAGTATAGGGCCTGGTGATATTCCCACTATCCATGTTGGCCTGGCAAATGATGTCACTGTGTAGGACTTGTTTAGGTGACCATAGTGCTGAGATTTTATGAGTGCAACATCCCTGTCACACATAGAGAAAGCTTCTCATCACAGACATCCTGGTCCTCTGGCTCTTTCTGCCCCATCTTTCAAACTGTTCCCTAAGCCTTTGATGTTGTATTGTAGATACATCTGATGGTGATGGGCCACCGAAGTCGGTTATTCTCACCAATTTAACAGTCGTTAATTTCTGTAATAATGTCCCTCTATCGCAAAACAAGGCTCCTTTCATGAATGGTAAGACTTATTATGCTGATCTGAGCATATAATGATAAGTATTTAGAGTGCAATTGAATGTATCCTAGTTTGGAAGGGGCAGTAGTGACTCTCCCTCTAATGTCTATGACCACACTATATTCTAACATTTGTCTGGTTTTTTTTTGTTGTTTGTCTTTTCATATTTTGTCTTGGTTTTTGTTGTCATTGTATATTGCTGCACTAGATTTTAGAATCTGTGGTGCTGTATTGTATATTCAATAAAAATAGCCTGAAATATCAGAGTACAGAACAAAACCACGGAGGTCAGGTAATGGTGGCCCAGGCCTTTACTCCCAGTAATTGAGAGGCAGAGATCCTCTGGAGATCCTGATGGAGATCAATTCAAGGCCAAACAGTCCAGTGGCAATGGCATCCACCTTTAATCCTAGCTCCCCCAGTGTTGAAGAAGGAAGTAAGGACAGGGAAATAAATATAAGGAGATGAAGGCAAAAGTTCCGCCCTTTTTTCCTGAGTGCCCTGTTAGTCTGAGGACTCTTGGAGACAGGACCTACCCTGTTCAGCCCGAGGAGTTAACTAGGTAAGAACCGACTATAGTTTGTTCACTGTGGTGATATATTTTATATTTAATATTTTATATTTAATACTAAATAGAATTTGTGTAGTAAGAATTCTTCGGTTTGTCTGGTTTTAGTTTTTGTGCTGATTTAAATATTTTCATACAATGTATTTTGATCATGTTTTTACTCTCTTCCTAGATTCATTTGTTCTCACTAACATTTCCAAAGCATGAGGCCTGCCCTGGAGTTTGGTTAATACACCCATGACATTCCATTGTAGAAAACTGGTTTCCCTCTGCTAGCAGGTATCAACTGCAAATAGCTACATGGTTAATGGTGAGACCTTGTGTCCACTTGCCCCTCTCAGTTCTGGGACCCAGTCTGGCTTGGGCCTCTACAGGTCTTGTGCATGCTGCCACAGTCTCAGTGAATTCACAAGTGTACCGGTCCTGTTGGTCCTTCACCTCTGACCGTTACAATTTTTTCTCCTCCTCTTCTACATACATCCCTGAGCCTTGAGAAGAGGCTTTTAATAAAGACATCACATTTGGACAGATGCCTCCCTCTCTGCACCTTGTCCATTCCTCTTTCTTCATGTTAATGCTCATATACTGCAAGAAATGCTTCTCCAATGTGTGTTGAGCTAGGCACCGACCTTTGGATATAGCAGTATGTCATTACGAGCCAGTCTCTACTTGTAGCTATGGTTCTTTATTAGAACAATTGTATTAGCTTTTCCTGTAGGGACATGATCTAAATAGTCTCAGAATCTTGGATATTTTAACATATGTTTCTGAGAAAAAATTAGAAGGTATTATGTCACTCTCCATTCAGACTGTACAAATCTTTCAAAGGACAGCTCTACTATTCAAATGGTTAACACATAAGACAGTGCAGGTTTTCCAATAGTCTTGAACAAAATAGTAACTGCGGGCCTTAGAACAGCTGGTACAGGAGCAGTTAAATGTTCAGCATATTGAAGAATCAATTAGCCATTGGAATTCTCTTGTGTTTGTTGTTAAAAAGAAATCTGGAAAGTGGAGAATAGTAACAGATTTGAGAGATGTTAACAAGTTGTTCAGCTAATGGGATCTTTACAATCTGGAATTCCTTTGCCTTCTCTCATACTTAAAAAATGGCCTTATATTTATCAACTTAAAGGACCATTTCTTCACTACACTTTTTACAAGAAGAAGACAAAGAAAAAAATTGCCTTCACAGTGGCTACTTATAATAACTCTCAGCTTGTAGAGAGATATCAATTAAAGTTTCTCCAACAGGGAACACTCAATAGCCTCAAACTTTGCCAATATTTTGTACTACAGATATTAGAATTGATACATAAGCAATTTCCACAATCTAACATTTACTACTACACAGACGACCTTTTACTGGGTGATTAAAATATGGATATGTTAGAAAGAATGTTTGAAGAAGTGAAAAAAAATGCCTGCTTGGGGTCTACAAATGTTTCTGAAAAAATACAAAGAGAAGATTCTATTAATTATTAATTATTTAAGATATAAAATAGGTGTACAAAATTGAGACCCTCAAAGATGCAAATTAGGAGAGATAAATTGTGGAATCTTAATGGTTTTCTAAGATTACTGGGAGATAGTTCCAATTTATGGGCCACTATTGGGGTAAAAAATGATGATCTGAATCATCTATTCAAAACCATAAATGATTACAAGAACTTTAAAAGTCCATGAGAAATATCAGATGAAGCTGAGAGAGAATTAGCTTTGGTGGGAAAGAAATTACAGGATGCAAATGTGGATCGTGTGTATCCAGACCTTAATTGAATTCTGGTTATTTTACCCTCTAACCGTTCTCCTACAGGAATTTTAATGCAAAGGGAAAATACTACATTGGAGTGCATATTTCTACCGCATAAGCTGATGAAGAAATTAAAGACATTAGTGGAAAATAATTTGGATTTGATTTTAGAAGGAAAATTAAGACTTTGCCAATTGACAGATAAAGATACCAACAGAAATTGTAGTACCGTCAGTGGTGAAATTGACCAATTTATGGGAAGAAAGGGAAACTTGGCAAAGAGCCTGTAGTTATTTGGGGGATTAACAAATAAATTCCTCAAAGCAAAAACATTCAATCTATAAAGAGAAATAACTAGATCCTACCTCACATTGTACAGCAAACTACAATAAGTCAGGAAAGGCAGGCTACGAATCAAAAAGTTTAAGCAAGTGGCTCAAAGTCCTTCTAATTCTCTCTAAACATCAGAATTGAATGCTATTCTGATGATATTAATGTATTTTAAAGGAACTCTTAGCATAGTTATTGACTCTCAGTAGTCACAAAGACTTATTTCACACATTGAAACTTTACTCCTGAACTAACTTCGTTATTTATCCTGTTACAATAAATAATCAGGAATAGGATTCATCCTTTACATAAAACACACACGTCTTCCAGGCCTCTAGCAAAAGGTTATGATGAAATTGATCAATTATTGATAGGAATTTTGCTAGATGCTTCAGAGTTTCATAAAACCATCATGTTCATCGCAAAGATTTTTAAAAGGATTTTTTCCGTCACTTGACAACAAGTCAAAGAAATTGTTTAAAAAATATCCTACCTGTTCCTTCTATAACCAAACTCCATTACTGGCAGGAAGTAATCCTAAAGGTATACATAGAAATGAAAATTTGCGGATGGATGTGTTTTATTTTACAGAATTTGAAAAATAAAAATGTGTACCCCATACAATAGATAAGTTTTCAAGATTTCAATGGGCAACTGGCTTTAGCTTAGAAAAGTCTGATTCTGTAATCACACATTTGTTCAAAGTTATAGTCATCATGGGAATACCTGTACAAATTAAGACTGACAATGCTCCAGCATATGTCTCTAGTAAAATGAAACAGATTTTTGCTTATTACAATATAAAACATATTACAAGTATACTGCACAATCATGCAAGGCAGGCAGTTATAGAAAGATCAAATTGAACTCTCAAGGATTTGCTAAATAAACAGAAAGGGGTAACAAAAAACCACAGAATTAGACGCCATAATGCTTTATTAACTTTGCATTTTCTCAGTGCTAGTAGGAAAGGAGCAACAGCTGCTGAAAGGCATTGGACTAGAGAAAAGCAGCTGCTGAACTAGAAAAGACTGTCTACTTAAAAGGTGTTTTGGCCTCAGAATGGAAACTAGGATATGTGCTACGCTGGGGATGGCGTTTCTTTTTTGTTTCCACAGATGAAGAAAAACTATGGATGCCATCAAAATGAAAAGACTGAATTCAAACAGAAGTTTTGAGAAACCTCTTGGTAAGTACAAATGATGGCTCATATACAAATGTGACATTTTTATAAGTTGTAAGGAAAACTCACCAAACAAGGGTTGGTTCGGGGTTTTGTTTTTGTCTTTACAGAAAGATATACTCATCCTTAAGAAGGAAAAAAAGACCTTGATCATCTAGATGTCTAAAGCAGATGGGAAGGCTGTCCAGAGAAAAATTACAAAGAAAAGTCGTGCCTATTTTTATCAGTATACTCTACAAGGTAAAATCTCAGTGCTTAACGTCTGTATGTCTTTTTTGTAAGAGAAATTGAAGTCTCAGTTTAATTATAAATTAAAACTGAATTTAGAATTGGAGTGTGGCTTTTTCCTTGTCTAAACTCAAGCATGCTTGTTAAAGAAAAATGCAAAATCTCTGCATCATATCAGAAAAGTCATTTGATATGGGACAGAAGAAAAACAAAATTTAAGGGACAATTCTATTACTACTAATCTCATGATTTTTTGGTTTCATTTTAAGTATATAAAACTTTTTCTTAAGGTATGAATTTTATATCAATATTTATAAGATTAATATATATAAACATATTAAAAATTTTGTCATATTAATAGTTGGAGTATTAAGTAATTCTAGAAAATGTCTTCATCTAGGTTTCTGTAAATGACTTTGTGTATGAGTCACTGTCAGTTTTCTGCAGTGAACCATGACTATGCGTAATTGTGACATTTGAAATATCAAAAGGATGATGCGGCCCCATAATGATAATTTCACATGGACTATGATAGCACCAGTAATCTGACAAATGCCAACTAAATATCAGCTTTGGACTACAAACTACTGAGAACAATATCGAGGTTGCTAGCTGAGATAATCCAGCCTCACAGATTATTCTAGCCAGGAGTTAAGTCCTGCACTCTTCTGTTATGCAGAGACTGGACAACAAATCATACAACTACCTCCCTATCCAGACAGCATGAAGTAAATTTAAGTGCACAACACCCACATTCCAAATGGGTACAGTGGGTGGTGTTTTATCTTTCAGTGAGTTGTGGATAATTGTCATTGTTTAGGGTGGTTGGTTACAAGTTGTATTGGTAATGGTCAGGAAAAATTCTGAACAAAAGAAGTTAGATTCAGGGTTCAAGTTTTATAAAATAGAAGAAGAATAAAGGGGATGCAGATATGATAGAACAAAAGAGTAGGTTATTGAAACTACTCTGAAAAATAAAAGATATATAAATGGTAGGATAAAAGAATAGATTATGGGGCAGAACCATAACACTGGGCTATTGATTGGAAACAATGAAAGAAAGAAGGTCCTGGTCAGCTGTCATACAGACACTAAAAGAGCATGGCTGCCATCGGAGACTACTATACCTAGCAAAATTACGAATCGCCATACATAATAAACAAGATATTTCATGACAAATCCAGATTTAAACAATACCTGTCCCCAAACCTGGCCCTACAGAAGGCTCTAGAGGGAAAAATCTAACCTAAGGAAACCAGATACACTATTGAAACCACAAACAACTGATAATACCATACAAGAACAATCCAAAAAAGAAAATACACTCAAGCTGCCACCAAAATAACAGGAAATAACAATCATTGGTCACTAATATCCCTTAATATCAATGGACTCAATTCACCTATAAAAAGACACAGCCAAACACGATAGATACAAAAACAGAATCCATCCTTCTGCTGCATTCAAGAGACACACTCCAACATCAAAGACAGACACAGGCTCAGAGTAAAGGGTTGGGGAAAGACTTTCCAATCAAATGGTCCTAAAAAAACAAGCTGGTGTGGTCATCCTAATATCTAACAAAATACACCTCAAACTAAAATCAATCAAAAGAGACCAGGATGGACATTTCTTATTCATCTCATGATAATTCACGAAGATGAAGTCTCAATCCTGATATTCAAGCCCCAAACACAGGGGCAACTACATTTGTAAAAGAAACACCACTAAAGCTACTATGTCAACCAGACAGAAACTCTACAGAGAAATAAGGGATCTAACAGATGTTATGACCCAAAGGGACTTAATAGATTATAGAGAAACTCACCAAAACACAAAAGAATATACATATTTCTCAGCATTCTATAGGACTTTATCTAAAATTGACCATATACTCATCATAAAGCAAATATCAATAGATATAAAAAGAATAGGAATAACTCCTCATATCGTATCAGATCACTGTGGCCTAAAGCTAGAGTTCAACAACAACAAAAATAACAAAAAGCCTACAAATTCATGGAATCTGAACAGCTCTCAATTGAACCACCTCAGGGTCAAGGAAGAAATTAAGAAAGAAACCAAATACTTCCTAGAATTTAATGAAAATGAATCCACAGCATACCCAAACTTATAGGACACAATGAAAGCAGTGCTAAGAGGAAAACCCATTGCACTAGACGCCTATGTGAGAAACCTAGTGAAATCTCACACAGGAGACTTAACTGCACAGCTGAATGCTTTAAAACAATTAGAAGCAAACTCACCTAGAAGGAGGAGATGGCAGGAAATAATCAAACTTAAGGCTGAAATCAATACAATAGAAACAAAGAGAACAACACAAAGAATAATGAATCAAAGAATTTGTTCTTTGAGAAAGTCAGCAAGATAGATAAACCCTTATCCAAACTAACCTAGAAACACAGAGAGAATATCCAAATTATCAGAATCAGAAATGAAAAGGGGGACATTACAACAGACACCCAGGAAATCCAGAGAATTATCAGGTCATACTTAAAAAAACTGCACTCCACAAAATTGGAAAATCTAAAAGAAATGGACAATTTTCTTGATAGGTACCATATACCTAGATTAAACCAAGACCATACAAACAACTTTTAAATATATGTAAAACTTTCAAGGAAATAGAAGCAGCTGTTAAAAGTCTCCCTCCAAAAAAAAAGTCTAGGAGAAGATGGTTTCAGCACAGAACACAATTCTACTATAATTTCAAAGAAGAGCTAATACCAATACTGCTTAAGCTGTTCTACACAATACAGACAGAAGGAACATTGTCACTTTATGAGATTACAGTTATCCTGATACTCAAACCACACAAAGGTGCGACAAAGATTTACAGACCAATCTCTCTCATGAACATCGATGCAAAAATACTCAATAAAATGCTGGTAAGCCAAATCAAGGAACACATCAAAATATCATCTACCATGATCAGGTAGGCTTCATCCCGGAAATGTAAGGATGGGGGACCTGGGAGGAGGTGGAGCAGGATAAGGGAGGGAGGAGGAGGGGCACCTGTAAATGCTATGTAAACTGAAAACATTAAAAGAAAAATAAACAATAAAAGGTGACATCAGATAAAACGGGTAAAATCTAAAGGGATGACTTCTCCTCAGTCCCCTCCTATCCCTCTCATATAGCTCTGAGAACCAAATATGGGAGGCCAGAGGAGTGAGATGTAGGAGGGATACAAAGGGGAGGGAGAGGAGGGAAGGGAAAGGTAAGTGGGAATTGAACTCAGGTTTGCATGCATGGTAGTCAAACTCTTTGGCTTAATGCCCCTGGCTCAGCCTCAGCAGGAGCTGTTCTGTAAGTCCTTGTGAAGACATTGCTGCATGAGGTAACTGACAGAAGCTGTTCTAAAAGTCCTTGGAAAGGCGTTGGTTGCTACATATGGTTACCTGTTCTCAAGATGTCCAGTAAAAAGTATGAGAAATACAAAGATCAGAAGAGTGTGTGGGCTTCATGAAAAAAGGGAGGGGATGGGAAGGGGAAACAGGATTTGAACCCAGGTCACACTCATGGTAGCCAAGTTCTTTGACTTGTTGCCACAGGCCTGACTGTGGTAGAAGTTCTTCTAAAAGTCCTTATAAGGACATTGTGACATATGTAATCTAGTTCTCAAGAAGTCCAGGAAAAGTATGAGGAATATGTAGATCAGGAGAGTACGTGGGTGGGCCTCATCCAAAAGTGGAGGGGAGGGAATAGGAAGCAAGAACTGACCCCATTTGTCCCCCCCCACACACACCATAGGCAAACTCTTTGACTTAACAGCACAGGCTCAGTCTTGCCAGAAGCAGTTCTAAAAGTCCTTATGAAGACATTGCTACATAGTACAGGGAAAAGTATAGGGAATACACAGATCAGGAGAGTGTGTGGGCCTTATGAAAAATAGGGAGGGGAGGAAAGCGGAAGGGGTGACTGAACGCATGTCGCAGGCATGGTAGTCAAGCACAACTTGATGCCACAGGCATGGTAGTGGTAGAAGCTGTTTTAGAAGTCCTTATAGACATTGTGACATATGGTAACTAGTTCTCATGAAGTCCAGGGAAAAGTATGGGGAATACAAAGATCAGGTGACTGTGGGAACTCTTCTCATTCTTTCTTTATTCTGTAGGTTTAGTGGCCTGATTATTATGTGAGAAGCAGACTTTTTTGGGAGCTTAGTCTATGTGGTGTTTCCTAAGCTTTTGTATATTTTTTTTCCAATTTTATTTTCATTAAAAAAGTCATCTACATAGATGTATCCTCCTGCTCTCTCTCTCCTCCCCGTCCCAATCTCTCCCAGACAGCCATCGGCCTTGCCCCTCCCCATCCACACATCCCCTCCCCCAAAAGGGCAAGAAGTCCCAAGGTGAAGGCACATCCACTCCTGGCATATGCAATTCACTCATCCCAGAGTCAATGCTGGGTTGGATATAGGGAATGGGCTCCAAGATACCAGCCCATGAACAGGAACACAGTCTGATCCCACTCCCAACTGTTCTTGGTTGCAACCCATCAAAACCCCAATTTGCAAAGGGGATCTTTTCTATTTTCCCTTCTTAGGGGAATCTCTGAATGTCTCTCTTAATTTCCTTCTAATCCCATGCATTGAGTTGTTGCAGTTTGCAGCTTGGGTATTCTTTGCTTTTTGTCTAAAATACACTTATGAGTGAGTACATTCCATGTCTATCCCTCTGGGCTTCTGATATTCTCAGAAGGATATTCTCCAGTCTAACCATTTGCCTGAAAATTTTGGGATGTTCTTTTTTTAACTGCTTAGAAGTACTCCATTGAGTAGATGTACCACAGTTTGTTAATCCATTCTTCAGTTGAGGGGCATCTAGGTTGTTTCCAGGTTCTTGCTATTATGAATAACGCTGCTATGAACATAGTTGAGCTGATGCACTTCGGGTACAAATGTGCATCCTTTGGGTATATGCCCAATAGTGGTACTGCTGGATCCTTAGAGAGATTGATTCCTAGTTTTCTGAGGAACCACCATACTGCATTCCTTAGTGGATTTACATGTTTACACTCCCACCAACAATGGAGGAGTGTTCCCCTTGTTCTGCATCTTCTCCAGTATAGACTGTCATCTGTGTTTTTGAACTTAGCCATTCTGAGAGGTGTAAAGTGGCATCTCAAAATTGTTTCGATTTGCATTTCTCTGATGCCTAAAGATGCTGAGCAAATTTTTTAAGTTCCTTCAGCCATTTCTAATTATTTCATTGAGAATTCCTTTTTTAGCTCTGAACCCCATTTTTAAAAATTAGGTTATTTATGTTGTTGGGCTCTAGTTTCTTGAGTTCTCTATATCGTTTAGAGATCGGCCCTATGTCAGATGTAGGGTTGGTAAAGATCTTTTCGCATTTTGTAGGCTATCATTTTGTCTTATTGACAGTGTCCTTTGCCTTACAGAAGCTTCTCAGTTTCAGGAGGTCCCATTTATGGATGGATGTTCTTAGTGTCTGTGCTATTGGTGTTATACTTAGAAAGGGTTCACCTGTGCCAATGTGTTGGAGGGTATTTCCCACTTTATTTTCTATCAAGTTCAGTGTAGCTGGTATTATGTTGAGGTCTTTGATCCACTTGGATTTGAGTTTTGTGCAAGGTGATAGGTTTGGATCTACTTGCATTCTTCAGTATACTATCATCCAGTTATGCCAACACCATTTGTTGAATACGCTATCTTTTCCCATTGAGTATTTTTGGCCTTTTTTTGGTCAAAAATCAGATGTTACAGGCGTGTGGATTAATGTTGGGGTCTTCAAATCGATTCCATTGATCCACAAGTCTGTTTTTGTGCTAGTACCAGATTGTTTTTATTAGGATAGCTTTATAGTATAGCTTGAAGTCAGAGATAGTGATTCCTCCTGAATTTCTTTTATTGAGCAGGATTGTTTTGGCAATCCTGGGTTTCCTGTCATTCCATATTGTTGTCTCCCGAATAAGTGCCATTCTGGCCCTTATGGCCCCTCCTCCTCCCCAAAGGACTAAAACCTTATGTTAAATAGGGGGATTAAGAAAAACATGTTTTCCTGCTCTACAGTCTCCTTACTGCTGCCCCCTGCTGAGTGCTAGTCTTTGGGGATTTTCCAAGACCTTGGGTGGGCCGGACTAGGGGGCGGGGTGTAAGAGAGTCAAGAAAGGAGGAGCTAAGTGGGGGACTAGGAGAGAGAGAAGCAGCAGCAGAGAGAGAAGCAGGACTAAGATGTAAGGTGTACAAAATAAATCATTGTGATCCTGAATGATAGAACCTAAGGACTCCAGAGTGCAGATTATTTAACCTCGACACCTCTCGCCTGGACAAGACTCGAACACCCCAAAACTGGACGCGGTACCATATGATGTTGAATGTTATTCTTTCAAGGTTTGTAAAAAAATGTGTAGGGATTTTGATGGGGACTGCATTGAATCTGTATATTGCTTTTGGTAAAATTGCCATTTTTACTATGTTGATCCTACCTATCCAGGAGCATGGGAGATCTTTCCATTTTCTGATACCCTCTTCAATTTCTTTCTTCAATGACTTAAAGTTTTTATGAAGCAGGTCTGCTACTTCTTTGGTTAGACTTATACCAAGATATTTAATGCCATTTGCAAGTATGATAAAGGGTGATGTTTCCCTTATTTCTTTTTCAGCCCTTTTATCCTTAGTGTATATGAGGGCTATTGATTTTTAAAATTATCTTGTTTCCTGCTATGTTGCAGAAGTGTTTATCAGCTATAGGTTTTCCTCTTGTAGAATTTTGGGGATCACTTATGTATATGATCATATCATCTGTACACAAAGATAGTTTGACTTTTTAACTTTCCAATTTGTATCCTCTTAATCTCCTCTGGTTCTGTTATTGCTTTAACTACAACTTTGAGAACCTTATTTAATAGATAGGAGATAGAGAACAGCCTTGTCTTGTTCCTGATTTTAGTGGAATTGCTTTGAGTATTTCTCCATTTAGTTTGATGATGGCTGTTGGCTTGCTATATATTGCCTTTATTATATTTATGTCTTTTCCCTGTATTCCTGATCTCTCCAGGATTTTTATCATATAGGAGTGTTGGATTTTGTCAAAGGCTTTTACAGCATCTAATGAGATGATCGTGTGTTTTTTTTCTGTTTGTTTATATGATGGATGACATTCACAGTTTTATGCGTGTTAAACCATCCCTGAATCTATGGGATGAAACCTACTTGATTGTGGTGGATGAGTTTTTGATATGTTGTTGGATTTGGTTTGCCAGAATTTCATTGAGTATTTTTGTATCAATGTTCATGAGGGAGATGGCTCTGTAATTCTCTTTCTGTGTGGTATCTTTGAGTGGCTTGTGAATCAAGGTGATTGTGGCCTCATAAAAAGAGTTTGGAAATATTCCTTCAGTTTCTATTTTATGGAAGAGTTTTAGGAGTACTGGTATTAGTTATTTCTTGAATGTCTGGTAGAATTCTGCACTGGATCCATCCAGTCCCATGCTTTTTTTTACTTGGGAGACTTTCAATAAGAGCTTCAATTTCCTTTGGGCTTATAGGTCTTTTTAGGCCTTTACTCTGATCTTGATTTAATTTTGGTAAGTGGTACCTGTCCAGAAAGCTGCCCATTTCTTTTAGATTTTCTATTTTAGTTTAGTATACATTTTCAAAGTAAGACCTGATAAATTTTTGGATTTCCTGGGTGTCAGTTGTCATGTCCCCCTTTTTATTTCTGATTCTGTTAATTTGGATACTCTCTCTCAGCTTCTTGATTAGTTTGAATAGGAGTTTATCTATCTTGTTGACTTTCTCAAAGAACCAACTCTTTGATTCATTATTCTTTGTACTGTTCTCTTTGTTTCTTTTGTATTTATTTCAGCCTTAAGTTTGATTATTTCCTGCCATCTACTTCTTCTAGGTGAGTTTGCTCCTAATTTTTCTAAAGCTTTCAGCTGTGCTGTTAGGTCTCTTGTGTGATATTTTTCTAGGTTTCTCATAAAGGCATCTAGTGTTGAGTTTTCCTCTTAGTACTGCTTTCATTGTGTCCTATAAGTTTGGGTATGGTGTGGATTCATTTTCATTAAATTCTAGGAAGTTTTTGATTTCTTTCTTAATTTCTTCCTTGACCCAGAGGTGGTTCAACTGAGAGCTGTTCAGTTTCCATGAGTTTGTAGGCTTTCTATGATTTTGTTGTTGAAATCTAGCTTTAGACCATAGTGGTCTGATATGATACAGGGAGTTATTTCCATTTTTTGTATCTATTGATATTTGCTTTATATCTGAGAATGTGATCAGTTTTAGAGAAAGTTCCATGGGGTATTGAGAAAAATATATATATTCCTTTGGTTTGGGTAGAAGGTTCTGCATATATCTATTAAGTCCATTTTTTGTCATGGCATCTGTTAGATCCCTTATTATTCTGTTTAGCTTGTTTCTGACTAGTTGACCTATCCAAGGGTGAAAGTGGGTTATTGAAGTGTCCTACTATTAGTGTGTGGGGTTCAATGTGAGGTTTAAGCTTTAGTAGTTTTTCTTTTACAAATGTAGTTGCCCTTGTGTTTGGGGCTTAAATATCAGGATTGAGACTTCATCTTGGTGGATATTTCCTGAGATGAGTAAGAAATGTCTGTCCTGGTCTCTTTTGATTGATTTTAGTTTGGAGTGTATTTTGTTAGATATTGGGATGGCTACAAAAGCTTGTTCATTAGGACCATTTGAATGGAAAATAATTTCCCCACCCTTTACTCTGAGCCTGTGTGTGTCTTTGAAGTGTGTTTCTTGTATGTAGCAGAAGAATCACTTTTTTTTTAAATCCATCGTGTTAGAGTGTGTCTTTTTATAGGTGAATTGATTCCATTGATATTAAGGGATATTATTTTTGGTGGCACCTTGTGTGTATTTCCCTTGTTTGGGCTTCTCTTGAATGTTATTATTTTTTGTTTGTGGTTTCAATGGTGTATCTAGTTTCCTTAGGTTGGAGTTTTTGCTCTAGAGCTTTCTGTATGGCCAGATTTGTGTTTAGGTATTGTTTAAATCTGGTTTGTCATGAAATATCTTGTTTACTTCACTTATAGTGATTGACAGTACTGCTGGGTATAGAAATCTGGGTTGGCAGCCATGTTCTGTTAGTGTCTGTATAACATCTGACCAGGACCTTCTTGCCTTCATAGTTTCCATTGAATAGTCTGGTGTCATTCTGATTGGTCTGCCCTTATAGGTAATTTGTCCTTTTTCCTTTGCTGCTCTTAGTATTTTTTCTTTGTTTTCTAGGTTTAGTGGCTTGATTATTATGATTATTATTATGTGGTGTTCAGATATTTTTGGATCATCTAGTCTATTTGATGTTCTGTAAGCTTCTTGTATCTTTATATGCATTTCCTTATTTAAGTTGGGAGCTTTTCTTCCATGATTTTGTTAAATATATTTTCTGTGCCTTTGAACTGGTGTTCTTCTCCTTCATTGATTCCAATTATTCTCAGGTTTGTACTTTTAATGGTATCCCACATTTCCTGGACATTTTGTGTTGTGACTATTTTTGTTTTACTGTTTTCTTTAACTGATGCGTCTATTTCCACGATTGAATCTTCCACTCCAGAGATTCTCTATTCCATCTCTTGCATTCTGTTGGTTATGCTTGTATCTGTGTTTTCAGTTCATTTCTTCAGGTTTTCTATTTCCAACTTTGTCTCAATTTGTGCCTTCTTAATTGCTTCTATTTCATTTCTTATTTCTTGGTATGTGTCTTTCACCTGTTTGTTTTCTTTTTCTTGGTTTTCTGTATTTTATTTCAAGGATTTTTTTCATCTCTTTCATTTTTTTGTTTGTATTGTCTTCTGTTGCTTTAAGGGACTTTTTAAATTTCTTCTTTTAAAGCTTTTATTATCTTCATAAAGTTGTTTTTATGTTGTATTCTTCTGTTTCCTTTTCATTGCTCTGCTCTGATCTTGATGTTGTGGAGCCATCAGCTTCTTCTGGAGGTGTCAGGTTGTTCTTTATATTCTTTATATGTATTCTTATAATGGCATCTGCCCATTGCTTCCTTGGTTGACTCTTTGTTGGCTCTTATTCAGTTGTGAGCCTGGGGCTCTTAGGTAGCTCTTTAGTTAGCTGTGGACCAGGAGGTGGCTTCTGTTTATTCTGTTGCTAGTGTTTGATGATGGAGGTTGTGGTTTGAGCATAGCTTGGCCCATGGGATGTCCCTAGAGCTGTGTTTTCCTGTGGGTTGGGCTCTTAGCTGTGGACCAGGAGGGGGCTTCTTATTGTTGCTTGTATCTTTCTAGGCATTTCCTTCTTTAGGTTGTGAATGTTTTCTTCTATGATTTTGTGAATCTATTTTCTGTGCTTTTGAGCTGTTTTTCTTTTATTCCTATTATTCTTAGGTTTGGTCTTTTCATGGTGTTGGTTATTTCCTGAATGCTTTGTGTTATGGCTTTTTTGGTTTTAGTGTTTTCTTTGACTGACATATCTATTTCCACTATCAAATCTTCCACACCAGAGAGTCTTTCTTCCATCTCTTGCATTCTGTTGGTTATGCTTGTATTTGTAATTACAGTTCATTTTTTTTTCAGATTTCCTGCTTTCAGCATTTCCTCTGTCTTCTTTATTGCTTCTATTTTAATTTTAAAACCTTGAAATGTTTCCTTCACCCGTTTGACTGCTTTTTTTTTATTTTTCTTCATTTTCGTTAAGAGATTTGTTGATCTCTTCCAATTTTTGGTTAGAATTTTCTTTTTTTAACGATGCTTTTAAAAAATTTCCTCTCTTGAGGCTTCTATTATCTTCACAAAGTTGTTTTTAAGGTCATTTACTTCTGCTTCTTCCACATTGTCATGATCAATTCTTCCTGTAGCATCACCAGATTCTTTTGGTGACATATTGTTCGTTATGTTGTTATTATATTTATTCTTACACTGGCATCTACTCCTTGCTCCCTCAGATCAATGCAGGATTTTTCTGTATCTCAGGGAATTCACTTTGGTGCAATCTGTTTTCTCTATTTCTGTGTCTCAGCTCTTTGTAGAAGGGCACATGATAGTATGATAAGACACTCAGTTGAGACAGGAAATGAGAGAGAAGTAAGGGGCTGTGACATCTATCAAATACTTTTACATCATCCTAATTAGTTCTGTGAGATTTTCACACAATTTCTTTTCGTCATCTTCATCTGCTTTCCCTCAACTCTTCCCAGATCCACCTCATCTTCACATTTACCTAAATCTGTGCCCTTCTTTTCAAGATCAATTTGTGCTGCCCGAATTTTTCTTACAGTGCATGTACATCCAAGAGAAACGACACGTGTGAACTAACAAGTTCAGACAGCAAGCACAAAAACCTGTGCAGGCTCAAGCCAGGTCTGTGAAATGACTTTTAGAAGGGCGTGAGGGTGAGTTCAGATACTGACTGTGCTTGAGTGCCTTAGTTCAATGGGATGAGCCAGGCACAGTGAAATGCCCTCAGGATCCTACATCTGGTGAGGCACAGACTGGTGTGTGTGTGGGGGGGGGGGGGAGGGGGTTCATCTGGGGTCACTGGCCAGCAAGGTCTGGAAAATTATGAGATTTTGATCCAACAGAAAGACTGCCTACAAGGTGTCCAACAGTTGAAGCCTGTGTAGACTTCTAACCAATATACACTTCTGCTTGGGCACATGCACACCCCCCAGTATGTATCTGGTCATATAGGACATCCACAGAAAAAGCAGAGACATACATAAAAGAAATTCTGTGGCCTTAACTGCACCTGAATCTCTACAGTACCTCTTCAAAGCATTTCTCCAGATCCCATCTCTGCACCTCAGAGGACAAAGCTTGTATTCTCTCCCATGAGCAAATGCAGGGCACAGTCAATCACAGCCATCACTCTGTGTAATATATGGTATTCATGGAGAGTATGACAAAGGGACAGAGAGAGACAGGAAGATAGAATTCAAAATTAAATGTAGAGTCTTCCAGTCTCCAACCATCAGTCCCTTCTTTGAGGTGACCCAGTGTCTTGTGACATCTTATTTAAACAATTAAGAGAGTGTTTCCTAATGATAGATGAAACTGCTCACCAAATGGTCAGTCTGAGGAGAGACAACTGGTCTTTTGGGATGTAATAACACACGCCACTGTCACTGTACCTCAAGACAGTGCTTGGAGTTCCTTTTGTCTCTGTGCAAAGAAAGACCTCTTATTTGCAGTGGACAGACCCTGGCTATGCTGACCACTTTTGTGAGACCTGAATGCAATGGCAAAGGAGGGTGACCCACTGGAGTCTCCCAGGGTACAGAGCTGTTCTTCTCCTTCCTGGGAGTTGCCCTTATCTTATGATGTGGGGACAGTGACAGCTCACCTAAGGCATGTATAAGACATGTATCCTCAGAACTCAGTCTCCCTACTCTTGCCTGGCACCTTTCCCCAAGCTAGATAGTTCTTGCTGCCAATCTTCAGAAGGGGGGGGGGGGGCAGAATGCTTGGCTGGGATGCTTGATTCTCCTGCCACGTACTTCCCAGCTAAGCTTCCTGATCCAAGAGACCCACAGTCAGCTACCATGTTATTCCCTTCCCCTAGGACATTGGATTCCCATTCTATCATATCTACTCTGTCACTGAGAGGGTCCTCCTTTCCCTGAGATGCACAGAAAGGTGTAGTCCTTCAGGAGTATGTGTGGTGAGACCAGTTCTCACCCCTACCAAACAGGGATGCCTTGTATTGCCCTGATGGGGCCCTTTATCCAGCCTTTACCTCTGAAACTCTGCCCATGTTACATTCTCAAAATATGATGTCATTTTGATGCACAGAGACAAGAAAAAAAGAAGTCCTTTCCTTTGGGCCAAATTTGTCTTTTATACTTGCTCATAGCCCAAGAACACTTTCCTCCTAGTAACACAGTGACTGGCAATTGTGTGTGATTTCCACTTGCTTTAAGGTAATTTCTGACTTGACTGTGAAATTTATCTTACTCATAGTTCCATAGCCAAGGAACAGGACTCATAAAAATGAGAGATGCCATATATACCTCACCAGATTCCCCACACAGTTGCTCCTCTGCCCTAGAACTAGCCCCAGAGGACATTCTAGGTGACCCAATCTTTGTGCCCCCATGACTCCCCGCTCAACATCCTACTACTCTGGCACACCTCCCCTTCGACCAACAAGCCTTATTTTGTCCACCAGTCTCTGGGCTCCCTCTTCTCACCTCCCTCCCCAGAGAGGGCACTCACTGCTCCCTCTTCCTACACTGATGAGCACCTTCCTGCACAAACTCAGAAACCTGGGGGACTCAGGACAGACTTAAATACCCCTGTGAGTAGACCCTACACTGTGCCAGGAGGACAAAGGTGTTCTGGGCACACATCAGGTACAGACCCTATTCCTCTTGATTGAGCTATTCCCAAGATCATCCATGCTAGGATCTTTCTACTTTCCCCAAGGAATCCCCAGAGCTCAGTGTGGTTTTTAAACAAGTACAGCAAGATATCTCCACTGTCCTGAGTGTGCAAGATGCACACAGGAAGAAGGATCCCTTGCCTTTCCTTCAGCGTGCACCTGGGATGGGGATGGTCACACTGCACCTGCAAATTTCACGATGGCAGTCTTTTACTGCTGAGTAATAGTACTCCATTGTGTAATTGAACCACAATTTTTTTAATTCCATTTTCCAATTGAGGGGCATCCAGGTATTTTTCAGGCTATGGTTATTACGAATAATGCTATGAATATAGTTGAGCTAATCTCCTTTGGATAAGAATGTGCATCCTTTGGATATATGTCCAATAATGGCACTTCTAGATCATTGGTTAGATTGATTTCCAGTTTTCTGAGGAACTGCCATACTAATTTCCAAAGTGTCTGTAGAAGTTTACACTCTTACCAGCAATGGAGGTGTGTTCCCCTTGCTCCACATCCCCTCCTTCATAGGCTGTCATCATGTTTTTGATCTTAGCCATTCTGACAGGCGGTATCTCAGAGTTGTTTGATTTGCATTTACCTGATGGGTAATGATGTTGAACAAACCTTGAAGTGTATCTCAGCCATTTGAGATTCTTCTGTTCAGAATTTTCTGTTTCAATCTGTACTCCATTTTTGATTAGACTATTTGGTATTTTAATGTCTAGATACTTAAGTAATTTTTCTACTGAAGTTGGAAATTTGTTTTGTATCCTTTTATCAATTTTTAACATTTATATTGCATACCAACCACAGTTCCCACTCCTCCCTCTTCTCCATCTTTTCCCTGATCTTCCTTCTACCCCTCCACCAACTCCTCAGAAAGGGGTAGGCATCCCATGGAGTCAACAAAGCATGGTATATCAAATTGATCAGGACAAAGCTCCTTTCCCTGTATCAAGGCTGAGTGAGTTATAACTCCTTAGGAATATGTTCCAAATATTAGTTTATTTGCCCAAGACAGACAGGTCCTGGTCCCACTGCTAGGAGCCCTATAGATAGATCAAGCTACACACCTGTTAGTCACATGCAGAGGGCCTAGGTTGGTCCCATGCAGGCTCCCTTGCTGTCTTTAAACAGTCTCTGAGCTTCTACTACCAAGGGTCAGCTATGTCTATAGATTTCACCATCATGACCTTGACCATCCCCCTCATATAATCCCTCTGTTCTTGCTTCAACTGACCTCCTGAAGCTTGGCTGTGGATCTCTCCATCTGCTTCTGTCAGCTTCTGAATGAAGGTTCTATGATGATGAATCAGCTCGTCACCAATATGATTGATTACAGGGGAAGGTCAGTTCAGGTACCCTCTCCACTATTTCTAGGAGTGTTAGTTGGAGTCATCCTTGTGGATGCCTGGAAATTTTCCTGGTGCTAGCTTTTTCCCCCATAACTCCATAACGGCTCCCTTTATCATGATATCTTATTTGTTGCTTTTCCTCTCTTTCCCTCTCCTAAGTTGACCATGCCAATCTCTCCTGTTCCCATTTTAATCCCCTCCCCGTCTACTTTTCTTGCTCTTAGTTTACCCAGGACATCTCATCTATTTCCTCCTCCCAGGATAATCCGTGTGTTCCTCTTAGCATCCTCCTTGGTGCCTTGTTTCTCTAGGTTTCTGAATTGTAGACCGATTATACTTTACATTTACTATCCACTTATGAGTACATACTGTCTATTTCTGGGTCTGGGTTTCCTCACTCAGAATGATTTTTTTCTAGTTGCATCCATTTGCCTGCAAATGTCATGATGTCATTATTTTTGCTACCGAGTTGTGGGGATATGTTTCAAATTTAATAAAACAGTCTAACCCACTCCTGACTGACAGGGAATCAGGGTTCAATTCCGGAGACGGAGCCTGAGAAACAGCTACCACTTCCAAGAAAGGCAGCAGGCAGTGGTGGCACACATTGTTAGTCCCAGCATTTGGGCAGCAGAAGTATGAGAATCTCTGTGAGTTTAAAGCCAGCCTGGTCTTCAAAGTAGTTCCAGGACAGCTAGGACTGTTATATAGAAATCAGAGACTTGAAGAGATGGCTCTGTCCTCTGATATTCCAGACTGAATGTGGGTAGATTCCTCTCATATTCATATTTTTATTTAAATATTCCTCTGTTTTTATTAAATTTGAAACATATCCCCACACTGAGTAATACTCCGTTTTATAAATATACCACCTTTTCTTTTTCCATTCTTTGGCTGAGAGGCATCTAGGATTTTTCAGATTCTGTTTATCATAAATATAGCTGTTACAATCATAGTTGAGCAAGTGTCTTTCTGGTATGATTGAGCATTCTTTGGGAATATGCCCAAGATTGGTATTGATGGGTCTTGAGGTATATTGATTCCCAGTTTTCTGTGAAACTACTTTGTTGATTTCCAACCTGGCTGTACAAGTTTACACTCCCACCAGCAGTGGAAAAGTGTTCCTCTCCTCCACAACCTCTCAAATATAGGCTCTCATTAGTGTTTTTTTTTTTTTTAAATCTTAGCCAATCTGACAGGTGTAATCTTAGAGGACCTTTGAAGTCTGGTGATGATGCATTTATTTTATACCAAGAATGTAATTTATATCTTTTCATAGCAACCCTTTAGAGAACTTGTTTTTATAAAGTTGCCCTATTTAGCTAGGCTTTTGCTGACCTGCTTCAGTGTGCTTAAGGACCAGTCTTTAATAGGTATCCTGGCCATTAACTTAATATGTTTTAGACGGATTTCTTAAAACTTTGATTTGTGACCACATATGAGACTGTGAAACTGAATTGGTAGTCCATGAAAAATTTGGTGATACTACAAGGTTTCTGAATGTACAACAACCAAAATGAATTTAAAATAAAGTGTATACTAAATCTAAAAAAAGAAGGTATCTTAGAATTATTTTGATTTGCATTTCCCTGATGACTAATGATGTTGAGCAATTCCATGAATGTTTTCTTAGCCCTTTAAGATTCTTCTGTTGAGAAATCTGTTTAGATCCACACTCCATTTTTAAATTGGTTTATTTAGTATTTTGATGTCTAGTTTCTTGAATTCTTTACATATTTTAGCGATCAGTTCTCTGTCAGATGTAAGTTGATGAAGATTTTTCTCCATTTTACAGGCTGTTATTTTCTCTTATTGACTGTGTCCTTCCCTACAGAAGGTTTTCAGTTTCAGGAGGTCCTATTTGTTAATTGTTGTTCTTAGTGCCTGTGCTACTAGTCTTATATTTAGGAAGTGATCTGCTGTGCCAATGTGTTTAAGGCAACTTCCCACTTTCTATTCTATCAGGTTTAGTGTAACTGGTTTCAAGTTGAGGTCTTTATTCACTTAAACTTGAGATTTTTACAGGGTGATAGATATTGATGTATTTGCATTCTTCTACACATACTGACATGCAGTTAGGCCAGCGCTATTTATTGAAGTTGCTTTATTTGTTTTCATTGTATAATTTTTACTTCTTTGTCAAAATCAGGTATTCATATGTGTGGATCCATATAAAGATCTTCTATATGATTCCATTGATGCACAAGTCTGCTTTTATTTCAATACCAAGTTGTATTGCAATTACTACAGCTCAAAAGGAGAGCTTCATGTCAGGGATGGTAATACCTCCAGAATTTTCTTTATTATACAAGATTGTTTTAGCTATCTTGCTTTTTTTTTCATTTTCCATGTGAAGTTGAACATAATTCTTTTGAAGTCTGTGAAGAATTATCTTTGACATTTGATGGAGATTACATTGAGTCTGTAGATTGATAAGAGTGCTATTTTTATAATGTTAATCTTATCAACCCATGAACATAGGAGATCTTTTCATTTTCTGATGTCTTTTCCAGTTTCTTTCTTTAAAGACTTTAAAGATCTTTCCATTCAGATCTTTTACTTGTTTGTTTAGCATTAATCTAAGATATTTTATATTCTTTATGGCTACTGTAAAGTGTGTTGTTTCTTTGATTTCTATCTCAGTCTGTTTACCATATGTTTATAGAAGGACTACTGATTTTTTGAGTTAATCTTGTACCCTGCCACATTACTGAAGGTGTTTATCAGCTGTAGAAGTTTCCTGGTAGAATTTGGGGGTCACTTATGTATATGACCATATCATCTACAAACAGCAAAAGTTTGACTTCTTCCTTTCCAATTTGCATTCCCTTGATCTACTTTTGTTGTTTTATTGCTCTAGCTAGAACTTCAAGTATTATATTGAATAGATATGGAGAGAGTGGACAGCCTTGCCTTCTTTCTGATTTTAGTAGAATCCATCTGAGTTCTCTACATTTTATTTTATTTTGGCTTTCAGCTTGCTGTATACTGCTTTTATTATGTTTAGCTATGTTCCTTGTATCTCTGATCTCTCCAAGACCTTTGTCATGCAGGGGTGTAGGATTTTATCAAAGAATTTTTTAGCATCTACTGAGATGATCACGTGGTTTTCTTGTTTCAGTTTGCTTATAGGGTATATTTCATTGATAAATTTTTGTATGCTGAGCCATCCTGCATCTCTGGGATGATGTCTGTTTAATCGTAGTGAATGATTTTTAAAATATGTCTTGGATTCAGTTGCCAGTATTTCATTGAGTATTTTTGCATCAATGTTCATGAGGGACATTGGTCTGTAATTTTTTTCTTTGTTGCATCTTTGTATGGTTTGGGTATAAGGGTAACTCTGGCCTCATAAAGAAAATTTGTGAAGGTATTTCTGTTATTATTGTGTTGAACAATTTGAGGAATATTTGTATTAGTGCCTCTTTGAAATTCTGTTAGAATTCTATGCTTAAGCCATCCAGCCCCGAGTGTGCTCTGTTTTTCTTTCTTTTTTTCTTTTTTTTTTCTTTTTTTGGTGAGGGACTTTTAAAGTCTACTTCTAATTCCGTAAGTGTTATAAGTCTATTTAAATTATTTATCTGGTCTTGATTTTATTTCTTCTATGAATTTGTTGAAAAGAAATTATGGGCCTTTGACCTGGGTTTTTCCCCATTCCTCTCTACCAAGAATTCTCAACCTGTGGGTCACAACCCCTTTTGTGGGGTGGAAGAATCCTTGCACAGGTTACATATCAGATGTCCTGCACATCAGACATTTATGCTATCATTCCTAATATTACCAAAATTATACTTTTCAAGTAGCAATGAAATAATTTTAAGGTTGTGCTTCACCACAAAGTGAGGAAAATTTCCACAGTATTTGGAAGATTGAGAAACACTCTTCCACACCCATTACTCTTAGATTTGGTCTTTTCATAGTGTACCAGATTTCCTGGGTGTCTTCTGTCAGGAGGTTTTAGTTATTTTACGTTCAACATTTTCTTGTCCAATGTATTTATTATTTCTTCTATATTATCTTCAATGCCTTCTTTGATATCTTGCGCTTGTGAAGCTTGCCTCTGTGGTTCCTGTGAGATTTCTCAAATTTTTCATTTCCACAATTCTCTCAGTTGGGGTTTTTTTATTGATTCTATTTCCAGTTTCCAGTCTTGAACAGGTTTATTCATTTCCTTGTACTTTTTGTTGGTGCTTTCTTGAATATCTTTAAGCGATTTATTTTCTCTATAAGGACCTCTGTCATCTTCACAGGCTGGTCTAAGGTATTTTTCTTGTGATTCAGCTATGTTTGGATATTCAAGACCTATTCAGGAAGGATACCTGGGCTCTAGTGAAGACATGTTTTCCTGGCTTTATTATGTTTCTACACTGGCATCTAGGCTTCTGGGTTGGGGAAGATTACAACTCTAGGTGATGGCATCTGCTCTTGTCTCCATTGGGTGGTGCTTTGTTTCTTAGTGTCTGTTTCCTCTCCGATTTTCAGAGACTGTGATGGTTATGCATTGCCTGATTTCCTGGCCTGTTCAGCTGGTGTATTCACATGAACATCTGTTGGTGATAGAGTACTTGCATGAGCTGTAGGAGGGAAGTTTGGAGGAGGGGTATTTATGCTTCCTTGGGGATGGGGTCACGGAAGAAAAATATTTGTTGCATGGATCCAAATTGGTATTACAGTAAAAACCCTGAGAAATATATTGGAATAAATGCTAAAATTTCAGAAAGACAGAGGAACAAGACATCTCCTTGTTTTTTTCCAACCCTTTCCCCTATTGTATCTGCATCTCCTTGTGTTTTTTTTTTTTCCCAAACAAAAACACTGAACCTAATATCATTTGTTTAGATTTTTCCTGGAGACAATCAACACAACTTTTAATCAACAACCATAAACAATTACAATTAACTATAACATATATTGAAAACATATAAAAAGCAACCCATGCCACCTTTTGGAAATGTGAGTATTGTGTCTTAAAATTACCTCTTGCTGCCTAGCAGTAATGGCATCTTTAGAGGATTCTAAAAAGAAAAAATTAGGTTAATTGTCAAGACCTGGGATAGGTATCTGTATCACTTGTTGTACAGTCTCTGTATAATTAGAAAGTGCAGGGTTTGTCTCAAGTCCTGGATACAGAAATCTATGAGGCTGGATCATCTCAGATAGTCACTTTGAAACTCTCCTGAGCAGTTTGTAGTTTAAAGGCAATCTTTGGGTAGTATTTGTCAGCTTCTTGGCATTATCATTGTCATATTAAATCATTGTTGTTGGGTCCTTCATTGAGACATCAGAGATAACATTAGGTCAGATGATTTCTTTTTTGGTAATTTTTTCTGGGTATTTCTCTATAGTGGCTATTAATCACTAGCAATTGATTACATAAAAAGATTAATATTTATTAAGGGCGTTATATGTAGGGGTATTGTGTTCTCTTCCATCGTAAATAATTGTGCCACCTACTGCTTTAATAAAAACAGTGATTGGCTGAAGGCAGACAGGAAGTTTGGGTGGAGCTACCAGGCTGGGAAAACTCTGAGAACGGGAAGAGCAGAGCAGAGATGCCAGGCCAGAGAAGCCATCAGATAAAGATTACAGTTATGCTGTTCTGGGAAAAGGTACCAAGCTGCATGGCTGAACAGGATAAGAATCATGGGTTAATTTAAGGGTAAAGAGTTAGCAAGCTATATGCCTAGGCACTAGGCTGATCAGCATAAAATTAATGTAAGCATCTGTGTGTCTCTGTGGGTCTGTGGGTCCAAACCTCGAGGCTAGACCAAATTTTTTTTTGCTGAAGAAATTGGTTTATCCATACTACATGAGGAAGAATCAAGTTAGTTTTCTGTTTGAATTGAATTCTCTTGCTTTGAGGATATTTGTTATTAATCTCTTCAAAAAATTACTGAAAGCTCTTTGTCAAGGTTCGCTGCTCATCCATAATCAATCAATTTTTTCATTAGTTAAAGATACAACTATTTCTGCAGACTCCTTTACTGTCAACTGTTTAAGTCTTAATTTTCCTTTAAAAATCAAATCAGAAATCTTTACCACATATATTTTTAAACTTTTACTTGATCTTTGAGGAAAAAATATCCATTATAATATAATATTTGTCCTTCTGCATTATAAATCCTGTAGGAGAATGCTTAGAGAGAAAAATAACCAGAATGAAATCAAGGTGTGGATCTACAAGATTCACATATGCATCTCATAATATCTTTTTCACTACAGCCAATTGTCTATTAGCTTCATGAGAAACTTCTCTTGGACTATTTAAGTCCTTATCACCATCTAAGGTTTTGAACAAATTAACTAGTTCATGGTTTTTTATCCCAATAATAGGTCATGTATGAGAAATATCTCATAGAAGTTTTTGAAAATTATTAAGAGTTTGCAAACTATCTCTCCTAAGTTGCACCTTCTGGGGTCTAGTTTTTGTAGGCTCATTTTGTATCCTAAATAATTAATAGAATCTCCTCTTTGTATTTTTTCAGGGGTAATTTGTAATCTCCAATTAGGCAAAATTTTCTTCACTTCTTCAAATATTCTTTCTAATGTATCTATATTTGTGTCTGTCAACAAGATGTCATTCATGTAATGGTAAATGATAGATTATGGGAATTGTCTATGTATCACTTCTAATGGCTGTTGTACAAAATATTGGCACACAGTTGGGCTATTTAACATTCCTTGTGGGAGAAATCTCCATTAATATCTCCTCAAAGGCTAAGAATTATTATAAGTAGGCATCGTGAAAGCAAATTTTTCCTTGTCTTGTTCTTGCAGAGGTGTGGTAAATAAACAGTCTTTTAAGTCAATAACTATAAATAGGCAATCCCGTAGGTAACAGGGAAGGCAAAGAAATTCCAGATTGTAATTAACCCATTGAGAGAATCACCTTATTTATTGTTCTTAGATCTATCACCATTTTTCATTTTCCAGATTTCTTTTAACAACAAATACAGGAGAATTCCATTGTCTGGTTGACTCTTCAGTATGCTAAGCATGTAGCTGCTCCTGGACCAGCTGTTCTAAAGCTTACAGTTTCTCCTTTGTTAAGGGACATTGCTGAAACCAAATAGGCTTTTCTGTCAACCATTTTAAAGGTCGCAGTGTGAGTGTCTTTACAGGGTCAGAAACTGTTGTGCTATGTTTTGTACAACTTGAGTGGCTGATGACTGTTTTTTTCTGGGTATTCCATTGTTGTATATCCCATGACATTACTTGTATTTTAAATTTTGGCCTTTGTTCATCTATGGAAGTTTGCCAGAATATTATTTATTTTGTGGTTTTCTTAGAAATTTTGATCCCTCACTTTTAGTTGTTCTATTCTCCAATGCCATATAGTTTTTTTTTTATATTAGGCACTGGATTAGTAATTGTTCTAAAGAAACCATTCCTCAACTGAGGCTGAATATGATTGAACGATCTTTGATTTTGAGACCTGTGTTTTGGGGGCCTCCTGTGAGAGTCCTTAAGAGGTGTTTCCAGATGATAAAAGATTGCCTTGTTTGTCCCTTGTAGATTTACACTCATTGGTCCATTGTCAGCCTTTGCCACATCTTCTTCATAATCCAGAAGGTAGGGAGCTTCTGTTTGAGTCATTCCTAGGAGGAACATCAGTTCTATGAATGCCTTCTTAAATGGCCTTGCTTACCACAATTAAAGCATTTGATACCTTTATTCCCTATCTTAACATTAAAAATGGCTTGACCTACCAAAGTCTCTTCATCATAATTGAGAGACTGAGTATTGATTGTTATGATTCACTGCAGGTAGCGGCCATGTAGTAAGCCCAACAAGGTACTGGCAGCACCCCACCTACAGAGAGCATGCCCCTAGACATGGCTACATAAATCTGTGCCCATTGGCTCTCTTAAAAAGAGTTGCCCACCACGTGAAAGCCCCACTCTCTCAGCAACTCCCCTAAATAAACTCTCATGTGGCATCTGGCAGTGTGTGTGTCTCATCTCTCACACGTGAAACTAACATTGATTGCATATCCAATCCATTTCTCTAGGGGCACTGAGTTTTAGAGGCATAAGCATCCATTTACATTTACAAATCAGCATGATCAAAAGCCAAAGAGAGAATCAGCTGATTTCTAATTTCTGGACCTTATAGTACTCACAATATTGCCTTGGTTAATCTCTGCAAGGTTCTTTTAAGCATTTCGTGATTTTAGTATACAGCTCAATTTTCTGTCCTGGATCAAGAATCTTTCAGAACTATTCAAAGTGTCAGTACAACACAGCAGTAATGTATGTTGATTAAAAGTAGACTGAACCTTTACATCATCAAACTGACCCTCACCAAGAATTTGATCTTGAGATATGTTAAAGCCTATAATCTTTCATTATTGTTCAATGGTCTTAGCTTCTTCTATCAGACAATTTCTCCATTGTAAATATTGGCTATAATCTATAATCTAATGCAACCACTGTGAGCTGCATCCAAACATTAAGTGTGATTCTATATTTTGTGGACAATAAATTTAATATATGTTTTACATGTGTGAAATGAATTCCATGAGGCAAAATAGCTTCCTTGATGTCCTTTATGTCTCTCATATGTATAGGTTTCCAATTATATTCCACAAACCCTGGAGATTGATCCTATGTACACTTTCTCTGAATGATAACTGGATAGATCATAGAAAGGGAACGAGGAAGGCCTTTCATGTTTACAACTTAGGCAAATCATCTTCAACTCCATAAGATATCTTCTGAGTTGATTGTACTTTAACATCCATCTCAATTACAGGAAAATAATCCTCCTGTTGCTGAAAATTTGAAACCATCAATTTTTTTAGTGTCTGAATCTCTTGAATAGCCAGTCCTTCTAACGATTTCATGGAATTAATAAGTTTTCCATTCTCATCGTTTGCGTAGAAGTCTACATATCTATATTTCTCCTGTACAGACCTAATATTTATGTCCAAGGAGAAGATGTATTTGAAGTTTGTCGTAACCAATTTCCACAAAATTAACTTTGCATGCCAATTTTCTCATTGGCAGATTCCATGTTGTGAATTTCAGAATACAATTTATCATTCATAAACTTTAAATCTTCCATCAGTCTAATTAATGTTTCATATTTAGTAGAGATATCAGACCATTTTTTGAGATACGAAATATAGAATCAAGCCAAGAAATATCAGGACTGTAAGCATGAAGTTCCCAAACACATAATTATGCAAGATGGCTTCAATTGTAGCAGCAAAAATATTTCTGAATTCTTGGGAAGGTGTACTGTCTGCCATTTTATTAAAGAACTTGCCTTAAAAGGAGGATTATTATTACCTCAGACTGGATATAATGTTGATGTTTGGCCAGTAGATGTCACAGGCGTCACTCCAATTAGTCAGGAAGTACTGACTCAGGCTTCCATGTTAGGCTTGCTATGAATGTAGTCTAACGAAAGCAAACTCTCACAAAATCAGAACCGATTACCACACACATGCTCTGGAACAAAGCACTGAGAAAAGCTGCTTGCCCTTGCTGCACAAGCAGGCCTTGTAACTCTCCCTGTAGATGAGTTTGGCAAGAGTGTGAGTGCAAGGAGACAAGCTGTGACATTACATGTAGCATGCTCTGCTAGACAGAAAATATCCCCTTTTAAAAGCAGCTGTGGATAGGATTTTAGTCTTCTGGGGAACCTATAGGACTGTAAGACCAAAGCTGCTCAGGACCAGGTGGAGGCCCTCGCCAAGGGTGCCAGTCAGGTTTCCAAAACCCTGGAGCTGAAGCTAGAGCTGCAAGGCTGGGGAGGTAGCCTGCTAGTGGCTGGATTCCCTGCTAACTCCCAACCCATGTTGGGCATCAGGTAGAATGGGAATTAATTATTAGCAACTGATTATAGGGAAAAGATTAGTATTTATTGAGGAGTTTATAGTGAACAGTTACTGATACAAGACATTGAAAAATGGGGCAATAACTGGAAAGTTGAACTGGTCAAAGTGGTAGCAGTGCTGGGTCAGATACTTTCTCCAAGTGTGTGAGGGAACACAGAGGAAGGAGAAATGGTATGTCCCTGTCTTAGACTGCCCGGCCATGCCCCATACATTGGTCCTTAAAGCCTAAAGGCCATACCTCTATGTAAAGGGGAATAATACCTGATTCCCACTACAGTTCTCCCTTCTTCATTGGATGCTTATTTTTCCAAATGTCTTTAAATTCCTCAAGATGGTTGATTTTAGTTTCCTGAAAAGGCATAAACATAATACTTCCTCAACCCTAACTTTGGAGAGTTTCCTTTTCTAGTCTTTATCAATTTTGATTTATAATTTCCCCCGATTTTTTCATTCTCTCTTCTATAGCTTTTCTATCATCCAGAGCAGTTTGATGTTCAGTGAACATTAAGTTCTCTTTGCTGTGGGAAGGAGTTTTCTCCACAACAACGGAGGGATGTGGGGGCCTGTGAGAGGCTCCTCAAAGTAGTTTTTGAAAGTAAAAAATAACCTACTATGCCCCTTGTTGAACTACATTTGTTAGTCCAATGTCTGCCTTTGCCACACCATATATATCAAAAACATTGTTCCCAGAACACCCGTTTAAAGACCCATTTTAGGTGACCTTGCTTATCACAGTTGGAACATTTGACATCTGTATTTTTCTTCAAACTTCTGGAAATCACCTCTCCTATACAAGCATCATCATAGTTATGAGATTAAATATTAGTTCTATTTCATATCCATTTCTTTAAGGGTTCTGATTTTCTCACTAATAGCCTAATTACTTTTGAGCATTGTCACTTAGCATTTTCATAGCCATAGATTTAATTATTATTCGTCTAGCTTCTCAATTTGATAACTTTCTATTTACTTCTGACGTCAATCTTTTGGGCATTGTATAACACAAGTAAATGACTCAATTTTCTTTTCTACTTCGTCAATTTTGTCCCAAGCATTCAAGGTTTCCAGATGGCATAAAGCCAGGGTATAGTCACCATATAAATATTGCTTTTCTACATTAGCATAATCTTTTGCCCCCCCGAAAGTTGATCTTGGGAGATTTCCATACCTCTAGCTCTACTATATTGTTCAATTGTCTTAGCCTCATCCTTTACAAATCTTCCCTCATAATTGGGGAACAACCTCCATGACCGCTGTTACTAAGACTATCCAGTCTTGAAGGATAATTCTATTACAAACTGACCATAAGTTTATTATCAAAGCTGAGTGCATGCCATATGAGACTGTTGCTGTCTTCAATCTCCTCAAATCTAACATTTGCACAGGAGCCCATTGAGTTTTTACGTAGTCCATGGGATATCTTATCATTTGAGAATTCCTGTAAAAGTTACTGGATAAATTAAGTTTGACTGTTTGAAAGCCTTAGAATGTTTTTCTGTAATCTTATAATGCAATGTTGAGATTTTTTTCTTTAAATACTTCTGAGTCTGAATATCTCTCTGGTCTTTGCTTAACAAGTTTATAAAGACACATCTTGGCATCCATTTTAGCCAACTTGACAGTCTTAGAAACCAACCTTTTAACAGATAAAACAAGAATGATCATGCAAATAATATTTATAGTAGACAATATATAAATCCAATTTACATTAATTATCCTCTTCTTTGTTCTATTTTTATACTATCTATTTCACTATAGAACAGAGAACAAATTCCTTCATTTCCTATTTTTTTAATGTGGTTAAAAAACTCCATTAACAGAAATTCTAATTGACTCACCAGTACTTTTGACAATGATGATTTCATTCAGATGATGGTGAAGTGAAGCAGCAGCCCAAGGATTGAGTCCAGTGGAAGCTACATCACACCAGGAAAGATGACCTACTGTCTGCAAAACACAATGTGTGGATCACAGGGGGGAAATCTGTGTGTCAGGAACTGTCTAACAGAGATAGCTGATAGTGGAGAGGCTAACTCTGAAAGTAAAACCTAGACAGCTGCCTGATGACTCCAGTTATATGTAGCTCCAGCCTGTGCTAGTACCTGCAAAATCAAGGCAAGCGGCTTTTTCTTGAATTCATGCCTCAAAAGTTGGATGTCAGATGTTTCACAAATCCTAATTGGTCTTACATTAAAAACCTAGAACCAGATATTGGGATAAATGCTAAAAGATCAGAGAAGCAGAGGAAAAAGACACTAGAGACATTTCTCACCACTACTGAATCCTGAGACTGAAAGGAAAGCCCCTGTCTCCACAAATACTCAGACTGAATGTCTAAGTCTGGAAATGAATCTATATATCCTCTTCTCTGCCTAAAACACAATATGGGTGCAAAGTACTTTAAAAAAAATCTTCCAGACTTTCTAGTCAGTAGTAGGATAGGACAATAGGATTGAGGAAGTTGGCTCAAACCAGTTTCCAATAAATGCACATTATGTCCCAACCTGCAGTCTACCTGACAGCCTAGCAATAACCAATATCCAACACTCCTGGCCATGCCAACCAATGTGGGAAAACCAGGAAATGTCAAAAGATCACATCTCAGATTGGGTGCTTGGAGGAAAGTATATTAAAGTTCTCCCTACTACTGAATAAGTAACTTAGTGATCTGCTTTTCACCTGGCTCCCAGAGTTTGTGTTGTTGGCCTTGCATCTTCTCACAATCGTCCCTAAAGTTACTGTTAGGAATCAGCAACACTTGTCCAGAGAGCTTTGTGCAGGTGGGGCAAGGGGTAACCTCATAATGGGAAGTTTGCAAATAAATTCTTGCTATTGGCCTGTGCTTCATTTACCTGACTATCCCTCTGTTAACACTCATTGAGACCATGAGTCCTAATTTCATTTCCCACTTTCTATACAATGGGAGGCATGGAAATAGAAACATCCCTGCTGTAACAAAAGCTCAGAGTAACCCCTCCAGTCACAGCTACTTCAAAATTTTAGGCTCTTCTCTCTATCCCAGGCTACTTGAGAGATGAGAATGTGATCTAGCCTATGATGAGCAGATAGGTAGATAAAGGGGTTTGGTGACAACAAGGTCATTCTGTTAAAACAGACATATGCTTGGAGCTTAAAAATGGGATGAACTGGGAAAGGCAGTCAAGAAACATCCATAACTAAGCCATCCAGAGCAAATGTCATAATGACCTTGTTTTGCTCAGATCCAATTAGGTAAGATTGCCTGTAGAAATAATAGTATTGCCACCCCTTAAAGGACAAGGATCTGGCTCCTCTAAGATGTGTAACCTTGCTGCTGCCATAAATAACTAATCTCAAGGAATAGAAAAATACTTTTGCTGTGAGGTTCTGCTCTTCTTAGAATTCAGAGTGACTACACAACACAATGACTCAACGTGGGCATTCATCCTCAAAGGGACAAAGATACGAGTAGGTACAAACAGCACATTTAGACAAATAGGTATATAGATTAAGGCAGGGTCTGAACAAAGGAAGGAGAAAGATGAGAAAAAGAATGCTGAGATATCAGATGTTCATCCTTCCTTATAGTTACTTTGTAGACACAAGTGAGGATTTGATGCTTTTTTGTTTCCTTTAGAATTCAAATCAGCTTATCAGTGCCTGATATACCCCCAGGCAGTGGGACAGACAGTAGACTCCAGGAGGAGGAAAAGGATGTTAGCATAGACATGGAGTTCTGGATAACCTGTGAACAGAAAAAATGGCATCACTGTAAATACGGCATCTGTGCAGGTCCATAATTTTTATTACATATACCTCTTCACATTAGGTGCCTTCTGCTAGTGGTTTAAAAATGGATATTAGGATGAGTATGAAGAGCTAAAGGCCACCCATGCATGGGCATGGAATTCTAAATTACCTGTGACCAGGGAAAAGGCCATCACTGCAAATATAACACCTGTCAGTCCATAGTTTTTATTCTATATCCCTCCCTCCCAAGGTTTCAGTGTCATGTACTATGTCATTTAAAAAGGGTAGACTGTGAGGGATGCTGTCACAGACAGGCTTTACGTGTCCATCACTGGAAATGAGGCATTTGCAGTCATGAGTGGGTATTAAATTCAGAGGATACCAGTGTAATGGCTGAAGCCTCCTCCTGTCTCTGAATGGCATCCCAGAAGCTGTCAGGCAGAAGGTTCTCCCTCTGAGAATCTCATGGTGAACAGGTATCCAGCCACTCCAGCAGAATGAAAAATCTCAGATGTGCAGCTTCATTTTCCCAAAGATTCCTTCTGGATTGTGGACCGATGAGAAACATGATGGCCTATAAAGTTGTGGTGTCTGTGACCAGCGTTTCTTGGATCATTTGACGTGCATCTGTACTGTTCTTCCCTCTTCACCCATTCACTTACCAGTTTGTTTATAAATCGTACTGGGAAAAGGAAGACCTGATATGGGTGGTGTTGAGCCAGTTCTTCACTGTGCATTTTATACTCAGAGTAAGGGATGCATTCCCAGAAACCAGCAGGTTCTGGTTACATGGAGCTGCTTCTGTGACAGAGTACTGTCTTATGTAAAGCCTTGGCAAGGCAGAGCCTCCCCACAGTCCACTTCACAAATGTTTCACATCCTTCTACTTTGTTTTTCTTCCAGCTTTGACCACTTTGTGTAAGCTGCGAAATTAGATTTTGTTTTCCTGTCTCCACACAATTCTGCTGCTTCTCAGAACTTGATTTTCTACTGAGATAAAATGCATTCAACTTCCCAAGCACTGCTCCACTCAGGGGACACAAGAATACTGTGCACATGCAGCTCCTAGACTCTTTCAGAATGCATTCCTACATATATACACCTGCACATGTACCACACATGCTTCCACTCACCATGCATGCTTTCATAATGTGCACATGCAGCTCCTAGACTCTTTCAGAATGCATTTCTACATATATACACCCATTCCCACCTGCATATGCATCACACATGCTTCCACTCACCATGAATGCTTTCATACTGTGCAAGGCAGCTCCTAGACTCTTTCAGAATACATTTCTACATATACACACCCATTCTCACCTGCATATGCATCACACATGCTTCCACTCACCATGCATGCTTTCATACTGTGCACAAATAGCAGTGACATGACGACCTGAGAAGAGGTCTCTGTGGAGCAGGCACTCTCTGTGTGTCACTGCATCCCTCCCTACATGAGTATGAGTGAAGGAGGGGAAGAGGCTGATGAGTGAGTCAGAGAGGAATTGACAGGTTCTCTAGACAGTCTGGATGCCTTAGGGATGACAGTGGGCCCATTGTGAGGCAGTGGGCCAGTCCTCAGATGGTGAGGGCTTTCAAAGATTACTGAGACTAGAGGAGACATGCATTCACAAATATTTGGGGAGGGTGAGTTCAAGCGGGTGCACAGAGTGTCCAGGATCCCTGAGACTACAATGTAAGAGTGGTCTTGGTGGAGGCTATAAACAGGACAATCACCAAGATGGAGGTACAGATGTGGAGATGGGGAGTCATCAGTAAATGGCGACACAGCCCAGCAGTTAAGACCCATGTTATCTAGGTTTGCATGGAAGTTCCAGAACATGTTACGTCTTTCACTGGATACAACGTGCCAAAGCTCTCTGTGCTCAATTTTAAAATCTCAACAAGACAGATGGGCTGGCTCAAAAGGTGACCTTAGGACTGTAATGTCACTGTCACCACTTAGTGAACAATAATGTTGCCCTTTGTCTAGACCTTGATTGGCTCTTGAGATATCCTATTTTGATGAGGAAGGGGCTTAGCAGAGGGCAGAAGATGAAGAAGGACTGTGGAGCAGGTGAGATAGGCCAAGTTTAGTAGTATTCATGTGTGCACTTCTGTGAAGAAAAATGGTATTTCTGTTCTTACAAATCATTTTATGAGCTAGGGACTGCATTTCATTTGATAGAGATGACAAGCCTCACATAAAATGAGGTGTGGTGGCACAGGCCTCTAAAAGTGGCATTTGGTGTGGGGGCTTGAGGATCAGAATTTCAAGATCACCCTGGTTAGAAAATTTGAGGCCAGACTGAGATATTTGAGGCCAGGACCCCTAAACCCTGATAAATTATGAATTCAGCACTTTTTAGTGAATACAAAGGAGTTCTTATTGACATAAACCTTCTCTTCAGCAGGAAGTTGCTGTTGGCATCTATTTAATGGTTCTTGTAAGATGCACTGAACAGTTTCAGGGTGTTCTTCTTAAAAGCAGACACAAACAAATGGAAATTCGTAGTCTGTAGGGGACACTACCAGAAAGGCAGTCCCAGCCTGTCACACAGTGGTTCTCACTCCTTTTCAATGAGCCTAACCATGAGCACTTTCCCCTGTCACCACCACCCTTAGGACAGAGTTTAGGATCAGTGTTTACATCCCTCCAGTTATGACATTCCCAGCACCTCGGAAACACTGATTTGGTCACAATCAGTCCTAGCAAGACCCCAGAGCCTCTGGCAGGTCCCCTCCAGTGCTGCCACACTGTGCACTGTGGCTGGGAGTGGGGTGGGGGCTGATGGTCTCAGGGCCCTCAATCACAGAGAGGAACTTCATTTCTCACGTAAAGAAACAAGACTGATCAAGGTAAGAAGCTGATGGCCAGTCTGACCTAGTCTCTTCTCCTTTCTCCAGCTTGCCCTCTATTTGCAGGCTAAGAACCCATCTTCCTAGGAAAGATTCCTGTTTCACCAGAGGGGATCTGCACAAATCCTGACTGCAGGTCCCAGGAGACCTCTGCAAGGAAGGTATTTTCTTCACCATCCCTAGGTCTCTGCTCTGGGAATCTGGCTCTCTTGTTCCACGAAGGCCACTCTCCATTGTACAATCCAACAACTGGAAGAACTGAAGCAGAATTTAGCACCCAGGGAGCGGTGACTTTTCCTGGAGACAGCAAAAGTTCGTCTCCTTTGATCTGGTGAGGTGAGAACCTGTGTTTAAAAAACTAGACCTGACAGGACTTAGGCATGGAGAATTCTTGGTCTTGTGAGGGGGGTGCTGGAGGAGGCTAAAAGAGCACAGGAGGGTACAGAGCAGCCTCTCTATCAGCTACTGACTTGCTCAGCTGCTGGCAGCAAGGGTTCCAGGTCTTGTCACCTAAGAAAGTTACGTAGGATTGGTGAGCAGTACACACAACACACACAGGGAGTTTTTTCTTTATTTTTTATTTTTCTCTCGTACAATAAATCTCAACCACAGCAGAGCAGTCACCCCTCCATCTACTCCTCCCTGGACCCTCTTTCACCTCCTTCCTCCCTGAGGGTCCTTCCTCCTGTTTCCCCTTCAGAAAAGAGCAGGCTTCTGGAGACATCAACAGAACAGAGGATCACAATACAGGAAGACTAGGCATAAACCTGCTTATCAGGGTTGGACAAGGCAAAACAGAAAGAGGAAAAGGTTCTCAAGAGCAGTTACAGGAGTCAGACATGCCCACTCAATGTTAGGAGTCCCATAAGAACACCCACCTAACAACACATGCATGCAGAGGACCTAGTGCAGAACCATGCATGCAGCATGACTGTTTCTTCTGTCTCTGTCAGCTCCCATGATCCCTACTTAGTAAGTTTTGTGGGCCTAGTTCTCCTGGTGTCTTTGATCACACCTGCTTCTCACAGTTCTTTCTCTCCCTCTTTTGAGAGTGTTCCCTAATGTCTCGGGAGGAACCTCATAAAGGCCTCCAGTTTGGGGTCTCTCTGAGCCTAGTTGTTTGGCTGTGTTTGGCTACATCTAGATGACCAGTATTTTAAGCAAAGGCTAGCAGCTCTCATGCACAAATGAGAAAATCTAAGAAACATCATTATTGGTGCAAGGGCACTTTGGGCATTTGTTGGACTCCTCACCATAGGATGCTGTGTGCATATTTCCCGAAGCTGTGGATTTCCAGTTAAGGGTTACATGTGTATAGGATTTTTAAAGGGTGTGTGTTGATACTCAGCAGAGCATTCAGGTTTATTCCATGTCAAGTGTAGGTCAAGGTAACACTCGGGCTATGGAGGAAGCCTGACATCTTCCATATGGTGAGAGGGCTTATAAGTAGATACTGAGAAGGGTTGAAGAGTATAGAAGTGTATAGTGGGACAGGAGGAAAGGTATGTCACTGTGAAGAAAAATGGGTGAACAGTTTGGAGTGGGGCAGTTGCTTACATTCTCCTAGGGTAAATAAAGTCTTTTAATGTCAACAGACATAGTATAAAAATGCTCTCACACCATCTTTTATACACCCCACTTGTGGGATTTACTTAACTCTCTGTGTGTGGGGGGTGTTAAGCAGCATATTGGAGATGTTGACCACAAACTATGCATATTTTCAAGACTTTCCTCATACAAAGATGCTCCGTGGTGAAGAAAAAAGCTACAGCTCTGTACCCCGAGAGAGTGTTCACTGTTACAATGTGGTTTCTTGATCCTGGGCAGCCAGAGGCCCAGACCCACAGACCTGCAGCCCCAGACTCCTTAGCCGCCAGCCGCTGTTCAGGCCCCAGAAATGATTCAGAGGCTTGTATTAACTTCATGCTGTTTGGCCTATGGCTCAGGCACATTGCTAGCTTGCTCTTTCATCTTAACTCAACACATTTTCATTAATCTGTCTGCCACATTGCCCGTGGCTCACCCGTGTTCCTTACATGTTGCTCCTCTGGGCTTCTGGCTCCTTCTGTCTCTCTTTACATGTTGATCCTGTGGGCTTCTGGCTCAGTCTCTCTGACTCTACCCTGCTTCTCCTACCTATGCTGTGATTTCCCCTCCTACTTTTTCTCTGGTGCCTGTCATGGACCAAAACAGCTCCTTTATTTAAAGATTGCTATTCACAGTATACAGAAAGGCATTCCCACATCAGTTCACACTGGTCTTTTCTGAGAGCTATGATTCTTCCCAGCCTATAACTGGCTACAGGACAACTTTTATCACATAGTCCATTTATTGGAAATGATAAAATGCAAATGAGCCCGCAGAACAAAATGCTTAAATCTGACTTCCCTAGAGAAGCCCTGTGAAAAATGTCTGCTGGTCTCATTCCAACTATCACCCAGTGAGAATTCAAGAAGCACTCTGAGGAAATCTTTGTTCCTAGACACACCCAGAGTCTTGCTTCAGCCAAAACCCTAAATCTGAAAGAAACTCCTGAAGAGGTAGGTTCACCTTGCTTCAGATTTGTACAGAGAGCTTGAGAATGAATGTGACTCTGAATGGCCTTCAGTTACCTTGGGTAGAGCAGGGAAAGGGCTGTGGCCTATCAGGCCTTCTGATTCATAGGCTTGAGTTTGAATAGAGGACTCTGTCAGGGTGGGTGTCCTGAGCAGACGTTTTTGTCCATGATACTTTGCTAGAAGCTGAGGAATACCTCTTGTGTGCCATGTGTCAGGTTTTCTTCAAAGCACCTCGTGACAAATTTCACTCAACCATCCCAAACAACACAACATGTCTCTCAAATACTGGAGCAAGGACATAGACAGAGTCCTATAAATTCTGGAACAGGGACATAGACACAGTCTCACAGTTGCTGGATCTGGGACATTAAAGAAAATTCATAAATGGTAGATTTGAGGAATAGACTCAGTTCTGTAAATGATAAAGCTGGGACATAGACACAAGCTCACAAATGCTGGATCTTCCACTTGGATTTGGACACAGACACTAGCATCTCAGGAGTTTTGACATGGGAACATAGACATAAAATTAAACATGGTCAAGCTGCAAATAAACACAAGCCATGTGAACCTTGAGCTCCAGCTCTCTTTTAGGAATAGTATTCAAGTCCCTTCTTCTGGTTATATCTGTGAGCACAATTATTTGTGCTTTTTGTCTCATGTTCTGTTGGCTGTGTTATTTTTTTTTCTGCTTCTCAGAGTACCCCAGGATAGACATTTGGGTGAGCTGTGGCTAAAACTTTTTTTGCTTGAGTGTTTTCCCAAAGCCAGGCAGCCATTTCAGTTCTACTGAGTCATTCTATAAATCACAGCATGGCACAAGGTCAGCATTCATCTGTGAACTCAAATGCTTTGTTATCCGTTCTGCCAGATATTTGTCAGGATGAAAACAGAACCAGAGATATTGCTGTCTCTGTAACCGAATACAGAGGTAAAGAATTAACACACATGAAAGAATACAGAAGCCATTTGTTGGTCTTTCACGGGTGGTCACTTTCCCATGGGTAAGGGAAGACACAGGAGGATAGCAGAAGACTTCACACTCTGAACAGTTTATTCCTGTCTCAATTGCATTATGACAGCCATTCATTGGAGGTAATTGTCCTTGCCATCATTTCCCACATCATTCTGGCATCATCGCTGCCTCCAATTCATAAATAATGGAAGTGCTTGTTTAAGCTCATGTCTCCAGTACTAGCAATCTTGAAATCTCTCTTGGACTGTAGTTTTTTGAAGTGGATATGCAGGCTGTTTATATTCATTCTACAAGATGAATTTCCCTAGAAAATGCCTAACAAGGGCTGGATATGCAGCCCTGAGCTTGGGTGCTTGCCTCTCATGCAGAGAACCCAGAGTTTGGCACAGGCACAACACAAAGCTTGGCGTAGGGATGTGCTGTTGTAATTCCTGGATTGAGCAGGTGAGGATAGGAGGATCAGGAGCTCAAGATCATCCAACTTTGCCCCTCACTAGGTATCCAGTTCAAGTCCAGCAGTGCAAATAAGGCATCTTGTCTAAAAAAACAAACAAACCAAATTCAGTGACCATTGTTTTGTAAGAACAAGAGCTGAAGAGTGTTGCTGGCATTAACACATTAACAGAATGCCAGTGATGGGGCATTCTGTTTTGTCACCGCATGCTTGCATTTCAGATGCCTTCACCAGTTCCCCTCCTGCATGCCTTCACACGCTTCCAGCACTGGCCTTGTTATGGTACCACCAACTCAATGTGGGCATGGATCCATCTTCTTTCTGTGCAGTTAGTTGGATTGGCTCCTTTTGATTTTCGATCATGCCTTTGAACACACAGAGTCCCCTGGAACCATTGTTTGTGTCCTGGCAGGAGTTCCAGTTCTGTTGTTGATGCTGTACATTGATCGGATACCTATTTACCCTCTTTGTTTAATTTCTTATATTTTAATGTTAACTCTTAGTAGCCTCTTCCTCTCTAATGAGAGACAGAAAGGGAATGGATGTGGAGGGTAGGGGATGAAGGAGGAACTGGAAGAGTAGAGGGAGAGGGACTAAACCATAAGCTGGATATATTTTATGAGAGGAGATTGTTCAAAGAGGGAAACAGTTTTAAAAGGGAACGGATCATCCTTCAGCACCATTTATTTTGGTGTTCTTTATCAAGTAATTGAAGTCTACTAACTTCATCCCCACTGACTTTTCACTATGACACATACATATCCCCCAAGGAATACAGATATTTCCATCTGAAGCAGAATGGAAAGTTCACAGGCTATTCCTACCACAGTCATGCTCGGGACTGGCTCTGTATCCTCTGTCTTGCCTCTGTGTCAGGCTGAACTTTCATTCCCATTAACTTCAGGGGCTGTTATACCTTGTGTGGATGTGTGATTGGATGTAGTAGTGTTAGTCGTTGCTCTTGATTGTTGCTTAAGAGTCCGCAGAGATTAAATTGGAGTGTCATAGAGTATTAGCTCTGGTGTTGCTGTGGGCAGGTGGATATTTGAAGCCCTTAAAAGGTGAGTCTGAGACTTGACCAGGTGCTCTGGGGGAAGAGACAAGGGAATTCAGCTCCTGCTGTCTATGGCAAAGCTTCTTCCAGGCCCTTTGCAAGAGTGTGGTATGTACAGCGAATAGTTTCAGTGTACCTCTCTAGACACTGAGAGACACCTACTTGATGAATAGCTTACAGGACTCTTGTCTGCACAACTATGTGGCTCATGGTGACCCCATCTCTGATCTGCCCTCTCTCTGGGATTCATCAGATTATTTTTCCTTCATCGATTATCTGTTCTCCAGCTTCATGCAGCATGGGGAAGGGGCAACGGTAGCAAAGGCTGTAATTTAGAGAGGCCTTTCACCATGCCAGGCACTTGTTTAACTCCTGGTACATTTTCCAAGGGCCTTATATGTGGCAAGAAGTGGCATAGGAGCTGGACATGATCCAGGACACTATTGAAGATACCAGACCTCTGGAGTTTATGCAGTACTGAGGTCTACAGAAATCAGCGTTGAAAAGTTAACGAATCAACAGGCTGTGCTCTGCAATGCAGTGGGAGGGAGTCTTTTGCTGTAAGGAAAAGCAGGGGTAGGAGCCATGTGGGGGTAGAGGCAGTTGGGGCAAGTGGGAGTAGGAGGTGTTGCAGGTGGTAACTGGTGAGCATATGACTAAAAAGAATTTTTTAGTTTAAAATTGCATAATTTCCTCTTTCCTTATTTTTCTCCAAAAGTTCCATATATTCCAACTTGTTCTCTTTCAAATTTATTCTCTTTCTACTCATGAATTGCCATTGTATTCATATATGTACGCACACCCCTGAAGGCATAAATGCAACCTGTCTAGTCTGTATAATCTTATATTGAAGTATATATTTTCAGGACCGAGCATTCGTTATTAGATGTGGACTCTCTTGAGGAAGTCTATGACTGGACTCCCTGGTCTCTGCACTCCTTACTCAAAAATAATTTTCTAAGTCTTCATGATTCCCACCTGCCACTCCCATTACAGACACTGGCCATGTAAGCTTGACTTTTGGGATCATCCTTCTTCAGCTCACATGTTGGTGAGGCTTTATGTATGTAACTTCTAATATTCCTAAGAGACACAGTCTCACATCAAACTCCCTGTTTTGGCTCTTCCAGTCTGTCTAAATCCTCTTCCACAATGATCCTTGAGCTTAGCTGCAGAAGTTTTGTTGCAGTTATATGTATTGAGAACCAGATTCACAACTCTGCATTTTGTTGACTGTGGTTTTCTGAATTGATCTCTGTCTGTCCCTAAGTGAATTTTCCTTAGGGAAGTTTGAGGAAACTTATCTGTGGGTATGAGGAAAAATGCTTAGAATGTAGTTGGAGTTTATGCAGTTCAGTAAAATGGCACATAAAGAATCTCCACAATTAATGACTTTACCAGGCTGTGGATACTTGGCTAGCTTTCCAGCACCAAGCATGATTTCTCTCTTTTGAGATGGTCCTAAGTCTAACTTGAAAGCTGTTGGTTACAGCCAAGACATGTGTGTCAGGAGTGCACCCTTTGAGTTATCATGACAGGCTAAATACTTTTGTAGTTGTGATTTGCTTTTTTTTTTTTTTTTGGTTTTGAGACAGGTTATGCTGTGTACATAGCTCTGGAATCCTGGATTTCCCTCTGTAGAGCAGGCTAGGCTGGAACTCAGATGTTGTATGAGATTTCTGGCCCAGAGTTGCCAGCCTAGCCTTGTGGCCTGTACTTTCAAACCAACATCCCATAGTCCCACTGAAACACACAGATTATTGTATTGACTGTATGCGGATTGACCTGGGGCCCAGGTATATAACCTGCTAGCTCTTGCTCTGAAACGAACCCATGATTCTTATCTTGTTTAGTCATGCTGCTCGGTACCTTTCTCAGAGCAGCATAGTTGTCCTTTGCATCTTCTGGCTTCTCTTTGGCATTTCTGCTTGGTTACTACTGTTTCCAGAGTTTTCTTAATCTAGTAGCACCGCCTACACTTTGTGTCTGCTCTCAGCCAATCAGCATTTTTATTAAACAATTTGATAGGATAATTGTTTACAATATTAGATAAATTCACTACACTCAGAGTTCCATCTGCCTCTGCCTCCAGATAGCTGAGATTAAAGGTGTGCACCTCCACAACCAGCTTTGCCCCCAGCAGGCTCTTTTAAATGGAATGTTCATGGCCAGCTTCACTGAGAGAGTCTTACCTGAGCAGATAATTGAAGACAGAGAGGGATTGGTGTTGTAAGTAGTTTCTGGCCTAGACTTTTGGGCCTAGCCTCAAGGTTTAGGCCCACAGACCCACAGACCAGCAGGGACACACTGATGCTTACAATAGTTTTAGGCTGATTGGCCTAAAGCCCAGGCATATAGCTTGCTAACTCTTTACCCTTAATCTAACCCATGACTCTTATTCTGTTCAGCCATGTACCTTTTTTCAGAGCAGCATAGTTGTCCTCTGCATCTTCTGGCTTCTCTTTGGCATTCTGCTCTGTTCTGCCTATTCCTAGGGTCTTCTAAGTCTGGTAACCCTGCCCACACTTCCTGTCTGCCTTTGGCCAATCAGTGCTTTTTATTAAACACATAGGTGGGGACAATAATTTACAATGGAACAACATAATCCCCCTACATATTCCCCTTTCTCTTTTTAAAACAAAAAGAACTCCAAATCTAATATTCTTTCCCCCCTTATCTATAACAATTTATAAACAACACTGTAAATAAACACGAACATCCATAATCCATGTTTTGGGAATGTGGGCATCATTCTCTAGGCTACTTCCTGCTGAGTGGGGGCGCTGGCAATCCAATAATCCAAAGAAAAATTTAGGATTATGCACAAGTCTTTAGTGGAGTAGTCTGTAAGGCTGGGTCATCTCAGCCAGTTCCTTGAAATTGTTTTGAATACAGAGCTTGGGAAACTTTAACAGAAATGCTCTGAAATGCTGAATCATCTGGGCCATCCATTTCCATTAGAGATTTTTCAGGGGTCTTCCTCTATCAAACTTTATGTTCTTTATCCAGGAATAAATCCACAGCCTCTCATTTTCTGTGAAAAGAAAAAGAAAACCTCTTCTCCAAAGTAGCATATCTTTGTATTTCAATTGTAAACTCATTTACAAAATATATAGGTTGAATTAATCCAACAGCATTTATAATCAAACGTCTTTTAGCAGCTTTTACTATTTTATTTTCAGTCAAGAAGCTTAAAGATAAGACAATAACATAAAGTATCCAGACACTCTTTGTATTTTTCATCTTATGTGGCTTATTTTTTATTTATTCATTTGACTCTTTTTTTAAGGGCTTTCTCTACCTTTCCTTTTCTTTCTCTAAGTCCATGTATATATATTTTCAACACACTCTAAATCACTTAGACTTTTTTATATGTCTTTACTGTATATTTATTTCTTAACTTTTTCTGTCTCTGACCATACCTTTGCTTGGCTAGGGTGATTGACTCCACCCAGATTCTTCTATTTCTTTCTGTTTCTGAACACACCTTCATTCTGCCAAAATCCTTGGCTAAGGATTAAAAGTTGGTAGGATGGATGGATGGCTCCACCCAGCTCCTAATCTAATTTCATAAAATTTATCTTTTTACCCCATGTACTCTGGGAAATTTTAGGGTCCAGGTAATCACCATGTAAAGCATTGCCACTTACTGTTCATTAACTCCATTTAAGTGTTAGGCAGTAGGGCCTCTTAAAAAACTCACAAGTGTTTTGACTCTAAAGCTGAATTAGGAAGCTTCTTTTCAAAAAGTCAAGCCTCAGTTTGCCTCTAGCAAACAGAGCTGATCCAAGAAAACATCACCACTAGGAAGCCATCTTTGATTCTGTTCCCTTTTTGTCCTTTTGAACAGAAACCTTAAATACATCATTTACAACATTTTGCTTATATTGAGGGTCCTCTGAGACTTCAGGAACAAGCCATTTTACATGTTAAGCTGCATGTCAAAAGCCTGCCATTGTAGCCCAAGCCCACATGCCTCACCAGGGCATCTCTGTACCATGGCTCACATGAGAGACACAACTCAGAAGCTGCTTTTGGATCTAGATCATTTATTAAGCTTTCTATGGCTTTATGAGGGTATATTTTACCCACATTGGGCTGCCATTTGCAGTACGAGGTTTCTGACTTTTGGGCCTAGTCTCAAGGTTTAGGCCCACAGACCAACAGACCCACAGACACACACAGATGCTTACAATAGTTTTAGGCTGATCGGCCTAAGGCCCAGGCATATCAATTGCTAACTCTTTACACTTAAACTAACCCATGACTCTTATCCTGTTCAGCCATGTGGCTTGGTACCTTTACTAAGAGCAGCATAGTTGTCCTCTGCTTCTTCTGGCTCCTCTCTGGCATTCTGCTCTGTACTGCCTGTTCCTAGAATCTTCTTTGTCTGGTAGCCCTGCCCACACTTCCTGTCTGCCTTTGGCCAATCAGCACTTTTTATTAAACTCATAGGCGGAGACAATTATTTACAATGTAACATCATAATCCCCCTACAGATTGGTGTGTAAAGATGTCTGGAGGAATAGTAAGAACAGGAAGAATGAGTCCCGGAGAGGCAGAAGAGTTCAGGGTCTGAGGCAAGCCATTCAAACACGGTTGTAGGCAGGGGAAGACACCGACTTGGTGAGAAGACAGTTAACTATAGAAATGGCAACACCCAGATGGCAAATTCTGTTGGATATAAAGAAAGGCTGAGGTAGAATCTGGAAAAGTTGGTGACTCTGTGAATGGAGAAAATGCTTTATTCCATCGAGGCAGTGTGGGGAAAGACTCCCAGTGACCCACAAGGCAGAATGTGCTAGGTAATGGGAGTCAAAGGTGATAAAGCTTGTTGCTCTGATCCATTTTATCTGGAAGTCAAACATCACATGTTACATTTGATAAACCGAAAGCACACTTGGTAGACACAGTACCACCCATCAAAAGAGGATTTGTCTTTTTTTTTTAAGTTTTTCTTGTGAATATTAATCATTGAAAGGGAGGCTTTCCTTATGATAGTTCTATGTATGCACATGATACAATTTGACTATAGTCACCCCTGTTACTAATCTGTTATTCATTCTGTCCATTTCCCTATCCCCACCTACATCCTAAGGGTTCCTTTATCTAGTTTTCTGTCTTTATTACTGACTTTTAGCTTACATTGAATTTTTTACGGCATTCACATGTGAGGAAACATAGTATTTGTCTTTCCACACCTGGCTCATTTCATACAGGATACATTGTCTCTACTCAAACACTGTAGCTCCATCTTTGCAGCCAAGTTAAAATGCCTCTGTATGGACACCACATCTCCATAATCAATAGTTCGTTGAGTGGAACCAAACTGAATCCATTATTTTGGTTCCCTTAGTACTATGAACATTCAGATAACTTTGTAGTAAGGTGCTTTTGATCCCTTTGCACGCTAGCCATGAATGTTATGGCTAGACTATGTGGAATTTTGAGCTTAAACACCATCAGTGTTTCCTTAGAATCAAACATTTCACTCCTGGATTCCAACAGCCTCCCCACAATGCATCTATAGCTAGGATTTATAGTTATCTAAACTCTTACAGCACATGCATTCAATGGTTTTACAACCCAGAGTCCATCCCTTCCTCCAACCCTGTTCCCTCTCAAATAATAATGTAGCTACTAACCTGCATGGTCTCGGTTCTGGGATGTGAATGGTGACCTATATCTTTGTTCCTGCACTTAATACAACATGTTGTGCTCTTCAGTATGTGACCTGTGCTACTGAAAGATTGGAAGACATAGAATACTGCCAGGCAAAATCCATCTATGTCCAGTGCTTTCTCCTAGGATTCCTTTATGTTTGCTGTGGTATTCCACTTGTCTCGGCATGGGGTGGGTGTTGACCCACTATGGTCTGAGCTGCAGGTTATGTAGAGCACACATCATGCCCAGGAACTTGCCCATTTATCCTTCTCTGGTTAATGTTGCTGGGCTTTAGAGAGTTGGGTTAGGGAGGTCTGTGATGATTCTATTCTCCTGCCATGCAAGTGGGACTGAAATTGTGTAACTGTTCTTTAGGCCTTAAGTAGGAGTGTTAGGAGTAACTGTATCTGTAGAGCCTGGAACCCCAAAGATGTCCTCTGAGACAAGATTATCTCAAATCACACTTATGTGGAGGAAGTAAGGGCTTAAAGGAAAAGTTAAAGAAGGGGCTATTTGTGAAGATGGGATCTTCCATTAAGAAATAGTGTTCTGTGCACTCCACTTGAATGACTTCTGCCATGGGGTTTCTCATGGTACCCATTGAGTAGAAGGAAAACTGGACTAAAGCCAACATTCCAAAGCTAAGGAGCACACTGTTTGCTCGTTGATATGTTGGTACCCATAAAGAAAACCAAACAATAATACCTTCACTAACCAGTTAGAAACTAAGATTCCCATCGCTGAAACCATCAGGGGCTCCTTCTGAGATGTGTATCTGCCTGTGTCTGTGGGTTCCCCCGGAGTATTGCAGCATGTGCAGTTTTCCTAGATGTAGTGTTTCTAACATGTGGGGTATTTTTCTTTGTCAGTATGGAAGAAGAGCAGCATTTGGAGAGTAAAAGATCACCCCAGAAGAAAATCAACCTTATTAAAACAAAGAGAAAGAAACGTGTTAGATTTCTCCTACCTAACAAATCTGACGAGAAAAGAAAAGCCTATTCCCAACAAGATGAAGACAAAATATTTAAATATGAGTGCCACCACGGCCAGAAGTGTGTGGGGAACATGTCTGGGGTCTCTGTGGAGACAGGGATGGAAGAAATGTCTAGTTCAAACTCCTATGAAAACCTGGCATTAGATTTCAGTAAATTGACACTCAGCTCTCGTAAGTCCCCGCCCCCTCCTGTGGAAGATAGAATACATAGAAGACAAAAGACCCAGATGCCTCTGTGGATAAACAAAAGGATGATTCAAAGGCTTCTCCAGGAATAGATGGAATAACTCTGGAATTGAAATCCCCATGCGAAGAAGATCAGAACCTATAGAATTATGGAAGTCAACATCACCAATACCTGGGGTTAAATCATTATTAAAGCATGGGCAGAAACATTAACAATGTCCATCCTGGTCACAATAATTTCTTCATATGTCAAGTATCAAACTTATTCCTTTAATATATCAGTCTTTTCTTAGTAGTTTTAATATTCTTCTGGTGGCACTCTGGAAAGAGGTGTTCCTTAGCAACAGATAGTGGTATTCCACATTCTGATGTTCCCAGGAAATGAATCAGCATTCTGCCACCCTCAGATTGTAGTTTTTCCTACCTTACATCGCTGTCAGCAATGTTAGAACACTGATGTAGTGTTTATGGCTTTCATTTTTCAAAACTGCTTCCATTCCATTTAATTGACTCTAGCCCAGAAGGAGCGCTAGGTCTGTTGTAAACATGTGTGTGTGTGTGTGTGTGTGTGTGTGTGTGTGTGTGTGTGAAAATTTTGTTTGTTTCAAAACCATTATAGAAAAGGAAGAATCAGAAGATATGGAGTACTCTTCTCTATTTAGTCCCCCAAATTATTTACTTCACATGTTACACAACTATATAATTAAACAAAAGCAGGACACTGAAAGTGGTACACTTTGTGAATAGACTTCTCTGTCACTGTGTCATATGTATAAATTCATGTAATTACCACTACAATCAAGTTATGCTGTCTCTTATGATGACACCTTGCAGCATGTACTGCTCACTGTTTCCATTATCATGTCATTTCCAGAATGTAATTTTAATGGTTTGGGCTGGGATTTCCCACTCTTACCACTCCCTTAATTCTACACACCTGATTGCATACATCAAAACTCTATTTTTTGGGAATGTAGCTTGTGAGCAGCCTGCTTGTCCGGCCTGTGTGCGGCTCTACATTTGATTCTCTAGCACCACACAGAAAGAGACAGAGAGATAAACTCTATTGCCACTCCTATTTATTCCTGTGTGTCACACCATGGTTTGGATGTACCTTCAGTTCAATTTTCCATTCCTGTGTTGGGCATTTAGTTTCCAGATTTTGTCTAGCTAGTAAAAAATAATGCTGCCACAAAAAATGAAATGCAAAGCATTGTGGAGACAGAAGTTTCTATTAAGACAGAGACTCAAAAGTACAAGCTCTGGGTGATATGGCATGAACAAATGTTCATTTATTTGATTTAAAAACCATGAAAATGACTTATAAAACTCATGGGATTCTGAGCTGGCGTTTATAATTCATGCCCTTAAATCCCAGCACTCAGGAGGAAGAGACAGGTGGGTCTCTGAATTCAAGACCAGCAAGGTCTACAGAATGAGTTCTGGGACAACCAGGGCTGTTCTCCAGAGTACCCATATTTCTAGAAAAAAAAAAAGCAGATCTCTCAGAATTCTGTTGTGGTCTAAAACTGTGAGAAATAGCATATGAAATGTTGGTACAACAAAACCTACTACATACCCAATATTCAAATGTTTTACTAGCCAATTAAAAAAAGGGGGGGATATTTACTTCGTTTACTGTTGGACGACAAACAAACAAGGAAAATATATGGGGTATTCCAGAATCTTATTTATAAGATTAGCAGTGCAAGAAAAGAGAAAGTTTAGCAAGAGGTGTAAATCAGATGTGCAGAGGGAATAAGGGTGGTTGAGTGCAGGTGCTGGGATAAGATCATGGAGGGGGAACTTTGGTCAGGATGTAATAACAAAAAATAAATAAATAAGATTATAATAAGAAGTTGCTGGCCTGTCCGGCCTGTGTTTCAGACCCGCAGACTTGCATTCTCACAGAAACACACAGACACTTATATTAATTTTATGCTGATTAACCTAGAGCTCAGGCATATAACTTGATAACTCTTTACTCTTAAACTAACCCATCATCCTTATCTTGTTTAGCCATGTGGCTCAGTACCTTTTTCTCACAGCAGCATTTCAACTTCTTTCCCCTGCATCTGCTGGTGTCTTCTCATCGTGCTGTTTCTGGGGTGTCACTCTGGCATCTCTGTTCTTCCTGTTCCCAGAGTTTTCTTAGTCTGGTAGTTCCACCCACACTTCCTTCCTGCCTTTAGCCAATAGCATTTTTATTAAAACAGTAGGCAGGACAAATATTTACATCATACCAGAACATACTCCCACAGTATAAAATTAGTAGTGCAAGAAAGGAAAAATCTTGAGCTAGAGATATAAATTGTAGAGACTTTACCAAGCATGTAGAGAACCCCGAGTTCAGTCTCCATCAAGACAAAGAAACAAATCAAAAAATCCTAAACCTCTATGAAGAACTATACAACCAAATTAAAATGATTAGAAGTCATATACATATTGAATACATTAGAATACACACACACACACACACACACACACACACACACACACACACACACACACACACACACACACATTTCACTGGAGCAATGCATACCCCTAATCTGGTTCCATACACTTGCACTGCTATTTCAAATTGCATCTTCCCCTTTAGTGGTCTCTGCTCAGTGAAAATCACAGAGAGGAAGGCAGTTTAAAATTCTTTCTAAAGACGAAGAAATATGATTGGTGGATGCAATATTATTTGCATTTGTTTTGTTTGTGGTGTACATGCATGCATGTTTTGGCACGTGTGTATTTATGTGATTTTTTAAAAGTATAGGGCCTGGTGATATTCCCACTATCTATGTTGGCATGGCAAATGATGTCACTGTGTAGGACTTGTTTAGGTGACCGTAGTGCTGAGATTTTATGAGTGCAACATCCCTGTCACACATAGAGAAAGCTTCTCATCACAGACATCCTGGTCCTCTGGCTCTTTCTGCCCCATCTTTCAAACTGTTCCCTAAGCCTTTGGTGTTGTGTTGTAGATACATCTGATGGTGATGGGCCACCGAAGTTGGTTATTCTCACCAATTTTAACAGTTGTTCATTTTTGTAATAATGTCCCTCTGCTTCAAAACAAGGCTCCTTTCATGAATGGTAAGACGTATAATGCTGATCTGAGCATATAATGATAAGTATTTAGAGTACAGTTGAAAGTACCCTGGATGCGATGGGGCAGTAGTGAGCGCCCCTCTAATGTCCATGACCACACTATATTCTAACATTTGTCTGTTTTGTTTTTGTCTTTTCCTGTACTGTTTTGTTATTGTTTATTGCTGCATTGGGTTTTATTTTCTTACTTCTGAGATGTCAGTTCATGCACCAGGAACATAGTCTGATCCTACTGCAAGGGGCACCCCAAACTACTCATGCCATTTGACACTTATCTACCTTTGGAGGGTTTACTTCCCTTCCCTGAATATTCCTAAGCTGTTGTTTCTGATTCATTGAGCTCCCAATAGCTTCAGCTGTGGGTTCCTCCTCATGATCATGATCCTTTTGCACACATATACTCTCCTTTTTCTCTCTTCACCTGAACCAGGCGCTTGACCTGTTGCTTAGCTATGGATCCCTGCCTCTGCCTCTATCCATTGGTGGGTGAAGATTCTATAATAACAATTAGGGTGGTCATTCATTTGATTATAAGGGAAGTCCTATTTACGCATCCTCTCCACTACTGCTTGGAGTCCTAGCCAGGGACATCCTGTGGGTTCTTAGAAGTTTCTATAGTACCTGGCCTGGTTTAAACCCCCAAATGGCTACTTCTATCAAGATAATCATCTCTTTTTCCCCCCTTTGTTGTTTTTCTCACTTGATCATTTCCTATTCTCATGATTCGTTGCCAAGTCTGCTTGGTCATTACTCATTATGATTCCAATATACTCAGGAGATCTCTATTTTCTCTTCCAAGGAGGCTTTGTGGATGTCTTTCTTAAGTTCCTTCTGATCCCAAGCTGTTTAGGAGTTGTGGTGTGCAGTCTTGATATTTTTTACTTTTTGTCCAAAATCCATTTTTGAGTGAGTACATACCATGTACCATGTGTATCTTACTGGGCCCGAGTTATTTCACTCAAGATGATACTCTCCAAATCCATCCATTTGCCTGAAAATTTTAGAATGTCATTTTTTTTTTTACTTCTGAGTAGTATACTTATTGTTCAGATGAACCACAATTTGTAAATCCATTCTTCAATTCTAGGGCATCTAGATTTTTTCCTAGGTTCTGGCTATTATGAATAATCATACTATGAACATAGTTGAGCTAATGCATTTGGGGTACAAATGTGTGTCCTTTGGGACACACTTTGCCAAATAGTGGTATTGCTAGATCGTTGGGGAGATTGAATTCCAATTTTCTGCTGAACCACCATAATGATTTCCAAAGTGACTGAACAGGTTTATACTCTCATGTAGTAGGAGGTTTTTGACCCACACTTTTAGGCATAGCCTCAAGGTTTAGGCCCACAGACCCACAGACCCACAGAGACACATAGATGCTTACAATAGTTTTAGGCTGATTGGCCTAAAGCCCAGGCATATAACTTGCTAACTCTCTACCCTTAATCTAAACCATGACTCTTATCCTGTTCAGCCATGCAGCTTGGTACCTTTTCTCAGAGCAGCATAGTTGTCCTCTGTTTCTTTGGGCTTCTCTCTGGCATCTGCTCTGTTCTTCCTGTTCCTAGGGTCTTCTTACTCTGGTAGCCCCACTCACACCTCCTGTCTGCCTTTGGGCAATCAGCACTTTTTTATAAACTCATAGACGGGGACAATTATTTACAATGGAACAACATAATCCCCCTACACTCTCACCTGCAATGAAGAAGTGTTCCCCTTGCTTCACATCCTCTACAGCATAGGCTGTCATCTGTGTTTTTGATCTTAGCCATTCTGAAAGGTGTAAGATAGCATCTCAAAGTTGTTTTTATTTGCATTTCTCTGATGGGTAATGATGTTGAGCAATTCCTTAAGTGTATTTTAGCCACTTGTAATTCTTCTGTTGAGAATTCCCTCTTTATCTCTGAACCCCATTTTTAATTGGATTATTTGAGTTTTGGGCCTCTAGTTTCTTGAGTTCTCTATATATTTTAAGATCAGTCCTCTGTCAGATGTAGGGTTGGTGAAGACATTTTTTATTCCTCAGGCTGTTGTTTTGTCTTATTCATTGTGTCCTTTTCCTTACAAAAGCTTTTCAGTTTCAGTAGGTTCCATTTATTAATTGTTGTTCTTAGTGTCTGTACTACATTTAGGAAGTAGTCACCTGTGCAAATGGGTTCAAGGGTACTTCCCAGTTTCTTTTCTATCAAGTTCAGAGTAAGTGGGCTTATGTTGAGTTCTTTGATCAGCTTGGACTTCAGTTTTGTGCAGGGTAATAGGTTTGGATCTATTTCCATTCTTTTACATACTACTATACAGTTATGCCAACACCATTTGTTGAAGATGTTATCCTTTTTCTATTGTATATTTTTGGCTCTTTGTCAAAAATCAGGAGTTATAGGTATGTGGATTAAGGGCAAGGCCTTGATTCAATTCCATTGTTCTACAAGTCTATTTTTATGCCAGTTCCAGGCAGTTTTTATTACTATAGCTTTATAGTATAGATTGAAGTCAGGGATGGTGATGCCTCCTGAAATTCTTTTATTGAACAGGATTATATTGAGAATCCTGGGTTTCTTGTTATTCTATATGAAGTGAAGTATTGTTTTTTCAAGGTCTGTAAAAAATTGTATTGGGATTTTGATGGGCATTTCACTGAATCTGTAGTTTGCTCTTGATGGGATTGCCATTTTTACTATGTTGATTCTACCTATCCGGGAGCATGGAAGATCTTTCCATTTTCTGATATTCTCTTCAATTTCTTTCTTCAATGACTTAAATTGCTTCTCCAACATGTCTGCAACTTCTTCGTTAAGAGTTACCCCAAGATATTTAATGCTATTTGGAGCTTTCATAAAGCAAGATGTTTCCTTGGTTTCTTTTCCAGCCCTTTTATCATTTGTGTATAGGAGGGCTATTATTTTAGTTAATCTTGAACCTTGCTACATTGCTGAAGGTGGTTATCTGTTGTATGAGTTCCCTGGTAGGGTGTGGGGTCACTTATATATATGATCACATCACCTGCAAACAGAGATATTTTGACTTCTTCCTTTCCAATTTGTATCCACTTAATCTCCTTTTATTCTCTCATTGCGTTAGCTAAAATTTGGAGAACTATGTTGACTAGACAAGAGGAGAGAGGACAGTGTGTTTTGTTCATGATTTTAGTAGAACTGCTTAAAGTTTATCTCCATTTAGTTTAATATTGACTGACAGCTCTCTGTAAATTGCCTTTATTATGTTTAGGTATTTTCCCTGTATTCCTGATCTCTCTAGGACTTTTATCATGAAGAATTTTTGTATTTTCTCAAAGGCCTTTTCAGCGTCTAAGGAGATGATAATGTCATTTTCTTCTCCCAGGTTGTTTATATGATGAATGATTTTCATAGTTTTTTATATGTTGAACCATCCCTGCATCTCTGGGATTATGCATACTTGGTCATGGTTGTGTTTTTTTTTTTTTTTTTTTTTTTTGGATATGTTGTTGAATTTGGTTTGCCAGAATTTTATTGAGTATTTTTGCATAAATGTTCATGAGGGAGATTGGTCTGTAATTCTCTTTCTTTGTCGCATCTTAGAGAGGCTTGGGAATCAGGGTGATTATGGCCTCATAAAAAGAGTTCAGCAATATTCCTTCAGTTCCTATTGTATGGAACAGTGTGAGGAGTATTGGCATTAGTTCTTCTTTGAATGTATGAAAGAATCCTCCATTGAAACTATCTTCCCTGTTTTTTTGTGGTTGTTTTTGCTTGGGAGACTTTTAGTAAAAGCTTCAATTCCCTTTTGGCTTATATGTCTATTTAGGTCATTTGGTAAGTGGTACCTGTCCAGAAAGCTGTCCATTTCTTTTAGGTTTTCTATTTTATACAATATAGATGTTCAAAGTATGACCTAATTATTGTCTGGATTTCCTTTGTGTCTGCTGTATGTCCTCCTTTTCATTTCTGATTCTTTTAATTTGGGTTCTCTCTCTCTCTCTCTCTCTCTCTCTCTCTCTCTCTCTCTCTCTCTCTCTCTCTCTCTCTCTCTCCCTCTCTCTCTCTCTACCTTTTGGTTAGTTTGGATAAGAGTTTATCTTGTTGACTTTCTCAAAGAAACTCTTTGATTCATTGATTCTTTGTATTGTTATTTTTGTTTCTATGGTATTGATTTAAACCCTAAGACTGATTATTTCCTGCTGTCTACTCCTTCTAGGTGAATTGTCTTCTAAAACTTTCAGCTGTGCTGTTAAGTCTTGTGTGTGAGAATTCTCTAGGTTTTTCATATAGGCATTTAGTGCTGCAAATTTTTCCCTTGGCACTGCTTTTATTGTTTCTCATAAGTTTAGGTATGTGGTGGATTCATTTTTAATGAATTCTAGGAAGTCTTTGATTTCTTTCTTAACTTCTTTTTCTTATTGGCCCAGAGGTTTTTCAATTGAAAGATGTTCAGTTTCCATGAATTTGTAGGCTTTCTCCGATTTTTGTTGTTGTTGAACTCTAACTTTAGACCATGGTAGTCTGATATGATACAAAGAGTTATTCTCAATTTTTTTTATATCTGTTGATGTTTGCTTTATGACACAATATGTAGTACATTTTATAGAAAGTTCCATGGGGTGCTGAGAAATATGTATATTCCTTGGTTTTTGGATGGAAAGGTCTGTATATATCTATTAAGTCCATTTGGGTCATAACATCTGTTAGATCCTTTATTTATCTGGTGAGTTTCTGTCCTGTAGACTTATCCATTGGTGAGAGTTGTGTATTGACGTCTCCAACTCTTAATGTGTGGAGTTTGATGTGAGGTTTAAGCCTTAGTAGTGTTTCTTTTACATATGTAGGTGCCCTTTTGTTGGGGGCATAAATGTTCAAGATTGAGATGTCATCTTGGTGGATTTTTCTTGAGATAAAAAAGAAATGTTAGTCCTAGTCTCTTTTGATGGATTTTAGTCTGAAGTCTATTTTATTAAATATTAGGATGGCCACACCAACTTGTATATTAGGACCGTTTGATTGGAAAGCCTTTTCCCAACTCTTTACTCTGAGCCTGTGTCTGTCTTTAAAGTTGAGGTGTGTCTCTTGTATACAACAGAAGGATGGATTCTGTTTTTGTATCCATTTTGTTAGGGTGTGTCTTTTTATGGGTGAATTGAGTCCACTGATACTAAGGGATATTAATGACCAATGAATGTTATTTCCTGTTATTTTTGGTGGTAGCATGTGTTTATTCTCCTCCTTTGGATTTTTTTCTGTGTGATTATTGATTATTTGTGTTTTCATGGATGTATCTGGTTTCCTTCATTGTAGTTTTCTCTCTAGTGCTTTTTGTAGGTTTGGATTTTTTGGATAGATATTGTTTAAATCAGGTTTTGTTGTGAAATATCTTGTTTACTCCATCTATGGTGAGTGATATTTTTGTTGGGTATAGTAGTCTGGGCTGTCAGCCTTGTTCTTTTAGGTCTGTATCATATACAGCAAGGTCCTTCTTGCTTTTATTGTTTCCTGTTGTTATTCTGATGGGTCTGCCTTATAAGTAATTTAGCTTTTTTCTTTGTTCTTTAGTTTTAGTGGCTTGATTACTATGTGGTGAGCAGACTTTTTAGGGGGGGGAGTTAGTTTATTTGGTGTTCTTTAAGCTTCTTGTATCTTTATAGGCATTTTCTTCTTTAGGTTGGAAAAGTTTTCTATAATTTTGCTGAGTATATTTTCTATGCCTTTATGCTGATATCTGTCTTCTTCAATTCCAATTATTCTCAGGTTTAGTCTTCTCATGGTGTCCTATATTTCCTGGATGTTTCGTGTTATGACGTTTTTGGTTTTAGTGTTTTCTTTAACTTACGTATCTCTTTCCACTATTGAATCTTCCACTTCAGAGATTTTCTCTTCCATCTCTTGCATTCTGCTGGTTATGCTTGCATCTGTAGTTCCACTTTGTTTCTTCAGATTTTCTGTTTCCAGCATTGCCTTGGTTTGTGTCTTTTTTATTGTTTCTATTTCAACTTTTAAATCTTAATATGTTTCCTTCACCTGGTTTGATTGCTTTCTCTTGGTTTTCTTCATTTTCTTTTAGGGATTTCTTAATCCTTTCCATTTTTTAAATTTGTATTTTCTTCCATTTCTTTATGGGATCTTCTTATGTCCTCTTTTAAGTCTTCTTTTACCTTCATAAAGTTGTTTTGAAGGTTGTTTCCTTCTGCTCCTTCTGCATTGCCATACTCATGTCTCGATATTGTAGAACCACTGGATTCTTCTGATGGTGCCATATGATTCTTTTTGTTGTTATATGTATTCTTGCACTGCTGCTTGTCTGTGCTTCCTCAGTTTACTGTAGTATTTGTCTGTTTCCCTGGGAGCTGACTTTGGTGAAATCTATTCTTGGTATGCCCGTGTCTCAGAAAGCCTCTCTTGGTCCAGTCTGGGTTCTTGGTCCACTTAGAGGTTGTGTATTCTATGTCCCAGTAACCACTCTTAATCCAATGAGTGCTGATACACTGTAGTTTTCAGGTGGCTGATTTTGATCCAGTAGGTGCTGAGAAACTTAAGAGTCTCATGTAGCTGTTCTTGATCCAATAGAATCTGAGGAACTCTTTATTAACCAATCAGGGTAAACATATTTAACGCTTCTCTGCATTGTTTAGGCAACTCCTCTTACTCTACCCTTTTCCTTCCCATCACCCTTAGTTTTGCTTTGCCACCTATGTGTATCTTATTTGGCTATTGGCCTTTAAGGTTCTTTGTTAAGCCATTCACAGTGTGAAACCTTAACAATGTACAAAAGGATTATGCCACAGCATTTCCCACTTCTGTTTAATTGAAAAGGAAGGTTTTTCCTTTAACATAGTAAGACTGCATATAACAAAAACAGTTAAGAAAGGGTAAGTCACAGAAACAGACCTTCACAATGTTCAGTCCATTTTTACTTAGAAAAATTGAAGAAAATACATCATTATCTATATCTTTGTGATTCCTTTGTTTTGTACCTAATTTACCTTTTATCATAACTAAGGAAACCTATAACTATCTAGTCTTCAACTTATTCAAAGATATGAGACTAAAATAATATTATCTGAGTAAGTAGAAAGTTTATAGAATGTGACTTCCAAAAAATAGGAGAAATGATAGATACAGCTGGTTCCCTGGAGAGTTATTCCAGGTTCTTCTGTAATTGGGCATCCATATTTGACCTACAGGCCTAGTATTTTGTCATAATTTTAAGAAATGAGGAAATTTGAAGGGCGGTCTTACCTTGTCTTGGTTTGGCAGTCTATTCCTTTGCATTCTGCTGGTGCAGTTTGGACAGTACTTTGCCAGTAATTGAAGCAAGGGCAGATTCTTTTCCAAGCGGCTAGCTAGCTTTTGCCATAAAGGAAGAAAACTTCCTTTGAGTTTCTTTGATGCCCATCATTTTCTGTCAAGTAGATTAGCAGCCAAGAGCAGACACAGACATGTCTCACTGTCAAGAAATATCTGTTTTAAAATATTTTAAAAACCATAATCTGTAGGTCTTTGAAGATTTGAAGATTGTCTATTTATCTTAAATAAATCTCTGCATTACCTTGAAGACCTAATGTGACTAGAAGTTTGATATTATAGATGACTATCAATCCGTGTTTCTTAATTATATATTACACTTACACTTTAAATGATCTTTATGTATATTCAATTTTAAATGATGCATATAAGCACAATATCATAAACATGATTATAAACATACATATAGCATAACAGAAATAACTTTAAATTTGTATCAATAGAGTATAATCTAAACCAATGCAAACTATCTTGAGATTAATAGTTGTCTTTTGGGTTTAAGTTGAGTCAATAATCTTTTATTTCTATAGACTTTCTTTTTATTTTTTTTTTTTAGGATGTGATCCTTTAATCTCCTTTGTTAAGCTTTTTCCTGATTATTCTGTGAGGCTGGATCATCTCAGCCAGTAGTGTTGAAGCACTTCTGGATGCAGAAGTCTGTAGAGACTGTAATAGAGTCATTTTGAAATGCTGGATCATGTAAGCTATCCATTTTTATTGTTCTCTGGTTTCCTTGCTCTAAAAATGCATGTTTTTAAAGGTAACATGCATGTCTCCTTTAATTCAAGTATAGACTGTGCATTATACACAAGTCATCTAATGATATTTTTATGTGTTTGAACATGTAAAATATATATTGTGATTTGTAGTTCTTTTATGTTTATTTTTGTCTGTTTGTAGCGAGCCTTTTTAGGAACTCTTCCTCAATAAAATTTTATTTTCTTTAACCTGTAAAGGAATCATAACTTTTCATATCCTGTGAAAACCATAGCATAACCTTTCTATCCCAAAATAAAATATCTTTGGACTTAAATTTGAAATCAAGATAATTTTTAAATGTGTAGGTTGGTTTAATCTATCAGTTTCCACAATCCAAGTTCTCTTAGCAGCCATAAGAGATACTGTCTCTACAAATCCTCAGACTGAATGGGCTTGATAGCCTTCCTACATCTGCCTTTTAATTTAATGTTATCACTCTGCACTTGGGAGGAGGAAGCAGAAAGATCAGGAGTTCAAGGCCATCCTGAGCTAAATGGGATTGAATCTATCTAAAAGAGAAACAGGGCAAGGCAGTGGCAGTAGCTCACATCTTTAATCTTAGAACTAGGGAGTTGGAGACAGAATTATGAGGCAGATGGAGGCAGGCTATCAAGCCCATTCAGTCTGAGGATTTGTAGAGACTGTATCTCACTCCCCCTACCTGGGCTGCGGATTCAGTAAAGGTAACTTGGTGACTGACTCCTCTGATTTTTCAGCATTTACTCACATATCTGGTTCTGGGTTTTTATTATTAAGACTAATTAGAGTTTGAGAAACATCTGGTACTCAATGAGGTCCTGGGCATCACTGCTTCTTCTGTTCTAGCCTGAACACAGCAGTGAAGATCCCTTGCATGCACACATGCACACATGCACACACACACACACACACACACACACACACACACACACACACACACACACACACACATATGTATATATAGGCTTGAGGGAGAAAATAAAAAGGAAAAAGGAGAAGGTCCTCAAAAAAGAAATAGAGTAAAAAAAAAATAAGGGTAAAGATGGAAATTACAAAGAGTGTCTAGATAGTGTATGCTATTATCTTGTCTTTAAGTTTTATCACTGAAAATGAAGTAGTACAAGCTGCTAAAAGACATTTGATTATAAATGCTGTTGAATTAATTCAGCCTATATATTTTGTAATTGACTTTAAAATTGAAATCAAAAGATATGCTACTCTGGAGAGGATATTTTCTTTTGATTTCTACAGAAAGTGAGAAGCTATGGATTTATTTCTGATTAAAGAATATAAAGCTTGATAGAGGGATACCCCCTGAGAAGTCTCCAATAGAAATGAATGGCCCAGATGATTCAGCCATTCAGAGCCTCTCTGTTGCATTTTCCTCTGAGCATCCAAAACAATTTCAAGGAGACTGGCTGAGATGACCCAGACTTACAGACAACTCCACTAAACACTTGTCCACAATCCTAAATTATTCCTTGGATTCTCATGATTTGCCAGAGCCCCTCCCCCCCCACACTCAGCAGGAAGTAGCCAACAGAACAATGCCCACATTTCCAAAACCAGGATTATGGATGTTTGTGTTTGTTTACAGTGTTGGTTACAATTTGATATAGATAAGAGTTAAAAAGAATTATACGAAGGAAATTAGATTGGGGTTCCTTTTTAAAAAGAGAAAAGGGGAAATGTAGTGGAATTATGTTGTTGCATTGTAAATAGTTGTCCTGCCTATTGGCTTAATAAAAATACTGATTGGCCAAAGACAGACAGTAAGTATGGGTGGGGCTGCCAGATTAAAAAAACTCTGGGAATAGGAAGAACAGGGCAGAGATGCCACAGAGTTGCCAGACAAGCCATAAGATGCAGAGAACAACTATGCTGCTGTGAGAAAAGGTACCGAGGTACATGGCCGAATAGGATATGAATCATGGGTTAGTTTAGGAGCAATAGCTAGCAAGCTATATGCCTGGGCCCCAGGTCAATCAGTGTACAGTTAATACAAGCGTCTGTGTTTTTCAGTGGGACTGTGGGTCTGAAAGTCTGGGCCACAAGGCTAGGCCAGAAAGTCCAGGCCACAATACTAGGCTGGAAAGTCCAGGCCAGAAACCTCATACAACAGAAAAGCAAAATGAAACAACTTTAAAAATAACTTTACAGAGATTATAGGAACCTTTAAAGAGTAAACTAAAAAGGGATTTAAAAACTCCCTTAAATAAATAGAGAAAAATACCAACAAAATTTGGAAGAATTCAGTGAATTCCTTAAAGAAAGCAAAGAAAATGCAAACAGGTGATGGATACAGATCAAGACTTAAAAATTAAAATAGAAACAATAAAGAAGACATAAAACTAAGGGATGCTCCAAATGGAAAATCTGAGTAAATGAAGAGAAACTACAAAGGCCAGCATAGCCATCAGAATGTGAGAGATGGAAAAAAGAATCTCTGGCATGGAAGATACAAGAGATGAAATAGATATGTTAGTCAAAGAAGACACTAAAGAGAAAAAAAATGTCATAACACAAAGTGTTCAGGAAATCTGAGACACCGTGAAAAGACTAAACCTAAGACTAATAAAAATAAACGAAGGAGAAGAGTGTCAGCTCAAAGGGACAGAAAATACATTCAACAAAATTATAGAAAGGTCTTTTCCAACCTAAAGAAGAAGAATACTATGAAGATACAAGAAATTTACAGAACACCAAATAAAGTAGATCCTGCCAAAATTTCACTCACCAAAAATAATAAAGCCACTAAACCCACAGAATAAAGATTGTTATGAGCTGCAAAGGGAAGAGGTCAAGTAACTTATAAAGGCAGACCCATCAGGATATCACCTGACTTCTCAATGGAGACTATGAAAGCCAGGAGGACCCGGAGAGATGGCATACAGATACCAAGAGACAATGGATGCCAGCCCAGGCTACTATATCCAGCAAAATGCTCAATCACCATAGATACAGAAAACAAGACATTCTATGAAAAAAAAAAAAACAGATTTACACTATACCAATCCACAAATTCAGCCCTATAGAAAGCACTAGAAGAAAAACTCCAACCTAAGGGAGTCAGATACACCCATGAAAACACAAGAAATATATAATCTCACAGAAGAAAACCCCAAAGAAGGGAAACACATACACACACAAACACACACACAACCACCAAATATTATGGAAATTAACAATGATGGTCATTAGTTTTCCTCAATATCAATGGATGTACTCAATTAACCTGTAAAAAGACAGAGGCTAACAGAACAAAAAATAGGATGAAACTTTCTGCTGCACACAAGTAACACATTTCATCTTCAAAGACAGACACTACCTCAGAGGAAAGGGTTGGAAAAAGATTTTCCAAATAAATGGACGTAGGAAGCAAGCTGGTGTAGCTATAATAATACCTAACAAAATAGATTGCAATCTAAATTCAATCAAACGTGATTGAAAGGGCATTGAATATTCATCTCAGGAAAAAAATCCATTAGGATGAAGCCTCAATCCTGAAATTTATGACTTGATATAAAAGCTCCCACATATGTAAAAGAAACATTACTAAAGTTTAAAATGCACATTAAATCCCACACACTGATAGTGGAAGACTTCAACATACCACTCTCACCAATGAATAGGTCTACTAGACAGAAACTTAACAAAGAAATAAGGGATCTAACAGATTTTATGACTCAAATGGACTTAATAGATATATACAGAACCTTCAACCCAAACACAAAACCTTCAACCCGAACACAAATTAATACACATTCTTCTCAGCAACACATAGCACCTTCTTTAAAGTTGACCACATACTCAGCCATAAAGCAAATATTAATAAATACAAAAATTGGGATAACCCCTTGTATTCTATCAGACCACCATGGCCTAAAGTTTCAGTTCAACAACACAAACAACAGAAAGCCTAGAAACTCTTAGAAACTATAAAAGTCACAGTTCACTACCTCTGGGTCAAGGAAGAAATAAAAATGAAATCAAAGCCTTCCTAGAAATTAATGAAAATGAATGTACAACATACCCAAACTTATGGGAAACAATAAAAGCAGTGTTAAGAGGCAAGTTGATCTCACTAAGTGCTTACATAAAGAAGTTGGAGAAATCTCACAGAAGTGACTTAACACTACACCTGAAAGCTCTAGAACAAACAGAAACAATATACTCAGGAAGGAGTAGACAGTAGGAAATAAACTCTGGGCTAAAATTAATAAAATTGAAACAAAGAGAACAATACAAAGAATCAATGAAACAAGAAGTTGGTTGTTTGAAAGAGAAAAACTCTTATTCAAACCAACCAAAAGGCAGAGAGAGAGAATATCCAGGCTGTTCCAAGTTCTTTTTCTTGTGCTTCTGCTACATTTGAATATTCAAGGTCTGTTGAGGAAGGATACCTGGGCTCTAGTGGAAACGTGTTGCCCTGGATGTTATTGTGTTTATACACTGGCATCTAGGCCTCTGTGTTGGGAAAGATTACAACTTTCAATGTTGACATCTACTCTTGCTTTCATTGGGTGGTGCTTTGTTATTTGGTGTCTGTGTCCTCTATGATTTTCAGACAGTATGATTGGTGTTTCAATAAAAACCCAGAGCCAGATATTGGAGTAAATATTCAGAGAGGCAAGGAACAAGATGCTAGAGAATCTTCTCACCACAACGGTATCCTGAGGCCTAAAGAGAAACTCTTGTCTCCACTAATCTTCAGACTGATTACCTTTGAGTTCTCATATGGAAGAGAAGGTACAGGCAAGGACCAAACTCTGTCTCATCTTACCTTATATTCCTTTCTCTGCCCAGCTATATCACTTCCTGTTTCAACCTCCCTAGTGCTGGGATTAAGAGGTGTGTGCTTTCCTAGTACTTGAGCAGAGGCATGAGATAAGTACTGGGATTAAAGTTATATATTACCATTGCCTGGCTTTGTTTCTCTTTTTGTACTGTATTGATTGTACATAGTCCAGGCTGGCCTTGAGCTTACAGAGATCCGGATAGATCTGGGTACTGAGTGCTAAGATTAAAGGTGTATGCCACCACAGCCTGACCTCTATGGCTGACTCTGTGGTTGGCTCTGTCCTCTGATCTTCAGGCAAGCATTATTTCTTAGATGATATACAAATTATCACCACATTTTCATTTTTTTTACGAAAAATAAAATGGAACGTTATAACTAATGCAAGAAAAACTAAACACAACAAGTATAGTAACTAAATATAAAATATACAGTCAAAAATTACATCAATAATATCTAGCCATTTAACAATTGACAAATTCTGAGAAATAATCCATTATTTATCTATTTTAGTGAGTACAAAGTGTTATACATAATTCTATCTAACTTACATTATCAACCAAAAACTACCTTTTGATGTATACAGTTTATACCTCTTTAGTGAGATTCTTTTTAAAATTTTTTTAAAAATATAACTGTAACAATAGTCATCTAATCTTCAACTCCCTCAGAGACCCCAGATATACATTTTACACCTCTTCACTGAGTTTCTTTTGGGGATTTGTTAACAAAGAAAACTGTAGTAATATCTATCTAGTCTTAAACTCCCTCAAATACTCGAGAAGTAAATAATATTGGGTGGATAAGCAAGAAATGCATACAAGTGGCTTCCAAAAACTATGAGAAATGAGAGAGACAGCTGGCTTCCTGGACAGTCCTCCAAGGTTCCTCTGCAAGGTTTGGGCATCCATTTTCAGCCTATAGGCCTATTATCTGACATATTTATCTGTGAAGTGGGATTTTTCTAAAGGGCTATCCTACCTTGTGCTGACAATATCTGGCAGTCTTTTCTTTTGTGTCCTGCTTGTTCAGTTTTGGACATCTTACTGTCAGAAGTAAAAGCAAGAGCAGTTTCTTGCCCTGTAGCTAACTTTTGCCACAAAGAAAGTAAACTCCATATGAAGTTTCTTCGGTGCTCATCATCTTCTCTGAAGTAGACTTATGCCGCCAGGAGGAGGCATGTATCTTTGTCATAAAAATAAATAGAACCTATATTATTAAAACATCTTAAATGCCATATTCTATAGATCTCTGAAGTTTTTATAGCAACCTGTGTTGCTATAAAAATAACTTAAATATCTCTATGACCTTGGAAACATTCCTAATATGCCTACAAGTTTTACTGTAATGAGCAACTTGCATTTCTTTATATCCTAAATAGTTTGTCATAAAATATTTCAAGGACTAGAAATTTGCATTACATTATTAAAGGAACTGTATAGATGTAATATGTTAAACAAGATTTGAGATGTATAATACATTTTAACAAAATTATTCTCAAATTTCTATCAATCTACAGAATTTTTATACAATATACTAAAATTCAAATCAATATAAAATATTTCAGATTGGTAGTTGCTTTTTATAATTAGATTTAATAATCTAACTTTTTCTTATCATAGTCATATTCCTCTTATTTTCAGTGTAGATTCAATAGTATGCCTTTTGTCATTTCTATATCTTATTTTCCAGTGTAGATTCAATGAATACCCTTTAGTTCCGACACAGCTGTATTTTTAACAGAGTTGATTCAATAATCTACTCTTTTAACTATTATATCTGTATCTCTTTTTTAATTTTCAAGCAGGAAGCCAGAGTCTAATCTCTGTTCAGCTTTTTTTCCAGACAATTATCAGTCCAAATTTAATCAACCACTCTAAATAATGACAATTATCCACAACTCACTTAAAGAACAAAAACAACCCACCTCAACTTTTGGAAGTGTGTGCATTGTGTCTTAAAATGACTTCTTGATATCTGTGGGTAATTGCATTTTTAGGGGATTCAGAAAAGAAAAATTTCGGTTAATTACCAAGTCATGATATAGCTGATGTGGAATCAAAATCTTCATTATGCATTTCACATTCAGAGTAAGGGATGCATTCCCAGGAACCAGGAGGCTCTGGTTGACGTTCTTACATCCAGTGGAGAGAAGGCAGAGCCTCCCTACAGTCCATTCCATAAAGGTTTCACATCCTTCTTTTGTTTTTCATCGAGCTTTGAACACTTTGTGTAAGCTGCGAGATTATATTTTGTCTTCCTGTCTCTCCGCAATTCTGCTGCTTCTCAGAACCCGATTTTCTACTGAGATAAAATGAGATAAAATGCATTTAACTTCCCAAGCACTGCTCCTCTCTTGGAACACGAAGCTACTGTGCACATACGGCTCATAGACTCTTTCAGAATACATTTCTACATATATACACCCATTCTCACCTGTATATGCATCACACATGCATACTCACCATGCATGCTTTCATACAGTGCACAAGTAGCAGTGACATGACGACCTGAGAAGAAGTCTCTGTGGAGCAGGCACTCTCTGTGTGTCACTGCATCCCTCCCTACATGAGTATGAGTGAAGGAGGGAAGAGGCTGATGAGTGAGTCAGAGAGGAATAGACAGGTTCTCTAGACAGTCTGGATACCTTAGGGATGACAGTGGAGGCATTGTGAGGCAGTGGGCCAGTCCTCAGATAGTGAGGGCTTTCAAAGATTACTGAGACTAGAGGAGACATGCATTCACAAATATTTGGGGAGGGTGAGTTCAAGTGGGTGCACAGAGTGTCCAGGATCCCTGAGACTACAATGTAAGAGTGGTCTTGGTGGAGGCTATAAACAGGACAATCGCCAAGATGGAGGTGCAGATGTGGAGTTGGGATCATTGGTAGATGGTGACAAAGTCCTGCATGTAAGACTCAATGTTCCTAGGTTTGCATGGAGGTTCCAGGACCTGTTAAATCCTACACTGGATACAGCATGCCAAAGCCCTCTGTGCTCCTCCATTTCACAATCTTAAGAAGCCATGTGTGTAGTGATATATTGCATATTTAATAATATCAGACTGGGATACTCGCGAGAACAAACAGACCGCGGTCAATTCAAACCCAGCCAACTTCTCAGGCTGAAGAGGGTAAGTGCTGTCTTTAAGCGTCCTCAGCCTGGCTGTTGCTTCTATAGAATCCTACATTTTTGCTTTCTCCTGCCTTATATAACTTTCCCTATCCAGCTGTTTTACTTTCCAGTACAATTTCGTATCATAGTACTAGAGTTAGTGTGGGGATATGTTTCAAATTATGTGGGGATATGTTTCAAACAATAAAAACCAGTCTGAAATATCAGAGGACAGAGCCATCTCTCCAGCTTTTTTTGTTTTTGTTTTCAGACAGGGATTTCTGTGTAACAGTCCTGGCTGTCCTAGAACTTGCTTTGTAGACCAGGCTAGCCACAAACTCACAAAAATGCTCCTGCCTCTGCTTCCCAAGTGCTGTGACTAATGGCCTGTGCCACCACTGCCTGCCTGGGAGCCGGGAACTCCCTCTGTAAAGTAAGCTGGCCTCAAACTTGGACTTGCTGCAATTAAAGGCCTGGGTCACCACTCCGGGATACTCCTGTGCTGGGATTAAAGGTATGAGTTACCATTCTCTGATCCTCCTAGACTGACTGTGGGTAGATCCCCCTGATATCTCAGACTGGTTTTTTATTAAGTTTGAAACATATCCCCACATGTTAGGATTAAATCTGTGAGCTACCATTGCTTGGCTGCTAGGCCTTGAACTCACAGTAGTCCAGAAAGATCTCTGTCTCCTGAATGAGGGGATTAAAGGCACAGGTCATCACTCTCTGATCTTCATGGTTTGACTATGGGTGATTCTGTTCTCTGATATTATAGTCCCATTTTATTAAATATTCAATATTTCACCACATATATGGGCTCAAAAATATGACCATACCACCATAATGCTGCTGCCATCATCACTTAGGAACAATAATGTTGTTTAGACACTGACTGGCTCTTCTTATATCCTGTTTTAACAAAGAAAGGACTAAGCAGGGGATGTAGTTGAGGAAACAAGTGATGTCTATGGAGCAGGTGAGATAGGCTAAGTACAGTGGTATTCATGTGTGTACTGCTGTGAGGAAACACAGTAATTCAGTTTTTACAAACCCTTTTAGGGGCTGGGAATGCATTTTGTTTGATAGAGATGCCAAGCATCACATAAATTTGGGGTGGTGGTACAGGCCTTCTAAAACTAGCATTTGAGATTGTGGGCAGGGGGATCAGAATCTCAGAATCACTGTGGTTAGAAAGAGAACTTGATTCCAGACTGAGCTACAAGGGACTGGGTCCGCCAAACCCTGTTAAATGACAAATTCAGCACATTCCAATGAATACAAAGGAGTTCATATTGGCCTACACCATTCCTTGAGCAGCAAGCTGTTGTTGGTATCTACTTGATTGTTCATGTAAGACATAGCAAACACTTTCAGGGTGTTCTTTTTTAAAAGCAGACACAAACAAATGGAAATTAGTGGACTTTGGGGGACACTACCAGAGAGGTGGTCCCAGCCTGTCACACAGGGGTTTTCACTCCGATTCAATGAGCCTAACCATGAGCACTTTCCTCTGGCACCAACAACACCCTTAGGACAGAGTTTAGGACCAGTGTTTACATCCCTCCACTGTTATGTCATGCCAACACCTTGTAAACTCTGCTCTGGTCACAATCAGTTGCAGCAACGCCCCAGAGTCCCTGACAGGTCCCCCTCCAGGGATGCCACACTGTTCACTGTGCCTGGAGGTGGGGTGAGGCAGGGCTGATGGTCTCAGGGCCCTCAATCACAGAGAGGAACTTCATTTCACATGTAAAGAAGTAAGACTGATCAAGGTAAGAAGCTGATGGCCAGTCTGACCTAGTCTCTTCTTCTTTCTCCAGCTTGTCCTCTCCTTGCAGGGTAAGAACCCTTCTTCCCAAGAAAAACACTGCTTCTCAGAGAGGCTCTGGACACATCTCCACTACCCTTGGAGACCTCTGCAAGGAGGGCCCAGCCTCTCTGCACTGTCTCTAGGCCTTCAGCTCTGAGAGTCTGGCTCTCTGTATCCCCCCCTCAAGGCCATTCTCCATGGCACATCACATAACATAAGAACTGAAGCAGAGCTTGGCATCCAGACAGCATGGACCAGGCCCAGAGACAGTGAAAGGTCATCTCCTTCAGTAGGTGAAGTGAGAATTGGTGCTTCAGGAGACTAGGCACTTAGACTGATTTTTATCAACCACACTCATGCTTCCCAAGTGAGGCTTGTAACCTGTTCCTCAGGTCATGGCTATAATCTGATGATCTAGAACCATGTACAGACTCTTTGGTCTTTTTCTAGTTAGAGAAACTGGACTACCACAGGTTACATGGCTTTTGAGAATCAATCAGACATGAATGAGTGTTCAAAGAGAATTTGGGCCACATGAGTTATAACAGCGCCCCCTTCAACATTTTTTGTACAAAACTCAGGGCATGGTAGCTTATACCAGGAAGTAGCATGCAGAAGCTGGTACTTCTGTCTGAGTATCTTCAATGGTGTGATCTATGTTGTGAGTTTCAGGACAGCCATGGTTACGTAGTGATATTTCTCTCACAAAATAAAAGGAAGTAAAAAACTGTAAAGAAAGCCAAAAAAGCTGCAAAAAGTATACCCACTGAAGGTGACCAGGACTACCACAAACATATACCAAAGATACTGCTTGAAGGTACAGGATGGTGTATATAGCAGGATGTTTGTTGATGATTCTGCCATAATCAAGGTTCTAAATGTCTTTGAGGTGTGATTGATAATAGGGTTAATTAAAATATCCTCTAACATATGCCTCAAGATTTAAATAATATGAAAGTCTTTTGGGGCATTATACTAAGTGAAAAATGAGGATCACAAAAGGAACAGGTCAAATAACACAAGAATCTGTGTGTACAGTCAGCAGAGGGGACGCCCCTATGAAGCTTCCTGGAAGTTCAACCAGTACCACTTTCATGCTTCTGTTGGACCTTAAGCAGAGCTGACATTACTTAGGCCTGTTGTGAGTATGCTGCTGCCAGAGGCTGAAGGGAGCATGGGGACCGCACTAGGGCAGCATCTCCAGAAGCTTCTGAGTGTGCCCCGCAGCTGTAAGGAAGGGTACAGGGTCCCATCACCTACATGTCAAATGAGCTAAGCTCTCACAGGCACCAGAGTGAGCTTAGACCCAGAAGCTCCTTCAGAACTTGCTGTACTGAGATCAGCACCAAGGACAGCTTGCTGGGACCTGCTAACCCCAAAGGAGGGCTTATGAATTTCTGAAGCTTGGAGATGATTGTGTAATAAATTTCAGTCACATGAAGCCACTGTTTTGGTAGCCGATTGGCATAACATTGAGGATAACCAATTGGGTTGCAAAAGGCACGTTTCTCTGGATGTAAGCATCAGAGACCCCTTTCCCTGGAATGCTTACAATGTTTTCATGGGACTTATAAAGCAAGTTTTGACATTCCTGAACTGGCTACTGTTTAACCAAGCTTGTCTAGAATATCTAGTGAGAGCCACACCTTGGGTAATCAGCCTCCTGCAGTGGTATAGCTGGTGACCACTGGAAATGCAATGTGATTAGAAATCCCAGAGACATGTCTAAATAATCTGGAGTTCCCAGCTTTCCTTTGATTCATCTCCCAGTAAGTAGGGATGAAGAAAATAAGAAGGGGAAATAAAAAGTTACATAGAGTTGACCAGCATTATACACACACACACACACACACACACACACACACACAGAGAGAGAGAGAGATTAAGTTTTTCTTTATTTATTTTTCTCTTGTACAATAAATATCAACCACAGCAGAGCAGTCACCCCTCCATCTACTCCTTTCTGTACCCTCTCTCACATCCTTTCTCCCTGAGATTCCTTCCTCCTGTTTCCCTTCTGAAAAGAGCAGGCTCCTGGAGGCATCAACAGAACACAGGATAACTCCATACAAGAAGACTAGGCACATAACCACTCATCAAGGCTAGACAAAGCAAAACAGAAAGGAAAAGGTCCCCAACAGCAGTGAAAGGAATCAGAGACACACCCACCGGCACTGTTAAGAGTCCCCTAAGAACAGGAGCTAACAACCACAAGATGCATGCAGAGGACCCTGTGCAGAACTGTACAGGCTCTGGGACTGTATTTTTTGTGTTTTTTGTTTGTTTTTTTGTTTTTTGTTTTTGCCTCTGTGACCTCCCATGATCCCTGCTCAGTAAATTCAATGGGCTTTGTTCTCCTGGGGACTTTGACCACATCTGGATCCCACATTTCTTCCTTCCCCACTTTCAAGACAGTTCTCTGATCTCCAGGCGAAGAATCCTGTGCAAATCTTCAATTTGGTGTCTCTCGGTTAAGACATGAATGCAGGATTCTGAATTTTCCTTGGTTGTGGTTTTCTCCATTGATCCCTGTCACAAAGTGAATTTTCCTTAGGCAAGGTATGAGAAAAAATGCTTAGAATGTAGTCAGAGGTTATGTTGCTTCAGTAAAATGACAGTCAGAATATCCTCCACAATTCATGACCTCACCAGGCTGTGGATACTTGGCTAGCTTTCCAGCACTAGGCATGATTACTCTCTTCTGAGTGAGTCCTAAGTCCAATTTGAAAGCTGTTGATTACAGACAAGGCATGTGTGTCAGGGATGCAGCCTCTGGGTTATCATGACAGGGTGGACACTTTTGTAGTTGTGATTTTGCTTTCTTTTGGATTTGAGACAGGTTATGCTGTGTACATAGTCCTGGCTATTCTGGGTCTCATTCTGTACACCAGGCTAGGATGTAACTAAAGCCAACATTCCAAAGCTAAGGAGCACACTGTTTTCTTGTTGATATGTTGGTACCCATAAGGAAAACAAAAACACTAATACCTTCACAAACCAGTTAGAAACTAAGAATCCCATCGCTGAAACCATCAGGGGCTCCTTCTGAGATGTGTATCTGCCTGTGTCTGTGGGTCTTCCAGGAGTGTGTACAGCATGTGCAGTTTTCCCAGACCTAGTGTTTCTAATATGTGGGGTATTTTTCTTTGAAAGGATGGAAGAAGAGCAGCATTTGGAGAGTAAAAGATCACCCCAGAAGAAAACAGACCTTATTAAAACGAAGAGAAAGAAACATGTTAGATTTCTCCTACCTAACAAATCTGACGAGAAAAGAAAAGCCCCTTCCCAGCAAGAAGCAGACCAAATATTCAAATGTGAGTGCCACCACGGCCAGAAGTGTGTGGGGAACATGTCTGGGGTCTCTGTGGAGACAGGGATGGAAGAAATGTCTAGTTCAAACTCCTATGAAAACCTGGCATTAGATTTCAGTAAGTTGACTGTCAGCTCTCCTAACTCCCCGCCCCCTCCTGTGGAAGATAGAATACACAGACGACAAAAGACCCAGATGCCTCTGTGGATAAACAAAAGGATTCAAAGGCTTCTCCAGGAATAGATGGAATCCCCTGAGAAGAAAATCAGAAACTACAGAATCATAGAAGTCAATGTCACTGGTCCCAGGGGTGAAATCATTTTGGAAGCATGATGAGGAAGATTAACAATGTTCAGCCTGGTGACAATAATACCTTCAGATATCAAGTTTCAATCTCATTGCAGAAGTGTACTAGTCTTTTTGTTAGTTGTTTTAAGATTCTTCTGGGGGCACTCTGGGGAGAGTAGCTCCTTAGCAAGGGCAACCAGATAGTGATCGTCCCAAACTACCATTTTGCTGTCCTCAGATTGTGGCTTTTCCTACCTTAATTTATTGCTAATACACTTAGAACATTGACGTAGAGCTTCTGGCCTTCAGTTTTAAAGACTGTCTCCATTCCATTTTGTTGACTGTTTCCCAGAAGGAACATCAGATCTGATGTGTGTGTGTGTGTGTTGTGTGTGTGTGTGTGTGTGTGTGTGTGTGTGTGTGTGTGAGAGAGAGAGAGAGAGAGAGAGAGAGAGAGAGAGAGAGAGAGAGAGAGAGAGAGAGAGAGAGAGAGAGAGAGGAGGGAGAGGGAGAGAGAGGGAGAGAGAGGGAGAGAGAGTTTTGTTTTAAATCCATTATAGATAAAGAAGTATCAGGGCACATGGAGCATTCTTCATCTAATTAATCCCCTAATTGTCTACCTTACATGTTACACAATTATATAGCACCATACTAGCAGGCACTGACACTGGTACACTGTGTGTAGACCTCTCTGTCACTGCATCGTATGTGGAAAGTCATGCAATTACCACTGCAATCAAGTTTCCTCCATGCTTTATCAGAAAAATCTCTGACTCATGCCAGTATTTATAATGACACCCTGTAACATGCTTAAACTGGGACTGTCACTACATTGATCAGTGCTTCCATAATGTCATTTCCAGAACGTCCTATAAAAATCATTGTGACTGGCTTTTTCCTTCACCATAATACCCCTCATTCTACACACTTACTTGCATACATTGAAACTCTATTCCTTGGGAATGTAGCTTGTGAGTAACCTGCTTGCCCAGTGTGTGTGGAGCCCTAGCTTTTATTCTCCAGCACGACAAAAATAGAGACAGAGAGATGAACTTTTGCTACTCCTTTTCATTGCTCCGTGTCATTCCATGGTTCAGGTGTACTGTCGATTCTTTAATGCACTCACCTGTTGATCATTTTGGTTTCCAGAATTGGCTAGCTAGTAAAATAAAGCAGCCAAATACCATGGAATGTCACATTTTATGTGGACAGAAGTTTTATTAGGACAAAGACCAAAAGTACAATCTTTGGGTGGCATGGCATGTCCTCCCAGCTTTTCCCCTCTCCAGCCCCACCCATCCATTCCTCAGAGAAGGTAAGGACTCCCAGAGTGAGTCAATGAAATCTGGCATATCCAGTTGAGGTAGGACCAGGTCCCTCCGTCCAGTATCAAGACTGAGTATGGTGTTCCTCTATAGGGAATGGGCTCCTAGAATCCAGTTCATGTATCAGGAATAAACTCTGGTCCAGCTGCAAGAGGCCTCAGAAACTGGCCATTCAGATGTGTAGGTCTTAGTTTTGTTCCATGAAGGTTCCCCAGCTGACATTTCAGAGCCAATGAGCTCCCAATAGCTTGGGTCAGCTGTCTCTGTGGGTCTTCTCCTCATGATTTGGACTCTTTATTTCAGAAAATTCATAATATAGACTTTTGTTCACTTTTGGATGACACTTCTTTCTTCTAACTTTAAGGAAGAAACAAAAAAATCCCACTCAAATACCATGATACTTGAAGTCACAGGTCATTTTCAGATGGAAGATTTCAGACAGAATTCCTGTAAAACATCATAAAATTGTATTATTCAAGACCAAAATCTTCACCTTTAGCATATCTTGGATAATTCAATATTTTATACATTCTCTTGTACTGAGGCTTAGAAATCTGTAGGGTTAGAAAACAAGAAACATTTTCTCAACTTCTCAGATCAGAAAACTGTTTCTGGGGGGTTCCATGACTTCACTGACATAATCTATGTAGCTGGCCTTAGGTAGAGCTGGGATTTCAGTGTAGCCTCCCAAGGCAGTGCCCTCTGCCACTTATTACAGGCTAACACAAGTAAATGGTGTTATATAGTCCAGTTTGACTTACGCATAAGTGACCAGCCCCCTGACCCCAAAGCAAAATTCACCAGCATGGTCCTTGGTGATATTGAGATTTATGACAGCTCATAAGATAAAAACAGATGTGAGCAGAAATTATGAAGGAAAACAGCTACGATGGATGTAGGACATGGAGAATTAGATAGAAGGAGGCTATTCGCAGAAAGACTATGTAGAGTATTTGCCCATTCCGGAATGAAGTTGTTTGCAGAGTCAGTAGAATGCAGAATAAAACAACAGAGATATTTAACTGCACTAATCTTTTTTAGTTAAAAAAAGATTTTTTTCCATGTCCACCACTGCTCGATCTTCTGTCCCTCCTTCCAGCCCCTCCCAGTCTTTCCTCAACCTCCCCGAACCCCACCCACAGATCCATTCCCAGAGGGGCAAGGAATCCCACAGTGAGTAAGTTCTATCTGGCATATCCAGTCGTGATGGGTCCTCTTCCCTCATTCCAACACTAAGGCTGAGTGAAGTGTTCTTCTCTGCACAGAATGGGCTCCGAGATATCCGTTCAGGAACCAGGAATAAACTCTAGTCCAACTGCAAGAGGCTGCACAAACTGCCCAGCTGTCTGATTGTCATCTATCTTTGCAAGGTTTAGTTCCTTTCCATGAAGGTTTCTTAGCTGCCATTTCAGAGTCAGTGAGCTCCCAGTAGCTCACTCAGGTCAGCGGTCTCTGTGGGTCTCCTCCTCACGATCCTGACCCCTTTGCTCATATACTCTCCTCTCTCTCTCTCTCTCTTAAACTGAACCAGGAGCTCAACCTGATGGCTAGTTATGGATCTCAGCTTCTGCCTCTATCCATTACTGGATGAAGGTTCTGCAATGACAATTAGGATGGTCAATCATTTGATTATAGGGAAGTCCTGTTTAGGCATCCTCTCCACTATTGCTTGGAGTCCTAGCCAGGATATCTTGTGGGTTATGGGGGTTGCCTTAACACCTGCTTTTTTTTCTAACCCCACATTGGCTTCCTCTATCAAGATATCCATCTCTTTTTCCTTTCTCTGTTGCTTCTTCTCAACCATCTCCTTCTCTCATTATTTGTTTTCACCTCTCCTTGATTGCTTCCCATTATGATCCCAATTTACTCATGACATCTCTAATTTCCCTTCCCAGGAGTATCCCTGGATGTCTCTCTTAAAGTTCCTCCTGTTATCTAGCTGTTCAGGGACTGTGGATTGTAGTCTGGTTATCCTTTGCTTTATGTTTAAAACCTACTTATGTGTGAGAATATACCATGTCTATCTTTCTGGGTCTGTGCTACCTCACTCAGAACAATACTCCCCCAATCCATCCATTTGCTTGCAATTTTTAACTGCTGAAAAGCATTCCATTGTATACATTTTCCACAATTTATAATCCATTCTTCAGTTGTGGGGCATCTAGGTTGTTTCCAGGTTCTGGCTATTATGAATAATGCTATTTATTAGGTCCCATTTATTAATTAATGTTATTAGTGTCTGTGCTACTGGTGTTATATTTAGGAAGTGGTCACCTGTGCCAATGCATTCAAGAGTATTTCCCACTTTCTTTTCTATCAAGTTCAGTGTAGTTGAATTTATGTTGAGGTCTTTGATCCATTTGGATTTGAGTTTGTGCAGGGTGATAGGTTTGGATCTATTTTCATTCTTCTACATACTACCATCCAGTCATGTCAACACCATTTTTTGAAGATTTTATCTTTTTCCCATTGTATATTTTTAGCCTCCTTATCAAAAATTAGGTGTTTATAGGTGTGTGGATTAAGGTCAGGTCTTTGATTCAAATCCATTGATCCACAAGTCTGTTTTTATGCCAGTACTAAGCTTTTATTACTCTATCTCTACAGTATAGTTGATGTCAGAGATGGTGATGCCTCCAGAAATTCTATTATTGAGTAGGATTGTTTTGGCAATCCTGTGTTTCCTGTCATTCCATATGAAGTTTAGTATTGTTCTTTCAAGGTCTGTAAAAAATGTGTTGGGATTTTGACGGGGATTGCATTGAATCTGTAGATTGCTTTTAGTAAGATTGCCATTTTTACTATATTGATTCTACCTATCCAGGAGCATAGAATATCTTTGGATTTTCTGATATCTTCTCCAATTTCTTTCTTCAATGACTTAAAGTCTTTGTCATACACATGTGTCACTTCTTTGGTTAGAATTGCCCCCAAGATATTTAATGCTATTTGTAGGTATTATTCATGATGATCTGTCCCTAATTTCTTTTTCAGCCCTTTTATCATTTGTGTATAGGAGGACTATTGATTTTTTTTAAGTTAATCTTGTATCCTGCTACATTGCTGAAGGTGTTGGTCAGGGGTAGGAGTTTATTACATGAATTTTGGGGTCATTTATGTATACATTCATATCATCTGCAAGTAGAGATAGTTTGATTTCTTCCTTTCCAATTTCTATCCCCTTACTTTCCTTTTCTTCTTTTATTGCTTTAGATAAAATTTTGAGAACTATATTGGATAGGTAAGGGGAGAAATTTTGGTGGGATTGCTTTGATAATTTCTCCATTTAGTCTGATGTTGGCTGTCGCCCTTATTGTGTTTAGGTATTTTTCTGGATTCCTGCTCTTTCCATGAATTTTTATCATGAAGAAGTGTTGGATTTCGTCAAAGGCTTTTTTTTTTTTAACATCTAGGGAGATGATCATGTGGTTTTTCTTTTAACATTGTTTATATAATGGATGATATTGATAGTTTTTCTTATGTTGAACCATCCCTGCATGTCTGGGATGAAGCATATTTGATTGTAGTGGATGATTTTTTTGATATGTTGTGAATTCAGTTTACCGGTATTTTATTGAGTATTTTTGCATCAATGTTGAGGAGGAAGATTGGTCTGTAATTCTCTTTATTTGTTGCATCTTTAAATGACCTGTGTATCAGGGTGACTGTAGTCTCATGAAAAGAAGTTGGAAATGTTCCTCCAGTTTCTATTGTATGGAACAATTTGTGGAGTATTTGTATTAGTTCTCTTTTGAATGCCTGGTAGGATTGTGCACTAAAACCATCTGGCATTGGGCTTTCTTTGCTTCAGAGACTTTTCATAACAGCTTCAATTTTCTTGGAGGTTATAGGCCTATTTAGTTCATTTATCTGGTCTTGATTTAATTTTTGTAAGAGGTACCTGTTTAGAAAGCTGTCCATTTCTTTCATGTTTTTCAATTTAGAGGAGTATATGTTTTCAAAGTATTGTCTAATGATTCTCTAGATATCCTGAGTGTCTATTGTTATGTCTGCTTTTTCATTTCTGATTCTCTTAATTTGGACACTTTCTCTCAGACTTTTGGCTCATTTGGGTAAGGGTTTATCTATTTTGCTAACCTTCTAAAAGAACCAACTCTTTGATTCACTGATTCTGTATATTGTTCCTTTTGTTTAAATGTTACTGATTTCAGCCTTCTGTTTGATTATTTCCTGCTGCCTAGTCCTTTTAGGTGAGCTTGCTTCTAATTGTTCTGGAGCTCTCAGCCATGCTGTTAAGTCTCCTGTTTCAGATTTCTCTAGGTTTTTCATATAGGCATCTAGTGCTATTCATTTTCCTCTTACCACTGCTTTTATAGTGTCCTATAATTTGGGGTATGTTGTGGATTGATTTTCATTGAATTTTAGGAAGTCTTTGGTTTCTTTCTTCTTTCTTGACCTGACGTTAAGTAGTTCAACTGAGATACTTTGAGTTTCCTTGAATTTGTAGGCTTTTTGTGATTTTTCTCATTGTTGAATTCTTATTTTAGACCATGGTGGTCTGATATGATACAAGGAGTGATTCTCAATTTTTTTGTATCTCTTGACATTTGCTTTGAGACCGAGTATGTGATCAGTTTTAGAGAAAGTTCTATGGGGTGCTGAGAAAAGGTATATTCCTTTGTGTTTGGGCAGAAAGTTCTCTATATATCTATGAAGTTCATTTGAATCATAATATCTGTTAGATCCATTATTTCTCTGCTAAGTTTCTGTCTGGTTGACCTATCCAAGGGTGAAAGTGGAATATTGAAGACTCCCCTCATTAATGTATGGGACTTGATATGAGATTTAAGTTTTGTAATGTTTCTTTTTCATATATAGATCCTCTTGTACTGTTTGCATAAATGTTCATGACTGAGACTTCATCTTGATGCATTGTTCCTGAGATGAATATGTAATAACTTTCCGATCTCCTTTGATTGATTTTAGTTTAAAGTCTTTTTTTTTTAGTTATTAGGATGGCTACACCAGCTTGTTTCTTAGGTCCATTTGATTGAAAAGTCTCCCCAACCCTTTATTCCAAGACAGTGTCTGTCTTTTTAGAAGTTGAGGTGTGTCTCTTTTACACAGATGAAGGATGGATTCTGGTTTTGTATCCATTGTGTTAGGCTGTTTTTATAGGTGAATTGAGTCCATTGATATTAAGTGGTATTAGTGATCAGTGTTCGTTAATTCCTGTTATTTTTGGTGGTAGTTTGTTTATTTCCTTCTTTTGGTTTCCTTCTGTGGAATTATCTATTGCTTGTGGCTTTGTAGGTCTGTCCAACTTTCTTAGGTTGAAGTTATCTTTATGGTGCTTTCTGTTGGGCTGGATTTGTGGTTAGGTATTGTTTAATCTTGTTTTGTTGTGAAATATCTTGTTTACTCCATCTATTGTGATTGAGAGTTTTCCTGGGTATAGTAGTCTGAGATGGTATTCATGGTCTCTTATTGTCTGCATAACATTTGTCCAGGACTTTCTGGATTTCATGGTTTCCATTGAGTAGTCAAGAGTTATTCTGATGGGTCTTGCTTCATAAGTTACTTGGTCTTTTTTGAAGCTCTACATATTTTTTTATTTTGTAGGTTTAGCAGCTTGATTGTTATGTGGTCAATGAAATTTTGGGGGGTATCTAGTCTCTGTTGTGTTCTGCAAGCTTCTTGTATCTTTATCTACATTTCCTTCTTTAGGGTAGGAAAGTTTTCTTCTATGATTTTGTTGAATATATTTTCTATGCCTTTGAGTTAGCATTCTTCTCCTTCTATTTCTATTATTTTTAGATTTGTTCTTTTATGGTGTCACAGATTTCCTGAATTTTTTATGTTATGATTTTTTGACAATATCATTTTCTCTCACTGGTGTATCTGTTCCCAATATCAGTTCTTCCAATCTATAGATTCTCTCTTTCATCTCTTGCAATAATATTGGTTATGCTTGTATCTGTAGTTTCTATTTATTCACTATGACTTTCCTTTTCCCAAATTTCCATTGTGTCTTATTTATTGTTTCCATTTTAATTTTTGTCTCCAACTGTTTTCTTCATCGTTTTGATTGTCTTTTTTGTTTTCTGTATGAGATTTCTTTTAATTTTTTGTTTTATTCTTCTGTTTCTTTAAGAGAGTTTTACCCTTCTTCTAAGACTCCTAACATCTTTCTAAAGTTATTTTTAAGGTATCTTTCTTCTGCTTTTTCAACATTATTATATTAAGGATTTGTTGTTTTAGAACCACTAGATTATGGTACGTACATATTGTTCTTTACGTTTCTATATATCTATTCTTACACTGTTGTCTGCCCATAGCTTCCACAGACTGATAAAGGATTTGTCTCTATCTCAGGGAGCAGTTATTGGTGCAATTGCCCTGGCTGTGTTTGTGTCTCAGGGATCCCCTCTTGATCCCCGAAGGGCTGGAGACATCTGTGTCTCAGAAAGCTGCTCTTGATCCAATAGAGCCTGGTGAGCTCTGTGTCTCAGGAAGCTGCTGAGGTCACAGGGTGATGAAGCAGTTTGTGGTGTGTTGTGGGTATTGTAGGTGGGGGTGTCCAATAAAGTTGGGTGTTAATGTAGAGTTCTGGCCTCCAGGAGTCTCTGCTGGTATTCTATGATTGGGGCAGCAATTGGTGGGAGTGGGGGTTCGTGGATTGTGCCCCTCAGCCTAAGTCTTAAAGATCAGGCTCTCTGACTAATCTGGGTGAAAATTAACTCACCTCTTGATCTAGTAGGGACTGCAAACACTGTCTTATGAGGCCACTCGGGTTACAGGGTAATTAGTCCGCTTGGGGAATGGGGTGGGTTTTATAGGTGGGGGTGTTCAATTAACTGGGATGTTAATGTGGAGTTCTGGCCCACAGGATTCTTCCCTTCTGGCCTGACATTGGGGCCCTGGTTGCTGTTTTAAGGCATGGGTTTACTAGCTCTCTGATGTTGATGATTGCCTTTCCCCTTTGGTAGCCTTAAAAGTACCTTCTAGAATCATAGTCTGGTCAGTTGAGGAGAATATTCTATTTGGGTAGCAGTTCAATTTCAGTTTTAGAGCTTGTGCCTGTCAACTACCTCCAGTACCTTCATCATGAAGGAGTGTTGGATTTTGTCAAAGGCTTTTCAGCATCTAATGATATGATCATGTTTTCATTTTTTCTTTCAGGTTGTTTATATAATGGATAACACTGACAGTTTTTCATATATTGATCTATCCCTGCATCTCTGGGATGAAGTCTACTTGATCATAGTGGATGATTTTTTGATATGTTGTTAGATTTGGTTTGCAAGTATTTTATTGAGTATTTTTGCATCAATATTCATGCAGGATATTGGTCTATAATTCTCTTTCTCTGTGGCATCTTTGAGTGGTTTGAGCATCAGGGTGACTGTAGTCTCATAAAATCATTTTGGCAAAGTTCCTCCAGTTTTTATTTTATGTATCAATTTGAAGAGTATTGGTATTAGTTCCTCTTTGAATTTCTGGAAGAATTCTTCCCTGAAACCATGTAGACATGGGCTTATTTTCTTGTGGGACTTTTAATAACAACTTCAATTTCATTGGAGGTTATATTTGTAGGTCATTTATCTGGCCTTGATTTAATTTTGGCAAGTGGTACCCGTCCTGAAATCCAGACTTTTTTTAATTGTTTAAATTTAGTGCAGTATAGGTTTTCAAAGTATGAACTAATGAATCTCTGGATTCCTGGGTGTCTGTTTTTATGTCGCCATTCTCATTTCTGATTCTGTTAATTCAGATACCCTTTGTGCCTTTTGACTACTTTGGATCACGGTTTATCTCTCCTGTTAACTTTCTAAAAGAACCAACTCTTTGATTCATTGATTCTTTGCATTCTTCTCTGTCTTTCAATTTTATTGATATCAGCCCTGAGTTTGATTATTTCCTGCTGTCTACTCCTTCTAGGTGAGTTTGTTTCTAATGGTTCTAGAGCTTTCACCTTTGCAGTTAAGTCTCTTGAGTGAGATTTCTCTAGTTTTTTTTTATAAGCATCCAGTGCTATGAATTTTTTTTCTTAGCACTGCTTTTTATTGTGTCCTTAAGTTTGGATATGCTGTAGATACATTTTCATTGAATTCTAGGAAAACTTTTAATTCTTTTTAACTTCTTCCTTGACCTAGAAGTGAATAAATTCAGAGATGTTCAGTTTCCATGAATTTGTATGCTTTCTGTGATTTTTTATTTTGTTGAACTCCAACTTCAGAGTATGGTGGTCTGATAGGATAAAGGAGCTAACCCATTTTTTTTATATTGATGTTTTCTTCATGACTGATTATGTTTAGGGAGATATTATGAGCTTGTTTTGTTTCTGATTTTTTTTTTGTTTTGAGAAATGGATGTTTTATGTAGCTCCAGCTGTCCTGGAATACACTCTGTACAGAGTACTGGCCTACAATTCACAGAGATCTAGAGCCTATGCCTCCTTGGTGGATGTATCACTACAGCCTTCTGCAGTGTGAATTTTTATATGTGTACTGAGGCTTTGTCACCACCCTGCCTTTTGGGGTTCCTGTCCTGTGGTATAAAGCCTTGCTTACTGACATAGAACAAGAAAACACATGCCTCATTTCTCAGTACCTCTTTACTTACATTAATCTGTGACCTAAGTGGGCAAAGCAGAGTAGTAAGGAGACACAGTGGTTACTGCATTGCCCAATGCTCTTCAAATGTCATTTTACACCTCAGGTGAGTTTTAGACCTGCTTTACCCCATATACTATCTTCTGTTAAATGTTAAAGTATCTGATCTTTACTGCTATGCTCCCATGTTAATTATTTTAGCAAATTGTGTTTTAAATGGCAAGTAATGTTTGTCCTTCTGTGAAAGAGCAGAGGGACCTGCCTCTTAGTTCAGCCCCAAGATATTAAGCTCCATTTTTTAATGTTAAAAAAATTTAAGTTCTGTTAAATGCAGAAGAGCTTCTCTTCAGTGTACTGTAAATCTCGATTGAATGTTCTCTCTGTGTGACACAGACTCTGAGGACCGGACTTTGTCACAGGGTGTCCATCTGTTAGTGTCTTTCAGTCTTACGCAACTCCAATAAGGAAGCCTACCAAAAATGCTCTGGATGAACCCTGGTGGCTTGGAACAATGCACAAAAGCCTTGAGCATGCTGTAGTACAAAGGCATATGCACAACAGCTCCAGCTCCATAAATTGCTCTACCTGACAGGATGTTTTCAAATAGCTTTAAGAAGTTGATGTTGGGATTTGCATTTTGGCATCTCAGCCCTTGTGTGTACACCTCAGAAGGCTCTGAGGGCATACTTCTTGTTGACCAGTGAGATGGCTGCTACTGGTGCACTTAACAGCACTCTGTTAGCATGAAGTGTTGGGAAGTTACTGATGCAAAGACATTTGCCAACCCCAGTTCTTGCTGTATGAGTTGGCACTTGGATTCTTTTTCTGGGTCATTTTTCCCTCTGGGGTTGTAATGTTAGGTCCCTTTGGGGTGTCTTCTTGCTAATTTGAGGTCTGGGGTTTTGTTTTACATCACACACTGAGCTAATCTGGTAGCTTGAAGAGGAGATGGCACTGAGGCAGCCAAGTCATAGAAGCTGTCCCTGCAGAGGCAGCAGCCCTTGTGATAGCGACAGTGGCCACAAGAGGGTGCTCTATGACAGACAGTTGGGGAAGAAATGATGGGGAGCAGATGAAGAGGATGCAAGACAGGAAGACAGAGGAGGAGAATTGATGCTGAAGAAAGACAGAGGATGGGAGAGGCCAGGATGAAAAGGGGCGGGATCTACCTCCCTGGAAGTCTTGAGAGGTCTGGAAGGGCCAAAAGTCTTGAGATGCTAAACATCAGCCCCTGTGAAAATAACTCTGTTAGGAGTCAAGGGTCTTAACACTGTGGACCTGGTGCTGGGATGATAGCCTCAAGGAACCGAGCATCTCTAGGAAGAAATATAAAACCTTGGTGTGTTCTGGTCCTGTCTGCTGTTTCTTAAAATCAGGCATTGTAATGGCTTTATTGTACCACAGACACTGGAGGTTATATCCTTGAGGAGTAAGCCTCCAAAAAATGTACTGAAAGCTAAAAGTCTCTGGATTATTAAGCCTTAAAGAAAATTTAGTGCTGCTATTTTGCTTAGTGGAATAAGATGAAACAAACCTATTAGTTCCCTTTATGTTCATATAATTATTCATCCCTTAATGGTCATAACAAAATTGTCTTTTGCAGTAGATGACAATTAAGACCAAAACATTTAATGGTCAACATGAAGAGAATAAGAGACCTGGGATGTTCCCCTACCTGACTGGAACATATAAGCCATGAATCTGTTCCTTCCAACTCTCAAGGATCTTCAGGGAAAGAGGAAAAGAATGATGTTAAAAGTCAGAGATGATGAATGTTTGTTGGAAGGCTTCATTTGCTGACATGACAGATCTGTTGCCCACAGGAATTCAAAGGCCTCTTTGACCATGGCACAGCATGCATACAAAATTAGTCAGGAAATATATCAACATGTGTTAGGCAGCAGTACATTAATTTACACTCCAGCTGAGTAGCCCTTTGAAATTTATGGTTACCGGGGGAAAGTCCCCACAGTCTTTCCCTTGACCTTCAACCTAAAATTTGTCCAGGAAGTTGCAGCTTCTCCACTGTCCAACCAGCCTGTTTCCCATCAGTGTCATATGATTACGACTCAGGCTGTTGGTGTCATTTCAAATCTCATCATGAGATATTGAGGTCATATCAAATTTTTATAATAGTAATTTGAGTACATTATTCTTCCATTCCGAGCCTTGAAATGCTCTGAATGATAGAGGACATGCATGTAAACATTTCTATTAACCCAAATGTGAGGGATGGTGCAAATTATCTGTGCAAGTGCTGGGATGTAGTGAGAGGAACTGGCAGGCTCTCAGCAGCCATGGAAACCTATCCACTGTTTTAAAGGTAATGCAACAAACCCTTAACCTTGCCCAACAGTGTTAGTTTATGGATCACTGTGAGTGGACACCACTTTAGACTCAAACTTGGAACAATTTTCTCCCCAAATAAAATGCTACAACTTGTATCTAAAATCTGTTCCATTCAGTTCAGCAATCCTTCACATTATCTCAGAGATTTCCTAGTCCTCCTTTGATGGCAAATCAATGATTGTTACCTTCTCGGGTTTCTTGGGCTGGCTTGATTTGGTTTTTGTGCTACCTGAATCTGGGACAGGTCCTACCTTTGTTTATGAATCAAAATCAAATTCAGACAAGATTTGAGTTACCCTCCTCCCCGGTGGCTACTCAGCCAAGACTCTAAGACTGGGTGAAGGGACATAGCCTGTGCTGTGAACTACTGCTCATCTCAAACATAGTCAGTCTTGAGTCTCCTTGATGTTCTCTGTGACCTCATTTTTGATGTGCACTTGACACATCTTTAGTGGTTGGTCAGCTGCTGGTGTGGTCTCTAGTAATTTTTTGAAATGCTAACAGTCTTGTATTGACTAGATTGACCTGTCATGGAGAAGACTGTTTATTTTCGTACTATTCTTGGAATCTCTTGGTCCTTGGGTTACTCTATAGCACTCTGTGGTTGGGTACAAGTTCATTATGAGATGTGCTTGTGTAATAATGCTGCAGACAGGTTACAGGGCATTTTATACAGAGTACATATATAGAGACATGTTAAAGACTGAGCCTCCACAGTAAGTACTTCCTTGGGCCTCATCAGACTGAAAATGAATCAGAAAAGCATTACTAGAGTGTAATCAACATCTTCGACTCTTAATTCCAAAAGCCCGTTGTCTACGCAAAGTCTGAAGCTGGAACACTGCCTGTGGAACAGCTATTGGCAAATAGATTCCACTAATGCAAACAGGAAAAGGAGGCAAGTGGTGATGGCTCTCAAACTGGAGAAAGAGTGATGTGTTTGGTCCATTTGCTAGGATGGGTTGCCTGGAGGAGACCAGCTGGTTCTGAGAGTTTATAAGGCTAAAAGACGGGAGCAGATTGTCTTGAACTACTGGACATGAAATTTTGGAAACTTTTATCAGAGTTTAAGAAGAATTTTCAACTCAAGTGTAGTAAGGGCAGACTTTTCCCCATCAATCAGAATTCTCCCATTCCCATTGAGAAATGTGTAAATCAGGCAGAGTACAAAGTAACCAATTATTTATCATTGTGGATTTGTTTTCCAACATTTGGAGAGCCACATCCTAAGTTTTCATCTACAGACGGTAGATGATAAGTTTTACAGATAGGCATATTGTAATCAGCAAGTCCCTCATTCAGAATCTTGGGAAGTAGGGGCAAAAAGATCAGGAGTTGGAGTCCCGCCTTAGCTGCATAATGAGATCCATCCAAGTTTACAAACATTGTACACAGGTAGCTTTCACATGTGAACAGAGGTATATTCATGGAAGACATAGACACCCCCATGCCTAGTCACTAACCATAGTGATCCATTCCTATTTTTTTCAGAGGAGGCAGAACTTGAAGATGACCATAAATTTGAGATCGTTCTGTGCTACATAGTGAGTTACTGGCCAAACTAGTCTACAAATTATACTTGAAATAAAAAAATTCAAGAAAATAAATTCACAGTATTGATGTGGGAATATCTTTCTGTATGTTGTTAATATCAGTCTTTAAATAAAGGAACTGTGTCCCATGAAAGGCACCATATAAGAAGTAGGTGGGGAATCAGAATAGGTAGGAAAGGAAGGGCAGAGTCAGAACAGATCAAGCTAGCTCCCTAAAGGAGCAACATGTGAAGAACACAGGTGAGCCATAGGCCATGTGGCAGGACAGATGAATGAAAATGGGTTGAGTTAAGATGAGAGAACTAGCTAGCAATGTACCTAAGCCATAGGTCAAACAGCATGAACTTAATAGAAGCTTCTGATTCATTTGGGGAGAAGCCTAAGCAGTGGCGGGTGGCTAAGGGATCTGGGAAGGCAGGTCTGTGGGTCTGGTCCTCTGGTGCCTGGGACTAAGAAACCTCAGTGTAACAGATGGTGTCCCAATATGGGCCAAACACCCACATAAAGCCTGAGAAAGATTAGAAAGGGCTCTAGATCACAGAAACTGAGCCAAAGCAGTTTTTCAAATAAATTTTGTATCTTAAGCGGGTCATTGTACAGAAATAGTGCAGGGTCTGGGCCACATTCAAAATGGTGTCAGAGGACTTGCATCAGACAGATTAATGGAAATGGGTTGAGTTAAGATGAAAGAGCTAGCTAGCAATGTGCCTGAGCCATAGGCCAAACAGCATGAAGTAAATAAAAGCTTTGGGAGCCTGAGCAGTGGTGGCCAGCTAAGTGGTCTGGGACAGCAAGTCCGTGGGTCTGGACCTCTGGTCAGCCAGGGTCAGGAAACCATATTGCAACAGATGGCATTCCAATGTGGGCAAAACACCCACATAAAGCCTGTGAAAGACAAGAAAGGGTTCTGAGCACAGAAACTGTGCCAAAGCAGCTTTTAAATTGTGTATATGAAGCAGGTCATTGTACAGAGATAGCATGGTATTTGAACCACATTCAAAATGGCGCTGGCAGACTGGAGGCAGGGAGCATAAGCTGCAACCAGGCTGGTTCCCAAAGTCTCACAGAGTACTCAGTAGCATGTGATTGATTTAAGGTTTCTGTTTATATTGAACAAAAGGGAAACAGAATCAAAGACGGTTTCTTAGTAGCAGCATTTCTTGGGTCTGCTCTGTTTGCTGGCTACAAACAGAGACATGGCCATGGCCCCTTTAAGAGAACCTCCTGACTCAGCTTTTTCTGCAAAAACTATGTGGCTCTTTAAGAGAGTGTAAGCATTTTAAAAGCTCCTCTGATTGGAAAATGATTAAGGATTCACAATAAAACAGATTCAGATGATTAAAAAATAACACTGTAAATGGGTTACAATGTGTGTAAACTATATATAGGCTTTATAGAGAAAAGAAAGAAGATAAAGTCCATAAAAAAGAGAAATAGAGTAATAAAAAATATAATAAGCCACGGAAAGATGGAAAATAGACACAGAATCTGGATTACGGTTATCATTGCGTTTTCTTTTTCTTTCTTAGCTGTTAATGAGCTAACTACAGAAAGACAGCGGATTGCAAAGTCTGCTAAGTTAAAGGAGAATATGTATTTTAAAGGTATCTTGATTTTGAAATTTGTGTGTAAGGATTTATCACTTTGGAAGAGTTCTGCTTTTGTTTCTACAGAAGATGAGAACCTGTGGATTGCTTCCAGGCAAATATGGTTTCATCAACCAAGACCACCTAAAAATTCTCTGATGGGAAGAAATGATCACATCAGCTTCAGGGCTGCAGACTAAGATGATCCAGTCTCAAGAACCTGTAAGATTCTCAATGCTCCTTAATCAGCAGGAAGTAGTGATGAAAAACTGTGGTGGGATTCAGGTGTCAGCTGATAAGGTCCAAAGATGTTTATCCAGAGTCCCAGGCTCCTGGAGGGGGTGTGGCCAACCTGGAGGGGGTATGGCCAACCCCATTGATAAGGGGCTGCTGGGACCCTGTGGGTATGTTGTTCCTGGTTCCTGGATGCTGGAGATAGGTTTGGAATCCATCGTCCATCATTTGTCCATTGCTCGGATACTCCAGTCCTTGTTCAGGTCCCACTATAAGCTGTTACATATATCATGAGTGTTGATTTATATTTTAATAAATATTAATCTTGGACTGGTGCCTTGTAAGTAAAACTCCGCCTACATCTGGCGCCCAATGTCCTTGGGCCTGTGCCCTCGGGTATACGGGGTCCCTTTGTGTTTTGAAAACTGTAAGAGGGCAGGGGACATACAGACTGTTCAGCTTTGGGAGCCTGCCCTCCATTTCCTGGGCTTAAAGCTCTCTCTCACTTGCCTGGTACAGTTTTTGGCCCACACAGAACCAAACCCAAAAACATTAGAAACATTGTTTGAAGAACTAAAGAAAATATTGCCTGATTGGGGACTACAAATTGATCCAGAGAAAGCACAGAGGGGATATTCTATCAATTATTTAGGATATAAAATAGGTTTACAGAAAATTAGGCCACAAAAGGTGAAATTGAATAGAGATAAATTGAGGACTCTTTACGATTTTCAAAAGCTACTAGGGGATATTGCTCATCTACTGCCCATTATTGGTATAAAAAACTATGAACTAGTTAATCTGTTCAAGAGTTTAGATGGTGAAAAGGATTTAAATAGTCCAAGAGAATTCTCTGTTGAAGCCAAGAAAGAATAAGAGTTGGTGGAAAAGAAACTTCAAGAAGCACGTATGGATCATGTGGATCCAGACCTAGATTGCATACTGGTTATTTTACCCTCTAGACAATCTCCAACAGGAATCTTAATGCAAAGAGAAAACATTATATTAGAATGGATATTTTTGCTGCATGGGCCAAGCAAGAAGCTGAAAACATATATTGAAAAAATTTCTGATCTAATTTTTAAAGGTAAATTCAGACTTCACCAATTGACTGGAAAGGACCCTGCAGAAATTGTTCTGCCTTTGACTAATGAAGAAATTGATCGATTATGGGCAGACAGTGAACCCTGGCAAAAGGCTTGTTGTGAATTTTTTAGGAGAGATTAATAATAAATATCCTCGAAGTAAGAGAATTCAATTTATAAAGGAAACTAATTGGATCTTTCCTCATGTGGTACAGGATAAACCCATTTCTGGAGCTCCTACATTTTAAACTGATGCAAAAAACTGAGGAAAGCCTGGCTACAAATCAGAAAACTTAATTAAAGTGGCTCAGAGCCCTTATAACTGTGGTCAGAAGTCAGAACTATATGCAATTATTATGGTGTTGTTGCATTTCACAGAGCCTCTCAATGTAATTACTGACACTCAATATGCAGAAAGAGTTGTTTTACATATTGAAACTGCTGACTTCATTTCTGATGATACAGACTTGACCTTACTATTCATACAACTACAAGATATCATCAGAGATAGGATACATCCTATGTACATAACACGTATCAGGGCACACATGGGTCTCCCAAGGCCCTCTAGCACAGGGTAATGATGAAATAGACCGGTTGCTGATAGGAAACATGCTAGAGGCCATAGAATTTCATGAGAAACATCATGTTAATAGCAAAGGACTAAAGAAGAGTTTTTCCATCACTTGGCATCAAGCAAATGAAATTCTAAGGAACTGTAACACTTGCTTTTTCTATAACCAACTGTCTTCAACTGCAGGAAGTCATCTAAGGGTACACAGAGAAATGAGATCTGGCAAATAGATGTTTCACTTCCTAGGATTCGGAAAGATGAAATATGTTCATCAAACTATTGATACTTACTCTGGAATGCAATGGGCGACTGCCTTAAGTTCTGAAAAATCTGATGCTGTACTTACTCACCTTTTGGAAGCCATGGCCATAATGGGAATTCCCACTCAGATTAAGACTGACAATGCTCCAGCTTACATTTCCCCAAAAATGAAGCTGATTTTTGGATATTATAATATAAAGCATATTACGGAGATACCACACAATCCTACAGGACAGGCAGCTGTAGATAGATCTTACTGCGCTTTGAAAGAGATGCTTTATAAACAGAAGAGAGTAATGAGAAAACCCAGGGAGAGGTTGCACAGTGCCTTATTGACTTTGAATTTTCTTAACACTGATGAAAAGGGAACATCAACTGCTGAGAGACATTGGGTAATAGAGAAATCTTCTGAGATAAATCAACCCATCTACTTCAAGGATGTGATGACTTCAGAGTGGAAGCTGGGATATGTGCTTCGATGGGGTAGGGGTTTTGCTTTTGTTTCAACAGGAAAAGATAAGATATGTGTGCTGACAAAATTAATAAAGATCCGTCTGGAAAAGGAGTCCCTTCCTGTGAGAAGGAGAAGTAATTGCTCATCCCTGATATGACAAATGGATACATGGTAAGGAAAACACATTTAACAAGCCCAGGACAGGGTCTCAATTTTGTCTTTACAGGAAAATGGATACAACTGTTTTTAAGACATTGACTGGACATTAAATGATTAATCACCTGCATTGGAAGAGAGATCGATGATGAAGGAATGTAAACAACAGACTATGAAACCAACTGATACAAATATGCACTCTTGTGTAATCTGTTAATTCTTACTGCTTTGCATCTTGTATCTATACCTCAAAAAAATTGTGGTCCCGATTTGACTATTGATAGGGCTGGATTTGGAGTGGGAGCAAGTGGTTTTCTCCCTCTCTAAACCCAAACATATTAGTAAAGAAAATGTGAGAGATTCTGTCTCATATCAGAAAAGCCACCTGGTGTGGGACAGAAGACAGCTGGAGTGTTTAAGGACCAATGTTATTGTGACTTAATTTTGAACCTTGTTTCTCTCTATATCTGTACCTTCCAAACATCCTGTCTGCATACAATCTTCTGAAGTCATAAAGGATATAAATATCTTCTTTGAGTATCAACCATGCTTAAGTTTTCCCTTGTAAATAACATTTCCTCCTATCAGCTATCTACAAAGAATGTGGAACTGAGGTGGGGCCCCCACCGCAACAAGTCCTACTGGTGAAACAGGAATAAGGGAGAGTATGAGAGAGAGAGAAAGAGACAGGCAGGCAGGCAGACAAACAGAGGCAGAAATAGAGAAATCAAGAACCTGGTGTACACCAATCAATGATTGCTTTTAGAAAATAGATTATTCAAAAATGGATAGCTCTTTATGATTATACATCTGGTCATATTTATAATAATAATTCCAGATAGATTTAGCCAGTACTCTGTGAATGGTTATGGATGTGTATAGTCAGTCCATTAGGATCTAACCATTGTTTTAGCTTTTACAGGATCCCAGAGAGATGCCATCATACTTCAGTCAGCAGGAAGCAACCTTATGAAAGACTCTGCCCCCTTTCCCAAAAAGTTTTGTGCTCTGAGGGTTATGGGTAATTATTATTCTGATAGACTAGTTATAAGTTAAAATTGAGTTGAGGACAGAACTATAATATAGCCTCAATGGTCTCTTTTGAAGAAGAGAAAGGGGACTAGATAAGATAGATAAAGGTAGATTGTTCTACCTACCTATAAACAATTATTAGCCGAATATATGGGCTAAGCTAAAGACAATTTGCAATGGCATAGATATTTGTATATTGATACAAATGTGAAATTATTTTATATGTTTGATTGAGACAATGTGTACGTTGGTACAAAGTTAAATCTGAAATTGCTTTATATAACCAAAGCAACTTGTACATCGATATAAAACTGAATCTGTAACTGTTATATAAAATTTAATCTGTAACTGTTATATTTTATCTATGTTTCTACCTCTGTTTAAAATATTTGCAAATTATTGTCATGTCCACTATACAATTTTTACCTCCATCTAACTATACTAGATATAATGTATGATTGCACTAGTTATGATATATGCACAAGATGTTTTATATAACTCTGTTTGGATGATATATCTGTATACACATGTCTAAAATACTGTTACTACTTTACATTGCATATATACCTCTGGATAATGTTTGATAGTCATACTGAAAGTCATTGTTCAGAGATTATACACCCCTTTATAGGTAATCTATTTTATAGTACAGGTTTTAATTCTTAGGACGATAAAAACTGCAGTCAACATTACTTAAGTTGCCATGTCACAATCATCTCAGATACAGGTTAGAATATCATAAATAGACAGGAATCTTCAACCATTTCATAGACCCAGAGAATATGGCATTTAACATTTATTATTATTTGGAATTTGGCTGCGAGAAACGCGATGACTCCTGGTTTCACTGCTCCTTTCCTTAGATGGTGTTGAGCATCAAGGACGCTCCTTTGGAGTTTGTCCTTTTGGCAGAGAATGGCCAGTTGGGTAAAGAACTGCCCTTACCTTGATTGCTGACAGTACACACATGATGTCCAAGCTGGATGAACAAGATGATTGATGGAGACTGATGAAACCTGCCTGGACAGGATAAGACAGTCCCTCCAAAATTGCCCTGCTTGTGAAAAGATCTGTCAGATACCATAGGCTTGTAGCCAATATGATAGATGCTCCAAGGGCAAACAAAACCATAGGTGATTGTCCAGGTTTCTGTGTTGCTGTCCTCTCCCAAATTTTGGAAGCCACTACTTCCATGTACTTCTGACTTTCATGTGATACATCTTCCTTCTCAGGTCTTGAAGGGGTTGAAGAATAAGTATTTAAGGTTACTACTCTATTATCCCTTAGTAAGGAACATTCAGATGTTGGAATTTCAGTTTCCCAGATCAACATCTTTGAAGTAATTTATACACCATACCATCTACCAATATTCTAGAACTATATTATGTACTTTATATGTGTTAGGTTTTAGCTGTAGTTTGTGCCTTATCCTCTCCTAGATTCTACCTCATAATAAATCCTATTGAATATAGTCTTAGTTTAGAACCTTCGTAGTTAGACAAAAGGGGGAGATGTGGTAGGATTCAGGTGTCAGCTGATAAGGTCCGAAGATGCCTATCCAGGGTCCCAGGCTCTGGGAGGGGGAGTGGCCAACTTTATTCATAAGGGGCTGCTGGGATCTTGGAAGGCCCTGTTTCCTGATTCCAGACTGCTGGAGAGACTGGTTCGGCATCCATCAGCATGCATAGTCCACTGCATGGGTTACCCAGTCTATCAGGCATCTACCTAAGCTGTAACCTGTATTGTGAGTGTTGGCATACATTTTAATAAATATTAAGTTTGGATTGGTGTATTTAAGAGAATTTCCACCTATAGTTGTCCAAAGTGTCTTTTGAGAGTCAGACCCTTGTTTAAACATGAGATATTGAACAGTCAGAAATTGACTCATACATTTAAAATAAAAGGAAATAAACAAATATTATCTTTATAAATGTGAGGAAGGAGGCACATGAATTTTTTCATTATATTATTATATGCTGCTGTGATTGGTTACATAAATATTCTTACTAGTCAATAGCTATATATGATAAAGTTAGGCAAAGAAAAATGATACAGAAATGAAGACATTAGCAAGCCAAAAACCAAGCCAAAAAATGTAGAAATTAATGAAGTGAGCTATGCACCAAATGACAAGAATAAATACAAATATGAGTAAATTTAAATGTAAGAGTTAGCTAGTAATAAGTATGAGACACTGGCAAACATTTATAAATAATTTTTCGTATCTGTGTTTGTTTAAGAGTGTGTGCTGGTCAGGATATAGGTATATAGGCATATATACCTATATGTAGCAGCCTGAAATGGGGAAGAAATTTCCACATAAATCCTGAAATACTTTATAACAAATTTTAACCACACAAAATGTAGTCATTCCAAGTCTTCTGCTAACCATCTCTTCTCTAATAGGCTCTGCTTGCTGGTAGTGAATAGAGACATGGCTCTTTTAAGATGTGGCTTCCTAGCTAATGCTGGCAATGTGGATGCTCATTTGGGAGGTTCAGCTATGCGTACTTGAGTGAGGTTTATGGACTCCAGCATCCACTAGACTTGGTGACAGTATGGTCCCCTCATCTTCACAGAGTTGGTGTAATAGCATGACTCTTACTCGTGTACCTGCACCGTAAAATTTAGCTTTGAGGAAGACAAGCAGGGCAGAAACAACCAACAAAACCATCCTATTGGTTTGAGCCACAGGACTTAGTAGTTCAAAGACTTATGGAATCAAAATAATGGTAACTGCTAAAAAAAACTAAATTATGAAGAGTAATAGTTTACATCAATCTACATATTTATAAAATATCTGGCCTTCAATTTTTAAGCCAAAAATTATTCACTGGGGGAAACATGTTATATTTTGCTTCCACAGAAAATAAGAGTATGTGATTCATTAAAAGTTATGAAAATTCTTGATTGAGGAAGACCCCTGAAAAATCTCTCATTGCAGTGGATAGCCCAAATGATCCAATGTATCAGAATGCCTCTTTTGCAGGTTCCTCTGAGTTTTGAATATAGAACAGCAGCAAGGAAACTGCCTGAGATGATGCAGCCTTGCAGATTAGTTCAGTCACAATTTATCCACAACTCTCTTTCTCAATGTACCCAAAAGATTATCATTGCCACCAGATAATAAAAAGTAAAAAAAAATTACCTATGTTATATTCAAGGATCTCGGTCTAAAGAACCAAAGAAGATATAATATAGAATTGAAAAGATAAAAGGGTGAATTGAGTCCATTGATATTAAGAGATATTAATGACTGATGATTGGATTGTTATTTACTGTAATTTTTGGTGGTAGATTTGGTGCATTTCTCTTCTTTAGGATTATCTTCTGTGGTGTTATCAATTGTTTGTTGTTTCAATGTTGTATCTGGTTTACTCAAGTTGAAGTTTTTCCTCTAAAGCTTTGTATAGGGCTTGCTTTGTGGATATGTTTGTTTAAATCTGTTTTTTTTTTTTTTCATGAAATATCGTGTTCACTCCACTTTTAGTGATTGATAGCTTTGCTGGGTATAGAAATCTGGGTGGGAAAGCCATGCTCTTTTAGTGTCTGTATCAGTTTATACCAGTTCCTTCTTTGTTTCATTATTTCTATTGAATAGTCTGGTATTATCCTGATTGGTCGGGCTAGGCAATTTGGCATTTCTTCCTTTGCTGCTCTTAGTAATTTTTTTTTGTTCTCTAGGTTCAGTGTTCTGTAGGTTCAGTAATCAGTGGCTTGATTATTATGTGCTGAGCAGATATTTTGGGGGCAAGATCTAGTCTATTTGGTGTTCTGTAAGATTCTTTTATCTTTGTAGGTCTTTCCTTCTTCAAGTTTGGAAAGTTTTCTTCTATGATTTTGTTAAATATGAATTCTGTGCCTATGAGTAGGTGTTCATATACTTGGATTCCAATTATTCTCAGGTTTGATCTTTTTATGGTTTCCCAGATTTCCTGGAAATTTTGTGTTGTGACTTTTTGGTTCTGGTGTTTTCTTTAACTCATGTATCTATTTCCACTATTGAATCTTCCACTCCTGAGATTCTCTCTTCCATCTCTTCCATTCTCTTGTTCTTACCTCTATGGTTCCTGCTCATTTCTTCAGGATTTCTATTTCCAGTCTTGCCTCAATTTGTGCCTCCTTTATTGCTTCTATTTCAATTTTTAATTCCTGGGATGTTTCTTTAACCTGTTTGTTTTCTTTTACTTGGTTTTCTTTATTTTTTTTCAGGAATTTGTTCATCTCTTCCAATTTTTTTGTTTGTATTGTCTTCTATTTCTTTTAGGGAATTTTTTGTGTCTTCTTTTAAATGTTCTATTATCTTTATAAAGTTTTTTTGAAGTTGTATCCTCTTGCTTCTTCTTTCCTCTTCTACTTATAGCTTGATGTTGTAGATATAACAGCTTCTTATGGGGGTTTCATGTTTTTCATTATGTTCATATGTTCTTATGTTCATATATATATATATATATATATATATCTATATCTTATTTATCTGTGGAACATGAGGGAGTTTCTGGATATTCAGTTGTCGGTGGATGATGATGTAGGTTGTGTTTTGCATGTACTTTCTTCTATGGAATATCTCTATAGCTGTGTTTTCCTGGGGACTGGGCTGGGTTGGGGATTTCCCAGGACTCTTTAGTTTAGGGTGGGGTTGGGTGTTTATGGGATGCCAGGGGCAGTGTCCCCAAGCTTGGGTTCAGAGACTGTGGTCTACACTTGTCCTGAGGTTCTGGGTGCCACTCACCTCTTAGTTAGCTGTGGACCAACTTAGCATATCTTTTACCATATTCTGTTGACAGCAAGCAGATACAGCACTTCAATTCATCTCATATACATTCTCTCCAGAGAAAGAAGATGATGTTGAGTATTTTGGGAGCTTGTGGGTTGGGTGAAATATGATAAAAATATAATGTATAATCTTTGATATTGTAAAAACTATATTTGTGTCTACCCCAACTGAACAGACTGCATAAAGACACAACCAGGAAGGATATGCTCACCAGAACTTGAACATACTGGAACTCTAATTGCATGTATGGCATGTTCCATGTGGGAAATAAATGCATGGCTTTCAAATCTTGTAAGATGTAAATTTTGGGGTTCAATAGCCTCAAGAGTCACAACTGATTGTAAGAAAGCTTGGACATGATTTTCCTCAGCATGTTTCTATGCAGAAGTTTTCAAGAGGACATCAATAAGGTTGTATTGCTGTTTGTGGCACTGGTTATCTTAGCAAACATACATGTCCCTAAAAGCTAAAGGGAATAATTTACTCAATTTGATATAAATATAATAAAGGGATATTGTTACTCATTGAGAAGTAATGAGTAGAGGAATCATGTGGGGGGATTATGAGGTTCCATTGTAATAATTGCCCCACCCACTGGTTTAATAAAAAGTGTTGATTGGCCAAAAGGCAGACAGGAATTGTGGGCAGGGCTACCAGACTACCAAGACTCTAGGAACAGGCAGAAAGCAGATGAATGCCAGAGAGAAGCCAGAAGAATCAAAGGACAACTATGTTGCTCTGAGAAAACATACCGAGCCAAATGCCTGAACAGGAGAAAAGACATGAGTTTATTTAAGAGTAAGAGTTAACAAGTTATATGCCTGGGTCTTACTCCAATCAGCCTAAAACTATTGTAAGCATCTGTGTGTCACTGAGGGTCTGGGGGTCTGCAGGTGTTAACCTTGAGCATAGGCCCGAAAGTCTGGGGGACAACCAGTAGACAACTATGCTGCTCTGAAAAAAGTTACCTAGCCCCATGACTGAATAGGCTAAGAGTCATGGGTTAGATTAAGGGTAAAGAGTTAGCAAGTTATATGCCTGGGCCTTAGGCCAATCAGCCTAAAACTATTGAAAGCATCTGTGTGTCTCTGTGGGTTTGTGGGTCTGCCGGCCTAAACCTTGAGGCTATGTCCAAAAGTCCAGACCAAAAATCTTTTACTTCATTTCTGCTTGGTTTGACTATCTGCACTGAATTCTATGCAATGTATTGTGCTGTGAAACATTAAGCTGAAGTAAATTCTTTCCACCACAGGGTGATTATTGTCATAGTGTCTTATCCCAGTGATGGAAACTGTAACACATTTGATTCTTCTTACATGGACATCTCTATTCTTTATGTCTTTATTTCTCATCATCCCTCCTCTTATGTTTCTGCTTTGATGTCAGCAGTAAAAGTATAAAACAGCAAAGAGGCCTTTATCACAGGGCTTTTCATCTCCCCTTAAAGATGGGAAACAATGACAGATATATAAAATAAGGATATTTGGTACGTTTATTATTTAGAACTTCTTTTAGACAGTGTCCTAAGCTTTATGACATGCACTACAAACTGACCATGCATGGTGACCTGCGAACAACCAAATCTGAGAAGGATTAAGCTAATCAATGCTGTACATATTTTGGGTTGAAATTACCAGTTACCTGCAGTGATATTGATTTCTATAGTAAAGTGATACCTGAGGCCTTTAACTAGACTATGTCACAAAGTGGAATGCAACAAAAAGTGAGGAGGTTGTGGTCCAGTGTGCCCAATGCTGAGTCTGGTACTGCTTTCCACATATCTAAACTCATGCAGTTTTTCTTGCCTGAACCATTCCCACAATCTCTACCCCTGTTAGATATCCACAGAAACAACCCTTTCTGCATCCGACTCCAATCCAGTCCAATGGGGGGAAAACATTAGGAACAAGTTCATCTTGTACAGGGCTGTCTACAGTGCAGATCTTTTAGCTTCACCTTACATGTACACCTATTTTCAGGCTCCCAAACCTGTAGAAACTAATGTCTCTCTCTTACCAAACCATCTACCTTCCTTCTCTCCCAAGAACCCACCACAGACCACAGGAAAACTCATCTGATCACAAATGATCACTTTTACTTTCAGTACCACAAGGGAGCTCTGTGGTAACAGCCAATGTCCATGACTGGAAATGACTCAGCAGTAAGACTTCTGCATAGATTTGAGGCCTTGAGCATGCTGAGTCCCTGACCTGGCCAGGTCAGTAGTATAGACTCTGGTGCTCCATAAGATAGATCCCTTCTTCTTGCTCAGAATCATTCTTATAAAGCTCCATGTTGAGTAGATGGTAGTGATCAAGTGAGGACTTTTGGCCTTCTGTCCCAGAGGTTTTCAGAGTCATTCCAGAAGCCCTTTGCCTTGGCCTACTAGGTCGTCACCGTGGGGGTCTTCTTCACCTCTTAAAGGTTTTTTGATCCTGTAAGGTCAGTTGAATGAGGAAACTTTCAAACACAGATGTCATGAGAAACATTTGAAGGGGATATTACAAAAAAATGTGTGGGTTAGGGAAGAAATTCATGTTAGACCAGGAAAGACAAGAGTCCCAGAGACAGAGAAACTGGTCAAGGTGAAGCAAGGGTGCTCTCAGCTTTCCATATCTTTGTGAAATTCTCTGACCTGCAGCTTGTCCACTTGCACTGGGATTTTCTTGATAAGAAGTCAGTGCATTCATTTGCTGATCCTCTGATGTGAAGGGGTCTAAATCTGTATTAAGCTCCATTGCACCTTCACTTGCCTCCACAATGAAGCCTACCAGAGTGTAACCCACATCTCCTAGCACCCTACCGATCTAGCCCCCAGAAAAATGCAAAGCCCCACCTTCCAAACCTGATTGGTCAGCACAGTCTTGCCAGCCAATAAGAGCCTGTCAGACTTCACAAAGCACTTCCTCTCACCTCCTGTTGAGAAGTGCTTTCTAGAGAAATCAGGCTGTACCTGAGAAATCAGAAAATACCAACTTCATACTTTGGGGGATTCCCATGTCACCCTTACTCAGTAGTTCATTCTAGCTTCTCTTTCCATTTCGATCCTATCTTTTGATGTCATTATGCAAATTTTCCAAGTTATTTGGTCCTATTAAAGGTATTTGGCAGGTGAATTACAAACATAACAAACAAAACAATATCTTTATGAATAAGCACTGCTATTACATTTCTAAGTAAAGAAAACATTTTTTAGAGCATGTTTTGTTTATTGTTGGGAAATTTACATATAAGCATATCATTTTTAACTAAATACTTCCCTGAACTCTTCCCCTCTTGTGCTTTCTATGTTCAAAAAGTTTAGAGTATTTTTTGGGAATCCCTTTGACTTATCAACAAAGACTGGGATCAATTGGAAACTCTTTTGTTTTAATATATCATTCTGTAATTTTATCATAAACACTTGAGTCAAAAGATATATAACACATTGAGCCAAAATATTGCAATATTGTTTTTAAAAAAGCCTCATATTTTTGCATCAAAAATAATGTGATTTTGAACCCAGTAATGTAGTGTGTAAAACAAAGGAGGCAATTTGGAAACATGTCTTCTGATATCCATACCAATTGCTCCATCACAGCACACAGGGAATGACTGTCCATTTCTGATATTCACAAATATAAGGATATGTTCCCACTGCCCAGCATACAAAATTTTCCTCCTCATCCATGAACAGGGCACATACTGCCTTCTGAGGAAACATTGCAAAGCCTAGATCTGTTTTCAGTAGATCTGAGTACCTAAGGGTCTCCAGAGAGAACTATGGTTACTTTTCTTTGTGTAGGTGCAACTTCCTTGCAAACATTCTTTTATTCGTATTGGAAACATTCAATGTAATTCATTTTAATCTTTTACCTTTCTATTACAAGTGTGAGGAGATCCATTTGAAAGATGCCAAGATCATAAATACCTTCCAAATAACAGGAAATGGTAACAAGGCAAGAAGTGACACAGAAGTAAAATGCATTCAGTAAAAGAAATTTGGTTAGATAATTCAGCTCACAATAGTGTCTGAGCTACCAAGCCTTGGTCCCTCCAATGAGATCTACATATTTTTTTGCCCCATATTCTATATAGTACAATATCAACAAAGGGATTCTAATTCACTAAACAGGCTAAAAGGAGATTCTTTGCTTTGTAAATTTCATAGACACTCAGGAATCCCCAGTTCTTACTATTCTTGACAGGGTTTACTCACATGGAAATGGTGTCAAGAAATATCTGAAGCATATATCAGAGGTCTCTTTGAACTCTATATCTCAGGAAATTGAAATATATTTTTAAAAATGTGGATAAAATGTAAAATACTTGCCTCTTTTCCTCTTTTTTGATGCCCAAATGCTAGAGATTGCCTAAGGAGAGAGATGAATTTGAAAAATACTTATGTTTCCATAGCTACCAGAAATAAATGTTTCATAATGAGCAGGGAAAGAGAATCAAGATATGTAGTCTTAAAGGAAAAGAGTTGTTAATATCTATCTCATAACTGAAAAATATTATTGGTATACTTAATCAATTTCATTCATTAACATTTTCTTCATACAATATAATTTAACAAATATTTCCCTTTTTAACAATTTTTATTTCTCTTTCTTTCTCACATCTCTTTCCATTTGACTTGATGTAATTTTGTTTTCTGTCTCTCACTTTTCCATCCATCTATTCCTTTATATTTCTCTCTGTGTGTCTCTCACTTCCTCTGTTTCTTTTAGACATTATTTCAAAACATTCATGATATTAGAAAGACAGAAAAATTATTTTATTAATCCATGGCATTGCTTTGCATTGGCTATCTAATCACTTTCAAGAATCTTGGATGGTATCTGTGGATTAGGACACTACTATATGAGTATAGCAATATTTTTAGTATAATAGGAATATGTTACCCATGATTTATCAAATCTCAGGTTTGTTTTTATTTCTGCAGGCTCTTTTATGGGATCTAACTCATGAGGTGAGCCTCAAGTCCAATCCTAATTGTCTCGTTATTCATTTTGCATTTGTGGCAGTACTGTATAAATATATCTTCTGGAAACATCATTGTTGCAGTTCTTAGTATTTGTGGCTGTTTAATATTGACAGTTAGACCCCTCTTCTGGTAACAGGTAGTGTAACATTCAGTACAATGAATACTATATATTGGCAGGAATGAAGCTTGCATTTGAACACCAGCTCAATTTCTCCTTATTCAATTACATAATAATTAGAGTCTTTGGAACATAGCAACATTTTGTGGAGATTAAACAATAGAATTGAATTAGCCTATGATGTTTTTAATGGGGCGGTTTATGGAACCCTTTTGGCCAGTTATCCAAATAGTGTCATCCATTCCCATGAGGAAAAATATTTATTGGTGGAATAAGAGGTCTAGTTGGAGACCTATATCCCCCATTATACTGTAACTTCATTTATATATTTTCATTTATGTTCATATTTTAAGAATTTTCTATATCAGTGGTTTTCTGAAAAGTTTTTCAAAGGGGCTTTTAATGTTGTTTCTACCATACCATATTTCTACCATTGCCCTCTTCACACATTCCCCTCCTATTGCAGTTTCCTCTTTCTCTCTATTACAGTATTACCATTATAAAGAAGAGATTAAATGATAATCTTTTCTTTTCCCCATGCTCCTACTAGCTACATTATTTCCATGGATATTGGATTAAAACACACACAACTAAAATTCTGCCTTCTGTCTGCAACCAAAAACATGGTATATTTGTTTTTGATGGCTAAGTTGACATCAATCTGGATGATTTTCATGCCTCAAATAGTCTTTATAAATCAAGAGAGCCATTAGAAACTAGATTTCCTTTTAAAAATGGAATCCTTCCTTTTCTTCTACTGTTCTGGGATTATCACTAGTTACTTTAGAGGCAGAATCTATATAAGAAGGATTGAATTGTAAAGACAATAAGATACATCATTTTTCTTATAATCAAATATGCCCTTCCTTTTCCTGTATCATGTTTTAATTATCACAGTCCCCCACTGGGAAATTTTTCTTCTATGGTTTTGTTGAATATATTTTCTCTTCATTTCAGCTGGAATTCTCCTTCTTCAATTCCAGTTGTTCTCAGGTTTTGTATTTTCGTGGTTTCCCCAATTTCTTGGATGTTTTGTTTTATTACTGATTCGGTTTTAGTGTTTTCTTTAGCAGACATATCTATTTCCACTTTTGAATCTTCCAATCCACAGATTCTCTCTTCCATCTCTTTGATTCTGTTAGCTATACAAGAAACTGCAGGTCTGCTTCATTTCTTCATGTTTTCTGTTTCCAACTCTTCCTTGATTTGTACCTTCTTTAGTGCTTCTATTTCACTTTTTAATTCCTGAAATAATTCTTTCACCTGTTTTATTTTTATTTTTTATCTTTATTTTCATTTACAGATTTGTTCATCTCTTCCAGTTTTTTTGTTTATCTTTTCTTCTATTTCATTAGAACCACCAGCTTCTTCTAGTGGTGTCTTGTGGCTCATTATATTGCTATGTTTTTTACACTGGCATATGCCCATTGCTTCCTTGGTTCAATTTTATTCAGCTTTTGATTGGCTCTTCATCAGTTTTGGTTCCAGGATCTTTGTATCTCCAATAATTACAGGGGCTGATCTTATTTGGATCTTAGTTGGCTGTAGGCCAAGGAGCTGTGTGTCTTCATATATCACAGGGGTCATTTTTAGTAGGCTGTTAGTTGTCTCTTAGTCAGCTCTTAGAAAGCTGTGGACCAGGAGCAAGGTTACTGTTCTTAAAAACAAAAAAGGAATAGAGTCAAAGAAAGCTTTTTCATAGCTACTTTTTCTTGGGACAGCTCTGTTTCCTGGCAGCATTAAGAGGCTTGTCTTTATTAAGAGAGGCTTTCTGAGTCAAGCTTATTGGCTAAAACTCTCATAAGGTTTAGGGGGCCTACAAACCAAACTTTAAAATGACATTTATGAATAACAGGCGTGGTGCTTTAATGGTGTAATATGGACCTTAAAATTGCTCAGAGTTGGGGTGGCAAACAGGGTTCCTGACAGCACCACTGTGAAACCACCATAGTCAAGCTTATAATCCTGCTCAAATCTTAGCAGATTTAAGGTATGGTCAGAAACAGAAAAAGATAAGAGATATGCTGTAAAGACAGATTTGCAAAGAAGAAAACATCTAAGCAGTTTACAGGGTAGTTAATATATACATAAGCTTGGAAGGGAAAAGTAAAAAAAATATGGCCATTAAAATGTATATTACTTTATATGCAACATGAAGATGGATAATACACAAAGAGTCTGGATACTGTATGTTATGTTGTCTTTGAATTGTTTGACTGCTGAAGAAGCAGCAAGATCTACTAAGATATATTAGAGTATAAATACTCCTGGATCAATCCAACCTATATATTTTGTACATTATCTAAATTCAAAATTGAAATAAAAAGATATGATACTTTGGAGAAGCGTTTGTTTGTCTCTTTTACTAGAAAAAAATGTGCTGTTGTGGAGTCATTGTGGGTTAAGAAAAAACTTTTTTTGATAGCAGAAGACCCCCTTAAAAAAACCTGGATTGACATAAATGCCCCAGATGATCCAAAATTTCAAAGCACCTTTGTCACATTTTCCTCTCAACTTTGCATGTAGAAGCACTTCAAGGAGATTGACATTGATCACTCAGCTTCAAAAAATTCTCCAGTCAGGACTTGGGCATATTCCTGAGTTTTATCTGGAATTTTATCCTTCTCCTATTTATGCTCTGATTTCCCTGCCTACTTCTACAGTGCTTGCAATGGCCCAAACAGTCCTTTATTCACAACATATAGAAGGACTTTCCCACCTCACAACGGTTACATTTATAAATATTCTGGGGTCTTTTTAATTTGCCAAAAAAATCTTTGAAACAAAAGATTTGTTCTTTCAACTTATCAGAGTGATTTTAGAAAAAATTAGCCTTATTTGCTATGTCAGGGTGTGCAAGTCACAGGCAAAAATGTCAAAGCAAAAGAGGTGTTGTCCTTTCTACATTGAATCATGTTAATGTAAAGTATAATTAGGACTCTTTATGTACAGATTCTCCATCTATAATTCAACCATGTGCAAAGAAAAAAACAGAAAAATGTGTCTGAACTGAAGAAGTATAATTCGTTGTCATCCTTCCCTAAATAATCTAGAATAACAATAATTGATATGTCTTTTATCAAATGACCTACTGCTGACATAAATTATAGGCAAGAGCTAAGTGTGGAAGTGTATACTTGTAATAGTCACATATACTAAGGAAGCTGAGACAGGAAGATCATTGGCACTCACAAATATGAGACCAGACTGGGCAGTATAGCAACATCCTGTTATACTAAAATAAACGAGATAAAATAGAAATGAATATGTATGTATATGATAAGTAAATATGACACCAGTGTATGTAATGAGATTGAAAGTGAACCATATCTTCATACCTTCCATGGTCATCCAAGAAACAATATAAGATACTGGATGGCAGAAGTATTGAAGTTCAAGGTTATAGGGGAAATTTCTGGAGCTCCACTTGTAGTCGTCATGGGCCAGATGGAAATTTACCAAATGATATTAGGCAATAAAATTATAGCCTTAGCAGCTTATATTTCAGTAAATTGAAAAATAAATCTTTGAATATTGATTTTTAATATTTTATTAGGTTAATTGTCATTTTTTTCAGTAATTTTTCTGTAATGAGGATTCACACACAGTTTTCTATGAAGCTTTATTAAAATCATAAAGACCTAAAATCTAGCATATGTGTTACTGAAAATTTGCCTAGGCATTAGAATTAAAATTTTTTAGCTGAAATAATCCTTTAATAATAGCTTTATATTTCTATTCTGCATATGACTTTTTCTATTACTATTATGTCCAGTTTTATTCTATTTATTACATACTCACACTTCATTGTCCACTTGTGTAAATTAATAAAACTAACCAGTGAACCACAGAGACTAAAGTTTCAGTCATCTCTGGATAATTTTTTATCTAAAATGATTAGTGAGTCCCCAGTAGCTCAAGACAGCTGTCTCTGTGGGTTTCCTCATAAAAGTCTTGACCCCTTTGCTCCTATAATCCCTCCTCCCTCGCTTTGACTGCACTGGGATCTTGACCCAGTGCTTAGTTGTAGATCTCTGCATCTGCTTAGATCAAGTCATCTTTGTGGGTTCTTGGATGTTTCCCCAGCACCGGGTTTCTATGTATTCCCCAAATGGCTCCCTTTATGAAGACATCTCTCTCTTGCCTCTCCCAAACTGACCCTCCCGCAGCTCAACCATGCTTTTTCCTCCTGTCCTATTCCTACCTCCCCGTACCTCTTCTCCAGGTGCCCAATAAACTCAAGAGATCTTAATTATTGCTCCTTCCCACAGGATCCATGGATGTCTCTCTCACAGCTCCCCTTATTACACAAAATCTCGGGTTGTGGATTGTAGCCTGGTTACAAGCCAGACACAGGGAGCCACCAGAAAGGAGGATCAAAGAAGAGACCAGAGCCTGCCAATCAATCCATCTCCATCTGCACCTGTCCCCTGTAAGTGCCAAAATATTGACGTTTGGTAGTCATAGCTAGTAGCCCCAACACCAACAGACACCTGAGCACTCGGCAAAGATGGCTATTCTTTGGGAAAGTAGGCTGAGTTTGTGGGAGAGGAAAGGACACAGATGTAGCAATTCATTGGAAATCAAGAGAAGGGATTCTTGTCTTCCGAGCTATACATAATTCACTGTCCAGAGAAAACAGGGAATGTCCAAATAAACATGGAAAGACAGTGGTGTAGTGGGACCTATAAGTGAAGCCTTCTGGTTCAGTTGTGAAAGCTGCCTCAGTCTCTGAGAAGTTAGCTCTAAAAGGCCAGCAGCAGCAGTACAGCGGGGAGGGGCTACCAGGCACTCATGAACAGTGAAAACATCCAATGTGGACATTCACAGGCATGGACACAGATTGTTAGCACACTTGATTTGGGTCCCAGCGTTATGTGAAAGCCACATTTGAAAGTGTTCATAGGAATGATCCCATGCCCTTGTGTGAACATCGGGGATATAACTGACAGTCAATACTGACAAACTCTTCAAACACAGGCTCAGGCTTAGCCTCTGATGCTGCTGCATTGCTCTATGACATACACCATCACTGACAATTCAGAGCCTCCTTCTGAGAAGGACATGTGCACAACTGAAGGTGTTTATAAGTTCATAGATGTTCTGCTTGAATTTCGTGTCTGTGGGGTAATGGCATTTATATACCATTGTTATTTAGTTTTCCAGAAGGCCCCCGACTAGCAGCACATGACTTTAATCCCAGAAATTGGGAGACAGAGGCAGGCTGATCTCTGTGGTTGAGGCCAGCCTCGTCTACACAGTGAGTTCCAGGGCAGCCAGGGCTATGTAGAGATACCCGGGCCTAAAGAAAACAGAATATTAAACCATATACACATATATGCCACACCGCACCTTAGTATGTTACCTACTTACTCTTGTGTAAATCCTTTTAGAACAAGGCAAGCATCTTGAAAAGAAAAGAAAAAAACACAGACTCTATTTCCTATTTTGTGTGTTTCCTCCTCCTCCTCCTCCTCCTCCTCCTCCTCCTCTTCATTCTTCAGTGCTCTCTTTGAAGCTCCTGACCCTTGAAGCTCACTCCCAAAGTGTGCCACTTCCCATGGTCTATCATATCATCATCACCTTCTGACCTGAGATCTTCTCTCCAAAGAAGCCTTTCCTACCCCAGTCCCTGTCTTCATCCACCCTCCTCCAGTTAGCACTGCACTGGGATTGTGAAGCCAGGTTCCTGGGCTCCCAAGACTTTCTGTGCTCACAACCTGCAGAGACAGCTTCTCTGCCCTGTACCACAGCCCAGTCCTCCCCCAGGGCCACCTGTGTTGACAAACCAGGCCCCCTTCCTCTCACCAGGCCCTCTTCTTCTCCCTTGACCACCTCCTCCTCCCACCAGGACCCCTGGCCACACGGTCCCTGTTAGAAACGACCTCCCCTGGAATTCAAATCCCCACACTGAGCACAGCTCCATCCCCACCACCACCCTCCCAGGTGTTTCTCTAGCTCAAAATGGCAAATGAAAAGGCGACACAGTGATTGGCTTCTGTTTTGATGTTTATTTGTGTGATTAGCCCCTTAGTTAGTAGGACGCTGCCTGGTTGAGGCTGAAGGGTGGGAAGGGTGGTGGACCCTCCAGCCTCTGAGACCCAGCGTCTTCAGTTGTCTTCGTGGTCTCCTATCTGGTCACCCACGGACTTGGTGTCCTCTTTTAAGAGCTGTTTGAGCTGCACGTTGTCCTGGAGCACTCGATACAGGTGTTCTGGGGCGATGCGCTTCTTGCCACTGCTGTGGGCCACCTCGCCAGCCAACTCCAGGATGTTGGAGGTCACATGCTGGAGGACACCGGCTAGGAAGACGGGTGAAGTGGAGCTCAGGCGCTGGGAATAGTTCCCCTGTCGCAGGAAGCGGTCTATGCGGCTCACAGGAAATTGAAGCTCTGCTCTTGTGGAGCGGGATACATGTCTTCTTCTTTGGTTGACAGGATAGTCAAGCTCGGCTCTTGCGGAGCGGGATACCTGTTGTCCTGTTCTTTGGTTGACAGGATATTGAATCTCGGCTCCTGGGGAGCAGGATACATGTTGTCCTGTTCTTTGGTTGACAGCATATTGAAGCTCGGCTCCTGGGGAGCAGGATGCATGTCCTCTTCTTTGGTTGACAGGACGTTGAGGCTCGGCTCTTGTGGAGTGGGATGCATGTTGTCTTCTTCGGTTGACAGGATGTTGAAGCTGGGCTCTTGGGGAGCGGGATCCCTTTCGTCTTCTTTCCCTGTTCCCAGCCATGCTCACTTGATGAGTTTGGCTGCGCTCCACCTTTCTTCTGGCCAGGCTCTCTCAAAATAACCAAACCACTTAGCTGACCCTGTATTTATCTCTGCTCCTCAGGAGAGGTCTTTGTTACAACATAGACATTATGATGTCTCTATTACTGAGCCCTCATGTTCAGTGCAGAAATGTCCTTATTAGGATGTTTGCTGCACATTAGGAAAGTGCTCAGTTTTTCATGCGTGATGTATATACATGTGCCCCTGTTGTGTTTGTCTTTGTGTGTGTGTCCTGAAGCTGATATCTGGAACCATCCATAATCACGTTTCTATCTTATTTACTGAGACAAGACCTCTCACTCGAAACCAGAGCTCACCAATACAGATAGTGTAACTATCCTCCTTGCCGCAGTGATCCTGCCTTAGCATTTCATGTTTGGAATTATATGCAAGCCACCAAACCCACCTGGATATATCCTCTTTTTATCAGAACTCATCTACTTGATATTTATATTCTGACAAGATCTATGTGTCAGTGGAAAAATTCTGCCCATGGGACGCAAATTCAGTTCATGCATCACACTCTAGTTTTGTCTCAATTTACTGAGTCGCCTGTACTGTGTATTTTCTATCCAGCCAGAAACTCTAAAATACCAAATACCCAGTAGCTCATACTCAAATAATTAATTGACTTGGAGCCTTAATATTACAGTAACTGCTGCTCCACTAGTTTCTTTCAGTAAAAGAAAGGTGAGAATGCTCAGCTGAGCAAAGGTTCCAAGCCACACAACTAAATAGAGATAAGAAAGATGGACAAGTTTAAGAGTAAAAGTTAACAAAGAAGTAATAAGCTTGAGCAATAGGACAAACAGCTTATAATTGATATAAGCCGTTGTGTGATTATTTGGAACTAAGTGGCCTGCAGGAATATAAGACAACTTTGATTATATTCATCTCAATGTTTCTAAACAGTATTTTTAATAAAGCAAATTTCTCACAGACATGCCACAGGAAATTCTGATAGAGGTCGTTCTTCAGCGGAGATTGCTTCTTCTCAGATTATTCTAATTTGTATTGAGTTCATGACACCTTCCCAAGAAAGGTGACCAGTCCCAAGGATTATATATATATATCTACCATGCAACCCCTGCACTTAAAGCTCAGGGAATATAGAGAAAGAAGAGTCACAAGATTGTAGGAAACAGGACTGAGATGTCCTCTGCTAGATAGTGTCTTCTAGCCCTAAGAAGGATGCTGTACTCATAAAATTTCAACAGAAAGGTTGACATATGGACTTGCAGAAGGATAATACCAGTCAGTGTACCATTGCTAATGGGGGAAATCTCATAAGGCCCCACCCCTAGATAAAGAGCTATAAGCAATCAGTGGCTTCAGAGCAAGAGAAAATCATGTCCAATCCCCAAATGCCAACTTTAAACACATATACAGGGTAGCAACAGTACATGGACTCAGTAGGTTTATGATATATAAGTCTATATGTGACAAAAGCAATTATAGAATGAGAAGTCATGTATTTGAGAGGGAATTGGTTGTGAGGAGTTGGACTGAGGTGAAAATGAAGTAAATATAGCACTCACATGGAACTTTCAAAATAATTTATAATTTATAATTACAAAGCAAAGAGAGCAAAAACCTGAAATTAGGCCAGCCTGAATTAGTAAGAAGAGGTGGATAAGAATATGTCCAGAGAGATATGCTGACAATATTGAAATCTTGGATCTGGGGAAAGCTTACCAACTCATAAAAATTGAACAATGCTCATTTGATTCATCACTGGGTCAAAAGATAAAGAAATCTTTAAAGCCTTCCTTGAATTCAATGAACATGAATCCACAGCATGCCCAAAATTGTGGGACACAATGAAAGCAGTGCTAAGAGGAAAGTTCATAGCACTAAAAACCAATATAAAGAAAGTAGAGAGAATTCTCACACTAGCACCTTAATAGCGCACCAGAAAGCTCTAGAATAAAAAGAAGCAAACTCACCCAGGAGGACTAGCTGCCAGGATTACATTGAGAGCTTAAATCGATAAAAGAGAAACAAAGAGAACAGTACAAAGAATCAATGAAAGAGAGTTGATTCATGGAGAAAATCAACAAGACAGACCAGCTCTTATCCAAACGAACTTAGAGGCAGAGAGGTGGCATCCAAATGAACAAAATTAGAAATTAAAAGGGAGCTATAACAAGAGACACTGAGAAATCCAGGAAATCACTGGGTCATACTTAGAAAAATTTGTACTCCACAAAATTGGAAAATCTAAAACAAATGAACAATTTTCTGGATAGGCTCCACCTACCAAACTGAAATCAAGATCAGATAATCAATTTAAATTAACCCATGAATCCCAATGAAATCGAAGCAGTCATCAAAAATTTTTCCAACTAAAAACATCCCACTAACATATGGTTTCAGGACAGAATTCCACCAGAATTTCAATGAAGAGGTAGTACCACTCCTCAAAGTTTTCAAGAAAACAGAAACAGAGAGAACATTGCCAAACTCTTTTTACGAGGCTCTAGGCACACTGATACCCAACCACACAACAGTATGACAAAGAAAGAGAATTACAGATCAATCTCCCTCATGAACATTGAAGCAAAATTATTCAATAAAGTACTGGCAAAGTGAATTCAAGAACACCTAAATTAATTATTCAACATGATCAAACAGGCTTCATCCCAGAGATGCAGGGATGGTTCAACATACACAAATCTATTAATGTCATCCACCATATAAACAAACTGAAAGAAAAAAACCCGCATGGTCATGTCAGCCTTGGACAAATTCAACCCCCCTTAATGACAAAGGTCTGGGAGACATCTTGGATACAAGGAACATATCTAAACTAATAAAGGCCATATACAGCAAGCTGAGAGCCAACATCAAACTAAATGCAGAGAAACTCAAAGTGATTCCAATAAAATCAGGAACAAAAAGAGGCTATCCCCTCCTCCACAATTATTTAATACAGACACCAAGAGGATACATAAATTGGAAAAGAAGAAGTCAAACTATCCATATATGCGTGTGGTATGATAGTATACATAAGTGATCCACAAAATTCTACCAGGGGACTCCTACAGCTGATAAACACCATCAGTAACGAAGCAGTATACAACTGTAACTCAAAAAAAAAAAGTCAGTAGCCCTCCTATATACAAATGACAAAGGAGCTGAGAAAGAAATCAGGGAAACATCACCCTTCACAATAGGCACAAACTATATAAGCTATCTTGGGGTAACTCTAACCAAACCAATGAGAGACTGGTATGACAAGACCTTTAAGTTTTGAAGAAAGAAACTGAAGAGATATCAAAAAATGAGAGATTTTCCATGAGTTGGAATGGTAGCATCAACATAGTAAATGCCACAGTAATCCTGTACAATGAAGGAACTTCTGGAGGCATGACCACAGCCAACCTCATGCTCTACTATAGAGCTATAGTAATAAATACAGCTTGGTACTGACATAAAACCGGGTATGTTGAGCTGACAACCATGGCATTAATCCACATACCTAAAAACACCAGAATTTTGACAACGAGACAAAAATACACAATGGAAAAATGATGGCATTTTCAACAAATGGTACTGGCCCAACTGGATGGTGGCCCATATAGGAATTCAAATAGATCCATATGCATCTCCCTGCACAAAACTCGATCCCAAATGGATCAAAGACCTCAACGTAAACTCAGTTGCACTAAACCTAATAGAAGACAATGTGGGAAATAGCTTTGAATGCAAGGGCGTCTCCACTTCCTAAATATAACACCAGTGGCACAGACACTGAGAGCAGCAATTAATAAATAGGACCACCTGAAAGTTAGAAGCTTCTGTAAGACAAAGGACTGGTCAATTAAACAAAATGTCCACCCAAAGATTGAACAAAGAGATAGTTACCAATCCCAGTTACTAGAGAGAGCTTAGCTATAGCTACATTCCTTGACTTCTGCCCCTTTCCTTCATCATCAAGGCAGCCGTGTTACACTTTCCCTCTTCAGTTCACACACTGCATTCCTTCTTCATAACTTAATGTCATACCTGGGTGTCATAATAAACCCGGGGTCGTCTCATTATCCATAAATTCACTTTTGCCACAGAACATGACATTCACAGATTCCAGAGATCAGAAACTGAATATCCTTGGAGGAGACATTATATAGCCTAATGTATTTCCTGTGTAATCTTGGCCAAACAGCAAAGATTGAATATCTGATCCGAAGAGGTTCCTGGCCCCATCCATCCAGAGGTTCAGACCCATAGACCTATATGGTCCCAGAGCTCCCATCTCTCCACCACAGCTTAGGTCCCTGACTGCTGACTCGGCCCACCCCTCTTGGTGACTTTTCAACAGGGTGGGGGTGCTGGGGCCATGCTTATCTTTCCATTTCTAAGAAGCAATATGAAATAATGAAGTTACATGAAACCTGTTACCAACCTAACTCTGGGGATTTTTAGGTGCTCACTCCACTTAAGCATTTGTCAGCAGGGCCTCCTAAAGGGCCGCACAGTTGGTTTTTTTTTTTCCAATAAAGCTGAATCAAGAAGCTTCTCTTGAGGCGGCCGTCTCTCTGTTCATTGCCAACAAACACAGCAGACCCAAGAAAATGCTGCTACTAAGAAGCTGTCTTTGACTCTTCTCCATTTTTGTTCAATATGAACAGGAACCTTCAATCAATCAAATGTAGTTTGAAGCTTATATGAGTCTTCTGTGAGACTTCAAGATCTGGCCTTGATTTAAGCTGCCCCATTTTGAAATTCAAGCCCAAACACCACAGTTTCTCTGTACCATGACCAACTTCAGAGACACTTTTGGTTCCCTTTCTGTGCTCTAGAATCATTTTCAAGCTTTATCGGGCTTTACCTGGGTGTTCTGCCCACGTTGGGCACCATGTGTTACAACAGGATTCTGCTCTATCTTAATTCAACCCATTTCCCTTGATCTGTCCTGTCACGAGGCCTGTGGCTCATCTGTGTTACTTTACATGTTGCTTCTTTGGGCGGCTGGATCTTGTGTCTTCTGACTTCACGCTCCTTCTCCTACCTATGCTCTGATTTCCCTACCTACTTCTACAGTGCCTGCAATGGCCCTAACAATCCTTTTTTTCACAGCATATAGAAGGACATTCCCACATCACAAAGCTTACATTTATAAATATGCTAGGGTCCTTTTAGTTTGCCAAAAAAATGTTCGAAATAAAAGATTTGTTCTTTCAACTTATCAGAGTGATTTTAGAAAAAAATTAGCCTTATTTGCTATGTCAGGGTGTGCGAGTCACAGGCAAAAATGTCAAAGCAAAAGAGGTGTTGTCCTTTCTACATTGAATCATGTTAATGTAAAGTATAATTAGGACTCTTTATGTACAGATTCTCCATCTATAATTCAACCATGTGCAAAGAAAAAAACAGAAAAATGTGCCTGAACTGAAGAAGTATAATTCGTTGTCATCCTTCCCTAAATAATCTAGAATAACAATAATTGATATGTCTTTTATCAAATGACCTACCGCTGACATAAATTATAGGCAAGAGCTAAGTGAAGTGTGGAAGTGTATACTTGTAATAGTCACATATACTAAGGAAGCTGAGACAGGAAGATCATTGGCGCTCACAAATATGAGACCAGACCAGGCAATATAGCAACATCCTGTTATAGTAAAATAAACGAGATAAAATAGAAATGAATATGTATGTATATGATAAGTAAATATGACACCAGTGTATGTAATGAGATTGAAAGTGAACCATATCTTCATACCTTCCATGGTCATCCAAGAAACAATATAAGATACTGGATGGCAGAAGTATTGAAGTTCAAGGTTATAGGGGAAATTTCTGGAGCTCCACTTGTAGTCGTCATGGGCCAGATGGAAATTTACCAAATGATATTAGGCAATAAAATTATAGCCTTAGCAGCTTATATTTCAGTAAATTGAAAAATAAATCTTTGAATATTGATTTTTAATTTTTTTATTAGGTTAATTGTCATTTTTTTCAGTAATTTTTTCTGTAATGAGGATTCACACACAGTTTTCTATGAAGCTTTATTAAAATCATAAAGACCTAAAATCTAGCATATGTGTTACTGAAAATTTGCCTAGGCGTTAGAATTAAAATTTTTTAGCTGAAATAATCCTTTAATAATAGTTTTATATTTCTATTCTGCATATGACTTTTTCTGTTACTATTATGTCCAGTTGTATTCTATTTATTACGTACTCACACTTCATTGTCCACTTGTGTAAATTAATAAAACTAACCAGTGAACCACAGAGACTAAAGTTTCAGTCATCTCTGGATAATTTTTTTATCTAAAATGATTAGTGAGTCCCCAGTAGCTCAAGACAGCTGTCTCTGTGGGTTTCCTCATAAAAGTCTTGACCCCTTTGCTCCTATAATCCCTCCTCCCTCGCTTTGACTGCACTGGGATCTTGACCCAGTGCTTAGTTGTAGATCTCTGCATCTGCTTAGATCAAGTCATCTTTGTGGGTTCTTGGATGTTTCCCCAGCACCGGGTTTCTATGTATTCCCCAAATGGCTCCCTTTATGAAGACATCTCTCTCTTGCCTCTCCCAAACTGACCCTCCCGCAGCTCAACCATGCTTTTTCCTCCTGTCCTATTCCTACCTCCCCGTAGCTCTTCTCCAGGTGCCCAATAAACTCAAGAGATCTTAATTATTGCTCCTTCCCACAGGATCCATGGATGTCTCTCTCACAGCTCCCCTTATTACACAAAATCTCGGGTTGTGGATTGTAGCCTGGTTACAAGCCAGACACAGGGAGCCACCAGAAAGGAGGATCAAAGAAGAGACCAGAGCCTGCCAATCAATCCATCTCCATCTGCACCTGTCCCCTGTAAGTGCCAAAATATTGACGTTTGGTAGTCATAGCTAGTAGCCCCAACACCAACAGACACCTGAGCACTCGGCAAAGATGGCTATTCTTTGGGAAAGTAGGCTGAGTTTGTGGGAGAGGAAAGGACACAGATGTAGCAATTCATTGGAAATCAAGAGAAGGGATTCTTGTCTTCCGAGCTATACATAATTCACTGTCCAGAGAAAACAGGGAATGTCCAAATAAACATGGAAAGACAGTGGTGTAGTGGGACCTATAAGTGAAGCCTTCTGGTTCAGTTGTGAAAGCTGCCTCAGTCTCTGAGAAGTTAGCTCTAAAAGGCCAGCAGCAGCAGTACAGCGGGGAGGGGCTACCAGGCACTCATGAACAGTGAAAACATCCAATGTGGACATTCACAGGCATGGACACAGATTGTTAGCACACTTGATTTGGGTCCCAGCGTTATGTGAAAGCCACATTTGAAAGTGTTCATAGGAATGATCCCATGCCCTTGTGTGAACATCGGGGATATAACTGACAGTCAATGCTGACAAACTCTTCAAACACAGGCTCAGGCTTAGCCTCTGATGCTGCTGCATTGCTCTAGGACATACACCATCACTGACAATTCAGAGCCTCCTTCTGAGAAGGACATGTGCACAACTGAAGGTGTTTATAAGTTCATAGATGTTCTGCTTGAATTTCGTGTCTGTGGGGTAATGGCATTTATATACCATTGTTATTTAGTTTTCCAGAAGGCCCCCGACTAGCAGCACATGACTTTAATCCCAGAAATTGGGAGACAGAGGCAGGCTGATCTCTGTGGTTGAGGCCAGCCTTGTCTACACAGTGAGTTCCAGGGCAGCCAGGGCTATGTAGAGATACCCGGGCCTAAAGAAAACAGAATATTAAACCATATACACATATATGCCACACCGCACCTTAGTATGTTACCTACTTACTCTTGTGTAAATCCTTTTAGAACAAGGCAAGCATCTTGAAAAGAAAAGAAAACGCAGACTCTATTTCCTATTTTGTGTGTTTCCTCCTCCTCCTCCTCCTCCTCCTCCTCCTCCTCCTCTTCATTCTTCAGTGCTCTCTTTGAAGCTCCTGACCCTTGAAGCTCACTCCCAAAGTGTGCCACTTCCCATGGTCTATCATATCATCATCACCTTCTGACCTGAGATCTTCTCTCCAAAGAAGCCTTTCCTACCCCAGTCCCTGTCTTCATCCACCCTCCTCCAGTTAGCACTGCACTGGGATTGTGAAGCCAGGTTCCTGGGCTCCCAAGACTTTCTGTGCTCACAACCTGCAGAGACAGCTTCTCTGCCCTGTACCACAGCCCAGTCCTCCCCCAGGGCCACCTGTGTTGACAAACCAGGCCCCCTTCCTCTCACCAGGCCCTCTTCTTCTCCCTTGACCACCTCCTCCTCCCACCAGGACCCCTGGCCACACGGTCCCTGTTAGAAACGACCTCCCCTGGAATTCAAATCCCCACACTGACCACAGCTCCATCCCCACCACCACCCTCCCAGGTGTTTCTCTAGCTCAAAATGGCAAATGAAAAGGCGACACAGTGATTGGCTTCTGTTTTGATGTTTATTTGTGTGATTAGCCCCTTAGTTAGTAGGACGCTGCCTGGTTGAGGCTGAAGGGTGGGAAGGGTGGTGGACCCTCCAGCCTCTGAGACCCAGCGTCTTCAGTTGTCTTCGTGGTCTCCTATCTGGTCACCCACGGACTTGGTGTCCTCTTTTAAGAGCTGTTTGAGCTGCACGTTGTCCTGGAGCACTCGATACAGGTGTTCTGGGGCGATGCGCTTCTTGCCACTGCTGTGGGCCACCTCGCCAGCCAACTCCAGGATGTTGGAGGTCACATGCTGGAGGACACCGGCTAGGAAGACGGGTGAAGTGGAGCTCAGGCGCTGGGAATAGTTCCCCTGTCGCAGGAAGCGGTCTATGCGGCTCACAGGAAATTGAAGCTCTGCTCTTGTGGAGCGGGATACATGTCTTCTTCTTTGGTTGACAGGATAGTCAAGCTCGGCTCTTGCGGAGCGGGATACCTGTTGTCCTGTTCTTTGGTTGACAGGATATTGAATCTCGGCTCCTGGGGAGCAGGATACATGTTGTCCTGTTCTTTGGTTGACAGCATATTGAAGCTCGGCTCCTGGGGAGCAGGATGCATGTCCTCTTCTTTGGTTGACAGGACGTTGAGGCTCGGCTCTTGTGGAGTGGGATGCATGTTGTCTTCTTCGGTTGACAGGATGTTGAAGCTGGGCTCTTGGGGAGCGGGATCCCTTTCGTCTTCTTTCCCTGTTCCCAGCCATGCTCACTTGATGAGTTTGGCTGCGCTCCACCTTTCTTCTGGCCAGGCTCTCTCAAAATAACCAAACCACTTAGCTGACCCTGTATTTATCTCTGCTCCTCAGGAGAGGTCTTTGTTACAACATAGACATTATGATGTCTCTATTACTGAGCCCTCATGTTCAGTGCAGAAATGTCCTTATTAGGATGTTTGCTGCACATTAGGAAAGTGCTCAGTTTTTCATGCGTGATGTATATACATGTGCCCCTGTTGTGTTTGTCTTTGTGTGTGTGTCCTGAAGCTGATATCTGGAACCATCCATAATCACGTTTCTATCTTATTTACTGAGACAAGACCTCTCACTCGAAACCAGAGCTCACCAATACAGATAGTGTAACTATCCTCCTTGCCGCAGTGATCCTGCCTTAGCATTTCATGTTTGGAATTATATGCAAGCCACCAAACCCACCTGGATATATCCTCTTTTTATCAGAACTCATCTACTTGATATTTATATTCTGACAAGATCTATGTGTCAGTGGAAAAATTCTGCCCATGGGACGCAAATTCAGTTCATGCATCACACTCTAGTTTTGTCTCAATTTACTGAGTCGCCTGTACTGTGTATTTTCTATCCAGCCAGAAACTCTAAAATACCAAATACCCAGTAGCTCATACTCAAATAATTAATTGACTTGGAGCCTTAATATTACAGTAACTGCTGCTCCACTAGTTTCTTTCAGTAAAAGAAAGGTGAGAATGCTCAGCTGAGCAAAGGTTCCAAGCCACACAACTAAATAGAGATAAGAAAGATGGACAAGTTTAAGAGTAAAAGTTAACAAAGAAGTAATAAGCTTGAGCAATAGGACAAACAGCTTATAATTGATATAAGCCGTTGTGTGATTATTTGGAACTAAGTGGCCTGCAGGAATATAAGACAACTTTGATTATATTCATCTCAATGTTTCTAAACAGTATTTTTAATAAAGCAAATTTCTCACAGACATGCCACAGGAAATTCTGATAGAGGTCGTTCTTCAGCGGAGATTGCTTCTTCTCAGATTATTCTAATTTGTATTGAGTTCATGACACCTTCCCAAGAAAGGTGACCAGTCCCAAGGATTATATATATATATCTACCATGCAACCCCTGCACTTAAAGCTCAGGGAATATAGAGAAAGAAGAGTCACAAGATTGTAGGAAACAGGACTGAGATGTCCTCTGCTAGATAGTGTCTTCTAGCCCTAAGAAGGATGCTGTACTCATAAAATTTCAACAGAAAGGTTGACATATGGACTTGCAGAAGGATAATACCAGTCAGTGTACCATTGCTAATGGGGGAAATCTCATAAGGCCCCACCCCTAGATAAAGAGCTATAAGCAATCAGTGGCTTCAGAGCAAGAGAAAATCATGTCCAATCCCCAAATGCCAACTTTAAACACATATACAGGGTAGCAACAGTACATGGACTCAGTAGGTTTATGATATATAAGTCTATATGTGACAAAAGCAATTATAGAATGAGAAGTCATGTATTTGAGAGGGAATTGGTTGTGAGGAGTTGGACTGAGGTGAAAATGAAGTAAATATAGCACTCACATGGAACTTTCAAAATAATTTATAATTTATAATTACAAAGCAAAGAGAGCAAAAACCTGAAATTAGGCCAGCCTGAATTAGTAAGAAGAGGTGGATAAGAATATGTCCAGAGAGATATGCTGACAATATTGAAATCTTGGATCTGGGGAAAGCTTACCAACTCATAAAAATTGAACAATGCTCATTTGGTTCATCACTGGGTCAAAAGATAAAGAAATCTTTAAAGCCTTCCTTGAATTCAATGAACATGAATCCACAGCATGCCCAAAATTGTGGGACACAATGAAAGCAGTGCTAAGAGGAAAGTTCATAGCACTAAAAACCAATATAAAGAAAGTAGAGAGAATTCTCACACTAGCACCTTAATAGCGCACCAGAAAGCTCTAGAATAAAAAGAAGCAAACTCACCCAGGAGGACTAGCTGCCAGGATTACATTGAGAGCTTAAATCGATAAAAGAGAAACAAAGAGAACAGTACAAAGAATCAATGAAAGAGAGTTGATTCATGGAGAAAATCAACAAGACAGACCAGCTCTTATCCAAACGAACTTAGAGGCAGAGAGGTGGCATCCAAATGAACAAAATTAGAAATTAAAAGGGAGCTATAACAAGAGACACTGAGAAATCCAGGAAATCACTGGGTCATACTTAGAAAAATTTGTACTCCACAAAATTGGAAAATCTAAAACAAATGAACAATTTTCTGGATAGGCTCCACCTACCAAACTGAAATCAAGATCAGATAATCAATTTAAATTAACCCATGAATCCCAATGAAATCGAAGCAGTCATCAAAAATTTTTCCAACTAAAAACATCCCACTAACATATGGTTTCAGGACAGAATTCCACCAGAATTTCAATGAAGAGGTAGTACCACTCCTCAAAGTTTTCAAGAAAACAGAAACAGAGAGAACATTGCCAAACTCTTTTTACGAGGCTCTAGGCACACTGATACCCAACCACACAACAGTATGACAAAGAAAGAGAATTACAGATCAATCTCCCTCATGAACATTGAAGCAAAATTATTCAATAAAGTACTGGCAAAGTGAATTCAAGAACACCTAAATTAATTATTCAACATGATCAAACAGGCTTCATCCCAGAGATGCAGGGATGGTTCAACATACACAAATCTATTAATGTCATCCACCATATAAACAAACTGAAAGAAAAAAACCCGCATGGTCATGTCAGCCTTGGACAAATTCAACCCCCCTTAATGACAAAGGTCTGGGAGACATCTTGGATACAAGGAACATATCTAAACTAATAAAGGCCATATACAGCAAGCTGAGAGCCAACATCAAACTAAATGCAGAGAAACTCAAAGTGATTCCAATAAAATCAGGAACAAAAAGAGGCTATCCCCTCCTCCACAATTATTTAATACAGACACCAAGAGGATACATAAATTGGAAAAGAAGAAGTCAAACTATCCATATATGCGTGTGGTATGATAGTATACATAAGTGATCCCCAAAATTCTACCAGGGGACTCCTACAGCTGATAAACACCATCAGTAACGAAGCAGTATACAACTGTAACTCAAAAAAAAAAGTCAGTAGCCCTCCTATATACAAATGACAAAGGAGCTGAGAAAGAAATCAGGGAAACATCACCCTTCACAATAGGCACAAACTATATAAGCTATCTTGGGGTAACTCTAACCAAACCAATGAGAGACTGGTATGACAAGACCTTTAAGTTTTGAAGAAAGAAACTGAAGAGATATCAAAAAATGAGAGATTTTCCATGAGTTGGAATGGTAGCATCAACATAGTAAATGCCACAGTAATCCTGTACAATGAAGGAACTTCTGGAGGCATGACCACAGCCAACCTCATGCTCTACTATAGAGCTATAGTAATAAATACAGCTTGGTACTGACATAAAACCGGGTATGTTGAGCTGACAACCATGGCATTAATCCACATACCTAAAAACACCAGAATTTTGACAACGAGACAAAAATACACAATGGAAAAATGATGGCATTTTCAACAAATGGTACTGGCCCAACTGGATGGTGGCCCATATAGGAATTCAAATAGATCCATATGCATCTCCCTGCACAAAACTCGATCCCAAATGGATCAAAGACCTCAACGTAAACTCAGTTGCACTAAACCTAATAGAAGACAATGTGGGAAATAGCTTTGAATGCAAGGGCGTCTCCACTTCCTAAATATAACACCAGTGGCACAGACACTGAGAGCAGCAATTAATAAATAGGACCACCTGAAAGTTAGAAGCTTCTGTAAGACAAAGGACTGGTCAATTAAACAAAATGTCCACCCAAAGATTGAACAAAGAGATAGTTACCAATCCCAGTTACTAGAGAGAGCTTAGCTATAGCTACATTCCTTGACTTCTGCCCCTTTCCTTCATCATCAAGGCAGCCGTGTTACACTTTCCCTCTTCAGTTCACACACTGCATTCCTTCTTCATAACTTAATGTCATACCTGGGTGTCATAATAAACCCGGGGTCGTCTCATTATCCATAAATTCACTTTTGCCACAGAACATGACATTCACAGATTCCAGAGATCAGAAACTGAATATCCTTGGAGGAGACATTATATAGCCTAATGTATTTCCTGTGTAATCTTGGCCAAACAGCAAAGATTGAATATCTGATCCGAAGAGGTTCCTGGCCCCATCCATCCAGAGGTTCAGACCCATAGACCTATATGGTCCCAGAGCTCCCATCTCTCCACCACAGCTTAGGTCCCTGACTGCTGACTCGGCCCACCCCTCTTGGTGACTTTTCAACAGGGTGGGGGTGCTGGGGCCATGCTTATCTTTCCATTTCTAAGAAGCAATATGAAATAATGAAGTTACATGAAACCTGTTACCAACCTAACTCTGGGGATTTTTAGGTGCTCACTCCACTTAAGCATTTGTCAGCAGGGCCTCCTAAAGGGCCGCACAGTTGGTTTTTTTTTTTCCAATAAAGCTGAATCAAGAAGCTTCTCTTGAGGCGGCCGTCTCTCTGTTCATTGCCAACAAACACAGCAGACCCAAGAAAATGCTGCTACTAAGAAGCTGTCTTTGACTCTTCTCCATTTTTGTTCAATATGAACAGGAACCTTCAATCAATCAAATGTAGTTTGAAGCTTATATGAGTCTTCTGTGAGACTTCAAGATCTGGCCTTGATTTAAGCTGCCCCATTTTGAAATTCAAGCCCAAACACCACAGTTTCTCTGTACCATGACCAACTTCAGAGACACTTTTGGTTCCCTTTCTGTGCTCTAGAATCATTTTCAAGCTTTATCGGGCTTTACCTGGGTGTTCTGCCCACGTTGGGCACCATGTGTTACAACAGGATTCTGCTCTATCTTAATTCAACCCATTTCCCTTGATCTGTCCTGTCACGAGGCCTGTGGCTCATCTGTGTTACTTTACATGTTGCTTCTTTGGGCGGCTGGATCTTGTGTCTTCTGACTTCATGCTCCTTCTCCTACCTATGCTCTGATTTCCCTACCTACTTCTACAGTGCCTGCAATGGCCCTAACAATCCTTTTTTTCACAGCATATAGAAGGACATTCCCACATCACAAAGCTTACATTTATAAATATGCTAGGGTCCTTTTAGTTTGCCAAAAAAATGTTCGAAATAAAAGATTTGTTCTTTCAACTTATCAGAGTGATTTTAGAAAAAAATTAGCCTTATTTGCTATGTCAGGGTGTGCGAGTCACAGGCAAAAATGTCAAAGCAAAAGAGGTGTTGTCCTTTCTACATTGAATCATGTTAATGTAAAGTATAATTAGGACTCTTTATGTACAGATTCTCCATCTATAATTCAACCATGTGCAAAGAAAAAAACAGAAAAATGTGCCTGAACTGAAGAAGTATAATTCGTTGTCATCCTTCCCTAAATAATCTAGAATAACAATAATTGATATGTCTTTTATCAAATGACCTACCGCTGACATAAATTATAGGCAAGAGCTAAGTGAAGTGTGGAAGTGTATACTTGTAATAGTCACATATACTAAGGAAGCTGAGACAGGAAGATCATTGGCGCTCACAAATATGAGACCAGACCAGGCAATATAGCAACATCCTGTTATAGTAAAATAAACGAGATAAAATAGAAATGAATATGTATGTATATGATAAGTAAATATGACACCAGTGTATGTAATGAGATTGAAAGTGAACCATATCTTCATACCTTCCATGGTCATCCAAGAAACAATATAAGATACTGGATGGCAGAAGTATTGAAGTTCAAGGTTATAGGGGAAATTTCTGGAGCTCCACTTGTAGTCGTCATGGGCCAGATGGAAATTTACCAAATGATATTAGGCAATAAAATTATAGCCTTAGCAGCTTATATTTCAGTAAATTGAAAAATAAATCTTTGAATATTGATTTTTAATTTTTTTATTAGGTTAATTGTCATTTTTTTCAGTAATTTTTTCTGTAATGAGGATTCACACACAGTTTTCTATGAAGCTTTATTAAAATCATAAAGACCTAAAATCTAGCATATGTGTTACTGAAAATTTGCCTAGGCGTTAGAATTAAAATTTTTTAGCTGAAATAATCCTTTAATAATAGTTTTATATTTCTATTCTGCATATGACTTTTTCTATTACTATTATGTCCAGTTGTATTCTATTTATTACGTACTCACACTTCATTGTCCACTTGTGTAAATTAATAAAACTAACCAGTGAACCACAGAGACTAAATTTTCAGTCATCTCTGGATAATTTTTTTTATCTAAAATGATTAGTGAGTCCCCAGTAGCTCAAGACAGCTGTCTCTGTGGGTTTCCTCATAAAAGTCTTGACCCCTTTGCTCCTATAATCCCTCCTCCCTCGCTTTGACTGCACTGGGATCTTGACCCAGTGCTTAGTTGTAGATCTCTGCATCTGCTTAGATCAAGTCATCTTTGTGGGTTCTTGGATGTTTCCCCAGCACCGGGTTTCTATGTATTCCCCAAATGGCTCCCTTTATGAAGACATCTCTCTCTTGCCTCTCCCAAACTGACCCTCCCGCAGCTCAACCATGCTTTTTCCTCCTGTCCTATTCCTACCTCCCCGTAGCTCTTCTCCAGGTGCCCAATAAACTCAAGAGATCTTAATTATTGCTCCTTCCCACAGGATCCATGGATGTCTCTCTCACAGCTCCCCTTATTACACAAAATCTCGGGTTGTGGATTGTAGCCTGGTTACAAGCCAGACACAGGGAGCCACCAGAAAGGAGGATCAAAGAAGAGACCAGAGCCTGCCAATCAATCCATCTCCATCTGCACCTGTCCCCTGTAAGTGCCAAAATATTGACGTTTGGTAGTCATAGCTAGTAGCCCCAACACCAACAGACACCTGAGCACTCGGCAAAGATGGCTATTCTTTGGGAAAGTAGGCTGAGTTTGTGGGAGAGGAAAGGACACAGATGTAGCAATTCATTGGAAATCAAGAGAAGGGATTCTTGTCTTCCGAGCTATACATAATTCACTGTCCAGAGAAAACAGGGAATGTCCAAATAAACATGGAAAGACAGTGGTGTAGTGGGACCTATAAGTGAAGCCTTCTGGTTCAGTTGTGAAAGCTGCCTCAGTCTCTGAGAAGTTAGCTCTAAAAGGCCAGCAGCAGCAGTACAGCGGGGAGGGGCTACCAGGCACTCATGAACAGTGAAAACATCCAATGTGGACATTCACAGGCATGGACACAGATTGTTAGCACACTTGATTTGGGTCCCAGCGTTATGTGAAAGCCACATTTGAAAGTGTTCATAGGAATGATCCCATGCCCTTGTGTGAACATCGGGGATATAACTGACAGTCAATGCTGACAAACTCTTCAAACACAGGCTCAGGCTTAGCCTCTGATGCTGCTGCATTGCTCTAGGACATACACCATCACTGACAATTCAGAGCCTCCTTCTGAGAAGGACATGTGCACAACTGAAGGTGTTTATAAGTTCATAGATGTTCTGCTTGAATTTCGTGTCTGTGGGGTAATGGAATTTATATACCATTGTTATTTAGTTTTCCAGAAGGCCCCCGACTAGCAGCACATGACTTTAATCCCAGAAATTGGGAGACAGAGGCAGGCTGATCTCTGTGGTTGAGGCCAGCCTCGTCTACACAGTGAGTTCCAGGGCAGCCAGGGCTATGTAGAGATACCCGGGCCTAAAGAAAACAGAATATTAAACCATATACACATATATGCCACACCGCACCTTAGTATGTTACCTACTTACTCTTGTGTAAATCCTTTTAGAACAAGGCAAGCATCTTGAAAAGAAAAGAAAACGCAGACTCTATTTCCTATTTTGTGTGTTTCCTCCTCCTCCTCCTCCTCCTCCTCCTCCTCTTCATTCTTCAGTGCTCTCTTTGAAGCTCCTGACCCTTGAAGCTCACTCCCAAAGTGTGCCACTTCCCATGGTCTATCATATCATCATCACCTTCTGACCTGAGATCTTCTCTCCAAAGAAGCCTTTCCTACCCCAGTCCCTGTCTTCATCCACCCTCCTCCAGTTAGCACTGCACTGGGATTGTGAAGCCAGGTTCCTGGGCTCCCAAGACTTTCTGTGCTCACAACCTGCAGAGACAGCTTCTCTGCCCTGTACCACAGCCCAGTCCTCCCCCAGGGCCACCTGTGTTGACAAACCAGGCCCCCTTCCTCTCACCAGGCCCTCTTCTTCTCCCTTGACCACCTCCTCCTCCCACCAGGACCCCTGGCCACACGGTCCCTGTTAGAAACGACCTCCCCTGGAATTCAAATCCCCACACTGACCACAGCTCCATCCCCACCACCACCCTCCCAGGTGTTTCTCTAGCTCAAAATGGCAAATGAAAAGGCGACACAGTGATTGGCTTCTGTTTTGATGTTTATTTGTGTGATTAGCCCCTTAGTTAGTAGGACGCTGCCTGGTTGAGGCTGAAGGGTGGGAAGGGTGGTGGACCCTCCAGCCTCTGAGACCCAGCGTCTTCAGTTGTCTTCGTGGTCTCCTATCTGGTCACCCACGGACTTGGTGTCCTCTTTTAAGAGCTGTTTGAGCTGCACGTTGTCCTGGAGCACTCGATACAGGTGTTCTGGGGCGATGCGCTTCTTGCCACTGCTGTGGGCCACCTCGCCAGCCAACTCCAGGATGTTGGAGGTCACATGCTGGAGGACACCGGCTAGGAAGACGGGTGAAGTGGAGCTCAGGCGCTGGGAATAGTTCCCCTGTCGCAGGAAGCGGTCTATGCGGCTCACAGGAAATTGAAGCTCTGCTCTTGTGGAGCGGGATACATGTCTTCTTCTTTGGTTGACAGGATAGTCAAGCTCGGCTCTTGCGGAGCGGGATACCTGTTGTCCTGTTCTTTGGTTGACAGGATATTGAATCTCGGCTCCTGGGGAGCAGGATACATGTTGTCCTGTTCTTTGGTTGACAGCATATTGAAGCTCGGCTCCTGGGGAGCAGGATGCATGTCCTCTTCTTTGGTTGACAGGACGTTGAGGCTCGGCTCTTGTGGAGTGGGATGCATGTTGTCTTCTTCGGTTGACAGGATGTTGAAGCTGGGCTCTTGGGGAGCGGGATCCCTTTCGTCTTCTTTCCCTGTTCCCAGCCATGCTCACTTGATGAGTTTGGCTGCGCTCCACCTTTCTTCTGGCCAGGCTCTCTCAAAATAACCAAACCACTTAGCTGACCCTGTATTTATCTCTGCTCCTCAGGAGAGGTCTTTGTTACAACATAGACATTATGATGTCTCTATTACTGAGCCCTCATGTTCAGTGCAGAAATGTCCTTATTAGGATGTTTGCTGCACATTAGGAAAGTGCTCAGTTTTTCATGCGTGATGTATATACATGTGCCCCTGTTGTGTTTGTCTTTGTGTGTGTGTCCTGAAGCTGATATCTGGAACCATCCATAATCACGTTTCTATCTTATTTACTGAGACAAGACCTCTCACTCGAAACCAGAGCTCACCAATACAGATAGTGTAACTATCCTCCTTGCCGCAGTGATCCTGCCTTAGCATTTCATGTTTGGAATTATATGCAAGCCACCAAACCCACCTGGATATATCCTCTTTTTATCAGAACTCATCTACTTGATATTTATATTCTGACAAGATCTATGTGTCAGTGGAAAAATTCTGCCCATGGGACGCAAATTCAGTTCATGCATCACACTCTAGTTTTGTCTCAATTTACTGAGTCGCCTGTACTGTGTATTTTCTATCCAGCCAGAAACTCTAAAATACCAAATACCCAGTAGCTCATACTCAAATAATTAATTGACTTGGAGCCTTAATATTACAGTAACTGCTGCTCCACTAGTTTCTTTCAGTAAAAGAAAGGTGAGAATGCTCAGCTGAGCAAAGGTTCCAAGCCACACAACTAAATAGAGATAAGAAAGATGGACAAGTTTAAGAGTAAAAGTTAACAAAGAAGTAATAAGCTTGAGCAATAGGACAAACAGCTTATAATTGATATAAGCCGTTGTGTGATTATTTGGAACTAAGTGGCCTGCAGGAATATAAGACAACTTTGATTATATTCATCTCAATGTTTCTAAACAGTATTTTTAATAAAGCAAATTTCTCACAGACATGCCACAGGAAATTCTGATAGAGGTCGTTCTTCAGCGGAGATTGCTTCTTCTCAGATTATTCTAATTTGTATTGAGTTCATGACACCTTCCCAAGAAAGGTGACCAGTCCCAAGGATTATATATATATATCTACCATGCAACCCCTGCACTTAAAGCTCAGGGAATATAGAGAAAGAAGAGTCACAAGATTGTAGGAAACAGGACTGAGATGTCCTCTGCTAGATAGTGTCTTCTAGCCCTAAGAAGGATGCTGTACTCATAAAATTTCAACAGAAAGGTTGACATATGGACTTGCAGAAGGATAATACCAGTCAGTGTACCATTGCTAATGGGGGAAATCTCATAAGGCCCCACCCCTAGATAAAGAGCTATAAGCAATCAGTGGCTTCAGAGCAAGAGAAAATCATGTCCAATCCCCAAATGCCAACTTTAAACACATATACAGGGTAGCAACAGTACATGGACTCAGTAGGTTTATGATATATAAGTCTATATGTGACAAAAGCAATTATAGAATGAGAAGTCATGTATTTGAGAGGGAATTGGTTGTGAGGAGTTGGACTGAGGTGAAAATGAAGTAAATATAGCACTCACATGGAACTTTCAAAATAATTTATAATTTATAATTACAAAGCAAAGAGAGCAAAAACCTGAAATTAGGCCAGCCTGAATTAGTAAGAAGAGGTGGATAAGAATATGTCCAGAGAGATATGCTGACAATATTGAAATCTTGGATCTGGGGAAAGCTTACCAACTCATAAAAATTGAACAATGCTCATTTGGTTCATCACTGGGTCAAAAGATAAAGAAATCTTTAAAGCCTTCCTTGAATTCAATGAACATGAATCCACAGCATGCCCAAAATTGTGGGACACAATGAAAGCAGTGCTAAGAGGAAAGTTCATAGCACTAAAAACCAATATAAAGAAAGTAGAGAGAATTCTCACACTAGCACCTTAATAGCGCACCAGAAAGCTCTAGAATAAAAAGAAGCAAACTCACCCAGGAGGACTAGCTGCCAGGATTACATTGAGAGCTTAAATCGATAAAAGAGAAACAAAGAGAACAGTACAAAGAATCAATGAAAGAGAGTTGATTCATGGAGAAAATCAACAAGACAGACCAGCTCTTATCCAAACGAACTTAGAGGCAGAGAGGTGGCATCCAAATGAACAAAATTAGAAATTAAAAGGGAGCTATAACAAGAGACACTGAGAAATCCAGGAAATCACTGGGTCATACTTAGAAAAATTTGTACTCCACAAAATTGGAAAATCTAAAACAAATGAACAATTTTCTGGATAGGCTCCACCTACCAAACTGAAATCAAGATCAGATAATCAATTTAAATTAACCCATGAATCCCAATGAAATCGAAGCAGTCATCAAAAATTTTTCCAACTAAAAACATCCCACTAACATGGTTTCAGGACAGAATTCCACCAGAATTTCAATGAAGAGGTAGTACCACTCCTCAAAGTTTTCAAGAAAACAGAAACAGAGAGAACATTGCCAAACTCTTTTTACGAGGCTCTAGGCACACTGATACCCAACCACACAACAGTATGACAAAGAAAGAGAATTACAGATCAATCTCCCTCATGAACATTGAAGCAAAATTATTCAATAAAGTACTGGCAAAGTGAATTCAAGAACACCTAAATTAATTATTCAACATGATCAAACAGGCTTCATCCCAGAGATGCAGGGATGGTTCAACATACACAAATCTATTAATGTCATCCACCATATAAACAAACTGAAAGAAAAAAACCCGCATGGTCATGTCAGCCTTGGACAAATTCAACCCCCCTTAATGACAAAGGTCTGGGAGACATCTTGGATACAAGGAACATATCTAAACTAATAAAGGCCATATACAGCAAGCTGAGAGCCAACATCAAACTAAATGCAGAGAAACTCAAAGTGATTCCAATAAAATCAGGAACAAAAAGAGGCTATCCCCTCCTCCACAATTATTTAATACAGACACCAAGAGGATACATAAATTGGAAAAGAAGAAGTCAAACTATCCATATATGCGTGTGGTATGATAGTATACATAAGTGATCCCCAAAATTCTACCAGGGGACTCCTACAGCTGATAAACACCATCAGTAACGAAGCAGTATACAACTGTAACTCAAAAAAAAAAGTCAGTAGCCCTCCTATATACAAATGACAAAGGAGCTGAGAAAGAAATCAGGGAAACATCACCCTTCACAATAGGCACAAACTATATAAGCTATCTTGGGGTAACTCTAACCAAACCAATGAGAGACTGGTATGACAAGACCTTTAAGTTTTGAAGAAAGAAACTGAAGAGATATCAAAAAATGAGAGATTTTCCATGAGTTGGAATGGTAGCATCAACATAGTAAATGCCACAGTAATCCTGTACAATGAAGGAACTTCTGGAGGCATGACCACAGCCAACCTCATGCTCTACTATAGAGCTATAGTAATAAATACAGCTTGGTACTGACATAAAACCGGGTATGTTGAGCTGACAACCATGGCATTAATCCACATACCTAAAAACACCAGAATTTTGACAACGAGACAAAAATACACAATGGAAAAATGATGGCATTTTCAACAAATGGTACTGGCCCAACTGGATGGTGGCCCATATAGGAATTCAAATAGATCCATATGCATCTCCCTGCACAAAACTCGATCCCAAATGGATCAAAGACCTCAACGTAAACTCAGTTGCACTAAACCTAATAGAAGACAATGTGGGAAATAGCTTTGAATGCAAGGGCGTCTCCACTTCCTAAATATAACACCAGTGGCACAGACACTGAGAGCAGCAATTAATAAATAGGACCACCTGAAAGTTAGAAGCTTCTGTAAGACAAAGGACTGGTCAATTAAACAAAATGTCCACCCAAAGATTGAACAAAGAGATAGTTACCAATCCCAGTTACTAGAGAGAGCTTAGCTATAGCTACATTCCTTGACTTCTGCCCCTTTCCTTCATCATCAAGGCAGCCGTGTTACACTTTCCCTCTTCAGTTCACACACTGCATTCCTTCTTCATAACTTAATGTCATACCTGGGTGTCATAATAAACCCGGGGTCGTCTCATTATCCATAAATTCACTTTTGCCACAGAACATGACATTCACAGATTCCAGAGATCAGAAACTGAATATCCTTGGAGGAGACATTATATAGCCTAATGTATTTCCTGTGTAATCTTGGCCAAACAGCAAAGATTGAATATCTGATCCGAAGAGGTTTCTGGCCCCATCCATCCAGAGGTTCAGACCCATAGACCTATATGGTCCCAGAGCTCCCATCTCTCCACCACAGCTTAGGTCCCTGACTGCTGACTCGGCCCACCCCTCTTGGTGACTTTTCAACAGGGTGGGGGTGCTGGGGCCATGCTTATCTTTCCATTTCTAAGAAGCAATATGAAATAATGAAGTAACATGAAACCTGTTACCAACCTAACTCTGGGGATTTTTAGGTGCTCACTCCACTTAAGCATTTGTCAGCAGGGCCTCCTAAAGGGCCGCACAGTTGGTTTTTTTTTCCAATAAAGCTGAGTCAAGAAGCTTCTCTTGAGGCGGCCATCTCTCTGTTCACTGCCAACAAACACAGCAGACCCAAGAAAATGCTGCTACTAAGAAGCTGTCTTTGACTCTTCTCCATTTTTGTTCAATATGAACAGGAACCTTCAATCAATCAAATGTAGCTTGAAGCTTATATGAGTCTTCTGTGAGACTTCAAGATCTGGCCTTGATTTAAGCTGCCCCATTTTGAAATTCAAGCCCAAACACCACAGTTTCTCTGTACCATGACCAACTTCAGAGACACTTTTGGTTCCCTTTCTGTGCTCTAGAATCATTTTCAAGCTTTATCGGGCTTTACCTGGGTGTTCTGCCCACGTTGGGCACCATGTGTTACAACAGGATTCTGCTCTATCTTAATTCAACCCATTTCCCTTGATCTGTCCTGTCACGAGGCCTGTGGCTCATCTGTGTTACTTTACATGTTGCTTCTTTGGGCGGCTGGATCTTGTGTCTTCTGACTTCACGCTCCTTCTCCTACCTATGCTCTGATTTCCCTACCTACTTCTACAGTGCCTGCAATGGCCCTAACAATCCTTTTTTTCACAGCATATAGAAGGACATTCCCACATCACAAAGCTTACATTTATAAATATGCTAGGGTCCTTTTAGTTTGCCAAAAAAATGTTCGAAATAAAAGATTTGTTCTTTCAACTTATCAGAGTGATTTTAGAAAAAAATTAGCCTTATTTGCTATGTCAGGGTGTGCGAGTCACAGGCAAAAATGTCAAAGCAAAAGAGGTGTTGTCCTTTCTACATTGAATCATGTTAATGTAAAGTATAATTAGGACTCTTTATGTACAGATTCTCCATCTATAATTCAACCATGTGCAAAGAAAAAAACAGAAAAATGTGCCTGAACTGAAGAAGTATAATTCGTTGTCATCCTTCCCTAAATAATCTAGAATAACAATAATTGATATGTCTTTTATCAAATGACCTACCGCTGACATAAATTATAGGCAAGAGCTAAGTGAAGTGTGGAAGTGTATACTTGTAATAGTCACATATACTAAGGAAGCTGAGACAGGAAGATCATTGGCGCTCACAAATATGAGACCAGACCAGGCAATATAGCAACATCCTGTTATAGTAAAATAAACGAGATAAAATAGAAATGAATATGTATGTATATGATAAGTAAATATGACACCAGTGTATGTAATGAGATTGAAAGTGAACCATATCTTCATACCTTCCATGGTCATCCAAGAAACAATATAAGATACTGGATGGCAGAAGTATTGAAGTTCAAGGTTATAGGGGAAATTTCTGGAGCTCCACTTGTAGTCGTCATGGGCCAGATGGAAATTTACCAAATGATATTAGGCAATAAAATTATAGCCTTAGCAGCTTATATTTCAGTAAATTGAAAAATAAATCTTTGAATATTGATTTTTAATTTTTTTATTAGGTTAATTGTCATTTTTTTCAGTAATTTTTTCTGTAATGAGGATTCACACACAGTTTTCTATGAAGCTTTATTAAAATCATAAAGACCTAAAATCTAGCATATGTGTTACTGAAAATTTGCCTAGGCGTTAGAATTAAAATTTTTTAGCTGAAATAATCCTTTAATAATAGTTTTATATTTCTATTCTGCATATGACTTTTTCTATTACTATTATGTCCAGTTGTATTCTATTTATTACGTACTCACACTTCATTGTCCACTTGTGTAAATTAATAAAACTAACCAGTGAACCACAGAGACTAAAGTTTCAGTCATCTCTGGATAATTTTTTTTATCTAAAATGATTAGTGAGTCCCCAGTAGCTCAAGACAGCTGTCTCTGTGGGTTTCCTCATAAAAGTCTTGACCCCTTTGCTCCTATAATCCCTCCTCCCTCGCTTTGACTGCACTGGGATCTTGACCCAGTGCTTAGTTGTAGATCTCTGCATCTGCTTAGATCAAGTCATCTTTGTGGGTTCTTGGATGTTTCCCCAGCACCGGGTTTCTATGTATTCCCCAAATGGCTCCCTTTATGAAGACATCTCTCTCTTGCCTCTCCCAAACTGACCCTCCCGCAGCTCAACCATGCTTTTTCCTCCTGTCCTATTCCTACCTCCCCGTAGCTCTTCTCCAGGTGCCCAATAAACTCAAGAGATCTTAATTATTGCTCCTTCCCACAGGATCCATGGATGTCTCTCTCACAGCTCCCCTTATTACACAAAATCTCGGGTTGTGGATTGTAGCCTGGTTACAAGCCAGACACAGGGAGCCACCAGAAAGGAGGATCAAAGAAGAGACCAGAGCCTGCCAATCAATCCATCTCCATCTGCACCTGTCCCCTGTAAGTGCCAAAATATTGACGTTTGGTAGTCATAGCTAGTAGCCCCAACACCAACAGACACCTGAGCACTCGGCAAAGATGGCTATTCTTTGGGAAAGTAGGCTGAGTTTGTGGGAGAGGAAAGGACACAGATGTAGCAATTCATTGGAAATCAAGAGAAGGGATTCTTGTCTTCCGAGCTATACATAATTCACTGTCCAGAGAAAACAGGGAATGTCCAAATAAACATGGAAAGACAGTGGTGTAGTGGGACCTATAAGTGAAGCCTTCTGGTTCAGTTGTGAAAGCTGCCTCAGTCTCTGAGAAGTTAGCTCTAAAAGGCCAGCAGCAGCAGTACAGCGGGGAGGGGCTACCAGGCACTCATGAACAGTGAAAACATCCAATGTGGACATTCACAGGCATGGACACAGATTGTTAGCACACTTGATTTGGGTCCCAGCGTTATGTGAAAGCCACATTTGAAAGTGTTCATAGGAATGATCCCATGCCCTTGTGTGAACATCGGGGATATAACTGACAGTCAATGCTGACAAACTCTTCAAACACAGGCTCAGGCTTAGCCTCTGATGCTGCTGCATTGCTCTAGGACATACACCATCACTGACAATTCAGAGCCTCCTTCTGAGAAGGACATGTGCACAACTGAAGGTGTTTATAAGTTCATAGATGTTCTGCTTGAATTTCGTGTCTGTGGGGTAATGGAATTTATATACCATTGTTATTTAGTTTTCCAGAAGGCCCCCGACTAGCAGCACATGACTTTAATCCCAGAAATTGGGAGACAGAGGCAGGCTGATCTCTGTGGTTGAGGCCAGCCTCGTCTACACAGTGAGTTCCAGGGCAGCCAGGGCTATGTAGAGATACCCGGGCCTAAAGAAAACAGAATATTAAACCATATACACATATATGCCACACCGCACCTTAGTATGTTACCTACTTACTCTTGTGTAAATCCTTTTAGAACAAGGCAAGCATCTTGAAAAGAAAAGAAAACGCAGACTCTATTTCCTATTTTGTGTGTTTCCTCCTCCTCCTCCTCCTCCTCCTCCTCTTCATTCTTCAGTGCTCTCTTTGAAGCTCCTGACCCTTGAAGCTCACTCCCAAAGTGTGCCACTTCCCATGGTCTATCATATCATCATCACCTTCTGACCTGAGATCTTCTCTCCAAAGAAGCCTTTCCTACCCCAGTCCCTGTCTTCATCCACCCTCCTCCAGTTAGCACTGCACTGGGATTGTGAAGCCAGGTTCCTGGGCTCCCAAGACTTTCTGTGCTCACAACCTGCAGAGACAGCTTCTCTGCCCTGTACCACAGCCCAGTCCTCCCCCAGGGCCACCTGTGTTGACAAACCAGGCCCCCTTCCTCTCACCAGGCCCTCTTCTTCTCCCTTGACCACCTCCTCCTCCCACCAGGACCCCTGGCCACACGGTCCCTGTTAGAAACGACCTCCCCTGGAATTCAAATCCCCACACTGAGCACAGCTCCATCCCCACCACCACCCTCCCAGGTGTTTCTCTAGCTCAAAATGGCAAATGAAAAGGCGACACAGTGATTGGCTTCTGTTTTGATGTTTATTTGTGTGATTAGCCCCTTAGTTAGTAGGACGCTGCCTGGTTGAGGCTGAAGGGTGGGAAGGGTGGTGGACCCTCCAGCCTCTGAGACCCAGCGTCTTCAGTTGTCTTCGTGGTCTCCTATCTGGTCACCCACGGACTTGGTGTCCTCTTTTAAGAGCTGTTTGAGCTGCACGTTGTCCTGGAGCACTCGATACAGGTGTTCTGGGGCGATGCGCTTCTTGCCACTGCTGTGGGCCACCTCGCCAGCCAACTCCAGGATGTTGGAGGTCACATGCTGGAGGACACCGGCTAGGAAGACGGGTGAAGTGGAGCTCAGGCGCTGGGAATAGTTCCCCTGTCGCAGGAAGCGGTCTATGCGGCTCACAGGAAATTGAAGCTCTGCTCTTGTGGAGCGGGATACATGTCTTCTTCTTTGGTTGACAGGATAGTCAAGCTCGGCTCTTGAGGAGCGGGATACCTGTTGTCCTGTTCTTTGGTTGACAGGATATTGAATCTCGGCTCCTGGGGAGCAGGATACATGTTGTCCTGTTCTTTGGTTGACAGCATATTGAAGCTCGGCTCCTGGGGAGCAGGATGCATGTCCTCTTCTTTGGTTGACAGGACGTTGAGGCTCGGCTCTTGTGGAGTGGGATGCATGTTGTCTTCTTCGGTTGACAGGATGTTGAAGCTGGGCTCTTGGGGAGCGGGATCCCTTTCGTCTTCTTTCCCTGTTCCCAGCCATGCTCACTTGATGAGTTTGGCTGCGCTCCACCTTTCTTCTGGCCAGGCTCTCTCAAAATAACCAAACCACTTAGCTGACCCTGTATTTATCTCTGCTCCTCAGGAGAGGTCTTTGTTACAACATAGACATTATGATGTCTCTATTACTGAGCCCTCATGTTCAGTGCAGAAATGTCCTTATTAGGATGTTTGCTGCACATTAGGAAAGTGCTCAGTTTTTCATGCGTGATGTATATACATGTGCCCCTGTTGTGTTTGTCTTTGTGTGTGTGTCCTGAAGCTGATATCTGGAACCATCCATAATCACGTTTCTATCTTATTTACTGAGACAAGACCTCTCACTCGAAACCAGAGCTCACCAATACAGATAGTGTAACTATCCTCCTTGCCGCAGTGATCCTGCCTTAGCATTTCATGTTTGGAATTATATGCAAGCCACCAAACCCACCTGGATATATCCTCTTTTTATCAGAACTCATCTACTTGATATTTATATTCTGACAAGATCTATGTGTCAGTGGAAAAATTCTGCCCATGGGACGCAAATTCAGTTCATGCACCACACTCTAGTTTTGTCTCAATTTACTGAGTCGCCTGTACTGTGTATTTTCTATCCAGCCAGAAACTCTAAAATACCAAATACCCAGTAGCTCATACTCAAATAATTAATTGACTTGGAGCCTTAATATTACAGTAACTGCTGCTCCACTAGTTTCTTTCAGTAAAAGAAAGGTGAGAATGCTCAGCTGAGCAAAGGTTCCAAGCCACACAACTAAATAGAGATAAGAAAGATGGACAAGTTTAAGAGTAAAAGTTAACAAAGAAGTAATAAGCTTGAGCAATAGGACAAACAGCTTATAATTGATATAAGCCGTTGTGTGATTATTTGGAACTAAGTGGCCTGCAGGAATATAAGACAACTTTGATTATATTCATCTCAATGTTTCTAAACAGTATTTTTAATAAAGCAAATTTCTCACAGACATGCCACAGGAAATTCTGATAGAGGTCGTTCTTCAGCGGAGATTGCTTCTTCTCAGATTATTCTAATTTGTATTGAGTTCATGACACCTTCCCAAGAAAGGTGACCAGTCCCAAGGATTATATATATATATCTACCATGCAACCCCTGCACTTAAAGCTCAGGGAATATAGAGAAAGAAGAGTCACAAGATTGTAGGAAACAGGACTGAGATGTCCTCTGCTAGATAGTGTCTTCTAGCCCTAAGAAGGATGCTGTACTCATAAAATTTCAACAGAAAGGTTGACATATGGACTTGCAGAAGGATAATACCAGTCAGTGTACCATTGCTAATGGGGGAAATCTCATAAGGCCCCACCCCTAGATAAAGAGCTATAAGCAATCAGTGGCTTCAGAGCAAGAGAAAATCATGTCCAATCCCCAAATGCCAACTTTAAACACATATACAGGGTAGCAACAGTACATGGACTCAGTAGGTTTATGATATATAAGTCTATATGTGACAAAAGCAATTATAGAATGAGAAGTCATGTATTTGAGAGGGAATTGGTTGTGAGGAGTTGGACTGAGGTGAAAATTAAGTAAATATAGCACTCACATGGAACTTTCAAAATAATTTATAATTTATAATTACAAAGCAAAGAGAGCAAAAACCTGAAATTAGGCCAGCCTGAATTAGTAAGAAGAGGTGGATAAGAATATGTCCAGAGAGATATGCTGACAATATTGAAATCTTGGATCTGGGGAAAGCTTACCAACTCATAAAAATTGAACAATGCTCATTTGATTCATCACTGGGTCAAAAGATAAAGAAATCTTTAAAGCCTTCCTTGAATTCAATGAACATGAATCCACAGCATGCCCAAAATTGTGGGACACAATGAAAGCAGTGCTAAGAGGAAAGTTCATAGCACTAAAAACCAATATAAAGAAAGTAGAGAGAATTCTCACACTAGCACCTTAATAGCACACCAGAAAGCTCTAGAATAAAAAGAAGCAAACTCACCCAGGAGGACTAGCTGCCAGGATTACATTGAGAGCTTAAATCGATAAAAGAGAAACAAAGAGAACAGTACAAAGAATCAATGAAAGAGAGTTGATTCATGGAGAAAATCAACAAGACAGACCAGCTCTTATCCAAACGAACTTAGAGGCAGAGAGGTGGCATCCAAATGAACAAAATTAGAAATTAAAAGGGAGCTATAACAAGAGACACTGAGAAATCCAGGAAATCACTGGGTCATACTTAGAAAAATTTGTACTCCACAAAATTGGAAAATCTAAAACAAATGAACAATTTTCTGGATAGGCTCCACCTACCAAACTGAAATCAAGATCAGATAATCAATTTAAATTAACCCATGAATCCCAATGAAATCGAAGCAGTCATCAAAAATTTTTCCAACTAAAAACATCCCACTAACATGGTTTCAGGACAGAATTCCACCAGAATTTCAATGAAGAGGTAGTACCACTCCTCAAAGTTTTCAAGAAAACAGAAACAGAGAGAACATTGCCAAACTCTTTTTACGAGGCTCTAGGCACACTGATACCCAACCACACAACAGTATGACAAAGAAAGAGAATTACAGATCAATCTCCCTCATGAACATTGAAGCAAAATTATTCAATAAAGTACTGGCAAAGTGAATTCAAGAACACCTAAATTAATTATTCAACATGATCAAACAGGCTTCATCCCAGAGATGCAGGGATGGTTCAACATACACAAATCTATTAATGTCATCCACCATATAAACAAACTGAAAGAAAAAAACCCGCATGGTCATGTCAGCCTTGGACAAATTCAACCCCCCTTAATGACAAAGGTCTGGGAGACATCTTGGATACAAGGAACATATCTAAACTAATAAAGGCCATATACAGCAAGCTGAGAGCCAACATCAAACTAAATGCAGAGAAACTCAAAGTGATTCCAATAAAATCAGGAACAAAAAGAGGCTATCCCCTCCTCCACAATTATTTAATACAGACACCAAGAGGATACATAAATTGGAAAAGAAGAAGTCAAACTATCCATATATGCGTGTGGTATGATAGTATACATAAGTGATCCCCAAAATTCTACCAGGGGACTCCTACAGCTGATAAACACCATCAGTAACGAAGCAGTATACAACTGTAACTCAAAAAAAAAAGTCAGTAGCCCTCCTATATACAAATGACAAAGGAGCTGAGAAAGAAATCAGGGAAACATCACCCTTCACAATAGGCACAAACTATATAAGCTATCTTGGGGTAACTCTAACCAAACCAATGAGAGACTGGTATGACAAGACCTTTAAGTTTTGAAGAAAGAAACTGAAGAGATATCAAAAAATGAGAGATTTTCCATGAGTTGGAATGGTAGCATCAACATAGTAAATGCCACAGTAATCCTGTACAATGAAGGAACTTCTGGAGGCATGACCACAGCCAACCTCATGCTCTACTATAGAGCTATAGTAATAAATACAGCTTGGTACTGACATAAAACCGGGTATGTTGAGCTGACAACCATGGCATTAATCCACATACCTAAAAACACCAGAATTTTGACAACGAGACAAAAATACACAATGGAAAAATGATGGCATTTTCAACAAATGGTACTGGCCCAACTGGATGGTGGCCCATATAGGAATTCAAATAGATCCATATGCATCTCCCTGCACAAAACTCGATCCCAAATGGATCAAAGACCTCAACGTAAACTCAGTTGCACTAAACCTAATAGAAGACAATGTGGGAAATAGCTTTGAATGCAAGGGCGTCTCCACTTCCTAAATATAACACCAGTGGCACAGACACTGAGAGCAGCAATTAATAAATAGGACCACCTGAAAGTTAGAAGCTTCTGTAAGACAAAGGACTGGTCAATTAAACAAAATGTCCACCCAAAGATTGAACAAAGAGATAGTTACCAATCCCAGTTACTAGAGAGAGCTTAGCTATAGCTACATTCCTTGACTTCTGCCCCTTTCCTTCATCATCAAGGCAGCCGTGTTACACTTTCCCTCTTCAGTTCACACACTGCATTCCTTCTTCATAACTTAATGTCATACCTGGGTGTCATAATAAACCCGGGGTCGTCTCATTATCCATAAATTCACTTTTGCCACAGAACATGACATTCACAGATTCCAGAGATCAGAAACTGAATATCCTTGGAGGAGACATTATATAGCCTAATGTATTTCCTGTGTAATCTTGGCCAAACAGCAAAGATTGAATATCTGATCCGAAGAGGTTTCTGGCCCCATCCATCCAGAGGTTCAGACCCATAGACCTATATGGTCCCAGAGCTCCCATCTCTCCACCACAGCTTAGGTCCCTGACTGCTGACTCGGCCCACCCCTCTTGGTGACTTTTCAACAGGGTGGGGGTGCTGGGGCCATGCTTATCTTTCCATTTCTAAGAAGCAATATGAAATAATGAAGTAACATGAAACCTGTTACCAACCTAACTCTGGGGATTTTTAGGTGCTCACTCCACTTAAGCATTTGTCAGCAGGGCCTCCTAAAGGGCCGCACAGTTGGTTTTTTTTTCCAATAAAGCTGAGTCAAGAAGCTTCTCTTGAGGCGGCCATCTCTCTGTTCACTGCCAACAAACACAGCAGACCCAAGAAAATGCTGCTACTAAGAAGCTGTCTTTGACTCTTCTCCATTTTTGTTCAATATGAACAGGAACCTTCAATCAATCAAATGTAGCTTGAAGCTTATATGAGTCTTCTGTGAGACTTCAAGATCTGGCCTTGATTTAAGCTGCCCCATTTTGAAATTCAAGCCCAAACACCACAGTTTCTCTGTACCATGACCAACTTCAGAGACACTTTTGGTTCCCTTTCTGTGCTCTAGAATCATTTTCAAGCTTTATCGGGCTTTACCTGGGTGTTCTGCCCACGTTGGGCACCATGTGTTACAACAGGATTCTGCTCTATCTTAATTCAACCCATTTCCCTTGATCTGTCCTGTCACGAGGCCTGTGGCTCATCTGTGTTACTTTACATGTTGCTTCTTTGGGCGGCTGGATCTTGTGTCTTCTGACTTCACGCTCCTTCTCCTACCTATGCTCTGATTTCCCTACCTACTTCTACAGTGCCTGCAATGGCCCTAACAATCCTTTTTTTCACAGCATATAGAAGGACATTCCCACATCACAAAGCTTACATTTATAAATATGCTAGGGTCCTTTTAGTTTGCCAAAAAAATGTTCGAAATAAAAGATTTGTTCTTTCAACTTATCAGAGTGATTTTAGAAAAAAATTAGCCTTATTTGCTATGTCAGGGTGTGCGAGTCACAGGCAAAAATGTCAAAGCAAAAGAGGTGTTGTCCTTTCTACATTGAATCATGTTAATGTAAAGTATAATTAGGACTCTTTATGTACAGATTCTCCATCTATAATTCAACCATGTGCAAAGAAAAAAACAGAAAAATGTGCCTGAACTGAAGAAGTATAATTCGTTGTCATCCTTCCCTAAATAATCTAGAATAACAATAATTGATATGTCTTTTATCAAATGACCTACCGCTGACATAAATTATAGGCAAGAGCTAAGTGAAGTGTGGAAGTGTATACTTGTAATAGTCACATATACTAAGGAAGCTGAGACAGGAAGATCATTGGCGCTCACAAATATGAGACCAGACCAGGCAATATAGCAACATCCTGTTATAGTAAAATAAACGAGATAAAATAGAAATGAATATGTATGTATATGATAAGTAAATATGACACCAGTGTATGTAATGAGATTGAAAGTGAACCATATCTTCATACCTTCCATGGTCATCCAAGAAACAATATAAGATACTGGATGGCAGAAGTATTGAAGTTCAAGGTTATAGGGGAAATTTCTGGAGCTCCACTTGTAGTCGTCATGGGCCAGATGGAAATTTACCAAATGATATTAGGCAATAAAATTATAGCCTTAGCAGCTTATATTTCAGTAAATTGAAAAATAAATCTTTGAATATTGATTTTTAATTTTTTTATTAGGTTAATTGTCATTTTTTTCAGTAATTTTTTCTGTAATGAGGATTCACACACAGTTTTCTATGAAGCTTTATTAAAATCATAAAGACCTAAAATCTAGCATATGTGTTACTGAAAATTTGCCTAGGCGTTAGAATTAAAATTTTTTAGCTGAAATAATCCTTTAATAATAGTTTTATATTTCTATTCTGCATATGACTTTTTCTATTACTATTATGTCCAGTTGTATTCTATTTATTACGTACTCACACTTCATTGTCCACTTGTGTAAATTAATAAAACTAACCAGTGAACCACAGAGACTAAAGTTTCAGTCATCTCTGGATAATTTTTTTTATCTAAAATGATTAGTGAGTCCCCAGTAGCTCAAGACAGCTGTCTCTGTGGGTTTCCTCATAAAAGTCTTGACCCCTTTGCTCCTATAATCCCTCCTCCCTCGCTTTGACTGCACTGGGATCTTGACCCAGTGCTTAGTTGTAGATCTCTGCATCTGCTTAGATCAAGTCATCTTTGTGGGTTCTTGGATGTTTCCCCAGCACCGGGTTTCTATGTATTCCCCAAATGGCTCCCTTTATGAAGACATCTCTCTCTTGCCTCTCCCAAACTGACCCTCCCGCAGCTCAACCATGCTTTTTCCTCCTGTCCTATTCCTACCTCCCCGTAGCTCTTCTCCAGGTGCCCAATAAACTCAAGAGATCTTAATTATTGCTCCTTCCCACAGGATCCATGGATGTCTCTCTCACAGCTCCCCTTATTACACAAAATCTCGGGTTGTGGATTGTAGCCTGGTTACAAGCCAGACACAGGGAGCCACCAGAAAGGAGGATCAAAGAAGAGACCAGAGCCTGCCAATCAATCCATCTCCATCTGCACCTGTCCCCTGTAAGTGCCAAAATATTGACGTTTGGTAGTCATAGCTAGTAGCCCCAACACCAACAGACACCTGAGCACTCGGCAAAGATGGCTATTCTTTGGGAAAGTAGGCTGAGTTTGTGGGAGAGGAAAGGACACAGATGTAGCAATTCATTGGAAATCAAGAGAAGGGATTCTTGTCTTCCGAGCTATACATAATTCACTGTCCAGAGAAAACAGGGAATGTCCAAATAAACATGGAAAGACAGTGGTGTAGTGGGACCTATAAGTGAAGCCTTCTGGTTCAGTTGTGAAAGCTGCCTCAGTCTCTGAGAAGTTAGCTCTAAAAGGCCAGCAGCAGCAGTACAGCGGGGAGGGGCTACCAGGCACTCATGAACAGTGAAAACATCCAATGTGGACATTCACAGGCATGGACACAGATTGTTAGCACACTTGATTTGGGTCCCAGCGTTATGTGAAAGCCACATTTGAAAGTGTTCATAGGAATGATCCCATGCCCTTGTGTGAACATCGGGGATATAACTGACAGTCAATGCTGACAAACTCTTCAAACACAGGCTCAGGCTTAGCCTCTGATGCTGCTGCATTGCTCTAGGACATACACCATCACTGACAATTCAGAGCCTCCTTCTGAGAAGGACATGTGCACAACTGAAGGTGTTTATAAGTTCATAGATGTTCTGCTTGAATTTCCTGTCTGTGGGGTAATGGAATTTATATACCATTGTTATTTAGTTTTCCAGAAGGCCCCCGACTAGCAGCACATGACTTTAATCCCAGAAATTGGGAGACAGAGGCAGGCTGATCTCTGTGGTTGAGGCCAGCCTCGTCTACACAGTGAGTTCCAGGGCAGCCAGGGCTATGTAGAGATACCCGGGCCTAAAGAAAACAGAATATTAAACCATATACACATATATGCCACACCGCACCTTAGTATGTTACCTACTTACTCTTGTGTAAATCCTTTTAGAACAAGGCAAGCATCTTGAAAAGAAAAGAAAACGCAGACTCTATTTCCTATTTTGTGTGTTTCCTCCTCCTCCTCCTCCTCCTCCTCCTCCTCTTCATTCTTCAGTGCTCTCTTTGAAGCTCCTGACCCTTGAAGCTCACTCCCAAAGTGTGCCACTTCCCATGGTCTATCATATCATCATCACCTTCTGACCTGAGATCTTCTCTCCAAAGAAGCCTTTCCTACCCCAGTCCCTGTCTTCATCCACCCTCCTCCAGTTAGCACTGCACTGGGATTGTGAAGCCAGGTTCCTGGGCTCCCAAGACTTTCTGTGCTCACAACCTGCAGAGACAGCTTCTCTGCCCTGTACCACAGCCCAGTCCTCCCCCAGGGCCACCTGTGTTGACAAACCAGGCCCCCTTCCTCTCACCAGGCCCTCTTCTTCTCCCTTGACCACCTCCTCCTCCCACCAGGACCCCTGGCCACACGGTCCCTGTTAGAAACGACCTCCCCTGGAATTCAAATCCCCACACTGAGCACAGCTCCATCCCCACCACCACCCTCCCAGGTGTTTCTCTAGCTCAAAATGGCAAATGAAAAGGCGACACAGTGATTGGCTTCTGTTTTGATGTTTATTTGTGTGATTAGCCCCTTAGTTAGTAGGACGCTGCCTGGTTGAGGCTGAAGGGTGGGAAGGGTGGTGGACCCTCCAGCCTCTGAGACCCAGCGTCTTCAGTTGTCTTCGTGGTCTCCTATCTGGTCACCCACGGACTTGGTGTCCTCTTTTAAGAGCTGTTTGAGCTGCACGTTGTCCTGGAGCACTCGATACAGGTGTTCTGGGGCGATGCGCTTCTTGCCACTGCTGTGGGCCACCTCGCCAGCCAACTCCAGGATGTTGGAGGTCACATGCTGGAGGACACCGGCTAGGAAGACGGGTGAAGTGGAGCTCAGGCGCTGGGAATAGTTCCCCTGTCGCAGGAAGCGGTCTATGCGGCTCACAGGAAATTGAAGCTCTGCTCTTGTGGAGCGGGATACATGTCTTCTTCTTTGGTTGACAGGATAGTCAAGCTCGGCTCTTGCGGAGCGGGATACCTGTTGTCCTGTTCTTTGGTTGACAGGATATTGAATCTCGGCTCCTGGGGAGCAGGATACATGTTGTCCTGTTCTTTGGTTGACAGCATATTGAAGCTCGGCTCCTGGGGAGCAGGATGCATGTCCTCTTCTTTGGTTGACAGGACGTTGAGGCTCGGCTCTTGTGGAGTGGGATGCATGTTGTCTTCTTCGGTTGACAGGATGTTGAAGCTGGGCTCTTGGGGAGCGGGATCCCTTTCGTCTTCTTTCCCTGTTCCCAGCCATGCTCACTTGATGAGTTTGGCTGCGCTCCACCTTTCTTCTGGCCAGGCTCTCTCAAAATAACCAAACCACTTAGCTGACCCTGTATTTATCTCTGCTCCTCAGGAGAGGTCTTTGTTACAACATAGACATTATGATGTCTCTATTACTGAGCCCTCATGTTCAGTGCAGAAATGTCCTTATTAGGATGTTTGCTGCACATTAGGAAAGTGCTCAGTTTTTCATGCGTGATGTATATACATGTGCCCCTGTTGTGTTTGTCTTTGTGTGTGTGTCCTGAAGCTGATATCTGGAACCATCCATAATCACGTTTCTATCTTATTTACTGAGACAAGACCTCTCACTCGAAACCAGAGCTCACCAATACAGATAGTGTAACTATCCTCCTTGCCGCAGTGATCCTGCCTTAGCATTTCATGTTTGGAATTATATGCAAGCCACCAAACCCACCTGGATATATCCTCTTTTTATCAGAACTCATCTACTTGATATTTATATTCTGACAAGATCTATGTGTCAGTGGAAAAATTCTGCCCATGGGACGCAAATTCAGTTCATGCACCACACTCTAGTTTTGTCTCAATTTACTGAGTCGCCTGTACTGTGTATTTTCTATCCAGCCAGAAACTCTAAAATACCAAATACCCAGTAGCTCATACTCAAATAATTAATTGACTTGGAGCCTTAATATTACAGTAACTGCTGCTCCACTAGTTTCTTTCAGTAAAAGAAAGGTGAGAATGCTCAGCTGAGCAAAGGTTCCAAGCCACACAACTAAATAGAGATAAGAAAGATGGACAAGTTTAAGAGTAAAAGTTAACAAAGAAGTAATAAGCTTGAGCAATAGGACAAACAGCTTATAATTGATATAAGCCGTTGTGTGATTATTTGGAACTAAGTGGCCTGCAGGAATATAAGACAACTTTGATTATATTCATCTCAATGTTTCTAAACAGTATTTTTAATAAAGCAAATTTCTCACAGACATGCCACAGGAAATTCTGATAGAGGTCGTTCTTCAGCGGAGATTGCTTCTTCTCAGATTATTCTAATTTGTATTGAGTTCATGACACCTTCCCAAGAAAGGTGACCAGTCCCAAGGATTATATATATATATCTACCATGCAACCCCTGCACTTAAAGCTCAGGGAATATAGAGAAAGAAGAGTCACAAGATTGTAGGAAACAGGACTGAGATGTCCTCTGCTAGATAGTGTCTTCTAGCCCTAAGAAGGATGCTGTACTCATAAAATTTCAACAGAAAGGTTGACATATGGACTTGCAGAAGGATAATACCAGTCAGTGTACCATTGCTAATGGGGGAAATCTCATAAGGCCCCACCCCTAGATAAAGAGCTATAAGCAATCAGTGGCTTCAGAGCAAGAGAAAATCATGTCCAATCCCCAAATGCCAACTTTAAACACATATACAGGGTAGCAACAGTACATGGACTCAGTAGGTTTATGATATATAAGTCTATATGTGACAAAAGCAATTATAGAATGAGAAGTCATGTATTTGAGAGGGAATTGGTTGTGAGGAGTTGGACTGAGGTGAAAATTAAGTAAATATAGCACTCACATGGAACTTTCAAAATAATTTATAATTTATAATTACAAAGCAAAGAGAGCAAAAACCTGAAATTAGGCCAGCCTGAATTAGTAAGAAGAGGTGGATAAGAATATGTCCAGAGAGATATGCTGACAATATTGAAATCTTGGATCTGGGGAAAGCTTACCAACTCATAAAAATTGAACAATGCTCATTTGATTCATCACTGGGTCAAAAGATAAAGAAATCTTTAAAGCCTTCCTTGAATTCAATGAACATGAATCCACAGCATGCCCAAAATTGTGGGACACAATGAAAGCAGTGCTAAGAGGAAAGTTCATAGCACTAAAAACCAATATAAAGAAAGTAGAGAGAATTCTCACACTAGCACCTTAATAGCGCACCAGAAAGCTCTAGAATAAAAAGAAGCAAACTCACCCAGGAGGACTAGCTGCCAGGATTACATTGAGAGCTTAAATCGATAAAAGAGAAACAAAGAGAACAGTACAAAGAATCAATGAAAGAGAGTTGATTCATGGAGAAAATCAACAAGACAGACCAGCTCTTATCCAAACGAACTTAGAGGCAGAGAGGTGGCATCCAAATGAACAAAATTAGAAATTAAAAGGGAGCTATAACAAGAGACACTGAGAAATCCAGGAAATCACTGGGTCATACTTAGAAAAATTTGTACTCCACAAAATTGGAAAATCTAAAACAAATGAACAATTTTCTGGATAGGCTCCACCTACCAAACTGAAATCAAGATCAGATAATCAATTTAAATTAACCCATGAATCCCAATGAAATCGAAGCAGTCATCAAAAATTTTTCCAACTAAAAACATCCCACTAACATATGGTTTCAGGACAGAATTCCACCAGAATTTCAATGAAGAGGTAGTACCACTCCTCAAAGTTTTCAAGAAAACAGAAACAGAGAGAACATTGCCAAACTCTTTTTACGAGGCTCTAGGCACACTGATACCCAACCACACAACAGTATGACAAAGAAAGAGAATTACAGATCAATCTCCCTCATGAACATTGAAGCAAAATTATTCAATAAAGTACTGGCAAAGTGAATTCAAGAACACCTAAATTAATTATTCAACATGATCAAACAGGCTTCATCCCAGAGATGCAGGGATGGTTCAACATACACAAATCTATTAATGTCATCCACCATATAAACAAACTGAAAGAAAAAAACCCGCATGGTCATGTCAGCCTTGGACAAATTCAACCCCCCTTAATGACAAAGGTCTGGGAGACATCTTGGATACAAGGAACATATCTAAACTAATAAAGGCCATATACAGCAAGCTGAGAGCCAACATCAAACTAAATGCAGAGAAACTCAAAGTGATTCCAATAAAATCAGGAACAAAAAGAGGCTATCCCCTCCTCCACAATTATTTAATACAGACATCAAGAGGATACATAAATTGGAAAAGAAGAAGTCAAACTATCCATATATGCGTGTGGTATGATAGTATACATAAGTGATCCCCAAAATTCTACCAGGGGACTCCTACAGCTGATAAACACCTTCAGTAACGAAGCAGTATACAACTGTAACTCAAAAAAAAAGTCAGTAGCCCTCCTATATACAAATGACAAAGGAGCTGAGAAAGAAATCAGGGAAATATCACCCTTCACAATAGGCACAAACTATATAAGCTATCTTGGGGTAACTCTAACCAAACCAATGAGAGACTGGTATGACAGACAAGACCTTTAAGTTTTGAAGAAAGAAACTGAAGAGATATCAAAAAATGAGAGATTTTCCATGAGTTGGAATGGTAGCATCAACATAGTAAATGCCACAGTAATCCTGTACAATGAAGGAACTTCTGGAGGCATGACCACAGCCAACCTCATGCTCTACTATAGAGCTATAGTAATAAATACAGCTTGGTACTGACATAAAACCGGGTATGTTGAGCTGACAACCATGGCATTAATCCACATACCTAAAAACACCAGAATTTTGACAACGAGACAAAAATACACAATGGAAAAATGATGGCATTTTCAACAAATGGTACTGGCCCAACTGGATGGTGGCCCATATAGGAATTCAAATAGATCCATATGCATCTCCCTGCACAAAACTCGATCCCAAATGGATCAAAGACCTCAACGTAAACTCAGTTGCACTAAACCTAATAGAAGACAATGTGGGAAATAGCTTTGAATGCAAGGGCGTCTCCACTTCCTAAATATAACACCAGTGGCACAGACACTGAGAGCAGCAATTAATAAATAGGACCACCTGAAAGTTAGAAGCTTCTGTAAGACAAAGGACTGGTCAATTAAACAAAATGTCCACCCAAAGATTGAACAAAGAGATAGTTACCAATCCCAGTTACTAGAGAGAGCTTAGCTATAGCTACATTCCTTGACTTCTGCCCCTTTCCTTCATCATCAAGGCAGCCGTGTTACACTTTCCCTCTTCAGTTCACACACTGCATTCCTTCTTCATAACTTAATGTCATACCTGGGTGTCATAATAAACCCGGGGTCGTCTCATTATCCATAAATTCACTTTTGCCACAGAACATGACATTCACAGATTCCAGAGATCAGAAACTGAATATCCTTGGAGGAGACATTATATAGCCTAATGTATTTCCTGTGTAATCTTGGCCAAACAGCAAAGATTGAATATCTGATCCCAAGAGGTTCCTGGCCCCATCCATCCAGAGGTTCAGACCCATAGACCTATATGGTCCCAGAGCTCCCATCTCTCCACCACAGCTTAGGTCCCTGACTGCTGACTCGGCCCACCCCTCTTGGTGACTTTTCAACAGGGTGGGGGTGCTGGGGCCATGCTTATCTTTCCATTTCTAAGAAGCAATATGAAATAATGAAGTTACATGAAACCTGTTACCAACCTAACTCTGGGGATTTTTAGGTGCTCACTCCACTTAAGCATTTGTCAGCAGGGCCTCCTAAAGGGCCGCACAGTTGGTTTTTTTTTTTTTCCAATAAAGCTGAATCAAGAAGCTTCTCTTGAGGCGGCCGTCTCTCTGTTCATTGCCAACAAACACAGCAGACCCAAGAAAATGCTGCTACTAAGAAGCTGTCTTTGACTCTTCTCCATTTTTGTTCAATATGAACAGGAACCTTCAATCAATCAAATGTAGTTTGAAGCTTATATGAGTCTTCTGTGAGACTTCAAGATCTGGCCTTGATTTAAGCTGCCCCATTTTGAAATTCAAGCCCAAACACCACAGTTTCTCTGTACCATGACCAACTTCAGAGACACTTTTGGTTCCCTTTCTGTGCTCTAGAATCATTTTCAAGCTTTATCGGGCTTTACCTGGGTGTTCTGCCCACGTTGGGCACCATGTGTTACAACAGGATTCTGCTCTATCTTAATTCAACCCATTTCCCTTGATCTGTCCTGTCACGAGGCCTGTGGCTCATCTGTGTTACTTTACATGTTGCTTCTTTGGGCGGCTGGATCTTGTGTCTTCTGACTTCCCGCTCCTTCTCCTACCTATGCTCTGATTTCCCTACCTACTTCTACAGTGCCTGCAATGGCCCTAACAATCCTTTTTTTCACAGCATATAGAAGGACATTCCCACATCACAAAGCTTACATTTATAAATATGCTAGGGTCCTTTTAGTTTGCCAAAAAAATGTTCGAAATAAAAGATTTGTTCTTTCAACTTATCAGAGTGATTTTAGAAAAAAATTAGCCTTATTTGCTATGTCAGGGTGTGCGAGTCACAGGCAAAAATGTCAAAGCAAAAGAGGTGTTGTCCTTTCTACATTGAATCATGTTAATGTAAAGTATAATTAGGACTCTTTATGTACAGATTCTCCATCTATAATTCAACCATGTGCAAAGAAAAAAACAGAAAAATGTGCCTGAACTGAAGAAGTATAATTCGTTGTCATCCTTCCCTAAATAATCTAGAATAACAATAATTGATATGTCTTTTATCAAATGACCTACCGCTGACATAAATTATAGGCAAGAGCTAAGTGAAGTGTGGAAGTGTATACTTGTAATAGTCACATATACTAAGGAAGCTGAGACAGGAAGATCATTGGCGCTCACAAATATGAGACCAGACCAGGCAATATAGCAACATCCTGTTATAGTAAAATAAACGAGATAAAATAGAAATGAATATGTATGTATATGATAAGTAAATATGACACCAGTGTATGTAATGAGATTGAAAGTGAACCATATCTTCATACCTTCCATGGTCATCCAAGAAACAATATAAGATACTGGATGGCAGAAGTATTGAAGTTCAAGGTTATAGGGGAAATTTCTGGAGCTCCACTTGTAGTCGTCATGGGCCAGATGGAAATTTACCAAATGATATTAGGCAATAAAATTATAGCCTTAGCAGCTTATATTTCAGTAAATTGAAAAATAAATCTTTGAATATTGATTTTTAATTTTTTTATTAGGTTAATTGTCATTTTTTTCAGTAATTTTTTCTGTAATGAGGATTCACACACAGTTTTCTATGAAGCTTTATTAAAATCATAAAGACCTAAAATCTAGCATATGTGTTACTGAAAATTTGCCTAGGCGTTAGAATTAAATTTTTTTAGCTGAAATAATCCTTTAATAATAGTTTTATATTTCTATTCTGCATATGACTTTTTCTATTACTATTATGTCCAGTTGTATTCTATTTATTACGTACTCACACTTCATTGTCCACTTGTGTAAATTAATAAAACTAACCAGTGAACCACAGAGACTAAAGTTTCAGTCATCTCTGGATAATTTTTTTATCTAAAATGATTAGTGAGTCCCCAGTAGCTCAAGACAGCTGTCTCTGTGGGTTTCCTCATAAAAGTCTTGACCCCTTTGCTCCTATAATCCCTCCTCCCTCGCTTTGACTGCACTGGGATCTTGACCCAGTGCTTAGTTGTAGATCTCTGCATCTGCTTAGATCAAGTCATCTTTGTGGGTTCTTGGATGTTTCCCCAGCACCGGGTTTCTATGTATTCCCCAAATGGCTCCCTTTATGAAGACATCTCTCTCTTGCCTCTCCCAAACTGACCCTCCCGCAGCTCAACCATGCTTTTTCCTCCTGTCCTATTCCTACCTCCCCGTAGCTCTTCTCCAGGTGCCCAATAAACTCAAGAGATCTTAATTATTGCTCCTTCCCACAGGATCCATGGATGTCTCTCTCACAGCTCCCCTTATTACACAAAATCTCGGGTTGTGGATTGTAGCCTGGTTACAAGCCAGACACAGGGAGCCACCAGAAAGGAGGATCAAAGAAGAGACCAGAGCCTGCCAATCAATCCATCTCCATCTGCACCTGTCCCCTGTAAGTGCCAAAATATTGACGTTTGGTAGTCATAGCTAGTAGCCCCAACACCAACAGACACCTGAGCACTCGGCAAAGATGGCTATTCTTTGGGAAAGTAGGCTGAGTTTGTGGGAGAGGAAAGGACACAGATGTAGCAATTCATTGGAAATCAAGAGAAGGGATTCTTGTCTTCCGAGCTATACATAATTCACTGTCCAGAGAAAACAGGGAATGTCCAAATAAACATGGAAAGACAGTGGTGTAGTGGGACCTATAAGTGAAGCCTTCTGGTTCAGTTGTGAAAGCTGCCTCAGTCTCTGAGAAGTTAGCTCTAAAAGGCCAGCAGCAGCAGTACAGCGGGGAGGGGCTACCAGGCACTCATGAACAGTGAAAACATCCAATGTGGACATTCACAGGCATGGACACAGATTGTTAGCACACTTGATTTGGGTCCCAGCGTTATGTGAAAGCCACATTTGAAAGTGTTCATAGGAATGATCCCATGCCCTTGTGTGAACATCGGGGATATAACTGACAGTCAATGCTGACAAACTCTTCAAACACAGGCTCAGGCTTAGCCTCTGATGCTGCTGCATTGCTCTAGGACATACACCATCACTGACAATTCAGAGCCTCCTTCTGAGAAGGACATGTGCACAACTGAAGGTGTTTATAAGTTCATAGATGTTCTGCTTGAATTTCGTGTCTGTGGGGTAATGGCATTTATATACCATTGTTATTTAGTTTTCCAGAAGGCCCCCGACTAGCAGCACATGACTTTAATCCCAGAAATTGGGAGACAGAGGCAGGCTGATCTCTGTGGTTGAGGCCAGCCTCGTCTACACAGTGAGTTCCAGGGCAGCCAGGGCTATGTAGAGATACCCGGGCCTAAAGAAAACAGAATATTAAACCATATACACATATATGCCACACCGCACCTTAGTATGTTACCTACTTACTCTTGTGTAAATCCTTTTAGAACAAGGCAAGCATCTTGAAAAGAAAAGAAAACGCAGACTCTATTTCCTATTTTGTGTGTTTCCTCCTCCTCCTCCTCCTCCTCCTCCTCCTCTTCATTCTTCAGTGCTCTCTTTGAAGCTCCTGACCCTTGAAGCTCACTCCCAAAGTGTGCCACTTCCCATGGTCTATCATATCATCATCACCTTCTGACCTGAGATCTTCTCTCCAAAGAAGCCTTTCCTACCCCAGTCCCTGTCTTCATCCACCCTCCTCCAGTTAGCACTGCACTGGGATTGTGAAGCCAGGTTCCTGGGCTCCCAAGACTTTCTGTGCTCACAACCTGCAGAGACAGCTTCTCTGCCCTGTACCACAGCCCAGTCCTCCCCCAGGGCCACCTGTGTTGACAAACCAGGCCCCCTTCCTCTCACCAGGCCCTCTTCTTCTCCCTTGACCACCTCCTCCTCCCACCAGGACCCCTGGCCACACGGTCCCTGTTAGAAACGACCTCCCCTGGAATTCAAATCCCCACACTGAGCACAGCTCCATCCCCACCACCACCCTCCCAGGTGTTTCTCTAGCTCAAAATGGCAAATGAAAAGGCGACACAGTGATTGGCTTCTGTTTTGATGTTTATTTGTGTGATTAGCCCCTTAGTTAGTAGGACGCTGCCTGGTTGAGGCTGAAGGGTGGGAAGGGTGGTGGACCCTCCAGCCTCTGAGACCCAGCGTCTTCAGTTGTCTTCGTGGTCTCCTATCTGGTCACCCACGGACTTGGTGTCCTCTTTTAAGAGCTGTTTGAGCTGCACGTTGTCCTGGAGCACTCGATACAGGTGTTCTGGGGCGATGCGCTTCTTGCCACTGCTGTGGGCCACCTCGCCAGCCAACTCCAGGATGTTGGAGGTCACATGCTGGAGGACACCGGCTAGGAAGACGGGTGAAGTGGAGCTCAGGCGCTGGGAATAGTTCCCCTGTCGCAGGAAGCGGTCTATGCGGCTCACAGGAAATTGAAGCTCTGCTCTTGTGGAGCGGGATACATGTCTTCTTCTTTGGTTGACAGGATAGTCAAGCTCGGCTCTTGCGGAGCGGGATACCTGTTGTCCTGTTCTTTGGTTGACAGGATATTGAATCTCGGCTCCTGGGGAGCAGGATACATGTTGTCCTGTTCTTTGGTTGACAGCATATTGAAGCTCGGCTCCTGGGGAGCAGGATGCATGTCCTCTTCTTTGGTTGACAGGACGTTGAGGCTCGGCTCTTGTGGAGTGGGATGCATGTTGTCTTCTTCGGTTGACAGGATGTTGAAGCTGGGCTCTTGGGGAGCGGGATCCCTTTCGTCTTCTTTCCCTGTTCCCAGCCATGCTCACTTGATGAGTTTGGCTGCGCTCCACCTTTCTTCTGGCCAGGCTCTCTCAAAATAACCAAACCACTTAGCTGACCCTGTATTTATCTCTGCTCCTCAGGAGAGGTCTTTGTTACAACATAGACATTATGATGTCTCTATTACTGAGCCCTCATGTTCAGTGCAGAAATGTCCTTATTAGGATGTTTGCTGCACATTAGGAAAGTGCTCAGTTTTTCATGCGTGATGTATATACATGTGCCCCTGTTGTGTTTGTCTTTGTGTGTGTGTCCTGAAGCTGATATCTGGAACCATCCATAATCACGTTTCTATCTTATTTACTGAGACAAGACCTCTCACTCGAAACCAGAGCTCACCAATACAGATAGTGTAACTATCCTCCTTGCCGCAGTGATCCTGCCTTAGCATTTCATGTTTGGAATTATATGCAAGCCACCAAACCCACCTGGATATATCCTCTTTTTATCAGAACTCATCTACTTGATATTTATATTCTGACAAGATCTATGTGTCAGTGGAAAAATTCTGCCCATGGGACGCAAATTCAGTTCATGCATCACACTCTAGTTTTGTCTCAATTTACTGAGTCGCCTGTACTGTGTATTTTCTATCCAGCCAGAAACTCTAAAATACCAAATACCCAGTAGCTCATACTCAAATAATTAATTGACTTGGAGCCTTAATATTACAGTAACTGCTGCTCCACTAGTTTCTTTCAGTAAAAGAAAGGTGAGAATGCTCAGCTGAGCAAAGGTTCCAAGCCACACAACTAAATAGAGATAAGAAAGATGGACAAGTTTAAGAGTAAAAGTTAACAAAGAAGTAATAAGCTTGAGCAATAGGACAAACAGCTTATAATTGATATAAGCCGTTGTGTGATTATTTGGAACTAAGTGGCCTGCAGGAATATAAGACAACTTTGATTATATTCATCTCAATGTTTCTAAACAGTATTTTTAATAAAGCAAATTTCTCACAGACATGCCACAGGAAATTCTGATAGAGGTCGTTCTTCAGCGGAGATTGCTTCTTCTCAGATTATTCTAATTTGTATTGAGTTCATGACACCTTCCCAAGAAAGGTGACCAGTCCCAAGGATTATATATATATATCTACCATGCAACCCCTGCACTTAAAGCTCAGGGAATATAGAGAAAGAAGAGTCACAAGATTGTAGGAAACAGGACTGAGATGTCCTCTGCTAGATAGTGTCTTCTAGCCCTAAGAAGGATGCTGTACTCATAAAATTTCAACAGAAAGGTTGACATATGGACTTGCAGAAGGATAATACCAGTCAGTGTACCATTGCTAATGGGGGAAATCTCATAAGGCCCCACCCCTAGATAAAGAGCTATAAGCAATCAGTGGCTTCAGAGCAAGAGAAAATCATGTCCAATCCCCAAATGCCAACTTTAAACACATATACAGGGTAGCAACAGTACATGGACTCAGTAGGTTTATGATATATAAGTCTATATGTGACAAAAGCAATTATAGAATGAGAAGTCATGTATTTGAGAGGGAATTGGTTGTGAGGAGTTGGACTGAGGTGAAAATGAAGTAAATATAGCACTCACATGGAACTTTCAAAATAATTTATAATTTATAATTACAAAGCAAAGAGAGCAAAAACCTGAAATTAGGCCAGCCTGAATTAGTAAGAAGAGGTGGATAAGAATATGTCCAGAGAGATATGCTGACAATATTGAAATCTTGGATCTGGGGAAAGCTTACCAACTCATAAAAATTGAACAATGCTCATTTGATTCATCACTGGGTCAAAAGATAAAGAAATCTTTAAAGCCTTCCTTGAATTCAATGAACATGAATCCACAGCATGCCCAAAATTGTGGGACACAATGAAAGCAGTGCTAAGAGGAAAGTTCATAGCACTAAAAACCAATATAAAGAAAGTAGAGAGAATTCTCACACTAGCACCTTAATAGCGCACCAGAAAGCTCTAGAATAAAAAGAAGCAAACTCACCCAGGAGGACTAGCTGCCAGGATTACATTGAGAGCTTAAATCGATAAAAGAGAAACAAAGAGAACAGTACAAAGAATCAATGAAAGAGAGTTGATTCATGGAGAAAATCAACAAGACAGACCAGCTCTTATCCAAACGAACTTAGAGGCAGAGAGGTGGCATCCAAATGAACAAAATTAGAAATTAAAAGGGAGCTATAACAAGAGACACTGAGAAATCCAGGAAATCACTGGGTCATACTTAGAAAAATTTGTACTCCACAAAATTGGAAAATCTAAAACAAATGAACAATTTTCTGGATAGGCTCCACCTACCAAACTGAAATCAAGATCAGATAATCAATTTAAATTAACCCATGAATCCCAATGAAATCGAAGCAGTCATCAAAAATTTTTCCAACTAAAAACATCCCACTAACATATGGTTTCAGGACAGAATTCCACCAGAATTTCAATGAAGAGGTAGTACCACTCCTCAAAGTTTTCAAGAAAACAGAAACAGAGAGAACATTGCCAAACTCTTTTTACGAGGCTCTAGGCACACTGATACCCAACCACACAACAGTATGACAAAGAAAGAGAATTACAGATCAATCTCCCTCATGAACATTGAAGCAAAATTATTCAATAAAGTACTGGCAAAGTGAATTCAAGAACACCTAAATTAATTATTCAACATGATCAAACAGGCTTCATCCCAGAGATGCAGGGATGGTTCAACATACACAAATCTATTAATGTCATCCACCATATAAACAAACTGAAAGAAAAAAACCCGCATGGTCATGTCAGCCTTGGACAAATTCAACCCCCCTTAATGACAAAGGTCTGGGAGACATCTTGGATACAAGGAACATATCTAAACTAATAAAGGCCATATACAGCAAGCTGAGAGCCAACATCAAACTAAATGCAGAGAAACTCAAAGTGATTCCAATAAAATCAGGAACAAAAAGAGGCTATCCCCTCCTCCACAATTATTTAATACAGACACCAAGAGGATACATAAATTGGAAAAGAAGAAGTCAAACTATCCATATATGCGTGTGGTATGATAGTATACATAAGTGATCCCCAAAATTCTACCAGGGGACTCCTACAGCTGATAAACACCATCAGTAACGAAGCAGTATACAACTGTAACTCAAAAAAAAAAGTCAGTAGCCCTCCTATATACAAATGACAAAGGAGCTGAGAAAGAAATCAGGGAAACATCACCCTTCACAATAGGCACAAACTATATAAGGTATCTTGGGGTAACTCTAACCAAACCAATGAGAGACTGGTATGACAGACAAGACCTTTAAGTTTTGAAGAAAGAAACTGAAGAGATATCAAAAAATGAGAGATTTTCCATGAGTTGGAATGGTAGCATCAACATAGTAAATGCCACAGTAATCCTGTACAATGAAGGAACTTCTGGAGGCATGACCACAGCCAACCTCATGCTCTACTATAGAGCTATAGTAATAAATACAGCTTGGTACTGACATAAAACCGGGTATGTTGAGCTGACAACCATGGCATTAATCCACATACCTAAAAACACCAGAATTTTGACAACGAGACAAAAATACACAATGGAAAAATGATGGCATTTTCAACAAATGGTACTGGCCCAACTGGATGGTGGCCCATATAGGAATTCAAATAGATCCATATGCATCTCCCTGCACAAAACTCGATCCCAAATGGATCAAAGACCTCAACGTAAACTCAGTTGCACTAAACCTAATAGAAGACAATGTGGGAAATAGCTTTGAATGCAAGGGCGTCTCCACTTCCTAAATATAACACCAGTGGCACAGACACTGAGAGCAGCAATTAATAAATAGGACCACCTGAAAGTTAGAAGCTTCTGTAAGACAAAGGACTGGTCAATTAAACAAAATGTCCACCCAAAGATTGAACAAAGAGATAGTTACCAATCCCAGTTACTAGAGAGAGCTTAGCTATAGCTACATTCCTTGACTTCTGCCCCTTTCCTTCATCATCAAGGCAGCCGTGTTACACTTTCCCTCTTCAGTTCACACACTGCATTCCTTCTTCATAACTTAATGTCATACCTGGGTGTCATAATAAACCCGGGGTCGTCTCATTATCCATAAATTCACTTTTGCCACAGAACATGACATTCACAGATTCCAGAGATCAGAAACTGAATATCCTTGGAGGAGACATTATATAGCCTAATGTATTTCCTGTGTAATCTTGGCCAAACAGCAAAGATTGAATATCTGATCCGAAGAGGTTTCTGGCCCCATCCATCCAGAGGTTCAGACCCATAGACCTATATGGTCCCAGAGCTCCCATCTCTCCACCACAGCTTAGGTCCCTGACTGCTGACTCGGCCCACCCCTCTTGGTGACTTTTCAACAGGGTGGGGGTGCTGGGGCCATGCTTATCTTTCCATTTCTAAGAAGCAATATGAAATAATGAAGTAACATGAAACCTGTTACCAACCTAACTCTGGGGATTTTTAGGTGCTCACTCCACTTAAGCATTTGTCAGCAGGGCCTCCTAAAGGGCCGCACAGTTGGTTTTTTTTTCCAATAAAGCTGAGTCAAGAAGCTTCTCTTGAGGCGGCCATCTCTCTGTTCACTGCCAACAAACACAGCAGACCCAAGAAAATGCTGCTACTAAGAAGCTGTCTTTGACTCTTCTCCATTTTTGTTCAATATGAACAGGAACCTTCAATCAATCAAATGTAGCTTGAAGCTTATATGAGTCTTCTGTGAGACTTCAAGATCTGGCCTTGATTTAAGCTGCCCCATTTTGAAATTCAAGCCCAAACACCACAGTTTCTCTGTACCATGACCAACTTCAGAGACACTTTTGGTTCCCTTTCTGTGCTCTAGAATCATTTTCAAGCTTTATCGGGCTTTACCTGGGTGTTCTGCCCACGTTGGGCACCATGTGTTACAACAGGATTCTGCTCTATCTTAATTCAACCCATTTCCCTTGATCTGTCCTGTCACGAGGCCTGTGGCTCATCTGTGTTACTTTACATGTTGCTTCTTTGGGCGGCTGGATCTTGTGTCTTCTGACTTCACGCTCCTTCTCCTACCTATGCTCTGATTTCCCTACCTACTTCTACAGTGCCTGCAATGGCCCTAACAATCCTTTTTTTCACAGCATATAGAAGGACATTCCCACATCACAAAGCTTACATTTATAAATATGCTAGGGTCCTTTTAGTTTGCCAAAAAAATGTTCGAAATAAAAGATTTGTTCTTTCAACTTATCAGAGTGATTTTAGAAAAAAATTAGCCTTATTTGCTATGTCAGGGTGTGCGAGTCACAGGCAAAAATGTCAAAGCAAAAGAGGTGTTGTCCTTTCTACATTGAATCATGTTAATGTAAAGTATAATTAGGACTCTTTATGTACAGATTCTCCATCTATAATTCAACCATGTGCAAAGAAAAAAACAGAAAAATGTGCCTGAACTGAAGAAGTATAATTCGTTGTCATCCTTCCCTAAATAATCTAGAATAACAATAATTGATATGTCTTTTATCAAATGACCTACCGCTGACATAAATTATAGGCAAGAGCTAAATGAAGTGTGGAAGTGTATACTTGTAATAGTCACATATACTAAGGAAGCTGAGACAGGAAGATCATTGGCGCTCACAAATATGAGACCAGACCAGGCAATATAGCAACATCCTGTTATAGTAAAATAAACGAGATAAAATAGAAATGAATATGTATGTATATGATAAGTAAATATGACACCAGTGTATGTAATGAGATTGAAAGTGAACCATATCTTCATACCTTCCATGGTCATCCAAGAAACAATATAAGATACTGGATGGCAGAAGTATTGAAGTTCAAGGTTATAGGGGAAATTTCTGGAGCTCCACTTGTAGTCGTCATGGGCCAGATGGAAATTTACCAAATGATATTAGGCAATAAAATTATAGCCTTAGCAGCTTATATTTCAGTAAATTGAAAAATAAATCTTTGAATATTGATTTTTAATTTTTTTATTAGGTTAATTGTCATTTTTTTCAGTAATTTTTTCTGTAATGAGGATTCACACACAGTTTTCTATGAAGCTTTATTAAAATCATAAAGACCTAAAATCTAGCATATGTGTTACTGAAAATTTGCCTAGGCGTTAGAATTAAAATTTTTTAGCTGAAATAATCCTTTAATAATAGTTTTATATTTCTATTCTGCATATGACTTTTTCTATTACTATTATGTCCAGTTGTATTCTATTTATTACGTACTCACACTTCATTGTCCACTTGTGTAAATTAATAAAACTAACCAGTGAACCACAGAGACTAAAGTTTCAGTCATCTCTGGATAATTTTTTTATCTAAAATGATTAGTGAGTCCCCAGTAGCTCAAGACAGCTGTCTCTGTGGGTTTCCTCATAAAAGTCTTGACCCCTTTGCTCCTATAATCCCTCCTCCCTCGCTTTGACTGCACTGGGATCTTGACCCAGTGCTTAGTTGTAGATCTCTGCATCTGCTTAGATCAAGTCATCTTTGTGGGTTCTTGGATGTTTCCCCAGCACCGGGTTTCTATGTATTCCCCAAATGGCTCCCTTTATGAAGACATCTCTCTCTTGCCTCTCCCAAACTGACCCTCCCGCAGCTCAACCATGCTTTTTCCTCCTGTCCTATTCCTACCTCCCCGTAGCTCTTCTCCAGGTGCCCAATAAACTCAAGAGATCTTAATTATTGCTCCTTCCCACAGGATCCATGGATGTCTCTCTCACAGCTCCCCTTATTACACAAAATCTCGGGTTGTGGATTGTAGCCTGGTTACAAGCCAGACACAGGGAGCCACCAGAAAGGAGGATCAAAGAAGAGACCAGAGCCTGCCAATCAATCCATCTCCATCTGCACCTGTCCCCTGTAAGTGCCAAAATATTGACGTTTGGTAGTCATAGCTAGTAGCCCCAACACCAACAGACACCTGAACACTCGGCAAAGATGGCTATTCTTTGGGAAAGTAGGCTGAGTTTGTGGGAGAGGAAAGGACACAGATGTAGCAATTCATTGGAAATCAAGAGAAGGGATTCTTGTCTTCCGAGCTATACATAATTCACTGTCCAGAGAAAACAGGGAATGTCCAAATAAACATGGAAAGACAGTGGTGTAGTGGGACCTATAAGTGAAGCCTTCTGGTTCAGTTGTGAAAGCTGCCTCAGTCTCTGAGAAGTTAGCTCTAAAAGGCCAGCAGCAGCAGTACAGCGGGGAGGGGCTACCAGGCACTCATGAACAGTGAAAACATCCAATGTGGACATTCACAGGCATGGACACAGATTGTTAGCACACTTGATTTGGGTCCCAGCGTTATGTGAAAGCCACATTTGAAAGTGTTCATAGGAATGATCCCATGCCCTTGTGTGAACATCGGGGATATAACTGACAGTCAATGCTGACAAACTCTTCAAACACAGGCTCAGGCTTAGCCTCTGATGCTGCTGCATTGCTCTAGGACATACACCATCACTGACAATTCAGAGCCTCCTTCTGAGAAGGACATGTGCACAACTGAAGGTGTTTATAAGTTCATAGATGTTCTGCTTGAATTTCGTGTCTGTGGGGTAATGGCATTTATATACCATTGTTATTTAGTTTTCCAGAAGGCCCCCGACTAGCAGCACATGACTTTAATCCCAGAAATTGGGAGACAGAGGCAGGCTGATCTCTGTGGTTGAGGCCAGCCTCGTCTACACAGTGAGTTCCAGGGCAGCCAGGGCTATGTAGAGATACCCGGGCCTAAAGAAAACAGAATATTAAACCATATACACATATATGCCACACCGCACCTTAGTATGTTACCTACTTACTCTTGTGTAAATCCTTTTAGAACAAGGCAAGCATCTTGAAAAGAAAAGAAAACGCAGACTCTATTTCCTATTTTGTGTGTTTCCTCCTCCTCCTCCTCCTCCTCCTCCTCTTCATTCTTCAGTGCTCTCTTTGAAGCTCCTGACCCTTGAAGCTCACTCCCAAAGTGTGCCACTTCCCATGGTCTATCATATCATCATCACCTTCTGACCTGAGATCTTCTCTCCAAAGAAGCCTTTCCTACCCCAGTCCCTGTCTTCATCTACCCTCCTCCAGTTAGCACTGCACTGGGATTGTGAAGCCAGGTTCCTGGGCTCCCAAGACTTTCTGTGCTCACAACCTGCAGAGACAGCTGCTCTGCCCTGTACCACAGCCCAGTCCTCCCCCAGGGCCACCTGTGTTGACAAACCAGGCCCCCTTCCTCTCACCAGGCCCTCTTCTTCTCCCTTGACCACCTCCTCCTCCCACCAGGACCCCTGGCCACACGGTCCCTGTTAGAAACGACCTCCCCTGGAATTCAAATCCCCACACTGAGCACAGCTCCATCCCCACCACCACCCTCCCAGGTGTTTCTCTAGCTCAAAATGGCAAATGAAAAGGCGACACAGTGATTGGCTTCTGTTTTGATGTTTATTTGTGTGATTAGCCCCTTAGTTAGTAGGACGCTGCCTGGTTGAGGCTGAAGGGTGGGAAGGGTGGTGGACCCTCCAGCCTCTGAGACCCAGCGTCTTCAGTTGTCTTCGTGGTCTCCTATCTGGTCACCCACGGACTTGGTGTCCTCTTTTAAGAGCTGTTTGAGCTGCACGTTGTCCTGGAGCACTCGATACAGGTGTTCTGGGGCGATGCGCTTCTTGCCACTGCTGTGGGCCACCTCGCCAGCCAACTCCAGGATGTTGGAGGTCACATGCTGGAGGACACCGGCTAGGAAGACGGGTGAAGTGGAGCTCAGGCGCTGGGAATAGTTCCCCTGTCGCAGGAAGCGGTCTATGCGGCTCACAGGAAATTGAAGCTCTGCTCTTGTGGAGCGGGATACATGTCTTCTTCTTTGGTTGACAGGATAGTCAAGCTCGGCTCTTGCGGAGCGGGATACCTGTTGTCCTGTTCTTTGGTTGACAGGATATTGAATCTCGGCTCCTGGGGAGCAGGATACATGTTGTCCTGTTCTTTGGTTGACAGCATATTGAAGCTCGGCTCCTGGGGAGCAGGATGCATGTCCTCTTCTTTGGTTGACAGGACGTTGAGGCTCGGCTCTTGTGGAGTGGGATGCATGTTGTCTTCTTCGGTTGACAGGATGTTGAAGCTGGGCTCTTGGGGAGCGGGATCCCTTTCGTCTTCTTTCCCTGTTCCCAGCCATGCTCACTTGATGAGTTTGGCTGCGCTCCACCTTTCTTCTGGCCAGGCTCTCTCAAAATAACCAAACCACTTAGCTGACCCTGTATTTATCTCTGCTCCTCAGGAGAGGTCTTTGTTACAACATAGACATTATGATGTCTCTATTACTGAGCCCTCATGTTCAGTGCAGAAATGTCCTTATTAGGATGTTTGCTGCACATTAGGAAAGTGCTCAGTTTTTCATGCGTGATGTATATACATGTGCCCCTGTTGTGTTTGTCTTTGTGTGTGTGTCCTGAAGCTGATATCTGGAACCATCCATAATCACGTTTCTATCTTATTTACTGAGACAAGACCTCTCACTCGAAACCAGAGCTCACCAATACAGATAGTGTAACTATCCTCCTTGCCGCAGTGATCCTGCCTTAGCATTTCATGTTTGGAATTATATGCAAGCCACCAAACCCACCTGGATATATCCTCTTTTTATCAGAACTCATCTACTTGATATTTATATTCTGACAAGATCTATGTGTCAGTGGAAAAATTCTGCCCATGGGACGCAAATTCAGTTCATGCATCACACTCTAGTTTTGTCTCAATTTACTGAGTCGCCTGTACTGTGTATTTTCTATCCAGCCAGAAACTCTAAAATACCAAATACCCAGTAGCTCATACTCAAATAATTAATTGACTTGGAGCCTTAATATTACAGTAACTGCTGCTCCACTAGTTTCTTTCAGTAAAAGAAAGGTGAGAATGCTCAGCTGAGCAAAGGTTCCAAGCCACACAACTAAATAGAGATAAGAAAGATGGACAAGTTTAAGAGTAAAAGTTAACAAAGAAGTAATAAGCTTGAGCAATAGGACAAACAGCTTATAATTGATATAAGCCGTTGTGTGATTATTTGGAACTAAGTGGCCTGCAGGAATATAAGACAACTTTGATTATATTCATCTCAATGTTTCTAAACAGTATTTTTAATAAAGCAAATTTCTCACAGACATGCCACAGGAAATTCTGATAGAGGTCGTTCTTCAGCGGAGATTGCTTCTTCTCAGATTATTCTAATTTGTATTGAGTTCATGACACCTTCCCAAGAAAGGTGACCAGTCCCAAGGATTATATATATATATCTACCATGCAACCCCTGCACTTAAAGCTCAGGGAATATAGAGAAAGAAGAGTCACAAGATTGTAGGAAACAGGACTGAGATGTCCTCTGCTAGATAGTGTCTTCTAGCCCTAAGAAGGATGCTGTACTCATAAAATTTCAACAGAAAGGTTGACATATGGACTTGCAGAAGGATAATACCAGTCAGTGTACCATTGCTAATGGGGGAAATCTCATAAGGCCCCACCCCTAGATAAAGAGCTATAAGCAATCAGTGGCTTCAGAGCAAGAGAAAATCATGTCCAATCCCCAAATGCCAACTTTAAACACATATACAGGGTAGCAACAGTACATGGACTCAGTAGGTTTATGATATATAAGTCTATATGTGACAAAAGCAATTATAGAATGAGAAGTCATGTATTTGAGAGGGAATTGGTTGTGAGGAGTTGGACTGAGGTGAAAATGAAGTAAATATAGCACTCACATGGAACTTTCAAAATAATTTATAATTTATAATTACAAAGCAAAGAGAGCAAAAACCTGAAATTAGGCCAGCCTGAATTAGTAAGAAGAGGTGGATAAGAATATGTCCAGAGAGATATGCTGACAATATTGAAATCTTGGATCTGGGGAAAGCTTACCAACTCATAAAAATTGAACAATGCTCATTTGGTTCATCACTGGGTCAAAAGATAAAGAAATCTTTAAAGCCTTCCTTGAATTCAATGAACATGAATCCACAGCATGCCCAAAATTGTGGGACACAATGAAAGCAGTGCTAAGAGGAAAGTTCATAGCACTAAAAACCAATATAAAGAAAGTAGAGAGAATTCTCACACTAGCACCTTAATAGCGCACCAGAAAGCTCTAGAATAAAAAGAAGCAAACTCACCCAGGAGGACTAGCTGCCAGGATTACATTGAGAGCTTAAATCGATAAAAGAGAAACAAAGAGAACAGTACAAAGAATCAATGAAAGAGAGTTGATTCATGGAGAAAATCAACAAGACAGACCAGCTCTTATCCAAACGAACTTAGAGGCAGAGAGGTGGCATCCAAATGAACAAAATTAGAAATTAAAAGGGAGCTATAACAAGAGACACTGAGAAATCCAGGAAATCACTGGGTCATACTTAGAAAAATTTGTACTCCACAAAATTGGAAAATCTAAAACAAATGAACAATTTTCTGGATAGGCTCCACCTACCAAACTGAAATCAAGATCAGATAATCAATTTAAATTAACCCATGAATCCCAATGAAATCGAAGCAGTCATCAAAAATTTTTCCAACTAAAAACATCCCACTAACATATGGTTTCAGGACAGAATTCCACCAGAATTTCAATGAAGAGGTAGTACCACTCCTCAAAGTTTTCAAGAAAACAGAAACAGAGAGAACATTGCCAAACTCTTTTTACGAGGCTCTAGGCACACTGATACCCAACCACACAACAGTATGACAAAGAAAGAGAATTACAGATCAATCTCCCTCATGAACATTGAAGCAAAATTATTCAATAAAGTACTGGCAAAGTGAATTCAAGAACACCTAAATTAATTATTCAACATGATCAAACAGGCTTCATCCCAGAGATGCAGGGATGGTTCAACATACACAAATCTATTAATGTCATCCACCATATAAACAAACTGAAAGAAAAAAACCCGCATGGTCATGTCAGCCTTGGACAAATTCAACCCCCCTTAATGACAAAGGTCTGGGAGACATCTTGGATACAAGGAACATATCTAAACTAATAAAGGCCATATACAGCAAGCTGAGAGCCAACATCAAACTAAATGCAGAGAAACTCAAAGTGATTCCAATAAAATCAGGAACAAAAAGAGGCTATCCCCTCCTCCACAATTATTTAATACAGACACCAAGAGGATACATAAATTGGAAAAGAAGAAGTCAAACTATCCATATATGCGTGTGGTATGATAGTATACATAAGTGATCCCCAAAATTCTACCAGGGGACTCCTACAGCTGATAAACACCATCAGTAACGAAGCAGTATACAACTGTAACTCAAAAAAAAAAGTCAGTAGCCCTCCTATATACAAATGACAAAGGAGCTGAGAAAGAAATCAGGGAAACATCACCCTTCACAATAGGCACAAACTATATAAGCTATCTTGGGGTAACTCTAACCAAACCAATGAGAGACTGGTATGACAAGACCTTTAAGTTTTGAAGAAAGAAACTGAAGAGATATCAAAAAATGAGAGATTTTCCATGAGTTGGAATGGTAGCATCAACATAGTAAATGCCACAGTAATCCTGTACAATGAAGGAACTTCTGGAGGCATGACCACAGCCAACCTCATGCTCTACTATAGAGCTATAGTAATAAATACAGCTTGGTACTGACATAAAACCGGGTATGTTGAGCTGACAACCATGGCATTAATCCACATACCTAAAAACACCAGAATTTTGACAACGAGACAAAAATACACAATGGAAAAATGATGGCATTTTCAACAAATGGTACTGGCCCAACTGGATGGTGGCCCATATAGGAATTCAAATAGATCCATATGCATCTCCCTGCACAAAACTCGATCCCAAATGGATCAAAGACCTCAACGTAAACTCAGTTGCACTAAACCTAATAGAAGACAATGTGGGAAATAGCTTTGAATGCAAGGGCGTCTCCACTTCCTAAATATAACACCAGTGGCACAGACACTGAGAGCAGCAATTAATAAATAGGACCACCTGAAAGTTAGAAGCTTCTGTAAGACAAAGGACTGGTCAATTAAACAAAATGTCCACCCAAAGATTGAACAAAGAGATAGTTACCAATCCCAGTTACTAGAGAGAGCTTAGCTATAGCTACATTCCTTGACTTCTGCCCCTTTCCTTCATCATCAAGGCAGCCGTGTTACACTTTCCCTCTTCAGTTCACACACTGCATTCCTTCTTCATAACTTAATGTCATACCTGGGTGTCATAATAAACCCGGGGTCGTCTCATTATCCATAAATTCACTTTTGCCACAGAACATGACATTCACAGATTCCAGAGATCAGAAACTGAATATCCTTGGAGGAGACATTATATAGCCTAATGTATTTCCTGTGTAATCTTGGCCAAACAGCAAAGATTGAATATCTGATCCGAAGAGGTTTCTGGCCCCATCCATCCAGAGGTTCAGACCCATAGACCTATATGGTCCCAGAGCTCCCATCTCTCCACCACAGCTTAGGTCCCTGACTGCTGACTCGGCCCACCCCTCTTGGTGACTTTTCAACAGGGTGGGGGTGCTGGGGCCATGCTTATCTTTCCATTTCTAAGAAGCAATATGAAATAATGAAGTTACATGAAACCTGTTACCAACCTAACTCTGGGGATTTTTAGGTGCTCACTCCACTTAAGCATTTGTCAGCAGGGCCTCCTAAAGGGCCGCACAGTTGGTTTTTTTTTTTCCAATAAAGCTGAATCAAGAAGCTTCTCTTGAGGCGGCCATCTCTCTGTTCACTGCCAACAAACACAGCAGACCCAAGAAAATGCTGCTACTAAGAAGCTGTCTTTGACTCTTCTCCATTTTTGTTCAATATGAACAGGAACCTTCAATCAATCAAATGTAGTTTGAAGCTTATATGAGTCTTCTGTGAGACTTCAAGATCTGGCCTTGATTTAAGCTGCCCCATTTTGAAATTCAAGCCCAAACACCACAGTTTCTCTGTACCATGACCAACTTCAGAGACACTTTTGGTTCCCTTTCTGTGCTCTAGAATCATTTTCAAGCTTTATCGGGCTTTACCTGGGTGTTCTGCCCACGTTGGGCACCATGTGTTACAACAGGATTCTGCTCTATCTTAATTCAACCCATTTCCCTTGATCTGTCCTGTCACGAGGCCTGTGGCTCATCTGTGTTACTTTACATGTTGCTTCTTTGGGCGGCTGGATCTTGTGTCTTCTGACTTCACGCTCCTTCTCCTACCTATGCTCTGATTTCCCTACCTACTTCTACAGTGCCTGCAATGGCCCTAACAATCCTTTTTTTCACAGCATATAGAAGGACATTCCCACATCACAAAGCTTACATTTATAAATATGCTAGGGTCCTTTTAGTTTGCCAAAAAAATGTTCGAAATAAAAGATTTGTTCTTTCAACTTATCAGAGTGATTTTAGAAAAAAATTAGCCTTATTTGCTATGTCAGGGTGTGCGAGTCACAGGCAAAAATGTCAAAGCAAAAGAGGTGTTGTCCTTTCTACATTGAATCATGTTAATGTAAAGTATAATTAGGACTCTTTATGTACAGATTCTCCATCTATAATTCAACCATGTGCAAAGAAAAAAACAGAAAAATGTGCCTGAACTGAAGAAGTATAATTCGTTGTCATCCTTCCCTAAATAATCTAGAATAACAATAATTGATATGTCTTTTATCAAATGACCTACCGCTGACATAAATTATAGGCAAGAGCTAAGTGAAGTGTGGAAGTGTATACTTGTAATAGTCACATATACTAAGGAAGCTGAGACAGGAAGATCATTGGCGCTCACAAATATGAGACCAGACCAGGCAATATAGCAACATCCTGTTATAGTAAAATAAACGAGATAAAATAGAAATGAATATGTATGTATATGATAAGTAAATATGACACCAGTGTATGTAATGAGATTGAAAGTGAACCATATCTTCATACCTTCCATGGTCATCCAAGAAACAATATAAGATACTGGATGGCAGAAGTATTGAAGTTCAAGGTTATAGGGGAAATTTCTGGAGCTCCACTTGTAGTCGTCATGGGCCAGATGGAAATTTACCAAATGATATTAGGCAATAAAATTATAGCCTTAGCAGCTTATATTTCAGTAAATTGAAAAATAAATCTTTGAATATTGATTTTTAATTTTTTTATTAGGTTAATTGTCATTTTTTTCAGTAATTTTTTCTGTAATGAGGATTCACACACAGTTTTCTATGAAGCTTTATTAAAATCATAAAGACCTAAAATCTAGCATATGTGTTACTGAAAATTTGCCTAGGCGTTAGAATTAAAATTTTTTAGCTGAAATAATCCTTTAATAATAGTTTTATATTTCTATTCTGCATATGACTTTTTCTATTACTATTATGTCCAGTTGTATTCTATTTATTACGTACTCACACTTCATTGTCCACTTGTGTAAATTAATAAAACTAACCAGTGAACCACAGAGACTAAAGTTTCAGTCATCTCTGGATAATTTTTTTATCTAAAATGATTAGTGAGTCCCCAGTAGCTCAAGACAGCTGTCTCTGTGGGTTTCCTCATAAAAGTCTTGACCCCTTTGCTCCTATAATCCCTCCTCCCTCACTTTGACTGCACTGGGATCTTGACCCAGTGCTTAGTTGTAGATCTCTGCATCTGCTTAGATCAAGTCATCTTTGTGGGTTCTTGGATGTTTCCCCAGCACCGGGTTTCTATGTATTCCCCAAATGGCTCCCTTTATGAAGACATCTCTCTCTTGCCTCTCCCAAACTGACCCTCCCGCAGCTCAACCATGCTTTTTCCTCCTGTCCTATTCCTACCTCCCCGTAGCTCTTCTCCAGGTGCCCAATAAACTCAAGAGATCTTAATTATTGCTCCTTCCCACAGGATCCATGGATGTCTCTCTCACAGCTCCCCTTATTACACAAAATCTCGGGTTGTGGATTGTAGCCTGGTTACAAGCCAGACACAGGGAGCCACCAGAAAGGAGGATCAAAGAAGAGACCAGAGCCTGCCAATCAATCCATCTCCATCTGCACCTGTCCCCTGTAAGTGCCAAAATATTGACGTTTGGTAGTCATAGCTAGTAGCCCCAACACCAACAGACACCTGAGCACTCGGCAAAGATGGCTATTCTTTGGGAAAGTAGGCTGAGTTTGTGGGAGAGGAAAGGACACAGATGTAGCAATTCATTGGAAATCAAGAGAAGGGATTCTTGTCTTCCGAGCTATACATAATTCACTGTCCAGAGAAAACAGGGAATGTCCAAATAAACATGGAAAGACAGTGGTGTAGTGGGACCTATAAGTGAAGCCTTCTGGTTCAGTTGTGAAAGCTGCCTCAGTCTCTGAGAAGTTAGCTCTAAAAGGCCAGCAGCAGCAGTACAGCGGGGAGGGGCTACCAGGCACTCATGAACAGTGAAAACATCCAATGTGGACATTCACAGGCATGGACACAGATTGTTAGCACACTTGATTTGGGTCCCAGCGTTATGTGAAAGCCACATTTGAAAGTGTTCATAGGAATGATCCCATGCCCTTGTGTGAACATCGGGGATATAACTGACAGTCAATGCTGACAAACTCTTCAAACACAGGCTCAGGCTTAGCCTCTGATGCTGCTGCATTGCTCTAGGACATACACCATCACTGACAATTCAGAGCCTCCTTCTGAGAAGGACATGTGCACAACTGAAGGTGTTTATAAGTTCATAGATATTCTGCTTGAATTTCGTGTCTGTGGGGTAATGGCATTTATATACCATTGTTATTTAGTTTTCCAGAAGGCCCCCGACTAGCAGCACATGACTTTAATCCCAGAAATTGGGAGACAGAGGCAGGCTGATCTCTGTGGTTGAGGCCAGCCTCGTCTACACAGTGAGTTCCAGGGCAGCCAGGGCTATGTAGAGATACCCGGGCCTAAAGAAAACAGAATATTAAACCATATACACATATATGCCACACCGCACCTTAGTATGTTACCTACTTACTCTTGTGTAAATCCTTTTAGAACAAGGCAAGCATCTTGAAAAGAAAAGAAAACGCAGACTCTATTTCCTATTTTGTGTGTTTCCTCCTCCTCCTCCTCCTCCTCCTCTTCATTCTTCAGTGCTCTCTTTGAAGCTCCTGACCCTTGAAGCTCACTCCCAAAGTGTGCCACTTCCCATGGTCTATCATATCATCATCACCTTCTGACCTGAGATCTTCTCTCCAAAGAAGCCTTTCCTACCCCAGTCCCAGTCTTTATCCACCCTCCTCCAGTTAGCACTGCACTGGGATTGTGAAGCCAGGTTCCTGGGCTCCCAAGACTTTCTGTGCTCACAACCTGCAGAGACAGCTTCTCTGCCCTGTACCACAGCCCAGTCCTCCCCCAGGGCCACCTGTGTTGACAAACCAGGCCCCCTTCCTCTCACCAGGCCCTCTTCTTCTCCCTTGACCACCTCCTCCTCCCACCAGGACCCCTGGCCACACGGTCCCTGTTAGAAACGACCTCCCCTGGAATTCAAATCCCCACACTGACCACAGCTCCATCCCCACCACCACCCTCCCAGGTGTTTCTCTAGCTCAAAATGGCAAATGAAAAGGCGACACAGTGATTGGCTTCTGTTTTGATGTTTATTTGTGTGATTAGCCCCTTAGTTAGTAGGACGCTGCCTGGTTGAGGCTGAAGGGTGGGAAGGGTGGTGGACCCTCCAGCCTCTGAGACCCAGCGTCTTCAGTTGTCTTCGTGGTCTCCTATCTGGTCACCCACGGACTTGGTGTCCTCTTTTAAGAGCTGTTTGAGCTGCACGTTGTCCTGGAGCACTCGATACAGGTGTTCTGGGGCGATGCGCTTCTTGCCACTGCTGTGGGCCACCTCGCCAGCCAACTCCAGGATGTTGGAGGTCACATGCTGGAGGACACCGGCTAGGAAGACGGGTGAAGTGGAGCTCAGGCGCTGGGAATAGTTCCCCTGTCGCAGGAAGCGGTCTATGCGGCTCACAGGAAATTGAAGCTCTGCTCTTGTGGAGCGGGATACATGTCTTCTTCTTTGGTTGACAGGATAGTCAAGCTCGGCTCTTGCGGAGAGGGATACCTGTTGTCCTGTTCTTTGGTTGACAGGATATTGAATCTCGGCTCCTGGGGAGCAGGATACATGTTGTCCTGTTCTTTGGTTGACAGCATATTGAAGCTCGGCTCCTGGGGAGCAGGATGCATGTCCTCTTCTTTGGTTGACAGGACGTTGAGGCTCGGCTCTTGTGGAGTGGGATGCATGTTGTCTTCTTCGGTTGACAGGATGTTGAAGCTGGGCTCTTGGGGAGCGGGATCCCTTTCGTCTTCTTTCCCTGTTCCCAGCCATGCTCACTTGATGAGTTTGGCTGCGCTCCACCTTTCTTCTGGCCAGGCTCTCTCAAAATAACCAAACCACTTAGCTGACCCTGTATTTATCTCTGCTCCTCAGGAGAGGTCTTTGTTACAACATAGACATTATGATGTCTCTATTACTGAGCCCTCATGTTCAGTGCAGAAATGTCCTTATTAGGATGTTTGCTGCACATTAGGAAAGTGCTCAGTTTTTCATGCGTGATGTATATACATGTGCCCCTGTTGTGTTTGTCTTTGTGTGTGTGTCCTGAAGCTGATATCTGGAACCATCCATAATCACGTTTCTATCTTATTTACTGAGACAAGACCTCTCACTCGAAACCAGAGCTCACCAATACAGATAGTGTAACTATCCTCCTTGCCGCAGTGATCCTGCCTTAGCATTTCATGTTTGGAATTATATGCAAGCCACCAAACCCACCTGGATATATCCTCTTTTTATCAGAACTCATCTACTTGATATTTATATTCTGACAAGATCTATGTGTCAGTGGAAAAATTCTGCCCATGGGACGCAAATTCAGTTCATGCATCACACTCTAGTTTTGTCTCAATTTACTGAGTCGCCTGTACTGTGTATTTTCTATCCAGCCAGAAACTCTAAAATACCAAATACCCAGTAGCTCATACTCAAATAATTAATTGACTTGGAGCCTTAATATTACAGTAACTGCTGCTCCACTAGTTTCTTTCAGTAAAAGAAAGGTGAGAATGCTCAGCTGAGCAAAGGTTCCAAGCCACACAACTAAATAGAGATAAGAAAGATGGACAAGTTTAAGAGTAAAAGTTAACAAACAAGTAATAAGCTTGAGCAATAGGACAAACAGCTTATAATTGATATAAGCCGTTGTGTGATTATTTGGAACTAAGTGGCCTGCAGGAATATAAGACAACTTTGATTATATTCATCTCAATGTTTCTAAACAGTATTTTTAATAAAGCAAATTTCTCACAGACATGCCACAGGAAATTCTGATAGAGGTCGTTCTTCAGCGGAGATTGCTTCTTCTCAGATTATTCTAATTTGTATTGAGTTCATGACACCTTCCCAAGAAAGGTGACCAGTCCCAAGGATTATATATATATCTACCATGCAACCCCTGCACTTAAAGCTCAGGGAATATAGAGAAAGAAGAGTCACAAGATTGTAGGAAACAGGACTGAGATGTCCTCTGCTAGATAGTGTCTTCTAGCCCTAAGAAGGATGCTGTACTCATAAAATTTCAACAGAAAGGTTGACATATGGACTTGCAGAAGGATAATACCAGTCAGTGTACCATTGCTAATGGGGGAAATCTCATAAGGCCCCACCCCTAGATAAAGAGCTATAAGCAATCAGTGGCTTCAGAGCAAGAGAAAATCATGTCCAATCCCCAAATGCCAACTTTAAACACATATACAGGGTAGCAACAGTACATGGACTCAGTAGGTTTATGATATATAAGTCTATATGTGACAAAAGCAATTATAGAATGAGAAGTCATGTATTTGAGAGGGAATTGGTTGTGAGGAGTTGGACTGAGGTGAAAATGAAGTAAATATAGCACTCACATGGAACTTTCAAAATAATTTATAATTTATAATTACAAAGCAAAGAGAGCAAAAACCTGAAATTAGGCCAGCCTGAATTAGTAAGAAGAGGTGGATAAGAATATGTCCAGAGAGATATGCTGACAATATTGAAATCTTGGATCTGGGGAAAGCTTACCAACTCATAAAAATTGAACAATGCTCATTTGGTTCATCACTGGGTCAAAAGATAAAGAAATCTTTAAAGCCTTCCTTGAATTCAATGAACATGAATCCACAGCATGCCCAAAATTGTGGGACACAATGAAAGCAGTGCTAAGAGGAAAGTTCATAGCACTAAAAACCAATATAAAGAAAGTAGAGAGAATTCTCACACTAGCACCTTAATAGCGCACCAGAAAGCTCTAGAATAAAAAGAAGCAAACTCACCCAGGAGGACTAGCTGCCAGGATTACATTGAGAGCTTAAATCGATAAAAGAGAAACAAAGAGAACAGTACAAAGAATCAATGAAAGAGAGTTGATTCATGGAGAAAATCAACAAGACAGACCAGCTCTTATCCAAACGAACTTAGAGGCAGAGAGGTGGCATCCAAATGAACAAAATTAGAAATTAAAAGGGAGCTATAACAAGAGACACTGAGAAATCCAGGAAATCACTGGGTCATACTTAGAAAAATTTGTACTCCACAAAATTGGAAAATCTAAAACAAATGAACAATTTTCTGGATAGGCTCCACCTACCAAACTGAAATCAAGATCAGATAATCAATTTAAATTAACCCATGAATCCCAATGAAATCGAAGCAGTCATCAAAAATTTTTCCAACTAAAAACATCCCACTAACATATGGTTTCAGGACAGAATTCCACCAGAATTTCAATGAAGAGGTAGTACCACTCCTCAAAGTTTTCAAGAAAACAGAAACAGAGAGAACATTGCCAAACTCTTTTTACGAGGCTCTAGGCACACTGATACCCAACCACACAACAGTATGACAAAGAAAGAGAATTACAGATCAATCTCCCTCATGAACATTGAAGCAAAATTATTCAATAAAGTACTGGCAAAGTGAATTCAAGAACACCTAAATTAATTATTCAACATGATCAAACAGGCTTCATCCCAGAGATGCAGGGATGGTTCAACATACACAAATCTATTAATGTCATCCACCATATAAACAAACTGAAAGAAAAAAACCCGCATGGTCATGTCAGCCTTGGACAAATTCAACCCCCCTTAATGACAAAGGTCTGGGAGACATCTTGGATACAAGGAACATATCTAAACTAATAAAGGCCATATACAGCAAGCTGAGAGCCAACATCAAACTAAATGCAGAGAAACTCAAAGTGATTCCAATAAAATCAGGAACAAAAAGAGGCTATCCCCTCCTCCACAATTATTTAATACAGACATCAAGAGGATACATAAATTGGAAAAGAAGAAGTCAAACTATCCATATATGCGTGTGGTATGATAGTATACATAAGTGATCCCCAAAATTCTACCAGGGGACTCCTACAGCTGATAAACACCATCAGTAACGAAGCAGTATACAACTGTAACTCAAAAAAAAAAGTCAGTAGCCCTCCTATATACAAATGACAAAGGAGCTGAGAAAGAAATCAGGGAAACATCACCCTTCACAATAGGCACAAACTATATAAGGTATCTTGGGGTAACTCTAACCAAACCAATGAGAGACTGGTATGACAGACAAGACCTTTAAGTTTTGAAGAAAGAAACTGAAGAGATATCAAAAAATGAGAGATTTTCCATGAGTTGGAATGGTAGCATCAACATAGTAAATGCCACAGTAATCCTGTACAATGAAGGAACTTCTGGAGGCATGACCACAGCCAACCTCATGCTCTACTATAGAGCTATAGTAATAAATACAGCTTGGTACTGACATAAAACCGGGTATGTTGAGCTGACAACCATGGCATTAATCCACATACCTAAAAACACCAGAATTTTGACAACGAGACAAAAATACACAATGGAAAAATGATGGCATTTTCAACAAATGGTACTGGCCCAACTGGATGGTGGCCCATATAGGAATTCAAATAGATCCATATGCATCTCCCTGCACAAAACTCGATCCCAAATGGATCAAAGACCTCAACGTAAACTCAGTTGCACTAAACCTAATAGAAGACAATGTGGGAAATAGCTTTGAATGCAAGGGCGTCTCCACTTCCTAAATATAACACCAGTGGCACAGACACTGAGAGCAGCAATTAATAAATAGGACCACCTGAAAGTTAGAAGCTTCTGTAAGACAAAGGACTGGTCAATTAAACAAAATGTCCACCCAAAGATTGAACAAAGAGATAGTTACCAATCCCAGTTACTAGAGAGAGCTTAGCTATAGCTACATTCCTTGACTTCTGCCCCTTTCCTTCATCATCAAGGCAGCCGTGTTACACTTTCCCTCTTCAGTTCACACACTGCATTCCTTCTTCATAACTTAATGTCATACCTGGGTGTCATAATAAACCCGGGGTCGTCTCATTATCCATAAATTCACTTTTGCCACAGAACATGACATTCACAGATTCCAGAGATCAGAAACTGAATATCCTTGGAGGAGACATTATATAGCCTAATGTATTTCCTGTGTAATCTTGGCCAAACAGCAAAGATTGAATATCTGATCCGAAGAGGTTTCTGGCCCCATCCATCCAGAGGTTCAGACCCATAGACCTATATGGTCCCAGAGCTCCCATCTCTCCACCACAGCTTAGGTCCCTGACTGCTGACTCGGCCCACCCCTCTTGGTGACTTTTCAACAGGGTGGGGGTGCTGGGGCCATGCTTATCTTTCCATTTCTAAGAAGCAATATGAAATAATGAAGTAACATGAAACCTGTTACCAACCTAACTCTGGGGATTTTTAGGTGCTCACTCCACTTAAGCATTTGTCAGCAGGGCCTCCTAAAGGGCCGCACAGTTGGTTTTTTTTTCCAATAAAGCTGAGTCAAGAAGCTTCTCTTGAGGCGGCCATCTCTCTGTTCACTGCCAACAAACACAGCAGACCCAAGAAAATGCTGCTACTAAGAAGCTGTCTTTGACTCTTCTCCATTTTTGTTCAATATGAACAGGAACCTTCAATCAATCAAATGTAGCTTGAAGCTTATATGAGTCTTCTGTGAGACTTCAAGATCTGGCCTTGATTTAAGCTGCCCCATTTTGAAATTCAAGCCCAAACACCACAGTTTCTCTGTACCATGACCAACTTCAGAGACACTTTTGGTTCCCTTTCTGTGCTCTAGAATCATTTTCAAGCTTTATCGGGCTTTACCTGGGTGTTCTGCCCACGTTGGGCACCATGTGTTACAACAGGATTCTGCTCTATCTTAATTCAACCCATTTCCCTTGATCTGTCCTGTCACGAGGCCTGTGGCTCATCTGTGTTACTTTACATGTTGCTTCTTTGGGCGGCTGGATCTTGTGTCTTCTGACTTCCCGCTCCTTCTCCTACCTATGCTCTGATTTCCCTACCTACTTCTACAGTGCCTGCAATGGCCCTAACAATCCTTTTTTTCACAGCATATAGAAGGACATTCCCACATCACAAAGCTTACATTTATAAATATGCTAGGGTCCTTTTAGTTTGCCAAAAAAATGTTCGAAATAAAAGATTTGTTCTTTCAACTTATCAGAGTGATTTTAGAAAAAAATTAGCCTTATTTGCTATGTCAGGGTGTGCGAGTCACAGGCAAAAATGTCAAAGCAAAAGAGGTGTTGTCCTTTCTACATTGAATCATGTTAATGTAAAGTATAATTAGGACTCTTTATGTACAGATTCTCCATCTATAATTCAACCATGTGCAAAGAAAAAAACAGAAAAATGTGCCTGAACTGAAGAAGTATAATTCGTTGTCATCCTTCCCTAAATAATCTAGAATAACAATAATTGATATGTCTTTTATCAAATGACCTACCGCTGACATAAATTATAGGCAAGAGCTAAGTGAAGTGTGGAAGTGTATACTTGTAATAGTCACATATACTAAGGAAGCTGAGACAGGAAGATCATTGGCGCTCACAAATATGAGACCAGACCAGGCAATATAGCAACATCCTGTTATAGTAAAATAAACGAGATAAAATAGAAATGAATATGTATGTATATGATAAGTAAATATGACACCAGTGTATGTAATGAGATTGAAAGTGAACCATATCTTCATACCTTCCATGGTCATCCAAGAAACAATATAAGATACTGGATGGCAGAAGTATTGAAGTTCAAGGTTATAGGGGAAATTTCTGGAGCTCCACTTGTAGTCGTCATGGGCCAGATGGAAATTTCCCCAGCACCGGGTTTCTATGTATTCCCCAAATGGCTCCCTTTATGAAGACATCTCTCTCTTGCCTCTCCCAAACTGACCCTCCTGCAGCTCAACCATGCTTTTTCCTCCTGTCCTATTCCTACCTCCCCGTAGCTCTTCTCCAGGTGCCCAATAAACTCAAGAGATCTTAATTATTGCTCCTTCCCACAGGATCCATGGATGTCTCTCTCACAGCTCCCCTTATTACACAAAATCTCGGGTTGTGGATTGTAGCCTGGTTACAAGCCAGACACAGGGAGCCACCAGAAAGGAGGATCAAAGAAGAGACCAGAGCCTGCCAATCAATCCATCTCCATCTGCACCTGTCCCCTGTAAGTGCCAAAATATTGACGTTTGGTAGTCATAGCTAGTAGCCCCAACACCAACAGACACCTGAGCACTCGGCAAAGATGGCTATTCTTTGGGAAGGTAGGCTGAGTTTGTGGGAGAGGAAAGGACACAGATGTAGCAATTCATTGGAAATCAAGAGAAGGGATTCTTGTCTTCCGAGCTATACATAATTCACTGTCCAGAGAAAACAGGGAATGTCCAAATAAACATGGAAAGACAGTGGTGTAGTGGGACCTATAAGTGAAGCCTTCTGGTTCAGTTGTGAAAGCTGCCTCAGTCTCTGAGAAGTTAGCTCTAAAAGGCCAGCAGCAGCAGTACAGCGGGGAGGGGCTACCAGGCACTCATGAACAGTGAAAACATCCAATGTGGACATTCACAGGCATGGACACAGATTGTTAGCACACTTGATTTGGGTCCCAGCGTTATGTGAAAGCCACATTTGAAAGTGTTCATAGGAATGATCCCATGCCCTTGTGTGAACATCGGGGATATAACTGACAGTCAATACTGACAAACTCTTCAAACACAGGCTCAGGCTTAGCCTCTGATGCTGCTGCATTGCTCTATGACATACACCATCACTGACAATTCAGAGCCTCCTTCTGAGAAGGACATGTGCACAACTGAAGGTGTTTATAAGTTCATAGATGTTCTGCTTGAATTTCGTGTCTGTGGGGTAATGGCATTTATATACCATTGTTATTTAGTTTTCCAGAAGGCCCCCGACTAGCAGCACATGACTTTAATCCCAGAAATTGGGAGACAGAGGCAGGCTGATCTCTGTGGTTGAGGCCAGCCTCGTCTACACAGTGAGTTCCAGGGCAGCCAGGGCTATGTAGAGATACCCGGGCCTAAAGAAAACAGAATATTAAACCATATACACATATATGCCACACCGCACCTTAGTATGTTACCTACTTACTCTTGTGTAAATCCTTTTAGAACAAGGCAAGCATCTTGAAAAGAAAAGAAAACGCAGACTCTATTTCCTATTTTGTGTGTTTCCTCCTCCTCCTCCTCCTCCTCCTCTTCATTCTTCAGTGCTCTCTTTGAAGCTCCTGACCCTTGAAGCTCACTCCCAAAGTGTGCCACTTCGCATGGTCTATCATATCATCATCACCTTCTGACCTGAGATCTTCTCTCCAAAGAAGCCTTTCCTACCCCAGTCCCTGTCTTCATCCACCCTCCTCCAGTTAGCACTGCACTGGGATTGTGAAGCCAGGTTCCTGGGCTCCCAAGACTTTCTGTGCTCACAACCTGCAGAGACAGCTTCTCTGCCCTGTACCACAGCCCAGTCCTCCCCCAGGGCCACCTGTGTTGACAAACCAGGCCCCCTTCCTCTCACCAGGCCCTCTTCTTCTCCCTTGACCACCTCCTCCTCCCACCAGGACCCCTGGCCACACGGTCCCTGTTAGAAACGACCTCCCCTGGAATTCAAATCCCCACACTGACCACAGCTCCATCCCCACCACCACCCTCCCAGGTGTTTCTCTAGCTCAAAATGGCAAATGAAAAGGCGACACAGTGATTGGCTTCTGTTTTGATGTTTATTTGTGTGATTAGCCCCTTAGTTAGTAGGACGCTGCCTGGTTGAGGCTGAAGGGTGGGAAGGGTGGTGGACCCTCCAGCCTCTGAGACCCAGCGTCTTCAGTTGTCTTCGTGGTCTCCTATCTGGTCACCCACGGACTTGGTGTCCTCTTTTAAGAGCTGTTTGAGCTGCACGTTGTCCTGGAGCACTCGATACAGGTGTTCTGGGGCGATGCGCTTCTTGCCACTGCTGTGGGCCACCTCGCCAGCCAACTCCAGGATGTTGGAGGTCACATGCTGGAGGACACCGGCTAGGAAGACGGGTGAAGTGGAGCTCAGGCGCTGGGAATAGTTCCCCTGTCGCAGGAAGCGGTCTATGCGGCTCACAGGAAATTGAAGCTCTGCTCTTGTGGAGCGGGATACATGTCTTCTTCTTTGGTTGACAGGATAGTCAAGCTCGGCTCTTGCGGAGCGGGATACCTGTTGTCCTGTTCTTTGGTTGACAGGATATTGAATCTCGGCTCCTGGGGAGCAGGATACATGTTGTCCTGTTCTTTGGTTGACAGCATATTGAAGCTCGGCTCCTGGGGAGCAGGATGCATGTCCTCTTCTTTGGTTGACAGGACGTTGAGGCTCGGCTCTTGTGGAGTGGGATGCATGTTGTCTTCTTCGGTTGACAGGATGTTGAAGCTGGGCTCTTGGGGAGCGGGATCCCTTTCGTCTTCTTTCCCTGTTCCCAGCCATGCTCACTTGATGAGTTTGGCTGCGCTCCACCTTTCTTCTGGCCAGGCTCTCTCAAAATAACCAAACCACTTAGCTGACCCTGTATTTATCTCTGCTCCTCAGGAGAGGTCTTTGTTACAACATAGACATTATGATGTCTCTATTACTGAGCCCTCATGTTCAGTGCAGAAATGTCCTTATTAGGATGTTTGCTGCACATTAGGAAAGTGCTCAGTTTTTCATGCGTGATGTATATACATGTGCCCCTGTTGTGTTTGTCTTTGTGTGTGTGTCCTGAAGCTGATATCTGGAACCATCCATAATCACGTTTCTATCTTATTTACTGAGACAAGACCTCTCACTCGAAACCAGAGCTCACCAATACAGATAGTGTAACTATCCTCCTTGCCGCAGTGATCCTGCCTTAGCATTTCATGTTTGGAATTATATGCAAGCCACCAAACCCACCTGGATATATCCTCTTTTTATCAGAACTCATCTACTTGATATTTATATTCTGACAAGATCTATGTGTCAGTGGAAAAATTCTGCCCATGGGACGCAAATTCAGTTCATGCATCACACTCTAGTTTTGTCTCAATTTACTGAGTCGCCTGTACTGTGTATTTTCTATCCAGCCAGAAACTCTAAAATACCAAATACCCAGTAGCTCATACTCAAATAATTAATTGACTTGGAGCCTTAATATTACAGTAACTGCTGCTCCACTAGTTTCTTTCAGTAAAAGAAAGGTGAGAATGCTCAGCTGAGCAAAGGTTCCAAGCCACACAACTAAATAGAGATAAGAAAGATGGACAAGTTTAAGAGTAAAAGTTAACAAAGAAGTAATAAGCTTGAGCAATAGGACAAACAGCTTATAATTGATATAAGCCGTTGTGTGATTATTTGGAACTAAGTGGCCTGCAGGAATATAAGACAACTTTGATTATATTCATCTCAATGTTTCTAAACAGTATTTTTAATAAAGCAAATTTCTCACAGACATGCCACAGGAAATTCTGATAGAGGTCGTTCTTCAGCGGAGATTGCTTCTTCTCAGATTATTCTAATTTGTATTGAGTTCATGACACCTTCCCAAGAAAGGTGACCAGTCCCAAGGATTATATATATATATCTACCATGCAACCCCTGCACTTAAAGCTCAGGGAATATAGAGAAAGAAGAGTCACAAGATTGTAGGAAACAGGACTGAGATGTCCTCTGCTAGATAGTGTCTTCTAGCCCTAAGAAGGATGCTGTACTCATAAAATTTCAACAGAAAGGTTGACATATGGACTTGCAGAAGGATAATACCAGTCAGTGTACCATTGCTAATGGGGGAAATCTCATAAGGCCCCACCCCTAGATAAAGAGCTATAAGCAATCAGTGGCTTCAGAGCAAGAGAAAATCATGTCCAATCCCCAAATGCCAACTTTAAACACATATACAGGGTAGCAACAGTACATGGACTCAGTAGGTTTATGATATATAAGTCTATATGTGACAAAAGCAATTATAGAATGAGAAGTCATGTATTTGAGAGGGAATTGGTTGTGAGGAGTTGGACTGAGGTGAAAATTAAGTAAATATAGCACTCACATGGAACTTTCAAAATAATTTATAATTTATAATTACAAAGCAAAGAGAGCAAAAACCTGAAATTAGGCCAGCCTGAATTAGTAAGAAGAGGTGGATAAGAATATGTCCAGAGAGATATGCTGACAATATTGAAATCTTGGATCTGGGGAAAGCTTACCAACTCATAAAAATTGAACAATGCTCATTTGATTCATCACTGGGTCAAAAGATAAAGAAATCTTTAAAGCCTTCCTTGAATTCAATGAACATGAATCCACAGCATGCCCAAAATTGTGGGACACAATGAAAGCAGTGCTAAGAGGAAAGTTCATAGCACTAAAAACCAATATAAAGAAAGTAGAGAGAATTCTCACACTAGCACCTTAATAGCACACCAGAAAGCTCTAGAATAAAAAGAAGCAAACTCACCCAGGAGGACTAGCTGCCAGGATTACATTGAGAGCTTAAATCGATAAAAGAGAAACAAAGAGAACAGTACAAAGAATCAATGAAAGAGAGTTGATTCATGGAGAAAATCAACAAGACAGACCAGCTCTTATCCAAACGAACTTAGAGGCAGAGAGGTGGCATCCAAATGAACAAAATTAGAAATTAAAAGGGAGCTATAACAAGAGACACTGAGAAATCCAGGAAATCACTGGGTCATACTTAGAAAAATTTGTACTCCACAAAATTGGAAAATCTAAAACAAATGAACAATTTTCTGGATAGGCTCCACCTACCAAACTGAAATCAAGATCAGATAATCAATTTAAATTAACCCATGAATCCCAATGAAATCGAAGCAGTCATCAAAAATTTTTCCAACTAAAAACATCCCACTAACATATGGTTTCAGGACAGAATTCCACCAGAATTTCAATGAAGAGGTAGTACCACTCCTCAAAGTTTTCAAGAAAACAGAAACAGAGAGAACATTGCCAAACTCTTTTTACGAGGCTCTAGGCACACTGATACCCAACCACACAACAGTATGACAAAGAAAGAGAATTACAGATCAATCTCCCTCATGAACATTGAAGCAAAATTATTCAATAAAGTACTGGCAAAGTGAATTCAAGAACACCTAAATTAATTATTCAACATGATCAAACAGGCTTCATCCCAGAGATGCAGGGATGGTTCAACATACACAAATCTATTAATGTCATCCACCATATAAACAAACTGAAAGAAAAAAACCCGCATGGTCATGTCAGCCTTGGACAAATTCAACCCCCCTTAATGACAAAGGTCTGGGAGACATCTTGGATACAAGGAACATATCTAAACTAATAAAGGCCATATACAGCAAGCTGAGAGCCAACATCAAACTAAATGCAGAGAAACTCAAAGTGATTCCAATAAAATCAGGAACAAAAAGAGGCTATCCCCTCCTCCACAATTATTTAATACAGACATCAAGAGGATACATAAATTGGAAAAGAAGAAGTCAAACTATCCATATATGCGTGTGGTATGATAGTATACATAAGTGATCCCCAAAATTCTACCAGGGGACTCCTACAGCTGATAAACACCTTCAGTAACGAAGCAGTATACAATTGTAACTCAAAAAAAAAAAAGAGTCAGTAGCCCTCCTATATACAAATGACAAAGGAGCTGAGAAAGAAATCAGGGAAACATCACCCTTCACAATAGGCACAAACTATATAAGCTATCTTGGGGTAACTCTAACAAAACCAATGAGAGACTGGTATGACAAGACCTTTAAGTTTTGAAGAAAGAAACTGAAGAGATATCAAAAAATGAGAGATTTTCCATGAGTTGGAATGGTAGCATCAACATAGTAAATGCCACAGTAATCCTGTACAATGAAGGAACTTCTGGAGGCATGACCACAGCCAACCTCATGCTCTACTATAGAGCTATAGTAATAAATACAGCTTGGTACTGACATAAAACCGGGTATGTTGAGCTGACAACCATGGCATTAATCCACATACCTAAAAACACCAGAATTTTGACAACGAGACAAAAATACACAATGGAAAAATGATGGCATTTTCAACAAATGGTACTGGCCCAACTGGATGGTGGCCCATATAGGAATTCAAATAGATCCATATGCATCTCCCTGCACAAAACTCGATCCCAAATGGATCAAAGACCTCAACGTAAACTCAGTTGCACTAAACCTAATAGAAGACAATGTGGGAAATAGCTTTGAATGCAAGGGCGTCTCCACTTCCTAAATATAACACCAGTGGCACAGACACTGAGAGCAGCAATTAATAAATAGGACCACCTGAAAGTTAGAAGCTTCTGTAAGACAAAGGACTGGTCAATTAAACAAAATGTCCACCCAAAGATTGAACAAAGAGATAGTTACCAATCCCAGTTACTAGAGAGAGCTTAGCTATAGCTACATTCCTTGACTTCTGCCCCTTTCCTTCATCATCAAGGCAGCCGTGTTACACTTTCCCTCTTCAGTTCACACACTGCATTCCTTCTTCATAACTTAATGTCATACCTGGGTGTCATAATAAACCCGGGGTCGTCTCATTATCCATAAATTCACTTTTGCCACAGAACATGACATTCACAGATTCCAGAGATCAGAAACTGAATATCCTTGGAGGAGACATTATATAGCCTAATGTATTTCCTGTGTAATCTTGGCCAAACAGCAAAGATTGAATATCTGATCCGAAGAGGTTTCTGGCCCCATCCATCCAGAGGTTCAGACCCATAGACCTATATGGTCCCAGAGCTCCCATCTCTCCACCACAGCTTAGGTCCCTGACTGCTGACTCGGCCCACCCCTCTTGGTGACTTTTCAACAGGGTGGGGGTGCTGGGGCCATGCTTATCTTTCCATTTCTAAGAAGCAATATGAAATAATGAAGTAACATGAAACCTGTTACCAACCTAACTCTGGGGATTTTTAGGTGCTCACTCCACTTAAACATTTGTCAGCAGGGCCTCCTAAAGGGCCGCACAGTTGGTTTTTTTTTTCCAATAAAGCTGAATCAAGAAGCTTCTCTTGAGGCGGCCATCTCTCTGTTCACTGCCAACAAACACAGCAGACCCAAGAAAATGCTGCTACTAAGAAGCTGTCTTTGACTCTTCTCCATTTTTGTTCAATATGAACAGGAACCTTCAATCAATCAAATGTAGCTTGAAGCTTATATGAGTCTTCTGTGAGACTTCAAGATCTGGCCTTGATTTAAGCTGCCCCATTTTGAAATTCAAGCCCAAACACCACAGTTTCTCTGTACCATGACCAACTTCAGAGACACTTTTGGTTCCCTTTCTGTGCTCTAGAATCATTTTCAAGCTTTATCGGGCTTTACCTGGGTGTTCTGCCCACGTTGGGCACCATGTGTTACAACAGGATTCTGCTCTATCTTAATTCAACCCATTTCCCTTGATCTGTCCTGTCACGAGGCCTGTGGCTCATCTGTGTTACTTTACATGTTGCTTCTTTGGGCGGCTGGATCTTGTGTCTTCTGACTTCATGCTCCTTCTCCTACCTATGCTCTGATTTCCCTACCTACTTCTACAGTGCCTGCAATGGCCCTAACAATCCTTTTTTTCACAGCATATAGAAGGACATTCCCACATCACAAAGCTTACATTTATAAATATGCTAGGGTCCTTTTAGTTTGCCAAAAAAATGTTCGAAATAAAAGATTTGTTCTTTCAACTTATCAGAGTGATTTTAGAAAAAAATTAGCCTTATTTGCTATGTCAGGGTGTGCGAGTCACAGGCAAAAATGTCAAAGCAAAAGAGGTGTTGTCCTTTCTACATTGAATCATGTTAATGTAAAGTATAATTAGGACTCTTTATGTACAGATTCTCCATCTATAATTCAACCATGTGCAAAGAAAAAAACAGAAAAATGTGCCTGAACTGAAGAAGTATAATTCGTTGTCATCCTTCCCTAAATAATCTAGAATAACAATAATTGATATGTCTTTTATCAAATGACCTACCGCTGACATAAATTATAGGCAAGAGCTAAGTGAAGTGTGGAAGTGTATACTTGTAATAGTCACATATACTAAGGAAGCTGAGACAGGAAGATCATTGGCGCTCACAAATATGAGACCAGACCAGGCAATATAGCAACATCCTGTTATAGTAAAATAAACGAGATAAAATAGAAATGAATATGTATGTATATGATAAGTAAATATGACACCAGTGTATGTAATGAGATTGAAAGTGAACCATATCTTCATACCTTCCATGGTCATCCAAGAAACAATATAAGATACTGGATGGCAGAAGTATTGAAGTTCAAGGTTATAGGGGAAATTTCTGGAGCTCCACTTGTAGTCGTCATGGGCCAGATGGAAATTTACCAAATGATATTAGGCAATAAAATTATAGCCTTAGCAGCTTATATTTCAGTAAATTGAAAAATAAATCTTTGAATATTGATTTTTAATTTTTTTATTAGGTTAATTGTCATTTTTTTCAGTAATTTTTTCTGTAATGAGGATTCACACACAGTTTTCTATGAAGCTTTATTAAAATCATAAAGACCTAAAATCTAGCATATGTGTTACTGAAAATTTGCCTAGGCGTTAGAATTAAAATTTTTTAGCTGAAATAATCCTTTAATAATAGTTTTATATTTCTATTCTGCATATGACTTTTTCTATTACTATTATGTCCAGTTGTATTCTATTTATTACGTACTCACACTTCATTGTCCACTTGTGTAAATTAATAAAACTAACCAGTGAACCACAGAGACTAAAGTTTCAGTCATCTCTGGATAATTTTTTTATCTAAAATGATTAGTGAGTCCCCAGTAGCTCAAGACAGCTGTCTCTGTGGGTTTCCTCATAAAAGTCTTGACCCCTTTGCTCCTATAATCCCTCCTCCCTCGCTTTGACTGCACTGGGATCTTGACCCAGTGCTTAGTTGTAGATCTCTGCATCTGCTTAGATCAAGTCATCTTTGTGGGTTCTTGGATGTTTCCCCAGCACCGGGTTTCTATGTATTCCCCAAATGGCTCCCTTTATGAAGACATCTCTCTCTTGCCTCTCCCAAACTGACCCTCCCGCAGCTCAACCATGCTTTTTCCTCCTGTCCTATTCCTACCTCCCCGTAGCTCTTCTCCAGGTGCCCAATAAACTCAAGAGATCTTAATTATTGCTCCTTCCAACAGGATCCATGGATGTCTCTCTCACAGCTCCCCTTATTACACAAAATCTCGGGTTGTGGATTGTAGCCTGGTTACAAGCCAGACACAGGGAGCCACCAGAAAGGAGGATCAAAGAAGAGACCAGAGCCTGCCAATCAATCCATCTCCATCTGCACCTGTCCCCTGTAAGTGCCAAAATATTGACGTTTGGTAGTCATAGCTAGTAGCCCCAACACCAACAGACACCTGAGCACTCGGCAAAGATGGCTATTCTTTGGGAAAGTAGGCTGAGTTTGTGGGAGAGGAAAGGACACAGATGTAGCAATTCATTGGAAATCAAGAGAAGGGATTCTTGTCTTCCGAGCTATACATAATTCACTGTCCAGAGAAAACAGGGAATGTCCAAATAAACATGGAAAGACAGTGGTGTAGTGGGACCTATAAGTGAAGCCTTCTGGTTCAGTTGTGAAAGCTGCCTCAGTCTCTGAGAAGTTAGCTCTAAAAGGCCAGCAGCAGCAGTACAGCGGGGAGGGGCTACCAGGCACTCATGAACAGTGAAAACATCCAATGTGGACATTCACAGGCATGGACACAGATTGTTAGCACACTTGATTTGGGTCCCAGCGTTATGTGAAAGCCACATTTGAAAGTGTTCATAGGAATGATCCCATGCCCTTGTGTGAACATCGGGGATATAACTGACAGTCAATGCTGACAAACTCTTCAAACACAGGCTCAGGCTTAGCCTCTGATGCTGCTGCATTGCTCTAGGACATACACCATCACTGACAATTCAGAGCCTCCTTCTGAGAAGGACATGTGCACAACTGAAGGTGTTTATAAGTTCATAGATGTTCTGCTTGAATTTCGTGTCTGTGGGGTAATGGCATTTATATACCATTGTTATTTAGTTTTCCAGAAGGCCCCCGACTAGCAGCACATGACTTTAATCCCAGAAATTGGGAGACAGAGGCAGGCTGATCTCTGTGGTTGAGGCCAGCCTCGTCTACACAGTGAGTTCCAGGGCAGCCAGGGCTATGTAGAGATACCCGGGCCTAAAGAAAACAGAATATTAAACCATATACACATATATGCCACACCGCACCTTAGTATGTTACCTACTTACTCTTGTGTAAATCCTTTTAGAACAAGGCAAGCATCTTGAAAAGAAAAGAAAACGCAGACTCTATTTCCTATTTTGTGTGTTTCCTCCTCCTCCTCCTCTTCCTCCTCCTCCTCCTCCTCCTCTTCATTCTTCAGTGCTCTCTTTGAAGCTCCTGACCCTTGAAGCTCACTCCCAAAGTGTGCCACTTCGCATGGTCTATCATATCATCATCACCTTCTGACCTGAGATCTTCTCTCCAAAGAAGCCTTTCCTACCCCAGTCCCTGTCTTCATCCACCCTCCTCCAGTTAGCACTGCACTGGGATTGTGAAGCCAGGTTCCTGGGCTCCCAAGACTTTCTGTGCTCACAACCTGCAGAGACAGCTTCTCTGCCCTGTACCACAGCCCAGTCCTCCCCCAGGGCCACCTGTGTTGACAAACCAGGCCCCCTTCCTCTCACCAGGCCCTCTTCTTCTCCCTTGACCACCTCCTCCTCCCACCAGGACCCCTGGCCACACGGTCCCTGTTAGAAACGACCTCCCCTGGAATTCAAATCCCCACACTGACCACAGCTCCATCCCCACCACCACCCTCCCAGGTGTTTCTCTAGCTCAAAATGGCAAATGAAAAGGCGACACAGTGATTGGCTTCTGTTTTGATGTTTATTTGTGTGATTAGCCCCTTAGTTAGTAGGACGCTGCCTGGTTGAGGCTGAAGGGTGGGAAGGGTGGTGGACCCTCCAGCCTCTGAGACCCAGCGTCTTCAGTTGTCTTCGTGGTCTCCTATCTGGTCACCCACGGACTTGGTGTCCTCTTTTAAGAGCTGTTTGAGCTGCACGTTGTCCTGGAGCACTCGATACAGGTGTTCTGGGGCGATGCGCTTCTTGCCACTGCTGTGGGCCACCTCGCCAGCCAACTCCAGGATGTTGGAGGTCACATGCTGGAGGACACCGGCTAGGAAGACGGGTGAAGTGGAGCTCAGGCGCTGGGAATAGTTCCCCTGTCGCAGGAAGCGGTCTATGCGGCTCACAGGAAATTGAAGCTCTGCTCTTGTGGAGCGGGATACATGTCTTCTTCTTTGGTTGACAGGATAGTCAAGCTCGGCTCTTGCGGAGCGGGATACCTGTTGTCCTGTTCTTTGGTTGACAGGATATTGAATCTCGGCTCCTGGGGAGCAGGATACATGTTGTCCTGTTCTTTGGTTGACAGCATATTGAAGCTCGGCTCCTGGGGAGCAGGATGCATGTCCTCTTCTTTGGTTGACAGGACGTTGAGGCTCGGCTCTTGTGGAGTGGGATGCATGTTGTCTTCTTCGGTTGACAGGATGTTGAAGCTGGGCTCTTGGGGAGCGGGATCCCTTTCGTCTTCTTTCCCTGTTCCCAGCCATGCTCACTTGATGAGTTTGGCTGCGCTCCACCTTTCTTCTGGCCAGGCTCTCTCAAAATAACCAAACCACTTAGCTGACCCTGTATTTATCTCTGCTCCTCAGGAGAGGTCTTTGTTACAACATAGACATTATGATGTCTCTATTACTGAGCCCTCATGTTCAGTGCAGAAATGTCCTTATTAGGATGTTTGCTGCACATTAGGAAAGTGCTCAGTTTTTCATGCGTGATGTATATACATGTGCCCCTGTTGTGTTTGTCTTTGTGTGTGTGTCCTGAAGCTGATATCTGGAACCATCCATAATCACGTTTCTATCTTATTTACTGAGACAAGACCTCTCACTCGAAACCAGAGCTCACCAATACAGATAGTGTAACTATCCTCCTTGCCGCAGTGATCCTGCCTTAGCATTTCATGTTTGGAATTATATGCAAGCCACCAAACCCACCTGGATATATCCTCTTTTTATCAGAACTCATCTACTTGATATTTATATTCTGACAAGATCTATGTGTCAGTGGAAAAATTCTGCCCATGGGACGCAAATTCAGTTCATGCATCACACTCTAGTTTTGTCTCAATTTACTGAGTCGCCTGTACTGTGTATTTTCTATCCAGCCAGAAACTCTAAAATACCAAATACCCAGTAGCTCATACTCAAATAATTAATTGACTTGGAGCCTTAATATTACAGTAACTGCTGCTCCACTAGTTTCTTTCAGTAAAAGAAAGGTGAGAATGCTCAGCTGAGCAAAGGTTCCAAGCCACACAACTAAATAGAGATAAGAAAGATGGACAAGTTTAAGAGTAAAAGTTAACAAAGAAGTAATAAGCTTGAGCAATAGGACAAACAGCTTATAATTGATATAAGCCGTTGTGTGATTATTTGGAACTAAGTGGCCTGCAGGAATATAAGACAACTTTGATTATATTCATCTCAATGTTTCTAAACAGTATTTTTAATAAAGCAAATTTCTCACAGACATGCCACAGGAAATTCTGATAGAGGTCGTTCTTCAGCGGAGATTGCTTCTTCTCAGATTATTCTAATTTGTATTGAGTTCATGACACCTTCCCAAGAAAGGTGACCAGTCCCAAGGATTATATATATATATATCTACCATGCAACCCCTGCACTTAAAGCTCAGGGAATATAGAGAAAGAAGAGTCACAAGATTGTAGGAAACAGGACTGAGATGTCCTCTGCTAGATAGTGTCTTCTAGCCCTAAGAAGGATGCTGTACTCATAAAATTTCAACAGAAAGGTTGACATATGGACTTGCAGAAGGATAATACCAGTCAGTGTACCATTGCTAATGGGGGAAATCTCATAAGGCCCCACCCCTAGATAAAGAGCTATAAGCAATCAGTGGCTTCAGAGCAAGAGAAAATCATGTCCAATCCCCAAATGCCAACTTTAAACACATATACAGGGTAGCAACAGTACATGGACTCAGTAGGTTTATGATATATAAGTCTATATGTGACAAAAGCAATTATAGAATGAGAAGTCATGTATTTGAGAGGGAATTGGTTGTGAGGAGTTGGACTGAGGTGAAAATTAAGTAAATATAGCACTCACATGGAACTTTCAAAATAATTTATAATTTATAATTACAAAGCAAAGAGAGCAAAAACCTGAAATTAGGCCAGCCTGAATTAGTAAGAAGAGGTGGATAAGAATATGTCCAGAGAGATATGCTGACAATATTGAAATCTTGGATCTGGGGAAAGCTTACCAACTCATAAAAATTGAACAATGCTCATTTGATTCATCACTGGGTCAAAAGATAAAGAAATCTTTAAAGCCTTCCTTGAATTCAATGAACATGAATCCACAGCATGCCCAAAATTGTGGGACACAATGAAAGCAGTGCTAAGAGGAAAGTTCATAGCACTAAAAACCAATATAAAGAAAGTAGAGAGAATTCTCACACTAGCACCTTAATAGCGCACCAGAAAGCTCTAGAATAAAAAGAAGCAAACTCACCCAGGAGGACTAGCTGCCAGGATTACATTGAGAGCTTAAATCGATAAAAGAGAAACAAAGAGAACAGTACAAAGAATCAATGAAAGAGAGTTGATTCATGGAGAAAATCAACAAGACAGACCAGCTCTTATCCAAACGAACTTAGAGGCAGAGAGGTGGCATCCAAATGAACAAAATTAGAAATTAAAAGGGAGCTATAACAAGAGACACTGAGAAATCCAGGAAATCACTGGGTCATACTTAGAAAAATTTGTACTCCACAAAATTGGAAAATCTAAAACAAATGAACAATTTTCTGGATAGGCTCCACCTACCAAACTGAAATCAAGATCAGATAATCAATTTAAATTAACCCATGAATCCCAATGAAATCGAAGCAGTCATCAAAAATTTTTCCAACTAAAAACATCCCACTAACATATGGTTTCAGGACAGAATTCCACCAGAATTTCAATGAAGAGGTAGTACCACTCCTCAAAGTTTTCAAGAAAACAGAAACAGAGAGAACATTGCCAAACTCTTTTTACGAGGCTCTAGGCACACTGATACCCAACCACACAACAGTATGACAAAGAAAGAGAATTACAGATCAATCTCCCTCATGAACATTGAAGCAAAATTATTCAATAAAGTACTGGCAAAGTGAATTCAAGAACACCTAAATTAATTATTCAACATGATCAAACAGGCTTCATCCCAGAGATGCAGGGATGGTTCAACATACACAAATCTATTAATGTCATCCACCATATAAACAAACTGAAAGAAAAAAACCCGCATGGTCATGTCAGCCTTGGACAAATTCAACCCCCCTTAATGACAAAGGTCTGGGAGACATCTTGGATACAAGGAACATATCTAAACTAATAAAGGCCATATACAGCAAGCTGAGAGCCAACATCAAACTAAATGCAGAGAAACTCAAAGTGATTCCAATAAAATCAGGAACAAAAAGAGGCTATCCCCTCCTCCACAATTATTTAATACAGACATCAAGAGGATACATAAATTGGAAAAGAAGAAGTCAAACTATCCATATATGCGTGTGGTATGATAGTATACATAAGTGATCCCCAAAATTCTACCAGGGTACTCCTACAGCTGATAAACACCATCAGTAACGAAGCAGTATACAACTGTAACTCAAAAAAAAAAAGTCAGTAGCCCTCCTATATACAAATGACAAAGGAGCTGAGAAAGAAATCAGGGAAACATCACCCTTCACAATAGGCACAAACTATATAAGGTATCTTGGGGTAACTCTAACCAAACCAATGAGAGACTGGTATGACAAGACCTTTAAGTTTTGAAGAAAGAAACTGAAGAGATATCAAAAAAATGAGAGATTTTCCATGAGTTGGAATGGTAGCATCAACATAGTAAATGCCACAGTAATCCTGTACAATGAAGGAACTTCTGGAGGCATGACCACAGCCAACCTCATGCTCTACTATAGAGCTATAGTAATAAATACAGCTTGGTACTGACATAAAACCGGGTATGTTGAGCTGACAACCATGGCATTAATCCACATACCTAAAAACACCAGAATTTTGACAACGAGACAAAAATACACAATGGAAAAATGATGGCATTTTCAACAAATGGTACTGGCCCAACTGGATGGTGGCCCATATAGGAATTCAAATAGATCCATATGCATCTCCCTGCACAAAACTCGATCCCAAATGGATCAAAGACCTCAACGTAAACTCAGTTGCACTAAACCTAATAGAAAACAATGTGGGAAATAGCTTTGAATGCAAGGGTGTCTCCACTTCCTAAATATAACACCAGTGGCACAGACACTGAGAGCAGCAATTAATAAATAGGACCACCTGAAAGTTAGAAGCTTCTGTAAGACAAAGGACTGGTCAATTAAACAAAATGTCCACCCAAAGATTGAACAAAGAGATAGTTACCAATCCCAGTTACTAGAGAGAGCTTAGCTATAGCTACATTCCTTGACTTCTGCCCCTTTCCTTCATCATCAAGGCAGCCGTGTTACACTTTCCCTCTTCAGTTCACACACTGCATTCCTTCTTCATAACTTAATGTCATACCTGGGTGTCATAATAAACCCGGGGTCGTCTCATTATCCATAAATTCACTTTTGCCACAGAACATGACATTCACAGATTCCAGAGATCAGAAACTGAATATCCTTGGAGGAGACATTATATAGCCTAATGTATTTCCTGTGTAATCTTGGCCAAACAGCAAAGATTGAATATCTGATCCGAAGAGGTTTCTGGCCCCATCCATCCAGAGGTTCAGACCCATAGACCTATATGGTCCCAGAGCTCCCATCTCTCCACCACAGCTTAGGTCCCTGACTGCTGACTCGGCCCACCCCTCTTGGTGACTTTTCAACAGGGTGGGGGTGCTGGGGCCATGCTTATCTTTCCATTTCTAAGAAGCAATATGAAATAATGAAGTAACATGAAACCTGTTACCAACCTAATTCTGGGGATTTTTAGGTGCTCACTCCACTTAAGCATTTGTCAGCAGGGCCTCCTAAAGGGCCGCACAGTTGGTTTTTTTTTTCCAATAAAGCTGAGTCAAGAAGCTTCTCTTGAGGCGGCCATCTCTCTGTTCATTGCCAACAAACACAGCAGACCCAAGAAAATGCTGCTACTAAGAAGCTGTCTTTGACTCTTCTCCATTTTTGTTCAATATGAACAGGAACCTTCAATCAATCAAATGTAGTTTGAAGCTTATATGAGTCTTCTGTGAGACTTCAAGATCTGGCCTTGATTTAAGCTGCCCCATTTTGAAATTCAAGCCCAAACACCACAGTTTCTCTGTACCATGACCAACTTCAGAGACACTTTTGGTTCCCTTTCTGTGCTCTAGAATCATTTTCAAGCTTTATCGGGCTTTACCTGGGTGTTCTGCCCACGTTGGGCACCATGTGTTACAACAGGATTCTGCTCTATCTTAATTCAACCCATTTCCCTTGATCTGTCCTGTCACGAGGCCTGTGGCTCATCTGTGTTACTTTACATGTTGCTTCTTTGGGCGGCTGGATCTTGTGTCTTCTGACTTCACGCTCCTTCTCCTACCTATGCTCTGATTTCCCTACCTACTTCTACAGTGCCTGCAATGGCCCTAACAATCCTTTTTTTCACAGCATATAGAAGGACATTCCCACATCACAAAGCTTACATTTATAAATATGCTAGGGTCCTTTTAGTTTGCCAAAAAAATGTTCGAAATAAAAGATTTGTTCTTTCAACTTATCAGAGTGATTTTAGAAAAAAATTAGCCTTATTTGCTATGTCAGGGTGTGCGAGTCACAGGCAAAAATGTCAAAGCAAAAGAGGTGTTGTCCTTTCTACATTGAATCATGTTAATGTAAAGTATAATTAGGACTCTTTATGTACAGATTCTCCATCTATAATTCAACCATGTGCAAAGAAAAAAACAGAAAAATGTGCCTGAACTGAAGAAGTATAATTCGTTGTCATCCTTCCCTAAATAATCTAGAATAACAATAATTGATATGTCTTTTATCAAATGACCTACCGCTGACATAAATTATAGGCAAGAGCTAAGTGAAGTGTGGAAGTGTATACTTGTAATAGTCACATATACTAAGGAAGCTGAGACAGGAAGATCATTGGCGCTCACAAATATGAGACCAGACCAGGCAATATAGCAACATCCTGTTATAGTAAAATAAACGAGATAAAATAGAAATGAATATGTATGTATATGATAAGTAAATATGACACCAGTGTATGTAATGAGATTGAAAGTGAACCATATCTTCATACCTTCCATGGTCATCCAAGAAACAATATAAGATACTGGATGGCAGAAGTATTGAAGTTCAAGGTTATAGGGGAAATTTCTGGAGCTCCACTTGTAGTCGTCATGGGCCAGATGGAAATTTACCAAATGATATTAGGCAATAAAATTATAGCCTTAGCAGCTTATATTTCAGTAAATTGAAAAATAAATCTTTGAATATTGATTTTTAATTTTTTTATTAGGTTAATTGTCATTTTTTTCAGTAATTTTTTCTGTAATGAGGATTCACACACAGTTTTCTATGAAGCTTTATTAAAATCATAAAGACCTAAAATCTAGCATATGTGTTACTGAAAATTTGCCTAGGCGTTAGAATTAAAATTTTTTAGCTGAAATAATCCTTTAATAATAGTTTTATATTTCTATTCTGCATATGACTTTTTCTGTAACTATTATGTCCAGTTGTATTCTATTTATTACGTACTCACACTTCATTGTCCACTTGTGTAAATTAATAAAACTAACCAGTGAACCACAGAGACTAAAGTTTCAGTCATCTCTGGATAATTTTTTTTATCTAAAATGATTAGTGAGTCCCCAGTAGCTCAAGACAGCTGTCTCTGTGGGTTTCCTCATAAAAGTCTTGACCCCTTTGCTCCTATAATCCCTCCTCCCTCGCTTTGACTGCACTGGGATCTTGACCCAGTGCTTAGTTGTAGATCTCTGCATCTGCTTAGATCAAGTCATCTTTGTGGGTTCTTGGATGTTTCCCCAGCACCGGGTTTCTATGTATTCCCCAAATGGCTCCCTTTATGAAGACATCTCTCTCTTGCCTCTCCCAAACTGACCCTCCCGCAGCTCAACCATGCTTTTTCCTCCTGTCCTATTCCTACCTCCCCGTAGCTCTTCTCCAGGTGCCCAATAAACTCAAGAGATCTTAATTATTGCTCCTTCCCACAGGATCCATGGATGTCTCTCTCACAGATCCCCTTATTACACAAAATCTCGGGTTGTGGATTGTAGCCTGGTTACAAGCCAGACACAGGGAGCCACCAGAAAGGAGGATCAAAGAAGAGACCAGAGCCTGCCAATCAATCCATCTCCATCTGCACCTGTCCCCTGTAAGTGCCAAAATATTGACGTTTGGTAGTCATAGCTAGTAGCCCCAACACCAACAGACACCTGAGCACTCGGCAAAGATGGCTATTCTTTGGGAAGGTAGGCTGAGTTTGTGGGAGAGGAAAGGACACAGATGTAGCAATTCATTGGAAATCAAGAGAAGGGATTCTTGTCTTCCGAGCTATACATAATTCACTGTCCAGAGAAAACAGGGAATGTCCAAATAAACATGGAAAGACAGTGGTGTAGTGGGACCTATAAGTGAAGCCTTCTGGTTCAGTTGTGAAAGCTGCCTCAGTCTCTGAGAAGTTAGCTCTAAAAGGCCAGCAGCAGCAGTACAGCGGGGAGGGGCTACCAGGCACTCATGAACAGTGAAAACATCCAATGTGGACATTCACAGGCATGGACACAGATTGTTAGCACACTTGATTTGGGTCCCAGCGTTATGTGAAAGCCACATTTGAAAGTGTTCATAGGAATGATCCCATGCCCTTGTGTGAACATCGGGGATATAACTGACAGTCAATACTGACAAACTCTTCAAACACAGGCTCAGGCTTAGCCTCTGATGCTGCTGCATTGCTCTATGACATACACCATCACTGACAATTCAGAGCCTCCTTCTGAGAAGGACATGTGCACAACTGAAGGTGTTTATAAGTTCATAGATGTTCTGCTTGAATTTCGTGTCTGTGGGGTAATGGCATTTATATACCATTGTTATTTAGTTTTCCAGAAGGCCCCCGACTAGCAGCACATGACTTTAATCCCAGAAATTGGGAGACAGAGGCAGGCTGATCTCTGTGGTTGAGGCCAGCCTCGTCTACACAGTGAGTTCCAGGGCAGCCAGGGCTATGTAGAGATACCCGGGCCTAAAGAAAACAGAATATGAAACCATATACACATATATGCCACACCGCACCTTAGTATGTTACCTACTTACTCTTGTGTAAATCCTTTTAGAACAAGGCAAGCATCTTGAAAAGAAAAGAAAACGCAGACTCTATTTCCTATTTTGTGTGTTTCCTCCTCCTCCTCCTCCTCCTCCTCCTCCTCCTCCTCCTCTTCATTCTTCAGTGCTCTCTTTGAAGCTCCTGACCCTTGAAGCTCACTCCCAAAGTGTGCCACTTCCCATGGTCTATCATATCATCATCACCTTCTGACCTGAGATCTTCTCTCCAAAGAAGCCTTTCCTACCCCAGTCCCTGTCTTCATCCACCCTCCTCCAGTTAGCACTGCACTGGGATTGTGAAGCCAGGTTCCTGGGCTCCCAAGACTTTCTGTGCTCACAACCTGCAGAGACAGCTTCTCTGCCCTGTACCACAGCCCAGTCCTCCCCCAGGGCCACCTGTGTTGACAAACCAGGCCCCCTTCCTCTCACCAGGCCCTCTTCTTCTCCCTTGACCACCTCCTCCTCCCACCAGGACCCCTGGCCACACGGTCCCTGTTAGAAACGACCTCCCCTGGAATTCAAATCCCCACACTGACCACAGCTCCATCCCCACCACCACCCTCCCAGGTGTTTCTCTAGCTCAAAATGGCAAATGAAAAGGCGACACAGTGATTGGCTTCTGTTTTGATGTTTATTTGTGTGATTAGCCCCTTAGTTAGTAGGACGCTGCCTGGTTGAGGCTGAAGGGTGGGAAGGGTGGTGGACCCTCCAGCCTCTGAGACCCAGCGTCTTCAGTTGTCTTCGTGGTCTCCTATCTGGTCACCCACGGACTTGGTGTCCTCTTTTAAGAGCTGTTTGAGCTGCACGTTGTCCTGGAGCACTCGATACAGGTGTTCTGGGGCGATGCGCTTCTTGCCACTGCTGTGGGCCACCTCGCCAGCCAACTCCAGGATGTTGGAGGTCACATGCTGGAGGACACCGGCTAGGAAGACGGGTGAAGTGGAGCTCAGGCGCTGGGAATAGTTCCCCTGTCGCAGGAAGCGGTCTATGCGGCTCACAGGAAATTGAAGCTCTGCTCTTGTGGAGCGGGATACATGTCTTCTTCTTTGGTTGACAGGATAGTCAAGCTCGGCTCTTGCGGAGCGGGATACCTGTTGTCCTGTTCTTTGGTTGACAGGATATTGAATCTCGGCTCCTGGGGAGCAGGATACATGTTGTCCTGTTCTTTGGTTGACAGCATATTGAAGCTCGGCTCCTGGGGAGCAGGATGCATGTCCTCTTCTTTGGTTGACAGGACGTTGAGGCTCGGCTCTTGTGGAGTGGGATGCATGTTGTCTTCTTCGGTTGACAGGATGTTGAAGCTGGGCTCTTGGGGAGCGGGATCCCTTTCGTCTTCTTTCCCTGTTCCCAGCCATGCTCACTTGATGAGTTTGGCTGCGCTCCACCTTTCTTCTGGCCAGGCTCTCTCAAAATAACCAAACCACTTAGCTGACCCTGTATTTATCTCTGCTCCTCAGGAGAGGTCTTTGTTACAACATAGACATTATGATGTCTCTATTACTGAGCCCTCATGTTCAGTGCAGAAATGTCCTTATTAGGATGTTTGCTGCACATTAGGAAAGTGCTCAGTTTTTCATGCGTGATGTATATACATGTGCCCCTGTTGTGTTTGTCTTTGTGTGTGTGTCCTGAAGCTGATATCTGGAACCATCCATAATCACGTTTCTATCTTATTTACTGAGACAAGACCTCTCACTCAAAACCAGAGCTCACCAATACAGATAGTGTAACTATCCTCCTTGCCGCAGTGATCCTGCCTTAGCATTTCATGTTTGGAATTATATGCAAGCCACCAAACCCACCTGGATATATCCTCTTTTTATCAGAACTCATCTACTTGATATTTATATTCTGACAAGATCTATGTGTCAGTGGAAAAATTCTGCCCATGGGACGCAAATTCAGTTCATGCATCACACTCTAGTTTTGTCTCAATTTACTGAGTCGCCTGTACTGTGTATTTTCTATCCAGCCAGAAACTCTAAAATACCAAATACCCAGTAGCTCATACTCAAATAATTAATTGACTTGGAGCCTTAATATTACAGTAACTGCTGCTCCACTAGTTTCTTTCAGTAAAAGAAAGGTGAGAATGCTCAGCTGAGCAAAGGTTCCAAGCCACACAACTAAATAGAGATAAGAAAGATGGACAAGTTTAAGAGTAAAAGTTAACAAAGAAGTAATAAGCTTGAGCAATAGGACAAACAGCTTATAATTGATATAAGCCGTTGTGTGATTATTTGGAACTAAGTGGCCTGCAGGAATATAAGACAACTTTGATTATATTCATCTCAATGTTTCTAAACAGTATTTTTAATAAAGCAAATTTCTCACAGACATGCCACAGGAAATTCTGATAGAGGTCGTTCTTCAGCGGAGATTGCTTCTTCTCAGATTATTCTAATTTGTATTGAGTTCATGACACCTTCCCAAGAAAGGTGACCAGTCCCAAGGATTATATATATATATCTACCATGCAACCCCTGCACTTAAAGCTCAGGGAATATAGAGAAAGAAGAGTCACAAGATTGTAGGAAACAGGACTGAGATGTCCTCTGCTAGATAGTGTCTTCTAGCCCTAAGAAGGATGCTGTACTCATAAAATTTCAACAGAAAGGTTGACATATGGACTTGCAGAAGGATAATACCAGTCAGTGTACCATTGCTAATGGGGGAAATCTCATAAGGCCCCACCCCTAGATAAAGAGCTATAAGCAATCAGTGGCTTCAGAGCAAGAGAAAATCATGTCCAATCCCCAAATGCCAACTTTAAACACATATACAGGGTAGCAACAGTACATGGACTCAGTAGGTTTATGATATATAAGTCTATATGTGACAAAAGCAATTATAGAATGAGAAGTCATGTATTTGAGAGGGAATTGGTTGTGAGGAGTTGGACTGAGGTGAAAATTAAGTAAATATAGCACTCACATGGAACTTTCAAAATAATTTATAATTTATAATTACAAAGCAAAGAGAGCAAAAACCTGAAATTAGGCCAGCCTGAATTAGTAAGAAGAGGTGGATAAGAATATGTCCAGAGAGATATGCTGACAATATTGAAATCTTGGATCTGGGGAAAGCTTACCAACTCATAAAAATTGAACAATGCTCATTTGATTCATCACTGGGTCAAAAGATAAAGAAATCTTTAAAGCCTTCCTTGAATTCAATGAACATGAATCCACAGCATGCCCAAAATTGTGGGACACAATGAAAGCAGTGCTAAGAGGAAAGTTCATAGCACTAAAAACCAATATAAAGAAAGTAGAGAGAATTCTCACACTAGCACCTTAATAGCGCACCAGAAAGCTCTAGAATAAAAAGAAGCAAACTCACCCAGGAGGACTAGCTGCCAGGATTACATTGAGAGCTTAAATCGATAAAAGAGAAACAAAGAGAACAGTACAAAGAATCAATGAAAGAGAGTTGATTCATGGAGAAAATCAACAAGACAGACCAGCTCTTATCCAAACGAACTTAGAGGCAGAGAGGTGGCATCCAAATGAACAAAATTAGAAATTAAAAGGGAGCTATAACAAGAGACACTGAGAAATCCAGGAAATCACTGGGTCATACTTAGAAAAATTTGTACTCCACAAAATTGGAAAATCTAAAACAAATGAACAATTTTCTGGATAGGCTCCACCTACCAAACTGAAATCAAGATCAGATAATCAATTTAAATTAACCCATGAATCCCAATGAAATCGAAGCAGTCATCAAAAATTTTTCCAACTAAAAACATCCCACTAACATATGGTTTCAGGACAGAATTCCACCAGAATTTCAATGAAGAGGTAGTACCACTCCTCAAAGTTTTCAAGAAAACAGAAACAGAGAGAACATTGCCAAACTCTTTTTACGAGGCTCTAGGCACACTGATACCCAACCACACAACAGTATGACAAAGAAAGAGAATTACAGATCAATCTCCCTCATGAACATTGAAGCAAAATTATTCAATAAAGTACTGGCAAAGTGAATTCAAGAACACCTAAATTAATTATTCAACATGATCAAACAGGCTTCATCCCAGAGATGCAGGGATGGTTCAACATACACAAATCTATTAATGTCATCCACCATATAAACAAACTGAAAGAAAAAAACCCGCATGGTCATGTCAGCCTTGGACAAATTCAACCCCCCTTAATGACAAAGGTCTGGGAGACATCTTGGATACAAGGAACATATCTAAACTAATAAAGGCCATATACAGCAAGCTGAGAGCCAACATCAAACTAAATGCAGAGAAACTCAAAGTGATTCCAATAAAATCAGGAACAAAAAGAGGCTATCCCCTCCTCCACAATTATTTAATACAGACATCAAGAGGATACATAAATTGGAAAAGAAGAAGTCAAACTATCCATATATGCGTGTGGTATGATAGTATACATAAGTGATCCCCAAAATTCTACCAGGGGACTCCTACAGCTGATAAACACCTTCAGTAACGAAGCAGTATACAATTGTAACTCAAAAAAAAAAAAGAGTCAGTAGCCCTCCTATATACAAATGACAAAGGAGCTGAGAAAGAAATCAGGGAAACATCACCCTTCACAATAGGCACAAACTATATAAGCTATCTTGGGGTAACTCTAACAAAACCAATGAGAGACTGGTATGACAAGACCTTTAAGTTTTGAAGAAAGAAACTGAAGAGATATCAAAAAATGAGAGATTTTCCATGAGTTGGAATGGTAGCATCAACATAGTAAATGCCACAGTAATCCTGTACAATGAAGGAACTTCTGGAGGCATGACCACAGCCAACCTCATGCTCTACTATAGAGCTATAGTAATAAATACAGCTTGGTACTGACATAAAACCGGGTATGTTGAGCTGACAACCATGGCATTAATCCACATACCTAAAAACACCAGAATTTTGACAACGAGACAAAAATACACAATGGAAAAATGATGGCATTTTCAACAAATGGTACTGGCCCAACTGGATGGTGGCCCATATAGGAATTCAAATAGATCCATATGCATCTCCCTGCACAAAACTCGATCCCAAATGGATCAAAGACCTCAACGTAAACTCAGTTGCACTAAACCTAATAGAAGACAATGTGGGAAATAGCTTTGAATGCAAGGGCGTCTCCACTTCCTAAATATAACACCAGTGGCACAGACACTGAGAGCAGCAATTAATAAATAGGACCACCTGAAAGTTAGAAGCTTCTGTAAGACAAAGGACTGGTCAATTAAACAAAATGTCCACCCAAAGATTGAACAAAGAGATAGTTACCAATCCCAGTTACTAGAGAGAGCTTAGCTATAGCTACATTCCTTGACTTCTGCCCCTTTCCTTCATCATCAAGGCAGCCGTGTTACACTTTCCCTCTTCAGTTCACACACTGCATTCCTTCTTCATAACTTAATGTCATACCTGGGTGTCATAATAAACCCGGGGTCGTCTCATTATCCATAAATTCACTTTTGCCACAGAACATGACATTCACAGATTCCAGAGATCAGAAACTGAATATCCTTGGAGGAGACATTATATAGCCTAATGTATTTCCTGTGTAATCTTGGCCAAACAGCAAAGATTGAATATCTGATCCGAAGAGGTTTCTGGCCCCATCCATCCAGAGGTTCAGACCCATAGACCTATATGGTCCCAGAGCTCCCATCTCTCCACCACAGCTTAGGTCCCTGACTGCTGACTCGGCCCACCCCTCTTGGTGACTTTTCAACAGGGTGGGGGTGCTGGGGCCATGCTTATCTTTCCATTTCTAAGAAGCAATATGAAATAATGAAGTTACATGAAACCTGTTACCAACCTAACTCTGGGGATTTTTAGGTGCTCACTCCACTTAAGCATTTGTCAGCAGGGCCTCCTAAAGGGCCGCACAGTTGGTTTTTTTTTTCCAATAAAGCTGAGTCAAGAAGCTTCTCTTGAGGCGGCCATCTCTCTGTTCACTGCCAACAAACACAGCAGACCCAAGAAAATGCTGCTACTAAGAAGCTGTCTTTGACTCTTCTCCATTTTTGTTCAATATGAACAGGAACCTTCAATCAATCAAATGTAGTTTGAAGCTTATATGAGTCTTCTGTGAGACTTCAAGATCTGGCCTTGATTTAAGCTGCCCCATTTTGAAATTCAAGCCCAAACACCACAGTTTCTCTGTACCATGACCAACTTCAGAGACACTTTTGGTTCCCTTTCTGTGCTCTAGAATCATTTTCAAGCTTTATCGGGCTTTACCTGGGTGTTCTGCCCACGTTGGGCACCATGTGTTACAACAGGATTCTGCTCTATCTTAATTCAACCCATTTCCCTTGATCTGTCCTGTCACGAGGCCTGTGGCTCATCTGTGTTACTTTACATGTTGCTTCTTTGGGCGGCTGGATCTTGTGTCTTCTGACTTCCCGCTCCTTCTCCTACCTATGCTCTGATTTCCCTACCTACTTCTACAGTGCCTGCAATGGCCCTAACAATCCTTTTTTTCACAGCATATAGAAGGACATTCCCACATCACAAAGCTTACATTTATAAATATGCTAGGGTCCTTTTAGTTTGCCAAAAAAATGTTCGAAATAAAAGATTTGTTCTTTCAACTTATCAGAGTGATTTTAGAAAAAAATTAGCCTTATTTGCTATGTCAGGGTGTGCGAGTCACAGGCAAAAATGTCAAAGCAAAAGAGGTGTTGTCCTTTCTACATTGAATCATGTTAATGTAAAGTATAATTAGGACTCTTTATGTACAGATTCTCCATCTATAATTCAACCATGTGCAAAGAAAAAAACAGAAAAATGTGCCTGAACTGAAGAAGTATAATTCGTTGTCATCCTTCCCTAAATAATCTAGAATAACAATAATTGATATGTCTTTTATCAAATGACCTACCGCTGACATAAATTATAGGCAAGAGCTAAATGAAGTGTGGAAGTGTATACTTGTAATAGTCACATATACTAAGGAAGCTGAGACAGGAAGATCATTGGCGCTCACAAATATGAGACCAGACCAGGCAATATAGCAACATCCTGTTATAGTAAAATAAACGAGATAAAATAGAAATGAATATGTATGTATATGATAAGTAAATATGACACCAGTGTATGTAATGAGATTGAAAGTGAACCATATCTTCATACCTTCCATGGTCATCCAAGAAACAATATAAGATACTGGATGGCAGAAGTATTGAAGTTCAAGGTTATAGGGGAAATTTCTGGAGCTCCACTTGTAGTCGTCATGGGCCAGATGGAAATTTACCAAATGATATTAGGCAATAAAATTATAGCCTTAGCAGCTTATATTTCAGTAAATTGAAAAATAAATCTTTGAATATTGATTTTTAATTTTTTTATTAGGTTAATTGTCATTTTTTTCAGTAATTTTTTCTGTAATGAGGATTCACACACAGTTTTCTATGAAGCTTTATTAAAATCATAAAGACCTAAAATCTAGCATATGTGTTACTGAAAATTTGCCTAGGCGTTAGAATTAAAATTTTTTAGCTGAAATAATCCTTTAATAATAGTTTTATATTTCTATTCTGCATATGACTTTTTCTATTACTATTATGTCCAGTTGTATTCTATTTATTACGTACTCACACTTCATTGTCCACTTGTGTAAATTAATAAAACTAACCAGTGAACCACAGAGACTAAAGTTTCAGTCATCTCTGGATAATTTTTTTATCTAAAATGATTAGTGAGTCCCCAGTAGCTCAAGACAGCTGTCTCTGTGGGTTTCCTCATAAAAGTCTTGACCCCTTTGCTCCTATAATCCCTCCTCCCTCGCTTTGACTGCACTGGGATCTTGACCCAGTGCTTAGTTGTAGATCTCTGCATCTGCTTAGATCAAGTCATCTTTGTGGGTTCTTGGATGTTTCCCCAGCACCGGGTTTCTATGTATTCCCCAAATGGCTCCCTTTATGAAGACATCTCTCTCTTGCCTCTCCCAAACTGACCCTCCCGCAGCTCAACCATGCTTTTTCCTCCTGTCCTATTCCTACCTCCCCGTAGCTCTTCTCCAGGTGCCCAATAAACTCAAGAGATCTTAATTATTGCTCCTTCCCACAGGATCCATGGATGTCTCTCTCACAGCTCCCCTTATTACACAAAATCTCGGGTTGTGGATTGTAGCCTGGTTACAAGCCAGACACAGGGAGCCACCAGAAAGGAGGATCAAAGAAGAGACCAGAGCCTGCCAATCAATCCATCTCCATCTGCACCTGTCCCCTGTAAGTGCCAAAATATTGACGTTTGGTAGTCATAGCTAGTAGCCCCAACACCAACAGACACCTGAGCACTCGGCAAAGATGGCTATTCTTTGGGAAGGTAGGCTGAGTTTGTGGGAGAGGAAAGGACACAGATGTAGCAATTCATTGGAAATCAAGAGAAGGGATTCTTGTCTTCCGAGCTATACATAATTCACTGTCCAGAGAAAACAGGGAATGTCCAAATAAACATGGAAAGACAGTGGTGTAGTGGGACCTATAAGTGAAGCCTTCTGGTTCAGTTGTGAAAGCTGCCTCAGTCTCTGAGAAGTTAGCTCTAAAAGGCCAGCAGCAGCAGTACAGCGGGGAGGGGCTACCAGGCACTCATGAACAGTGAAAACATCCAATGTGGACATTCACAGGCATGGACACAGATTGTTAGCACACTTGATTTGGGTCCCAGCGTTATGTGAAAGCCACATTTGAAAGTGTTCATAGGAATGATCCCATGCCCTTGTGTGAACATCGGGGATATAACTGACAGTCAATACTGACAAACTCTTCAAACACAGGCTCAGGCTTAGCCTCTGATGCTGCTGCATTGCTCTATGACATACACCATCACTGACAATTCAGAGCCTCCTTCTGAGAAGGACATGTGCACAACTGAAGGTGTTTATAAGTTCATAGATGTTCTGCTTGAATTTCGTGTCTGTGGGTTAATGGCATTTATATACCATTGTTATTTAGTTTTCCAGAAGGCCCCCGACTAGCAGCACATGACTTTAATCCCAGAAATTGGGAGACAGAGGCAGGCTGATCTCTGTGGTTGAGGCCAGCCTCGTCTACACAGTGAGTTCCAGGGCAGCCAGGGCTATGTAGAGATACCCGGGCCTAAAGAAAACAGAATATTAAACCATATACACATATATGCCACACCGCACCTTAGTATGTTACCTACTTACTCTTGTGTAAATCCTTTTAGAACAAGGCAAGCATCTTGAAAAGAAAAGAAAACGCAGACTCTATTTCCTATTTTGTGTGTTTCCTCCTCCTCCTCCTCCTCCTCCTCCTCCTCCTCCTCCTCCTCCTCCTCCTCCTCTTCATTCTTCAGTGCTCTCTTTGAAGCTCCTGACCCTTGAAGCTCACTCCCAAAGTGTGCCACTTCCCATGGTCTATCATATCGTCAACTTCTGACCTGAGATCTTCTCTCCAAAGAAGCCTTTCCTACCCCAGTCCCTGTCTTCATCCACCCTCCTCCAGTTAGCACTGCACTGGGATTGTGAAGCCAGGTTCCTGGGCTCCCAAGACTTTCTGTGCTCACAACCTGCAGAGACAGCTTCTCTGCCCTGTACCACAGCCCAGTCCTCCCCCAGGGCCACCTGTGTTGACAAACCAGGCCCCCTTCCTCTCACCAGGCCCTCTTCTTCTCCCTTGACCACCTCCTCCTCCCACCAGGACCCCTGGCCACACGGTCCCTGTTAGAAACGACCTCCCCTGGAATTCAAATCCCCACACTGACCACAGCTCCATCCCCACCACCACCCTCCCAGGTGTTTCTCTAGCTCAAAATGGCAAATGAAAAGGCGACACAGTGATTGGCTTCTGTTTTGATGTTTATTTGTGTGATTAGCCCCTTAGTTAGTAGGACGCTGCCTGGTTGAGGCTGAAGGGTGGGAAGGGTGGTGGACCCTCCAGCCTCTGAGACCCAGCGTCTTCAGTTGTCTTCGTGGTCTCCTATCTGGTCACCCACGGACTTGGTGTCCTCTTTTAAGAGCTGTTTGAGCTGCACGTTGTCCTGGAGCACTCGATACAGGTGTTCTGGGGCGATGCGCTTCTTGCCACTGCTGTGGGCCACCTCGCCAGCCAACTCCAGGATGTTGGAGGTCACATGCTGGAGGACACCGGCTAGGAAGACGGGTGAAGTGGAGCTCAGGCGCTGGGAATAGTTCCTCTGTCGCAGGAAGCGGTCTATGCGGCTCACAGGAAATTGAAGCTCTGCTCTTGTGGAGCGGGATACATGTCTTCTTCTTTGGTTGACAGGATAGTCAAGCTCGGCTCTTGCGGAGAGGGATACCTGTTGTCCTGTTCTTTGGTTGACAGGATATTGAATCTCGGCTCCTGGGGAGCAGGATACATGTTGTCCTGTTCTTTGGTTGACAGCACATTGAAGCTCGGCTCCTGGGGAGCAGGATGCATGTCCTCTTCTTTGGTTGACAGGACGTTGAGGCTCGGCTCTTGTGGAGTGGGATGCATGTTGTCTTCTTCGGTTGACAGGATGTTGAAGCTGGGCTCTTGGGGAGCGGGATCCCTTTCGTCTTCTTTCCCTGTTCCCAGCCATGCTCACTTGATGAGTTTGGCTGCGCTCCACCTTTCTTCTGGCCAGGCTCTCTCAAAATAACCAAACCACTTAGCTGACCCTGTATTTATCTCTGCTCCTCAGGAGAGGTCTTTGTTACAACATAGACATTATGATGTCTCTATTACTGAGCCCTCATGTTCAGTGCAGAAATGTCCTTATTAGGATGTTTGCTGCACATTAGGAAAGTGCTCAGTTTTTCATGCGTGATGTATATACATGTGCCCCTGTTGTGTTTGTCTTTGTGTGTGTGTCCTGAAGCTGATATCTGGAACCATCCATAATCACGTTTCTATCTTATTTACTGAGACAAGACCTCTCACTCGAAACCAGAGCTCACCAATACAGATAGTGTAACTATCCTCCTTGCCGCAGTGATCCTGCCTTAGCATTTCATGTTTGGAATTATATGCAAGCCACCAAACCCACCTGGATATATCCTCTTTTTATCAGAACTCATCTACTTGATATTTATATTCTGACAAGATCTATGTGTCAGTGGAAAAATTCTGCCCATGGGACGCAAATTCAGTTCATGCATCACACTCTAGTTTTGTCTCAATTTACTGAGTCGCCTGTACTGTGTATTTTCTATCCAGCCAGAAACTCTAAAATACCAAATACCCAGTAGCTCATACTCAAATAATTAATTGACTTGGAGCCTTAATATTACAGTAACTGCTGCTCCACTAGTTTCTTTCAGTAAAAGAAAGGTGAGAATGCTCAGCTGAGCAAAGGTTCCAAGCCACACAACTAAATAGAGATAAGAAAGATGGACAAGTTTAAGAGTAAAAGTTAACAAACAAGTAATAAGCTTGAGCAATAGGACAAACAGCTTATAATTGATATAAGCCGTTGTGTGATTATTTGGAACTAAGTGGCCTGCAGGAATATAAGACAACTTTGATTATATTCATCTCAATGTTTCTAAACAGTATTTTTAATAAAGCAAATTTCTCACAGACATGCCACAGGAAATTCTGATAGAGGTCGTTCTTCAGCGGAGATTGCTTCTTCTCAGATTATTCTAATTTGTATTGAGTTCATGACACCTTCCCAAGAAAGGTGACCAGTCCCAAGGATTATATATATATATATCTACCATGCAACCCCTGCACTTAAAGCTCAGGGAATATAGAGAAAGAAGAGTCACAAGATTGTAGGAAACAGGACTGAGATGTCCTCTGCTAGATAGTGTCTTCTAGCCCTAAGAAGGATGCTGTACTCATAAAATTTCAACAGAAAGGTTGACATATGGACTTGCAGAAGGATAATACCAGTCAGTGTACCATTGCTAATGGGGGAAATCTCATAAGGCCCCACCCCTAGATAAAGAGCTATAAGCAATCAGTGGCTTCAGAGCAAGAGAAAATCATGTCCAATCCCCAAATGCCAACTTTAAACACATATACAGGGTAGCAACAGTACATGGACTCAGTAGGTTTATGATATATAAGTCTATATGTGACAAAAGCAATTATAGAATGAGAAGTCATGTATTTGAGAGGGAATTGGTTGTGAGGAGTTGGACTGAGGTGAAAATTAAGTAAATATAGCACTCACATGGAACTTTCAAAATAATTTATAATTTATAATTACAAAGCAAAGAGAGCAAAAACCTGAAATTAGGCCAGCCTGAATTAGTAAGAAGAGGTGGATAAGAATATGTCCAGAGAGATATGCTGACAATATTGAAATCTTGGATCTGGGGAAAGCTTACCAACTCATAAAAATTGAACAATGCTCATTTGATTCATCACTGGGTCAAAAGATAAAGAAATCTTTAAAGCCTTCCTTGAATTCAATGAACATGAATCCACAGCATGCCCAAAATTGTGGGACACAATGAAAGCAGTGCTAAGAGGAAAGTTCATAGCACTAAAAACCAATATAAAGAAAGTAGAGAGAATTCTCACACTAGCACCTTAATAGCGCACCAGAAAGCTCTAGAATAAAAAGAAGCAAACTCACCCAGGAGAACTAGCTGCCAGGATTACATTGAGAGCTTAAATCGATAAAAGAGAAACAAAGAGAACAGTACAAAGAATCAATGAAAGAGAGTTGATTCATGGAGAAAATCAACAAGACAGACCAGCTCTTATCCAAACGAACTTAGAGGCAGAGAGGTGGCATCCAAATGAACAAAATTAGAAATTAAAAGGGAGCTATAACAAGAGACACTGAGAAATCCAGGAAATCACTGGGTCATACTTAGAAAAATTTGTACTCCACAAAATTGGAAAATCTAAAACAAATGAACAATTTTCTGGATAGGCTCCACCTACCAAACTGAAATCAAGATCAGATAATCAATTTAAATTAACCCATGAATCCCAATGAAATCGAAGCAGTCATCAAAAATTTTTCCAACTAAAAACATCCCACTAACATATGGTTTCAGGACAGAATTCCACCAGAATTTCAATGAAGAGGTAGTACCACTCCTCAAAGTTTTCAAGAAAACAGAAACAGAGAGAACATTGCCAAACTCTTTTTACGAGGCTCTAGGCACACTGATACCCAACCACACAACAGTATGACAAAGAAAGAGAATTACAGATCAATCTCCCTCATGAACATTGAAGCAAAATTATTCAATAAAGTACTGGCAAAGTGAATTCAAGAACACCTAAATTAATTATTCAACATGATCAAACAGGCTTCATCCCAGAGATGCAGGGACGGTTCAACATACACAAATCTATTAATGTCATCCACCATATAAACAAACTGAAAGAAAAAAACCCGCATGGTCATGTCAGCCTTGGACAAATTCAACCCCCCTTAATGACAAAGGTCTGGGAGACATCTTGGATACAAGGAACATATCTAAACTAATAAAGGCCATATACAGCAAGCTGAGAGCCAACATCAAACTAAATGCAGAGAAACTCAAAGTGATTCCAATAAAATCAGGAACAAAAAGAGGCTATCCCCTCCTCCACAATTATTTAATACAGACATCAAGAGGATACATAAATTGGAAAAGAAGAAGTCAAACTATCCATATATGCGTGTGGTATGATAGTATACATAAGTGATCCCCAAAATTCTACCGGGGGACTCCTACAGCTGATAAACACCTTCAGTAACGAAGCAGTATACAACTGTAACTCAAAAAAAAAAAAAAGAGTCAGTAGCCCTCCTATATACAAATGACAAAGGAGCTGAGAAAGAAATCAGGGAAACATCACCCTTCACAATAGGCACAAACAATATAAGGTATCTTGGGGTAACTCTAACCAAACCAATGAGAGACTGGTATGACAAGACCTTTAAGTTTTGAAGAAAGAAACTGAAGAGATATCAAAAAATGAGAGATTTTCCATGAGTTGGAATGGTAGCATCAACATAGTAAATGCCACAGTAATCCTGTACAATGAAGGAACTTCTGGAGGCATGACCACAGCCAACCTCATGCTCTACTATAGAGCTATAGTAATAAATACAGCTTGGTACTGACATAAAACCGGGTATGTTGAGCTGACAACCATGGCATTAATCCACATACCTAAAAACACCAGAATTTTGACAACGAGACAAAAATACACAATGGAAAAATGATGGCATTTTCAACAAATGGTACTGGCCCAACTGGATGGTGGCCCATATAGGAATTCAAATAGATCCATATGCATCTCCCTGCACAAAACTCGATCCCAAATGGATCAAAGACCTCAACGTAAACTCAGTTGCACTAAACCTAATAGAAGACAATGTGGGAAATAGCTTTGAATGCAAGGGCGTCTCCACTTCCTAAATATAACACCAGTGGCACAGACACTGAGAGCAGCAATTAATAAATAGGACCACCTGAAAGTTAGAAACTTCTGTAAGACAAAGGACTGGTCAATTAAACAAAATGTCCACCCAAAGATTGAACAAAGAGATAGTTACCAATCCCAGTTACTAGAGAGAGCTTAGCTATAGCTACATTCCTTGACTTCTGCCCCTTTCCTTCATCATCAAGGCAGCCGTGTTACACTTTCCCTCTTCAGTTCACACACTGCATTCCTTCTTCATAACTTAATGTCATACCTGGGTGTCATAATAAACCCGGGGTCGTCTCATTATCCATAAATTCACTTTTGCCACAGAACATGACATTCACAGATTCCAGAGATCAGAAACTGAATATCCTTGGAGGAGACATTATATAGCCTAATGTATTTCCTGTGTAATCTTGGCCAAACAGCAAAGATTGAATATCTGATCCGAAGAGGTTTCTGGCCCCATCCATCCAGAGGTTCAGACCCATAGACCTATATGGTCCCAGAGCTCCCATCTCTCCACCACAGCTTAGGTCCCTGACTGCTGACTCGGCCCACCCCTCTTGGTGACTTTTCAACAGGGTGGGGGTGCTGGGGCCATGCTTATCTTTCCATTTCTAAGAAGCAATATGAAATAATGAAGTAACATGAAACCTGTTACCAACCTAACTCTGGGGATTTTTAGGTGCTCACTCCACTTAAGCATTTGTCAGCAGGGCCTCCTAAAGGGCCGCACAGTTGGTTTTTTTTTCCAATAAAGCTGAGTCAAGAAGCTTCTCTTGAGGCGGCCATCTCTCTGTTCACTGCCAACAAACACAGCAGACCCAAGAAAATGCTGCTACTAAGAAGCTGTCTTTGACTCTTCTCCATTTTTGTTCAATATGAACAGGAACCTTCAATCAATCAAATGTAGCTTGAAGCTTATATGAGTCTTCTGTGAGACTTCAAGATCTGGCCTTGATTTAAGCTGCCCCATTTTGAAATTCAAGCCCAAACACCACAGTTTCTCTGTACCATGACCAACTTCAGAGACACTTTTGGTTCCCTTTCTGTGCTCTAGAATCATTTTCAAGCTTTATCGGGCTTTACCTGGGTGTTCTGCCCACGTTGGGCACCATGTGTTACAACAGGATTCTGCTCTATCTTAATTCAACCCATTTCCCTTGATCTGTCCTGTCACGAGGCCTGTGGCTCATCTGTGTTACTTTACATGTTGCTTCTTTGGGCGGCTGGATCTTGTGTCTTCTGACTTCACGCTCCTTCTCCTACCTATGCTCTGATTTCCCTACCTACTTCTACAGTGCCTGCAATGGCCCTAACAATCCTTTTTTTCACAGCATATAGAAGGACATTCCCACATCACAAAGCTTACATTTATAAATATGCTAGGGTCCTTTTAGTTTGCCAAAAAAATGTTCGAAATAAAAGATTTGTTCTTTCAACTTATCAGAGTGATTTTAGAAAAAAATTAGCCTTATTTGCTATGTCAGGGTGTGCGAGTCACAGGCAAAAATGTCAAAGCAAAAGAGGTGTTGTCCTTTCTACATTGAATCATGTTAATGTAAAGTATAATTAGGACTCTTTCTGTACAGATTCCCCATCTATAATTCAACCATGTGCAAAGAAAAAAACAGAAAAATGTGCCTGAACTGAAGAAGTATAATTCGTTGTCATCCTTCCCTAAATAATCTAGAATAACAATAATTGATATGTCTTTTATCAAATGACCTACCGCTGACATAAATTATAGGCAAGAGCTAAGTGAAGTGTGGAAGTGTATACTTGTAATAGTCACATATACTAAGGAAGCTGAGACAGGAAGATCATTGGCGCTCACAAATATGAGACCAGACCAGGCAATATAGCAACATCCTGTTATAGTAAAATAAACGAGATAAAATAGAAATGAATATGTATGTATATGATAAGTAAATATGACACCAGTGTATGTAATGAGATTGAAAGTGAACCATATCTTCATACCTTCCATGGTCATCCAAGAAACAATATAAGATACTGGATGGCAGAAGTATTGAAGTTCAAGGTTATAGGGGAAATTTCTGGAGCTCCACTTGTAGTCGTCATGGGCCAGATGGAAATTTACCAAATGATATTAGGCAATAAAATTATAGCCTTAGCAGCTTATATTTCAGTAAATTGAAAAATAAATCTTTGAATATTGATTTTTAATTTTTTTATTAGGTTAATTGTCATTTTTTTCAGTAATTTTTTCTGTAATGAGGATTCACACACAGTTTTCTATGAAGCTTTATTAAAATCATAAAGACCTAAAATCTAGCATATGTGTTACTGAAAATTTGCCTAGGCGTTAGAATTAAAATTTTTTAGCTGAAATAATCCTTTAATAATAGTTTTATATTTCTATTCTGCATATGACTTTTTCTATTACTATTATGTCCAGTTGTATTCTATTTATTACGTACTCACACTTCATTGTCCACTTGTGTAAATTAATAAAACTAACCAGTGAACCACAGAGACTAAAGTTTCAGTCATCTCTGGATAATTTTTTTATCTAAAATGATTAGTGAGTCCCCAGTAGCTCAAGACAGCTGTCTCTGTGGGTTTCCTCATAAAAGTCTTGACCCCTTTGCTCCTATAATCCCTCCTCCCTCGCTTTGACTGCACTGGGATCTTGACCCAGTGCTTAGTTGTAGATCTCTGCATCTGCTTAGATCAAGTCATCTTTGTGGGTTCTTGGATGTTTCCCCAGCACCGGGTTTCTATGTATTCCCCAAATGGCTCCCTTTATGAAGACATCTCTCTCTTGCCTCTCCCAAACTGACCCTCCCGCAGCTCAACCATGCTTTTTCCTCCTGTCCTATTCCTACCTCCCCGTAGCTCTTCTCCAGGTGCCCAATAAACTCAAGAGATCTTAATTATTGCTCCTTCCCACAGGATCCATGGATGTCTCTCTCACAGATCCCCTTATTACACAAAATCTCGGGTTGTGGATTGTAGCCTGGTTACAAGCCAGACACAGGGAGCCACCAGAAAGGAGGATCAAAGAAGAGACCAGAGCCTGCCAATCAATCCATCTCCATCTGCACCTGTCCCCTGTAAGTGCCAAAATATTGACGTTTGGTAGTCATAGCTAGTAGCCCCAACACCAGCAGACACCTGAGCACTCGGCAAAGATGGCTATTCTTTGGGAAGGTAGGCTGAGTTTGTGGGAGAGGAAAGGACACAGATGTAGCAATTCATTGGAAATCAAGAGAAGGGATTCTTGTCTTCCGAGCTATACATAATTCACTGTCCAGAGAAAACAGGGAATGTCCAAATAAACATGGAAAGACAGTGGTGTAGTGGGACCTATAAGTGAAGCCTTCTGGTTCAGTTGTGAAAGCTGCCTCAGTCTCTGAGAAGTTAGCTCTAAAAGGCCAGCAGCAGCAGTACAGCGGGGAGGGGCTACCAGGCACTCATGAACAGTGAAAACATCCAATGTGGACATTCACAGGCATGGACACAGATTGTTAGCACACTTGATTTGGGTCCCAGCGTTATGTGAAAGCCACATTTGAAAGTGTTCATAGGAATGATCCCATGCCCTTGTGTGAACATCGGGGATATAACTGACAGTCAATGCTGACAAACTCTTCAAACACAGGCTCAGGCTTAGCCTCTGATGCTGCTGCATTGCTCTAGGACATACACCATCACTGACAATTCAGAGCCTCCTTCTGAGAAGGACATGTGCACAACTGAAGGTGTTTATAAGTTCATAGATGTTCTGCTTGAATTTCGTGTCTGTGGGGTAATGGCATTTATATACCATTGTTATTTAGTTTTCCAGAAGGCCCCCGACTAGCAGCACATGACTTTAATCCCAGAAATTGGGAGACAGAGGCAGGCTGATCTCTGTGGTTGAGGCCAGCCTCGTCTACACAGTGAGTTCCAGGGCAGCCAGGGCTATGTAGAGATACCCGGGCCTAAAGAAAACAGAATATGAAACCATATACACATATATGCCACACCGCACCTTAGTATGTTACCTACTTACTCTTGTGTAAATCCTTTTAGAACAAGGCAAGCATCTTGAAAAGAAAAGAAAACGCAGACTCTATTTCCTATTTTGTGTGTTTCCTCCTCCTCCTCCTCCTCCTCCTCCTCCTCTTCATTCTTCAGTGCTCTCTTTGAAGCTCCTGACCCTTGAAGCTCACTCCCAAAGTGTGCCACTTCGCATGGTCTATCATATCATCATCACCTTCTGACCTGAGATCTTCTCTCCAAAGAAGCCTTTCCTACCCCAGTCCCTGTCTTCATCCACCCTCCTCCAGTTAGCACTGCACTGGGATTGTGAAGCCAGGTTCCTGGGCTCCCAAGACTTTCTGTGCTCACAACCTGCAGAGACAGCTTCTCTGCCCTGTACCACAGCCCAGTCCTCCCCCAGGGCCACCTGTGTTGACAAACCAGGCCCCCTTCCTCTCACCAGGCCCTCTTCTTCTCCCTTGACCACCTCCTCCTCCCACCAGGACCCCTGGCCACACGGTCCCTGTTAGAAACGACCTCCCCTGGAATTCAAATCCTCACACTGACCACAGCTCCATCCCCACCACCACCCTCCCAGGTGTTTCTCTAGCTCAAAATGGCAAATGAAAAGGCGACACAGTGATTGGCTTCTGTTTTGATGTTTATTTGTGTGATTAGCCCCTTAGTTAGTAGGACGCTGCCTGGTTGAGGCTGAAGGGTGGGAAGGGTGGTGGACCCTCCAGCCTCTGAGACCCAGAGTCTTCAGTGGTCTTCGTGGTCTCCTATCTGGTCACCCACGGACTTGGTGTCCTCTTTTAAGAGCTGTTTGAGCTGCACGTTGTCCTTGAGCACTCGATACAGGTGTTCTGGGGCGATGCGCTTCTTGCCACTGCTGTGGGCCACCTCGCCAGCCAACTCCAGGATGTTGGAGGTCACATGCTGGAGGACACCGGCTAGGAAGACGGGTGAAGTGGAGCTCAGGCGCTGGGAATAGTTCCCCTGTCGCAGGAAGCGGTCTATGCGGCTTACAGGAAATTGAAGCTCTGCTCTTGTGGAGCGGGATACATGTCTTCTTCTTTGGTTGACAGGATAGTCAAGCTCGGCTCTTGCGGAGCGGGATACCTGTTGTCCTGTTCTTTGGTTGACAGGATATTGAATCTCGGCTCCTGGGGAGCAGGATACATGTTGTCCTGTTCTTTGGTTGACAGCATATTGAAGCTCGGCTCCTGGGGAGCAGGATGCATGTCCTCTTCTTTGGTTGACAGGACGTTGAGGCTCGGCTCTTGTGGAGTGGGATGCATGTTGTCTTCTTCGGTTGACAGGATGTTGAAGCTGGGCTCTTGGGGAGCGGGATCCCTTTCGTCTTCTTTCCCTGTTCCCAGCCATGCTCACTTGATGAGTTTGGCTGCGCTCCACCTTTCTTCTGGCCAGGCTCTCTCAAAATAACCAAACCACTTAGCTGACCCTGTATTTATCTCTGCTCCTCAGGAGAGGTCTTTGTTACAACATAGACATTATGATGTCTCTATTACTGAGCCCTCATGTTCAGTGCAGAAATGTCCTTATTAGGATGTTTGCTGCACATTAGGAAAGTGCTCAGTTTTTCATGCGTGATGTATATACATGTGCCCCTGTTGTGTTTGTCTTTGTGTGTGTGTCCTGAAGCTGATATCTGGAACCATCCATAATCACGTTTCTATCTTATTTACTGAGACAAGACCTCTCACTCGAAACCAGAGCTCACCAATACAGATAGTGTAACTATCCTCCTTGCCGCAGTGATCCTGCCTTAGCATTTCATGTTTGGAATTATATGCAAGCCACCAAACCCACCTGGATATATCCTCTTTTTATCAGAACTCATCTACTTGATATTTATATTCTGACAAGATCTATGTGTCAGTGGAAAAATTCTGCCCATGGGACGCAAATTCAGTTCATGCATCACACTCTAGTTTTGTCTCAATTTACTGAGTCGCCTGTACTGTGTATTTTCTATCCAGCCAGAAACTCTAAAATACCAAATACCCAGTAGCTCATACTCAAATAATTAATTGACTTGGAGCCTTAATATTACAGTAACTGCTGCTCCACTAGTTTCTTTCAGTAAAAGAAAGGTGAGAATGCTCAGCTGAGCAAAGGTTCCAAGCCACACAACTAAATAGAGATAAGAAAGATGGACAAGTTTAAGAGTAAAAGTTAACAAAGAAGTAATAAGCTTGAGCAATAGGACAAACAGCTTATAATTGATATAAGCCGTTGTGTGATTATTTGGAACTAAGTGGCCTGCAGGAATATAAGACAACTTTGATTATATTCATCTCAATGTTTCTAAACAGTATTTTTAATAAAGCAAATTTCTCACAGACATGCCACAGGAAATTCTGATAGAGGTCGTTCTTCAGCGGAGATTGCTTCTTCTCAGATTATTCTAATTTGTATTGAGTTCATGACACCTTCCCAAGAAAGGTGACCAGTCCCAAGGATTATATATATATATCTACCATGCAACCCCTGCACTTAAAGCTCAGGGAATATAGAGAAAGAAGAGTCACAAGATTGTAGGAAACAGGACTGAGATGTCCTCTGCTAGATAGTGTCTTCTAGCCCTAAGAAGGATGCTGTACTCATAAAATTTCAACAGAAAGGTTGACATATGGACTTGCAGAAGGATAATACCAGTCAGTGTACCATTGCTAATGGGGGAAATCTCATAAGGCCCCACCCCTAGATAAAGAGCTATAAGCAATCAGTGGCTTCAGAGCAAGAGAAAATCATGTCCAATCCCCAAATGCCAACTTTAAACACATATACAGGGTAGCAACAGTACATGGACTCAGTAGGTTTATGATATATAAGTCTATATGTGACAAAAGCAATTATAGAATGAGAAGTCATGTATTTGAGAGGGAATTGGTTGTGAGGAGTTGGACTGAGGTGAAAATGAAGTAAATATAGCACTCACATGGAACTTTCAAAATAATTTATAATTTATAATTACAAAGCAAAGAGAGCAAAAACCTGAAATTAGGCCAGCCTGAATTAGTAAGAAGAGGTGGATAAGAATATGTCCAGAGAGATATGCTGACAATATTGAAATCTTGGATCTGGGGAAAGCTTACCAACTCATAAAAATTGAACAATGCTCATTTGATTCATCACTGGGTCAAAAGATAAAGAAATCTTTAAAGCCTTCCTTGAATTCAATGAACATGAATCCACAGCATGCCCAAAATTGTGGGACACAATGAAAGCAGTGCTAAGAGGAAAGTTCATAGCACTAAAAACCAATATAAAGAAAGTAGAGAGAATTCTCACACTAGCACCTTAATAGCGCACCAGAAAGCTCTAGAATAAAAAGAAGCAAACTCACCCAGGAGGACTAGCTGCCAGGATTACATTGAGAGCTTAAATCGATAAAAGAGAAACAAAGAGAACAGTACAAAGAATCAATGAAAGAGAGTTGATTCATGGAGAAAATCAACAAGACAGACCAGCTCTTATCCAAACGAACTTAGAGGCAGAGAGGTGGCATCCAAATGAACAAAATTAGAAATTAAAAGGGAGCTATAACAAGAGACACTGAGAAATCCAGGAAATCACTGGGTCATACTTAGAAAAATTTGTACTCCACAAAATTGGAAAATCTAAAACAAATGAACAATTTTCTGGATAGGCTCCACCTACCAAACTGAAATCAAGATCAGATAATCAATTTAAATTAACCCATGAATCCCAATGAAATCGAAGCAGTCATCAAAAATTTTTCCAACTAAAAACATCCCACTAACATATGGTTTCAGGACAGAATTCCACCAGAATTTCAATGAAGAGGTAGTACCACTCCTCAAAGTTTTCAAGAAAACAGAAACAGAGAGAACATTGCCAAACTCTTTTTACGAGGCTCTAGGCACACTGATACCCAACCACACAACAGTATGACAAAGAAAGAGAATTACAGATCAATCTCCCTCATGAACATTGAAGCAAAATTATTCAATAAAGTACTGGCAAAGTGAATTCAAGAACACCTAAATTAATTATTCAACATGATCAAACAGGCTTCATCCCAGAGATGCAGGGACGGTTCAACATACACAAATCTATTAATGTCATCCACCATATAAACAAACTGAAAGAAAAAAACCCGCATGGTCATGTCAGCCTTGGACAAATTCAACCCCCCTTAATGACAAAGGTCTGGGAGACATCTTGGATACAAGGAACATATCTAAACTAATAAAGGCCATATACAGCAAGCTGAGAGCCAACATCAAACTAAATGCAGAGAAACTCAAAGTGATTCCAATAAAATCAGGAACAAAAAGAGGCTATCCCCTCCTCCACAATTATTTAATACAGACATCAAGAGGATACATAAATTGGAAAAGAAGAAGTCAAACTATCCATATATGCGTGTGGTATGATAGTATACATAAGTGATCCCCAAAATTCTACCGGGGGACTCCTACAGCTGATAAACACCTTCAGTAACGAAGCAGTATACAACTGTAACTCAAAAAAAAAAAAAAGTCAGTAGCCCTCCTATATACAAATGACAAAGGAGCTGAGAAAGAAATCAGGGAAACATCACCCTTCACAATAGGCACAAACTATATAAGGTATCTTGGGGTAACTCTAACCAAACCAATGAGAGACTGGTATGACAAGACCTTTAAGTTTTGAAGAAAGAAACTGAAGAGATATCAAAAAATGAGAGATTTTCCATGAGTTGGAATGGTAGCATCAACATAGTAAATGCCACAGTAATCCTGTACAATGAAGGAACTTCTGGAGGCATGACCACAGCCAACCTCATGCTCTACTATAGCGCTATAGTAATAAATACAGCTTGGTACTGACATAAAACCGGGTATGTTGAGCTGACAACCATGGCATTAATCCACATACCTAAAAACACCAGAATTTTGACAACGAGACAAAAATACACAATGGAAAAATGATGGCATTTTCAACAAATGGTACTGGCCCAACTGGATGGTGGCCCATATAGGAATTCAAATAGATCCATATGCATCTCCCTGCACAAAACTCGATCCCAAATGGATCAAAGACCTCAACGTAAACTCAGTTGCACTAAACCTAATAGAAGACAATGTGGGAAATAGCTTTGAATGCAAGGGCGTCTCCACTTCCTAAATATAACACCAGTGGCACAGACACTGAGAGCAGCAATTAATAAATAGGACCACCTGAAAGTTAGAAGCTTCTGTAAGACAAAGGACTGGTCAATTAAACAAAATGTCCACCCAAAGATTGAACAAAGAGATAGTTACCAATCCCAGTTACTAGAGAGAGCTTAGCTATAGCTACATTCCTTGACTTCTGCCCCTTTCCTTCATCATCAAGGCAGCCGTGTTACACTTTCCCTCTTCAGTTCACACACTGCATTCCTTCTTCATAACTTAATGTCATACCTGGGTGTCATAATAAACCCGGGGTCGTCTCATTATCCATAAATTCACTTTTGCCACAGAACATGACATTCACAGATTCCAGAGATCAGAAACTGAATATCCTTGGAGGAGACATTATATAGCCTAATGTATTTCCTGTGTAATCTTGGCCAAACAGCAAAGATTGAATATCTGATCCGAAGAGGTTTCTGGCCCCATCCATCCAGAGGTTCAGACCCATAGACCTATATGGTCCCAGAGCTCCCATCTCTCCACCACAGCTTAGGTCCCTGACTGCTGACTCGGCCCACCCCTCTTGGTGACTTTTCAACAGGGTGGGGGTGCTGGGGCCATGCTTATCTTTCCATTTCTAAGAAGCAATATGAAATAATGAAGTAACATGAAACCTGTTACCAACCTAACTCTGGGGATTTTTAGGTGCTCACTCCACTTAAGCATTTGTCAGCAGGGCCTCCTAAAGGGCCGCACAGTTGGTTTTTTTTTCCAATAAAGCTGAGTCAAGAAGCTTCTCTTGAGGCGGCCATCTCTCTGTTCACTGCCAACAAACACAGCAGACCCAAGAAAATGCTGCTACTAAGAAGCTGTCTTTGACTCTTCTCCATTTTTGTTCAATATGAACAGGAACCTTCAATCAATCAAATGTAGCTTGAAGCTTATATGAGTCTTCTGTGAGACTTCAAGATCTGGCCTTGATTTAAGCTGCCCCATTTTGAAATTCAAGCCCAAACACCACAGTTTCTCTGTACCATGACCAACTTCAGAGACACTTTTGGTTCCCTTTCTGTGCTCTAGAATCATTTTCAAGCTTTATCGGGCTTTACCTGGGTGTTCTGCCCACGTTGGGCACCATGTGTTACAACAGGATTCTGCTCTATCTTAATTCAACCCATTTCCCTTGATCTGTCCTGTCACGAGGCCTGTGGCTCATCTGTGTTACTTTACATGTTGCTTCTTTGGGCGGCTGGATCTTGTGTCTTCTGACTTCACGCTCCTTCTCCTAACTATGCTCTGATTTCCCTACCTACTTCTACAGTGCCTGCAATGGCCCTAACAATCCTTTTTTTCACAGCATATAGAAGGACATTCCCACATCACAAAGCTTACATTTATAAATATGCTAGGGTCCTTTTAGTTTGCCAAAAAAATGTTCGAAATAAAAGATTTGTTCTTTCAACTTATCAGAGTGATTTTAGAAAAAAATTAGCCTTATTTGCTATGTCAGGGTGTGCGAGTCACAGGCAAAAATGTCAAAGCAAAAGAGGTGTTGTCCTTTCTACATTGAATCATGTTAATGTAAAGTATAATTAGGACTCTTTATGTACAGATTCTCCATCTATAATTCAACCATGTGCAAAGAAAAAAACAGAAAAATGTGCCTGAACTGAAGAAGTATAATTCGTTGTCATCCTTCCCTAAATAATCTAGAATAACAATAATTGATATGTCTTTTATCAAATGACCTACCGCTGACATAAATTATAGGCAAGAGCTAAGTGAAGTGTGGAAGTGTATACTTGTAATAGTCACATATACTAAGGAAGCTGAGACAGGAAGATCATTGGCGCTCACAAATATGAGACCAGACCAGGCAATATAGCAACATCCTGTTATAGTAAAATAAACGAGATAAAATAGAAATGAATATGTATGTATATGATAAGTAAATATGACACCAGTGTATGTAATGAGATTGAAAGTGAACCATATCTTCATACCTTCCATGGTCATCCAAGAAACAATATAAGATACTGGATGGCAGAAGTATTGAAGTTCAAGGTTATAGGGGAAATTTCTGGAGCTCCACTTGTAGTCGTCATGGGCCAGATGGAAATTTACCAAATGATATTAGGCAATAAAATTATAGCCTTAGCAGCTTATATTTCAGTAAATTGAAAAATAAATCTTTGAATATTGATTTTTAATTTTTTTATTAGGTTAATTGTCATTTTTTTCAGTAATTTTTTCTGTAATGAGGATTCACACACAGTTTTCTATGAAGCTTTATTAAAATCATAAAGACCTAAAATCTAGCATATGTGTTACTGAAAATTTGCCTAGGCGTTAGAATTAAAATTTTTTAGCTGAAATAATCCTTTAATAATAGTTTTATATTTCTATTCTGCATATGACTTTTTCTATTACTATTATGTCCAGTTGTATTCTATTTATTACGTACTCACACTTCATTGTCCACTTGTGTAAATTAATAAAACTAACCAGTGAACCACAGAGACTAAAGTTTCAGTCATCTCTGGATAATTTTTTTATCTAAAATGATTAGTGAGTCCCCAGTAGCTCAAGACAGCTGTCTCTGTGGGTTTCCTCATAAAAGTCTTGACCCCTTTGCTCCTATAATCCCTCCTCCCTCACTTTGACTGCACTGGGATCTTGACCCAGTGCTTAGTTGTAGATCTCTGCATCTGCTTAGATCAAGTCATCTTTGTGGGTTCTTGGATGTTTCCCCAGCACCGGGTTTCTATGTATTCCCCAAATGGCTCCCTTTATGAAGACATCTCTCTCTTGCCTCTCCCAAACTGACCCTCCCGCAGCTCAACCATGCTTTTTCCTCCTGTCCTATTCCTACCTCCCCGTAGCTCTTCTCCAGGTGCCCAATAAACTCAAGAGATCTTAATTATTGCTCCTTCCCACAGGATCCATGGATGTCTCTCTCACAGCTCCCCTTATTACACAAAATCTCGGGTTGTGGATTGTAGCCTGGTTACAAGCCAGACACAGGGAGCCACCAGAAAGGAGGATCAAAGAAGAGACCAGAGCCTGCCAATCAATCCATCTCCATCTGCACCTGTCCCCTGTAAGTGCCAAAATATTGACGTTTGGTAGTCATAGCTAGTAGCCCCAACACCAACAGACACCTGAGCACTCGGCAAAGATGGCTATTCTTTGGGAAAGTAGGCTGAGTTTGTGGGAGAGGAAAGGACACAGATGTAGCAATTCATTGGAAATCAAGAGAAGGGATTCTTGTCTTCCGAGCTATACATAATTCACTGTCCAGAGAAAACAGGGAATGTCCAAATAAACATGGAAAGACAGTGGTGTAGTGGGACCTATAAGTGAAGCCTTCTGGTTCAGTTGTGAAAGCTGCCTCAGTCTCTGAGAAGTTAGCTCTAAAAGGCCAGCAGCAGCAGTACAGCGGGGAGGGGCTACCAGGCACTCATGAACAGTGAAAACATCCAATGTGGACATTCACAGGCATGGACACAGATTGTTAGCACACTTGATTTGGGTCCCAGCGTTATGTGAAAGCCACATTTGAAAGTGTTCATAGGAATGATCCCATGCCCTTGTGTGAACATCGGGGATATAACTGACAGTCAATACTGTCAAACTCTTCAAACACAGGCTCAGGCTTAGCCTCTGATGCTGCTGCATTGCTCTATGACATACACCATCACTGACAATTCAGAGCCTCCTTCTGAGAAGGACATGTGCACAACTGAAGGTGTTTATAAGTTCATAGATGTTCTGCTTGAATTTCGTGTCTGTGGGGTAATGGCATTTATATACCATTGTTATTTAGTTTTCCAGAAGGCCCCCGACTAGCAGCACATGACTTTAATCCCAGAAATTGGGAGACAGAGGCAGGCTGATCTCTGTGGTTGAGGCCAGCCTCGTCTACACAGTGAGTTCCAGGGCAGCCAGGGCTATGTAGAGATACCCGGGCCTAAAGAAAACAGAATATTAAACCATATACACATATATGCCACACCGCACCTTAGTATGTTACCTACTTACTCTTGTGTAAATCCTTTTAGAACAAGGCAAGCATCTTGAAAAGAAAAGAAAACGCAGACTCTATTTCCTATTTTGTGTGTTTCCTCCTCCTCCTCCTCCTCCTCCTCCTCCTCCTCCTCCTCCTCTTCATTCTTCAGTGCTCTCTTTGAAGCTCCTGACCCTTGAAGCTCACTCCCAAAGTGTGCCACTTCGCATGGTCTATCATATCATCATCACCTTCTGACCTGAGATCTTCTCTCCAAAGAAGCCTTTCCTACCCCAGTCCCTGTCTTCATCCACCCTCCTCCAGTTAGCACTGCACTGGGATTGTGAAGCCAGGTTCCTGGGCTCCCAAGACTTTCTGTGCTCACAACCTGCAGAGACAGCTTCTCTGCCCTGTACCACAGCCCAGTCCTCCCCCAGGGCCACCTGTGTTGACAAACCAGGCCCCCTTCCTCTCACCAGGCCCTCTTCTTCTCCCTTGACCACCTCCTCCTCCCACCAGGACCCCTGGCCACATGGTCCCTGTTAGAAACGACCTCCCCTGGAATTCAAATCCTCACACTGACCACAGCTCCATCCCCACCACCACCCTCCCAGGTGTTTCTCTAGCTCAAAATGGCAAATGAAAAGGCGACACAGTGATTGGCTTCTGTTTTGATGTTTATTTGTGTGATTAGCCCCTTAGTTAGTAGGACGCTGCCTGGTTGAGGCTGAAGGGTGGGAAGGGTGGTGGACCCTCCAGCCTCTGAGACCCAGCGTCTTCAGTTGTCTTCGTGGTCTCCTATCTGGTCACCCACGGACTTGGTGTCCTCTTTTAAGAGCTGTTTGAGCTGCACGTTGTCCTGGAGCACTCGATACAGGTGTTCTGGGGCGATGCGCTTCTTGCCACTGCTGTGGGCCACCTCGCCAGCCAACTCCAGGATGTTGGAGGTCACATGCTGGAGGACACCGGCTAGGAAGACGGGTGAAGTGGAGCTCAGGCGCTGGGAATAGTTCCCCTGTCGCAGGAAGCGGTCTATGCGGCTCACAGGAAATTGAAGCTCTGCTCTTGTGGAGCGGGATACATGTCTTCTTCTTTGGTTGACAGGATAGTCAAGCTCGGCTCTTGCGGAGCGGGATACCTGTTGTCCTGTTCTTTGGTTGACAGGATATTGAATCTCGGCTCCTGGGGAGCAGGATACATGTTGTCCTGTTCTTTGGTTGACAGCATATTGAAGCTCGGCTCCTGGGGAGCAGGATGCATGTCCTCTTCTTTGGTTGACAGCATATTGAAGCTCGGCTCCTGGGGAGCAGGATGCATGTCCTCTTCTTTGGTTGACAGGATGTTGAAGCTCGGCTCTTGGGGAGCGGGATCCCTTTCGTCTTCTTTCCCTGTTCCCAGCCATGCTCACTTGATGAGTTTGGCTGCGCTCCACCTTTCTTCTGGCCAGGCTCTCTCAAAATAACCAAACCACTTAGCTGACCCTGTATTTATCTCTGCTCCTCAGGAGAGGTCTTTGTTACAACATAGACATTATGATGTCTCTATTACTGAGCCCTCATGTTCAGTGCAGAAATGTCCTTATTAGGATGTTTGCTGCACATTAGGAAAGTGCTCAGTTTTTCATGCGTGATGTATATACATGTGCCCCTGTTGTGTTTGTCTTTGTGTGTGTGTCCTGAAGCTGATATCTGGAACCATCCATAATCACGTTTCTATCTTATTTACTGAGACAAGACCTCTCACTCGAAACCAGAGCTCACCAATACAGATAGTGTAACTATCCTCCTTGCCGCAGTGATCCTGCCTTAGCATTTCATGTTTGGAATTATATGCAAGCCACCAAACCCACCTGGATATATCCTCTTTTTATCAGAACTCATCTACTTGATATTTATATTCTGACAAGATCTATGTGTCAGTGGAAAAATTCTGCCCATGGGACGCAAATTCAGTTCATGCATCACACTCTAGTTTTGTCTCAATTTACTGAGTCGCCTGTACTGTGTATTTTCTATCCAGCCAGAAACTCTAAAATACCAAATACCCAGTAGCTCATACTCAAATAATTAATTGACTTGGAGCCTTAATATTACAGTAACTGCTGCTCCACTAGTTTCTTTCAGTAAAAGAAAGGTGAGAATGCTCAGCTGAGCAAAGGTTCCAAGCCACACAACTAAATAGAGATAAGAAAGATGGACAAGTTTAAGAGTAAAAGTTAACAAAGAAGTAATAAGCTTGAGCAATAGGACAAACAGCTTATAATTGATATAAGCCGTTGTGTGATTATTTGGAACTAAGTGGCCTGCAGGAATATAAGACAACTTTGATTATATTCATCTCAATGTTTCTAAACAGTATTTTTAATAAAGCAAATTTCTCACAGACATGCCACAGGAAATTCTGATAGAGGTCGTTCTTCAGCGGAGATTGCTTCTTCTCAGATTATTCTAATTTGTATTGAGTTCATGACACCTTCCCAAGAAAGGTGACCAGTCCCAAGGATTATATATATATATATCTACCATGCAACCCCTGCACTTAAAGCTCAGGGAATATAGAGAAAGAAGAGTCACAAGATTGTAGGAAACAGGACTGAGATGTCCTCTGCTAGATAGTGTCTTCTAGCCCTAAGAAGGATGCTGTACTCATAAAATTTCAACAGAAAGGTTGACATATGGACTTGCAGAAGGATAATACCAGTCAGTGTACCATTGCTAATGGGGGAAATCTCATAAGGCCCCACCCCTAGATAAAGAGCTATAAGCAATCAGTGGCTTCAGAGCAAGAGAAAATCATGTCCAATCCCCAAATGCCAACTTTAAACACATATACAGGGTAGCAACAGTACATGGACTCAGTAGGTTTATGATATATAAGTCTATATGTGACAAAAGCAATTATAGAATGAGAAGTCATGTATTTGAGAGGGAATTGGTTGTGAGGAGTTGGACTGAGGTGAAAATGAAGTAAATATAGCACTCACATGGAACTTTCAAAATAATTTATAATTTATAATTACAAAGCAAAGAGAGCAAAAACCTGAAATTAGGCCAGCCTGAATTAGTAAGAAGAGGTGGATAAGAATATGTCCAGAGAGATATGCTGACAATATTGAAATCTTGGATCTGGGGAAAGCTTACCAACTCATAAAAATTGAACAATGCTCATTTGATTCATCACTGGGTCAAAAGATAAAGAAATCTTTAAAGCCTTCCTTGAATTCAATGAACATGAATCCACAGCATGCCCAAAATTGTGGGACACAATGAAAGCAGTGCTAAGAGGAAAGTTCATAGCACTAAAAACCAATATAAAGAAAGTAGAGAGAATTCTCACACTAGCACCTTAATAGCGCACCAGAAAGCTCTAGAATAAAAAGAAGCAAACTCACCCAGGAGGACTAGCTGCCAGGATTACATTGAGAGCTTAAATCGATAAAAGAGAAACAAAGAGAACAGTACAAAGAATCAATGAAAGAGAGTTGATTCATGGAGAAAATCAACAAGACAGACCAGCTCTTATCCAAACGAACTTAGAGGCAGAGAGGTGGCATCCAAATGAACAAAATTAGAAATTAAAAGGGAGCTATAACAAGAGACACTGAGAAATCCAGGAAATCACTGGGTCATACTTAGAAAAATTTGTACTCCACAAAATTGGAAAATCTAAAACAAATGAACAATTTTCTGGATAGGCTCCACCTACCAAACTGAAATCAAGATCAGATAATCAATTTAAATTAACCCATGAATCCCAATGAAATCGAAGCAGTCATCAAAAATTTTTCCAACTAAAAACATCCCACTAACATATGGTTTCAGGACAGAATTCCACCAGAATTTCAATGAAGAGGTAGTACCACTCCTCAAAGTTTTCAAGAAAACAGAAACAGAGAGAACATTGCCAAACTCTTTTTACGAGGCTCTAGGCACACTGATACCCAACCACACAACAGTATGACAAAGAAAGAGAATTACAGATCAATCTCCCTCATGAACATTGAAGCAAAATTATTCAATAAAGTACTGGCAAAGTGAATTCAAGAACACCTAAATTAATTATTCAACATGATCAAACAGGCTTCATCCCAGAGATGCAGGGACGGTTCAACATACACAAATCTATTAATGTCATCCACCATATAAACAAACTGAAAGAAAAAAACCCGCATGGTCATGTCAGCCTTGGACAAATTCAACCCCCCTTAATGACAAAGGTCTGGGAGACATCTTGGATACAAGGAACATATCTAAACTAATAAAGGCCATATACAGCAAGCTGAGAGCCAACATCAAACTAAATGCAGAGAAACTCAAAGTGATTCCAATAAAATCAGGAACAAAAAGAGGCTATCCCCTCCTCCACAATTATTTAATACAGACATCAAGAGGATACATAAATTGGAAAAGAAGAAGTCAAACTATCCATATATGCGTGTGGTATGATAGTATACATAAGTGATCCCCAAAATTCTACCGGGGGACTCCTACAGCTGATAAACACCTTCAGTAACGAAGCAGTATACAATTGTAACTCAAAAAAAAAAAAAAAGAGTCAGTAGCCCTCCTATATACAAATGACAAAGGAGCTGAGAAAGAAATCAGGGAAACATCACCCTTCACAATAGGCACAAACTATATAAGCTATCTTGGGGTAACTCTAACAAAACCAATGAGAGACTGGTATGACAAGACCTTTAAGTTTTGAAGAAAGAAACTGAAGAGATATCAAAAAATGAGAGATTTTCCATGAGTTGGAATGGTAGCATCAACATAGTAAATGCCACAGTAATCCTGTACATTGAAGGAACTTCTGGAGGCATGACCACAGCCAACCTCATGCTCTACTATAGAGCTATAGTAATAAATACAGCTTGGTACTGACATAAAACCGGGTATGTTGAGCTGACAACCATGGCATTAATCCACATACCTAAAAACACCAGAATTTTGACAACGAGACAAAAATACACAATGGAAAAATGATGGCATTTTCAACAAATGGTACTGGCCCAACTGGATGGTGGCCCATATAGGAATTCAAATAGATCCATATGCATCTCCCTGCACAAAACTCGATCCCAAATGGATCAAAGACCTCAACGTAAACTCAGTTGCACTAAACCTAATAGAAGACAATGTGGGAAATAGCTTTGAATGCAAGGGCGTCTCCACTTCCTAAATATAACACCAGTGGCACAGACACTGAGAGCAGCAATTAATAAATAGGACCACCTGAAAGTTAGAAGCTTCTGTAAGACAAAGGACTGGTCAATTAAACAAAATGTCCACCCAAAGATTGAACAAAGAGATAGTTACCAATCCCAGTTACTAGAGAGAGCTTAGCTATAGCTACATTCCTTGACTTCTGCCCCTTTCCTTCATCATCAAGGCAGCCGTGTTACACTTTCCCTCTTCAGTTCACACACTGCATTCCTTCTTCATAACTTAATGTCATACCTGGGTGTCATAATAAACCCGGGGTCGTCTCATTATCCATAAATTCACTTTTGCCACAGAACATGACATTCACAGATTCCAGAGATCAGAAACTGAATATCCTTGGAGGAGACATTATATAGCCTAATGTATTTCCTGTGTAATCTTGGCCAAACAGCAAAGATTGAATATCTGATCCGAAGAGGTTTCTGGCCCCATCCATCCAGAGGTTCAGACCCATAGACCTATATGGTCCCAGAGCTCCCATCTCTCCACCACAGCTTAGGTCCCTGACTGCTGACTCGGCCCACCCCTCTTGGTGACTTTTCAACAGGGTGGGGGTGCTGGGGCCATGCTTATCTTTCCATTTCTAAGAAGCAATATGAAATAATGAAGTAACATGAAACCTGTTACCAACCTAACTCTGGGGATTTTTAGGTGCTCACTCCACTTAAGCATTTGTCAGCAGGGCCTCCTAAAGGGCCGCACAGTTGGTTTTTTTTTCCAATAAAGCTGAGTCAAGAAGCTTCTCTTGAGGCGGCCATCTCTCTGTTCACTGCCAACAAACACAGCAGACCCAAGAAAATGCTGCTACTAAGAAGCTGTCTTTGACTCTTCTCCATTTTTGTTCAATATGAACAGGAACCTTCAATCAATCAAATGTAGCTTGAAGCTTATATGAGTCTTCTGTGAGACTTCAAGATCTGGCCTTGATTTAAGCTGCCCCATTTTGAAATTCAAGCCCAAACACCACAGTTTCTCTGTACCATGACCAACTTCAGAGACACTTTTGGTTCCCTTTCTGTGCTCTAGAATCATTTTCAAGCTTTATCGGGCTTTACCTGGGTGTTCTGCCCACGTTGGGCACCATGTGTTACAACAGGATTCTGCTCTATCTTAATTCAACCCATTTCCCTTGATCTGTCCTGTCACGAGGCCTGTGGCTCATCTGTGTTACTTTACATGTTGCTTCTTTGGGCGGCTGGATCTTGTGTCTTCTGACTTCACGCTCCTTCTCCTAACTATGCTCTGATTTCCCTACCTACTTCTACAGTGCCTGCAATGGCCCTAACAATCCTTTTTTTCACAGCATATAGAAGGACATTCCCACATCACAAAGCTTACATTTATAAATATGCTAGGGTCCTTTTAGTGTGCCAAAAAAATGTTCGAAATAAAAGATTTGTTCTTTCAACTTATCAGAGTGATTTTAGAAAAAAATTAGCCTTATTTGCTATGTCAGGGTGTGCGAGTCACAGGCAAAAATGTCAAAGCAAAAGAGGTGTTGTCCTTTCTACATTGAATCATGTTAATGTAAAGTATAATTAGGACTCTTTATGTACAGATTCTCCATCTATAATTCAACCATGTGCAAAGAAAAAAACAGAAAAATGTGCCTGAACTGAAGAAGTATAATTCGTTGTCATCCTTCCCTAAATAATCTAGAATAACAATAATTGATATGTCTTTTATCAAATGACCTACCGCTGACATAAATTATAGGCAAGAGCTAAATGAAGTGTGGAAGTGTATACTTGTAATAGTCACATATACTAAGGAAGCTGAGACAGGAAGATCATTGGCGCTCACAAATATGAGACCAGACCAGGCAATATAGCAACATCCTGTTATAGTAAAATAAACGAGATAAAATAGAAATGAATATGTATGTATATGATAAGTAAATATGACACCAGTGTATGTAATGAGATTGAAAGTGAACCATATCTTCATACCTTCCATGGTCATCCAAGAAACAATATAAGATACTGGATGGCAGAAGTATTGAAGTTCAAGGTTATAGGGGAAATTTCTGGAGCTCCACTTGTAGTCGTCATGGGCCAGATGGAAATTTACCAAATGATATTAGGCAATAAAATTATAGCCTTAGCAGCTTATATTTCAGTAAATTGAAAAATAAATCTTTGAATATTGATTTTTAATTTTTTTATTAGGTTAATTGTCATTTTTTTCAGTAATTTTTTCTGTAATGAGGATTCACACACAGTTTTCTATGAAGCTTTATTAAAATCATAAAGACCTAAAATCTAGCATATGTGTTACTGAAAATTTGCCTAGGCGTTAGAATTAAAATTTTTTAGCTGAAATAATCCTTTAATAATAGTTTTATATTTCTATTCTGCATATGACTTTTTCTATTACTATTATGTCCAGTTGTATTCTATTTATTACGTACTCACACTTCATTGTCCACTTGTGTAAATTAATAAAACTAACCAGTGAACCACAGAGACTAAAGTTTCAGTCATCTCTGGATAATTTTTTTTATCTAAAATGATTAGTGAGTCCCCAGTAGCTCAAGACAGCTGTCTCTGTGGGTTTCCTCATAAAAGTCTTGACCCCTTTGCTCCTATAATCCCTCCTCCCTCACTTTGACTGCACTGGGATCTTGACCCAGTGCTTAGTTGTAGATCTCTGCATCTGCTTAGATCAAGTCATCTTTGTGGGTTCTTGGATGTTTCCCCAGCACCGGGTTTCTATGTATTCCCCAAATGGCTCCCTTTATGAAGACATCTCTCTCTTGCCTCTCCCAAACTGACCCTCCCGCAGCTCAACCATGCTTTTTCCTCCTGTCCTATTCCTACCTCCCCGTAGCTCTTCTCCAGGTGCCCAATAAACTCAAGAGATCTTAATTATTGCTCCTTCCCACAGGATCCATTGATGTCTCTCTCACAGCTCCCCTTATTACACAAAATCTCGGGTTGTGGATTGTAGCCTGGTTACAAGCCAGACACAGGGAGCCACCAGAAAGGAGGATCAAAGAAGAGACCAGAGCCTGCCAATCAATCCATCTCCATCTGCACCTGTCCCCTGTAAGTGCCAAAATATTGACGTTTGGTAGTCATAGCTAGTAGCCCCAACACCAACAGACACCTGAGCACTCGGCAAAGATGGCTATTCTTTGGGAAGGTAGGCTGAGTTTGTGGGAGAGGAAAGGACACAGATGTAGCAATTCATTGGAAATCAAGAGAAGGGATTCTTGTCTTCCGAGCTATACATAATTCACTGTCCAGAGAAAACAGGGAATGTCCAAATAAACATGGAAAGACAGTGGTGTAGTGGGACCTATAAGTGAAGCCTTCTGGTTCAGTTGTGAAAGCTGCCTCAGTCTCTGAGAAGTTAGCTCTAAAAGGCCAGCAGCAGCAGTACAGCAGGGAGGGGCTACCAGGCACTCATGAACAGTGAAAACATCCAATGTGGACATTCACAGGCATGGACACAGATTGTTAGCACACTTGATTTGGGTCCCAGCGTTATGTGAAAGCCACATTTGAAAGTGTTCATAGGAATGATCCCATGCCCTTGTGTGAACATCGGGGATATAACTGACAGTCAATACTGACAAACTCTTCAAACACAGGCTCAGGCTTAGCCTCTGATGCTGCTGCATTGCTCTATGACATACACCATCACTGACAATTCAGAGCCTCCTTCTGAGAAGGACATGTGCACAACTGAAGGTGTTTATAAGTTCATAGATGTTCTGCTTGAATTTCGTGTCTGTGGGGTAATGGCATTTATATACCATTGTTATTTAGTTTTCCAGAAGGCCCCCGACTAGCAGCACATGACTTTAATCCCAGAAATTGGGAGACAGAGGCAGGCTGATCTCTGTGGTTGAGGCCAGCCTCGTCTACACAGTGAGTTCCAGGGCAGCCAGGGCTATGTAGAGATACCCGGGCCTAAAGAAAACAGAATATTAAACCATATACACATATATGCCACACCGCACCTTAGTATGTTACCTACTTACTCTTGTGTAAATCCTTTTAGAACAAGGCAAGCATCTTGAAAAGAAAAGAAAACACAGACTCTATTTCCTATTTTGTGTGTTTCCTCCTCCTCCTCCTCCTCCTCCTCCTCTTCATTCTTCAGTGCTCTCTTTGAAGCTCCTGACCCTTGAAGCTCACTCCCAAAGTGTGCCACTTCGCATGGTCTATCATATCATCATCACCTTCTGACCTGAGATCTTCTCTCCAAAGAAGCCTTTCCTACCCCAGTCCCTGTCTTCATCCACCCTCCTCCAGTTAGCACTGCACTGGGATTGTGAAGCCAGGTTCCTGGGCTCCCAAGACTTTCTGTGCTCACAACCTGCAGAGACAGCTTCTCTGCCCTGTACCACAGCCCAGTCCTCCCCCAGGGCCACCTGTGTTGACAAACCAGGCCCCCTTCCTCTCACCAGGCCCTCTTCTTCTCCCTTGACCACCTCCTCCTCCCACCAGGACCCCTGGCCACACGGTCCCTGTTAGAAACGACCTCCCCTGGAATTCAAATCCCCACACTGACCACAGCTCCATCCCCACCACCACCCTCCCAGGTGTTTCTCTAGCTCAAAATGGCAAATGAAAAGGCGACACAGTGATTGGCTTCTGTTTTGATGTTTATTTGTGTGATTAGCCCCTTAGTTAGTAGGACGCTGCCTGGTTGAGGCTGAAGGGTGGGAAGGGTGGTGGACCCTCCAGCCTCTGAGACCCAGCGTCTTCAGTTGTCTTCGTGGTCTCCTATCTGGTCACCCACGGACTTGGTGTCCTCTTTTAAGAGCTGTTTGAGCTGCACGTTGTCCTGGAGCACTCGATACAGGTGTTCTGGGGCGATGCGCTTCTTGCCACTGCTGTGGGCCACCTCGCCAGCCAACTCCAGGATGTTGGAGGTCACATGCTGGAGGACACCGGCTAGGAAGACGGGTGAAGTGGAGCTCAGGCGCTGGGAATAGTTCCCCTGTCGCAGGAAGCGGTCTATGCGGCTCACAGGAAATTGAAGCTCTGCTCTTGTGGAGCGGGATACATGTCTTCTTCTTTGGTTGACAGGATAGTCAAGCTCGGCTCTTGCGGAGCGGGATACCTGTTGTCCTGTTCTTTGGTTGACAGGATATTGAATCTCGGCTCCTGGGGAGCAGGATACATGTTGTCCTGTTCTTTGGTTGACAGCATATTGAAGCTCGGCTCCTGGGGAGCAGGATGCATGTCCTCTTCTTTGGTTGACAGGACGTTGAGGCTCGGCTCTTGTGGAGTGGGATGCATGTTGTCTTCTTCGGTTGACAGGATGTTGAAGCTGGGCTCTTGGGGAGCGGGATCCCTTTCGTCTTCTTTCCCTGTTCCCAGCCATGCTCACTTGATGAGTTTGGCTGCGCTCCACCTTTCTTCTGGCCAGGCTCTCTCAAAATAACCAAACCACTTAGCTGACCCTGTATTTATCTCTGCTCCTCAGGAGAGGTCTTTGTTACAACATAGACATTATGATGTCTCTATTACTGAGCCCTCATGTTCAGTGCAGAAATGTCCTTATTAGGATGTTTGCTGCACATTAGGAAAGTGCTCAGTTTTTCATGCGTGATGTATATACATGTGCCCCTGTTGTGTTTGTCTTTGTGTGTGTGTCCTGAAGCTGATATCTGGAACCATCCATAATCACGTTTCTATCTTATTTACTGAGACAAGACCTCTCACTCGAAACCAGAGCTCACCAATACAGATAGTGTAACTATCCTCCTTGCCGCAGTGATCCTGCCTTAGCATTTCATGTTTGGAATTATATGCAAGCCACCAAACCCACCTGGATATATCCTCTTTTTATCAGAACTCATCTACTTGATATTTATATTCTGACAAGATCTATGTGTCAGTGGAAAAATTCTGCCCATGGGACGCAAATTCAGTTCATGCATCACACTCTAGTTTTGTCTCAATTTACTGAGTCGCCTGTACTGTGTATTTTCTATCCAGCCAGAAACTCTAAAATACCAAATACCCAGTAGCTCATACTCAAATAATTAATTGACTTGGAGCCTTAATATTACAGTAACTGCTGCTCCACTAGTTTCTTTCAGTAAAAGAAAGGTGAGAATGCTCAGCTGAGCAAAGGTTCCAAGCCACACAACTAAATAGAGATAAGAAAGATGGACAAGTTTAAGAGTAAAAGTTAACAAAGAAGTAATAAGCTTGAGCAATAGGACAAACAGCTTATAATTGATATAAGCCGTTGTGTGATTATTTGGAACTAAGTGGCCTGCAGGAATATAAGACAACTTTGATTATATTCATCTCAATGTTTCTAAACAGTATTTTTAATAAAGCAAATTTCTCACAGACATGCCACAGGAAATTCTGATAGAGGTCGTTCTTCAGCGGAGATTGCTTCTTCTCAGATTATTCTAATTTGTATTGAGTTCATGACACCTTCCCAAGAAAGGTGACCAGTCCCAAGGATTATATATATATATATCTACCATGCAACCCCTGCACTTAAAGCTCAGGGAATATAGAGAAAGAAGAGTCACAAGATTGTAGGAAACAGGACTGAGATGTCCTCTGCTAGATAGTGTCTTCTAGCCCTAAGAAGGATGCTGTACTCATAAAATTTCAACAGAAAGGTTGACATATGGACTTGCAGAAGGATAATACCAGTCAGTGTACCATTGCTAATGGGGGAAATCTCATAAGGCCCCACCCCTAGATAAAGAGCTATAAGCAATCAGTGGCTTCAGAGCAAGAGAAAATCATGTCCAATCCCCAAATGCCAACTTTAAACACATATACAGGGTAGCAACAGTACATGGACTCAGTAGGTTTATGATATATAAGTCTATATGTGACAAAAGCAATTATAGAATGAGAAGTCATGTATTTGAGAGGGAATTGGTTGTGAGGAGTTGGACTGAGGTGAAAATGAAGTAAATATAGCACTCACATGGAACTTTCAAAATAATTTATAATTTATAATTACAAAGCAAAGAGAGCAAAAACCTGAAATTAGGCCAGCCTGAATTAGTAAGAAGAGGTGGATAAGAATATGTCCAGAGAGATATGCTGACAATATTGAAATCTTGGATCTGGGGAAAGCTTACCAACTCATAAAAATTGAACAATGCTCATTTGATTCATCACTGGGTCAAAAGATAAAGAAATCTTTAAAGCCTTCCTTGAATTCAATGAACATGAATCCACAGCATGCCCAAAATTGTGGGACACAATGAAAGCAGTGCTAAGAGGAAAGTTCATAGCACTAAAAACCAATATAAAGAAAGTAGAGAGAATTCTCACACTAGCACCTTAATAGCGCACCAGAAAGCTCTAGAATAAAAAGAAGCAAACTCACCCAGGAGGACTAGCTGCCAGGATTACATTGAGAGCTTAAATCGATAAAAGAGAAACAAAGAGAACAGTACAAAGAATCAATGAAAGAGAGTTGATTCATGGAGAAAATCAACAAGACAGACCAGCTCTTATCCAAACGAACTTAGAGGCAGAGAGGTGGCATCCAAATGAACAAAATTAGAAATTAAAAGGGAGCTATAACAAGAGACACTGAGAAATCCAGGAAATCACTGGGTCATACTTAGAAAAATTTGTACTCCACAAAATTGGAAAATCTAAAACAAATGAACAATTTTCTGGATAGGCTCCACCTACCAAACTGAAATCAAGATCAGATAATCAATTTAAATTAACCCATGAATCCCAATGAAATCGAAGCAGTCATCAAAAATTTTTCCAACTAAAAACATCCCACTAACATATGGTTTCAGGACAGAATTCCACCAGAATTTCAATGAAGAGGTAGTACCACTCCTCAAAGTTTTCAAGAAAACAGAAACAGAGAGAACATTGCCAAACTCTTTTTACGAGGCTCTAGGCACACTGATACCCAACCACACAACAGTATGACAAAGAAAGAGAATTACAGATCAATCTCCCTCATGAACATTGAAGCAAAATTATTCAATAAAGTACTGGCAAAGTGAATTCAAGAACACCTAAATTAATTATTCAACATGATCAAACAGGCTTCATCCCAGAGATGCAGGGATGGTTCAACATACACAAATCTATTAATGTCATCCACCATATAAACAAACTGAAAGAAAAAAACCCGCATGGTCATGTCAGCCTTGGACAAATTCAACCCCCCTTAATGACAAAGGTCTGGGAGACATCTTGGATACAAGGAACATATCTAAACTAATAAAGGCCATATACAGCAAGCTGAGAGCCAACATCAAACTAAATGCAGAGAAACTCAAAGTGATTCCAATAAAATCAGGAACAAAAAGAGGCTATCCCCTCCTCCACAATTATTTAATACAGACATCAAGAGGATACATAAATTGGAAAAGAAGAAGTCAAACTATCCATATATGCGTGTGGTATGATAGTATACATAAGTGATCCCCAAAATTCTACCAGGGGACTCCTACAGCTGATAAACACCTTCAGTAACGAAGCAGTATACAATTGTAACTCAAAAAAAAAAAAGAGTCAGTAGCCCTCCTATATACAAATGACAAAGGAGCTGAGAAAGAAATCAGGGAAACATCACCCTTCACAATAGGCACAAACTATATAAGCTATCTTGGGGTAACTCTAACCAAACCAATGAGAGACTGGTATGACAAGACCTTTAAGTTTTGAAGAAAGAAACTGAAGAGATATCAAAAAATGAGAGATTTTCCATGAGTTGGAATGGTAGCATCAACATAGTAAATGCCACAGTAATCCTGTACAATGAAGGAACTTCTGGAGGCATGACCACAGCCAACCTCATGCTCTACTATAGAGCTATAGTAATAAATACAGCTTGGTACTGACATAAAACCGGGTATGTTGAGCTGACAACCATGGCATTAATCCACATACCTAAAAACACCAGAATTTTGACAACGAGACAAAAATACACAATGGAAAAATGATGGCATTTTCAACAAATGGTACTGGCCCAACTGGATGGTGGCCCATATAGGAATTCAAATAGATCCATATGCATCTCCCTGCACAAAACTCGATCCCAAATGGATCAAAGACCTCAACGTAAACTCAGTTGCACTAAACCTAATAGAAGACAATGTGGGAAATAGCTTTGAATGCAAGGGCGTCTCCACTTCCTAAATATAACACCAGTGGCACAGACACTGAGAGCAGCAATTAATAAATAGGACCACCTGAAAGTTAGAAGCTTCTGTAAGACAAAGGACTGGTCAATTAAACAAAATGTCCACCCAAAGATTGAACAAAGAGATAGTTACCAATCCCAGTTACTAGAGAGAGCTTAGCTATAGCTACATTCCTTGACTTCTGCCCCTTTCCTTCATCATCAAGGCAGCCGTGTTACACTTTCCCTCTTCAGTTCACACACTGCATTCCTTCTTCATAACTTAATGTCATACCTGGGTGTCATAATAAACCCGGGGTCGTCTCATTATCCATAAATTCACTTTTGCCACAGAACATGACATTCACAGATTCCAGAGATCAGAAACTGAATATCCTTGGAGGAGACATTATATAGCCTAATGTATTTCCTGTGTAATCTTGGCCAAACAGCAAAGATTGAATATCTGATCCGAAGAGGTTTCTGGCCCCATCCATCCAGAGGTTCAGACCCATAGACCTATATGGTCCCAGAGCTCCCATCTCTCCACCACAGCTTAGGTCCCTGACTGCTGACTCGGCCCACCCCTCTTGGTGACTTTTCAACAGGGTGGGGGTGCTGGGGCCATGCTTATCTTTCCATTTCTAAGAAGCAATATGAAATAATGAAGTAACATGAAACCTGTTACCAACCTAACTCTGGGGATTTTTAGGTGCTCACTCCACTTAAGCATTTGTCAGCAGGGCCTCCTAAAGGGCCGCACAGTTGGGTTTTTTTTCCAATAAAGCTGAGTCAAGAAGCTTCTCTTGAGGTGGCCATCTCTCTGTTCACTGCCAACAAACACAGCAGACCCAAGAAAATGCTGCTACTAAGAAGCTGTCTTTGACTCTTCTCCATTTTTGTTCAATATGAACAGGAACCTTCAATCAATCAAATGTAGCTTGAAGCTTATATGAGTCTTCTGTGAGACTTCAAGATCTGGCCTTGATTTAAGCTGCCCCATTTTGAAATTCAAGCCCAAACACCACAGTTTCTCTGTACCATGACCAACTTCAGAGACACTTTTGGTTCCCTTTCTGTGCTCTAGAATCATTTTCAAGCTTTATCGGGCTTTACCTGGGTGTTCTGCCCACGTTGGGCACCATGTGTTACAACAGGATTCTGCTCTATCTTAATTCAACCCATTTCCCTTGATCTGTCCTGTCACGAGGCCTGTGGCTCATCTGTGTTACTTTACATGTTGCTTCTTTGGGCGGCTGGATCTTGTGTCTTCTGACTTCACGCTCCTTCTCCTAACTATGCTCTGATTTCCCTACCTACTTCTACAGTGCCTGCAATGGCCCTAACAATCCTTTTTTTCACAGCATATAGAAGGACATTCCCACATCACAAAGCTTACATTTATAAATATGCTAGGGTCCTTTTAGTTTGCCAAAAAAATGTTCGAAATAAAAGATTTGTTCTTTCAACTTATCAGAGTGATTTTAGAAAAAAATTAGCCTTATTTGCTATGTCAGGGTGTGCGAGTCACAGGCAAAAATGTCAAAGCAAAAGAGGTGTTGTCCTTTCTACATTGAATCATGTTAATGTAAAGTATAATTAGGACTCTTTATGTACAGATTCTCCATCTATAATTCAACCATGTGCAAAGAAAAAAACAGAAAAATGTGCCTGAACTGAAGAAGTATAATTCGTTGTCATCCTTCCCTAAATAATCTAGAATAACAATAATTGATATGTCTTTTATCAAATGACCTACCGCTGACATAAATTATAGGCAAGAGCTAAGTGAAGTGTGGAAGTGTATACTTGTAATAGTCACATATACTAAGGAAGCTGAGACAGGAAGATCATTGGCGCTCACAAATGAGACCAGACCAGGCAATATAGCAACATCCTGTTATAGTAAAATAAACGAGATAAAATAGAAATGAATATGTATGTATATGATAAGTAAATATGACACCAGTGTATGTAATGAGATTGAAAGTGAACCATATCTTCATACCTTCCATGGTCATCCAAGAAACAATATAAGATACTGGATGGCAGAAGTATTGAAGTTCAAGGTTATAGGGGAAATTTCTGGAGCTCCACTTGTAGTCGTCATGGGCCAGATGGAAATTTACCAAATGATATTAGGCAATAAAATTATAGCCTTAGCAGCTTATATTTCAGTAAATTGAAAAATAAATCTTTGAATATTGATTTTTAATTTTTTTATTAGGTTAATTGTCATTTTTTTCAGTAATTTTTTCTGTAATGAGGATTCACACACAGTTTTCTATGAAGCTTTATTAAAATCATAAAGACCTAAAATCTAGCATATGTGTTACTGAAAATTTGCCTAGGCGTTAGAATTAAAATTTTTTAGCTGAAATAATCCTTTAATAATAGTTTTATATTTCTATTCTGCATATGACTTTTTCTATTACTATTATGTCCAGTTGTATTCTATTTATTACGTACTCACACTTCATTGTCCACTTGTGTAAATTAATAAAACTAACCAGTGAACCACAGAGACTAAAGTTTCAGTCATCTCTGGATAATTTTTTTATCTAAAATGATTAGTGAGTCCCCAGTAGCTCAAGACAGCTGTCTCTGTGGGTTTCCTCATAAAAGTCTTGACCCCTTTGCTCCTATAATCCCTCCTCCCTCGCTTTGACTGCACTGGGATCTTGACCCAGTGCTTAGTTGTAGATCTCTGCATCTGCTTAGATCAAGTCATCTTTGTGGGTTCTTGGATGTTTCCCCAGCACCGGGTTTCTATGTATTCCCCAAATGGCTCCCTTTATGAAGACATCTCTCTCTTGCCTCTCCCAAACTGACCCTCCCGCAGCTCAACCATGCTTTTTCCTCCTGTCCTATTCCTACCTCCCCGTACCTCTTCTCCAGGTGCCCAATAAACTCAAGAGATCTTAATTATTGCTCCTTCCCACAGGATCCATGGATGTCTCTCTCACAGCTCCCCTTATTACACAAAATCTCGGGTTGTGGATTGTAGCCTGGTTACAAGCCAGACACAGGGAGCCACCAGAAAGGAGGATCAAAGAAGAGACCAGAGCCTGCCAATCAATCCATCTCCATCTGCACCTGTCCCCTGTAAGTGCCAAAATATTGACGTTTGGTAGTCATAGCTAGTAGCCCCAACACCAACAGACACCTGAGCACTCGGCAAAGATGGCTATTCTTTGGGAAGGTAGGCTGAGTTTGTGGGAGAGGAAAGGACACAGATGTAGCAATTCATTGGAAATCAAGAGAAGGGATTCTTGTCTTCCGAGCTATACATAATTCACTGTCCAGAGAAAACAGGGAATGTCCAAATAAACATGGAAAGACAGTGGTGTAGTGGGACCTATAAGTGAAGCCTTCTGGTTCAGTTGTGAAAGCTGCCTCAGTCTCTGAGAAGTTAGCTCTAAAAGGCCAGCAGCAGCAGTACAGCGGGGAGGGGCTACCAGGCACTCATGAACAGTGAAAACATCCAATGTGGACATTCACAGGCATGGACACAGATTGTTAGCACACTTGATTTGGGTCCCAGCGTTATGTGAAAGCCACATTTGAAAGTGTTCATAGGAATGATCCCATGCCCTTGTGTGAACATCGGGGATATAACTGACAGTCAATACTGACAAACTCTTCAAACACAGGCTCAGGCTTAGCCTCTGATGCTGCTGCATTGCTCTATGACATACACCATCACTGACAATTCAGAGCCTCCTTCTGAGAAGGACATGTGCACAACTGAAGGTGTTTATAAGTTCATAGATGTTCTGCTTGAATTTCGTGTCTGTGGGGTAATGGCATTTATATACCATTGTTATTTAGTTTTCCAGAAGGCCCCCGACTAGCAGCACATGACTTTAATCCCAGAAATTGGGAGACAGAGGCAGGCTGATCTCTGTGGTTGAGGCCAGCCTCGTCTACACAGTGAGTTCCAGGGCAGCCAGGGCTATGTAGAGATACCCGGGCCTAAAGAAAACAGAATATGAAACCATATACACATATATGCCACACCGCACCTTAGTATGTTACCTACTTACTCTTGCGTAAATCCTTTTAGAACAAGGCAAGCATCTTGAAAAGAAAAGAAAACGCAGACTCTATTTCCTATTTTGTGTGTTTCCTCCTCCTCCTCCTCCTCCTCTTCTTTCTTCAGTGCTCTCTTTGAAGCTCCTGACCCTTGAAGCTCACTCCCAAAGTGTGCCACTTCCCATGGTCTATCATATCATCATCACCTTCTGACCTGAGATCTTCTCTCCAAAGAAGCCTTTCCTACCCCAGTCCCTGTCTTCATCCACCCTCCTCCAGTTAGCACTGCACTGGGATTGTGAAGCCAGGTTCCTGGGCTCCCAAGACTTTCTGTGCTCACAACCTGCAGAGACAGCTTCTCTGCCCTGTACCACAGCCCAGTCCTCCCCCAGGGCCACCTGTGTTGACAAACCAGGCCCCCTTCCTCTCACCAGGCCCTCTTCTTCTCCCTTGACCACATCCTCCTCCCACCAGGACCCCTGGCCACACGGTCCCTGTTAGAAACGACCTCCCCTGGAATTCAAATCCCCACACTGACCACAGCTCCATCCCCACCACCACCCTCCCAGGTGTTTCTCTAGCTCAAAATGACAAATGAAAAGGCGACACAGTGATTGGCTTCTGTTTTGATGTTTATTTGTGTGATTAGCCCCTTAGTTAGTAGGACGCTGCCTGGTTGAGGCTGAAGGGTGGGAAGGGTGGTGGACCCTCCAGCCTCTGAGACCCAGCGTCTTCAGTTGTCTTCGTGGTCTCCTATCTGGTCACCCACGGACTTGGTGTCCTCTTTTAAGAGCTGTTTGAGCTGCACGTTGTCCTGGAGCACTCGATACAGGTGTTCTGGGGCGATGCGCTTCTTGCCACTGCTGTGGGCCACCTCGCCAGCCAACTCCAGGATGTTGGAGGTCACATGCTGGAGGACACCGGCTAGGAAGACGGGTGAAGTGGAGCTCAGGCGCTGGGAATAGTTCCCCTGTCGCAGGAAGCGGTCTATGCGGCTCACAGGAAATTGAAGCTCTGCTCTTGTGGAGCGGGATACATGTCTTCTTCTTTGGTTGACAGGATAGTCAAGCTCGGCTCTTGCGGAGCGGGATACCTGTTGTCCTGTTCTTTGGTTGACAGGATATTGAATCTCGGCTCCTGGGGAGCAGGATACATGTTGTCCTGTTCTTTGGTTGACAGCATATTGAAGCTCGGCTCCTGGGGAGCAGGATGCATGTCCTCTTCTTTGGTTGACAGGACGTTGAGGCTCGGCTCTTGTGGAGTGGGATGCATGTTGTCTTCTTCGGTTGACAGTATGTTGAAGCTCGGGTCTTGGGGAGCGGGATCCCTTTCGTCTTCTTTCCCTGTTCCCAGCCATGCTCACTTGATGAGTTTGGCTGCGCTCCACCTTTCTTCTGGCCAGGCTCTCTCAAAATAACCAAACCACTTAGCTGACCCTGTATTTATCTCTGCTCCTCAGGAGAGGTCTTTGTTACAACATAGACATTATGATGTCTCTATTACTGAGCCCTCATGTTCAGTGCAGAAATGTCCTTATTAGGATGTTTGCTGCACATTAGGAAAGTGCTCAGTTTTTCATGCGTGATGTATATACATGTGCCCCTGTTGTGTTTGTCTTTGTGTGTGTGTCCTGAAGCTGATATCTGGAACCATCCATAATCACGTTTCTATCTTATTTACTGAGACAAGACCTCTCACTCGAAACCAGAGCTCACCAATACAGATAGTGTAACTATCCTCCTTGCCGCAGTGATCCTGCCTTAGCATTTCATGTTTGGAATTATATGCAAGCCACCAAACCCACCTGGATATATCCTCTTTTTATCAGAACTCATCTACTTGATATTTATATTCTGACAAGATCTATGTGTCAGTGGAAAAATTCTGCCCATGGGACGCAAATTCAGTTCATGCATCACACTCTAGTTTTGTCTCAATTTACTGAGTCGCCTGTACTGTGTATTTTCTATCCAGCCAGAAACTCTAAAATACCAAATACCCAGTAGCTCATACTCAAATAATTAATTGACTTGGAGCCTTAATATTACAGTAACTGCTGCTCCACTAGTTTCTTTCAGTAAAAGAAAGGTGAGAATGCTCAGCTGAGCAAAGGTTCCAAGCCACACAACTAAATAGAGATAAGAAAGATGGACAAGTTTAAGAGTAAAAGTTAACAAACAAGTAATAAGCTTGAGCAATAGGACAAACAGCTTATAATTGATATAAGCCGTTGTGTGATTATTTGGAACTAAGTGGCCTGCAGGAATATAAGACAACTTTGATTATATTCATCTCAATGTTTCTAAACAGTATTTTTAATAAAGCAAATTTCTCACAGACATGCCACAGGAAATTCTGATAGAGGTCGTTCTTCAGCGGAGATTGCTTCTTCTCAGATTATTCTAATTTGTATTGAGTTCATGACACCTTCCCAAGAAAGGTGACCAGTCCCAAGGATTATATATATATCTACCATGCAACCCCTGCACTTAAAGCTCAGGGAATATAGAGAAAGAAGAGTCACAAGATTGTAGGAAACAGGACTGAGATGTCCTCTGCTAGATAGTGTCTTCTAGCCCTAAGAAGGATGCTGTACTCATAAAATTTCAACAGAAAGGTTGACATATGGACTTGCAGAAGGATAATACCAGTCAGTGTACCATTGCTAATGGGGGAAATCTCATAAGGCCCCACCCCTAGATAAAGAGCTATAAGCAATCAGTGGCTTCAGAGCAAGAGAAAATCATGTCCAATCCCCAAATGCCAACTTTAAACACATATACAGGGTAGCAACAGTACATGGACTCAGTAGGTTTATGATATATAAGTCTATATGTGACAAAAGCAATTATAGAATGAGAAGTCATGTATTTGAGAGGGAATTGGTTGTGAGGAGTTGGACTGAGGTGAAAATTAAGTAAATATAGCACTCACATGGAACTTTCAAAATAATTTATAATTTATAATTACAAAGCAAAGAGAGCAAAAACCTGAAATTAGGCCAGCCTGAATTAGTAAGAAGAGGTGGATAAGAATATGTCCAGAGAGATATGCTGACAATATTGAAATCTTGGATCTGGGGAAAGCTTACCAACTCATAAAAATTGAACAATGCTCATTTGATTCATCACTGGGTCAAAAGATAAAGAAATCTTTAAAGCCTTCCTTGAATTCAATGAACATGAATCCACAGCATGCCCAAAATTGTGGGACACAATGAAAGCAGTGCTAAGAGGAAAGTTCATAGCACTAAAAACCAATATAAAGAAAGTAGAGAGAATTCTCACACTAGCACCTTAATAGCGCACCAGAAAGCTCTAGAATAAAAAGAAGCAAACTCACCCAGGAGGACTAGCTGCCAGGATTACATTGAGAGCTTAAATCGATAAAAGAGAAACAAAGAGAACAGTACAAAGAATCAATGAAAGAGAGTTGATTCATGGAGAAAATCAACAAGACAGACCAGCTCTTATCCAAACGAACTTAGAGGCAGAGAGGTGGCATCCAAATGAACAAAATTAGAAATTAAAAGGGAGCTATAACAAGAGACACTGAGAAATCCAGGAAATCACTGGGTCATACTTAGAAAAATTTGTACTCCACAAAATTGGAAAATCTAAAACAAATGAACAATTTTCTGGATAGGCTCCACCTACCAAACTGAAATCAAGATCAGATAATCAATTTAAATTAACCCATGAATCCCAATGAAATCGAAGCAGTCATCAAAAATTTTTCCAACTAAAAACATCCCACTAACATATGGTTTCAGGACAGAATTCCACCAGAATTTCAATGAAGAGGTAGTACCACTCCTCAAAGTTTTCAAGATAACAGAAACAGAGAGAACATTGCCAAACTCTTTTTACGAGGCTCTAGGCACACTGATACCCAACCACACAACAGTATGACAAAGAAAGAGAATTACAGATCAATCTCCCTCATGAACATTGAAGCAAAATTATTCAATAAAGTACTGGCAAAGTGAATTCAAGAACACCTAAATTAATTATTCAACATGATCAAACAGGCTTCATCCCAGAGATGCAGGGATGGTTCAACATACACAAATCTATTAATGTCATCCACCATATAAATAAACTGAAAGAAAAAAACCCGCATGGTCATGTCAGCCTTGGACAAATTCAACCCCCCTTAATGACAAAGGTCTGGGAGACATCTTGGATACAAGGAACATATCTAAACTAATAAAGGCCATATACAGCAAGCTGAGAGCCAACATCAAACTAAATGCAGAGAAACTCAAAGTGATTCCAATAAAATCAGGAACAAAAAGAGGCTATCCCCTCCTCCACAATTATTTAATACAGACATCAAGAGGATACATAAATTGGAAAAGAAGAAGTCAAACTATCCATATATGCGTGTGGTATGATAGTATACATAAGTGATCCCCAAAATTCTACCAGGGGACTCCTACAGCTGATAAACACCTTCAGTAACGAAGCAGTATACAATTGTAACTCAAAAAAAAAAAAGAGTCAGTAGCCCTCCTATATACAAATGACAAAGGAGCTGAGAAAGAAATCAGGGAAACATCACCCTTCACAATAGGCACAAACTATATAAGGTATCTTGGGGTAACTCTAACCAAACCAATGAGAGACTGGTATGACAAGACCTTTAAGTTTTGAAGAAAGAAACTGAAGAGATATCAAAAAATGAGAGATTTTCCATGAGTTGGAATGGTAGCATCAACATAGTAAATGCCACAGTAATCCTGTACAATGAAGGAACTTCTGGAGGCATGACCACAGCCAACCTCATGCTCTACTATAGAGCTATAGTAATAAATACAGCTTGGTACTGACATAAAACCGGGTATGTTGAGCTGACAACCATGGCATTAATCCACATACCTAAAAACACCAGAATTTTGACAACGAGACAAAAATACACAATGGAAAAATGATGGCATTTTCAACAAATGGTACTGGCCCAACTGGATGGTGGCCCATATAGGAATTCAAATAGATCCATATGCATCTCCCTGCACAAAACTCGATCCCAAATGGATCAAAGACCTCAACGTAAACTCAGTTGCACTAAACCTAATAGAAGACAATGTGGGAAATAGCTTTGAATGCAAGGGCGTCTCCACTTCCTAAATATAACACCAGTGGCACAGACACTGAGAGCAGCAATTAATAAATAGGACCACCTGAAAGTTAGAAGCTTCTGTAAGACAAAGGACTGGTCAATTAAACAAAATGTCCACCCAAAGATTGAACAAAGAGATAGTTACCAATCCCAGTTACTAGAGAGAGCTTAGCTATAGCTACATTCCTTGACTTCTGCCCCTTTCCTTCATCATCAAGGCAGCCGTGTTACACTTTCCCTCTTCAGTTCACACACTGCATTCCTTCTTCATAACTTAATGTCATACCTGGGTGTCATAATAAACCCGGGGTCGTCTCATTATCCATAAATTCACTTTTGCCACAGAACATGACATTCACAGATTCCAGAGATCAGAAACTGAATATCCTTGGAGGAGACATTATATAGCCTAATGTATTTCCTGTGTAATCTTGGCCAAACAGCAAAGATTGAATATCTGATCCGAAGAGGTTTCTGGCCCCATCCATCCAGAGGTTCAGACCCATAGACCTATATGGTCCCAGAGCTCCCATCTCTCCACCACAGCTTAGGTCCCTGACTGCTGACTCGGCCCACCCCTCTTGGTGACTTTTCAACAGGGTGGGGGTGCTGGGGCCATGCTTATCTTTCCATTTCTAAGAAGCAATATGAAATAATGAAGTTACATGAAACCTGTTACCAACCTAACTCTGGGGATTTTTAGGTGCTCACTCCACTTAAGCATTTGTCAGCAGGGCCTCCTAAAGGGCCACACAGTTGGTTTTTTTTTCCAATAAAGCTGAGTCAAGAAGCTTCTCTTGAGGCGGCCATCTCTCTGTTCACTGCCAACAAACACAGCAGACCCAAGAAAATGCTGCTACTAAGAAGCTGTCTTTGACTCTTCTCCATTTTTGTTCAATATGAACAGGAACCTTCAATCAATCAAATGTAGTTTGAAGCTTATATGAGTCTTCTGTGAGACTTCAAGATCTGGCCTTGATTTAAGCTGCCCCATTTTGAAATTCAAGCCCAAACACCACAGTTTCTCTGTACCATGACCAACTTCAGAGACACTTTTGGTTCCCTTTCTGTGCTCTAGAATCATTTTCAAGCTTTATCGGGCTTTACCTGGGTGTTCTGCCCACGTTGGGCACCATGTGTTACAACAGGATTCTGCTCTATCTTAATTCAACCCATTTCCCTTGATCTGTCCTGTCAAGAGGCCTGTGGCTCATCTGTGTTACTTTACATGTTGCTTCTTTGGGCGGCTGGAACTTGTGTCTTCTGACTTCACGCTCCTTCTCCTACCTATGCTCTGATTTCCCTACCTACTTCTACAGTGCCTGCAATGGCCCTAACAATCCTTTTTTTCACAGCATATAGAAGGACATTCCCACATCACAAAGCTTACATTTATAAATATGCTAGGGTCCTTTTAGTTTGCCAAAAAAATGTTCGAAATAAAAGATTTGTTCTTTCAAATTATCAGAGTGATTTTAGAAAAAAATTAGCCTTATTTGCTATGTCAGGGTGTGCGAGTCACAGGCAAAAATGTCAAAGCAAAAGAGGTGTTGTCCTTTCTACATTGAATCATGTTAATGTAAAGTATAATTAGGACTCTTTATGTACAGATTCTCCATCTATAATTCAACCATGTGCAAAGAAAAAAACAGAAAAATGTGCCTGAACTGAAGAAGTATAATTCGTTGTCATCCTTCCCTAAATAATCTAGAATAACAATAATTGATATGTCTTTTATCAAATGACCTACCGCTGACATAAATTATAGGCAAGAGCTAAGTGAAGTGTGGAAGTGTATACTTGTAATAGTCACATATACTAAGGAAGCTGAGACAGGAAGATCATTGGCGCTCACAAATATGAGACCAGACCAGGCAATATAGCAACATCCTGTTATAGTAAAATAAACGAGATAAAATAGAAATGAATATGTATGTATATGATAAGTAAATATGACACCAGTGTATGTAATGAGATTGAAAGTGAACCATATCTTCATACCTTCCATGGTCATCCAAGAAACAATATAAGATACTGGATGGCAGAAGTATTGAAGTTCAAGGTTATAGGGGAAATTTCTGGAGCTCCACTTGTAGTCGTCATGGGCCAGATGGAAATTTACCAAATGATATTAGGCAATAAAATTATAGCCTTAGCAGCTTATATTTCAGTAAATTGAAAAATAAATCTTTGAATATTGATTTTTAATTTTTTTATTAGGTTAATTGTCATTTTTTTCAGTAATTTTTTCTGTAATGAGGATTCACACACAGTTTTCTATGAAGCTTTATTAAAATCATAAAGACCTAAAATCTAGCATATGTGTTACTGAAAATTTGCCTAGGCGTTAGAATTAAAATTTTTTAGCTGAAATAATCCTTTAATAATAGTTTTATATTTCTATTCTGCATATGACTTTTTCTATTACTATTATGTCCAGTTGTATTCTATTTATTACGTACTCACACTTCATTGTCCACTTGTGTAAATTAATAAAACTAACCAGTGAACCACAGAGACTAAAGTTTCAGTCATCTCTGGATAATTTTTTTATCTAAAATGATTAGTGAGTCCCCAGTAGCTCAAGACAGCTGTCTCTGTGGGTTTCCTCATAAAAGTCTTGACCCCTTTGCTCCTATAATCCCTCCTCCCTCGCTTTGACTGCACTGGGATCTTGACCCAGTGCTTAGTTGTAGATCTCTGCATCTGCTTAGATCAAGTCATCTTTGTGGGTTCTTGGATGTTTCCCCAGCACCGGGTTTCTATGTATTCCCCAAATGGCTCCCTTTATGAAGACATCTCTCTCTTGCCTCTCCCAAACTGACCCTCCCGCAGCTCAACCATGCTTTTTCCTCCTGTCCTATTCCTACCTCCCCGTAGCTCTTCTCCAGGTGCCCAATAAACTCAAGAGATCTTAATTATTGCTCCTTCCCACAGGATCCATGGATGTCTCTCTCACAGCTCCCCTTATTACACAAAATCTCGGGTTGTGGATTGTAGCCTGGTTACAAGCCAGACACAGGGAGCCACCAGAAAGGAGGATCAAAGAAGAGACCAGAGCCTGCCAATCAATCCATCTCCATCTGCACCTGTCCCCTGTAAGTGCCAAAATATTGACGTTTCGTAGTCATAGCTAGTAGCCCCAACACCAACAGACACCTGAGCACTCGGCAAAGATGGCTATTCTTTGGGAAAGTAGGCTGAGTTTGTGGGAGAGGAAAGGACACAGATGTAGCAATTCATTGGAAATCAAGAGAAGGGATTCTTGTCTTTCGAGCTATACATAATTCACTGTCCAGAGAAAACAGGGAATGTCCAAATAAACATGGAAAGACAGTGGTGTAGTGGGACCTATAAGTGAAGCCTTCTGGTTCAGTTGTGAAAGCTGCCTCAGTCTCTGAGAAGTTAGCTCTAAAAGGCCAGCAGCAGCAGTACAGCGGGCAGGGGCTACCAGGCACTCATGAACAGTGAAAACATCCAATGTGGACATTCACAGGCATGGACACAGATTGTTAGCACACTTGATTTGGGTCCCAGCGTTATGTGAAAGCCACATTTGAAAGTGTTCATAGGAATGATCCCATGCCCTTGTGTGAACATCGGGGATATAACTGACAGTCAATACTGACAAACTCTTCAAACACAGGCTCAGGCTTAGCCTCTGATGCTGCTGCATTGCTCTATGACATACACCATCACTGACAATTCAGAGCCTCCTTCTGAGAAGGACATGTGCACAACTGAAGGTGTTTATAAGTTCATAGATGTTCTGCTTGAATTTCGTGTCTGTGGGGTAATGGCATTTATATACCATTGTTATTTAGTTTTCCAGAAGGCCCCCGACTAGCAGCACATGACTTTAATCCCAGAAATTGGGAGACAGAGGCAGGCTGATCTCTGTGGTTGAGGCCAGCCTCGTCTACACAGTGAGTTCCAGGGCAGCCAGGGCTATGTAGAGATACCCGGGCCTAAAGAAAACAGAATATGAAACCATATACACATATATGCCACACCGCACCTTAGTATGTTACCTACTTACTCTTGCGTAAATCCTTTTAGAACAAGGCAAGCATCTTGAAAAGAAAAGAAAACGCAGACTCTATTTCCTATTTTGTGTGTTTCCTCCTCCTCCTCCTCCTCCTCCTCTTCTTTCTTCAGTGCTCTCTTTGAAGCTCCGGACCCTTGAAGCTCACTCCCAAAGTGTGCCACTTCCCATGGTCTATCATATCATCATCACCTTCTGACCTGAGATATTCTCTCCAAAGAAGCCTTTCCTACCCCAGTCCCTGTCTTCATCCACCCTCCTCCAGTTAGCACTGCACTGGGATTGTGAAGCCAGGTTCCTGGGCTCCCAAGACTTTCTGTGCTCACAACCTGCAGAGACAGCTTCTCTGCCCTGTACCACAGCCCAGTCCTCCCCCAGGGCCACCTGTGTTGACAAACCAGGCCCCCTTCCTCTCACCAGGCCCTCTTCTTCTCCCTTGACCACCTCCTCCTCCCACCAGGACCCCTGGCCACACGGTCCCTGTTAGAAACGACCTCCCCTGGAATTCAAATCCCCACACTGACCACAGCTCCATCCCCACCACCACCCTCCCAGGTGTTTCTCTAGCTCAAAATGGCAAATGAAAAGGCGACACAGTGATTGGCTTCTGTTTTGATGTTTATTTGTGTGATTAGCCCCTTAGTTAGTAGGACGCTGCCTGGTTGAGGCTGAAGGGTGGGAAGGGTGGTGGACCCTCCAGCCTCTGAGACCCAGCGTCTTCAGTTGTCTTCGTGGTCTCCTATCTGGTCACCCACGGACTTGGTGTCCTCTTTTAAGAGCTGTTTGAGCTGCACGTTGTCCTGGAGCACTCGATACAGGTGTTCTGGGGCGATGCGCTTCTTGCCACTGCTGTGGGCCACCTCGCCAGCCAACTCCAGGATGTTGGAGGTCACATGCTGGAGGACACCGGCTAGGAAGACGGGTGAAGTGGAGCTCAGGCGCTGGGAATAGTTCCCCTGTCGCAGGAAGCGGTCTATGCGGCTCACAGGAAATTGAAGCTCTGCTCTTGTGGAGCGGGATACATGTCTTCTTCTTTGGTTGACAGGATAGTCAAGCTCGGCTCTTGCGGAGCGGGATACCTGTTGTCCTGTTCTTTGGTTGACAGGATATTGAATCTCGGCTCCTGGGGAGCAGGATACATGTTGTCCTGTTCTTTGGTTGACAGCATATTGAAGCTCGGCTCCTGGGGAGCAGGATGCATGTCCTCTTCTTTGGTTGACAGGACGTTGAGGCTCGGCTCTTGTGGAGTGGGATGCATGTTGTCTTCTTCGGTTGACAGGATGTTGAAGCTGGGCTCTTGGGGAGCGGGATCCCTTTCGTCTTCTTTCCCTGTTCCCAGCCATGCTCACTTGATGAGTTTGGCTGCGCTCCACCTTTCTTCTGGCCAGGCTCTCTCAAAATAACCAAACCACTTAGCTGACCCTGTATTTATCTCTGCTCCTCAGGAGAGGTCTTTGTTACAACATAGACATTATGATGTCTCTATTACTGAGCCCTCATGTTCAGTGCAGAAATGTCCTTATTAGGATGTTTGCTGCACATTAGGAAAGTGCTCAGTTTTTCATGCGTGATGTATATACATGTGCCCCTGTTGTGTTTGTCTTTGTGTGTGTGTCCTGAAGCTGATATCTGGAACCATCCATAATCACGTTTCTATCTTATTTACTGAGACAAGACCTCTCACTCGAAACCAGAGCTCACCAATACAGATAGTGTAACTATCCTCCTTGCCGCAGTGATCCTGCCTTAGCATTTCATGTTTGGAATTATATGCAAGCCACCAAACCCACCTGGATATATCCTCTTTTTATCAGAACTCATCTACTTGATATTTATATTCTGACAAGATCTATGTGTCAGTGGAAAAATTCTGCCCATGGGACGCAAATTCAGTTCATGCATCACACTCTAGTTTTGTCTCAATTTACTGAGTCGCCTGTACTGTGTATTTTCTATCCAGCCAGAAACTCTAAAATACCAAATACCCAGTAGCTCATACTCAAATAATTAATTGACTTGGAGCCTTAATATTACAGTAACTGCTGCTCCACTAGTTTCTTTCAGTAAAAGAAAGGTGAGAATGCTCAGCTGAGCAAAGGTTCCAAGCCACACAACTAAATAGAGATAAGAAAGATGGACAAGTTTAAGAGTAAAAGTTAACAAACAAGTAATAAGCTTGAGCAATAGGACAAACAGCTTATAATTGATATAAGCCGTTGTGTGATTATTTGGAACTAAGTGGCCTGCAGGAATATAAGACAACTTTGATTATATTCATCTCAATGTTTCTAAACAGTATTTTTAATAAAGCAAATTTCTCACAGACATGCCACAGGAAATTCTGATAGAGGTCGTTCTTCAGCGGAGATTGCTTCTTCTCAGATTATTCTAATTTGTATTGAGTTCATGACACCTTCCCAAGAAAGGTGACCAGTCCCAAGGATTATATATATATCTACCATGCAACCCCTGCACTTAAAGCTCAGGGAATATAGAGAAAGAAGAGTCACAAGATTGTAGGAAACAGGACTGAGATGTCCTCTGCTAGATAGTGTCTTCTAGCCCTAAGAAGGATGCTGTACTCATAAAATTTCAACAGAAAGGTTGACATATGGACTTGCAGAAGGATAATACCAGTCAGTGTACCATTGCTAATGGGGGAAATCTCATAAGGCCCCACCCCTAGATAAAGAGCTATAAGCAATCAGTGGCTTCAGAGCAAGAGAAAATCATGTCCAATCCCCAAATGCCAACTTTAAACACATATACAGGGTAGCAACAGTACATGGACTCAGTAGGTTTATGATATATAAGTCTATATGTGACAAAAGCAATTATAGAATGAGAAGTCATGTATTTGAGAGGGAATTGGTTGTGAGGAGTTGGACTGAGGTGAAAATTAAGTAAATATAGCACTCACATGGAACTTTCAAAATAATTTATAATTTATAATTACAAAGCAAAGAGAGCAAAAACCTGAAATTAGGCCAGCCTGAATTAGTAAGAAGAGGTGGATAAGAATATGTCCAGAGAGATATGCTGACAATATTGAAATCTTGGATCTGGGGAAAGCTTACCAACTCATAAAAATTGAACAATGCTCATTTGATTCATCACTGGGTCAAAAGATAAAGAAATCTTTAAAGCCTTCCTTGAATTCAATGAACATGAATCCACAGCATGCCCAAAATTGTGGGACACAATGAAAGCAGTGCTAAGAGGAAAGTTCATAGCACTAAAAACCAATATAAAGAAAGTAGAGAGAATTCTCACACTAGCACCTTAATAGCGCACCAGAAAGCTCTAGAATAAAAAGAAGCAAACTCACCCAGGAGGACTAGCTGCCAGGATTACATTGAGAGCTTAAATCGATAAAAGAGAAACAAAGAGAACAGTACAAAGAATCAATGAAAGAGAGTTGATTCATGGAGAAAATCAACACGACAGACCAGCTCTTATCCAAACGAACTTAGAGGCAGAGAGGTGGCATCCAAATGAACAAAATTAGAAATTAAAAGGGAGCTATAACAAGAGACACTGAGGAATCCAGGAAATCACTGGGTCATACTTAGAAAAATTTGTACTCCACAAAATTGGAAAATCTAAAACAAATGAACAATTTTCTGGATAGGCTCCACCTACCAAACTGAAATCAAGATCAGATAATCAATTTAAATTAACCCATGAATCCCAATGAAATCGAAGCAGTCATCAAAAATTTTTCCAACTAAAAACATCCCACTAACATATGGTTTCAGGACAGAATTCCACCAGAATTTCAATGAAGAGGTAGTACCACTCCTCAAAGTTTTCAAGAAAACAGAAACAGAGAGAACATTGCCAAACTCTTTTTACGAGGCTCTAGGCACACTGATACCCAACCACACAACAGTATGACAAAGAAAGAGAATTACAGATCAATCTCCCTCATGAACATTGAAGCAAAATTATTCAATAAAGTACTGGCAAAGTGAATTCAAGAACACCTAAATTAATTATTCAACATGATCAAACAGGCTTCATCCCAGAGATGCAGGGATGGTTCAACATACACAAATCTATTAATGTCATCCACCATATAAACAAACTGAAAGAAAAAAACCCGCATGGTCATGTCAGCCTTGGACAAATTCAACCCCCCTTAATGACAAAGGTCTGGGAGACATCTTGGATACAAGGAACATATCTAAACTAATAAAGGCCATATACAGCAAGCTGAGAGCCAACATCAAACTAAATGCAGAGAAGTTCAAATGATTCCAATAAAATCAGGAACAAAAAGAGGCTATCCCCTCCTCCACAATTATTTAATACAGACATCAAGAGGATACATAAATTGGAAAAGAAGAAGTCAAACTATCCATATATGCGTGTGGTATGATAGTATACATAAGTGATCCCCAAAATTCTACCGGGGGACTCCTACAGCTGATAAATACCTTCAGTAACGAAGCAGTATACAACTGTAACTCAAAAAAAAAAGTCAGTAGCCCTCCTATATACAAATGACAAAGGAGCTGAGAAAGAAATCAGGGAAACATCACCCTTCACAATAGGCACAAACTATATAAGCTATCTTGGGGTAACTCTAACCAAACCAATGAGAGACTGGTATGACAGACAAGACCTTTAAGTTTTGAAGAAAGAAACTGAAGAGATATCAAAAAATGAGAGATTTTCCATGAGTTGGAATGGTAGCATCAACATAGTAAATGCCACAGTAATCCTGTACAATGAAGGAACTTCTGGAGGCATGACCACAGCCAACCTCATGCTCTACTATAGAGCTATAGTAATAAATACAGCTTGGTACTGACATAAAACCGGGTATGTTGAGCTGACAACCATGGCATTAATCCACATACCTAAAAACACCAGAATTTTGACAACGAGACAAAAATACACAATGGAAAAATGATGGCATTTTCAACAAATGGTACTGGCCCAACTGGATGGTGGCCCATATAGGAATTCAAATAGATCCATATGCATCTCCCTGCACAAAACTCGATCCCAAATGGATCAAAGACCTCAACGTAAACTCAGTTGCACTAAACCTAATAGAAGACAATGTGGGAAATAGCTTTGAATGCAAGGGCGTCTCCACTTCCTAAATATAACACCAGTGGCACAGACACTGAGAGCAGCAATTAATAAATAGGACCACCTGAAAGTTAGAAGCTTCTGTAAGACAAAGGACTGGTCAATTAAACAAAATGTCCACCCAAAGATTGAACAAAGAGATAGTTACCAATCCCAGTTACTAGAGAGAGCTTAGCTATAGCTACATTCCTTGACTTCTGCCCCTTTCCTTCATCATCAAGGCAGCCGTGTTACACTTTCCCTCTTCAGTTCACACACTGCATTCCTTCTTCATAACTTAATGTCATACCTGGGTGTCATAATAAACCCGGGGTCGTCTCATTATCCATAAATTCACTTTTGCCACAGAACATGACATTCACAGATTCCAGAGATCAGAAACTGAATATCCTTGGAGGAGACATTATATAGCCTAATGTATTTCCTGTGTAATCTTGGCCAAACAGCAAAGATTGAATATCTGATCCGAAGAGGTTTCTGGCCCCATCCATCCAGAGGTTCAGACCCATAGACCTATATGGTCCCAGAGCTCCCATCTCTCCACCACAGCTTAGGTCCCTGACTGCTGACTCGGCCCACCCCTCTTGGTGACTTTTCAACAGGGTGGGGGTGCTGGGGCCATGCTTATCTTTCCATTTCTAAGAAGCAATATGAAATAATGAAGTAACATGAAACCTGTTACCAACCTAACTCTGGGGATTTTTAGGTGCTCACTCCACTTAAGCATTTGTCAGCAGGGCCTCCTAAAGGGCCGCACAGTTGGTTTTTTTTTCCAATAAAGCTGAGTCAAGAAGCTTCTCTTGAGGCGGCCATCTCTCTGTTCACTGCCAACAAACACAGCAGACCCAAGAAAATGCTGCTACTAAGAAGCTGTCTTTGACTCTTCTCCATTTTTGTTCAATATGAACAGGAACCTTCAATCAATCAAATGTAGCTTGAAGCTTATATGAGTCTTCTGTGAGACTTCAAGATCTGGCCTTGATTTAAGCTGCCCCATTTTGAAATTCAAGCCCAAACACCACAGTTTCTCTGTACCATGACCAACTTCAGAGACACTTTTGGTTCCCTTTCTGTGCTCTAGAATCATTTTCAAGCTTTATCGGGCTTTACCTGGGTGTTCTGCCCACGTTGGGCACCATGTGTTACAACAGGATTCTGCTCTATCTTAATTCAACCCATTTCCCTTGATCTGTCCTGTCACGAGGCCTGTGGCTCATCTGTGTTACTTTACATGTTGCTTCTTTGGGCGGCTGGATCTTGTGTCTTCTGACTTCACGCTCCTTCTCCTACCTATGCTCTGATTTCCCTACCTACTTCTACAGTGCCTGCAATGGCCCTAACAATCCTTTTTTTCACAGCATATAGAAGGACATTCCCACATCACAAAGCTTACATTTATAAATATGCTAGGTCCTTTTAGTTTGCCAAAAAAATGTTCGAAATAAAAGATTTGTTCTTTCAACTTATCAGAGTGATTTTAGAAAAAAATTAGCCTTATTTGCTATGTCAGGGTGTGCGAGTCACAGGCAAAAATGTCAAAGCAAAAGAGGTGTTGTCCTTTCTACATTGAATCATGTTAATGTAAAGTATAATTAGGACTCTTTATGTACAGATTCTCCATCTATAATTCAACCATGTGCAAAGAAAAAAACAGAAAAATGTGCCTGAACTGAAGAAGTATAATTCGTTGTCATCCTTCCCTAAATAATCTAGAATAACAATAATTGATATGTCTTTTATCAAATGACCTACCGCTGACATAAATTATAGGCAAGAGCTAAATGAAGTGTGGAAGTGTATACTTGTAATAGTCACATATACTAAGGAAGCTGAGACAGGAAGATCATTGGCGCTCACAAATATGAGACCAGACCAGGCAATATAGCAACATCCTGTTATAGTAAAATAAACGAGATAAAATAGAAATGAATATGTATGTATATGATAAGTAAATATGACACCAGTGTATGTAATGAGATTGAAAGTGAACCATATCTTCATACCTTCCATGGTCATCCAAGAAACAATATAAGATACTGGATGGCAGAAGTATTGAAGTTCAAGGTTATAGGGGAAATTTCTGGAGCTCCACTTGTAGTCGTCATGGGCCAGATGGAAATTTACCAAATGATATTAGGCAATAAAATTATAGCCTTAGCAGCTTATATTTCAGTAAATTGAAAAATAAATCTTTGAATATTGATTTTTAATTTTTTTATTAGGTTAATTGTCATTTTTTTCAGTAATTTTTTCTGTAATGAGGATTCACACACAGTTTTCTATGAAGCTTTATTAAAATCATAAAGACCTAAAATCTAGCATATGTGTTACTGAAAATTTGCCTAGGCGTTAGAATTAAAATTTTTTAGCTGAAATAATCCTTTAATAATAGTTTTATATTTCTATTCTGCATATGACTTTTTCTATTACTATTATGTCCAGTTGTATTCTATTTATTACGTACTCACACTTCATTGTCCACTTGTGTAAATTAATAAAACTAACCAGTGAACCACAGAGACTAAAGTTTCAGTCATCTCTGGATAATTTTTTTATCTAAAATGATTAGTGAGTCCCCAGTAGCTCAAGACAGCTGTCTCTGTGGGTTTCCTCATAAAAGTCTTGACCCCTTTGCTCCTATAATCCCTCCTCCCTCGCTTTGACTGCACTGGGATCTTGACCCAGTGCTTAGTTGTAGATCTCTGCATCTGCTTAGATCAAGTCATCTTTGTGGGTTCTTGGATGTTTCCCCAGCACCGGGTTTCTATGTATTCCCCAAATGGCTCCCTTTATGAAGACATCTCTCTCTTGCCTCTCCCAAACTGACCCTCCCGCAGCTCAACCATGCTTTTTCCTCCTGTCCTATTCCTACCTCCCCGTAGCTCTTCTCCAGGTGCCCAATAAACTCAAGAGATCTTAATTATTGCTCCTTCCCACAGGATCCACGGATGTCTCTCTCACAGCTCCCCTTATTACACAAAATCTCGGGTTGTGGATTGTAGCCTGGTTACAAGCCAGACACAGGGAGCCACCAGAAAGGAGGATCAAAGAAGAGACCAGAGCCTGCCAATCAATCCATCTCCATCTGCACCTGTCCCCTGTAAGTGCCAAAATATTGACGTTTCGTAGTCATAGCTAGTAGCCCCAACACCAACAGACACCTGAGCACTCGGCAAAGATGGCTATTCTTTGGGAAGGTAGGCTGAGTTTGTGGGAGAGGAAAGGACACAGATGTAGCAATTCATTGGAAATCAAGAGAAGGGATTCTTGTCTTCCGAGCTATACATAATTCACTGTCCAGAGAAAACAGGGAATGTCCAAATAAACATGGAAAGACAGTGGTGTAGTGGGACCTATAAGTGAAGCCTTCTGGTTCAGTTGTGAAAGCTGCCTCAGTCTCTGAGAAGTTAGCTCTAAAAGGCCAGCAGCAGCAGTACAGCGGGGAGGGGCTACCAGGCACTCATGAACAGTGAAAACATCCAATGTGGACATTCACAGGCATGGACACAGATTGTTAGCACACTTGATTTGGGTCCCAGCGTTATGTGAAAGCCACATTTGAAAGTGTTCATAGGAATGATCCCATGCCCTTGTGTGAACATCGGGGATATAACTGACAGTCAATACTGACAAACTCTTCAAACACAGGCTCAGGCTTAGCCTCTGATGCTGCTGCATTGCTCTATGACATACACCATCACTGACAATTCAGAGCCTCCTTCTGAGAAGGACATGTGCACAACTGAAGGTGTTTATAAGTTCATACATGTTCTGCTTGAATTTCGTGTCTGTGGGGTAATGGCATTTATATACCATTGTTATTTAGTTTTCCAGAAGGCCCCCGACTAGTAGCACATGACTTTAATCCCAGAAATTGGGAGACAGAGGCAGGCTGATCTCTGTGGTTGAGGCCAGCCTCGTCTACACAGTGAGTTCCAGGGCAGCCAGGGCTATGTAGAGATACCCGGGCCTAAAGAAAACAGAATATGAAACCATATACACATATATGCCACACCGCACCTTAGTATGTTACCTACTTACTCTTGTGTAAATCCTTTTAGAACAAGGCAAGCATCTTGAAAAGAAAAGAAAACGCAGACTCTATTTCCTATTTTGTGTGTTTCCTCCTCCTCCTCCTCCTCCTCCTCTTCATTCTTCAGTGCTCTCTTTGAAGCTCCTGACCCTTGAAGCTCACTCCCAAAGTGTGCCACTTCCCATGGTCTATCATATCATCATCACCTTCTGACCTGAGATCTTCTCTCCAAAGAAGCCTTTCCTACCCCAGTCCCTGTCTTCATCCACCCTCCTCCAGTTAGCACTGCACTGGGATTGTGAAGCCAGGTTCCTGGGCTCCCAAGACTTTCTGTGCTCACAACCTGCAGAGACAGCTTCTCTGCCCTGTACCACAGCCCAGTCCTCCCCCAGGGCCACCTGTGTTGACAAACCAGGCCCCCTTCCTCTCACCAGGCCCTCTTCTTCTCCCTTGACCACCTCCTCCTCCCACCAGGACCCCTGGCCACACGGTCCCTGTTAGAAACGACCTCCCCTGGAATTCAAATCCCCACACTGAGCACAGCTCCATCCCCACCACCACCCTCCCAGGTGTTTCTCTAGCTCAAAATGGCAAATGAAAAGGCGACACAGTGATTGGCTTCTGTTTTGATGTTTATTTGTGTGATTAGCCCCTTAGTTAGTAGGACGCTGCCTGGTTGAGGCTGAAGGGTGGGAAGGGTGGTGGACCCTCCAGCCTCTGAGACCCAGCGTCTTCAGTTGTCTTCGTGGTCTCCTATCTGGTCACCCACGGACTTGGTGTCCTCTTTTAAGAGCTGTTTGAGCTGCACGTTGTCCTGGAGCACTCGATACAGGTGTTCTGGGGCGATGCGCTTCTTGCCACTGCTGTGGGCCACCTCGCCAGCCAACTCCAGGATGTTGGAGGTCACATGCTGGAGGACACCGGCTAGGAAGACGGGTGAAGTGGAGCTCAGGCGCTGGGAATAGTTCCCCTGTTGCAGGAAGCGGTCTATGCGGCTCACAGGAAATTGAAGCTCTGCTCTTGTGGAGCGGGATACATGTCTTCTTCTTTGGTTGACAGGATAGTCAAGCTCGGCTCTTGCGGAGCGGGATACCTGTTGTCCTGTTCTTTGGTTGACAGGATATTGAATCTCGGCTCCTGGGGAGCAGGATACATGTTGTCCTGTTCTTTGGTTGACAGCATATTGAAGCTCGGCTCCTGGGGAGCAGGATGCATGTCCTCTTCTTTGGTTGACAGGACGTTGAGGCTCGGCTCTTGTGGAGTGGGATGCATGTTGTCTTCTTCGGTTGACAGGATGTTGAAGCTCGGCTCTTGGGGAGCGGGATCCCTTTCGTCTTCTTTCCCTGTTCCCAGCCATGCTCACTTGATGAGTTTGGCTGCGCTCCACCTTTCTTCTGGCCAGGCTCTCTCAAAATAACCAAACCACTTAGCTGACCCTGTATTTATCTCTGCTCCTCAGGAGAGGTCTTTGTTACAACATAGACATTATGATGTCTCTATTACTGAGCCCTCATGTTCAGTGCAGAAATGTCCTTATTAGGATGTTTGCTGCACATTAGGAAAGTGCTCAGTTTTTCATGCGTGATGTATATACATGTGCCCCTGTTGTGTTTGTCTTTGTGTGTGTGTCCTGAAGCTGATATCTGGAACCATCCATAATCACGTTTCTATCTTATTTACTGAGACAAGACCTCTCACTCGAAACCAGAGCTCACCAATACAGATAGTGTAACTATCCTCCTTGCCGCAGTGATCCTGCCTTAGCATTTCATGTTTGGAATTATATGCAAGCCACCAAACCCACCTGGATATATCCTCTTTTTATCAGAACTCATCTACTTGATATTTATATTCTGACAAGATCTATGTGTCAGTGGAAAAATTCTGCCCATGGGACGCAAATTCAGTTCATGCATCACACTCTAGTTTTGTCTCAATTTACTGAGTCGCCTGTACTGTGTATTTTCTATCCAGCCAGAAACTCTAAAATACCAAATACCCAGTAGCTCATACTCAAATAATTAATTGACTTGGAGCCTTAATATTACAGTAACTGCTGCTCCACTAGTTTCTTTCAGTAAAAGAAAGGTGAGAATGCTCAGCTGAGCAAAGGTTCCAAGCCACACAACTAAATAGAGATAAGAAAGATGGACAAGTTTAAGAGTAAAAGTTAACAAACAAGTAATAAGCTTGAGCAATAGGACAAACAGCTTATAATTGATATAAGCCGTTGTGTGATTATTTGGAACTAAGTGGCCTGCAGGAATATAAGACAACTTTGATTATATTCATCTCAATGTTTCTAAACAGTATTTTTAATAAAGCAAATTTCTCACAGACATGCCACAGGAAATTCTGATAGAGGTCGTTCTTCAGCGGAGATTGCTTCTTCTCAGATTATTCTAATTTGTATTGAGTTCATGATACCTTCCCAAGAAAGGTGACCAGTCCCAAGGATTATATATATATCTACCATGCAACCCCTGCACTTAAAGCTCAGGGAATATAGAGAAAGAAGAGTCACAAGATTGTAGGAAACAGGACTGAGATGTCCTCTGCTAGATAGTGTCTTCTAGCCCTAAGAAGGATGCTGTACTCATAAAATTTCAACAGAAAGGTTGACATATGGACTTGCAGAAGGATAATACCAGTCAGTATACCATTGCTAATGGGGGAAATCTCATAAGGCCCCACCCCTAGATAAAGAGCTATAAGCAATCAGTGGCTTCAGAGCAAGAGAAAATCATGTCCAATCCCCAAATGCCAACTTTAAACACATATACAGGGTAGCAACAGTACATGGACTCAGTAGGTTTATGATATATAAGTCTATATGTGACAAAAGCAATTATAGAATGAGAAGTCATGTATTTGAGAGGGAATTGGTTGTGAGGAGTTGGACTGAGGTGAAAATTAAGTAAATATAGCACTCACATGGAACTTTCAAAATAATTTATAATGTATAATTACAAAGCAAAGAGAGCAAAAACCTGAAATTAGGCCAGCCTGAATTAGTAAGAAGAGGTGGATAAGAATATGTCCAGAGAGATATGCTGACAATATTGAAATCTTGGATCTGGGGAAAGCTTACCAACTCATAAAAATTGAACAATGCTCATTTGATTCATCACTGGGTCAAAAGATAAAGAAATCTTTAAAGCCTTCCTTGAATTCAATGAACATGAATCCACAGCATGCCCAAAATTGTGGGACACAATGAAAGCAGTGCTAAGAGGAAAGTTCATAGCACTAAAAACCAATATAAAGAAAGTAGAGAGAATTCTCACACTAGCACCTTAATAGCGCACCAGAAAGCTCTAGAATAAAAAGAAGCAAACTCACCCAGGAGGACTAGCTGCCAGGATTACATTGAGAGCTTAAATCGATAAAAGAGAAACAAAGAGAACAGTACAAAGAATCAATGAAAGAGAGTTGATTCATGGAGAAAATCAACAAGACAGACCAGCTCTTATCCAAACGAACTTAGAGGCAGAGAGGTGGCATCCAAATGAACAAAATTAGAAATTAAAAGGGAGCTATAACAAGAGACACTGAGAAATCCAGGAAATCACTGGGTCATACTTAGAAAAATTTGTACTCCACAAAATTGGAAAATCTAAAACAAATGAACAATTTTCTGGATAGTCTCCACCTACCAAACTGAAATCAAGATCAGATAATCAATTTAAATTAACCCATGAATCCCAATGAAATCGAAGCAGTCATCAAAAATTTTTCCAACTATAAACATCCCACTAACATATGGTTTCAGGACAGAATTCCACCAGAATTTCAATGAAGAGGTAGTACCACTCCTCAAAGTTTTCAAGAAAACAGAAACAGAGAGAACATTGCCAAACTCTTTTTACTAGGCTCTAGGCACACTGATACCCAACCACACAACAGTATGACAAAGAAAGAGAATTACAGATCAATCTCCCTCATGAACATTGAAGCAAAATTATTCAATAAAGTACTGGCAAAGTGAATTCAAGAACACCTAAATTAATTATTCAACATGATCAAACAGGCTTCATCCCAGAGATGCAGGGATGGTTCAACATACACAAATCTATTAATGTCATCCACCATATAAACAAACTGAAAGAAAAAAACCCGCATGGTCATGTCAGCCTTGGACAAATTCAACCCCCCTTAATGACAAAGGTCTGGGAGACATCTTGGATACAAGGAACATATCTAAACTAATAAAGGCCATATACAGCAAGCTGAGAGCCAACATCAAACTAAATGCAGAGAAACTCAAAGTGATTCCAATAAAATCAGGAACAAAAAGAGGCTATCCCCTCCTCCACAATTATTTAATACAGACATCAAGAGGATACATAAATTGGAAAAGAAGAAGTCAAACTATCCATATATGCGTGTGGTATGATAGTATACATAAGTGATCCCCAAAATTCTACCGGGGGACTCCTACAGCTGATAAACACCTTCAGTAACGAAGCAGTATACAACTGTAACTCAAAAAAAAAAAGTCAGTAGCCCTCCTATATACAAATGACAAAGGAGCTGAGAAAGAAATCAGGGAAACATCACCCTTCACAATAGGCACAAACTATATAAGGTATCTTGGGGTAACTCTAACCAAACCAATGAGAGACTGGTATGACAAGACCTTTAAGTTTTGAAGAAAGAAACTGAAGAGATATCAAAAAATGAGAGATTTTCCATGAGTTGGAATGGTGGCATCAACATAGTAAATGCCACAGTAATCCTGTACAATGAAGGAACTTCTGGAGGCATGACCACAGCCAACCTCATGCTCTACTATAGAGCTATAGTAATAAATACAGCTTGGTACTGACATAAAACCGGGTATGTTGAGCTGACAACCATGGCATTAATCCACATACCTAAAAACACCAGAATTTTGACAACGAGACAAAAATACACAATGGAAAAATGATGGCATTTTCAACAAATGGTACTGGCCCAACTGGATGGTGGCCCATATAGGAATTCAAATAGATCCATATGCATCTCCCTGCACAAAACTCGATCCCAAATGGATCAAAGACCTCAACGTAAACTCAGTTGCACTAAACCTAATAGAAGACAATGTGGGAAATAGCTTTGAATGCAAGGGCGTCTCCACTTCCTAAATATAACACCAGTGGCACAGACACTGAGAGCAGCAATTAATAAATAGGACCACCTGAAAGTTAGAAGCTTCTGTAAGACAAAGGACTGGTCAATTAAACAAAATGTCCACCCAAAGATTGAACAAAGAGATAGTTACCAATCCCAGTTACTAGAGAGAGCTTAGCTATAGCTACATTCCTTGACTTCTGCCCCTTTCCTTCATCATCAAGGCAGCCGTGTTACACTTTCCCTCTTCAGTTCACACACTGCATTCCTTCTTCATAACTTAATGTCATACCTGGGTGTCATAATAAACCCGGGGTCGTCTCATAATCCATAAATTCACTTTTGCCACAGAACATGACATTCACAGATTCCAGAGATCAGAAACTGAATATCCTTGGAGGAGACATTATATAGCCTAATGTATTTCCTGTGTAATCTTGGCCAAACAGCAAAGATTGAATATCTGATCCGAAGAGGTTTCTGGCCCCATCCATCCAGAGGTTCAGACCCATAGACCTATATGGTCCCAGAGCTCCCATCTCTCCACCACAGCTTAGGTCCCTGACTGCTGACTCGGCCCACCCCTCTTGGTGACTTTTCAACAGGGTGGGGGTGCTGGGGCCATGCTTATCTTTCCATTTCTAAGAAGCAATATGAAATAATGAAGTTACATGAAACCTGTTACCAACCTAACTCTGGGGATTTTTAGGTGCTCACTCCACTTAAGCATTTGTCAGCAGGGCCTCCTAAAGGGCCGCACAGTTGGTTTTTTTTTTTCCAATAAAGCTGAGTCAAGAAGCTTCTCTTGAGGCGGCCATCTCTCTGTTCACTGCCAACAAACACAGCAGACCCAAGAAAATGCTGCTACTAAGAAGCTGTCTTTGACTCTTCTCCATTTTTGTTCAATATGAACAGGAACCTTCAATCAATCAAATGTAGTTTGAAGCTTATATGAGTCTTCTGTGAGACTTCAAGATCTGGCCTTGATTTAAGCTGCCCCATTTTGAAATTCAAGCCCAAACACCACAGTTTCTCTGTACCATGACCAACTTCAGAGACACTTTTGGTTCCCTTTCTGTGCTCTAGAATCATTTTCAAGCTTTATCGGGCTTTACCTGGGTGTTCTGCCCACGTTGGGCACCATGTGTTGCAACAGGATTCTGCTCTATCTTAATTCAACCCATTTCCCTTGATCTGTCCTGTCACGAGGCCTGTGGCTCATCTGTGTTACTTTACACGTTGCTTCTTTGGGCGGCTGGATCTTGTGTCTTCTGACTTCACGCTCCTTCTCCTACCTATGCTCTGATTTCCCTACCTACTTCTACAGTGCCTGCAATGGCCCTAACAATCCTTTTTTTCACAGCATATAGAAGGACATTCCCACATCACAAAGCTTACATTTATAAATATGCTAGGGTCCTTTTAGTTTGCCAAAAAAATGTTCGAAATAAAAGATTTGTTCTTTCAACTTATCAGAGTGATTTTAGAAAAAAATTAGCCTTATTTGCTATTTCAGGGTGTGCGAGTCACAGGCAAAAATGTCAAAGCAAAAGAGGTGTTGTCCTTTCTACATTGAATCATGTTAATGTAAAGTATAATTAGGACTCTTTATGTACAGATTCTCCATCTATAATTCAACCATGTGCAAAGAAAAAAACAGAAAAATGTGCCTGAACTGAAGAAGTATAATTTGTTGTCATCCTTCCCTAAATAATCTAGAATAACAATAATTGATATGTCTTTTATCAAATGACCTACTGCTGACATAAATTATAGGCAAGAGCTAAGTGAAGTGTGGAAGTGTATACTTGTAATAGTCACATATACTAAGGAAGCTGAGACAGGAAGATCATTGGCGCTCACAAATATGAGACCAGACCAGGCAATATAGCAACATCCTGTTATAGTAAAATAAACGAGATAAAATAGAAATGAATATGTATGTATATGATAAGTAAATATGACACCAGTGTATGTAATGAGATTGAAAGTGAACCATATCTTCATACTTTCCATGGTCATCCAAGAAACAATATAAGATACTGGATGGCAGAAGTATTGAAGTTCAAGGTTATAGGGGAAATTTCTGGAGCTCCACTTGTAGTCGTCATGGGCCAGATGGAAATTTACCAAATGATATTAGGCAATAAAATTATAGCCTTAGCAGCTTATATTTCAGCAAATTGAAAAATAAATCTTTGAATATTGATTTTTAATTTTTTTATTAGGTTAATTGTCATTTTTTTCAGTAATTTTTTCTGTAATGAGGATTCACACACAGTTTTCTATGAAGCTTTATTAAAATCATAAAGACCTAAAATCTAGCATATGTGTTACTGAAAATTTGCCTAGGCGTTAGAATTAAAATTTTTTAGCTGAAATAATCCTTTAATAATAGTTTTATATTTCTATTCTGCATATGACTTTTTCTGTTACTATTATGTCCAGTTGTATTCTATTTATTACGTACTCACACTTCATTGTCCACTTGTGTAAATTAATAAAACTAACCAGTGAACCACAGAGACTAAAGTTTCAGTCATCTCTGGATAATTTTTTTATCTAAAATGATTAGTGAGTCCCCAGTAGCTCAAGACAGCTGTCTCTGTGGGTTTCCTCATAAAAGTCTTGACCCCTTTGCTCCTATAATCCCTCCTCCCTCGCTTTGACTGCACTGGGATCTTGACCCAGTGCTTAGTTGTAGATTTCTGCATCTGCTTAGATCAAGTCATCTTTGTGGGTTCTTGGATGTTTCCCCAGCACCGGGTTTCTATGTATTCCCCAAATGGCTCCCTTTATGAAGACATCTCTCTCTTGCCTCTCCCAAACTGACCCTCCCGCAGCTCAACCATGCTTTTTCCTCCTGTCCTATTCCTACCTCCCCATACCTCTTCTCCAGGTGCCCAATAAACTCAAGAGATCTTAATTATTGCTCCTTCCCACAGGATCCATGGATGTCTCTCTCACAGCTCCCCTTATTACACAAAATCTCGGGTTGTGGATTGTAGCCTGGTTACAAGCCAGACACAGGGAGCCACCAGAAAGGAGGATCAAAGAAGAGACCAGAGCCTGCCAATCAATCCATCTCCATCTGCACCTGTCCCCTGTAAGTGCCAAAATATTGACGTTTGGTAGTCATAGCTAGTAGCCCCAACACCAACAGACACCTGAGCACTCGGCAAAGATGGCTATTCTTTGGGAAAGTAGGCTGAGTTTGTGGGAGAGGAAAGGACACAGATGTAGCAATTCATTGGAAATCAAGAGAAGGGATTCTTGTCTTCCGAGCTATACATAATTCACTGTCCAGAGAAAACAGGGAATGTCCAAATAAACATGGAAAGACAGTGGTGTAGTGGGACCTATAAGTGAAGCCTTCTGGTTCAGTTGTGAAAGCTGCCTCATTCTCTGAGAAGTTAGCTCTAAAAGGCCAGCAGCAGCAGTACAGCGGGGAGGGGCTACCAGGCACTCATGAACAGTGAAAACATCCAATGTGGACATTCACAGGCATGGACACAGATTGTTAGCACACTTGATTTGGGTCCCAGCGTTATGTGAAAGCCACATTTGAAAGTGTTCATAGGAATGATCCCATGCCCTTGTGTGAACATCGGGGATATAACTGACAGTCAATACTGACAAACTCTTCAAACACAGGCTCAGGCTTAGCCTCTGATGCTGCTGCATTGCTCTATGACATACACCATCACTGACAATTCAGAGCCTCCTTCTGAGAAGGACATGTGCACAACTGAAGGTGTTTATAAGTTCATACATGTTCTGCTTGAATTTCGTGTCTGTGGGGTAATGGCATTTATATACCATTGTTATTTAGTTTTCCAGAAGGCCCCCGACTAGCAGCACATGACTTTAATCCCAGAAATTGGGAGACAGAGGCAGGCTGATCTCTGTGGTTGAGGCCAGCCTCGTCTACACAGTGAGTTCCAGGGCAGCCAGGGCTATGTAGAGATACCCGGGCCTAAAGAAAACAGAATATTAAACCATATACACATATATGCCACACCGCACCTTAGTATGTTACCTACTTACTCTTGTGTAAATCCTTTTAGAACAAGGCAAGCATCTTGAAAAGAAAAGAAAACGCAGACTCTATTTCCTATTTTGTGTGTTTCCTCCTCCTCCTCCTCCTCCTCCTCCTCCTCCTCTTCATTCTTCAGTGCTCTCTTTGAAGCTCCTGACCCTTGAAGCTCACTCCCAAAGTGTGCCACTCCCCATGGTCTATCATATCGTCACCTTCTGACCTGAGATCTTCTCTCCAAAGAAGCCTTTCCTACCCCAGTCCCTGTCTTCATCCACCCTCCTCCAGTTAGCACTGCACTGGGATTGTGAAGCCAGGTTCCTGGGCTCCCAAGACTTTCTGTGCTCACAACCTGCAGAGACAGCTTCTCTGCCCTGTACCACAGCCCAGTCCTCCCCCAGGGCCACCTGTGTTGACAAACCAGGCCCCCTTCCTCTCACCAGGCCCTCTTCTTCTCCCTTGACCACCTCCTCCTCCCACCAGGACCCCTGGCCACACGGTCCCTGTTAGAAACGACCTCCCCTGGAATTCAAATCCCCACACTGAGCACAGCTCCATCCCCACCACCACCCTCCCAGGTGTTTCTCTAGCTCAAAATGGCAAATGAAAAGGCGACACAGTGATTGGCTTCTGTTTTGATGTTTATTTGTGTGATTAGCCCCTTAGTTAGTAGGACGCTGCCTGGTTGAGGCTGAAGGGTGGGAAGGGTGGTGGACCCTCCAGCCTCTGAGACCCAGCGTCTTCAGTTGTCTTCGTGGTCTCCTATCTGGTCACCCACGGACTTGGTGTCCTCTTTTAAGAGCTGTTTGAGCTGCACGTTGTCCTGGAGCACTCGATACAGGTGTTCTGGGGCGATGCGCTTCTTGCCACTGCTGTGGGCCACCTCGCCAGCCAACTCCAGGATGTTGGAGGTCACATGCTGGAGGACACCGGCTAGGAAGACGGGTGAAGTGGAGCTCAGGCGCTGGGAATAGTTCCCCTGTTGCAGGAAGCGGTCTATGCGGCTCACAGGAAATTGAAGCTCTGCTCTTGTGGAGCGGGATACATGTCTTCTTCTTTGGTTGACAGGATAGTCAAGCTCGGCTCTTGCGGAGCGGGATACCTGTTGTCCTGTTCTTTGGTTGACAGGATATTGAATCTCGGCTCCTGGGGAGCAGGATACATGTTGTCCTGTTCTTTGGTTGACAGCATATTGAAGCTCGGCTCCTGGGGAGCAGGATGCATGTCCTCTTCTTTGGTTGACAGGATGTTGAAGCTCGGCTCTTGGGGAGCGGGATCCCTTTCGTCTTCTTTCCCTGTTCCCAGCCATGCTCACTTGATGAGTTTGGCTACGCTCCACCTTTCTTCTGGCCAGGCTCTCTCAAAATAACCAAACCACTTAGCTGACCCTGTATTTATCTCTGCTCCTCAGGAGAGGTCTTTGTTACAACATAGACATTATGATGTCTCTATTACTGAGCCCTCATGTTCAGTGCAGAAATGTCCTTATTAGGATGTTTGCTGCACATTAGGAAAGTGCTCAGTTTTTCATGCGTGATGTATATACATGTGCCCCTGTTGTGTTTGTCTTTGTGTGTGTGTCCTGAAGCTGATATCTGGAACCATCCATAATCACGTTTCTATCTTATTTACTGAGACAAGACCTCTCACTCGAAACCAGAGCTCACCAATACAGATAGTGTAACTATCCTCCTTGCCGCAGTGATCCTGCCTTAGCATTTCATGTTTGGAATTATATGCAAGCCACCAAACCCACCTGGATATATCCTCTTTTTATCAGAACTCATCTACTTGATATTTATATTCTGACAAGATCTATGTGTCAGTGGAAAAATTCTGCCCATGGGACGCAAATTCAGTTCATGCATCACACTCTAGTTTTGTCTCAATTTACTGAGTCGCCTGTACTGTGTATTTTCTATCCAGCCAGAAACTCTAAAATACCAAATACCCAGTAGCTCATACTCAAATAATTAATTGACTTGGAGCCTTAATATTACAGTAACTGCTGCTCCACTAGTTTCTTTCAGTAAAAGAAAGGTGAGAATGCTCAGCTGAGCAAAGGTTCCAAGCCACACAACTAAATAGAGATAAGAAAGATGGACAAGTTTAAGAGTAAAAGTTAACAAACAAGTAATAAGCTTGAGCAATAGGACAAACAGCTTATAATTGATATAAGCCGTTGTGTGATTATTTGGAACTAAGTGGCCTGCAGGAATATAAGACAACTTTGATTATATTCATCTCAATGTTTCTAAACAGTATTTTTAATAAAGCAAATTTCTCACAGACATGCCACAGGAAATTCTGATAGAGGTCGTTCTTCAGCGGAGATTGCTTCTTCTCAGATTATTCTAATTTGTATTGAGTTCATGACACCTTCCCAAGAAAGGTGACCAGTCCCAAGGATTATATATATATATATCTACCATGCAACCCCTGCACTTAAAGCTCAGGGAATATAGAGAAAGAAGAGTCACAAGATTGTAGGAAACAGGACTGAGATGTCCTCTGCTAGATAGTGTCTTCTAGCCCTAAGAAGGATGCTGTACTCATAAAATTTCAACAGAAAGGTTGACATATGGACTTGCAGAAGGATAATACCAGTCAGTGTACCATTGCTAATGGGGGAAATCTCATAAGGCCCCACCCCTAGATAAAGAGCTATAAGCAATCAGTGGCTTCAGAGCAAGAGAAAATCATGTCCAATCCCCAAATGCCAACTTTAAACACATATACAGGGTAGCAACAGTACATGGACTCAGTAGGTTTATGATATATAAGTCTATATGTGACAAAAGCAATTATAGAATGAGAAGTCATGTATTTGAGAGGGAATTGGTTGTGAGGAGTTGGACTGAGGTGAAAATGAAGTAAATATAGCACTCACATGGAACTTTCAAAATAATTTATAATGTATAATTACAAAGCAAAGAGAGCAAAAACCTGAAATTAGGCCAGCCTGAATTAGTAAGAAGAGGTGGATAAGAATATGTCCAGAGAGATATGCTGACAATATTGAAATCTTGGATCTGGGGAAAGCTTACCAACTCATAAAAATTGAACAATGCTCATTTGATTCATCACTGGGTCAAAAGATAAAGAAATCTTTAAAGCCTTCCTTGAATTCAATGAACATGAATCCACAGCATGCCCAAAATTGTGGGACACAATGAAAGCAGTGCTAAGAGGAAAGTTCATAGCACTAAAAACCAATATAAAGAAAGTAGAGAGAATTCTCACACTAGCACCTTAATAGCGCACCAGAAAGCTCTAGAATAAAAAGAAGCAAACTCACCCAGGAGGACTAGCTGCCAGGATTACATTGAGAGCTTAAATCGATAAAAGAGAAACAAAGAGAACAGTACAAAGAATCAATGAAAGAGAGTTGATTCATGGAGAAAATCAACAAGACAGACCAGCTCTTATCCAAACGAACTTAGAGGCAGAGAGGTGGCATCCAAATGAACAAAATTAGAAATTAAAAGGGAGCTATAACAAGAGACACTGAGAAATCCAGGAAATCACTGGGTCATACTTAGAAAAATTTGTACTCCACAAAATTGGAAAATCTAAAACAAATGAACAATTTTCTGGATAGGCTCCACCTACCAAACTGAAATCAAGATCAGATAATCAATTTAAATTAACCCATGAATCCCAATGAAATCGAAGCAGTCATCAAAAATTTTTCCAACTAAAAACATCCCACTAACATATGGTTTCAGGACAGAATTCCACCAGAATTTCAATGAAGAGGTAGTACCACTCCTCAAAGTTTTCAAGATAACAGAAACAGAGAGAACATTGCCAAACTCTTTTTACGAGGCTCTAGGCACACTGATACCCAACCACACAACAGTATGACAAAGAAAGAGAATTACAGATCAATCTCCCTCATGAACATTGAAGCAAAATTATTCAATAAAGTACTGGCAAAGTGAATTCAAGAACACCTAAATTAATTATTCAACATGATCAAACAGGCTTCATCCCAGAGATGCAGGGATGGTTCAACATACACAAATCTATTAATGTCATCCACCATATAAACAAACTGAAAGAAAAAAACCCGCATGGTCATGTCAGCCTTGGACAAATTCAACCCCCCTTAATGACAAAGGTCTGGGAGACATCTTGGATACAAGGAACATATCTAAACTAATAAAGGCCATATACAGCAAGCTGAGAGCCAACATCAAACTAAATGCAGAGAAACTCAAAGTGATTCCAATAAAATCAGGAACAAAAAGAGGCTATCCCCTCCTCCACAATTATTTAATACAGACATCAAGAGGATACATAAATTGGAAAAGAAGAAGTCAAACTATCCATATATGCGTGTGGTATGATAGTATACATAAGTGATCCCCAAAATTCTACCAGGGGACTCCTACAGCTGATAAACACCTTCAGTAACGAAGCAGTATACAACTGTAACTCAAAAAAAAAAAGTCAGTAGCCCTCCTATATACAAATGACAAAGGAGCTGAGAAAGAAATCAGGGAAACATCACCCTTCACAATAGGCACAAACTATATAAGGTATCTTGGGGTAACTCTAACCAAACCAATGAGAGACTGGTATGACAAGACCTTTAAGTTTTGAAGAAAGAAACTGAAGAGATATCAAAAAATGAGAGATTTTCCATGAGTTGGAATGGTAGCATCAACATAGTAAATGCCACAGTAATCCTGTACAATGAAGGAACTTCTGGAGGCATGACCACAGCCAACCTCATGCTCTACTATAGAGCTATAGTAATAAATACAGCTTGGTACTGACATAAAACCGGGTATGTTGAGCTGACAACCATGGCATTAATCCACATACCTAAAAACACCAGAATTTTGACAACGAGACAAAAATACACAATGGAAAAATGATGGCATTTTCAACAAATGGTACTGGCCCAACTGGATGGTGGCCCATATAGGAATTCAAATAGATCCATATGCATCTCCCTGCACAAAACTCGATCCCAAATGGATCAAAGACCTCAACGTAAACTCAGTTGCACTAAACCTAATAGAAGACAATGTGGGAAATAGCTTTGAATGCAAGGGCGTCTCCACTTCCTAAATATAACACCAGTGGCACAGACACTGAGAGCAGCAATTAATAAATAGGACCACCTGAAAGTTAGAAGCTTCTGTAAGACAAAGGACTGGTCAATTAAACAAAATGTCCACCCAAAGATTGAACAAAGAGATAGTTACCAATCCCAGTTACTAGAGAGAGCTTAGCTATAGCTACATTCCTTGACTTCTGCCCCTTTCCTTCATCATCAAGGCAGCCGTGTTACACTTTCCCATTTCAGTTCACACACTGCATTCCTTCTTCATAACTTAATGTCATACCTGGGTGTCATAATAAACCCGGGGTCGTCTCATTATCCATAAATTCACTTTTGCCACAGAACATGACATTCACAGATTCCAGAGATCAGAAACTGAATATCCTTGGAGGAGACATTATATAGCCTAATGTATTTCCTGTGTAATCTTGGCCAAACAGCAAAGATTGAATATCTGATCCCAAGAGGTTTCTGGCCCCATCCATCCAGAGGTTCAGACCCATAGACCTATATGGTCCCAGAGCTCCCATCTCTCCACCACAGCTTAGGTCCCTGACTGCTGACTCGGCCCACCCCTCTTGGTGACTTTTCAACAGGGTGGGGGTGCTGGGGCCATGCTTATCTTTCCATTTCTAAGAAGCAATATGAAATAATGAAGTAACATGAAACCTGTTACCAACCTAACTCTGGGGATTTTTAGGTGCTCACTCCACTTAAGCATTTGTCAGCAGGGCCTCCTAAAGGGCCGCACAGTTGGTTTTTTTTTCCAATAAAGCTGAGTCAAGAAGCTTCTCTTGAGGCGGCCATCTCTCTGTTCACTGCCAACAAACACAGCAGACCCAAGAAAATGCTGCTACTAAGAAGCTGTCTTTGACTCTTCTCCATTTTTGTTCAATATGAACAGGAACCTTCAATCAATCAAATGTAGCTTGAAGCTTATATGAGTCTTCTGTGAGACTTCAAGATCTGGCCTTGATTTAAGCTGCCCCATTTTGAAATTCAAGCCCAAACACCACAGTTTCTCTGTACCATGACCAACTTCAGAGACACTTTTGGTTCCCTTTCTGTGCTCTAGAATCATTTTCAAGCTTTATCGGGCTTTACCTGGGTGTTCTGCCCACGTTGGGCACCATGTGTTACAACAGGATTCTGCTCTATCTTAATTCAACCCATTTCCCTTGATCTGTCCTGTCACGAGGCCTGTGGCTCATCTGTGTTACTTTACATGTTGCTTCTTTGGGCGGCTGGATCTTGTGTCTTCTGACTTCACGCTCCTTCTCCTACCTATGCTCTGATTTCCCTACCTACTTCTACAGTGCCTGCAATGGCCCTAACAATCCTTTTTTTCACAGCATATAGAAGGACATTCCCACATCACAAAGCTTACATTTATAAATATGCTAGGGTCCTTTTAGTTTGCCAAAAAAATGTTCGAAATAAAAGATTTGTTCTTTCAACTTATCAGAGTGATTTTAGAAAAAAATTAGCCTTATTTGCTATGTCAGGGTGTGCGAGTCACAGGCAAAAATGTCAAAGCAAAAGAGGTGTTGTCCTTTCTACATTGAATCATGTTAATGTAAAGTATAATTAGGACTCTTTCTGTACAGATTCTCCATCTATAATTCAACCATGTGCAAAGAAAAAACAGAAAAATGTGCCTGAACTGAAGAAGTATAATTCGTTGTCATCCTTCCCTAAATAATCTAGAATAACAATAATTGATATGTCTTTTATCAAATGACCTACCGCTGACATAAATTATAGGCAAGAGCTAAGTGAAGTGTGGAAGTGTATACTTGTAATAGTCACATATACTAAGGAAGCTGAGACAGGAAGATCATTGGCGCTCACAAATATGAGACCAGACCAGGCAATATAGCAACATCCTGTTATAGTAAAATAAACGAGATAAAATAGAAATGAATATGTATGTATATGATAAGTAAATATGACACCAGTGTATGTAATGAGATTGAAAGTGAACCATATCTTCATACTTTCCATGGTCATCCAAGAAACAATATAAGATACTGGATGGCAGAAGTATTGAAGTTCAAGGTTATAGGGGAAATTTCTGGAGCTCCACTTGTAGTCGTCATGGGCCAGATGGAAATTTACCAAATGATATTAGGCAATAAAATTATAGCCTTAGCAGCTTATATTTCAGTAAATTGAAAAATAAATCTTTGAATATTGATTTTTAATTTTTTTATTAGGTTAATTGTCATTTTTTTCAGTAATTTTTTCTGTAATGAGGATTCACACACAGTTTTCTATGAAGCTTTATTAAAATCATAAAGACCTAAAATCTAGCATATGTGTTACTGAAAATTTGCCTAGGCGTTAGAATTAAAATTTTTTAGCTGAAATAATCCTTTAATAATAGTTTTATATTTCTATTCTGCATATGACTTTTTCTGTTACTATTATGTCCAGTTGTATTCTATTTATTACGTACTCACACTTCATTGTCCACTTGTGTAAATTAATAAAACTAACCAGTGAACCACAGAGACTAAAGTTTCAGTCATCTCTGGATAATTTTTTTATCTAAAATGATTAGTGAGTCCCCAGTAGCTCAAGACAGCTGTCTCTGTGGGTTTCCTCATAAAAGTCTTGACCCCTTTGCTCCTATAATCCCTCCTCCCTCGCTTTGACTGCACTGGGATCTTGACCCAGTGCTTAGTTGTAGATTTCTGCATCTGCTTAGATCAAGTCATCTTTGTGGGTTCTTGGATGTTTCCCCAGCACCGGGTTTCTATGTATTCCCCAAATGGCTCCCTTTATGAAGACATCTCTCTCTTGCCTCTCCCAAACTGACCCTCCCGCAGCTCAACCATGCTTTTTCCTCCTGTCCTATTCCTACCTCCCCGTACCTCTTCTCCAGGTGCCCAATAAACTCAAGAGATCTTAATTATTGCTCCTTCCCACAGGATCCATGGATGTCTCTCTCACAGCTCCCCTTATTACACAAAATCTCGGGTTGTGGATTGTAGCCTGGTTACAAGCCAGACACAGGGAGCCACCAGAAAGGAGGATCAAAGAAGAGACCAGAGCCTGCCAATCAATCCATCTCCATCTGCACCTGTCCCCTGTAAGTGCCAAAATATTGACGTTTGGTAGTCATAGCTAGTAGCCCCAACACCAACAGACACCTGAGCACTCGGCAAAGATGGCTATTCTTTGGGAAAGTAGGCTGAGTTTGTGGGAGAGGAAAGGACACAGATGTAGCAATTCATTGGAAATCAAGAGAAGGGATTCTTGTCTTCCGAGCTATACATAATTCACTGTCCAGAGAAAACAGGGAATGTCCAAACAAACATGGAAAGACAGTGGTGTAGTGGGACCTATAAGTGAAGCCTTCTGGTTCAGTTGTGAAAGCTGACTCAGTCTCTGAGAAGTTAGCTCTAAAAGGCCAGCAGCAGCAGTACAGCGGGGAGGGGCTACCAGGCACTCATGAACAGTGAAAACATCCAATGTGGACATTCACAGGCATGGACACAGATTGTTAGCACACTTGATTTGGGTCCCAGCGTTATGTGAAAGCCACATTTGAAAGTGTTCATAGGAATGATCCCATGCCCTTGTGTGAACATCGGGGATATAACTGACAGTCAATACTGACAAACTCTTCAAACACAGGCTCAGGCTTAGCCTCTGATGCTGCTGCATTGCTCTATGACATACACCATCACTGACAATTCAGAGCCTCCTTCTGAGAAGGACATGTGCACAACTGAAGGTGTTTATAAGTTCATAGATGTTCTGCTTGAATTTCGTGTCTGTGGGGTAATGGCATTTATATACAATTGTTATTTAGTTTTCCAGAAGGCCCCCGACTAGCAGCACATGACATTAATCCCAGAAATTGGGAGACAGAGGCAGGCTGATCTCTGTGGTTGAGGCCAGCCTCGTCTACACAGTGAGTTCCAGGGCAGCCAGGGCTATGTAGAGATACCCGGGCCTAAAGAAAACAGAATATTAAACCATATACACATATATGCCACACCGCACCTTAGTATGTTACCTACTTACTCTTGTGTAAATCCTTTTAGAACAAGGCAAGCATCTTGAAAAGAAAAGAAAACGCAGACTCTATTTCCTATTTTGTGTGTTTCCTCCTCCTCCTCCTCCTCCTCTTCATTCTTCAGTGCTCTCTTTGAAGCTCCTGACCCTTGAAGCTCACTCCCAAAGTGTGCCACTTCCCATGGTCTATCATATCATCATCACCTTCTGACCTGAGATCTTCTCTCCAAAGAAGCCTTTCCTACCCCAGTCCCTGTCTTTATCCACCCTCCTCCAGTTAGCACTGCACTGGGATTGTGAAGCCAGGTTCCTGGGCTCCCAAGACTTTCTGTGCTCACAACCTGCAGAGACAGCTTCTCTGCCCTGTACCACAGCCCAGTCCTCCCCCAGGGCCACCTGTGTTGACAAACCAGGCCCCCTTCCTCTCACCAGGCCCTCTTCTTCTCCCTTGACCACCTCCTCCTCCCACCAGGACCCCTGGCCACACGGTCCCTGTTAGAAACGACCTCCCCTGGAATTCAAATCCCCACACTGACCACAGCTCCATCCCCACCACCACCCTCCCAGGTGTTTCTCTAGCTCAAAATGGCAAATGAAAAGGCGACACAGTGATTGGTTTCTGTTTTGATGTTTATTTGTGTGATTAGCCCCTTAGTTAGTAGGACGCTGCCTGGTTGAGGCTGAAGGGTGGGAAGGGTGGTGGACCCTCCAGCCTCTGAGACCCAGAGTCTTCAGTTGTCTTCGTGGTCTCCTATCTGGTCACCCACGGACTTGGTGTCCTCTTTTAAGAGCTGTTTGAGCTGCACGTTGTCCTGGAGCACTCGATACAGGTGTTCTGGGGCGATGCGCTTCTTGCCACTGCTGTGGGCCACCTCGCCAGCCAACTCCAGGATGTTGGAGGTCACATGCTGGAGGACACTGGCTAGGAAGACGGGTGAAGTGGAGCTCAGGCGCTGGGAATAGTTCCCCTGTCGCAGGAAGCGGTCTATGCGGCTCACAGGAAATTGAAGCTCTGCTCTTGTGGAGCGGGATACATGTCTTCTTCTTTGGTTGACAGGATAGTCAAGCTCGGCTCTTGCAGAGCAGGATACCTGTTGTCCTGTTCTTTGGTTGACAGGATATTGAATCTCGGCTCCTGGGGAGCAGGATACATGTTGTCCTGTTCTTTGGTTGACAGCATATTGAAGCTCGGCTCCTGGGGAGCAGGATGCATGTCCTCTTCTTTGGTTGACAGCATATTGAAGCTCGGCTCCTGGGGAGCAGGATGCATGTCCTCTTCTTTGGTTGACAGGATGTTGAAGCTCGGCTCTTGGGGAGCGGGATCCCTTTCGTCTTCTTTCCCTGTTCCCAGCCATGCTCACTTGATGAGTTTGGCTGTGCTCCACCTTTCTTCTGGCCAGGCTCTCTCAAAATAACCAAACCACTTAGCTGACCCTGTATTTATCTCTGCTCCTCAGGAGAGGTCTTTGTTACAACATAGACATTATGATGTCTCTATTACTGAGCCCTCATGTTCAGTGCAGAAATGTCCTTATTAGGATGTTTGCTGCACATTAGGAAAGTGCTCAGTTTTTCCTGCGTGATGTATATACATGTGCCCCTGTTGTGTTTGTCTTTGTGTGTGTGTCCTGAAGCTGATATCTGGAACCATCCATAATCACGTTTCTATCTTATTTACTGAGACAAGACCTCTCACTCGAAACCAGAGCTCACCAATACAGATAGTGTAACTATCCTCCTTGCCGCAGTGATCCTGCCTTAGCATTTCATGTTTGGAATTATATGCAAGCCACCAAACCCACCTGGATATATCCTCTTTTTATCAGAACTCATCTACTTGATATTTATATTCTGACAAGATCTATGTGTCAGTGGAAAAATTCTGCCCATGGGACGCAAATTCAGTTCATGCATCACACTCTAGTTTTGTCTCAATTTACTGAGTCGCCTGTACTGTGTATTTTCTATCCAGCCAGAAACTCTAAAATACCAAATACCCAGTAGCTCATACTCAAATAATTAATTGACTTGGAGCCTTAATATTACAGTAACTGCTGCTCCACTAGTTTCTTTCAGTAAAAGAAAGGTGAGAATGCTCAGCTGAGCAAAGGTTCCAAGCCACACAACTAAATAGAGATAAGAAAGATGGACAAGTTTAAGAGTAAAAGTTAACAAACAAGTAATAAGCTTGAGCAATAGGACAAACAGCTTATAATTGATATAAGCCGTTGTGTGATTATTTGGAACTAAGTGGCCTGCAGGAATATAAGACAACTTTGATTATATTCATCTCAATGTTTCTAAACAGTATTTTTAATAAAGCAAATTTCTCACAGACATGCCACAGGAAATTCTGATAGAGGTCGTTCTTCAGCGGAGATTGCTTCTTCTCAGATTATTCTAATTTGTATTGAGTTCATGACACCTTCCCAAGAAAGGTGACCAGTCCCAAGGATTATATATATATATATCTACCATGCAACCCCTGCACTTAAAGCTCAGGGAATATAGAGAAAGAAGAGTCACAAGATTGTAGGAAACAGGACTGAGATGTCCTCTGCTAGATAGTGTCTTCTAGCCCTAAGAAGGATGCTGTACTCATAAAATTTCAACAGAAAGGTTGACATATGGACTTGCAGAAGGATAATACCAGTCAGTGTACCATTGCTAATGGGGGAAATCTCATAAGGCCCCACCCCTAGATAAAGAGCTATAAGCAATCAGTGGCTTCAGAGCAAGAGAAAATCATGTCCAATCCCCAAATGCCAACTTTAAACACATATACAGGGTAGCAACAGTACATGGACTCAGTAGGTTTATGATATATAAGTCTATATGTGACAAAAGCAATTATAGAATGAGAAGTCATGTATTTGAGAGGGAATTGGTTGTGAGGAGTTGGACTGAGGTGAAAATTAAGTAAATATAGCACTCACATGGAACTTTCAAAATAATTTATAATTTATAATTACAAAGCAAAGAGAGCAAAAACCTGAAATTAGGCCAGCCTGAATTAGTAAGAAGAGGTGGATAAGAATATGTCCAGAGAGATATGCTGACAATATTGAAATCTTGGATCTGGGGAAAGCTTACCAACTCATAAAAATTGAACAATGCTCATTTGATTCATCACTGGGTCAAAAGATAAAGAAATCTTTAAAGCCTTCCTTGAATTCAATGAACATGAATCCACAGCATGCCCAAAATTGTGGGACACAATGAAAGCAGTGCTAAGAGGAAAGTTCATAGCACTAAAAACCAATATAAAGAAAGTAGAGAGAATTCTCACACTAGCACCTTAATAGCGCACCAGAAAGCTCTAGAATAAAAAGAAGCAAACTCACCCAGGAGGACTAGCTGCCAGGATTACATTGAGAGCTTAAATCGATAAAAGAGAAACAAAGAGAACAGTACAAAGAATCAATGAAAGAGAGTTGATTCATGGAGAAAATCAACAAGACAGACCAGCTCTTATCCAAACGAACTTAGAGGCAGAGAGGTGGCATCCAAATGAACAAAATTAGAAATTAAAAGGGAGCTATAACAAGAGACACTGAGGAATCCAGGAAATCACTGGGTCATACTTAGAAAAATTTGTACTCCACAAAATTGGAAAATCTAAAACAAATGAACAATTTTCTGGATAGGCTCCACCTACCAAACTGAAATCAAGATCAGATAATCAATTTAAATTAACCCATGAATCCCAATGAAATCGAAGCAGTCATCAAAAATTTTTCCAACTAAAAACATCCCACTAACATATGGTTTCAGGACAGAATTCCACCAGAATTTCAATGAAGAGGTAGTACCACTCCTCAAAGTTTTCAAGAAAACAGAAACAGAGAGAACATTGCCAAACTCTTTTTACGAGGCTCTAGGCACACTGATACCCAACCACACAACAGTATGACAAAGAAAGAGAATTACAGATCAATCTCCCTCATGAACATTGAAGCAAAATTATTCAATAAAGTACTGGCAAAGTGAATTCAAGAACACCTAAATTAATTATTCAACATGATCAAACAGGCTTCATCCCAGAGATGCAGGGATGGTTCAACATACACAAATCTATTAATGTCATCCACCATATAAACAAACTGAAAGAAAAAAACCCGCATGGTCATGTCAGCCTTGGACAAATTCAACCCCCCTTAATGACAAAGGTCTGGGAGACATCTTGGATACAAGGAACATATCTAAACTAATAAAGGCCATATACAGCAAGCTGAGAGCCAACATCAAACTAAATGCAGAGAAACTCAAAGTGATTCCAATAAAATCAGGAACAAAAAGAGGCTATCCCCTCCTCCACAATTATTTAATACAGACATCAAGAGGATACATAAATTGGAAAAGAAGAAGTCAAACTATCCATATATGCGTGTGGTATGATAGTATACATAAGTGATCCCCAAAATTCTACCGGGGGACTCCTACAGCTGATAAACACCTTCAGTAACGAAGCAGTATACAACTGTAACTCAAAAAAAAAAGTCAGTAGCCCTCCTATATACAAATGACAAAGGAGCTGAGAAAGAAATCAGGGAAACATCACCCTTCACAATAGGCACAAACTATATAAGCTATCTTGGGGTAACTCTAACCAAACCAATGAGAGACTGGTATGACAAGACCTTTAAGTTTTGAAGAAAGAAACTGAAGAGATATCAAAAAAATGAGAGATTTTCCATGAGTTGGAATGGTAGCATCAACATAGTAAATGCCACAGTAATCCTGTACAATGAAGGAACTTCTGGAGGCATGACCACAGCCAACCTCATGCTCTACTATAGAGCTATAGTAATAAATACAGCTTGGTACTGACATAAAACCGGGTATGTTGAGCTGACAACCATGGCATTAATCCACATACCTAAAAACACCAGAATTTTGACAACGAGACAAAAATACACAATGGAAAAATGATGGCATTTTCAACAAATGGTACTGGCCCAACTGGATGGTGGCCCATATAGGAATTCAAATAGATCCATATGCATCTCCCTGCACAAAACTCGATCCCAAATGGATCAAAGACCTCAACGTAAACTCAGTTGCACTAAACCTAATAGAAGACAATGTGGGAAATAGCTTTGAATGCAAGGGCGTCTCCACTTCCTAAATATAACACCAGTGGCACAGACACTGAGAGCAGCAATTAATAAATAGGACCACCTGAAAGTTAGAAGCTTCTGTAAGGACTGGTCAATTAAACAAAATGTCCACCCAAAGATTGAACAAAGAGATAGTTACCAATCCCAGTTACTAGAGAGAGCTTAGCTATAGCTACATTCCTTGACTTCTGCCCCTTTCCTTCATCATCAAGGCAGCCGTGTTACACTTTCCCTCTTCAGTTCACACACTGCATTCCTTCTTCATAACTTAATGTCATACCTGGGTGTCATAATAAACCCGGGGTCGTCTCATTATCCATAAATTCACTTTTGCCACAGAACATGACATTCACAGATTCCAGAGATCAGAAACTGAATATCCTTGGAGGAGACATTATATAGCCTAATGTATTTCCTGTGTAATCTTGGCCAAACAGCAAAGATTGAATATCTGATCCGAAGAGGTTTCTGGCCCCATCCATCCAGAGGTTCAGACCCATAGACCTATATGGTCCCAGAGCTCCCATCTCTCCACCACAGCTTAGGTCCCTGACTGCTGACTCGGCCCACCCCTCTTGGTGACTTTTCAACAGGGTGGGGGTGCTGGGGCCATGCTTATCTTTCCATTTCTAAGAAGCAATATGAAATAATGAAGTAACATGAAACCTGTTACCAACCTAACTCTGGGGATTTTTAGGTGCTCACTCCACTTAAGCATTTGTCAGCAGGGCCTCCTAAAGGGCCACACAGTTGGTTTTTTTTTTTTCCAATAAAGCTGAGTCAAGAAGCTTCTCTTGAGGCGGCCATCTCTCTGTTCACTGCCAACAAACACAGCAGACCCAAGAAAATGCTGCTACTAAGAAGCTGTCTTTGACTCTTCTCCATTTTTGTTCAATATGAACAGGAACCTTCAATCAATCAAATGTAGTTGGAAGCTTATATGAGTCTTCTGTGAGACTTCAAGATCTGGCCTTGATTTAAGCTGCCCCATTTTGAAATTCAAGCCCAAACACCACAGTTTCTCTGTACCATGACCAACTTCAGAGACACTTTTGGTTCCCTTTCTGTGCTCTAGAATCATTTTCAAGCTTTATCGGGCTTTACCTGGGTGTTCTGCCCACGTTGGGCACCATGTGTTACAACAGGATTCTGCTCTATCTTAATTCAACCCATTTCCCTTGATCTGTCCTGTCACGAGGCCTGTGGCTCATCTGTGTTACTTTACATGTTGCTTCTTTGGGCGGCTGGATCTTGTGTCTTCTGACTTCACGCTCCTTCTCCTACCTATGCTCTGATTTCCCTACCTACTTCTACAGTGCCTGCAATGGCCCTAACAATCCTTTTTTTCACAGCATATAGAAGGACATTCCCACATCACAAAGCTTACATTTATAAATATGCTAGGGTCCTTTTAGTTTGCCAAAAAAATGTTCGAAATAAAAGATTTGTTCTTTCAACTTATCAGAGTGATTTTAGAAAAAAATTAGCCTTATTTGCTATGTCAGGGTGTGCGAGTCACAGGCAAAAATGTCAAAGCAAAAGAGGTGTTGTCCTTTCTACATTGAATCATGTTAATGTAAAGTATAATTAGGACTCTTTCTGTACAGATTCTCCATCTATAATTCAACCATGTGCAAAGAAAAAAACAGAAAAATGTGCCTGAACTGAAGAAGTATAATTCGTTGTCATCCTTCCCTAAATAATCTAGAATAACAATAATTGATATGTCTTTTATCAAATGACCTACCGCTGACATAAATTATAGGCAAGAGCTAAGTGAAGTGTGGAAGTGTATACTTGTAATAGTCACATATACTAAGGAAGCTGAGACAGGAAGATCATTGGCGCTCACAAATATGAGACCAGACCAGGCAATATAGCAACATCCTGTTATAGTAAAATAAACGAGATAAAATAGAAATGAATATGTATGTATATGATAAGTAAATATGACACCAGTGTATGTAATGAGATTGAAAGTGAACCATATCTTCATACCTTCCATGGTCATCCAAGAAACAATATAAGATACTGGATGGCAGAAGTATTGAAGTTCAAGGTTATAGGGGAAATTTCTGGAGCTCCACTTGTAGTCGTCATGGGCCAGATGGAAATTTACCAAATGATATTAGGCAATAAAATTATAGCCTTAGCAGCTTATATTTCAGTAAATTGAAAAATAAATCTTTGAATATTGATTTTTAATTTTTTTATTAGGTTAATTGTCATTTTTTTCAGTAATTTTTTCTGTAATGAGGATTCACACACAGTTTTCTATGAAGCTTTATTAAAATCATAAAGACCTAAAATCTAGCATATGTGTTACTGAAAATTTGCCTAGGCGTTAGAATTAAAATTTTTTAGCTGAAATAATCCTTTAATAATAGTTTTATATTTCTATTCTGCATATGACTTTTTCTATTACTATTATGTCCAGTTGTATTCTATTTATTACGTACTCACACTTCATTGTCCACTTGTGTAAATTAATAAAACTAACCAGTGAACCACAGAGACTAAAGTTTCAGTCATCTCTGGATAATTTTTTTATCTAAAATGATTAGTGAGTCCCCAGTAGCTCAAGACAGCTGTCTCTGTGGGTTTCCTCATAAAAGTCTTGACCCCTTTGCTCCTATAATCCCTCCTCCCTCGCTTTGACTGCACTGGGATCTTGACCCAGTGCTTAGTTGTAGATCTCTGCATCTGCTTAGATCAAGTCATCTTTGTGGGTTCTTGGATGTTTCCCCAGCACCGGGTTTCTATGTATTCCCCAAATGGCTCCCTTTATGAAGACATCTCTCTCTTGCCTCTCCCAAACTGACCCTCCTGCAGCTCAACCATGCTTTTTCCTCCTGTCCTATTCCTACCTCCCCGTAGCTCTTCTCCAGGTGCCCAATAAACTCAAGAGATCTTAATTATTGCTCCTTCCCACAGGATCCATGGATGTCTCTCTCACAGCTCCCCTTATTACACAAAATCTCGGGTTGTGGATTGTAGCCTGGTTACAAGCCAGACACAGGGAGCCACCAGAAAGGAGGATCAAAGAAGAGACCAGAGCCTGCCAATCAATCCATCTCCATCTGCACCTGTCCCCTGTAAGTGCCAAAATATTGACGTTTGGTAGTCATAGCTAGTAGCCCCAACACCAACAGACACCTGAGCACTCGGCAAAGATGGCTATTCTTTGGGAAAGTAGGCTGAGTTTGTGGGAGAGGAAAGGACACAGATGTAGCAATTCATTGGAAATCAAGAGAAGGGATTCTTGTCTTCCGAGCTATACATAATTCACTGTCCAGAGAAAACAGGGAATGTCCAAATAAACATGGAAAGACAGTGGTGTAGTGGGACCTATAAGTGAAGCCTTCTGGTTCAGTTGTGAAAGCTGCCTCAGTCTCTGAGAAGTTAGCTCTAAAAGGCCAGCAGCAGCAGTACAGCGGGGAGGGGCTACCAGGCACTCATGAACAGTGAAAACATCCAATGTGGACATTCACAGGCATGGACACAGATTGTTAGCACACTTGATTTGGGTCCCAGCGTTATGTGAAAGCCACATTTGAAAGTGTTCATAGGAATGATCCCATGCCCTTGTGTGAACATCGGGGATATAACTGACAGTCAATACTGACAAACTCTTCAAACACAGGCTCAGGCTTAGCCTCTGATGCTGCTGCATTGCTCTATGACATACACCATCACTGACAATTCAGAGCCTCCTTCTGAGAAGGACATGTGCACAACTGAAGGTGTTTATAAGTTCATAGATGTTCTGCTTGAATTTCGTGTCTGTGGGGTAATGGCATTTATATACCATTGTTATTTAGTTTTCCAGAAGGCCCCCGACTAGCAGCACATGACTTTAATCCCAGAAATTGGGAGACAGAGGCAGGCTGATCTCTGTGGTTGAGGCCAGCCTCGTCTACACAGTGAGTTCCAGGGCAGCCAGGGCTATGTAGAGATACCCGGGCCTAAAGAAAACAGAATATTAAACCATATACACATATATGCCACACCGCACCTTAGTATGTTACCTACTTACTCTTGTGTAAATCCTTTTAGAACAAGGCAAGCATCTTGAAAAGAAAAGAAAACGCAGACTCTATTTCCTATTTTGTGTGTTTCCTCCTCCTCCTCCTCCTCCTCCTCCTCCTCCTCCTCTTCATTCTTCAGTGCTCTCTTTGAAGCTCCTGACCCTTGAAGCTCACTCCCAAAGTGTGCCACTTCGCATGGTCTATCATATCATCATCACCTTCTGACCTGAGATCTTCTCTCCAAAGAAGCCTTTCCTACCCCAGTCCCTGTCTTCATCCACCCTCCTCCAGTTAGCACTGCACTGGGATTGTGAAGCCAGGTTCCTGGGCTCCCAAGACTTTCTGTGCTCACAACCTGCAGAGACAGCTTCTCTGCCCTGTACCACAGCCCAGTCCTCCCCCAGGGCCACCTGTGTTGACAAACCAGGCCCCCTTCCTCTCACCAGGCCCTCTTCTTCTCCCTTGACCACCTCCTCCTCCCACCAGGACCCCTGGCCACACGGTCCCTGTTAGAAACGACCTCCCCTGGAATTCAAATCCTCACACTGACCACAGCTCCATCCCCACCACCACCCTCCCAGGTGTTTCTCTAGCTCAAAATGGCAAATGAAAAGGCGACACAGTGATTGGCTTCTGTTTTGATGTTTATTTGTGTGATTAGCCCCTTAGTTAGTAGGACGCTGCCTGGTTGAGGCTGAAGGGTGGGAAGGGTGGTGGACCCTCCAGCCTCTGAGACCCAGCGTCTTCAGTTGTCTTCGTGGTCTCCTATCTGGTCACCCACGGACTTGGTGTCCTCTTTTAAGAGCTGTTTGAGCTGCACGTTGTCCTGGAGCACTCGATACAGGTGTTCTGGGGCGATGCGCTTCTTGCCACTGCTGTGGGCCACCTCGCCAGCCAACTCCAGGATGTTGGAGGTCACATGCTGGAGGACACCGGCTAGGAAGACGGGTGAAGTGGAGCTCAGGCGCTGGGAATAGTTCCCCTGTCGCAGGAAGCGGTCTATGCGGCTCACAGGAAATTGAAGCTCTGCTCTTGTGGAGCGGGATACATGTCTTCTTCTTTGGTTGACAGGATAGTCAAGCTCGGCTCTTGCGGAGCGGGATACCTGTTGTCCTGTTCTTTGGTTGACAGGATATTGAATCTCGGCTCCTGGGGAGCAGGATACATGTTGTCCTGTTCTTTGGTTGACAGCATATTGAAGCTCGGCTCCTGGGGAGCAGGATGCATGTCCTCTTCTTTGGTTGACAGGACGTTGAGGCTCGGCTCTTGTGGAGTGGGATGCATGTTGTCTTCTTCGGTTGACAGGATGTTGAAGCTCGGCTCTTGGGGAGCGGGATCCCTTTCGTCTTCTTTCCCTGTTCCCAGCCATGCTCACTTGATGAGTTTGGCTGCGCTCCACCTTTCTTCTGGCCAGGCTCTCTCAAAATAACCAAACCACTTAGCTGACCCTGTATTTATCTCTGCTCCTCAGGAGAGGTCTTTGTTACAACATAGACATTATGATGTCTCTATTACTGAGCCCTCATGTTCAGTGCAGAAATGTCCTTATTAGGATGTTTGCTGCACATTAGGAAAGTGCTCAGTTTTTCATGCGTGATGTATATACATGTGCCCCTGTTGTGTTTGTCTTTGTGTGTGTGTCCTGAAGCTGATATCTGGAACCATCCATAATCACGTTTCTATCTTATTTACTGAGACAAGACCTCTCACTCGAAACCAGAGCTCACCAATACAGATAGTGTAACTATCCTCCTTGCCGCAGTGATCCTGCCTTAGCATTTCATGTTTGGAATTATATGCAAGCCACCAAACCCACCTGGATATATCCTCTTTTTATCAGAACTCATCTACTTGATATTTATATTCTGACAAGATCTATGTGTCAGTGGAAAAATTCTGCCCATGGGACGCAAATTCAGTTCATGCATCACACTCTAGTTTTGTCTCAATTTACTGAGTCGCCTGTACTGTGTATTTTCTATCCAGCCAGAAACTCTAAAATACCAAATACCCAGTAGCTCATACTCAAATAATTAATTGACTTGGAGCCTTAATATTACAGTAACTGCTGCTCCACTAGTTTCTTTCAGTAAAAGAAAGGTGAGAATGCTCAGCTGAGCAAAGGTTCCAAGCCACACAACTAAATAGAGATAAGAAAGATGGACAAGTTTAAGAGTAAAAGTTAACAAACAAGTAATAAGCTTGAGCAATAGGACAAACAGCTTATAATTGATATAAGCCGTTGTGTGATTATTTGGAACTAAGTGGCCTGCAGGAATATAAGACAACTTTGATTATATTCATCTCAATGTTTCTAAACAGTATTTTTAATAAAGCAAATTTCTCACAGACATGCCACAGGAAATTCTGATAGAGGTCGTTCTTCAGCGGAGATTGCTTCTTCTCAGATTATTCTAATTTGTATTGAGTTCATGACACCTTCCCAAGAAAGGTGACCAGTCCCAAGGATTATATATATATATCTACCATGCAACCCCTGCACTTAAAGCTCAGGGAATATAGAGAAAGAAGAGTCACAAGATTGTAGGAAACAGGACTGAGATGTCCTCTGCTAGATAGTGTCTTCTAGCCCTAAGAAGGATGCTGTACTCATAAAATTTCAACAGAAAGGTTGACATATGGACTTGCAGAAGGATAATACCAGTCAGTGTACCATTGCTAATGGGGGAAATCTCATAAGGCCCCACCCCTAGATAAAGAGCTATAAGCAATCAGTGGCTTCAGAGCAAGAGAAAATCATGTCCAATCCCCAAATGCCAACTTTAAACACATATACAGGGTAGCAACAGTACATGGACTCAGTAGGTTTATGATATATAAGTCTATATGTGACAAAAGCAATTATAGAATGAGAAGTCATGTATTTGAGAGGGAATTGGTTGTGAGGAGTTGGACTGAGGTGAAAATTAAGTAAATATAGCACTCACATGGAACTTTCAAAATAATTTATAATTTATAATTACAAAGCAAAGAGAGCAAAAACCTGAAATTAGGCCAGCCTGAATTAGTAAGAAGAGGTGGATAAGAATATGTCCAGAGAGATATGCTGACAATATTGAAATCTTGGATCTGGGGAAAGCTTACCAACTCATAAAAATTGAACAATGCTCATTTGATTCATCACTGGGTCAAAAGATAAAGAAATCTTTAAAGCCTTCCTTGAATTCAATGAACATGAATCCACAGCATGCCCAAAATTGTGGGACACAATGAAAGCAGTGCTAAGAGGAAAGTTCATAGCACTAAAAACCAATATAAAGAAAGTAGAGAGAATTCTCACACTAGCACCTTAATAGCGCACCAGAAAGCTCTAGAATAAAAAGAAGCAAACTCACCCAGGAGGACTAGCTGCCAGGATTACATTGAGAGCTTAAATCGATAAAAGAGAAACAAAGAGAACAGTACAAAGAATCAATGAAAGAGAGTTGATTCATGGAGAAAATCAACAAGACAGACCAGCTCTTATCCAAACGAACTTAGAGGCAGAGAGGTGGCATCCAAATGAACAAAATTAGAAATTAAAAGGGAGCTATAACAAGAGACACTGAGAAATCCAGGAAATCACTGGGTCATACTTAGAAAAATTTGTACTCCACAAAATTGGAAAATCTAAAACAAATGAACAATTTTCTGGATAGGCTCCACCTACCAAACTGAAATCAAGATCAGATAATCAATTTAAATTAACCCATGAATCCCAATGAAATCGAAGCAGTCATCAAAAATTTTTCCAACTAAAAACATCCCACTAACATATGGTTTCAGGACAGAATTCCACCAGAATTTCAATGAAGAGGTAGTACCACTCCTCAAAGTTTTCAAGAAAACAGAAACAGAGAGAACATTGCCAAACTCTTTTTACGAGGCTCTAGGCACACTGATACCCAACCACACAACAGTATGACAAAGAAAGAGAATTACAGATCAATCTCCCTCATGAACATTGAAGCAAAATTATTCAATAAAGTACTGGCAAAGTGAATTCAAGAACACCTAAATTAATTATTCAACATGATCAAACAGGCTTCATCCCAGAGATGCAGGGATGGTTCAACATACACAAATCTATTAATGTCATCCACCATATAAACAAACTGAAAGAAAAAAACCCGCATGGTCATGTCAGCCTTGGACAAATTCAACCCCCCTTAATGACAAAGGTCTGGGAGACATCTTGGATACAAGGAACATATCTAAACTAATAAAGGCCATATACAGCAAGCTGAGAGCCAACATCAAACTAAATGCAGAGAAACTCAAAGTGATTCCAATAAAATCAGGAACAAAAAGAGGCTATCCCCTCCTCCACAATTATTTAATACAGACATCAAGAGGATACATAAATTGGAAAAGAAGAAGTCAAACTATCCATATATGCGTGTGGTATGATAGTATACATAAGTGATCCCCAAAATTCTACCAGGGGACTCCTACAGCTGATAAACACCTTCAGTAACGAAGCAGTATACAACTGTAACTCAAAAAAAAAAAGTCAGTAGCCCTCCTATATACAAATGACAAAGGAGCTGAGAAAGAAATCAGGGAAACATCACCCTTCACAATAGGCACAAACTATATAAGCTATCTTGGGGTAACTCTAACCAAACCAATGAGAGACTGGTATGACAAGACCTTTAAGTTTTGAAGAAAGAAACTGAAGAGATATCAAAAAAATGAGAGATTTTCCATGAGTTGGAATGGTAGCATCAACATAGTAAATGCCACAGTAATCCTGTACAATGAAGGAACTTCTGGAGGCATGACCACAGCCAACCTCATGCTCTACTATAGAGCTATAGTAATAAATACAGCTTGGTACTGACATAAAACCGGGTATGTTGAGCTGACAACCATGGCATTAATCCACATACCTAAAAACACCAGAATTTTGACAACGAGACAAAAATACACAATGGAAAAATGATGGCATTTTCAACAAATGGTACTGGCCCAACTGGATGGTGGCCCATATAGGAATTCAAATAGATCCATATGCATCTCCTTGCACAAAACTCGATCCCAAATGGATCAAAGACCTCAACGTAAACTCAGTTGCACTAAACCTAATAGAAGACAATGTGGGAAATAGCTTTGAATGCAAGGGCGTCTCCACTTCCTGAATATAACACCAGTGGCACAGACACTGAGAGCAGCAATTAATAAATAGGACCACCTGAAAGTTAGAAGCTTCTGTAAGACAAAGGACTGGTCAATTAAACAAAATGTCCACCCAAAGATTGAACAAAGAGATAGTTACCAATCCCAGTTACTAGAGAGAGCTTAGCTATAGCTACATTCCTTGACTTCTGCCCCTTTCCTTCATCATCAAGGCAGCCATGTTACACTTTCCCTCTTCAGTTCACACACTGCATTCCTTCTTCATAACTTAATGTCATACCTGGGTGTCATAATAAACCCGGGGTCGTCTCATTATCCATAAATTCACTTTTGCCACAGAACATGACATTCACAGATTCCAGAGATCAGAAACTGAATATCCTTGGAGGAGACATTATATAGCCTAATGTATTTCCTGTGTAATCTTGGCCAAACAGCAAAGATTGAATATCTGATCCGAAGAGGTTTCTGGCCCCATCCATCCAGAGGTTCAGACCCATAGACCTATATGGTCCCAGAGCTCCCATCTCTCCACCACAGCTTAGGTCCCTGACTGCTGACTCGGCCCACCCCTCTTGGTGACTTTTCAACAGGGTGGGGGTGCTGGGGCCATGCTTATCTTTCCATTTCTAAGAAGCAATATGAAATAATGAAGTAACATGAAACCTGTTACCAACCTAACTCTGGGGATTTTTAGGTGCTCACTCCACTTAAGCATTTGTCAGCAGGGCCTCCTAAAGGGCCGCACAGTTGGTTTTTTTTTCCAATAAAGCTGAGTCAAGAAGCTTCTCTTGAGGCGGCCATCTCTCTGTTCACTGCCAACAAACACAGCAGACCCAAGAAAATGCTGCTACTAAGAAGCTGTCTTTGACTCTTCTCCATTTTTGTTCAATATGAACAGGAACCTTCAATCAATCAAATGTAGCTTGAAGCTTATATGAGTCTTCTGTGAGACTTCAAGATCTGGCCTTGATTTAAGCTGCCCCATTTTGAAATTCAAGCCCAAACACCACAGTTTCTCTGTACCATGACCAACTTCAGAGACACTTTTGGTTCCCTTTCTGTGCTCTAGAATCATTTTCAAGCTTTATCGGGCTTTACCTGGGTGTTCTGCCCACGTTGGGCACCATGTGTTACAACAGGATTCTGCTCTATCTTAATTCAACCCATTTCCCTTGATCTGTCCTGTCACGAGGCCTGTGGCTCATCTGTGTTACTTTACATGTTGCTTCTTTGGGCGGCTGGATCTTGTGTCTTCTGACTTCACGCTCCTTCTCCTACCTATGCTCTGATTTCCCTACCTACTTCTACAGTGCCTGCAATGGCCCTAACAATCCTTTTTTTCACAGCATATAGAAGGACATTCCCACATCACAAAGCTTACATTTATAAATATGCTAGGGTCCTTTTAGTTTGCCAAAAAAATGTTCGAAATAAAAGATTTGTTCTTTCAACTTATCAGAGTGATTTTAGAAAAAAATTAGCCTTATTTGCTATGTCAGGGTGTGCGAGTCACAGGCAAAAATGTCAAAGCAAAAGAGGTGTTGTCCTTTCTACATTGAATCATGTTAATGTAAAGTATAATTAGGACTCTTTATGTACAGATTCTCCATCTATAATTCAACCATGTGCAAAGAAAAAAACAGAAAAATGTGCCTGAACTGAAGAAGTATAATTCGTTGTCATCCTTCCCTAAATAATCTAGAATAACAATAATTGATATGTCTTTTATCAAATGACCTACCGCTGACATAAATTATAGGCAAGAGCTAAGTGAAGTGTGGAAGTGTATACTTGTAATAGTCACATATACTAAGGAAGCTGAGACAGGAAGATCATTGGCGCTCACAAATATGAGACCAGACCAGGCAATATAGCAACATCCTGTTATAGTAAAATAAACGAGATAAAATAGAAATGAATATGTATGTATATGATAAGTAAATATGACACCAGTGTATGTAATGAGATTGAAAGTGAACCATATCTTCATACCTTCCATGGTCATCCAAGAAACAATATAAGATACTGGATGGCAGAAGTATTGAAGTTCAAGGTTATAGGGGAAATTTCTGGAGCTCCACTTGTAGTCGTCATGGGCCAGATGGAAATTTACCAAATGATATTAGGCAATAAAATTATAGCCTTAGCAGCTTATATTTCAGTAAATTGAAAAATAAATCTTTGAATATTGATTTTTAATTTTTTTATTAGGTTAATTGTCATTTTTTTCAGTAATTTTTTCTGTAATGAGGATTCACACACAGTTTTCTATGAAGCTTTATTAAAATCATAAAGACCTAAAATCTAGCATATGTGTTACTGAAAATTTGCCTAGGCGTTAGAATTAAAATTTTTTAGCTGAAATAATCCTTTAATAATAGTTTTATATTTCTATTCTGCATATGACTTTTTCTGTTACTATTATGTCCAGTTGTATTCTATTTATTACGTACTCACACTTCATTGTCCACTTGTGTAAATTAATAAAACTAACCAGTGAACCACAGAGACTAAAGTTTCAGTCATCTCTGGATAATTTTTTTATCTAAAATGATTAGTGAGTCCCCAGTAGCTCAAGACAGCTGTCTCTGTGGGTTTCCTCATAAAAGTCTTGACCCCTTTGCTCCTATAATCCCTCCTCCCTCGCTTTGACTGCACTGGGATCTTGACCCAGTGCTTAGTTGTAGATCTCTGCATCTGCTTAGATCAAGTCATCTTTGTGGGTTCTTGGATGTTTCCCCAGCACCGGGTTTCTATGTATTCCCCAAATGGCTCCCTTTATGAAGACATCTCTCTCTTGCCTCTCCCAAACTGACCCTCCCGCAGCTCAACCATGCTTTTTCCTCCTGTCCTATTCCTACCTCCCCGTAGCTCTTCTCCAGGTGCCCAATAAACTCAAGAGATCTTAATTATTGCTCCTTCCCACAGGATCCATGGATGTCTCTCTCACAGCTCCCCTTATTACACAAAATCTCGGGTTGTGGATTGTAGCCTGGTTACAAGCCAGACACAGGGAGCCACCAGAAAGGAGGATCAAAGAAGAGACCAGAGCCTGCCAATCAATCCATCTCCATCTGCACCTGTCCCCTGTAAGTGCCAAAATATTGACGTTTGGTAGTCATAGCTAGTAGCCCCAACACCAACAGACACCTGAGCACTCGGCAAAGATGGCTATTCTTTGGGAAAGTAGGCTGAGTTTGTGGGAGAGGAAAGGACACAGATGTAGCAATTCATTGGAAATCAAGAGAAGGGATTCTTGTCTTCCGAGCTATACATAATTCACTGTCCAGAGAAAACAGGGAATGTCCAAATAAACATGGAAAGACAGTGGTGTAGTGGGACCTATAAGTGAAGCCTTCTGGTTCAGTTGTGAAAGCTGCCTCAGTCTCTGAGAAGTTAGCTCTAAAAGGCCAGCAGCAGCAGTACAGCGGGGAGGGGCTACCAGGCACTCATGAACAGTGAAAACATCCAATGTGGACATTCACAGGCATGGACACAGATTGTTAGCACACTTGATTTGGGTCCCAGCGTTATGTGAAAGCCACATTTGAAAGTGTTCATAGGAATGATCCCATGCCCTTGTGTGAACATCGGGGATATAACTGACAGTCAATACTGACAAACTCTTCAAACACAGGCTCAGGCTTAGCCTCTGATGCTGCTGCATTGCTCTATGACATACACCATCACTGACAATTCAGAGCCTCCTTCTGAGAAGGACATGTGCACAACTGAAGGTGTTTATAAGTTCATAGATGTTCTGCTTGAATTTCGTGTCTGTGGGGTAATGGCATTTATATACCATTGTTATTTAGTTTTCCAGAAGGCCCCCGACTAGCAGCACATGACTTTAATCCCAGAAATTGGGAGACAGAGGCAGGCTGATCTCTGTGGTTGAGGCCAGCCTCGTCTACACAGTGAGTTCCAGGGCAGCCAGGGCTATGTAGAGATACCCGGGCCTAAAGAAAACAGAATATTAAACCATATACACATATATGCCACACCGCACCTTAGTATGTTACCTACTTTCTCTTGTGTAAAACCTTTTAGAACAAGGCAAGCATCTTGAAAAGAAAAGAAAACGCAGACTCTATTTCCTATTTTGTGTGTTTCCTCCTCCTCCTCCTCCTCCTCCTCCTCCTCCTCCTCCTCCTCTTCTTTCTTCAGTGCTCTCTTTGAAGCTCCTGACCCTTGAAGCTCACTCCCAAAGTGTGCCACTTCCCATGGTCTATCATATCATCATCACCTTCTGACCTGAGATCTTCTCTCCAAAGAAGCCTTTCCTACCCCAGTCCCTGTCTTCATCCACCCTCCTCCAGTTAGCACTGCACTGGGATTGTGAAGCCAGGTTCCTGGGCTCCCAAGACTTTCTGTGCTCACAACCTGCAGAGACAGCTTCTCTGCCCTGTACCACAGCCCAGTCCTCCCCCAGGGCCACCTGTGTTGACAAACCAGGCCCCCTTCCTCTCACCAGGCCCTCTTCTTCTCCCTTGACCACCTCCTCCTCCCACCAGGACCCCTGGCCACATGGTCCCTGTTAGAAACGACCTCCCCTGGAATTCAAATCCCCACACTGACCACAGCTCCATCCCCACCACCACCCTCCCAGGTGTTTCTCTAGCTCAAAATGGCAAATGAAAAGGCGACACAGTGATTGGCTTCTGTTTTGATGTTTATTTGTGTGATTAGCCCCTTAGTTAGTAGGACGCTGCCTGGTTGAGGCTGAAGGGTGGGAAGGGTGGTGGACCCTCCAGCCTCTGAGACCCAGCGTCTTCAGTTGTCTTCGTGGTCTCCTATCTGGTCACCCACGGACTTGGTGTCCTCTTTTAAGAGCTGTTTGAGCTGCACGTTGTCCTGGAGCACTCGATACAGGTGTTCTGGGGCGATGCGCTTCTTGCCACTGCTGTGGGCCACCTCGCCAGCCAACTCCAGGATGTTGGAGGTCACATGCTGGAGGACACCGGCTAGGAAGACGGGTGAAGTGGAGCTCAGGCGCTGGGAATAGTTCCCCTGTCGCAGGAAGCGGTCTATGCGGCTCACAGGAAATTGAAGCTCTGCTCTTGTGGAGCGGGATACATGTCTTCTTCTTTGGTTGACAGGATAGTCAAGCTCGGCTCTTGCGGAGCGGGATACCTGTTGTCCTGTTCTTTGGTTGACAGGATATTGAATCTCGGCTCCTGGGGAGCAGGATACATGTTGTCCTGTTCTTTGGTTGACAGCATATTGAAGCTCGGCTCCTGGGGAGCAGGATGCATGTCCTCTTCTTTGGTTGACAGGACGTTGAGGCTCGGCTCTTGTGGAGTGGGATGCATGTTGTCTTCTTCGGTTGACAGGATGTTGAAGCTGGGCTCTTGGGGAGCGGGATCCCTTTCGTCTTCTTTCCCTGTTCCCAGCCATGCTCACTTGATGAGTTTGGCTGCGCTCCACCTTTCTTCTGGCCAGGCTCTCTCAAAATAACCAAACCACTTAGGTGACCCTGTATTTATCTCTGCTCCTCAGGAGAGGTCTTTGTTACAACATAGACATTATGATGTCTCTATTACTGAGCCCTCATGTTCAGTGCAGAAATGTCCTTATTAGGATGTTTGCTGCACATTAGGAAAGTGCTCAGTTTTTCATGCGTGATGTATATACATGTGCCCCTGTTGTGTTTGTCTTTGTGTGTGTGTCCTGAAGCTGATATCTGGAACCATCCATAATCACGTTTCTATCTTATTTACTGAGACAAGACCTCTCACTCGAAACCAGAGCTCACCAATACAGATAGTGTAACTATCCTCCTTGCCGCAGTGATCCTGCCTTAGCATTTCATGTTTGGAATTATATGCAAGCCACCAAACCCACCTGGATATATCCTCTTTTTATCAGAACTCATCTACTTGATATTTATATTCTGACAAGATCTATGTGTCAGTGGAAAAATTCTGCCCATGGGACGCAAATTCAGTTCATGCATCACACTCTAGTTTTGTCTCAATTTACTGAGTCGCCTGTACTGTGTATTTTCTATCCAGCCAGAAACTCTAAAATACCAAATACCCAGTAGCTCATACTCAAATAATTAATTGACTTGGAGCCTTAATATTACAGTAACTGCTGCTCCACTAGTTTCTTTCAGTAAAAGAAAGGTGAGAATGCTCAGCTGAGCAAAGGTTCCAAGCCACACAACTAAATAGAGATAAGAAAGATGGACAAGTTTAAGAGTAAAAGTTAACAAACAAGTAATAAGCTTGAGCAATAGGACAAACAGCTTATAATTGATATAAGCCGTTGTGTGATTATTTGGAACTAAGTGGCCTGCAGGAATATAAGACAACTTTGATTATATTCATCTCAATGTTTCTAAACAGTATTTTTAATAAAGCAAATTTCTCACAGACATGCCACAGGAAATTCTGATAGAGGTCGTTCTTCAGCGGAGATTGCTTCTTCTCAGATTATTCTAATTTGTATTGAGTTCATGACACCTTCCCAAGAAAGGTGACCAGTCCCAAGGATTATATATATATCTACCATGCAACCCCTGCACTTAAAGCTCAGGGAATATAGAGAAAGAAGAGTCACAAGATTGTAGGAAACAGGACTGAGATGTCCTCTGCTAGATAGTGTCTTCTAGCCCTAAGAAGGATGCTGTACTCATAAAATTTCAACAGAAAGGTTGACATATGGACTTGCAGAAGGATAATACCAGTCAGTGTACCATTGCTAATGGGGGAAATCTCATAAGGCCCCACCCCTAGATAAAGAGCTATAAGCAATCAGTGGCTTCAGAGCAAGAGAAAATCATGTCCAATCCCCAAATGCCAACTTTAAACACATATACAGGGTAGCAACAGTACATGGACTCAGTAGGTTTATGATATATAAGTCTATATGTGACAAAAGCAATTATAGAATGAGAAGTCATGTATTTGAGAGGGAATTGGTTGTGAGGAGTTGGACTGAGGTGAAAATTAAGTAAATATAGCACTCACATGGAACTTTCAAAATAATTTATAATGTATAATTACAAAGCAAAGAGAGCAAAAACCTGAAATTAGGCCAGCCTGAATTAGTAAGAAGAGGTGGATAAGAATATGTCCAGAGAGATATGCTGACAATATTGAAATCTTGGATCTGGGGAAAGCTTACCAACTCATAAAAATTGAACAATGCTCATTTGATTCATCACTGGGTCAAAAGATAAAGAAATCTTTAAAGCCTTCCTTGAATTCAATGAACATGAATCCACAGCATGCCCAAAATTGTGGGACACAATGAAAGCAGTGCTAAGAGGAAAGTTCATAGCACTAAAAACCAATATAAAGAAAGTAGAGAGAATTCTCACACTAGCACCTTAATAGCGCACCAGAAAGCTCTAGAATAAAAAGAAGCAAACTCACCCAGGAGGACTAGCTGCCAGGATTACATTGAGAGCTTAAATCGATAAAAGAGAAACAAAGAGAACAGTACAAAGAATCAATGAAAGAGAGTTGATTCATGGAGAAAATCAACAAGACAGACCAGCTCTTATCCAAACGAACTTAGAGGCAGAGAGGTGGCATCCAAATGAACAAAATTAGAAATTAAAAGGGAGCTATAACAAGAGACACTGAGAAATCCAGGAAATCACTGGGTCATACTTAGAAAAATTTGTACTCCACAAAATTGGAAAATCTAAAACAAATGAACAATTTTCTGGATAGGCTCCACCTACCAAACTGAAATCAAGATCAGATAATCAATTTAAATTAACCCATGAATCCCAATGAAATCGAAGCAGTCATCAAAAATTTTTCCAACTAAAAACATCCCACTAACATATGGTTTCAGGACAGAATTCCACCAGAATTTCAATGAAGAGGTAGTACCACTCCTCAAAGTTTTCAAGAAAACAGAAACAGAGAGAACATTGCCAAACTCTTTTTACGAGGCTCTAGGCACACTGATACCCAACCACACAACAGTATGACAAAGAAAGAGAATTACAGATCAATCTCCCTCATGAACATTGAAGCAAAATTATTCAATAAAGTACTGGCAAAGTGAATTCAAGAACACCTAAATTAATTATTCAACATGATCAAACAGGCTTCATCCCAGAGATGCAGGGATGGTTCAACATACACAAATCTATTAATGTCATCCACCATATAAACAAACTGAAAGAAAAAAACCCGCATGGTCATGTCAGCCTTGGACAAATTCAACCCCCCTTAATGACAAAGGTCTGGGAGACATCTTGGATACAAGGAACATATCTAAACTAATAAAGGCCATATACAGCAAGCTGAGAGCCAACATCAAACTAAATGCAGAGAAACTCAAAGTGATTCCAATAAAATCAGGAACAAAAAGAGGCTATCCCCTCCTCCACAATTATTTAATACAGACATCAAGAGGATACATAAATTGGAAAAGAAGAAGTCAAACTATCCATATATGCGTGTGGTATGATAGTATACATAAGTGATCCCCAAAATTCTACCGGGGGACTCCTACAGCTGATAAACACCTTCAGTAACGAAGCAGTATACAACTGTAACTCAAAAAAAAAAAAAGAGTCAGTAGCCCTCCTATATACAAATGACAAAGGAGCTGAGAAAGAAATCAGGGAAACATCACCCTTCACAATAGGCACAAACTATATAAGCTATCTTGGGGTAACTCTAACCAAACCAATGAGAGACTGGTATGACAAGACCTTTAAGTTTTGAAGAAAGAAACTGAAGAGATATCAAAAAAATGAGAGATTTTCCATGAGTTGGAATGGTAGCATCAACATAGTAAATGCCACAGTAATCCTGTACAATGAAGGAACTTCTGGAGGCATGACCACAGCCAACCTCATGCTCTACTATAGAGCTATAGTAATAAATACAGCTTGGTACTGACATAAAACCGGGTATGTTGAGCTGACAACCATGGCATTAATCCACATACCTAAAAACACCAGAATTTTGACAACGAGACAAAAATACACAATGGAAAAATGATGGCATTTTCAACAAATGGTACTGGCCCAACTGGATGGTGGCCCATATAGGAATTCAAATAGATCCATATGCATCTCCCTGCACAAAACTCGATCCCAAATGGATCAAAGACCTCAACGTAAACTCAGTTGCACTAAACCTAATAGAAGACAATGTGGGAAATAGCTTTGAATGCAAGGGCGTCTCCACTTCCTAAATATAACACCAGTGGCACAGACACTGAGAGCAGCAATTAATAAATAGGACCACCTGAAAGTTAGAAGCTTCTGTAAGACAAAGGACTGGTCAATTAAACAAAATGTCCACCCAAAGATTGAACAAAGAGATAGTTACCAATCCCAGTTACTAGAGAGAGCTTAGCTATAGCTACATTCCTTGACTTCTGCCCCTTTCCTTCATCATCAAGGCAGCCTTGTTACACTTTCCCTCTTCAGTTCACACACTGCATTCCTTCTTCATAACTTAATGTCATACCTGGGTGTCATAATAAACCCGGGGTCGTCTCATTATCCATAAATTCACTTTTGCCACAGAACATGACATTCACAGATTCCAGAGATCAGAAACTGAATATCCTTGGAGGAGACATTATATAGCCTAATGTATTTCCTGTGTAATCTTGGCCAAACAGCAAAGATTGAATATCTGATCCGAAGAGGTTTCTGGCCCCATCCATCCAGAGGTTCAGACCCATAGACCTATATGGTCCCAGAGCTCCCATCTCTCCACCACAGCTTAGGTCCCTGACTGCTGACTCGGCCCACCCCTCTTGGTGACTTTTCAACAGGGTGGGGGTGCTGGGGCCATGCTTATCTTTCCATTTCTAAGAAGCAATATGAAATAATGAAGTTACATGAAACCTGTTACCAACCTAACTCTGGGGATTTTTAGGTGCTCACTCCACTTAAGCATTTGTCAGCAGGGCCTCCTAAAGGGCCGCACAGTTGGTTTTTTTTTTCCAATAAAGCTGAGTCAAGAAGCTTCTCTTGAGGCGGCCATCTCTCTGTTCACTGCCAACAAACACAGCAGACCCAAGAAAATGCTGCTACTAAGAAGCTGTCTTTGACTCTTCTCCATTTTTGTTCAATATGAACAGGAACCTTCAATCAATCAAATGTAGTTTGAAGCTTATATGAGTCTTCTGTGAGACTTCAAGATCTGGCCTTGATTTAAGCTGCCCCATTTTGAAATTCAAGCCCAAACACCACAGTTTCTCTGTACCATGACCAACTTCAGAGACACTTTTGGTTCCCTTTCTGTGCTCTAGAATCATTTTCAAGCTTTATCGGGCTTTACCTGGGTGTTCTGCCCACGTTGGGCACCATGTGTTGCAACAGGATTCTGCTCTATCTTAATTCAACCCATTTCCCTTGATCTGTCCTGTCACGAGGCCTGTGGCTCATCTGTGTTACTTTACATGTTGCTTCTTTGGGCGGCTGGATCTTGTGTCTTCTGACTTCACGCTCCTTCTCCTACCTATGCTCTGATTTCCCTACCTACTTCTACAGTGCCTGCAATGGCCCTAACAATCCTTTTTTTCACAGCATATAGAAGGACATTCCCACATCACAAAGCTTACATTTATACATATGCTAGGGTCCTTTTAGTTTGCCAAAAAAAATGTTTGAAACAAAAAATTTGTTCTTTCAACTTATCAGTGTGATTTTAGAAAAAATTAGCCTTATTTGCTATGTCAGGGTATGGGAGTCACAGGCAAAAATGTCAAAGCAAAAGAGGTGTTGTCCTTTCTACATTGAATCATGTTAATGTAAAGTATAATTAGGACTCTTTCTGTACAGATTCTCCATCTATAATTCAACCATGTGCAAAGAAAAATCAGAAAAATGTGCCTGAACTGAAGAAGTATAATTCGTTGTCATCCTTCCCTAAATAATCTAGAATAACAATAATTGATATGTCTTTTATCAAATGACCTACCGCTGACATAAATTATAGGCAAGAGCTAAGTGAAGTGTGGAAGTGTATACTTGTAATAGTCACATATACTAAGGAAGCTGAGACAGGAAGATCATTGGCGCTCACAAATATGAGACCAGACCAGGCAATATAGCAACATCCTGTTATAGTAAAATAAACGAGATAAAATAGAAATGAATATGTATGTATATGATAAGTAAATATGACACCAGTGTATGTAATGAGATTGAAAGTGAACCATATCTTCATACCTTCCATGGTCATCCAAGAAACAATATAAGATACTGGATGGCAGAAGTATTAAAGTTCAAGGTTATATGGGAAATTTCTGGAGCTCCACTTGTAGTCATCATGGGCCAGATGGAAATTTACCAAATGATATTAGGCAATAAAATTATAGCCTTAGCAGCTTATATTTCAGTAAATTGAAAAATAAATCTTTGCATCTTGATTTTTAATTTTTTATTAGGTTAATTGTCATTTTTTTCAGTATTTTTTTCTGTAATGAGGATTCACACACAGTTTTCTATGAAGCTTTATTAAAATCATAAAGACCTAAAATCTAGCATATGTGTTACTGAAAATTTGCCTAGGTGTTACAATTAAAAACTTTTAGCTGAAATAATCCTTTAATAATAGTTTTATATTTCTATTCTGCATATGACTTTTTCTATTACTATTATGTCCAGTTATATTCTATTTATTACGTACTCACACTTCATTGTCCACTTGTGTAAATTAATAAAACTAACCAGTGAACCACAGAGACTAAATTTTTAGTCATCTCTGGATAATTTTTTTGTCTAAAATGATTAGTGAGTTCCCAGTAGCTAGAGTTGGCTGTCTCTGTGGGTTTCCTCATAAAAGTCTTGACCCCTTTGCTCCTATAATCCCTCCTCCCTCGCTTTGACTGCACTGGGATCTTGACCCAGTGCTTAGTTGTGGATCTCTGCATCTGCTTAGATCAAGTCATCTTTGTGGGTTCTTGGATGTTTCCCCAGCACCGGGTTCCTATGTTTTCCCCAAATGGCTCCCTTTATGAAGACATCTCTCTCTTGCCTCTCCCAAACTGACCCTCCCGCAGCTCAACCATGCTTTTTCCTCCTGTCCTATTCCTACCTAGCCGTACCTCTTCTCCAGGTGCCCAATAAACTCAAGAGATCTTAATTATTGCTCCTTCCCACAGGATCCATGGATGTCTCTCTCACAGCTCCCCTTATTACACAAAATCTCGGGTTGTGGATTGTAGCCTGGTTACAAGCCAGACACAGGGAGCCACCAGAAAGGAGGATCAAAGAAGAGACCAGAGCCTGCCAATCAATCCATCTCCATCTGCACCTGTCCCCTGTAAGTGCCAAAATATTGACGTTTGGTAGTCATAGCTAGTAGCCCCAACACCAACAGACACCTGAGCACTCGGCAAAGATGGCTATTCTTTGGGAAAGTAGGCTGAGTTTGTGGGAGAGGAAAGGACACAGATGTAGCAATTCATTGGAAATCAAGAGAAGGGATTCTTGTCTCCCGAGCTATACATAATTCACTGTCCAGAGAAAACAGGGAATGTCCAAACAAACATGGAAAGACAGTGGTGTAGTGGGACCTATAAGTGAAGCCTTCTGGTTCAGTTGTGAAAGCTGCCTCATTCTCTGAGAAGTTAGCTCTAAAAGGCCAGCAGCAGCAGTACAGCGGGGAGGGGCTACCAGGCACTCATGAACAGTGAAAACATCCAATGTGGACATTCACAGGCCTGGACATAGATTGTTAGCACACTTGATTTGGGTCCCAGTGTTATGTGAACGCCACATTTGAAAGTGTTCATAGGAATGATCCCATGCCCTTGTGTGAACATCGGGGATATAACTGACAGTCAATACTGACAAACTCTTCAAACACAGGCTCAGGCTTAGCCTCTGATGCTGCTGCATTGCTCTATGACATACACCATCACTGACAATTCAGAGCCTCCTTCTGAGAAGGACATGTGCACAACTGAAGGTGTTTATAAGTTCATAGATGTTCTGCTTGAATTTCGTGTCTGTAGGGTAATAGCATTTATATACCATTGTTATTTAGTTTTCCAGAAGGCCCCCGACTAGCAGCACATGACTTTAATCCCAAAAATTGGGAGACAGAGGCAGGCTGATCTCTGTGGTTGAGGCCAGCCTCGTCTACACAGTGAGTTCCAGGACAGCCAGGGCTATGTAGAGAGACCCGGTCCTAAAGAAAAAAGAATATCAAACCATGTACACATATATTCCACACTGCACCTTAGTATGTTACCTACTTACTCTTGTGTAAATCCTTTTAGAACAAGGCAAGCATCTTGAAAAGAAAAGAAAACGCAGACTCTATTTCCTATTTTGTGTGTTTCCTCCTCCTCCTCCTCCTCTTCTTTCTTCAGTGCTCTCTTTGAAGCTCCTGACCCTTGAAGCTCACTCCCAAAGTGTGCCACTTCCCATGGTCTATCATATCATCATCACCTTCTGACCTGAGATCTTCTCTCCAAAGAAGCCTTTCCTACCCCAGTCCCTGTCTTCATCCACCCTCCTCCAGTTAGCACTGCACTGGGATTGTGAAGCCAGGTTCCTGGGCTCCCAAGACTTTCTGTGCTCACAACCTGCAGAGACAGCTTCTCTGCCCTGTACCACAGCCCAGTCCTCCCCCAGGGCCACCTGTGTTGACAAACCAGGCCCCCTTCCTCTCACCAGGCCCTCTTCTTCTCCCTTGACCACCTCCTCCTCCCACCAGGACCCCTGGCCACACGGTCCCTGTTAGAAACGACCTCCCCGGAATTCAAATCCCCACACTGACCACAGCTCCATCCCCACCACCACCCTCCCAGGTGTTTCTCTAGCTCAAAATGGCAAATGAAAAGGCGACACAGTTGATTGGCTTCTGTTTTGATGTTTATTTGTGTGATTAGCCCCTTAGTTAGTAGGACGCTGCCTGGTTGAGGCTGAAGGGTGGGAAGGGTGGTGGACCCTCCAGCCTCTGAGACCCAGCGTCTTCAGTTGTCTTCGTGGTCTCCTATCTGGTCACCCACGGACTTGGTGTCCTCTTTTAAGAGCTGTTTGAGCTGCACGTTGTCCTGGAGCACTCGATACAGGTGTTCTGGGGCGATGCGCTTCTTGCCACTGCTGTGGGCCACCTCGCCAGCCAACTCCAGGATGTTGGAGGTCACATGCTGGAGGACACCGGCTAGGAAGACGGGTGAAGTGGAGCTCAGGCGCTGGGAATAGTTCCCCTGTCGCAGGAAGCGGTCTATGCGGCTCACAGGAAATTGAAGCTCTGCTCTTGTGGAGCGGGATACATGTCTTCTTCTTTGGTTGACAGGATAGTCAAGCTCGGCTCTTGCGGAGCGGGATACCTGTTGTCCTGTTCTTTGGTTGACAGGATATTGAATCTCGGCTCCTGGGGAGCAGGATACATGTTGTCCTGTTCTTTGGTTGACAGCATATTGAAGCTCGGCTCCTGGGGAGCAGGATGCATGTCCTCTTCTTTGGTTGACAGGACGTTGAGGCTCGGCTCTTGTGGAGTGGGATGCATGTTGTCTTCTTCGGTTGACAGGATGTTGAAGCTCGGCTCTTGGGGAGCGGGATCCCTTTCGTCTTCTTTCCCTGTTCCCAGCCATGCTCACTTGATGAGTTTGGCTGCGCTCCACCTTTCTTCTGGCCAGGCTCTCTCAAAATAACCAAACCACTTAGATGCCCATGTATTTATCTCTGCTCCTAGGAGAGGTCTTTGTTACAACATAGACATTATGATGTGTCTATTACTGAGCCCTCATGTTCAGTGCAGAAATGTCCTTATTAGGATGTTTGCTACACATTAGCAAAGTGCTCAGTTTTTCATGCGTGATGTATATACATGTGCCCCTGTTGTGTTTGTGTTTGTGTGTGTGTCCTGAAGCTGATATCTGGAACCATCCATAATCACGTTTCTATCTTATTTACTGAGACAAGACCTCTCACTCGAAACCAGAGCTCACCAATACAGATAGTGTAACTATCCTCCTTGCCGCAGTGATCCTGCCTTAGCATTTCATGTTTGGAATTATATGCAAGCCACCAAACCCTCCTGGCTATATACTCTTTGTATGGCAACTCATCTATTTGATATTTTTATTCTGACATGATCTATGTGTCAGTGGAAAAATTCTGCCCACCGGACACAAATTCAGTTCATGCATCACACTCTAGTTTTGTCTCAAGTTACTGAGTCACCTGCATTTTGTATTTTCTACCCCCCCTCCCAGAAACTTTAAAATACCCAATACATAGTAGCTCACACCCAAATAATTGACTTGGAGCCTTAATATTATAGGAACTGCTGGTCCACTAGTTTCTTTCAGTAAAAGAAAGGTGAGAATGCTCAGCTGAGCAAAGGTTCCAAGCCACACAACTAAATATAGATAAGAAAGATGTACAAGTTTAAAAGTAAAAGTTAACAAACAAGTAATAAGCTTGAGCAGTAGGACAAACAGCTTATAATTAATATAAGCCGTTGTGTGATTATTTGGAACTAAGTGGCCTAGAGGAACATAAGAAAACTTTGATTATATTCATCTCAATGTTTCTAAACAGTATTTTTAATGAAGCAAATTTCTCACAGACATGCCACAGGAAATTCTGATAGAGGTCGTTCTTCAGCGGAGATTGCTTCTTCTCAGATTATTCTAATTTGTATTGAGTTCATGACACCTTCCCAAGAAAGGTGACCAGTCCCAAGGATTATATATATCTACCATGCAACCCCTGCACTTAAAGCTCAGGGAATATAGAGAAAGTAGAGTCACAAGATTGTAGGAAACAGGACTGAGATTTCCTCTGCTAGATAGTGTCTTCTAGCCCTAAGAAGGATGCTGTACTCATAAAATTTCAACAGAAAGGTTGACATATGGACTTGCAGAAGGATAATACCAGTCAGTGTACCATTGCTAATGGGGGAAATCTCATAAGTCCCCACCCCTAGATAAAGAGCTATAAGCAATCAGTGGCTTCAGAGCAAGAGAAAATCATGTCCAATCCCCAAATGCCAACTTTAAACACATACACAGGTGAGCAACAGTACATGGACTCAGTAGGTTTATGCAATATAAGTCTATATGTGACAAAAGCAATTATAGAATGAGAAGTCATGTATTTGAGAGGGAACTTGTTGTGAGGAATTGGACAGAGGTGAAAATGAAGTAAATATAGCACTCATGTGAAATTCTTAAAATAATTTATACTTCACAACTACAAAGCAAAGAGAGCAAAAACATGAAATTAGGCCAGAGAAATGAAAGGTGAATTAGTAAGAAGAGATGGATAAGAATATGTCAAGAGAGATATGCTGACAAATGAAATCTTGGATCTGGGGAAATCCTACCAACGCATAAAAATTGAACAATGCTCATTTGATTCATCACTGGGTCAAAAGATAAAGAAAAAAATTAGACTTCCTGGAATTCAATGAACATGAATCCACAGCATGCCCAAAATTGTGGGACACAATGAAAGCAGTGCTAAGAGGAAATTTCATGGCACTAAATACCAATATAGAGAAAGTAGAGAGAGATCTCACACTAGCACCTTAATAGTACACCAGAAAGCTCTAGAATAAAAAGAAGCAAACTCACCCAGGAGGACTATGTGTCAGGATTACATTGAGAGTGAAATCAATAAAATAGAAACAAAGAATCAATGAAATAAAGAGTTGGTTCATGGAGAAAACCAACAAGACAGACAAACTCTTATCCAAACTGACTGGAAGGCAGAGAGGTGGCATCCAAATGAACAAAATTAGAAATGAAAAGGGAGCTATAACAACAGACACTGAGAAATCCAGAAAATCACTAGGTCATACTTAGAAAAATTTGTACTCCACGAAATTGGAAAATCTAAAACAAATGAACAATTTTGTGGATAGGCTCCACCTACCAAACTGAAATCAAGGTCAGATAATCAATTTAAATTAACCCATGAATCCCAACGAAATCGAAGCAGTCATCAAAAATTTTTCCAACTAAAAACATCCCACTAACATATGGTTTCAGGACAGAATTCCACCAGAATTTCAATGAAGAGGTAGTACCACTCCTCAAAATTTTCAAGAAAACAGAAAAAGAGAGAACATTCCCAAACATTTTCTCCATACAATATAATTTAATTCATATTTCCCTTTTTAACAACTCTTAATTCTTTTTGTTCCTCACATCTCTATCCATCTGACTTGATTTAGCTTTGTTCTTTATCTTTCTTTCTTTTCCATCCATCTATTCCTTTATGCTTCTCTCAGTGTGTCTTTCACTGACCCTGTTTCTTTTAGTATTGGCTATCTATTCACTTTCAAGAACCATGTATGTTATCTGTGGATTGAGGTACTACTATATGCGTATATCAATGTTTTTAGTATAATAGGAGTAAACTATCCATGATTTATGAAATCTCAAGTTTGTTTTTAGTTCTGCAGACTCTTTTATGGGATCTAACTTATGGAGTGTGTCTGAAGTCCAATAAAAATTGGCTGGTTATTTTTTATACATCTGTAGCAATACTGTATTAACGTATCTTCTAGAAACATCATTGTTGCAGTTCTTAGTGCATGCAGCTGTTGCACAAATAAATGAGACTCATGGATAGTTCTCTGAAGAAGTTGGTGATACTAGAGGGAATAAACACCACAGTCAGATCTTACCCAGCTGTCTTCCAGCTTCCTCAGCCTCGCTTCCCTTGGAATGGCTTCCCTCTATGTTTCTATCCTGTCTTAAGTACCCTTTCATAAATTAAGGCATGGCCCCACCACTGCCTGCTTGGGAGCCTGGAAGTCCTTCTATAATCTGAAGTGACTTTGACTCAGTTGGGATTAAGGGTGTAGGTCACCACTCCCAGGATACTCCCTGTGCTGGGATTAAAGGTTAGAATCATCACTCTCTGATTTTCCTAGATTGACTATGGTTAGAGCTCTGGGACTTCTGGAGCCTTTATTAAATCCCCACAGAGACTGTGGGTAGATTCCCTCTGATATCTCCAAAACTTCTGAAACTTTTATTGAATCCCCACATATCCCCTTTTGTGTCAAATTTTAAAAAAGAAGGTTCTAGCTAACATAAGAAAAATAATATACAATAGGTGCAATAATTATATACAATATATACAAACAATAAATGAGTAATATTCCGTCCATTAACAATTGACAATTCCAAGAAAATATTTCATTAATTATTCTATTTTGATGAGTCCAAAGGATTATACCTAATTCATTTCCTTTCTAACTAAAGCTATTTTTTTATGTCTCTTATACTTATAAATTTAACTTCAAAGTTTCTTTTGTAAAACTGTCTTTAGAAAACTGTAACTATAACTATCTCATCTTCAACTACCTCAGAGACCCAAGAAGAAAATATTTACCCAAATAACTAGGAAGTACAAGCAACTTCCAAAAACTAGAAATGACAGAGATGACACCTATCTGCCTGGACAGTCACCCAAAGTTCCTTTATAAAGTTGGGCATCCATCTTCAGCCTACAGGCCTAGAGTCTCTTTTCATCTCAATGAAGCAAGAAATCTTTTCTGTCCATTTTGGGGTAGTTTAGTCACTTCTCCTTTTATCCTGAAGACCAAAATTGAAAATACAGATAGATAATATTTATATCCAGGGTTTAGTCTACACGGGGCTGATGTTTTGATCATAACCCCACAATCATGGCATCCAAGATGGCCTTTATGGGCAGTGGATATCCAATTTATGGTATTGGAACAAAATCTTAGGTGAAACAGAGTGTGAGATGGCTTGAATGCAAATGACCAGAAGGTCAGAAAGGATGGTTGAATCCATATATGGCTGACAAAGCAGTGAATCTGTGGGGTCATGACCTTCTAATGCAATGGAATACCCAGATTAAAATCCTTCCCAGTTCCAATATCAACTGGAGACTCAATTATGTTTCCGAAAGTGATGCTTTAAGGTGCTATGAAGAAAATTCACCAGCCATTCAGGTTGTATAAAAGAATTGCCCCATAACCACAGAACCTAAAAGGACACTCAAAAAAAGCACTGCTTTTGAAATGGTTAACAGAAAAGCCTATTTGGGTTCAACAATGGCCTTTGACGAGAGAAAAACTTCAGGCTTTGGAACAGTTGGTACAGGAGCAGTTACAGGCTCGGGATATCAAAGAATCAACCAGTCTATGGATTTCTCCTGTTTTTGTTGTCAAGAAAAAATCTGGAAAATGGAGGATGATGACGGATCTAAGAGCAATTAATAAAGTGATTCCACCTATGGGTCTTTACAATCTGGTATTCCTATGCCTTCTCTGTTACCTAAGGGATGGCCTATTATGGTTATTGATTTGAAGGATGGTTTTTTTTAAACCATACCTTTACAGGAACAGGACAAAGAGAAATTTGCTTTCACAGTGCCTAATCTTAATAATTCAGGACCAGTTAAGAGGTACCATGAAGAGACCTTCCCCAAGGAATGTTGAATTGTCCCACATTATGCCAATATTTTGATCAACAACCACTAGAAATACTTCGGAAATGCTCACCACAATCTATCATTTACCATTATATGGATGATATTTTGTTGGCAGACCCAAACCCAAAAACATTAGAAACATTGTTTGAAGAATTAAAGAAAATATTGCCTGATTGGGGACTACAAATTGCTCCAGAAAAAGTATAGAAGGGAGATTCTATCAATTATTTTAGGATATAAAATAGGTTTACAAAAAATTAGGCCTCAAAAGGTGAAATTAAATAGAGATAAATTGAAGACTCTTAACGTTTTCAAAAGTTACTAGGAGATATTGCTCATATATGGCCCATGATTGGCATAAAAATCTATATGCCCATGATTGGCATAAAAAACCATATGCTAGTTAATTTGTTCAAGACTTTGGATGGTGAAAAGGATTTAGATAGTCCAAGAGAATTATCTGATGAGGCCAAGAAAGAATTAGAGTTGGTGGAAAAGAAACTTCAAGAAGCATATGTAGATCGTGTGGATCCAGAGCTAGATTGCATACTTGATATTTTACTGTCTAGACAATCTCCAACAGGAATCTTAATGCAAAGAGAAAGCCTTATATTAGAAGCAATATTTCTGCCACATAGGCCAAGCAAGAAGATGAAGACATATATCGAAAAAATTTCTGATCCGATTTTTAAAGGTAAATTCAGACTTCACCAATTGACTGGAAAGGACCCTGCAGAAATTGTTCTGCCTTTGACTAATGAAGAAATTTATTGATTATGGGCAGACAGTGAACCTTGGCAAAGGCTTGTAGTGACTTTTTAGGAGAGATTAATAATAAATATCCTCAAAACAAGAGAATTCAGTTCATAAAGGAAACTAATTGGCTCTTTCCTCATGTGATACAGGATAAACCCATTTCTGGAGTTCCTACATTTTATACTGATGCAAACAACTTAGGAAAGCCTGGCTACAAGTCTGAAGACTTAATTAAGGTGGCTCAGAGCCCTCATAACGCTGTTCAGAAGTCAGATCTATATGCAATTATTATGGTGTTGTTGGATTTCACAGAGCCTATCAACGTAATTACTGACTCTCAATATGCAGAAAGAGTTGTTTTACATATTGAAACTGCTGACTTTATTCCTGATGATACAGACTTGACCTTACTATTTATACAACTACAAGATATCATCAGAGATAGGACACATCCTATGTACATAACACATATCAGGGCGCACACGGGTCTCACAGGCCCTCTAGTGCAGGGTAAAGATGAAATTGATCGGTTGTTGATAGGAAACGTGCTAGAGGCCACAGAATTTCATGAGAAACATCATGCTAACAGCAAAGGACTAAAGAAGAGTTTTTCCATCACTTGGCATCAAGCAAATGAAATAGTAAGGACTTGTAACACTTGCTCTTTCTATAACCAACTGTCTTTACCTGCAGGAAGTAATCCTAAGGGTACACAGAGAAATAAGATCTGGCAAATAGATGTGTTTCACTTCCCAGAATTCAGAAAGACGATATATGTACATCATACTATCGATACTCTGGAATGCAATGGGCAACTGCCCTGAGTTCTGAAAAATCTGATGCTGTACTTACTCACCTTTTGGAAGCCATGGCCATAATGGGAATTCCCACTCAGATTAAGACTGACAATGCTCCATCTTACATTTCCCGAAAAATGAAGCTGATTTTTGGATACTATAATATAAAGCATATTACGGGGATAGCATACAATCCTACAGGACAGGCAGTTGTGCAGAGATCTCACTGCATGATGAAAGAGATGCTTTATAAACATAAGAGAGTAATGAGAAACCCCAGGGAGAGGTTGCACAGTGCCTTATTAACTTTAGATTTTCTTAACACTGATGAAAAGGGAACATCAGCTGCTGAGAGACATTGGGTAATAGAGAAATCTTCTAAGATAAATCAACCCATCTACTTCAAAGATGTGTTGACTTCAGAGTGGAATCCGGGATATGTGCTTCGATGGGGTAGGGGTTTTGCTTTTGTTTCAACAGGGAAAGAAAAGATATGGGTACCGACAAAACTAATAAAAGTCCACTTCGAAAAGGAGTCCCTCCCTGAGGAGGAGAAGTAATTGCTCATCCCTGATATGACAAATGGATACATGGTAAGGAAAACACATTTAATAAACCTGGGGCAGGGTCTCAATTTTGTCTTTGCAGGAAAATGGATACAACTGTTTTTAAGACTTTGACTAGACATTGAATAATTACTCACCTGCGATTGAGGAAAGATCGATGATGAAGGAATGTAAATGATAGACTATGAGACCAACTGATACACATATGCACTACTGTGTAATGTCTCAATTCTTACTGCTTTGCATCTTGCATCTACACCTAAAAAATAAAAAAAAAATTAAAAAAAATCATGGTCCCGATTTGACTATTAATAGGTCTGGATTTGGATTGGGAGCAAGTGGCTTTCTCCCACTCTAAACCCAAGAATATTGGTAAAGAAAATGTGAAGTATTCTGTCTCATATCAGAAAAGCCACCTGGTGTGGGACAGAAGACAGAATATTTAGGGACCAATTTTATTGTGACTTCATCTTAAACCTTGTTTCTTTCTGTATCTGTACCTCTCAAACATCCTGTCTGCATACAATCTCCTGAAGTCATAGAAGATATGAATATCTTTATTGAGTATCAACAATGCTTAAGTTTTCCATTGCAAATAACATTTCCTCCTATCAGCTATCTACAAAGATTCTGGAACTGAGATGGAGCCCCCACCGCAACAACTCCTACTAGTGAAACAAGAATAAAAGGGAGAGTATGAGAGAGAGATTAAGAGACAGGTAGACAGACAGACAGAGGCAAAAATAGGAAAATCAAGAACCTGGTGCGCACCAATCAATGATTGTTTTCAGAAAATAGACTATTCAAAATTGGCTGCAAGATAGCTCCCTATGATTATCCTTCAGATCACACTTCTAACTATAATTCCAGATGGAGTTAACCACAATTCTGAGAATGGTTATAAATGTATATAGTCAGTCCATTAAGATCTAACCATTGTTTTAGCATTTACAGGATCCCAAAGAGATGCCATCGCCCTTAAGTCAGCAGGAAGCAACCTTATGAATGACTACTCCCCCTTTACCAATAAGTTTTGTGTTCTGAGGGTTGTGGGTAATTATTATTCTAATAGAATAGTTATAAGTTAAAGTTGGGTGAAGAACAGAACTATAATATAGCATCAAAGATCTTTTTTGAAGAAGAGAAAGGGGATATATAGGATAGATAAAGGTAGACTGTTCTACCTACCTATACACCATTCTAGCTGAGTATATGGGCTAAGCTAAAGACAATTTTCAATGGCATAAATATTTATATATTTATACAAATGTGAAATCATTTTATATGTTTAATTGTGATAATTTGTACATTGGTACAAAGTTTAATCTGAAATTGCTTTATATAACCAAAGCAACTTGTACTTCAATATAAATCTGAATCTGTAACTATTATGTAAATTTGAATCTGTAATTGCTATATTTTATATATGCTTCTACCTCTGTTTAAAATATTTGCACATCACTGTCATGTACACTATGCAATTACTACCTTCATTTAACTATACTAGATATAATGTATGATTGCGCTAGTTATGATATATGCACAAGATGTTTTATATACCTCTGTTTAGATGATATATATGTATATACATGTCTAAAATGCTGTGGACACTTTACATGGTAATATACCCCTGGCTAATGTTTGATAGTCATACTAAAAGTCATTGTTTGGAGATTATACACCCCTTATATAGGTATTCTAATTTTTAGTACAGGGTTTATTCCTTAAGACAATAAAAACTGCAGTCAATATTACTTAAGGTACCATATCCCAGTTATCTCAGATACAGGTTAGAATATCATAGATAGACAGGAATCTTCAACCATTTCATAGACCCAGAGAATATGGCATTTAACATTTGAAATCAGCCACGAGAGACACGACAACTCCTGGTGTCACTGCTCCTTTCCCGAGATGGTGTTGAGCATCGAGGATATGCCTTTGGAGTTTGTCCCTTTGGCAGAGAATGACCGGTTGGGTAAGGAACTGCCCTTACCTTGATTGCTGACAGTACACACATGATGTCCAAGCTGGACGAACAAGTTGATAGATGGAGACTGACGAAACCTGCCTGGACAGGATAAGACAGTCCCACCAAAATTTCCCTGCTTGTGAAAAGATCTGTCAGATACCATAGGCCTGTAGCCAATATGATAGGTGCTCCAACGACACACAAAACCATAGGTGATTGTCCAGGTTGCTGTGTTGCTGTCCTGTCCCAAATTTTGGAAGCCACTACTTCCATGTACTTCTGACTTTCAGGTGATACATCTTCCTTCTCAGGTCTTGAAGGGGTTGAAGAATAGGTATTTAAGGTCACTACCCTATTATCCCTTAGAAAGGAACATTCAGGTGTTGAATTTTCACTTTCCCAGATGAACCTTTTGAAGTAATTTATACACCCTACCATCTACCAATATTCTAGAAATAAATGATGTTCTTTATATATGTTAGGTTTTGGTTGTAATTTGTACTTTATCCTCTCCTAGATACTACCTCATAATAATTCCTATTATACATAGTCTTAGTTTAGAACCTTCTTAGTTAGACAAAAGGGGGAGATGTGGTGGCATTCAGGTATCAGGTGATAAGATCCGAAGATGCTTATCCAGGGTCCTGAGCTCCTGGAGGGGTTGTGGCCAACCTGGAAGGGGTCTGGCCAACCCCATTGATAAGGGGCTGCTAAGATCCTGGAGGTCTGTTGTTCTTGGTTCCTGGCTGTTGGAGAGACTGGTTTGGAATCCATTGTCCATTGCTCGTCCATTGCTTGGATACTCCAGTCCCTGTTCAGGTACCAGTATAAGCTGTTACATGTATTGTGAGTGTTAATTTATATTTTAATAAATATTAATCTTGAACTAGTGCATTGTAAGTAAAACTCCGCCTACAGAAAACTATGCCCAAATTAGCAAAATACTGTTTATAAATGTTTGTTTTCATTATAAATGTTCAATGGTCATAATTAATCTCTTTCTAAGAAGAAAAAGGGCAGATGGTATATGAGTGATTTTAAAAATTAGATTATTGAATTACTTTAATCCAAAAATCAGCTGTTAATCTCAAAATATTTTAAATTGGTGTGGACTTTGGTTTATTGATACAAATTTAGGGTCAATTTTGTTATGCTGTATGTATTTTTCTACTCTTGTTTAAGGTATGATATTCATGTAACTGATTTAAAATTGTAATGTATAATTAAGAAATGCAGATTAATAGTCACCTATGTTATGTCAGTTGAAATATTTTTAGGTATATAAAGATATATTTCAATTAGATAGGTAATCTTAAAACACTCCTAAGACCTACAGAATATAGCATTTAAATTATTTTAATAACTTAGACTTTTCTGGACAGTGAGACAGATCTGCTCCTTGCAGCACCAATCTATTTCAAGAGAGAAATAGGCATTGAAGAAACTTCATATGAAGTTACTTTCTTTGTGTCAAGAAACTGTTCTTGTATTGACTGCTTGACAGTATGCTGTTTGAACTGGACATGCAGGTATTATAGGAAGGTGACCTCTGAACTTTGACAGAACAAGCTGAGATGGTCCTTCCTGTTCCTCCTTTTCAGAGAAAACTGCCAGATATGGCCCATGGATGGTGTGAGGCCGGGAGCGGCCCCTGGCACCCTGGGCCTGGGTCTTCCCGGAGCTGGGTTGCTTGGGAACGTAGCCCAAAGCAGGTGGTAAACTCCATATAAGACCAATAGCCAGCAAGTACCATAAGGGAAAGTTGAAAAGAACTTTGAAGAGAGAGTTCTATCTTCAGGACACATGGAGAAGTGACTGAACTACACCAAAATGGACAGAGCAGATTTTCTGATTCACTGATGTGAAAAGAGTCTCTGGGACTTTAGGATGAAGATGGATGCCCCAACTTTATAAAGGAACTTTGGGTGATTGTCTGGCCAGATAGGTGTCATCTCTGTCATTTCTAGATTTTGAAGTTGCTTGCACTTCTTGTTAACTTAGGTAAATATATCTTTCTGTGGTCTTTGATGCAGTTGAAGATTATATAGTTATAGGTATAGTTTTTCTTATCTATTTTAAAAAGTATATTGGATATGAAACCTTAGATTCACAAGATAAGGTAGATAAAAGTATTTTCTTTTTGATAAATACAAATAGACTAGATATTGTAACTGTAATTCTTGCTTGATAGCTATTTTGTTATATGTAATTTTGCTATGTTAAAATTGAAACCTTCCTTTTTTATTAGACAGAAATTGGGAGATGATGTGGGAATTTATTTCTGTATGCTGTGAATATCAAATGTTAAATAAAGGAGCTGTTTTGGCCCCTGACAGGTACCATAGAAGAAGTAGGTGGGGAATTCGAGTAGGTAGGAAAGGAAGGGCAGAGTCAGAACAGATCAAGCCAGCCACCCAAAAAAGCAACATGTAAGGAACACAGGGGAGCCATGGGCCACATGCAGGACAGATTAATGAAAATGGATTGAGTTAAGATGAAAGAACTAGCTAGCAATGTGCCTAAGCCATTGGTCAAACAGCATGAACTTAATATAACCTTTGGAGTCATTTTTGGGAGAACCTAAGCAGCAGTAGGTGACTAAGGGTTCTGGGGTGGCAGGTCTGTGGGTCTGGACCTCTAGCACCAGGGACCAAGAAACCTTATTGTAACACAATATATGATAAATGCTGAAATCTGTATGTTCTGAAAACGGAACTTTTGTAAAGAAATTAGCTGAGGTCATTGTATGCTTGAAGACTGAAAAAGGTACAGTGGGTGATGGAGTAGGTGTCCTACTCTTCTTGGTTTCTAGTGATGTAAACCTGTATGCACTCTTGGACACCTCATGACTGACCTAGTGCACTTTTAGAAAATTCTTGGAGATAGGAACTGTCCCATGTTGGGCTGCTGGTCTGCTCTCCAAGAAAACATGAACAAACAGGGTGGAACTCGATGTTGCCTGCATTCCAATCAATTCTGGCCACGCCCCGTGTGAGTAGAGAACTCAGGAGCTACACATTTGGGCCTCCCTAAGTGACACCTGAGTCTCACTACGTCTTCCCCTTTTTGTTTAACTAAGAAAGTTCTAAGCTTAGTATAAGACCTTATACCATTGGAATCATTATAAGGTAATTTCTGGGGGAGAAAAAGGCAAAAACAGAAGCAAGGTCAACCTATAACTAACAAACAACAAATATAAGCTGTATCTTAAATGTCTAGAATAATGGTAAGTGGTAATGTATAGGGATTACTTCAAGTTGCTTATCTTGAATAATAAGAATTCCATACCTGATTGCTCTTTGGTAAGATATGAGACATGAGACGGTAGTAATGTAAACTATCTAGACTTCAAGCCAATCAAGTCCTGACAGGGAAAACATATTCCCTGAAAGCTGGAAGCACAAGAGAGTAGCTTCCAAGATTTAGGAGAAGACAGTAACAGTCGGCTACCTGGACAATCACACACAGCTTTTCTGCACAGTTGCAGCATCCACCATTTTGGCTACAGGACTATGATATCTGACAGATCCCTTCAGAAGCAGGTATTTTTGGAGAAACTGTCTTATTCTGCCCAGGCAGGTTTCATCAGTCTCTATTCTTCATCCTGCTCATCTTGATTGGTCAGTGTGCATACTGACAGCAGTCAAGGCAAGGACAGTTTTTTGTCCAGCAGGCCATTGTCTGCCAAGAAAGACAAACTCCTAGTGGAGTGTCCTGTATGCCCAATACCATCCCAGGAAAGTGATGCCAGGAGTGCTGGTGGAATTCTTAATAACAAAACATTAAATGCCATATTCACCAAGCCTATGAAGTGGTTGAAGACTCCTGCCTATGTTACAAATTCTACATATATCTGGGAAACCCAAACAACATGAACATTACATGGCAAACCTAAGTAATAGTGATCTGCAATTCTTATCATCTTAAGGGCTGAAGCTTACATTGTAAAAATAGACAATCTATAAATGGGTGTACAGTTTCTTAATAATGACTTCAAGTATTATGATCATATAAACATTAACCAAGGGTTAATGTATAGTACAAAATGAAAACAGTACCCTAAATATATTTCATTATACTAAATATCTAAAAAGAGGTATACAAAACATCTTATGATGTGGGAATGCCTTTCTGTATGCTGTGAATATCAATCTTTAAATAAAGGAGCTGTTTTGGCCCATGACAGGCACCATAGAAGAAATAGGAGGAGAAATCAGAGCATAGGTAGGAGAAGCAGGGCGGAGTCAGGCAGATCACGCAAGCTGCCCAAGGAGCAACATGGAAGGAACACAGGTGAGCCACGGGCCATGTGGCAGACAGATTAATAGAAATGGGTTGATTTAAGATGTAAGAGCTAGCTAGCAATGTGCCTGAGACATAGGCCAAACAGCATAAAATTAATATAAGCGTTTGAGTCATTTCTAAGGGCCTGATCAGCATTGGCGGGTGGCTGGGTGGCTAAGGAGTCTGGTGCGGCAGGGTCTGAGCCTCAGGCCACCTGAGACCAAGAAACCCCACTGCTACAGATGGTGCCAATGTGGGGCAAATATCCACTTAAAGCCTGAGAAAGTTTAAAAAGTGTTCTAGTTCACAGAAACTGAGCCAAAATAGCTTCCAAATTGTGTATCTAAAGCAGGTCATTGTACAAATAAAGTGTGGCATCCAGGTCGTTTTCAAAATGGTGCCGGCGGACTGGCAGTCTGGCAGAAGGCAGTGTAAGCTGCAATCAAGCCAGTTCCATAAGTCTCACAGAAGACTCAGTAGCATGTGATTGATTTTAGATTTCTGCTTATTTTGAAGAAAAAGGAAACAAAGACAAATACTTAGTAGCAGCATTCTTGGGTGTGCTCTGTTTGCTGACCACGAACAGGGACGCGGTCCCTTTAAGAGAACTTACAGATTCAGCTTCCTCGGCAAAAAACTATGCAGCTCTTTTAGAGAGTGTATTTTAAAAGCTCTTCTGGTTAGATGATTAAGGATTCACAACGAAGCAGATTCAGATGAAAAGAAAAACCTGCAAACAAGTTACAATGTGTGTAAAAGGTACGTAGGCTTCAGAGAAAAAAGAAAGAGGTTAGAGAAAGTCTTTAAAAAGAAAATAGAATAATAAAAATATAATAAGCCACGTAAAGATGGAAAATAGACACAAAATCTGGATTTTGGTTATTATTGTGTTTTCTTTTAATTTTTTAACTGTTAATGAGCTAACTGCAGAAAGACAATGGATTGCAAATGTAAAGGCTACTAAGTTAAACAAGAATATATATTTTAAAGGTATCTTGATTTTGAAATTTGTATCTAAGGATTTATTGCTTTGGAAGAGTTCTGCTTTTGTTTCCACAGAAGATGAGAACCTGTGGATTGCTTCCAGGCAAATATGGTTTCATCAACCAAGACCCCCTGAAAAAATCTCTGATAGGAAGAGATAGCCACATCAACTTCAAGACTGCAGAGCATGATCCTGTCTAACCATGAGACTTTCAACGCCCCTTAATCATCAGGAAGTAGTAATGGAAAACTATGCCCAAATTCCCAAAATATTGCTTATAAGAGTTTGATTTCATTATAAATGGTTAATGGTCATAGTTAATCTCTTTCTAAGAAGAAAAAGGGGATATGGCATATGAATGATTTTTAAAAAATTAGATTATTGAATTGACTTAGATCAGGAAATCAGCTGTTAATCTTGAAATATTTTACAATTTACTTAGATCAGGAAATCAGCTGTTAATCTTGAAATGTTTTACATTGGTATGGATTTTGGTTTATTGATACAAACTTAAGGTCAATTCTCTTATGCTGTTTGTATTTTTCTACTCTTGTTTAAGATACGATGCTTATGTAACTGATTTAAAATTATAATGTATAATTGAGAAATGCATGTTAGTTAGATTTTGTAGGTATACACAGATGTAATTCAATTAGATAGGTAATCTTCAAACATTTCTAAGACCTACGAAATATGTTATTTAAAATATTTTAAGAGCTTAGACTTTTCTGGACAGTAAGACAGGTCTGCTCCTGGCAGCACTGATTTACTTCAAGAGAAAAATGGGCATCAAAGAAACTCCATATGGAGTCTATTTGTGACAATGATTAGCCACTGGAGAAGAACCTGTTCTTATATTGACTGCTTGACAGTATGCTGTTTAAACTGGACATGCAGATTCCATAGGAAGATGACCTCTGAACTTTGGCAGAACAAGCCGAGATGGTCATTCAGGTTCCTGCTTTACAGAGAAAACTGTCAGACATTCTTCAGGACTCAAGGAGAAGCAACTGATGAACTGTGCCAGAATGGGCAGAGCAGATTTCCTGCTTCACTGAAATGAAAAGAGACTCTGGGCCTGTAGGCTGAAGATGGATGCCCCGACTTTATAAAAGAACTTTGGGTGACTGTCCAGGCAGATAGGTGTCATCTCTGTCCTTTCTAGATTTTAGAAGTTGCTTGCACTTCTGGTTTACTTGGGTAAATATATCCTTCTGTGGTCTTTGATGTAGTTGAAGATTAGATATTTATAGGTACAGTTTTTCTTAGTCATTTGAAAGGTGTATTAGATATGAAACTTTAGATTCATAAAGATAAGTTTGATGATAAGAATATTTTCTTTAATTTTGCTAAATACAAATAGACTAGATATTATAACTATAATTCTTGCTTGATGGCTATTTTGTTATATGTAATTTTGCTATGTTAAAATTAAAACCTTCCTTTTTGATTAGACAGAAAGGGGAAAGTGATGTGGGAATGCCTTTCTGTATGCTGTGAATATCAATCTTTAAATAAAGGAGCTGTTTTGGGCCTGGACAGGCACCATAGATGAAGTAGGAGGTGAAATCAGAGCATACATAGGAGAAGCAGGGTGGAGTCAGGCAGATTGAGCCAGCCGCCCAAGAAGAAACATGTAAGGAACACGGGTGAGCCACAGGCCATGTGGCAGACAGATTAATAGAAATGGGTTGATTTAAGATGTAAGAACAAGCTAGCAATATGACTGAGCCATAGGCCAAACAGCATAAAGTTAATATAAGCATCTGAGTCATTTCTGGGGACCTGGGCGGCGGGTGGCTAAAGGGTCTGGTGTGGCAAGGTCTGGGCCCCTGGCCGCTGGGACCAAAAAAACCGCACTGCAACAATCTTATGTATATATAATGACTAATATAATTATAAATAGTATAATAAAGCTGAGGTAGAAATTGCACAGGAGATATGACAATAATATGCTTAGTATGCATTAATGTGCAAAATATCTTAAACATAGGTAGAAGCATAAGCAAGCTATGGCAATTGCAGATTTAATTTTGTATCAATATACAAATTTCCTTAGACATATAACACAATGTCAGATTTAAATTTGTATCAACATGCAAATTATTTCAATCAAACATATAAAATAATTTCAAATCTGTATCATAATACAAGCATCTATACCAGTGCAAATTGTATTTGGTTCATATTTGGCTAATAGTTGTTTACAGGTAGATACAATAATCTACCAACGCCTATCCTATCTATTCAATTCTATCCCATCTATTATTCTATAATAATCACATACAGTTATAACTTCTGAAGAGAATTATAAGGGATTTTGAGTCATTTTACTTAAATTTCCTGATTTGCAACCAGTTTTCCTGATTTTTTTGCATCAGTATAAAATGTAGGAGCTCCAGAAATAGACTTACCCCATACCACACAAGGAAGGATCCAGTTAGTTTCCTTTAAAATTGAATTCTTTGCTTTGGTGATATTTGTTAATAATGTCTCCCCAAGATTTCTACAGACTTTTTGGCAAAGTTCACTGTCTCCCCATAATAAATCAATTTCTTCGTTTGTCAAAGATACAACAATTTCTGCTGGATTCTTTCCTGTCAATAGATATCTCAATTTTCCTTTAAAAATCAAATCAAAAATCTTTTCCACCTATATTTTCAACATTTTTACATGGCCTTTGAGGCAGAAATATTCATTCTAAAATAATATTGTCCTTGGGTTTACCTGAATTTGTTGTATGTATGAGGTTTCTCTTTATTTTTATTTTGTAGTTTTCTTTACAATTACAAAGAGAATGTTAATGAAATACATATTCACTGTCCTGTGCCATAAAGACTAACATCTTCTACTGAATTCACGTTCTCTAACTTTGGAAACATTAGCCTTTAAAAATGTCCTTTGCATATCACGCAGTTTGCTTCATAGGGATCTTACTTAGCAAAAACATCTACACTTTCCCCATGAAATGTTAAAACAAGGTGTAGCCCTCACAGCTACAGGGCAGATGGCATGATGCATTCTAGTTCTGGTCCTTTCACTGGTAATGGGATCTGCCACAGGCTAGGAAGGCACTTTCCTTGTGGCACAAGCCCCAGAGAACTGTATAAAATTTGAAGATGTGAGATACTCTTCACCATTAAAAATTTGCTATACAACAAACAGCCGTCTCACCAGCCTTACAACACTTAAATCAGGTGTCATGTACAGTAGTTCAAACTTTATCAACATTAGACATAATCAGTGGAATTACAAGGGACGACACAGAAACCATTTACATCTGTATTTGCACTTAATCCACAGCATTATTATGCACTTTTATGACAGAATTACAAGTGCTTTACACAAAGACTGAAGGGCACACACAGGAACACTAAAGGAAGATGGCTTTTTGCCTTGGGATATGAAGAGTGCAGTTGCTACACACAGGCTCAATGGTTGACATTGGTGCCATTGTACATAGAGACTGATTACTATAGAAGAGCATCTCTCCTCTGAAGAGTGACCCTGTCATTCATTTCACAATGAGAAAAAGTAACATTCACCATACACTGTGCTCATTACTGGTTTGATGGCTTGGTCGTTGATGATATTTGTGCTTTCATGTTTTCTTGAAAAACACAAACTATTCTGGGCCACTAAGGTTTACAGAAGAGTCACATATTAAAGTTACATTTAACATTTAGAGTAACTTGGAATCCAAGTGGAATTTGACAATAATCACTCAGTATCAGGAGATGTCCTCCCGGTGCTATTGTAACATGGTTGGACACCAGTCTTGACAGGAATCATAACAAAGGGCCATGAAACATCCTTAGAAATGGCAGCAGTGCAGTAAAACAGCAATAGAGTACAAATGCCCATTGACTCTGACTGAAGATACAGACAAAGGTGAGACTGCTTTGAGTGATTGCCATTGGTTTTTTTTTTTATAAACAGTGGAGGTGGAACGCCTAGGTCATCATGTCAGAGCTTGTCCTTTCTGCTCTAGGCTGTAGAAATGAGCATCCTTCAAGATCTGGTTAATGTGCCCATAGGCACCTTGGTCTTGGCCCAGTGAACTGTCCTCTTGTAAAAACTCGGGGATATTGGAGTTAAGTTCAGCATTGTTCTGGTCTAAGCTTCTCACTGGCACACTTTTTCACTTGGGGTTATTGATGATGCTGTGGTTCCTCTAATTATCATTGATTGACAACTAGAAGGAGAAAGACAGGATAATGGCAATCATGATATAGTCATCATTTCCTACTCAGCTTCAAGAATACTGATATCACTCTCTTCAAAAGGCTTCAAAGTCTGCAAAGTGCAATCATGTGGGTAGGTCAATTTATTTTTAATGTAGTCCTATTGATCAAGCTGGGAGTAATGACACCCATTTAACAGAACGGGAAGGAACAGAAAGAACAAGCTTTCTCATTCCAAATCCATCCACTTATCCTTTGACCCTACTTGTATCATGCATTTCAATTACCTGCATGAGAGAATGAAGCTCCCAACCTCCAGATCAAATCAAAAATCTTTGCTTCAGGATGTCATTGAGATTAGGATGAAACAAGTAATTAGGAATGCAGTTTTATATTTTGTTGTGCAATGAAATGATGTGGAAAGCTCCATTTACACATATGTGCACATGTGCACAGGTAATAATAGAATCTCTAGAAGCAGTAACTACCACTTCACCGAGACAACATAATCTGTGTTTTTTAAATACTTGCCCATATACCCACAGAGAAGTTTAGTGATCATGCATCATCATGGAAACTTCTTTTTCCAATAAAGACCATTAAAAAAACCCACAACTAATGAAAAGGTAGAATTGTGGAGTCCTGTCATGATAAACAGAAAGAATGGGGTGGAATAAAGATGGTCAGAACAAGAGAATAATGAAGTTTGCTGTGGGAAAGTGTTTTCTAGGAATGCCAGAAGCAGCATTTATGAAGTCCCAGGGGGTCCTCACATCTTCACTGGCAGCCCCACCTTCTCTGATCCCTGCACAGTCTTCTGAGTCAGAAGACACCCACAAAAGTAGGTCGTTGTTTTACTACTTTGCTGATGATCAGGATAATGAATCAAATTGCTATATAAAATTGCATCTGCAGGTAGCAGTCCTAATTAGACTTTCTGAACACAAGAATATAAAATTAGGCAGACTTTGACTTCTAAGATGTATTCCAACTGAAAATTTAATCCTAAGATCTACCCATGTCACCTCATCTGTTTGAAAGAGGTAAATAAAATTTGAACAAACAAAGCACACAAAAGACTAGGAAAGTCTGGCCTGTAGAAAACATGTGGACATGTTTATGTTCAGTGGACAACTCAGATTCTAATGTCAAATTGCATATGAGAGTGCTTGACAATACTTTGCATGCTCCATGGAGGAAGCTTCTTAAAATGTCTGCAAACTATTAGACTAACTTTACAATGCTCTCTCTCCCACCCCTATACACACCCATTCAATGAGTGTATCTTCTAAGAAGGTCATTTTCATAGAAAGCAGTCAAGAGTGATATAAATGGTCCCCTACTTCGTTCATTTCTATGGCAGATATAAAGCAACCTGACCAAAAGCAACACAGGGTTGGGAGTTTTTCTTTGGCTTACAGATCCAGGTCTTCATCCTTAATGCAGGAAGTCAAAGCAAGAATTTAAGAGCAGCATCTCACCTACAGTAAAGAGCAGAGAGAGAATAAGTACAGGGCCCCGGCTTGCTTCATCATTTGCTTATAGCTGGCTTTCCTTTTCTCTTATTCAGTCTGCATGCCTTGCCCAGGGAGTGACACCATGTGTAATGGGTTGGTCTATCTGCATTCACTAGAGATCAAGATAAACCCCACAGACATTCCCCCACTTGATATAAATAATACCCCAGTTGAACTATTTGAAAAACAATGAATTGAGCTGAAAATTGTCTCCACCCCAAAAGGACCAACACCATTGTTGGGACCTATCTTTGAAAACTTTGTTTTGCGTGCTTATCTTGGAGGCCACCTCTCCCAGGTGGTTGAAGTTCATAGTACCTAGAAGGTATTATGTTGACTGATGTAAGGAAAAGACATAAGTGATCTTACTCATTGCTGGACTCTGCATGTTGTAATACTGCTCTACCAGGAATGATGAGCCCACCTTAGAAACCAAGGCTATTATTCATATTTAGCTGACCATATGCAACAGAAAATATAATATATCAAGAACACTAATTGCTTGACTCAGGAACATCTAGGTACATTATATTTAAAAACCTACCTCTGTTTTGGTCCCAGAAGAATGGCCCATGCTGATGAGCATCTGTGTCTTGCTTGAGAAAGGTAAAAGTAAGCCATATTTACTCTTTACTTGATAGGACTTGTCCAGAACACCTTTACAATGGTCCCTCCTCACTAAGTTATCTCTCCATTCAAACGGTGCTGTGTTCCCATTGTTTGATGTTAAAGTTAAGACTGTTAAGTTAAAATGGCAGCTCTTCATCCCAAGCATCACTAAAGCTTCCCCAAATCCCTCCATACAACTCCTTCTCTGTTTTTAATTTCTATTAGTGAGAAAGCAAGAACATTGTACCTAGTAGCACACCTCTCTGTTCTTAAAGTTTATTTCTGTCCTAACCACAGAGGGTGGGGTTTGATTCTTCCTCCCCTTTAGAGAGATAGGCTTAGGAAAGTCTCTCTGTGGGCCCCCTCTCTCTTCTGTTGCACAGTAAAATCACACTTATGACAATACTTAAATGCCTGATCTGCCTCACAGCCCCTGCAAACAAGAAGACTTTCATGAAGGCATCTGGGAGGGTTCTCTTGCCATGGAGGGGATGGAAATGATGTCTTAGTGTGAGCAATGACTCAAATGGAGAAGTAGTGGTGCCACAGTTTCTACCTCTATATAGCAAGGGTTCCGGAAGTCCTGGTCCTTCTTATTTCTCTTTGCAGGAGGAGAATGGTGGGTGTCCTCATTGTCATCATGTGACCTTTTCCTGAAAATGATGTCAAAGGAGAGGAAAATCTGTCATCACTCAGCAATTGATCTTTGGGTACTTAACTTTCTGCCCTGTGCCAATACCCAAATTTGCTGCCTTGACTAGGAATGTACCAGTCAGAGCTGCTGCTGGGGATTCAGATTCAGCAGGCAGATTGCACTAGGCAGTGGGGGAAACATGTCAAAGAAGATTCAATTTGACCCAAAGCCCAAGTTCAAGCTACCCAAGTCAGAATCTTAATTTGAACCACTCTTGGGACAAAAAACAAAACAAAACAATGAATTTTATTGTAAAATCTTAAAACTCTACCTGACCAGGCCCCTAGCCTTCATCCAGTGAAGTATTCACTCCAGTTCATATTATTTTAAGCCATAACATAAGCAAATTCTCAAGATATATGTAGTTTCTCTTGCCTATGTTCTCTAATGTCTCTTTGGCCACTGGCTACTAACAAAAACTTGTTGCATACTGACACATCACTCTTGTTGCTGTAACAACAAGTATTATGTCACTGTAGCTAGTTCACTAAACTATCACCATGACCCCCTGGTTTATTACTTCCTTGTAACCTTGTCTCATATGTGTTTTAATGTTTCATTTCCTTATATCCTGCCATGCCTGGCTTCCACAATTGTTTGTGATTTTTACAACATTGTTTTTGAATATTTTTATATGTTATTTAAGGGATTTTCATGCATCAGCCATATAATCAAAGATAATTTTTATTTGTTCTTGTAATTATGTATTTGTCTGAGTTTCCATATTATCCCCTAGTCTTGCTTTTGTATCTGAACAAATACTTCATGGTCAGATATTTCATTTAGTTTAAAGACTTTTCAGTTAAATGGTCTTTTAAAAATTAACCTGATGACAAAAAGCAGAAGTTATGCCTAGACCAACAAGTGTTTACACACTTATTGACCGAATCTATTTTTCATTATACTTGTGGATTTTTCCTATCATCTTTTTCTAATGAATTAACTTAAAATAAAAATTAACTGAATCAGTAAGAATGCAAACTTGTTGCACTTATTAGTTAATGTAAATAATTTTAACATAGTTATTTAATATTTAATATGATGGTTATACAAACAACAATAACAAAGTTTTGCAAATTTGTGTTACATGCATTTTTAAGATTGTAAAAATTGATATTAGAAATTATACCTTGATTTAATTATTAATAGTTGAAGTTAGTCATTTTTCTCTTAAACACATTTGTATTTGTGATTTGTACGTGAACAAAAGCATTTTAATACAGAAATAATATTTTTTCCAAAAATGTAAGAGATGTAATCTTGTAATTTGAGGTTTATTGTACCTATCTGGTTTAGGTTTATCTGATCAGATGTCATACAGAAAAATAAGCTGAGTATAAATTTCATGAAAGTAGGCAGGATGTCATTTTGAAATACAAAAATTTAGTATAAAGTGACATTTCACATGTGTATCTTTTGAAATTCTTATTCAGCTATAAAAGATAGTGGTTAGATGCCATGTAGTAGGTAGTGATGCCTTGACCTTATGCATATTGTTAATCTAAGGGCCTCTTCGATCCTTTTAATGAGAGTGCTCACATTCCCTCTTTTCACACAACATATTAAAGAGTTAACAGAAATACGTCATAAGGTAATGAATAATAAAAGTATTGCATGTCTAAATCAATAATATAATTAGTACAGATGCTCTATACATACCCATATTAAAGAGATTTGGTATGGTGTGATTTTCTTAAGAAGATAGAAAGAATGAATGAAAGAAAGAAAATTGGCCTGTATGTGTCCCTCTACAGGTATTTATGTGTTTTTGACTTGGTGTCAAGGACCTTTATCATTAATAATTTTATATATGCATATACTGTGCTCTAATCAAATCTGCCATAAATTTGTCTTCTTTCTTTCCTCCCACCAATGCCTTCCAAATTCATGAACTTTTCACATATTTATGAGACTATGTAATGGTGCCTGTTTGTGCATGGGTTTAAGAAAATCTACTGGAGCATAGGTTGCCTCTCGGGAGCCAAGTTTAATAGACTAATGAAACTGGACTCTTTCCCAGCAACCATGAATTTCAAAGAGCTTCTCAAGTAGGGGTGTAAATTCATGTACTGCTCCTGAACCCATGCTGATATATTTCCTGGCTTATTTTGTGTAAGTGTTATGCCTGTGGTCAAAGATGCCTTTGAATTCATATGGGCAACAGTTCTGTCATATCAGAAAATGAAGTCTTTCCACAAACATCCATGACTTCTGACTTTTACAATCATTCTTTTCTTTCTTCCCTAATGATCCGTGTGACTCGGAAGGGACAGATTTGTGGCTTAGATGTCTCAGTCAGAGAAGAGATCATCCCAAGTGTCTTATTCTCTTCATGTTGACCATTAAAGGATTTGGTCTTTATGTTAGCTACTGCAAAATAACATTTTGTTATGAGCATTAAGGGATGAATGAATGTATGAGCATAAAGGGACTTATAGAGTTATTTCATGTTATTTACACTAAGTGAAATAACAGCACTAAACTTTCTTTAAGGCTTAATAATCCTGAGGGTTTTAGCAGACAGTACTTTTGTTAGAGGCTTATTTCTCAAGGATTTGACCCCCAGTGTCTGTAGGACAATCAAGCCATTACAATGCCTGATTTTCAGAACACTCCCAAGATTTATATTCCTTCCTAGAGATGCTCAGTTCCTTGAGGCTATCATCCCAGTACCAGGGTCAATAGTGTTAAGAACCTTGGACCCTGATAGAGGCTACTCTCACAGGGGCTGTTGTCTAGAATCTCAAGACCTTTGGTCCTTCCAGACCTCTCAAGACTTCCAGGGAGGTAGATCCCGCCCCTTTTCATCTTGGCTCCTCCCATCCTTCTGTCTTTCTTCAGCATCAATTCTCCTTCTCCTCTGCCTTTTTGTTGTCCTGTCTTGCATCCTCTTCATCTGCTCCCCATCATTTCTTCCCCAACTGTCTGTCATAGAGCACCCTCTTGTGGCCACGGTCGATATCACAAGGGCTGCTGCCTCTGCAGGGACAGCTTCTATGACTTGGCTGCCTCAGTGCCATCTCCTATTCAAGCTAACAGATTAGCTCAGTGTGTGATGTAAAACAAAACCCCAGACCTCAAATTAGCAAGAAGACACCCCAAGGGACCTAACATTACAACCCCAGAGGGAAAAGTGACCCAGAAAATGAATCCAAGTGCCAACTCATACAGCAAGAACTGGGGTTGGCAAATGTCTTTGCATCAGTAACTTCCCAACACTTCATGCTAACAGAGTGCTGTTAAGTGCACCAGTAGCAGCCATCTCACTGGTCAACAAGAAGTATGCCCTCAGAGCCTTCTGAGGTGTACACACAAGGGCTGAGATGCCAAAATGCAAATCCCAAAATCAACTTCTTAAAGCTATTTGAAAACACCCTGTCAGGTAGAGCAATTTATGGAGCTGGAACTGTTATGCATATACCTTTGTACTACAGCATGCTCAGGGCTTTTGTGCATTGTTCCAAGCCACCAGGGTACATCCAGAGCATTCCTTATTAGAGTTGCGTAAGACTGAAAGACACTAGCAGATGGACAGCCTGTGACAAAGTCCGGTCTTCAGAGTCTGTGTCACACAGAGAGAACATTAAAGGAGATTTACAGTACAGTGAAGAGAAGCTCTTGATATCTCTTAGAGTTCCAGCATTTAACAGAACTTAAAATTATTTAACAGTGATAAATGGGGCTTAATATCTTGGGGCTTGAGTGAGAGTTGAGTCTATCTGATCTGTCACTGAAAGACATCACTTGCCATTTTTAACACAATTTACTAAAATAATTTTGTGGGAGGGTAGCAGTAAAGGGCAGACATTTTAACAGAAGATAATATGTGGGGTAAAGCAGGTCTAAAAGTGATCTGGGGTATAAAAGTACATTTAAAGAGCATTGGGCAATGCAGTAACCACTATGTCTCTTTACTGCTCTGCTTTACCCTTTTAAGTCACAGAATTAATGCAAGAGAAGAGGTCCTGAGCAATGAGGCAGTCATGTTCTTGTTCTATGGCAGCAAGCAAGGGGTTAGACCATAGGACATAAATACCAAGAAATACAAGAAAGCAGGGTGGTAACAAAGGTTTAGTGCACATGTAAAAAATTCACACTGCAGAAGGCTGTTGTGGCAATGCACCCAGGAGGCAGAGTCTTGTGGATCTCTGTGAGTTTGAATCTTGCACTATTTACCCAGTGAGTTCCAGGACAGCTAGAGCAACATAAAGCATCCCTTTCTCAAAACAACAACCAATTAGAAACAAAATACACAAACAATATCTCCTCAAACATTCAAACATATCTTTAGCTCACCCACATTAACAGTGTATCTCTTGAGAGGAGCAACAAAGAAGAACAAAAGAGATGGATATCTTGATAGAGGAAGCGAATGTGGGGTTGGAAAGAGACTGGGTGCTAGGGAAACCTCCAAGATCTCACAGGATATCCCTGGTTAGGTCTCCAAGCAATCGTCAAGGGGGTACCTAAAAGGACTTCCCCTATAATCAAATGAATAACCACCCTAAGTGTCATCACAGAACCTATATCCAACAATGAATAGAGGTGGAGGCAGAGATCCATGGCTGAGCAATGGGTCGAGCTCCTGGTCCACCTGAGAGCAGGGGAGGAGAGTCTGCATGAGCAGGGGGATTGGGATTATGAGAAAATTCCCACAGTGATGGCTGGCTGGAGCTCTGGGGAGCTCACTGAATCAAGAACAGCTACTGGAGAACCATCGGGAAAAGGGCTAGGCCCTCCAAGAGTAGGCATCTGTTGATAGGCATGGGCAGTATGTGGAGCCTTGAGGGGTGGAATCAGACTGTATTCCTATGCATGAGCTAGCACCTAGGAGCCCATTTCCTGCAGAGGAGTACCAAAATATGGCAATCTTACCAAAAGCATTCTACATATTCAGTACATTTCTGGTCAAAATCCCAACACAATTAATTTTTCATAGACCTCGAAAGAAAAACACTCAACTTCATATGGAAAACAAACAAACAAACAAAAAACCGAATGACTAAAATAAATTATGTTCAATAATAGAACTTCAGGAGGCATTGCCATCCTTAACTTCAACCTATACTATAGAGCTAAACCTATAGTATAGAAAGAGAAAAAAAAAAAAAAAACCAACCCCGGTACTGGCATAACAGACTTGTGGATCAATGGAATCAAACTGAAGACCCAGACCTTAATACACACACCTATGAACACCTGATTTTCAACAAAGAGCCAAAAATATACAATGGGAAAAAGATAGTATCTTCCACAAATGGTACTGGCATAACTGGATACTAGTATGTAGAAGAATGCAAATAGATCCATATCTATCACTCTGTACAAAACTCAAGTCCAAGTGGATCAAAGACCTCAACATAAACCCAGTTACACTGTATCTGAGAAAAGAAGGTGGGAAATAGACTTGAACTCATTGGCACAGGAGACTACTTTCTAAATATGACATCAATAGCACAGACACTAGGAACAATAATTAATAAAGTGAAGCCCCTGAAATTGAGAATCTACTGAAAGGCAAAGGTCCATGTCTGTTAGACAAAATGACAGCCTACATTTTGGGAAAATATCATCTCCAATCAAACATCTGGTGGAGGACTGTTCTTTTAAGTACATAGATAACTCAAAAAACCAGAGGCAAAAGCCCAAATAATCCAATAAAAAAAATGGGCTTCAGAGCTAAATGGAAAATTTTCAACAGAAGAATTTCAAATGGCTCTAAGACACCTAAAGATTTGCACAACATTCTTACCAATCAGAGAAATGTAAATTAAAATAACTCCGAGATACCATCTTACACCTGTGAGAATGGATAAGATGAAAAACACACATGACAGAGCCTATGCTGGATGGGAGCTGGAGCAAGAACACTCTTCTGTAGTGGAATTGTGTTGTGTTCCATTGTAAATAATTGTCCCACTTGCTGGTTTAATAAAAGCACTAATTGGCTGAAGACCTATAAGAAGTGTGGATGGTGACACCAGACTAAGAAAGTTCTGGAAACAAAAAGAGCAGAGCAGGGACACCAGAGAAGCCAGAAGATGCAAAGAACAACTATGCTTCTCTGATAACAGGTACTGAGTTTCATGACTGAACAGGATAAGAATCATGGATTAATTTAAAAGCAAGTGCTAGCTAACAATATGTCAGAGGCATAGGCTGATCTGCATAATTAATACAAGTATCTATGTGTTTCTGTAGGACTTTGGGGTCTACAGGCCTACTGGTCTGTGGGTCTGGACCTCAGGCTATGTATGCCAGAAACTTCATACTACAAATGGTACACCAATATGCATAAAATATACCCACATAAAGCCATAAAATCTTGAAAATGGTCTAGAGCACAGAATCTGCGTCAAAAGCAGCTTCTAAGTTGTGTCTCTCAAGTGGGCAGTGGTAAAGAGACTGAGTGGTGTATGTGATTAAATTACAAAATGGCATGTTTGTTGCATGCATCTTAAGCTGAACAAGGCCAGTTCCTGAGCCTCAATGTAAGCAAGGAGCTATATATGGTGGATTTAAGGTTTCTATTAATAAAGACAAAAAGGGAACAGAGTCTAAAATGGCTTCTTAGTGGTAGTATTTTCTTGGGACAGTTCTGTTTGCTGCAGCAGGCAAATAGAGGTTTACTCTTTTAAAGAGAAGTTTCCTGATTCAACCTTAGAGGCCAAACACTTGTGAGTCTTTTAAGAGGCCCTGCTGCCAAATACTGAAATAGAGTTTATGAGCAGCAGATGGCAGTGCTTTACTTGATGTTATATGGACCCTAAATTTCCCCATAGTGGTAACTGTGGGTCCTACTGGTACCTCAACTAAAACGTTAATTCTTTCAAGTGAGACTAGGAGCTAGGTGGAGCTAGCCATCCATCCTAGCCAAGCCCTTAATCCTTAGCCACATGTTGGCAGATTAACTGTGTGTTCAGAAACAGAAAGTAATAGAGGGCGGTTGGTGGAGTCAGCCACACTAGCCAAGCTTATAATGCTTAGCCACACCTCAACAGATTAAAAGTATGGACAGAATTATAGAGAAATATAGAAGTTTGTGTGGAGTCAGCCACCCTAACCAAAACAAAGGTGTGGTCAGAAACAAAATAAGATAAGAAATAAGAGGTATACAGCATAGACTCCTGCCCTGCCTGTCCCTCAGCAGCTTGCTAGCTGTTGAATGTGGCTTGCTGTCACTGAAACCAGCACACCTCACCACAGAACACCAAAGCCTGGAGATAATTGTTAAACAGCAGTTTTCAGGGCCTTTTAATGACGATTTGTGTTATTTTGTTCTGATGTTTTGAGAAATCGCCTCTCGTAAGGTTATTTGGTGTTGCTTTTGCCAGATGGGGAAAACAGCTACTCCAGGGAACCTGCCCTCCCCCTGCTGCACTCTGGAAAGCCAGATGGACGTTGGCATTGACCACATTGGGCATGACTGCTACATTTTCTGGCCAAACTTCACCATTACATCTCATCTGAGGTATATATAAATTTTTCCCCACAATGGCAGAAAACACAATGTCTCATGAATTTAGAAACTTTTTACTATTACTATCAAGGATTTCTTGCTTGATTATATTTTTGAGGGCTTTATTCCATCACTCCTGTTACGTCTTGGCTTGATTCTATATTTTATATCTTAAAAAATGGCTTGATACCCATTCTAAATATAAGAGTATAATTAGCATGGTGGAATATTTGAAGACTAGGAATGAACAATTGATGGATGATTTAAAGACTAGGAATGCGCAATTGCTATCTAAAGTATATAATAAAGAAACTACAACTGATAAACTAACAGGCAAAGTTAATTTTCTGGAAATTAGTTATGACAGACTTTAAGATAAAACTTCCTCCTTGGACATAAACATTAAGACCATATAAAAGAAGTATAGATCTTAAGTAAATGATTACAAGAAGAAAGTAATTAATTCCCTGGGATCATATGTTAATGATGGGAGTAGGAAAATGGCTGATTCTGTGATGTCATTAGGTATATTAGCTATTCAAGAAACTCACACCCTAGGAAAAAAAATGGTGGTTTCTAAGCTTTAGGAATGGGAGAACCCTGTTGCAATAATAGATAATGTCAGTAAGACATTGTCATCCCAGAAATATTCAGGACAGCCTTCAACAAAATATTATAGTAATAAGGAGGTTCTACCTAAAGTAGAGAACATAAATAGGATAACTCCTACTCCTACATTATTATTGCCAATTACAATTCAGAAAAGAATACATATGACAAAATTACAGAATTTGTGGTGTACAATGATGAGCCAAACCATATGAGAGTTATAAGGGACATCAAAGAAGCCAAAATACTCCATGGAATCCACTCCATTTATGTAAAACAAATTCTAAATGCATTGTCAACAAAAATAGAATAATTTCTAATGATTGGATGCAGTTAACAGCTACTGTATTAGTCTATAGCCATCATTCATCTAGGGCCATAGAGCTTCATGGAAAAATCAGAGAATTTGGCCTTTCTCAAGACTAAATTCTTGGTTAAGGCTCATTTGCTAATGTGAAGGTTCAAGCCTACTTATCATGAACATACATTGCTACTTTGCCGTACTGTTGCATGAAATGCTTGGGAAAAGATTTTTGACCCAGGACAAAAAATTGAGCCATATACCAAAATGAGGCAAGGCTTAAAAGAGCCTTAAACTGACTTTCTGCAGAGAATGACCAAGGCTGTATATAGAGTAGATCAGATCCAGAAGTGAGGAAACAATACTTTCTTTGTATTTTGACCATCCTAATCTGGAATGTAAGAAAAATGCTTATACCATTAACGATCAGATCTACACCCATAGAGTAGTGGATTCAGTATGAATCAATGCTGAATCTCTCCATCATGATGAAGAGAATTGGGTAGCAAGCCATTGCCAATGTTAGAGTAAGGACTCATGGAATCAATTGCTTTAATTATGGCATATCAGGCAACATAAAGAGGAATTTTATGCAAAGCATTTCTGAGAATAATACCCCTCTTAGTAATGAATGAAATGGAAGGTCCCTACCTTCTGGGATGTACAGAAGATGTGGCAAAGACTGACATTTGTCTAATGAGTGTAGATCTGCAAGAGATAAACAATACACTCTTTAACATTAGGAAATGCCTCTCAGAGCCTCTCCCTGGAGGCCTGAAAATCATATCTCAAAGTGAAGGAGTGTTCAGTCATATGCAGTCACAGTGGAGGAACAGCCTCCTCAGGATGAGTAGAAAATCCAGTGCCTAATGTAGAGAACTGTACAGCATTGGATAATACAACAACTTTAAAGGATGAATCAAATTTCCAAGAAAACCACAAAACAAATATTCTGGCACAGTTCCATAAATGAACAAATGCCAAAATTGAAAGTACAAATAGGTAATATTTTTATCCAAGGCTTAGTTGTCACAGGAGCTGATGTTTTGATCATAACCCCACAATCATGGCATTCAAGATGGCTTCTAAAGGAGGTGGATGTTCAATTTCTAGGTACTGAAAAAATATCTCAGGTGAAACAGAGTGTAAGATGGCTTGAATGCATAAGACAGGAAGGACGGGGGGGGGGGCAGAAGGTTGAAGCCCTATATGGCTGATATATCAGTGAATATAAGGGTTCATGACTTTCTACAGTGATGGAATACCCAGACTAAAATCTCTGCAGACTTGGATATAAACCAGAAACTCAATTATGTTTCTGAAAACAATATTTTAGAGTACTATAAAAACTAGTCACCAGCCACCCAGGTTGTGCATAAACATAGCTCAATAGCTATTGAACCAATAAAGAAACTCACAGTGCTACCTTTAAAATGGTTGATATAGAAGCCTATTTGGATTCAGCAATGGCCCTTAACAAAAGAGAAACTGCAGGCTTTAGAATAGCTGGTCCAAGAGCAGTTACATGCTCATCATACTGAAGAGACAACCAGCCCATGGAATTCTCCTATACTTGTTGTCAAAAGAAATTGGGAACATGGAGACTGGTGACAGATTTAAGAACAATAAATAAGATGATTCAATCAATGGGTTCTTTACAATCTGGTATTCCCTTGCCTTCTCTGTTCCCTATGGGATGGCTTATTATAGTTATTGATTTGAAGGACTGTTTCTTTACCATATGTCTACAAGAACAGGACAAAGAAAAAATTGCCTTTACATTGCTCACATTCAATTATTCATGTCCAGTAAAGAGATATTAATAGAGGGTTATCCTACGAGAAATGTTTAATAGTCCCACCTTATACCATTATTTTGTATAAAAGCTAGTAGAATGATACATAAACAATTCCTCCATCTATTATTTATCATTATATGGATGATATTTTGTTTGCAGACCCAAAGAATGTTTGAAGAAATGGAGAAAATTTGGCCTAATTGGGGACTCAAAAAATACAAAGAGGAGATTCTATTAATTATTTAAGATTAAAATAGGTCTACAAAAAATTAGACCACAAATGATTCAACTCAGGAGAGATGGATTAAGGACATTTAATGATTTCTAAAAACCAATAGGAGATATTTCTCATATATGACCCATTATTGGTATAAAAACCCCATGAATTAGTTAATTTATTCAAAGCTTTAGATGGTGATAGGGACTTAAATAGTCCCAGAGAATTTTCTGATGAAGCTGAGAGAGAGTTAGCTTAAGTACAAAAGAAATTACAAGAATCACATGTGAATCATGTGAATTCAGTCCTCAATTGCATTATGGTTATTTTATCCTCTAAAGCATTCTCCTACGGGAGTTATAATGCAAAGATAAAATATTATATTAGAATGGATATTTCTGCCTCATAGGCCAAGTAAAATGTTGAAAATATATGTGGAAAAGATTTTTGATTTGATTTTTAAAGAAAAATTGAAACAACAGTTGACAGGAAGAAACCAGCAAAAATTGTTGTACCTCTAACTAATAAAGGAATTGATTGATTTTGGGGAGACAGTGAACCTTGGCAAAAATCCAGTAGTAATTTTTGGGAGAGATTAATAACAACTATCCCCAAAGCAAAATAATTCAATTTTAAAGGAAACTAACTGAATCCTTCCTTGTGTGGTATGGGATAAGCTTGTTTCAGGAGCTCCTATATTTTACACTGATGCAAACAAATCAGGAAAATGTGGTTAAAAATTAGGAAATTTAGTTCTGGTGGTACAGAATTAAGGTCATTGTTTATAAAACTTCAGGAAATCATTAGAAATAGAATTGATCTCATATATATATATATATATATATAAAACACATATCAGATCTCACATGGACCAACTTGGTCCTCTAGTGCCAGCAATGATGAAATTGGCTAAATCTTAGTAGGAAACTTTTTGGATTCCTCAGTATTTCATAGGAGACATCATTTTAATAGCAATGGATTAAAAAAAGAGCTTTCCTATCACTTGTCATCAGGTCATGGAAATTCTACAGTATTGTCCTTCTTGCTTCTTCTCTAACCAACCATCTTTGCCTGCTGGAAGTATTCCTAAAAGTATGCAGAGAAATGAGATCTGGCAGATGGATTTTTTCATTTTTCAGGATTTGGAAAGATGTAAAATGTGCAACATACCATCGACGCTTACTCAGGAACGCAATGGGCAACTACCCTAATGCTGATGCTGTAATTACACACCATTTGAAAGTCATGGCCATAATGGGAATTCCTGCTAGAATTAATACTGGCAATGCTCCAGCCTATGTGTCCCAGAAAATGAAGTAGATTTTGGATATTATAATATAAAGCACATTGTAGAGACACAACACAATCCTATAGGCCAAACAGTTGTAGAAAGATCACATTGCATCTTAAAAAAGATCATTCGCAAACATAAAGGAGAAATGAAAAAAACCCAAGGAGAGATTACATAATGCTTTACTAACCTTGAATTTTCTTAATGCTAGTTAGAAAGGAACAGCTGCAGATTGTCATTGGGAAATAGAAAAAAAAATTTCTGAGATAAACCAACCTACCTACTTCAAGGAGGTGCTGACCTCAGAATGGAAGCCAGGATATGTGCTTCTGTGCAGAAGGGGTTTTGCTTTTGTTTCCACAGCAGAAGAAAAATATGAGTACCAATGAAATTGATAAAGATCTGATTCAAAAAAGAGGCACATCCTGAAGAGGAAAATAATGGCTCATCCACTGATATGATAATTGGATACACAGTAAGGAAAACTCACTTAAGAAGAATGGGTCAGGGTCTCATTTTTTCTTTATAGAAGAATAGATACAACTATCATGAAGAAATTAAAAGGATGCTGAACGTTTAGATGCCTAAAGCTGAAAGGAGATCAATTATGAAAGGATTGTAAGCAAAGGAATATAAGGCCAATTGGTACCAATAAGCACTACTGGGTGAATTCTGAATTCTCACTGATTTACATCTATATATCTATTTTAACAAATGTGGTCCTGATTTGATTATAAATAAATCTGGCTTTGGAGTTGGAGTAAGAGGCTTTCTCCTTCTCTAAACCCAAGCACATTGCTAAACGAAAAGTTGAGAGATTTTTTTTCCCTCATATCAGAAAAGTCACCTGGTGTGGGACAGAAGACAGCCAAAATATATAAGGACAAATATTAATATAATTTAATTTTTAATCTTATTTCTGTATATTTCCTCCATGTTAACCTTAAAACCTTCTTGGCATACAATTTCTCCTGAAGATATAAACTCCTCATTTGATAATAATGATGCTTAGGTTTTCCAATGTAAACAATTTCTCTTCTAAACAGTCTCCAGAGCATCAGGAGAGAAAGAAGATAAGACCCACCACAATGATCTAATGGTCAGAAAAAAAGAAAAAGACGCAAACCTGGTGTACACTACTCAATGATTGCTTTCAAAATATAGACTATTTAGGACAGTTGCTAGACAGCTTTCTGTGATTATCCTTCATGTTGCATCTTTAACAAGAATCCCAGATGGATTTATTCAGACACTAATAATGGTTATAGATGTTTGTAGTCATTCCATTAGGACCCAACCGCTGTCTTAGATTTTATGGATCCCACAGAGGTTCTACAGCCCACAAATCTGCAGGAAGCTAACTTATGAAAAATGATGTCCCTCTCCCAGTAATTTTCATTCTCTGAGGGTTATGGACAATTGTCAATCTGATAGGGAAGTTGCAAATTAAATTTGTGTTAAGGGTAGAACAATAATATAGATTCAGGAATTCCTTTCAAAGAAGAGAAAGTGTAATAGGATGCACACAGGTAGATTATTGTATCTACTTATAAACAATCATTATCTATATATGAGCCAAAGACAATTTGCACTGGTATAGATGTTTGCATATTGATACAAAAATGAAATTATTTTATATGTTTGATTGAGATAATTTGTATATTGATACAAATTTAAATCTGACATTGTTTTATATGTCTAAGGAAATTTGTATATGGATACAAAATTAAATCTGTAATTGCCATAGTTTGCTTATGCTTCTACCTCTGTTTAAAATATTTTACACATTAATGTATACTAATCATATTATTGCCATTCCCCCCTGTGCAATTTATACCTTTGCTTAATTATACTGGTCATAATTTATAATTATATTAGTCATAATATATACATAAAATATTTCATATACCTCTGTTTAGATATATTTAGGATACTGTTTTCATTTTGCACTATACATTTACCTTTGGCTAATGTTTATATGATCCTGATACTTGAAGTCATTATTCAGAAACTGTACACCCATTTATAGATTGTCTATTTTTACAATGCAAGCTTCAGCCTTTAGAATGATAAGAATTGCAGATTACTATTACTTAGGTTTGCCATGTAATGGTCATGTTGTTTAGGTTTCCCAGATATATGTAGAATTTGTAACATAGGCAGGAGTCTTCAACCACTTCATAGGCTTGGTGAATATGGCATTTAATGTTTTGTTATTCAGAATTCCACCAGCACTCCTGGCATCACTTTCCTGGGATGGTATTGGGCATACAGGACACTCCACTAGGAGTTTGTCTTTCTTGGCAGACAATGGCCTGCTGGACAAAAAACTGTCCTTGCCTTGACTGCTGTCAGTATGCACACTGACCAATCAAGATGAGCAGGATGAAGAATAGAGACTGCTGAAACCTGCCTGGACAGAATAAGACAGTTTCTCCAAAAATACCTGCTTCTGAAGAGATCTGTCAGATATCATAGTCCTGTAGCCAAAATGGTGGATGCTGCAACTGTGCAGAAAAGCTGTGGGTGACTGTCCAGGTAGCTGGCTGTCATTGTCCTCCTCTAAATTTAGGAAACTACACTCTTGTGTTTCCAGCTTTCAGGGAATATATTTTTCATCTGAGGACTTGGTTGAGTTGAAGACTAGATAGTTTAAATTACTACAATCCCATTTCTTACCAAAGAACATTCAGGCAAGGGATTCTTAATATTCAAGATAAGCAACTTGAAGTAATTCCTATACATTGCCACTTACCATTATTCTAGACATTTAAGATACAGCTTATATTTGTTGTTTGTTAGTTATAGGTTGATCTTGCTTCTGTTTTTGCCTTTTCCTCCCCCCAGAAATTACCTTATAATGATTCCAATGGTATAAGGTCTTATACTAAGATTAGAACTTTCTTAGTTAAACAAAAAGGGGAAGATGTAGTGAGATTCAGGTATCACTTAGGGAGGCCAAGGTGTGTAGCTCCTGAATTTTCTACCCCCATGGGGCATATCCAGAATCATTTGAGACTCAGTCAACACCGATTCTAAGTTCATGTTTTCTTGGAGAGCAGACCACCAACCCAACGTGGGGCAGTTCATATCTCCAAGAATTGTCATAAAGCTCACTGAGTCAGTCGTGAGGTGCCCAAGAGTGCATGTAGGTTTACCTCACTAGAAACCAAGAGGAGTAGGACACCTACTCTGTTAACCACTGTACCTTTTTCATTTTTAATACATATTATGATCTCAGCTAATTTCCTTACAAAGCTTCTGTTTTTAGAACATACAGTTTTTAGTATGCATTTGTCGCATATTGTGAATTTATTTTCTTGATTTTTTTTTATTTCTAGTCTAATTTGTACTCTAGTTTGGCCAGTAACTCACTATGTAATACAGAATGGTCTCAGATTTATGGTCATCTTAAAATTCTGCCTCCTCTGGAGAAATAGGAATGGGTCACTATTATTAGTGACAATGCATAGAGGTATCTATGTCTTCCATGAATATACATCTGTTTACATGTGAAAGCTACATGTATACAATGTTTATAAATTTAGCTGGATTACATTATGCAGCCAAAGCGAGCATTCAGCACCTGATTCTTTGGCCCCTACTTCCCAAGATTCTGGATAAGAGTCATGCTGATTATAATGTGCCTATCTATAAAACTTATCAAGACATCTATGGTCTGTAGATGAAAACTTAGGATGTGGCTCTCCAAATGTTGGGAAATAAATCCACAATGATCACTAATTGATTACTTTGTGCTCTGCATGATTTGTACTTTTCTCAATGGGAGTGGGAGGAATCTTGACTGATGGGGAAAAGCCTGCCTTTACTACACTTGAGTTGAGCATTTTTCTTAAATTCTGATAAGTTTCCAAAATTTCATGTCCAGTAGTTCAAGACAATCTGCCCCCGTCTTTTAGCCTTATGAATTCTCAGAACCAGCTAGTCTCTTCCAGGCAACCCATCCTAGCAAATGGACCAAACACATCACTCTTTCTCCAGTTTGAGAGCCATCACCACTTGCCTCCTTTTCCTGTTTGCATTAGTGGAATCTATTTGCCAATAGCTGTTACACAGGCAGTGTTCCAGCTTCAGACTTTGCGTAGACAACGGGCTTTTGGAATTAAGAGTCGAAGATGTTGATTACACTCTACTAATGCTTTTCTGATTCATTTTCAGTCTGATGAGGCCCAAGGAAGTACTTACTGTGGAGGCTCAGTCTTTAACATGTCTCTATATATGTACTCTGTATAAAATGCCCTGTAACCTGTCTGCAGCATTACACAAGCACATCTCATAATGAACTTGTACCCAACCACAGAGTGCTATAGAGTAACCTAAGGACCAAGAGATTCCAAGAATAGAATGAAAATCAACAGTCTTCTCCATGACAGGTCAATCTAGTCAATACAAGACTGTTAGCATTTCAAAAAATTACTAGAGACCACACCAACAGCTGACCAATTACTAAAGATGTGTCAGGTGAACAACAACAATGAGGTCACTCAGAACATCAAGGAGACTCAAGACTGACTATGTTTGAGAAGAGCAGTAGGAATTTAACGTCCCAGTCTTGGGTCACAGGTCTACCACTGGATCAAGTGTTTTTTAGAAAACTAGCTGTGAAGGTTCTGATTTTATCAGATCAGTCCTGTTTGCTGAATAATTTACCAGCATGTTGCCCCTGTCCTATATTACCACCTTGCTTTTTTGAACAATATGAATACAAGACCCAGTCTGACCTTATACTTCCATTAAATTCTGAGAGATCTCTGCATAGGAAATAGTTTCCATTACACTTATGGACATATTACTGGGATATACCTATTTGTGAATATTTACTTTTTTCTGAACAGGGTATTGAACATATGGTCTGCTATGGGGCCAACATATGCTACTATGGGGCTATATTACAAGACTTCTCTTTTATTTTTGATTCTATTTTAAGAGAAGGACTGGACATCCACATTAAATACACACTTACGCTTTTATCTAGAGTGCCATCAAATACCTGCTCTACATTTTTAGCTTCGTTTTTCCTGTATGTTCCATGATTACTTGAATATTGGCAACTATTTGTTGTTGCTATAACAAGACTCAGTGTATAAAAATACACTGTGACAGGTGTGGAAAAGGCCAGCCACATGTATTGTAATATTATTGAACCTCCCATAATGATCAAGAAGGTGTGCCATGTTTATGCTCCTGGTCCCTAAACTCTCTTAAACAAACTCAAACCAGACTCAGAGGTCCATCTCATGAAGAATGGTTGCTTTCATCTCTTTAGTCTTAGTTCATAAGATTAACCATTCATTCTTTTCGGAAATCAACCTGGCCACAATCACTGACTATTGAACCCAAGAAGCACAGAGTGTAATAACAGTCACTAATCAGAGTCAACTCTCAAATCTTCCTCACTTGATGGGGACACAAGTGATCTTATTGCAGAGAGATCACATGATATTCTAAATAGAATGATGTTTTAGAAAATGGAACAAGAGTAGATTTTTGTGCAGCTCATCATAGTAGCCAAGATGGAAAGAGATCTTGGCAGTCAGGAGTCCAGGCATTCTGAGTACTACAGCTCGAATGGGAAAATATTAAAGCATGCAGGAGCCAATGAATATTGAATGTTACAGCTCATTGGATAGTATTCTGGCACTCAGGAGCCATTGAATGCAGCATGCTACAGTAAGCCTAGGTAGCAGCTTACAGCCCTGCTTCAGGGAAAGGCTTCAAAATGTTAACAGCTTTGTTCCAGAAAGGGAGAACCTCCTGGGCAAAGATACTACAGTGGCCCGTGGACATTTTCACTTCTCCACGGTTGGCTTCTCTCTGTACAGGAAATGTAACAACTCGGCCCAGTCAGGGAAGGTTCTCTGGGTGGATAGAGTGTTACAAACTCCCCTGCCACTGTTCTCTTTCCAGACTCTGCTGCTGCTGCTCTGGTGTAAGAAGAAGATTTTCACCCAAAGCTCATTCAAGAGGATTATTGGGAGGGAAGGGTCGAGGAGTCTGTGGCCACCTCAGCTGGGGTGGGAAAAGACACCAGGGAAGGGGTGTGTCTCAAGATTTACGTAGGGCATCTTGGGAGGGGGGTGGAGCTTTCTAGGGAAAACTTCCAGGGTGGGGATTGATCAGATCATTTCTCTTTCTTTTTACCCTGATTTGGTTTTTAGTTTCAGGCTAGAGGGTGTTTCTTTCACTGGCTTTTTGGAGCTTTAATTTCAAAGCCGGAGTATATTTCTTTTTGGCTCCGTGTTCAGGAATAAATGTATTTCACTGGCTCAGATCTTAGATCCAGGATGTGTTTCCTTCACCAGCTCTGTGTTCAGGTATAGGGTGGAATTCTTTTAATAGCTCTGATCTCAGAGCTATGGTGAGTTCTTTGGCTGGCCACTTTTCCCTATAACAAGAGTTCAGAAAAACCTTTCAACAGTTAGGAATTGGTAGAGACCTCCAAGGGATCTTTGCTTCAGTCTGTTCTGTGTTGTGGTCACACAGACAGAAAAGGATTCCCCAAAGGAAATGATCTAACGGCTATGTTAATCTGCAACAGGGGCCATGTGCAAGTAAGACAGAAGACAGTATGAGGATTGTGATATCATACAGGTGACTGTCACTCCTCTCAAGAGGAAAATCAATGAGTGAAACCACAGTCATCTGTGAGAGGCCCAATGAAGAAACTTCACAATGATGGAGCTGATATAAAACCTAGGAAGGAATTCAAAACCAACTCTTCTGTTCATTAGGACTCATCCAGTGGTCATTTAATTGCATGAACATGGCCACCAGGAAGTCTGTACCTCAAATTCCTTCTTGTTTAACTTGAGCCAAGCTATTACTCTTGTCCATGGCAGTGAATAGAGAAGGCCATTGTGGCTAGAGTTGCTGAAAGACTCTAGGAATCAAGCAGTAGTTACATATGAAAAGGAAGGCTTTATCTTTACAACTGCATGGGTTGACCTTAGCAAAATTGTAGGTATAGACCAAATTCTATAGAATATCTCCCTTCTGAAGAGCAGCCCTGTTATTCATTTCAGAATGGGAATAAATCACATCCTCCCTCCTACCTAGTGCTTATTGCCGCATTGGTGTTAGCTTGTTTATTGATGATGTTAGGTCTTTCATGTAGTAATGAAAAAGGCTGTTTTGGGCCACTTGGCTTTTCAGAAGAAAGAGACACATGTTAAATTGGCATTTAACATGCAGACCCTAACCCAAACCAAATTGTAAGTCATTCAGTTTAAGGAGATATCCTCATGTTGCCATTTTAACATGAGTTGGAAACCAGACCTGACAGGAGTCATCAGTGTCCTTAAATACCCTTTGAAATGAAAGGAATGGTTTGAAACAGCAGTAGAGTATAAATGCCCATTGATCTCTTACTGGAAATACAAAGACAAGACAGCTATGTATATATATCATTGTTTTTATAAACAAGGTAGGAGTAATGTCTAGGTCATCATGGAGGAGCTTTTCCTTTCCACTTTAAGTTGTAGAAATGAGCATCTTTCAAGATCCTATTGATAAACGCATAAGCACCTTGGTCTTGGCCCAGTGCATTGTCCTCCTGTGAGAACTTGGAGATATTGGAGTTAAGTTCAGCACTGTTCTGGTCTAAGCTGCTTCCTGGTTCACGTTCCTGATTTACGTTATTGATGATGGTGTTGTTCCTCTGATTCTTACTGCTTGACGACTGCAAGGAGAAAGACAGAAGGAGGATGGCTATTATGATATTGTCTTCATTCCCTGTTCAGCTTGGAGAATACCAAAATCACAATCTGCAAAATGCTTCACAGTCTACAAAGTGCAATCATGTTCATAGCTCAAATCATCCTCACTGCAGTGTTATATTACTAAAGCTGGGATTAATGACACCCATTTGTCAGAACAGGAAAGCTATGTCTTATGGGCATGATGGCCTGTATCTGGGGATGTGAGGGGAATTTTCAAACACAGGCTTTCTCAATCCAAATTTCTCAACTTATCCCTTGATCCTAATTATGACATGCATTCCAATTACCTGCATGAGGGAAAAAAACTCCCAACCTCCAATAGAAATCAGTAATCAGTGTTGTAGATGTCATAATGATTAGGATAAAACAAATAGTTAGGAATGCAGGTTCATGTTCCAATGTGAAAAGAAATAAGGGGATAGCTCCATTGTACATTTGTACACTAGTAAATACATAGGAATAATAGGATCTTTCCATACCTATCCCCAAGAGTGGACATAAGTGCTTATCCTATAAGAATTCTGTCTCCTCTTATATCTTGAAATGCTTTCTGTATGTTTTTACGACAGCTGTAAGCCACTCAGCATTTTGATGAGTAACACTCCTTGGTCTTATATTTGTGCATTTAGTATATTGTGTGTTACATCTTAAACTTGCCTTTTTAGAAATAGCTTCACTCTGTCATATTGGCAATATGATGTGGGATAATCCCCCTTAAAAGTCATATTCTTGAATTCTGTAGACTCAAGATGTAACTCAGTGGTTGTGTGCTTTCCTCACTTGCATAGAATTTTGCGTTCCATCTCTTTGGGTATAAGAACACACTTGCACACACATTTGTGAACTTCCTGCCTCTAATCTTAAGACTTTCAAAGGAGAAAGAAGTGATCACAATGATCCTTATGTGAATAGAAATGTTGAAGTATATGTCCTATAAGGTCATCTTTCCAATGGTAGCTGTAATAACGATATAAACTAAGACATGCCCTCCTTCTCAGGTCATATGGAACTCCTCAGGTTGCTACATCACTCATAGGTATCAAATGACAGTACTTGTGCAAGAAATTCACGCATTCAAAGATGTCCATGAGGGACAGAGAAGCCAAATGAATCTCTGTGTGATAACCTGTCAAATAGCTATCAATGGATTTAAGGCTATGCTTGTAAATGGGGTTTCAGAGGAAACCAGAGAAATTATACCCCTTAGAAGACTTTCAGTGTAAAAATATAGATGTGGCAATTTTAACACATGGTTTGCTAATGAACACTCAAAAGCCAGGAAACCTGTATCATTGGGTAAAAATACGGAGTTCACAGTCTGATTTCAGTTAGATAGATTTGCTTCCTTGATTATATGTGTGGGTATTTTGCAGAACTATATTATGAACAATACGACAAGTAAGGGAACCATCAGATCTGGAAGTATATACAGTTTACTCTGGTATGTCATGAAGTCCATACTTTCATATGAAGAGAAGTTAAGAAAAGAATAGATTGCCAATCTAGTTGAATTATAAAATTTTTCTCAGTTTTGTAGAGGCGGCATCATTATTAGAAAAATACTTATTGACCCTTTCTACAACTTTAGAATCTTAAATATCAAAAATCAGAAATCACTAAACAGTTTTGGTAAGGGCAGTAACTGTTAGGACAGATTAGTACATACCTGTAATAGCAGCCCTTTTGGAGGCTGAAGTAGGAGGATCTAGAGGCCAGTCTGGATTACACAGTGAGTTCCAGATTAGCCCCAGCTATGTTTGCAGAGGCTGCCCAAATAGAAAGCCAGAAAAAAGGCAGACAGACAATAAAAAGAGTATATGACAGAAATGAAGTTGAATAAAATTTAACTAATCTAAATGATATAACATATTACTTAATAAGAGTCTTCAGGCTTATTTGTGCTAACAACACATCACAGTGTGTTCTTGCTAATATGCAATGATGTTCCTGGATTCTTAAGGGATGTCTATATTTCCCATGTTTGAAAACTTTGAAGCATAGTTAATAAATGTCAACACTAATAATAGGTTGGAAAAAAACATTTGTTTCTACTGTTATGAAGACACCATGACTATGGTAGCTTACAAAGAGCAATTGGAGACCTACAGATTCAGAGGTTAGTTAGAGTCCATAACAACCATTGTGGGTCCAAGGCAGCGTGGGGGGGGCAGGCACATACTGGAATAGGTGCTGAGAGCTTATAAGTCAACACGCAACCTCCAGGTAAAGAGAGATCTAACACAGAATGGCATGGCATTGGGTTTGAAATCTCAAAGCCCACTCTCTTAGTGACAAGTCTCCTCCAACAAGGCCATATCTCCTAATCCTTCCCAACAGATTTAACTACTGAGGATCAATCATTTAATTATATGAGCTTATTGGGGCCATCGTTACCCAAACAACCACACACTTGGACAGCTTGATGGCAAATTAGTATTTCTATTTTCATGATAACTTCACTTTTCATCTCGTCTGCAACAAGTGATTATAGACAAAGATTTACTTTGTAAGTAAGTGAATCACGGAACACTACCATGTTGGCAACAATATTATGAGACTCAATCCTCCTGACTTCCAAAGATTAGAGAAACTAACTGGAGTGCTGGAAAAGAGACTTTGGTATGAGTGTTCAGTGTGCTCCAGAGTGGTAGAGACAGTGTAAGCTCCTAAAGCAGAGGCTATTCATGTAATCAATAGTCCTCCCAGTTACAAAGCCTGGACATTGTAACATTCTTGCTCTGAGAATGATCTTGAAGGAGAAATCTATGAATTAAAGAAATACTTACAATTCAGGAACAACTAGGAATGTGCTTATTGCTCAATTGGCTTTCCCTTTTGGGCAGCCAAAGTGTTCTTCATAAGTATTTACACCTTCCTGCACCTCAGTTTCAGAGTCAAGTTCTTTTCTCAGAACATAAAAAATGTGAAATTCTTCAATACTGACCACAATTACATTGAAATGTGAATACTTCTCAGCATGTCCTTACTGCTCCCACAAATGTCCATGTAGAATGCCCACTCAAGTAGGAAGCCCAATCCTTTAGAAAAAAAAATGAAAGATTTACTGGCTTAGTGATTGTAGCATGTGCCTTTAATCCCAGCACACGAGAGACAGAGGAACTTTGATCTTTGTAAATTAGAGGCCACCCTGGGCTACAGACTGAGTTCCAAGGCAGCCAGGCTTAAACAGAAAAAACTTGTCTAGAAAAGAACCAAACAAATAAACAAAGAGATTGATTAATGAGATCCTGAATATATGCTATATCTCCCATGAGTACTTAGGTGTCTGTGCAGACCAGGACAGGGAAATATATGCTCTCTTTTTGGAGCTACAGCTTGATGGAAACCCCTCAATATGGATGTACAGGTCATCTGAAAAAGAAACTACAGTTCTTAATTGCTGAACCATTTCTCCACCGGCAATAAGCCCACTCTTGTTTCTCTGTACTCTCAACCCAGATTAACACCTGTTTGTGTACATCCTTGCAGGTCAATGCATTCCAAAAGTGGTATATTTACAAAGAATCTGGGGAGGAATCAACCACCATTTACAAATCCCAAGTGTCCTGAAAAATGATGATGAGTCGTAGCCACATATGGAAAGGCAAAGTTATATATGGTTCAAGGCCATAATGAAATATGCAAGCTTATCTAAGAACTAATGAAGTTGTGTGGGCAGTAGAGTTGAAATAGTTCTAATTTAGGACAGGACAGAGAATAACCAGTAGGTCTATTTTCTCCATAGGCTAAGAGCCCTACTCACCTGAGCTGCACTTGTGAGAGAATGCTGGGTAGGCACATGCCCTTGCAAATGTCTGGTATATCCAAACACATACTTGTGTATTAACTAATGGAGCAGGAATGTTATCCTGAACCCAGAAACCCCTGAGCTGAACCCTACCTCAAAAGCTTCCTTCCTGAGTACTAGCTTTCATGGTGGACTAGCTTTCATGAGGACTGCCCATGAGAACAAGCTTCCAAAGAAATAAGCAACCAGCAGTGGTACCCAGCTATGATGCCTGTGAACCACAATGACCATCATGGTAAGAGAAACCTAAGGGTGCAGAATGGGCACATGTATCAGTGGTACCCTGCAGATCCTTAATAAGCCATAAGCCCTGATCAAGAGGAAGAAAATGATACTTGGTACAGGAAACCTAGGCAACTACCCCGGGGTAGATATAATAACGGAATCTGGAGAAGCAGTAACTGTCACATCACCCAGACAGCATAACCCATAACTATTTTTTTCAATCATTTGTCCATATACCACAGAGAAGTGTAGTGCTCATGCATCGTCCTGGATACTTCTTTTTCCAATAGAGATCATTAAAGAAGAGTATACCTAATGAAAAGACAGAATTGTGGAGCTCAGTCATGATGGACAGAATAAGCAGAGTGGAAGACAGGGAAGAGAGATGGAAAGATCATAGAATTTTCTGTGGGACAGTGTTTCCTAGGAATGTCAGAAGTGGCATTAATTACAGTCATTACATGCTGCTTTTACTAACAGAAACTGACACATGCAACCAAGCCCACTGAAGTCTTATGATGAACTCCCAAAGGCTTCCCACTCTGCATTGTCAGATCCACCTTCTCTGATCCCACTCAAATCCTGCACACTCTCCTGAGTCAGAAGACACCCAAGGAAGCATGCTGTTGATTCATCACTTTGCAAATGAGAAATGGAACGTATGATATAACTGTGTGAAATTCTATCTGCAGATAGGCAGCCTAACTCAGGTTTTCTGAGGACCAGAATATAAAATTAAGCCAGACATTGAGTTCTAAGCTGGACTTTAACTGCAAAATTCAACCTATGATACAAGCCATATCACTTTATATGTGTGATTAAAATTTGAACCAATAAAACACACAATAGATAACTAAGAAGCTTGACCTGTAGAAAACATGTGGACATGTTTATTTTCATTTGACAACTCAAATTCTAATTCTAATGTGAACTTGCATATGAAAATGCCTGCCATACTTTGGCATAACCCTCAGACAAGTGTTCTTAAAATGTATTCTAACTAGTAGGCTATATTTGACAATGCTTTCTCTCCCCCCACTATATACACCCGTTCAATGAATGTATCTTCTAAGAAGGTAATTTCAGAAGGCAATCCCTTGGATTAGGTTTTGAAAACACAACTAATGAAGTCTTTTTGATTTAATAGAGTACTCAGAGCTTCTGATGTCCTCCTCAAGAGGCCCTGATTTCCAGGACATATATAGAAATCAAAAGATATATAAATTGTCCCCTACTCAGTTCATTTATATTGCTGAGATAGAAAACTCTGAGTAAAAGCAACTAAGATTTGAGAGTTTTAGTTTGGCTTAAAGATTCAGGTCTAACCCTTAATGCAGGGAAGTCAGAGCAAGAATTTAGAGCACCATCTCACCTACAGTCAAGAGCAAAGAGAAAAAGCACAGGGATCATTGCTTGCTTGAGCATTTGCTTATAGATGGCTTTCCTTTTCTCTTACTTAGTCTGGATGACGGGCCCAGGGAGTGATACCATATGCAATGGATGGGTCTTTATACGCTCACTAGCAATCAAGATGAATCCCACAGACATACCCCAACATGATTTAAATAGTTCCCCAGTAGAAATATTGAAATGTCAATGAACTGAACTTGAAAAAAATTCACCCCATATCAAAAGGACAAACATCCCATGTTTTATTTCTCTGTAGGTCCTAGCTTTGAATACTTTCTTTTTTGTCCTTCTTCTGGAGTCCATTGGAAACGTCACAAACTAGGAATAGATCACTGGGTTGTGGAGGTTTACATGAAGTACTGGGAAATTTCATAATACCAGTAAATGAAAGCATAGAGTAGATAACATATTGTCAGAAGGGTTTGTGCAGCATTCTACCTCTTTTACTCAATGCCTTTCCTATTCTCACTCTTCACCCCAGGTAAGCCACTCACACTCTTTCATAACACATGTCTTCCACTGCCTCTTACTATATATCTTACTCAGATTCTAAGGTCATTTGGGGGATATTTTCAAATATAACAACAATAAAAACAGCCAGAGATGTCAGAGGGATCTACCCACAATCAGTCTATGAGGATCAGACAGTGGTAACTCACACCTTTAATTCCAATACAGTGGTGACTTAATTCAATCTGAGTTTGAGGTCTTCTAGTTTACAGAAGGAGTTCCAGTCTCCCAGGCATGCACTAGTGGTGCCATGTCTTAACTGAGGGAAGAAAGTATTTAAGGCAGATATAGAAAGACAGAGCAAGCAGAAGAAGCCAGGAGGAGCAAGGTTGAGGAAGCTGGAAGACAGCTGGATGAGATCTGACTGTGGTTGTTTCTTCTTTGATATATCTGCCTTTCCCAGAGATTTGGCCCTGAGTTTCCTTTATTCATGCTACAGGTCATAAGTTCTCCTGTAGCTTCTTTAGGCACACTTCAATTTGCTAATCCTTAACCCAATTCCCATTCCATCTATCCTCAAACTGCATGAACCCTTCTGTGTATGCCTGGCATTGGCATTGTAAACATAGTCAAAACCTATGATCAATGAGCTCATACTTCCTTTTAAGTGCCAGGGATGCACTTGCTGTTTTTCTGCTAAATGATCATCTGGTAGAAGTGCCTTCCAAGTATTTGTGTTTGCATGCATAGGTCTGCACTGCCCTCAAAATGAGTTTGAGAAGCATCTAGTTGCAATGAGTAGTGGTCAGTGCAGAACACATAACTGATCCAAATGCTGACAGTAAGCAACTCTGAGGATCATCCACAGACATCTGCATCCACCTTCCCTGCCATTAAGCCCAGGGAATATTGTATATGAGGTGGCAGAAAGAATGTAAGAGCCAGTTTACAGGGAGGGGTGCTGTGATATACTGTCCTCTGGTTATGGTATAGCTGTTGCACATGTGGATACCTGTACAATAACTGAACAAGATTTAATGTCCTTGGGGTACTGTTGAGGGTGTACACTAGCTAAGCAACTATTATTGGTGGTTTATGGTGGCTGGAGAAGGAATGGTTGCTTCCTCGGTGTAGGTGGCTCCCGGTCAGTTACCAGGGACTCAGTGGATGATCTTAAAGCTCTGTGCACTTAAGAAGCACTGAATGGACATACTGGGTTAAATAAGTGCATATGTAAAAATATGACAAAGAAATATGACAAAGAAGAAGGTTAGATGGGATTTGTTGGGAGAAGTCCATGGGAGAGTTGCATGAAGATATTGCTGGGTAAGATGATCAAGAAATATTGTATCCATCTGTTAAATTTCAAAGAATACAAAAAGGTGTTAAAGAGATTCTCTCATGTACTGTTAGACTGACAGTAAACTGTGCAGCACAGACCATAAACTGCTAACTCTAGAAATAAATATAACAGGCTACCAAACATCCCAGCAGATACCTTAACTTACCCTCCTAAAAGATGATGTCACAAAGAGCCATAGTCCCAGTAGTTGGGGAAAATCAAGGATGCAGAGAAGCCTAATGTAAATAGGTGTCAGGCCCTTTATATGTGTTTCTCATTTGTCCTACTGCTGTTTTCCTTGGTACTTGAGTGGTGGTTCCCAGGTGATCAATAGCAGAGTAAGTGAAGGTCTGGAATGTGCACTAGTTATCCATATGCTCTCCTTGCACTCTCCATTTCTAACTTTGTCATCAGGAAAACACTGAAGCCATTGTTCTTATCAGCAAGACACATGTTCAGAAGACTTTGTTCTTCATATTTGCACGACCATATCCCAAACTGTGATACAGGGAGTAGATTAAAATGGGACGATCTAGAGGTGCTAACTTTAGGGACAAAAAGCCAGTATACATATTTAGGTGACCATATGCAACAGAAAACTTAATGTGTCAAGAACACTGCTTGTTTGACTCGATTAGATCTAGGTACAGTATATCCAAAAACCTACTCATGTTTGTGTCCCAGAGGAATGGCTTATGTTGATAAGCCTCTATGTCTTACTTGAGGAAGATAAATATGAGCCATATTTACTCTTTACCTGGTAGGACTTGTCCAGAACACCTTTACAATGGTCCCTCCTCACTAAGTTATCTCTCCATTCAAACGGTGCTGTGTTCCCATTGTTTGATGTTAAAGTTAAGACTGTTAAGTTAAAATGGCAGCTCTTCAACCAAAGAATCATTAAAGCTTTCTCAAATCCCTTCACAAAACTTCTGCTCTATTCTTTTTTTCTATCAGTGAGAAAGCTAGAAGAACATTGTTCCTAGTAGCACACCTCTCTGTTCTTCAAGTTTATTTCTATCCTTACCACAGTGGGTAGGGATCAATTCTTCCTCCCCATTTGTAAGATGGGGAAATTTCTGGAACCCCATTCCTCCTGGTTGTGCTTAGGAAAGTCTCTCTGTGGGCCCCATCTCTCTTTGTTGCACAGTAAAACCTCACTTATGACAATACTTAAATGCCTGATCTGCCACAGACACTGCAAACAAGATGAAGACTCATGAGGGCATCTGGGAGGGTTCTCTTGCCATGGAGGGGATGGAAATGATGTCTTAGTGTGAGCAATGACTCAAATGGAGAAGTAGTAGGACCACAGTTCCTACCTCTATATAGTGAGGGTCCCGGAAGTCCTGGTCCTTCTATTTCTCTTTGCAGGAGAGTAGTGGTGGTTGTCCTCATTGTCATCATGTGACCTTTTCCTGAAAATCGTGTGAAAGAAGAGGAAAATCCGTCATCACTCAGCAATTGAACTTTGCGTGCTTATCTTTCAGCCCTGTGCCAATAGCCAAATCTGCTGCCTTGACTAGGTATGTACCAGTCAGATGTGCTGTTAGGGATTCAGGTTCAGCAGGCAGATTGCACTACGTAGTGTAGGAAACATGTCAAAAAAGATTCAATTAGGCCCTAAAACATAAATAATTTCATGATCAAATGTTAAAACTCTACTTGACCAGGCCCATGGTCTTCATCTAGTGAAGTATTAACTCCAGTTTATATGGTTTTATGTCAGAACATGAGCCAACTTTCAAGATATGTGTGGTTTCTCTGGCCTATGTTCTCCTATGTCCCTTTGACTAGTGGTTACTAATAGACACTTCTGATGTACTGACATATCATCCCTGTTGCTATAAAAACAAGTATTATGTCACTGTAGCTTGTTCACTTGACTGTCACCATGACACCCTGGCTTATTCCTTTCAACTTTGTCTCATATCTGCTTTAATGTTTCATTTCCTTATATTCATCCATGCCTGACTTCCACAATTGTTTGTGATTTTTCACTGAATTGTTCTTGAATATTCTTCATTTATTATGAAAGGGATATTCTTGCATCAGCTATTTAATTAAGATAATTTCTAGTTTTTTTGTAGTTAAGTATTTGTCTGAGTTCACTTATCTTCTCCTAGTCTACAAACTTGCTTTATTATCTGAACAAATACTTCATGATCAGATATCCCATTTAGTTTAAAGACTTTTCAATTGAAAAGTCTTTAAATATTCTTTTAAAAATTAACCTGAATTCAAAAAGCCGAAGTTATTCTTAGACAAAAAAGTGGTAGTTATACTTGCAAATTTTTCCTAAGATCACTTTATAATGAAATAAATTTAAATAAAAACTAACTGCTTCAGTAATAATACAAATATTGTTTCAATAGTTATTTAATTTTATAATAAATAACCTTTTAACATAGGAATTTAATGTTTACTATGACATTTATACATACAGTAATGTTTAACCAAAACAAAATGGTGATCAATAGCTTACACACATTTTATAAATACTGTCAAAATGGATATGCTTAGGAATGAATTTATTAGTGATATGTGAAAATAGTCATCTCTCTTTTAAACACATTTTAATTGATGATTTCTATAAGACAAAAACAGTTTAAAACTAAAGATACTGGACTTTTCCCCAGAAACCGTCAATTACAAAGGGATGCTCTGTTGGGGGTGTAAATTCATGTACTGCTGCCTAACCCATGTTGATATATTTCCTGACTAATCTTGTGTACGTGTTGTGCTGTGGTCAAAGATGTCTTAATTCCTGTGGGCAACAGATCTGTCATGTCAGCAAATGAAGCCTTCCGAGAAACATGCACAACCTCTGACTTTTACAATCATTCTTTTCCTCCTTCCCTGAACATCCTTGAAACTTGAAGGAACAGATTCATGGTTTAGATGTCCCAATCAGGTAGGGGAGCATCCCAGGTCTCTTATTCTCTTCACGTTGACAATTAAATGATTTTGTTATGACCATTAAGGGATGAACAATTATATGAACATAAAGGGAACTAATAGGTTTGTTTCATCTTATTTCCACTAAGCAAAATAGCAGCACTAAATTTTCTTTAAGGCTTAATAATCCAGAGACTTTTAGCTTCCAGTACATTTTTTGGAGGCTTACTCCTCAAGGATATAACCTCAAGTGTCTGTGATACAATAAAGCCATTACAATGCCTGATTTTAAGAAACAGCAGACAGGACCAGAACACACCCAAGTTTTATATTTCTTCCTAGAGATGCTCGGTTCCTTGAGGCTATCATCCCAGCACCAGGTCCACAGAGTTAAGACCCTTGACTCCTAACAGAGTTATTTTCACAGGGGCTGATGTTTAGCATCTCAAGACTTTTGGCCCTTCCAGACCTCTCAAGACTTCCGGGGAGGTAGATCCCGCCCCTTTTCATCCTGGCTCCTCCCATCCTTCTGTCTTTCTTCAGCATCAATTCTCCTCCTCTGTCTTCCTGTCTTGCATCCTCTTCATCTGCTCCCCATCATTTCTTCCCCAACTGTCTGTCATAGAGCACCCTCTTGTGGCCACGGTCGATATCACAAGGGCTGCTGCCTCTGCAGGGACAGCTTCTATGACTTGGCTGCCTCAGTGCCATCTCCTATTCAAGCTAACAGATTAGCTCAGTGTGTGATGTAAAACAAAACCCCAGACCTCAAATTAGCAAGAAGACACCCCAAGGGACCTAACATTACAACCCCAGAGGGAAAAGTGACCCAGAAAATGAATCCAAGTGCCAACTCATACAGCAAGAACTGGGGTTGGCAAATGTCTTTGCATCAGTAACTTCCCAACACTTCATGCTAACAGAGTGCTGTTAAGTGCACCAGTAGCAGCCATCTCACTGGTCAACAAGAAGTATGCCCTCAGAGCCTTCTGAGGTGTACACACAAGGGCTGAGATGCCAAAATGCAAATCCCAACATCAACTTCTTAAAGCTATTTGAAAACATCCGGTCAGGTAGACCAATTTATGGAGCTGGAGCTGTTGTGCATATGCCTTTGAACTATAGTGTGGTCAAGGCTTTTGTGCATTGTTTCAAGCCACCAGGGTACATCCAGAGCATTTTTGGTAGGCTTCCTTATTGGAGATGCTTAAGACTGAAAGACACTAGCAGATGGACAGCCTGTGACAAAGTCGGGTCCTCAGAGTCTGTGTCACACAGAGAGAACATTCAATCGAGATTTACAGTACACTGAAGAGAAGCTCTTCTGCATTTAACAGAACTTAAATTTTTTTAACATTAAAAAATGTAGCTTAATATCTTGGGGCTGAACTAAGAGGCAGGTCCCTCTGCTCTTTCACAGAAGGACAAACATTACTTGCCATTTTAAACACAATTTGCTAAAATAATTAACATGGGAGCATAGCAGTAAAGATCAGACATTTTAACATTTAACAGAAGATAGTATATGGAGTAAAGCAGGTCTAAAACTCACCTGAGGTGTAAAATGACATTTGAAGAGCATTGGGCAATGCAGTAACCACTGTGTCTCCTTACTACTCTGCTTTGCCCACTTAGGTCACAGATTAATGTAAGTAAAGAGGTACTGAGAAATGAGGCATGTGTTTTCTTGTTCTATGTCAGTAAGCAAGGCTTTAGACCACGCGACAGGAACCCCAAAAGGCAGGGTGGTGACAAAGCCTCAGTACACATATAAAAATTCACACTGCAGAAGGCTGTAGTGATACATGCACCAAGGAGGCATAGGCTCTAGATCTCTGTGAGTTGTAGGCCAGTACTCTGTACAGAGTGTATTCCAGGACAGGTGGAGCTACATAAAACATCCCTTTCTCAAAACAAAAAAAACAATCAGAAACAAAACAAGCTCATAATATCTCCCTAAACATACTCAGTCATGAAGCAAACATCAATATAAAAAAATGGGTTAGCTCCTTTATCCATGGATCCTGTGCGAAGGAGCAATAATTAAGATCCCTTGAGTTTATTGGGAACCTGGGGAAGAGGTACAGGGAGGTAGGAATAGGACAGGAGGAAAAAGCATGGTTGAGTTGCATTTGGGAGAGGCAAGAGAGAGATGTCTTCATAAAGGGAGCCATTTGGGGAATACATAGAAACCCGGTGCTGGGGAAACATCCAAGAACCCACAAAGATGACTTGATCTAAGCAGATGCAGAGATCTACAACTAAGCACTGGGTCAAGATCCCAGTGCAGTCAAAGCGAGGGAGGAGGGGTTATAGGAGCAAAGGGGTCAAGACTTTTATGAGGAAACCCACAGAGACAGCTGTCTTGAGCTACTGGGGATGCCTCCAGAAGTTCCTTCATTGTACAGGATTACTGTGGCATTTACTATGTTGATGCTACCATTCCAACTCATGGGAAATCTCTCATTTTTTGATATTTCTTCAGTTTCTTTCTTCAAAACTTAAAGGTCTTGTCATACCAGTCTCTCATTGGTTTGGTTAGAGTTACCCCAAGAAAACTTATATAGTTTGCGCCTATTGTGAAGGGTGATGTTTCCCTGATTTCCTTCTCAGCTCCTTTGTCATTTGGATATAGGAGGGCTACTGACATTTATTTGAGTTACAGTTGTATACTGCTACATTACTGAAGGTGTTTATCAGCTGTAGGAGTTCCTCGGTAGAATTTTGGGGATCACTTATGTATACTATCATATCACAAGTATATATGGATAGTTTTGATGTGGGAATGTGTTTATGTATGCTGTGAATCTCAATCTTTAAATAAAGGAGCTGTTTTGGGGCATGACAGGCACCATAGAAGAAGTAGGAGGAGAAATCAGAACATAGGTAGGAGAAGCAGGCTGGAGTCGGGCAGACCGAGCTGAAGCCGCCCAAGGAGCAACATGTAGAAGCTCAGGTGAGCCACGGGACATGTGGCAGACAGATTAATAGAAATGGGTTGATTTAAGGTATAAGAGCTAGCTAGCAATGTGCCTGAGCCATAGGCCAAACAGCATGAAGTTAATATAAGCATCTGAGTCATTTCTGGGGGTCTGAGAGCCAGCGGCTGGGCGGCTAAGGGGTCTGGCATGGCAGGTCTGTGGGTCCAGGTCCCTGGCCTCCCGAGATCAAGAAACCCCACTACTACATAGTTTGACTTCTTTCTTTCCAATTTATATATCCTCTTGATGTCTATATTAAATAATTGTGGAGGAGGGGATAGCCTCTTTTTGTTCCTGATTTTATTGGAATCACTTTGAGTTTCTCTGCATTTAGTTTGATGTTGGCTCTCAGCTTGCTGTATATGGCCTTTATTAGTTTAGATATGTTCCTTGTATCCAAGATGTCTCCCAGACCTTTGTCATTAAGGGGGGTTGAATTTGTCCAAGGCTGACATGACCATGCGGGTTTTTTCTTTCAGTTTGTTTATATGGTGGATGACATTAATAGATTTGTGTATGTTGAACCATCCCTGCATCTCTGGGATGAAGCCTGTTTGATCATGTTGAATAATTAATTTAGGTGTTCTTGAATTCACTTTGCCAGTACTTTATTGAATAATTTTGTTTCAATGTTCATGAGGGAGATTGATCTGTAATTCTCTTTCTTTGTCATACTGTTGTGTGGTTGGGTATCAGTGTGCCTAGAGCCTCGTAAAAAAGAGTTTGGCAATGTTCTCTCTGTTTCTGTTTTCTTGAAAACTTTGAGGAGTGGTACTACCTCTTCATTGAAATTCTGGTGGAATTCTGTCCTGAAACCATATGTTAGTGGGATGTTTTTAGTTGGAAAAATTTTTGATGACTGCTTCGATTTCATTGGGATTCATGGGTTAATTTAAATTGATTATCTGATCTTGATTCCAGTTTGGTAGGTGGAGCCTATCCAGAAAATTGTTCATTTGTTTTAGATTTTCCAATTTTGTGGAGTACAAATTTTTCTAAGTATGACCCAGTGATTTCCTGGATTCCTCAGTGTCTCTTGTTATAGCTCCCTTTTAATTTCTAATTTTGTTCATTTGGATGCCACCTCTCTGCCTCTAAGTTCGTTTGGATAAGAGTTGGTCTGTCTTGTTGATTTTCTCCGTGAATCAACTCTATTTCATTGATTCTTTGTACTGTTCTCTTTGTTTCTCTTTTATCGATTTAAGCTCTCAATGTAATCCTGGCAGCTAGTCCTCCTGGGTGAGTTTGCTTCTTTTTATTCTAGAGCTTTCTGGTGTGCTATTAAGGTGCTAGTGTGAGAATTCTCTCTACTTTCTTTATATTGGTTTTTAGTGCTATGAACTTTCCTCTTAGCACTGCTTTCATTGTGTCCCACAATTTTGGGCATGCTGTGGATTCATGTTCATTGAATTCAAGGAAGGCATTAAAGATTTCTTTATCTTTTGACCCAGTGATGAATCAAATGAGCATTGTTCAATTTTTATGAGTTGGTAAGCTTTCCCCAGATCCAAGATTTCAATATTGTCAGCATATCTCTCTGGACATATTCTTATCCACCTCTTCTTACTAATTCAGGCTGGCCTAATTTCAGGTTTTTGCTCTCTTTGCTTTGTAATTATAAATTATAAATTATTTTGAAAGTTCCATGTGAGTGCTATATTTACTTCATTTTCACCTCAGTCCAACTCCTCACAACCAATTCCCTCTCAAATACATGACTTCTCATTCTATAATTGCTTTTGTCACATATAGACTTATATATCATAAACCTACTGAGTCCATGTACTGTTGCTACCCTGTATATGTGTTTAAAGTTGGCATTTGGGGATTGGACATGATTTTCTCTTGCTCTGAAGCCACTGATTGCTTATAGCTCTTTATCTAGGGGTGGGGCCTTATGAGATTTCCCCCATTAGCAATGGTACACTGACTGGTATTATCCTTCTGCAAGTCCATATGTCAACCTTGCTGTTGAGATTTTAAGAGTACAGCATCCTTCTTAGGGCTAGAAGACACTATCTCGCAGAGGACATCCCAGTCCTGTTTCCTACAATCTTGTGACTCTTCTTTCTCTATATTCCCTGAGCTTTAAGTGCAGGGGTTGCATGGTAGATATATATAATCCTTGGGACTGGTCACCTTTCTTGGGAAGGTGTCATGAAATCAATACAAATTAGAATAATCTGAGAAGAAGCAATCTCCGCTGAAGAACGATCTCTATCTGAATTTCCTGTGGCATGTCTGTGAGAAATTTGCTTTATTAAAAATACTGTTTAGAAACATTGAGATGAATATAATCAAAGTTGTCTTATATTCCTGCAGGCCACTTAGTTCCAAATAATCACACAACGGCTTATATCAATTATAAGCTGTTTGTCCTATTGCTCAAGCTTATTACTTGTTTGTTAACTTTTACTCTTAAACTTGTCCATCTTTCTTATCTCTATTTAGTTGTGTGGCTTGGAACCTTTGCTCAGCTGAGCATTCTCACCTTTCTTTTACTGAAAGAAACTAGTGGAGCAGCAGTTACTGTAATATTAAGGCTCCAAGTCAATTATTTGAGTATGAGCTACTGGGTATTTGGTATTTTAGAGTTTCTGGCTGGATAGAAAATACACAGTACAGGCGCCTCAGTAAATTGAGACAAAACTAGAGTGTGATGCATGAACTGAATTTGCGTCCCATGGGCAGAATTTTTCCACTGACACATAGATCTTAACAGAATATAAATATCAAGTAGATGCGTTCTGATAAAAAGAGGATATATCCAGGTGGGTTTGGTGGCTTGCATATAATTCCAAACATGAAATGCTAAGGCAGGATCACTGCTGCAAGGAGGATAGTTACACTATCTGTATTGGTGAGCTCTGGTTCCGAGTGAGAGGTCTTGTCTCAGTAAATAAGATAGAAACATGATTATGGATGGTTCCAGATATCAGCTTCAGGACACACACACAAAGACAAACACAACAGGGGCACATGTATATACATCACGCATGAAAAACTGAGCACTTTCCTAATGTGCAGCAAACATCCTAATAAGGACATTTCTGCACTGAACATGAGGGCTCAGTAATAGAGACATCATAATGTCTATGTTGTAACAAAGACCTCTCCTAAGGAGCAGAGATAAATACAGGGTCAGCTAAGTGGTTTGGTTATTTTGAGAGAGCCTGGCCAGAAGAAAGGTGGAGCGCAGCCAAACTCATCAAGTGAGCATGGCTGGGAACAGGGAAAGAAGACGAAAGGGATCCCGCTCCCCAAGAGCCGAGCTTCAAAATCATGTCAACCGAAGAAGACAACGTGCATCCCACTCCACAAGAGCCGAGCCTCAGCGTCCTGTCAACCAAAGAAGAGGACATGCATCCTGCTCCCCAGGAGCCGAGCTTCAATATGCTGTCAACCAAAGAACAGGACAACATGTATCCTGCTCCCCAGGAGCCGAGATTCAATATCCTGTCAACCAAAGAACAGGACAACATGTATCCTGCTCCGCAAGACCCGAGCTTGACTATCCTGTCAACCAAAGAAGAAGACATGTATCCCGCTCCACAAGAGCCGAGCTTCAATTTCCTGTGAGCCAATCACTGTGTCGCCTTTTCATTTGCCATTTTGAGCTAGAGAAACACCTGGGAGGGTGGTGGTGGGGATGGAGCTGTGGTCAGTGTGGGGATTTGAATTCCAGGGGAGGTCGTTTCTAACAGGGACCGTGTGGCCAGGGGTCTTGGTGGGAGGAGGAGGTGGTCAAGGGAGAAGAAGAGGGCCTGGTGAGAGGAAGGGGGCCTGGTTTGTCAACACAGGTGGCCCTGGGGGAGGACTGGGCTGTGGTACAGGGCAGAGAAGCTGTCTCTGCAGGTTGTGAGCACAGAAAGTCTTGGGAGCCCAGGAACCTGGCTTCACAATCCCAGTGCAGTGCTAACTGGAGGAGGGTGGATGAAGACAGGGACTGGGGTAGGAAAGGCTCCTTTGGAGAGAAGATCTCAGGTCAGAAGGTGACGATATGATAGACCATGGGAAGTGGCACACTTTGGGAGTGAGCTTCAAGGGTCAGGAGCTTCAAAGAGAGCACTGAAGAATGAAGAGGAGGAGGAGGAGGAGGAAACACACAAAATAGGAAATAGAGTCTGTGTTTTCTTTTCTTTTCAAGATGCTTGCCTTGTTCTAAAAGGATTTACACAAGAGTAAGTAGGTAACATACTAAGGTGCAGTGTGGCATATATGTGTATATGGTTTAATATTCTGTTTTCTTTAGGCCCGGGTATCTCTACATAGCCCTGGCTGCCCTGGAACTCACTGTGTAGACGAGGCTGGCCTCAACCACAGAGATCAGCCTGCCTCTGTCTCCCAATTTCTGGGATTAAAGTCATGTGCTGCTAGTCGGGGGCCTTCTGGAAAACTAAATAACGATGGTATATAAATGCCATTACCCCACAGACACGAAATTCAAGCAGAACATCTATGAACTTATAAACACCTTCAGTTGTGCACATGTCCTTCTCAGAAGGAGGCTCTGAATTGTCAGTGATGGTGTATGTCATAGAGCAATGCAGCAGCATCAGAGGCTAAGCCTGAGCCTGTGTTTGAAGAGTTTGTCAGTATTGACTGTCAGTTATATCCCCGATGTTCACACAAGGGCATGGGATCATTCCTATGAACACTTTCAAATGTGGCTTTCACATAACGCTGGGACCCAAATCAAGTGTGCTAACAATCTGTGTCCATGCCTGTGAATGTCCACATTGGATGTTTTCACTGTTCATGAGTGCCTGGTAGCCCCTCCCCGCTGTACTGCTGCTGCTGGCCTTTTAGAGCTAACTTCTCAGAGACTGAGGCAGCTTTCACAACTGAACCAGAAGGCTTCACTTATAGGTCCCACTACACCACTGTCTTTCCATGTTTGTTTGGACATTCCCTGTTTTCTCTGGACAGTGAATTATGTATAGCTCGGAAGACAAGAATCCCTTCTCTTGATTTCCAATGAATTGCTACATCTGTGTCCTTTCCTCTCCCACAAACTCAGCCTACTTTCCCAAAGAATAGCCATCTTTGCCGAGTGCTCAGGTGTCTGTTGGTGTTGGGGCTACTAGCTATGACTACCAAACGTCAATATTTTGGCACTTACAGGGGACAGGTGCAGATGGAGATGGATTGATTGGCAGGCTCTGGTCTCTTCTTTGATCCTCCTTTCTGGTGGCTCCCTGTGTCTGGCTTGTAACCAGGCTACAATCCACAACCCGAGATTTTGTGTAATAAGGGGAGCTGTGAGAGAGACATCCATGGATCCTGTGGGAAGGAGCAATAATTAAGATCTCTTGAGTTTATTGGGCACCTGGAGAAGAGGTACGGGGAGGTAGGAATAGGACAGGAGGAAAAAGCATGGTTGAGCTGCGGGAGGGTCAGTTTGGGAGAGGCAAGAGAGAGATGTCTTCATAAAGGGAGCCATTTGGGGAATACATAGAAACCCGGTGCTGGGGAAACATCCAAGAACCCACAAAGATGACTTGATCTAAGCAGATGCAGAGATCTACAACTAAGCACTGGGTCAAGATCCCAGTGCAGTCAAAGCGAGGGAGGAGGGATTATAGGAGCAAAGGGGTCAAGACTTTTATGAGGAAACCCACAGAGACAGCTGTCTTGAGCTACTGGGGACTCACTAATCATTTTAGATAAAAAAATTATCCAGAGATGACTGAAACTTTAGTCTCTGTGGTTCGCTGGTTAGTTTTATTAATTTACACACGTGGACAATGAAGTGTGAGTACGTAATAAATAGAATACAACTGGACATAATAGTAATAGAAAAAGTCATATGCAGAATAGAAATATAAAACTATTAATAAGGATTATTTCAGCTAAAAAATTTTAATTCTAATGCCTAGGCAAATTTTCAGTAACACATATGCTAGATTTTAGGTCTTTATGATTTTAATAAAGCTTCATAGAAAACTGTGTGTGAATCCTCATTACAGAAAAAATTACTGAAAAAAATGACAATTAACCTAATAAAAAATTAAAAATCAATATTCAAAGATTTATGTTTCAATTTACTGAAATATAAGCTGCTAAGGCTATAATTTTATTGCCTAATATCATTTGGTAAATTTCCATCTGGCCCATGACGACTACAAGTGGAGCTCCAGAAATTTCCCCTATAACCTTGAACTTCAATACTTCTGCCATCCAGTATCTTATATTGTTTCTTGGATGACCATGGAAGGTATGAAGATATGGTTCACTTTCAATCTCATTACATACACTGGTGTCATATTTACTTATCATATACATACATATTCATTTCTATTTTATCTCGTTTATTTTAGTATAACAGGATGTTGCTATATTGCCTGGTCTGGTCTCATATTTGTGAGCGCCAATGATCTTCCTGTCTCAGCTTCCTTAGTATATGTGACTATTACAAGTATACACTTCCACACTTCACTTAGCTCTTGCCTATAATTTATGTCAGCGGTAGGTCATTTGATAAAAGACATATCAATTATTGTTATTCTAGATTATTTAGGGAAGGATGACAACGAATTATACTTCTTCAGTTCAGGCACATTTTTCTGTTTTTTTCTTTGCACATGGTTGAATTATAGATGGAGAATCTGTACATAAAGAGTCCTAATTATACTTTACATTAACATGATTCAATGTAGAAAGGACAACACCTCTTTTGCTTTGACATTTTTGCCTGTGACTCGCACACCCTGACATAGCAAATAAGGCTAATTTTTATCTAAAATCACTCTGATAAGTTGAAAGAACAAATCTTTTATTTTGAACATTTTTTTTGGCAAACTAAAAGGACCCTAGCATATTTATAAATGTAAGCTTTGTGATGTGGGAATGTCCTTCTATATGCTGTGAAAAAAAGGATTGTTAGGGCCATTGCAGGCACTGTAGAAGTAGGTAGGGAAATCAGAGCATAGGTAGGAGAAGGAGCGTGAAGTCAGAAGACACAAGATCCAGCCGCCCAAAGAAGCAACATGTAAAGTAACACAGATGAGCCACAGGCCTCGTGACAGGACAGATCAAGGGAAATGGGTTGAATTAAGATAGAGCAGGATCCTGTTGTAACACATGGTGCCCAACGTGGGCAGAACACCCAGGTAAAGCCCGATAAAGCTTGAAAATGATTCTAGAGCACAGAAAGGGAACCAAAAGTGTCTCTGAAGTTGGTCATGGTACAGAGAAACTGTGGTGTTTGGGCTTGAATTTCAAAATGGGGCAGCTTAAATCAAGGCCAGATCTTGAAGTCTCACAGAAGACTCATATAAGCTTCAAGCTACATTTGATTGATTGAAGGTTCCTGTTCATATTGAACAAAAATGGAGAAGAGTCAAAGACAGCTTCTTAGTAGCAGCATTTTCTTGGGTCTGCTGTGTTTGTTGGCAGTGAACAGAGAGATGGCCGCCTCAAGAGAAGCTTCTTGACTCAGCGTTATTGGAAAAAAAAAATGAACTGTGCGGCCCTTTAGGAGGCCCTGCTGACAAATGCTTAAGTGGAGTGAGCACCTAAAAATCCCCAGAGTTAGGTTGGTAAGAGGTTTCATGTTACTTCATTATTTCATATTGCTTCTTAGAAATGGAAAGATAAGCATGGCCCCAGCACCCCCACCCTGTTGAAAAGTCACCAAGAGGGGTGGGCCGAGTCAGCAGTCAGGGACCTAAGCTGTGGTGGAGAGATGGGAGCTCTGGGACCATATAGGTCTATGGGTCTGAACCTCTGGATGGATGGGGCCAGAAACCTCTTGGGATCAGATATTCAATCTTTGCTGTTTGGCCAAGATTACACAGGAAATACATTAGGCTATATAATGTCTCCTCCAAGGATATTCAGTTTCTGATCTCTGGAATCTGTGAATGTCATGTTCTGTGGCAAAAGTGAATTTATGGATAATGAGACGACCCCGGGTTTATTATGACACCCAGGTATGACATTAAGTTATGAAGAAGGAATGCAGTGTGTGAACTGAAGAGGGAAAGTGTAACACGGCTGCCTTGATGATGAAGGAAAGGGGCAGAAGTCAAGGAATGTAGCTATAGCTAAGCTCTCTCTAGTAACTGGGATTGGTAACTATCTCTTTGTTCAATCTTTGGGTGGACATTTTGTTTAATTGACCAGTCCTTTGTCTTACAGAAGCTTCTAACTTTCAGGTGGTCCTATTTATTAATTGCTGCTCTCAGTGTCTGTGCCACTGGTGTTATATTTAGGAAGTGGAGACGCCCTTGCATTCAAAGCTATTTCCCACATTGTCTTCTATTAGGTTTAGTGCAACTGAGTTTACGTTGAGGTCTTTGATCCATTTGGGATCGAGTTTTGTGCAGGGAGATGCATATGGATCTATTTGAATTCCTATATGGGCCACCATCCAGTTGGGCCAGTACCATTTGTTGAAAATGCCATCATTTTTCCATTGTGTATTTTTGTCTCGTTGTCAAAATTCTGGTGTTTTTAGGTATGTGGATTAGTGCCATGGTTGTCAGCTCAACATACCCGGTTTTATGTCAGTACCAAGCTGTATTTATTACTATAGCTCTATAGTAGAGCATGAGGTTGGCTGTGGTCATGCCTCCAGAAGTTCCTTCATTGTACAGGATTACTGTGGCATTTACTATGTTGATGCTACCATTCCAACTCATGGAAAATCTCTCATTTTTTGATATCTCTTCAGTTTCTTTCTTCAAAACTTAAAGGTCTTGTCATACCAGTCTCTCATTGGTTTGGTTAGAGTTACCCCAAGATAGCTTATATAGTTTGTGCCTATTGTGAAGGGTGATGTTTCCCTGATTTCTTTCTCAGCTCCTTTGTCATTTGTATATAGGAGGGCTACTGACTTTTTTTTTTTGAGTTACAGTTGTATACTGCTTCGTTACTGAAGGTGTTTATCAGCTGTAGGAGTCCCCCGGTAGAATTTTGGGGATCACTTATGTATACTATCATACCACACGCATATATGGATAGTTTGACTTCTTCTTTTCCAATTTATGTATCCTCTTGATGTCTGTATTAAATAATTGTGGAGGAGGGGATAGCCTCTTTTTGTTCCTGATTTTATTGGAATCACTTTGAGTTTCTCTGCATTTAGTTTGATGTTGGCTCTCAGCTTGCTGTATATGGCCTTTATTAGTTTAGATATGTTCCTTGTATCCAAGATGTCTCCCAGACCTTTGTCATTAAGGGGGGTTGAATTTGTCCAAGGCTGACATGACCATGCGGGTTTTTTTCTTTCAGTTTGTTTATATGGTGGATGACATTAATAGATTTGTGTATGTTGAACCATCCCTGCATCTCTGGGATGAAGCCTGTTTGATCATGTTGAATAATTAATTTAGGTGTTCTTGAATTCACTTTGCCAGTACTTTATTGAATAATTTTGCTTCAATGTTCATGAGGGAGATTGATCTGTAATTCTCTTTCTTTGTCATACTGTTGTGTGGTTGGGTATCAGTGTGCCTAGAGCCTCGTAAAAAGAGTTTGGCAATGTTCTCTCTGTTTCTGTTTTCTTGAAAACTTTGAGGAGTGGTACTACCTCTTCATTGAAATTCTGGTGGAATTCTGTCCTGAAACCATATGTTAGTGGGATGTTTTTAGTTGGAAAAATTTTTGATGACTGCTTCGATTTCATTGGGATTCATGGGTTAATTTAAATTGATTATCTGATCTTGATTTCAGTTTGGTAGGTGGAGCCTATCCAGAAAATTGTTCATTTGTTTTAGATTTTCCAATTTTGTGGAGTACAAATTTTTCTAAGTATGACCCAGTGATTTCCTGGATTTCTCAGTGTCTCTTGTTATAGCTCCCTTTTAATTTCTAATTTTGTTCATTTGGATGCCACCTCTCTGCCTCTAAGTTCGTTTGGATAAGAGCTGGTCTGTCTTGTTGATTTTCTCCATGAATCAACTCTCTTTCATTGATTCTTTGTACTGTTCTCTTTGTTTCTCTTTTATCGATTTAAGCTCTCAATGTAATCCTGGCAGCTAGTCCTCCTGGGTGAGTTTGCTTCTTTTTATTCTAGAGCTTTCTGGTGCGCCATTAAGGTGCTAGTGTGAGAATTCTCTCTACTTTCTTTATATTGGTTTTTAGTGCTATGAACTTTCCTCTTAGCACTGCTTTCATTGTGTCCCACAATTTTGGGCATGCTGTGGATTCATGTTCATTGAATTCAAGGAAGGCTTTAAAGATTTCTTTATCTTTTGACCCAGTGATGAATCAAATGAGCATTGTTCAATTTTTATGAGTTGGTAAGCTTTCCCCAGATCCAAGATTTCAATATTGTCAGCATATCTCTCTGGACATATTCTTATCCACCTCTTCTTACTAATTCAGGCTGGCCTAATTTCAGGTTTTTGCTCTCTTTGCTTTGTAATTATAAATTATAAATTATTTTGAAAGTTCCATGTGAGTGCTATATTTACTTAATTTTCACCTCAGTCCAACTCCTCACAACCAATTCCCTCTCAAATACATGACTTCTCATTCTATAATTGCTTTTGTCACATATAGACTTATATATCATAAACCTACTGAGTCCATGTACTGTTGCTACCCTGTATATGTGTTTAAAGTTGGCATTTGGGGATTGGACATGATTTTCTCTTGCTCTGAAGCCACTGATTGCTTATAGCTCTTTATCTAGGGGTGGGGCCTTATGAGATTTCCCCCATTAGCAATGGTACACTGACTGGTATTATCCTTCTGCAAGTCCATATGTCAACCTTTCTGTTGAAATTTTATGAGTACAGCATCCTTCTTAGGGCTAGAAGACACTATCTAGCAGAGGACATCTCAGTCCTGTTTCCTACAATCTTGTGACTCTTCTTTCTCTATATTCCCTGAGCTTTAAGTGCAGGGGTTGCATGGTAGATATATATAATCCTTGGGACTGGTCACCTTTCTTGGGAAGGTGTCATGAACTCAATACAAATTAGAATAATCTGAGAAGAAGCAATCTCCGCTGAAGAACGACCTCTATCTGAATTTCCTGTGGCATGTCTGTGAGAAATTTGCTTTATTAAAAATACTGTTTAGAAACATTGAGATGAATATAATCAAAGTTGTCTTATATTCCTGCAGGCCACTTAGTTCCAAATAATCACACAACGGCTTATATCAATTATAAGCTGTTTGTCCTATTGCTCAAGCTTATTACTTGTTTGTTAACTTTTACTCTTAAACTTGTCCATCTTTCTTATCTCTATTTAGTTGTGTGGCTTGGAACCTTTGCTCAGCTGAGCATTCTCACCTTTCTTTTACTGAAAGAAACTAGTGGAGCAGCAGTTACTGTAATATTAAGGCTCCAAGTCAATTATTTGAGTATGAGCTACTGGGTATTTGGTATTTTAGAGTTTCTGGCTGGATAGAAAATACACAGTACAGGCGCCTCAGTAAATTGAGACAAAACTAGAGTGTGATGCATGAACTGAATTTGCGTCCCATGGGCAGAATTTTTCCACTGACACATAGATCTTGTCAGAATATAAATATCAAGTAGATGAGTTCTGATAAAAAGAGGATATATCCAGGTGGGTTTGGTGGCTTGCATATAATTCCAAACATGAAATGCTAAGGCAGGATCACTGCGGCAAGGAGGATAGTTACACTATCTGTATTGGTGAGCTCTGGTTTTGAGTGAGAGGTCTTGTCTCAGTAAATAAGATAGAAACGTGATTATGGATGGTTCCAGATATCAGCTTCAGGACACACACAAAAAGACAAACACAACAGGGGCACATGTATATACATCACGCATGAAAAACTGAGCACTTTCCTAATGTGCAGCAAACATCCTAATAAGGACATTTCTGCACTGAACATGAGGGCTCAGTAATAGAGACATCATAATGTCTATGTTGTAACAAAGACCTCTCCTGAGGAGCAGAGATAAATACAGGGTCAGCTAAGTGGTTTGGTTATTTTGAGAGAGCCTGGCCAGAAGAAAGGTGGAGCACAGCCAAACTCATCAAGTGAGCATGGCTGGGAACAGGGAAAGAAGACGAAAGGGATCCCGCTCCCCAAGAGCCGAGCTTCAACATCCTGTCAACCGAAGAAGACAACATGCATCCCACTCCACAAGAGCCGAGCCTCAACGTCCTGTCAACCAAAGAAGAGGACATGCATCCTGCTCCCCAGGAGCCGAGCTTCAATATGCTGTCAACCAAAGAACAGGACAACATGTATCCTGCTCCCCAGGAGCCGAGATTCAATATCCTGTCAACCAAAGAACAGGACAACAGGTATCCCGCTCCGCAAGAGCCGAGCTTGACTATCCTGTCAACCAAAGAAGAAGACATGTATCCCGCTCCACAAGAGCAGAGCTTCAATTTCCTGTGAGCCGCATAGACCGCTTCCTGCGACAGGGGAACTATTCCCAGCGCCTGAGCTCCACTTCACCCGTCTTCCTAGCCGGTGTCCTCCAGCATGTGACCTCCAACATCCTGGAGTTGGCTGGCGAGGTGGCCCACAGCAGTGGCAAGAAGCGCATCGCCCCAGAACACCTGTATCGAGTGCTCCAGGACAACGTGCAGCTCAAACAGCTCTTAAAAGAGGACACCAAGTCCGTGGGTGACCAGATAGGAGACCACGAAGACAACTGAAGACTCTGGGTCTCAGAGGCTGGAGGGTCCACCACCCTTCCCACCCTTCAGCCTCAACCAGGCAGCGTCCTACTAACTAAGGGGCTAATCACACAAATAAACATCAAAACAGAAGCCAATCACTGTGTCGCCTTTTCATTTGCCATTTTGAGCTAGAGAAACACCTGGGAGGGTGGTGGTGGGAATGGAGCTGTGGTCAGTGTGGGGATTTGAATTCCAGGGGAGGTCGTTTCTAACAGGGACCCTGTGGCCAGGGGTCCTGGTGGGAGGAGGAGGTGGTCAAGGGAGAAGAAGAGGGCCTGGTGAGAGGAAGGGGGCCTGGTTTGTCAACACAGGTGGCCCTGGGGGAGGACTGGGCTGTGGTACAGGGCAGAGAAGCTGTCTCTGCAGGTTGTGAGCACAGAAAGTCTTGGGAGCCCAGGAACCTGGCTTCACGATCCCAGTGCAGTGCTAACTGGAGGCTGGTGGATGAAGACAGGGACTGGGGTAGGAAAGGCTTCTTTGGAGAGAAGATCTCAGGTCAGAAGGTGACAATATGATAGACCATGGGAAGTGGCACACTTTGGGAGTGAGCTTCAAGGGTCAGGAGCTTCAAAGAGAGCACTGAAGAATGAAGAGGAGGAGGAGGAGGAGGAGGAGGAGGAGGAAACACACAAAATAGGAAATAGAGTCTGTGTTTTCTTTTCTTTTCAAGATGATTGCCTTGTTCTAAAAGGATTTACACAAGAGTAAGTAGGTAACATACTAAGGTGCGGTGTGGCATATATGTGTATATGGTTTAATATTCTGTTTTCTTTAGGCCCGGGTATCTCTACATAGCCCTGGCTGCCCTGGAACTCACTGTGTAGACGAGGCTGGCCTCATCCACAGAGATCAGCCTGCCTCTGTCTCCCAATTTCTGGGATTAAAGTCATGTGCTGCTAGTCGGGGGCCTTCTGGAAAACTAAATAACAATGGTATATAAATGCCATTACCCCACAGACACGAAATTCAAGCAGAACATCTATGAACTTATAAACACCTTCAGTTGTGCACATGTCCTTCTCAGAAGGAGGCTCTGAATTGTCAGTGATGGTGTATGTCATAGAGCAATGCAGCAGCATCAGAGGCTAAGCCTGAGCCTGTGTTTGAAGAGTTTGTCAGTATTGACTGTCAGTTATATCCCCGATGTTCACACAAGGGCATGGGATCATTCCTATGAACACTTTCAAATGTGGCTTTCACATAACGCTGGGACCCAAATCAAGTGTGCTAACAATCTGTGTCCATGCCTGTGAATGTCCACATTGGATGTTTTCACTGTTCATGAGTGCCTGGTAGCCCCTCCCCGCTGTACTGCTGCTGCTGGCCTTTTAGAGCTAACTTCTCAGAGACTGAGGCAGCTTTCACAACTGAACCAGAAGGCTTCACTTATAGGTCCCACTACACCACTGTCTTTCCATGTTTATTTGGACATTCCCTGTTTTCTCTGGACAGTGAATTATGTATAGCTCGGAAGACAAGAATCCCTTCTCTTGATTTCCAATGAATTGCTACATCTGTGTCCTTTCCTCTCCCACAAACTCAGCCTACCTTCCCAAAGAATAGCCATCTTTGCCGAGTGCTCAGGTGTCTGTTGGTGTTGGGGCTACTAGCTATGACTACCAAACGTCAATATTTTGGCACTTACAGGGGACAGGTGCAGATGGAGATGGATTGATTGGCAGGCTCTGGTCTCTTCTTTGATCCTCCTTTCTGGTGGCTCCCTGTGTCTGGCTTGTAACCAGGCTACAATCCACAACCCGAGATTTTGTGTAATAAGGGGAGCTGTGAGAGAGACATCCATGGATCCTGTGGGAAGGAGCAATAATTAAGATCTCTTGAGTTTATTGGGCACCTGGAGAAGAGGTACGGGGAGGTAGGAATAGGACAGGAGGAAAAAGCATGGTTGAGCTGCGGGAGGGTCAGTTTGGGAGAGGCAAGAGAGAGATGTCTTCATAAAGGGAGCCATTTGGGGAATACATAGAAACCCGGTGCTGGGGAAACATCCAAGAACCCACAAAGATGACTTGATTTAAGCAGATGCAGAGATCTACAACTAAGCACTGGGTCAAGATCCCAGTGCAGTCAAAGCGAGGGAGGAGGGATTATAGGAGCAAAGGGGTCAAGACTTTTATGAGGAAACCCACAGAGACAGCTGTCTTGAGCTACTGGGGACTCACTAATCATTTTAGATAAAAAATTATCCAGAGATGACTGAAACTTTAGTCTCTGTGGTTCACTGGTTAGTTTTATTAATTTACACAAGTGGACAATGAAGTGTGAGTACGTAATAAATAGAATACAACTGGACATAATAGTAATAGAAAAAGTCATATGCAGAATAGAAATATAAAACTATTATTAAAGGATTATTTCAGCTAAAAAATTTTAATTCTAACGCCTAGGCAAATTTTCAGTAACACATATGCTAGATTTTAGGTCTTTATGATTTTAATAAAGCTTCATAGAAAACTGTGTGTGAATCCTCATTACAGAAAAAATTACTGAAAAAAATGACAATTAACCTAATAAAAAAAATTAAAAATCAATATTCAAAGATTTATTTTTCAATTTACTGAAATATAAGCTGCTAAGGCTATAATTTTATTGCCTAATATCATTTGGTAAATTTCCATCTGGCCCATGACGACTACAAGTGGAGCTCCAGAAATTTCCCCTATAACCTTGAACTTCAATACTTCTGCCATCCAGTATCTTATATTGTTTCTTGGATGACCATGGAGGGTATGAAGATATGGTTCACTTTCAATCTCATTACATACACTGGTGTCATATTTACTTATCATATACATACATATTCATTTCTATTTTATCTCGTTTATTTTAGTATAACAGGATGTTGCTATATTGCCTGGTCTGGTCTCATATTTGTGAGCGCCAATGATCTTCCTGTCTCAGCTTCCTTAGTATATGTGACTATTACAAGTATACACTTCCACACTTCACTTAGCTCTTGCCTATAATTTATGTCAGCGGTAGGTCATTTGATAAAAGACATATCAATTATTGTTATTCTAGATTATTTAGGGAAGGATGACAACGAATTATACTTCTTCAGTTCAGGCACATTTTTCTGTTTTTTTCTTTGCACACGGTTGAATTATAGATGGAGAATCTGTACATAAAGAGTCCTAATTATACTTTACATTAACATGATTCAATGTAGAAAGGACAACACCTCTTTTGCATTGACATTTTTGCCTGTGACTCGCACACCCTGACATAGCAAATAAGGCTAATTTTTTTCTAAAATCACTCTGATAATTTGAAAGAACAAATCTTTTATTTCGAACATTTTTTTGGCAAACTAAAAGGACCCTAGCATATTTATAAATGTAAGCTTTGTGATGTGGGAATGTCCTTCTATATGCTGTGAAAAAAAGGATTGTTAGGGCCATTGCAGGCACTGTAGAAGTAGGTAGGGAAATCAGAGCATAGGTAGGAGAAGGAGCGTGAAGTCAGAAGACACAAGATCCAGCCGCCCAAAGAAGCAACATGTAAAGTAACAAAGATGAGCCACAGGCCTCGTGACAGGACAGATCAAGGGAAATGGGTTGAATTAAGATAGAGCAGAATCCTGTTGTAACACATGGTGCCCAACGTGGGCAGAACACCCAGGTAAAGCCCGATAAAGTTTGAAAATGATTCTAGAGCACAGAAAGGGAACCAAAAGTGTCTCTGAAGTTGGTCATGGTACAGAGAAACTGTGGTGTTTGGGCTTGAATTTCAAAATGGGGCAGCTTAAATCAAGGCCAGATCTTGAAGTCTCACAGAAGACTCATATAAGCTTCAAGCTACATTTGATTGATTGAAGGTTCCTGTTCATATTGAACAAAAATGGAGAAGAGTCAAAGACAGCTTCTTAGTAGCAGCATTTTCTTGGGTCTGCTGTGTTTGTTGGCAGTGAACAGAGAGATGGCCGCCTCAAGAGAAGCTTCTTGACTCAGCGTTATTGGAAAAAAAAAAAACCAACTGTGCGGCCCTTTAGGAGGCCCTGCTGACAAATGCTTAAGTGGAGTGAGCACCTAAAAATCCCCAGAGTTAGTTTGGTAACAGGTTTCATGTAACTTCATTATTTCATATTGCTTCTTAGAAATGGAAAGATAAGCATGGCCCCAGCACCCCCACCCTGTTGAAAAGTCACCAAGAGGGGTGGGCCGAGTCAGCAGTCAGGGACCTAAGCTGTGGTGGAGAGATGGGAGCTCTGGGACCATATAGGTCTATGGGTCTGAACCTCTGGATGGATGGGGCCAGAAACCTCTTCGGATCAGATATTCAATCTTTGCTGTTTGGCCAAGATTACACAGGAAATACATTAGGCTATATAATGTCTCCTCCAAGGATATTCAGTTTCTGATCTCTGGAATCTGTGAATGTCATGTTCTGTGGCAAAAGTGAATTTATGGATAATGAGACTACCCCGGGTTTATTATGACACCCAGGTATGACATTAAGTTATGAAGAAGGAATGCAGTGTGTGAACTGAAGAGGGAAAGTGTAACAAGGCTGCCTTGATGATGAAGGAAAGGGGCAGAAGTCAAGGAATGTAGCTATAGCTAAGCTCTCTCTAGTAACTGGGATTGGTAACTATCTCTTTGTTCAATCTTTGGGTGGACATTTTGTTTAATTGACCAGTCCTTTGTCTTACAGAAGCTTCTAACTTTCAGGTGGTCCTATTTATTAATTGCTGCTCTCAGTGTCTGTGCCACTGGTGTTATATTTAGGAAGTGGAGACGCCCTTGCATTCAAAGCTATTTCCCACATTGTCTTCTATTAGGTTTAGTGCAACTGAGTTTACGTTGAGGTCTTTGATCCATTTGGGATCGAGTTTTGTGCAGGGAGATGCATATGGATCTATTTGAATTCCTATATGGGCCACCATCCAGTTGGGCCAGTACCATTTGTTGAAAATGCCATCATTTTTCCATTGTGTATTTTTGTCTCGTTGTCAAAATTCTGGTGTTTTTAGGTATGTGGATTAATGCCATGGTTGTCAGCTCAACATACCCGGTTTTATGTCAGTACCAAGCTGTATTTATTACTATAGCTCTATAGTAGAGCATGAGGTTGGCTGTGGTCATGCCTCCAGAAGTTCCTTCATTGTACAGGATTACTGTGGCATTTACTATGTTGATGCTACCATTCCAACTCATGGAAAATCTCTCATTTTTTGATATCTCTTCAGTTTCTTTCTTCAAAACTTAAAGGTCTTGTCATACCAGTCTCTCATTGGTTTGGTTAGAGTTACCCCAAGATACCTTATATAGTTTGTGCCTATTGTGAAGGGTGATGTTTCCCTGATTTCTTTCTCAGCTCCTTTGTCATTTGTATATAGGAGGGCTACTGACTTTTTTTTTTGAGTTACAGTTGTATACTGCTTCGTTACTGATGGTGTTTATCAGCTGTAGGAGTCCCCTGGTAGAATTTTGGGGATCACTTATGTATACTATCATACCACACGCATATATGGATAGTTTGACTTCTTCTTTTCCAATTTATGTATCCTCTTGGTGTCTGTATTAAATAATTGTGGAGGAGGGGATAGCCTCTTTTTGTTCCTGATTTTATTGGAATCACTTTGAGTTTCTCTGCATTTAGTTTGATGTTGGCTCTCAGCTTGCTGTATATGGCCTTTATTAGTTTAGATATGTTCCTTGTATCCAAGATGTCTCCCAGACCTTTGTCATTAAGGGGGGTTGAGTTTGTCCAAGGCTGACATGACCATGCGGGTTTTTTTCCTTCAGTTTGTTTATATGGTGGATGACATTCATAGATTTGTGTATGTTGAACCATCCCTGCATCTCTGGGATGAAGCCTGTTTGATCATGTTGAATAATTAATTTAGGTGTTCTTGAATTCACTTTGCCAGTACTTTATTGAATAATTTTGCTTCAATGTTCATGAGGGAGATTGATCTGTAATTCTCTTTCTTTGTCATACTGTTGTGTGGTTGGGTATCAGTGTGCCTAGAGCCTCGTAAAAAGAGTTTGGCAATGTTCTCTCTGTTTCTGTTTTCTTGAAAACTTTGAGGAGTGGTACTACCTCTTCATTGAAATTCTGGTGGAATTCTGTCCTGAAACCATATGTTAGTGGGATGTTTTTAGTTGGAAAAATTTTTGATGACTGCTTCGATTTCATTGGGATTCATGGGTTAATTTAAATTGATTATCTGATCTTGATTTCAGTTTGGTAGGTGGAGCCTATCCAGAAAATTGTTCATTTGTTTTAGATTTTCCAATTTTGTGGAGTACAAATTTTTCTAAGTATGACCCAGTGATTTCCTGGATTTCTCAGTGTCTCTTGTTATAGCTCCCTTTTAATTTCTAATTTTGTTCATTTGGATGCCACCTCTCTGCCTCTAAGTTCGTTTGGATAAGAGCTGGTCTGTCTTGTTGATTTTCTCCATGAATCAACTCTCTTTCATTGATTCTTTGTACTGTTCTCTTTGTTTCTCTTTTATCGATTTAAGCTCTCAATGTAATCCTGGCAGCTAGTCCTCCTGGGTGAGTTTGCTTCTTTTTATTCTAGAGCTTTCTGGTGCGCTATTAAGGTGCTAGTGTGAGAATTCTCTCTACTTTCTTTATATTGGTTTTTAGTGCTATGAACTTTCCTCTTAGCACTGCTTTCATTGTGTCCCACAATTTTGGGCATGCTGTGGATTCATGTTCATTGAATTCAAGGAAGGCTTTAAAGATTTCTTTATCTTTTGACCCAGTGATGAATCAAATGAGCATTGTTCAATTTTTATGAGTTGGTAAGCTTTCCCCAGATCCAAGATTTCAATATTGTCAGCATATCTCTCTGGACATATTCTTATCCACCTCTTCTTACTAATTCAGGCTGGCCTAATTTCAGGTTTTTGCTCTCTTTGCTTTGTAATTATACATTATAAATTATTTTGAAAGTTCCATGTGAGTGCTATATTTACTTAATTTTCACCTCAGTCCAACTCCTCACAACCAATTCCCTCTCAAATACATGACTTCTCATTCTATAATTGCTTTTGTCACATATAGACTTATATATCATAAACCTACTGAGTCCATGTACTGTTGCTACCCTGTATATGTGTTTAAAGTTGGCATTTGGGGATTGGACATGATTTTCTCTTGCTCTGAAGCCACTGATTGCTTATAGCTCTTTATCTAGGGGTGGGGCCTTATGAGATTTCCCCCATTAGCAATGGTACACTGACTGGTATTATCCTTCTGCAAGTCCATATGTCAACCTTTCTGTTGAAATTTTATGAGTACAGCATCCTTCTTAGGGCTAGAAGACACTATCTAGCAGAGGACATCTCAGTCCTGTTTCCTACAATCTTGTGACTCTTCTTTCTCTATATTCCCTGAGCTTTAAGTGCAGGGGTTGCATGGTAGATATATATATAATCCTTGGGACTGGTCACCTTTCTTGGGAAGGTGTCATGAACTCAATACAAATTAGAATAATCTGAGAAGAAGCAATCTCCGCTGAAGAACGACCTCTATCAGAATTTCCTGTGGCATGTCTGTGAGAAATTTGCTTTATTAAAAATACTGTTTAGAAACATTGAGATGAATATAATCAAAGTTGTCTTATATTCCTGCAGGCCACTTAGTTCCAAATAATCACACAACGGCTTATATCAATTATAAGCTGTTTGTCCTATTGCTCAAGCTTATTACTTGTTTGTTAACTTTTACTCTTAAACTTGTCCATCTTTCTTATCTCTATTTAGTTGTGTGGCTTGGAACCTTTGCTCAGCTGAGCATTCTCACCTTTCTTTTACTGAAAGAAACTAGTGGAGCAGCAGTTACTGTAATATTAAGGCTCCAAGTCAATTATTTGAGTATGAGCTACTGGGTATTTGGTATTTTAGAGTTTCTGGCTGGATAGAAAATACACAGTACAGGCGACTCAGTAAATTGAGACAAAACTAGAGTGTGATGCATGAACTGAATTTGCGTCCCATGGGCAGAATTTTTCCACTGACACATAGATCTTGTCAGAATATAAATATCAAGTAGATGAGTTCTGATAAAAAGAGGATATATCCAGGTGGGTTTGGTGGCTTGCATATAATTCCAAACATGAAATGCTAAGGCAGGATCACTGCGGCAAGGAGGATAGTTACACTATCTGTATTGGTGAGCTCTGGTTTCGAGTGAGAGGTCTTGTCTCAGTAAATAAGATAGAAACGTGATTATGGATGGTTCCAGATATCAGCTTCAGGACACACACAAAAAGACAAACACAACAGGGGCACATGTATATACATCACGCATGAAAAACTGAGCACTTTCCTAATGTGCAGCAAACATCCTAATAAGGACATTTCTGCACTGAACATGAGGGCTCAGTAATAGAGACATCATAATGTCTATGTTGTAACAAAGACCTCTCCTGAGGAGCAGAGATAAATACAGGGTCAGCTAAGTGGTTTGGTTATTTTGAGAGAGCCTGGCCAGAAGAAAGGTGGAGCGCAGCCAAACTCATCAAGTGAGCATGGCTGGGAACAGGGAAAGAAGACGAAAGGGATCCCGCTCCCCAAGAGCCGAGCTTCAACATCCTGTCAACCGAAGAAGACAACATGCATCCCACTCCACAAGAGCCGAGCCTCAACGTCCTGTCAACCAAAGAAGAGGACATGCATCCTGCTCCCCAGAAGCCGAGCTTCAATATGCTGTCAACCAAAGAACAGGACAACATGTATCCTGCTCCCCAGGAGCCGAGATTCAATATCCTGTCAACCAAAGAACAGGACAACAGGTATCCCGCTCCGCAAGAGCCGAGCTTGACTATCCTGTCAACCAAAGAAGAAGACATGTATCCCGCTCCACAAGAACAGAGCTTCAATTTCCTGTGAGCCGCATAGACCGCTTCCTGCGACAGGGGAACTATTCCCAGCGCCTGAGCTCCACTTCACCCGTCTTCCTAGCCGGTGTCCTCCAGCATGTGACCTCCAACATCCTGGAGTTGGCTGGCGAGGTGGCCCACAGCAGTGGCAAGAAGCGCATCGCCCCAGAACACCTGTATCGAGTGCTCCAGGACAACGTGCAGCTCAAACAGCTCTTAAAAGAGGACACCAAGTCCGTGGGTGACCAGATAGGAGACCACGAAGACAACTGAAGACGCTGGGTCTCAGAGGCTGGAGGGTCCACCACCCTTCCCACCCTTCAGCCTCAACCAGGCAGCGTCCTACTAACTAAGGGGCTAATCACACAAATAAACATCAAAACAGAAGCCAATCACTGTGTCGCCTTTTCATTTGCCATTTTGAGCTAGAGAAACACCTGGGAGGGTGGTGGTGGGGATGGAGCTGTGGTCAGTGTGGGGATTTGAATTCCAGGGGAGGTCGTTTCTAACAGGGACCGTGTGGCCAGGGGTCCTGGTGGGAGGAGGAGGTGGTCAAGGGAGAAGAAGAGGGCCTGGTGAGAGGAAGGGGGCCTGGTTTGTCAACACAGGTGGCCCTGGGGGAGGACTGGGCTGTGGTACAGGGCAGAGAAGCTGTCTCTGCAGGTTGTGAGCACAGAAAGTCTTGGGAGCCCAGGAACCTGGCTTCACAATCCCAGTGCAGTGCTAACTGGAGGCTGGTGGATGAAGACAGGGACTGGGGTAGGAAAGGCTTCTTTGGAGAGAAGATCTCAGGTCAGAAGGTGATGATGATATGATAGACCATGGGAATTGGCACACTTTGGGAGTGAGCTTCAAGGGTCAGGAGCTTCAAAGAGAGCACTGAAGAAAGAAGAGGAGGAGGAGGAGGAGGAAACACACAAAATAGGAAATAGAGTCTGCGTTTTCTTTTCTTTTCAAGATGCTTGCCTTGTTCTAAAAGGATTTACGCAAGAGTAAGTAGGTAACATACTAAGGTGCGGTGTGGCATATATGTGTATATGGTTTCATATTCTGTTTTCTTTAGGCCCGGGTATCTCTACATAGCCCTGGCTGCCCTGGAACTCACTGTGTAGACGAGGCTGGCCTCAACCACAGAGATCAGCCTGCCTCTGTCTCCCAATTTCTGGGATTAAAGTCATGTGCTGCTAGTCGGGGGCCTTCTGGAAAACTAAATAACAATGGTATATAAATGCCATTAACCCACAGACACGAAATTCAAGCAGAACATCTATGAACTTATAAACACCTTCAGTTGTGCACATGTCCTTCTCAGAAGGAGGCTCTGAATTGTCAGTGATGGTGTATGTCATAGAGCAATGCAGCAGCATCAGAGGCTAAGCCTGAGCCTGTGTTTGAAGAGTTTGTCAGTATTGACTGTCAGTTATATCCCCGATGTTCACACAAGGGCATGGGATCATTCCTATGAACACTTTCAAATGTGGCTTTCACATAACGCTGGGACCCAAATCAAGTGTGCTAACAATCTGTGTCCATGCCTGTGAATGTCCACATTGGATGTTTTCACTGTTCATGAGTGCCTGGTAGCCCCTCCCCGCTGTACTGCTGCTGCTGGCCTTTTAGAGCTAACTTCTCAGAGACTGAGGCAGCTTTCACAACTGAACCAGAAGGCTTCACTTATAGGTCCCACTACACCACTGTCTTTCCATGTTTATTTGGACATTCCCTGTTTTCTCTGGACAGTGAATTATGTATAGCTCGGAAGACAAGAATCCCTTCTCTTGATTTCCAATGAATTGCTACATCTGTGTCCTTTCCTCTCCCACAAACTCAGCCTACCTTCCCAAAGAATAGCCATCTTTGCCGAGTGCTCAGGTGTCTGTTGGTGTTGGGGCTACTAGCTATGACTACCGAACGTCAATATTTTGGCACTTACAGGGGACAGGTGCAGATGGAGATGGATTGATTGGCAGGCTCTGGTCTCTTCTTTGATCCTCCTTTCTGGTGGCTCCCTGTGTCTGGCTTGTAACCAGGCTACAATCCACAACCCGAGATTTTGTGTAATAAGGGGAGCTGTGAGAGAGACATCCATGGATCCTGTGGGAAGGAGCAATAATTAAGATCTCTTGAGTTTATTGGGCACCTGGAGAAGAGGTACGGGGAGGTAGGAATAGGACAGGAGGAAAAAGCATGGTTGAGCTGCGGGAGGGTCAGTTTGGGAGAGGCAAGAGAGAGATGTCTTCATAAAGGGAGCCATTTGGGGAATACATAGAAACCCGGTGCTGGGGAAACATCCAAGAACCCACAAAGATGACTTGATCTAAGCAGATGCAGAGATCTACAACTAAGCACTGGGTCAAGATCCCAGTGCAGTCAAAGCGAGGGAGGAGGGATTATAGGAGCAAAGGGGTCAAGACTTTTATGAGGAAACCCACAGAGACAGCTGTCTTGAGCTACTGGGGACTCACTAATCATTTTAGATAAAAAAATTATCCAGAGATGACTGAAACTTTAGTCTCTGTGGTTCACTGGTTAGTTTTATTAATTTACACAAGTGGACAATGAAGTGTGAGTACGTAATAAATAGAATACAACTGGACATAATAGTAACAGAAAAAGTCATATGCAGAATAGAAATATAAAACTATTATTAAAGGATTATTTCAGCTAAAAAATTTTAATTCTAACGCCTAGGCAAATTTTCAGTAACACATATGCTAGATTTTAGGTCTTTATGATTTTAATAAAGCTTCATAGAAAACTGTGTGTGAATCCTCATTACAGAAAAAATTACTGAAAAAAATGACAATTAACCTAATAAAAAAATTAAAAATCAATATTCAAAGATTTATTTTTCAATTTACTGAAATATAAGCTGCTAAGGCTATAATTTTATTGCCTAATATCATTTGGTAAATTTCCATCTGGCCCATGACGACTACAAGTGGAGCTCCAGAAATTTCCCCTATAACCTTGAACTTCAATACTTCTGCCATCCAGTATCTTATATTGTTTCTTGGATGACCATGGAAGGTATGAAGATATGGTTCACTTTCAATCTCATTACATACACTGGTGTCATATTTACTTATCATATACATACATATTCATTTCTATTTTATCTCGTTTATTTTACTATAACAGGATGTTGCTATATTGCCTGGTCTGGTCTCATATTTGTGAGCGCCAATGATCTTCCTGTCTCAGCTTCCTTAGTATATGTGACTATTACAAGTATACACTTCCACACTTCATTTAGCTCTTGCCTATAATTTATGTCAGCGGTAGGTCATTTGATAAAAGACATATCAATTATTGTTATTCTAGATTATTTAGGGAAGGATGACAACGAATTATACTTCTTCAGTTCAGGCACATTTTTCTGTTTTTTTCTTTGCACATGGTTGAATTATAGATGGAGAATCTGTACATAAAGAGTCCTAATTATACTTTACATTAACATGATTCAATGTAGAAAGGACAACACCTCTTTTGCTTTGACATTTTTGCCTGTGACTCGCACACCCTGACATAGCAAATAAGGCTAATTTTTTTCTAAAATCACTCTGATAAGTTGAAAGAACAAATCTTTTATTTCGAACATTTTTTTGGCAAACTAAAAGGACCCTAGCATATTTATAAATGTAAGCTTTGTGATGTGGGAATGTCCTTCTATATGCTGTGAAAAAAAGGATTGTTAGGGCCATTGCAGGCACTGTAGAAGTAGGTAGGGAAATCAGAGCATAGGTAGGAGAAGGAGCATGAAGTCAGAAGACACAAGATCCAGCCGCCCAAAGAAGCAACATGTAAAGTAACACAGATGAGCCACAGGCCTCGTGACAGGACAGATCAAGGGAAATGGGTTGAATTAAGATAGAGCAGAATCCTGTTGTAACACATGGTGCCCAACGTGGGCAGAACACCCAGGTAAAGCCCGATAAAGCTTGAAAATGATTCTAGAGCACAGAAAGGGAACCAAAAGTGTCTCTGAAGTTGGTCATGGTACAGAGAAACTGTGGTGTTTGGGCTTGAATTTCAAAATGGGGCAGCTTAAATCAAGGCCAGATCTTGAAGTCTCACAGAAGACTCATATAAGCTTCAAGCTACATTTGATTGATTGAAGGTTCCTGTTCATATTGAACAAAAATGGAGAAGAGTCAAAGACAGCTTCTTAGTAGCAGCATTTTCTTGGGTCTGCTGTGTTTGTTGGCAGTGAACAGAGAGATGGCCGCCTCAAGAGAAGCTTCTTGACTCAGCTTTATTGGAAAAAAAAACCAACTGTGCGGCCCTTTAGGAGGCCCTGCTGACAAATGCTTAAGTGGAGTGAGCACCTAAAAATCCCCAGAGTTAGGTTGGTAAGAGGTTTCATGTTACTTCATTATTTCATATTGCTTCTTAGAAATGGAAAGATAAGCATGGCCCCAGCACCCCCACCCTGTTGAAAAGTCACCAAGAGGGGTGGGCCGAGTCAGCAGTCAGGGACCTAAGCTGTGGTGGAGAGATGGGAGCTCTGGGACCATATAGGTCTATGGGTCTGAACCTCTGGATGGATGGGGCCAGAAACCTCTTGGGATCAGATATTCAATCTTTGCTGTTTGGCCAAGATTACACAGGAAATACATTAGGCTATATAATGTCTCCTCCAAGGATATTCAGTTTCTGATCTCTGGAATCTGTGAATGTCATGTTCTGTGGCAAAAGTGAATTTATGGATAATGAGACGACCCCGGGTTTATTATGACACCCAGGTATGACATTAAGTTATGAAGAAGGAATGCAGTGTGTGAACTGAAGAGGGAAAGTGTAACACGGCTGCCTTGATGATGAAGGAAAGGGGCAGAAGTCAAGGAATGTAGCTATAGCTAAGCTCTCTCTAGTAACTGGGATTGGTAACTATCTCTTTGTTCAATCTTTGGGTGGACATTTTGTTTAATTGACCAGTCCTTTGTCTTACAGAAGCTTCTAACTTTCAGGTGGTCCTATTTATTAATTGCTGCTCTCAGTGTCTGTGCCACTGGTGTTATATTTAGGAAGTGGAGACGCCCTTGCATTCAAAGCTATTTCCCACATTGTCTTCTATTAGGTTTAGTGCAACTGAGTTTACGTTGAGGTCTTTGATCCATTTGGGATCGAGTTTTGTGCAGGGAGATGCATATGGATCTATTTGAATTCCTATATGGGCCACCATCCAGTTGGGCCAGTACCATTTGTTGAAAATGCCATCATTTTTCCATTGTGTATTTTTGTCTCGTTGTCAAAATTCTGGTGTTTTTAGGTATGTGGATTAATGCCATGGTTTTCAGCTCAACATACCCGGTTTTATGTCAGTACCAAGCTGTATTTATTACTATAGCTCTATAGTAGAGCATGAGGTTGGCTGTGGTCATGCCTCCAGAAGTTCCTTCATTGTACAGGATTACTGTGGCATTTACTATGTTGATGCTACCATTCCAACTCATGGAAAATCTCTCATTTTTTGATATCTCTTCAGTTTCTTTCTTCAAAACTTAAAGGTCTTGTCATACCAGTCTCTCATTGGTTTGGTTAGAGTTACCCCAAGATACCTTATATAGTTTGTGCCTATTGTGAAGGGTGATGTTTCCCTGATTTCTTTCTCAGCTCCTTTGTCATTTGTATATAGGAGGGCTACTGACTTTTTTTTTTTTTGAGTTACAGTTGTATACTGCTTCGTTACTGAAGGTGTTTATCAGCTGTAGGAGTCCCCCGGTAGAATTTTGGGGATCACTTATGTATACTATCATACCACACACATATATGGATAGTTTGACTTCTTCTTTTCCAATTTATGTATCCTCTTGATGTCTGTATTAAATAATTGTGGAGGAGGGGATAGCCTCTTTTTGTTCCTGATTTTATTGGAATCACTTTGAGTTTCTCTGCATTTAGTTTGATGTTGGCTCTCAGCTTGCTGTATATGGCCTTTATTAGTTTAGATATGTTCCTTGTATCCAAGATGTCTCCCAGACCTTTGTCATTAAGGGGGGTTGAATTTGTCCAAGGCTGACATGACCATGCGGGTTTTTTTCTTTCAGTTTGTTTATATGGTGGATGACATTAATAGATTTGTGTATGTTGAACCATCCCTGCATCTCTGGGATGAAGCCTGTTTGATCATGTTGAATAATTAATTTAGGTGTTCTTGAATTCACTTTGCCAGTACTTTATTGAATAATTTTGCTTCAATGTTCATGAGGGAGATTGATCTGTAATTCTCTTTCTTTGTCATACTGTTGTGTGGTTGGGTATCAGTGTGCCTAGAGCCTCGTAAAAAGAGTTTGGCAATGTTCTCTCTGTTTCTGTTTTCTTGAAAACTTTGAGGAGTGGTACTACCTCTTCATTGAAATTCTGGTGGAATTCTGTCCTGAAACCATATGTTAGTGGGATGTTTTTAGTTGGAAAAATTTTTGATGACTGCTTCGATTTCATTGGGATTCATGGGTTAATTTAAATTGATTATCTGATCTTGATTTCAGTTTGGTAGGTGGAGCCTATCCAGAAAATTGTTCATTTGTTTTAGATTTTCCAATTTTGTGGAGTACAAATTTTTCTAAGTATGACCCAGTGATTTCCTGGATTCCTCAGTGTCTCTTGTTATAGCTCCCTTTTAATTTCTAATTTTGTTCATTTGGATGCCACCTCTCTGCCTCTAAGTTCGTTTGGATAAGAGCTGGTCTGTCTTGTTGATTTTCTCCATGAATCAACTCTCTTTCATTGATTCTTTGTACTGTTCTCTTTGTTTCTCTTTTATCGATTTAAGCTCTCAATGTAATCCTGGCAGCTAGTCCTCCTGGGTGAGTTTGCTTCTTTTTATTCTAGAGCTTTCTGGTGCGCTATTAAGGTGCTAGTGTGAGAATTCTCTCTACTTTCTTTATATTGGTTTTTAGTGCTATGAACTTTCCTCTTAGCACTGCTTTCATTGTGTCCCACAATTTTGGGCATGCTGTGGATTCATGTTCATTGAATTCAAGGAAGGCTTTAAAGATTTCTTTATCTTTTGACCCAGTGATGAATCAAATGAGCATTGTTCAATTTTTATGAGTTGGTAAGCTTTCCCCAGATCCAAGATTTCAATATTGTCAGCATATCTCTCTGGACATATTCTTATCCACCTCTTCTTACTAATTCAGGCTGGCCTAATTTCAGGTTTTTGCTCTCTTTGCTTTGTAATTATAAATTATAAATTATTTTGAAAGTTCCATGTGAGTGCTATATTTACTTCATTTTCACCTCAGTCCAACTCCTCACAACCAATTCCCTCTCAAATACATGACTTCTCATTCTATAATTGCTTTTGTCACATATAGACTTATATATCATAAACCTACTGAGTCCATGTACTGTTGCTACCCTGTATATGTGTTTAAAGTTGGCATTTGGGGATTGGACATGATTTTCTCTTGCTCTGAAGCCACTGATTGCTTATAGCTCTTTATCTAGGGGTGGGGCCTTATGAGATTTCCCCCATTAGCAATGGTACACTGACTGGTATTATCCTTCTGCAAGTCCATATGTCAACCTTTCTGTTGAAATTTTATGAGTACAGCATCCTTCTTAGGGCTAGAAGACACTATCTAGCAGAGGACATCTCAGTCCTGTTTCCTACAATCTTGTGACTCTTCTTTCTCTATATTCCCTGAGCTTTAAGTGCAGGGGTTGCATGGTAGATATATATATAATCCTTGGGACTGGTCACCTTTCTTGGGAAGGTGTCATGAACTCAATACAAATTAGAATAATCTGAGAAGAAGCAATCTCCGCTGAAGAACGACCTCTATCAGAATTTCCTGTGGCATGTCTGTGAGAAATTTGCTTTATTAAAAATACTGTTTAGAAACATTGAGATGAATATAATCAAAGTTGTCTTATATTCCTGCAGGCCACTTAGTTCCAAATAATCACACAACGGCTTATATCAATTATAAGCTGTTTGTCCTATTGCTCAAGCTTATTACTTGTTTGTTAACTTTTACTCTTAAACTTGTCCATCTTTCTTATCTCTATTTAGTTGTGTGGCTTGGAACCTTTGCTCAGCTGAGCATTCTCACCTTTCTTTTACTGAAAGAAACTAGTGGAGCAGCAGTTACTGTAATATTAAGGCTCCAAGTCAATTAATTATTTGAGTATGAGCTACTGGGTATTTGGTATTTTAGAGTTTCTGGCTGGATAGAAAATACACAGTACAGGCGACTCAGTAAATTGAGACAAAACTAGAGTGTGATGCATGAACTGAATTTGCGTCCCATGGGCAGAATTTTTCCACTGACACATAGATCTTGTCAGAATATAAATATCAAGTAGATGAGTTCTGATAAAAAGAGGATATATCCAGGTGGGTTTGGTGGCTTGCATATAATTCCAAACATGAAATGCTAAGGCAGGATCACTGCGGCAAGGAGGATAGTTACACTATCTGTATTGGTGAGCTCTGGTTTCGAGTGAGAGGTCTTGTCTCAGTAAATAAGATAGAAACGTGATTATGGATGGTTCCAGATATCAGCTTCAGGACACACACACAAAGACAAACACAACAGGGGCACATGTATATACATCACGCATGAAAAACTGAGCACTTTCCTAATGTGCAGCAAACATCCTAATAAGGACATTTCTGCACTGAACATGAGGGCTCAGTAATAGAGACATCATAATGTCTATGTTGTAACAAAGACCTCTCCTGAGGAGCAGAGATAAATACAGGGTCAGCTAAGTGGTTTGGTTATTTTGAGAGAGCCTGGCCAGAAGAAAGGTGGAGCGCAGCCAAACTCATCAAGTGAGCATGGCTGGGAACAGGGAAAGAAGACGAAAGGGATCCCGCTCCCCAAGAGCCAAGCTTCGACATCCTGTCAACCGAAGAAGACAACATGCATCCCACTCCACAAGAGCCGAGCCTCAACGTCCTGTCAACCAAAGAAGAGGACATGCATCCTGCTCCCCAGAAGCCGAGCTTCAATATGATGTCAACCAAAGAACAGGACAACATGTATCCTGCTCCCCAGGAGCCGAGATTCAATATCCTGTCAACCAAAGAACAGGACAACAGGTATCCCGCTCCGCAAGAGCCGAGCTTGACTATCCTGTCAACCAAAGAAGAAGACATGTATCCCGCTCCACAAGAGCAGAGCTTCAATTTCCTGTGAGCCGCATAGACCGCTTCCTGCGACAGGGGAACTATTCCCAGCGCCTGAGCTCCACTTCACCCGTCTTCCTAGCCGGTGTCCTCCAGCATGTGACCTCCAACATCCTGGAGTTGGCTGGCGAGGTGGCCCACAGCAGTGGCAAGAAGCGCATCGCCCCAGAACACCTGTATCGAGTGCTCCAGGACAACGTGCAGCTCAAACAGCTCTTAAAAGAGGACACCAAGTCCGTGGGTGACCAGATAGGAGACCACGAAGACAACTGAAGACGCTGGGTCTCAGAGGCTGGAGGGTCCACCACCCTTCCCACCCTTCAGCCTCAACCAGGCAGCGTCCTACTAACTAAGGGGCTAATCACACAAATAAACATCAAAACAGAAGCCAATCACTGTGTCGCCTTTTCATTTGCCATTTTGAGCTAGAGAAACACCTGGGAGGGTGGTGGTGGGGATGGAGCTGTGGTCAGTGTGGGGATTTGAATTCCAGGGGAGGTCGTTTCTAACAGGGACCGTGTGGCCAGGGGTCCTGGTGGGAGGAGGAGGTGGTCAAGGGAGAAGAAGAGGGCCTGGTGAGAGGAAGGGGGCCTGGTTTGTCAACACAGGTGGCCCTGGGGGAGGACTGGGCTGTGGTACAGGGCAGAGAAGCTGTCTCTGCAGGTTGTGAGCACAGAAAGTCTTGGGAGCCCAGGAACCTGGCTTCACAATCCCAGTGCAGTGCTAACTGGAGGAGGGTGGATGAAGACAGGGACTGGGGTAGGAAAGGCTTCTTTGGAGAGAAGATCTCAGGTCAGAAGGTGACAATATGATAGACCATGGGAAGTGGCACACTTTGGGAGTGAGCTTCAAGGGTCAGGAGCTTCAAAGAGAGCACTGAAGAATGAAGAGGAGGAGGAGGAGGAGGAGGAGGAGGAGGAGGAGGAGGAGGAGGAGGAAACACACAAAATAGGAAATAGAGTCTGTGTTTTCTTTTCTTTTCAAGATGATTGCCTTGTTCTAAAAGGATTTACACAAGAGTAAGTAGGTAACATACTAAGGTGCGGTGTGGCATATATGTGTATATGGTTTCATATTCTGTTTTCTTTAGGCCCGGGTATCTCTACATAGCCCTGGCTTCCCTGAAACTCACTGTGTAGACGAGGCTGGCCTCAACCACAGAGATCAGCCTGCCTCTGTCTCCCAATTTCTGGGATTAAAGTCATGTGCTGCTAGTCGGGGGCCTTCTGGAAAACTAAATAACAATGGTATATAAATGCCATTACCCCACAGACACGAAATTCAAGCAGAACATCTATGAACTTATAAACACCTTCAGTTGTGCACATGTCCTTCTCAGAAGGAGGCTCTGAATTGTCAGTGATGGTGTATGTCATAGAGCAATGCAGCAGCATCAGAGGCTAAGCCTGAGCCTGTGTTTGAAGAGTTTGTCAGTATTGACTGTCAGTTATATCCCCGATGTTCACACAAGGGCATGGGATCATTCCTATGAACACTTTCAAATGTGGCTTTCACATAACGCTGGGACCCAAATCAAGTGTGCTAACAATCTGTGTCCATGCCTGTGAATGTCCACATTGGATGTTTTCACTGTTCATGAGTGCCTGGTAGCCCCTCCCCGCTGTACTGCTGCTGCTGGCCTTTTAGAGCTAACTTCTCAGAGACTGAGGCAGCTTTCACAACTGAACCAGAAGGCTTCACTTATAGGTCCCACTACACCACTGTCTTTCCATGTTTATTTGGACATTCCCTGTTTTCTCTGGACAGTGAATTATGTATAGCTCGGAAGACAAGAATCCCTTCTCTTGATTTCCAATGAATTGCTACATCTGTGTCCTTTCCTCTCCCACAAACTCAGCCTACTTTCCCAAAGAATAGCCATCTTTGCCGAGTGCTCAGGTGTCTGTTGGTGTTGGGGCTACTAGCTATGACTACCAAACGTCAATATTTTGGCACTTACAGGGGACAGGTGCAGATGGAGATGGATTGATTGGCAGGCTCTGGTCTCTTCTTTGATCCTCCTTTCTGGTGGCTCCCTGTGTCTGGCTTGTAACCAGGCTACAATCCACAACCCGAGATTTTGTGTAATAAGGGGAGCTGTGAGAGAGACATCCATGGATCCTGTGGGAAGGAGCAATAATTAAGATCTCTTGAGTTTATTGGGCACCTGGAGAAGAGGTACGGGGAGGTAGGAATAGGACAGGAGGAAAAAGCATGGTTGAGCTGCGGGAGGGTCAGTTTGGGAGAGGCAAGAGAGAGATGTCTTCATAAAGGGAGCCATTTGGGGAATACATAGAAACCCGGTGCTGGGGAAACATCCAAGAACCCACAAAGATGACTTGATCTAAGCAGATGCAGAGATCTACAACTAAGCACTGGGTCAAGATCCCAGTGCAGTCAAATCGAGGGAGGAGGGATTATAGGAGCAAAGGGGTCAAGACTTTTATGAGGAAACCCACAGAGACAGCTGTCTTGAGCTACTGGGGACTCACTAATCATTTTAGATAAAAAAATTATCCAGAGATGACTGAAACTTTAGTCTCTGTGGTTCACTGGTTAGTTTTATTAATTTACACAAGTGGACAATGAAGTGTGAGTACGTAATAAATAGAATACAACTGGACATAATAGTAACAGAAAAAGTCATATGCAGAATAGAAATATAAAACTATTATTAAAGGATTATTTCAGCTAAAAAATTTTAATTCTAACGCCTAGGCAAATTTTCAGTAACACATATGCTAGATTTTAGGTCTTTATGATTTTAATAAAGCTTCATAGAAAACTGTGTGTGAATCCTCATTACAGAAAAAATTACTGAAAAAAATGACAATTAACCTAATAAAAAAATTAAAAATCAATATTCAAAGATTTATTTTTCAATTTACTGAAATATAAGCTGCTAAGGCTATAATTTTATTGCCTAATATCATTTGGTAAATTTCCATCTGGCCCATGACGACTACAAGTGGAGCTCCAGAAATTTCCCCTATAACCTTGAACTTCAATACTTCTGCCATCCAGTATCTTATATTGTTTCTTGGATGACCATGGAAGGTATGAAGATATGGTTCACTTTCAATCTCATTACATACACTGGTGTCATATTTACTTATCATATACATACATATTCATTTCTATTTTATCTCGTTTATTTTACTATAACAGGATGTTGCTATATTGCCTGGTCTGGTCTCATATTTGTGAGCGCCAATGATCTTCCTGTCTCAGCTTCCTTAGTATATGTGACTATTACAAGTATACACTTCCACACTTCACTTAGCTCTTGCCTATAATTTATGTCAGCGGTAGGTCATTTGATAAAAGACATATCAATTATTGTTATTCTAGATTATTTAGGGAAGGATGACAACGAATTATACTTCTTCAGTTCAGGCACATTTTTCTGTTTTTTTCTTTGCACATGGTTGAATTATAGATGGAGAATCTGTACATAAAGAGTCCTAATTATACTTTACATTAACATGATTCAATGTAGAAAGGACAACACCTCTTTTGCTTTGACATTTTTGCCTGTGACTCGCACACCCTGACATAGCAAATAAGGCTAATTTTTTTCTAAAATCACTCTGATAAGTTGAAAGAACAAATCTTTTATTTCGAACATTTTTTTGGCAAACTAAAAGGACCCTAGCATATTTATAAATGTAAGCTTTGTGATGTGGGAATGTCCTTCTATATGCTGTGAAAAAAGGATTGTTAGGGCCATTGCAGGCACTGTAGAAGTAGGTAGGGAAATCAGAGCATAGGTAGGAGAAGGAGCGTGAAGTCAGAAGACACAAGTTCCAGCCGCCCAAAGAAGCAACATGTAAAGTAACACAGATGAGCCACAGGCCTCTTGACAGGACAGATCAAGGGAAATGGGTTGAATTAAGATAGAGCAGAATCCTGTTGTAACACATGGTGCCCAACGTGGGCAGAACACCCAGGTAAAGCCCGATAAAGCTTGAAAATGATTCTAGAGCACAGAAAGGGAACCAAAAGTGTCTCTGAAGTTGGTCATGGTACAGAGAAACTGTGGTGTTTGGGCTTGAATTTCAAAATGGGGCAGCTTAAATCAAGGCCAGATCTTGAAGTCTCACAGAAGACTCATATAAGCTTCAAACTACATTTGATTGATTGAAGGTTCCTGTTCATATTGAACAAAAATGGAGAAGAGTCAAAGACAGCTTCTTAGTAGCAGCATTTTCTTGGGTCTGCTGTGTTTGTTGGCAGTGAACAGAGAGATGGCCGCCTCAAGAGAAGCTTCTTGACTCAGCTTTATTGGAAAAAAAAAAACCAACTGTGTGGCCCTTTAGGAGGCCCTGCTGACAAATGCTTAAGTGGAGTGAGCACCTAAAAATCCCCAGAGTTAGTTTGGTAACAGGTTTCATGTAACTTCATTATTTCATATTGCTTCTTAGAAATGGAAAGATAAGCATGGCCCCAGCACCCCCACCCTGTTGAAAAGTCACCAAGAGGGGTGGGCCGAGTCAGCAGTCAGGGACCTAAGCTGTGGTGGAGAGATGGGAGCTCTGGGACCATATAGGTCTATGGGTCTGAACCTCTGGATGGATGGGGCCAGAAACCTCTTGGGATCAGATATTCAATCTTTGCTGTTTGGCCAAGATTACACAGGAAATACATTAGGCTATATAATGTCTCCTCCAAGGATATTCAGTTTCTGATCTCTGGAATCTGTGAATGTCATGTTCTGTGGCAAAAGTGAATTTATGGATAATGAGACGACCCCGGGTTTATTATGACACCCAGGTATGACATTAAGTTATGAAGAAGGAATGCAGTGTGTGAACTGAAGAGGGAAAGTGTAACACGGCTGCCTTGATGATGAAGGAAAGGGGCAGAAGTCAAGGAATGTAGCTATAGCTAAGCTCTCTCTAGTAACTGGGATTGGTAACTATCTCTTTGTTCAATCTTTGGGTGGACATTTTGTTTAATTGACCAGTCCTTTGTCTTACAGAAGCTTCTAACTTTCAGGTGGTCCTATTTATTAATTGCTGCTCTCAGTGTCTGTGCCACTGGTGTTATATTTAGGAAGTGGAGACGCCCTTGCATTCAAAGCTATTTCCCACATTGTCTTCTATTAGGTTTAGTGCAACTGAGTTTACGTTGAGGTCTTTGATCCATTTGGGATCGAGTTTTGTGCAGGGAGATGCATATGGATCTATTTGAATTCCTATATGGGCCACCATCCAGTTGGGCCAGTACCATTTGTTGAAAATGCCATCATTTTTCCATTGTGTATTTTTGTCTCGTTGTCAAAATTCTGGTGTTTTTAGGTATGTGGATTAATGCCATGGTTGTCAGCTCAACATACCCGGTTTTATTTCAGTACCAAGCTGTATTTATTACTATAGCTCTATAGTAGAGCATGAGGTTGGCTGTGGTCATGCCTCCAGAAGTTCCTTCATTGTACAGGATTACTGTGGCATTTACTATGTTGATGCTACCATTCCAACTCATGGAAAATCTCTCATTTTTTGATATCTCTTCAGTTTCTTTCTTCAAAACTTAAAGGTCTTGTCATACCAGTCTCTCATTGGTTTGGTTAGAGTTACCCCAAGATACCTTATATAGTTTGTGCCTATTGTGAAGGGTGATGTTTCCCTGATTTCTTTCTCAGCTCCTTTGTCATTTGTATATAGGAGGGCTACTGACTTTTTTTTTTTGAGTTACAGTTGTATACTGCTTCGTTACTGAAGGTGTTTATCAGCTGTAGGAGTCCCCTGGTAGAATTTTGGGGATCACTTATGTATACTATCATACCACACGCATATATGGATAGTTTGACTTCTTCTTTTCCAATTTATGTATCCTCTTGATGTCTGTATTAAATAATTGTGGAGGAGGGGATAGCCTCTTTTTGTTCCTGATTTTATTGGAATCACTTTGAGTTTCTCTGCATTTAGTTTGATGTTGGCTCTCAGCTTGCTGTATATGGCCTTTATTAGTTTAGATATGTTCCTTGTATCCAAGATGTCTCCCAGACCTTTGTCATTAAGGGGGGTTGAATTTGTCCAAGGCTGACATGACCATGCGGGTTTTTTTCTTTCAGTTTGTTTATATGGTGGATGACATTAATAGATTTGTGTATGTTGAACCATCCCTGCATCTCTGGGATGAAGCCTGTTTGATCATGTTGAATAATTAATTTAGGTGTTCTTGAATTCACTTTGCCAGTACTTTATTGAATAATTTTGCTTCAATGTTCATGAGGGAGATTGATCTGTAATTCTCTTTCTTTGTCATACTGTTGTGTGGTTGGGTATCAGTGTGCCTAGAGCCTCGTAAAAAGAGTTTGGCAATGTTCTCTCTGTTTCTGTTTTCTTGAAAACTTTGAGGAGTGGTACTACCTCTTCATTGAAATTCTGGTGGAATTCTGTCCTGAAACCATATGTTAGTGGGATGTTTTTAGTTGGAAAAATTTTTGATGACTGCTTCGATTTCATTGGGATTCATGGGTTAATTTAAATTGATTATCTGATCTTGATTTCAGTTTGGTAGGTGGAGCCTATCCAGAAAATTGTTCATTTGTTTTAGATTTTCCAATTTTGTGGAGTACAAATTTTTCTAAGTATGACCCAGTGATTTCCTGGATTTCTCAGTGTCTCTTGTTATAGCTCCCTTTTAATTTCTAATTTTGTTCATTTGGATGCCACCTCTCTGCCTCTAAGTTCGTTTGGATAAGAGCTGGTCTGTCTTGTTGATTTTCTCCATGAATCAACTCTCTTTCATTGATTCTTTGTACTGTTCTCTTTGTTTCTCTTTTATCGATTTAAGCTCTCAATGTAATCCTGGCAGCTAGTCCTCCTGGGTGAGTTTGCTTCTTTTTATTCTAGAGCTTTCTGGTGCGCTATTAAGGTGCTAGTGTGAGAATTCTCTCTACTTTCTTTATATTGGTTTTTAGTGCTATGAACTTTCCTCTTAGCACTGCTTTCATTGTGTCCCACAATTTTGGGCATGCTGTGGATTCATGTTCATTGAATTCAAGGAAGGCTTTAAAGATTTCTTTATCTTTTGACCCAGTGATGAATCAAATGAGCATTGTTCAATTTTTATGAGTTGGTAAGCTTTCCCCAGATCCAAGATTTCAATATTGTCAGCATATCTCTCTGGACATATTCTTATCCACCTCTTCTTACTAATTCAGGCTGGCCTAATTTCAGGTTTTTGCTCTCTTTGCTTTGTAATTATAAATTATAAATTATTTTGAAAGTTCCATGTGAGTGCTATATTTACTTAATTTTCACCTCAGTCCAACTCCTCACAACCAATTCCCTCTCAAATACATGACTTCTCATTCTATAATTGCTTTTGTCACATATAGACTTATATATCATAAACCTACTGAGTCCATGTACTGTTGCTACCCTGTATATGTGTTTAAAGTTGGCATTTGGGGATTGGACATGATTTTCTCTTGCTCTGAAGCCACTGATTGCTTATAGCTCTTTATCTAGGGGTGGGGCCTTATGAGATTTCCCCCATTAGCACTGGTACACTGACTGGTATTATCCTTCTGCAAGTCCATATGTCAACCTTTCTGTTGAAATTTTATGAGTACAGCATCCTTCTTAGGGCTAGAAGACACTATCTAGCAGAGGACATCTCAGTCCTGTTTCCTACAATCTTGTGACTCTTCTTTCTCTATATTCCCTGAGCTTTAAGTGCAGGGGTTGCATGGTAGATATATATATAATCCTTGGGACTGGTCACCTTTCTTGGGAAGGTGTCATGAACTCAATACAAATTAGAATAATCTGAGAAGAAGCAATCTCCGCTGAAGAACGACCTCTATCAGAATTTCCTGTGGCATGTCTGTGAGAAATTTGCTTTATTAAAAATACTGTTTAGAAACATTGAGATGAATATAATCAAAGTTGTCTTATATTCCTGCAGGCCACTTAGTTCCAAATAATCACACAACGGCTTATATCAATTATAAGCTGTTTGTCCTATTGCTCAAGCTTATTACTTGTTTGTTAACTTTTACTCTTAAACTTGTCCATCTTTCTTATCTCTATTTAGTTGTGTGGCTTGGAACCTTTGCTCAGCTGAGCATTCTCACCTTTCTTTTACTGAAATAAACTAGTGGAGCAGCAGTTACTGTAATATTAAGGCTCCAAGTCAATTAATTATTTGAGTATGAGCTACTGGGTATTTGGTATTTTAGAGTTTCTGGCTGGATAGAAAATACACAGTACAGGCGACTCAGTAAATTGAGACAAAACTAGAGTGTGATGCATGAACTGAATTTGCGTCCCATGGGCAGAATTTTTCCACTGACACATAGATCTTGTCAGAATATAAATATCAAGTAGATGAGTTCTGATAAAAAGAGGATATATCCAGGTGGGTTTGGTGGCTTGCATATAATTCCAAACATGAAATGCTAAGGCAGGATCACTGCGGCAAGGAGGATAGTTACACTATCTGTATTGGTGAGCTCTGGTTTCGAGTGAGAGGTCTTGTCTCAGTAAATAAGATAGAAACGTGATTATGGATGGTTCCAGATATCAGCTTCAGGACACACACACAAAGACAAACACAACAGGGGCACATATATATACATCACGCATGAAAAACTGAGCACTTTCCTAATGTGCAGCAAACATCCTAATAAGGACATTTCTGCACTGAACATGAGGGCTCAGTAATAGAGACATCATAATGTCTATGTTGTAACAAAGACCTCTCCTGAGGAGCAGAGATAAATACAGGGTCAGCTAAGTGGTTTGGTTATTTTGAGAGAGCCTGGCCAGAAGAAAGGTGGAGCGCAGCCAAACTCATCAAGTGAGCATGGCTGGGAACAGGGAAAGAAGACGAAAGGGATCCCGCTCCCCAAGAGCCAAGCTTCAACATCCTGTCAACCGAAGAAGACAACATGCATCCCACTCCACAAGAGCCGAGCCTCAACGTCCTGTCAACCAAAGAAGAGGACATGCATCCTGCTCCCCAGGAGCCGAGCTTCAATATGCTGTCAACCAAAGAACAGGACAACATGTATCCTGCTCCCCAGGAGCCGAGATTCAATATCCTGTCAACCAAAGAACAGGACAACAGGTATCCCGCTCCGCAAGAGCCGAGCTTGACTATCCTGTCAACCAAAGAAGAAGACATGTATCCCGCTCCACAAGAGCAGAGCTTCAATTTCCTGTGAGCCGCATAGACCGCTTCCTGCGACAGGGGAACTATTCCCAGCGCCTGAGCTCCACTTCACCCGTCTTCCTAGCCGGTGTCCTCCAGCATGTGACCTCCAACATCCTGGAGTTGGCTGGCGAGGTGGCCCACAGCAGTGGCAAGAAGAGCATCGCCCCAGAACACCTGTATCGAGTGCTCCAGGACAACGTGCAGCTCAAACAGCTCTTAAAAGAGGACACCAAGTCCGTGGGTGACCAGATAGGAGACCACGAAGACAACTGAAGACGCTGGGTCTCAGAGGCTGGAGGGTCCACCACCCTTCCCACCCTTCAGCCTCAACCAGGCAGCGTCCTACTAACTAAGGGGCTAATCACACAAATAAACATCAAAACAGAAGCCAATCACTGTGTCGCCTTTTCATTTGCCATTTTGAGCTAGAGAAACACCTGGGAGGGTGGTGGTGGGGATGGAGCTGTGGTCAGTGTGGGGATTTGAATTCCAGGGGAGGTCGTTTCTAATAGGGACCGTGTGGCCAGGGGTCCTGGTGGGAGGAGGAGGTGGTCAAGGGAGAAGAAGAGGGCCTGGTGAGAGGAAGGGGGCCTGGTTTGTCAACACAGGTGGCCCTGGGGGAGGACTGGGCTGTGGTACAGGGCAGAGAAGCTGTCTCTGCAGGTTGTGAGCACAGAAAGTCTTGGGAGCCCAGGAACCTGGCTTCACAATCCCAGTGCAGTGCTAACTGGAGGAGGGTGGATGAAGACAGGGACTGGGGTAGGAAAGGCTTCTTTGGAGAGAAGATCTCAGGTCAGAAGGTGATGATGATATGATAGACCATGGGAAGTGGCACACTTTGGGAGTGAGCTTCAAGGGTCAGGAGCTTCAAAGAGAGCACTGAAGAATGAAGAGGAGGAGGAGGAGGAGGAGGAGGAGGAGGAGGAGGAGGAGGAGGAAACACACAATATAGGAAATAGAGTCTGCGTTTTCTTTTCTTTTCAAGATGATTGCCTTGTTCTAAAAGGATTTACACAAGAGTAAGTAGGTAACATACTAAGGTGCGGTGTGGCATATATGTGTATATGGTTTAATATTCTGTTTTCTTTAGGCCCGGGTATCTCTACATAGCCCTGGCTGCCCTGGAACTCACTGTGTAGACGAGGCTGGCCTCAACCACAGAGATCAGCCTGCCTCTGTCTCCCAATTTCTGGGATTAAAGTCATGTGCTGCTAGTCGGGGGCCTTCTGGAAAACTAAATAACAATGGTATATAAATGCCATTACCCCACAGACACGAAATTCAAGCAGAACATCTATGAACTTATAAACACCTTCAGTTGTGCACATGTCCTTCTCAGAAGGAGGCTCTGAATTGTCAGTGATGGTGTATGTCATAGAGCAATGCAGCAGCATCAGAGGCTAAGCCTGAGCCTGTGTTTGAAGAGTTTGTCAGTATTGACTGTCAGTTATATCCCCGATGTTCACACAAGGGCATGGGATCATTCCTATGAACACTTTCAAATGTGGCTTTCACATAACGCTGGGACCCAAATCAAGTGTGCTAACAATCTGTGTCCATGCCTGTGAATGTCCACATTGGATGTTTTCACTGTTCATGAGTGCCTGGTAGCCCCTCCCCGCTGTACTGCTGCTGCTGGCCTTTTAGAGCTAACTTCTCAGAGACTGAGGCAGCTTTCACAACTGAACCAGAAGGCTTCACTTATAGGTCCCACTACACCACTGTCTTTCCATGTTTATTTGGACATTCCCTGTTTTCTCTGGACAGTGAATTATGTATAGCTCGGAAGACAAGAATCCCTTCTCTTGATTTCCAATGAATTGCTACATCTGTGTCCTTTCCTCTCCCACAAACTCAGCCTACCTTCCCAAAGAATAGCCATCTTTGCCGAGTGCTCAGGTGTCTGTTGGTGTTGGGGCTACTAGCTATGACTACCAAACGTCAATATTTTGGCACTTACAGGGGACAGGTGCAGATGGAGATGGATTGATTGGCAGGCTCTGGTCTCTTCTTTGATCCTCCTTTCTGGTGGCTCCCTGTGTCTGGCTTGTAACCAGGCTACAATCCACAACCCGAGATTTTGTGTAATAAGGGGAGCTGTGAGAGAGACATCCATGGATCCTGTGGGAAGGAGCAATAATTAAGATCTCTTGAGTTTATTGGGCACCTGGAGAAGAGGTACGGGGAGGTAGGAATAGGACAGGAGGAAAAAGCATGGTTGAGCTGCGGGAGGGTCAGTTTGGGAGAGGCAAGAGAGAGATGTCTTCATAAAGGGAGCCATTTGGGGAATACATAGAAACCCGGTGCTGGGGAAACATCCAAGAACCCACAAAGATGACTTGATCTAAGCAGATGCAGAGATCTACAACTAAGCACTGGGTCAAGATCCCAGTGCAGTCAAAGCGAGGGAGGAGGGATTATAGGAGCAAAGGGGTCAAGACTTTTATGAGGAAACCCACAGAGACAGCTGTCTTGAGCTACTGGGGACTCACTAATCATTTTAGATAAAAAAATTATCCAGAGATGACTGAAACTTTAGTCTCTGTGGTTCACTGGTTAGTTTTATTAATTTACACAAGTGGACAATGAAGTGTGAGTACGTAATAAATAGAATACAACTGGACATAATAGTAACAGAAAAAGTCATATGCAGAATAGAAATATAAAACTATTATTAAAGGATTATTTCAGCTAAAAAATTTTAATTCTAACGCCTAGGCAAATTTTCAGTAACACATATGCTAGATTTTAGGTCTTTATGATTTTAATAAAGCTTCATAGAAAACTGTGTGTGAATCCTCATTACAGAAAAAATTACTGAAAAAAATGACAATTAACCTAATAAAAAAATTAAAAATCAATATTCAAAGATTTATTTTTCAATTTACTGAAATATAAGCTGCTAAGGCTATAATTTTATTGCCTAATATCATTTGGTAAATTTCCATCTGGCCCATGACGACTACAAGTGGAGCTCCAGAAATTTCCCCTATAACCTTGAACTTCAATACTTCTGCCATCCAGTATCTTATATTGTTTCTTGGATGACCATGGAAGGTATGAAGATATGGTTCACTTTCAATCTCATTACATACACTGGTGTCATATTTACTTATCATATACATACATATTCATTTCTATTTTATCTCGTTTATTTTACTATAACAGGATGTTGCTATATTGCCTGGTCTGGTCTCATATTTGTGAGCGCCAATGATCTTCCTGTCTCAGCTTCCTTAGTATATGTGACTATTACAAGTATACACTTCCACACTTCACTTAGCTCTTGCCTATAATTTATGTCAGCGGTAGGTCATTTGATAAAAGACATATCAATTATTGTTATTCTAGATTATTTAGGGAAGGATGACAACGAATTATACTTCTTCAGTTCAGGCACATTTTTCTGTTTTTTTCTTTGCACATGGTTGAATTATAGATGGAGAATCTGTACATAAAGAGTCCTAATTATACTTTACATTAACATGATTCAATGTAGAAAGGACAACACCTCTTTTGCTTTGACATTTTTGCCTGTGACTCGCACACCCTGACATAGCAAATAAGGCTAATTTTTTTCTAAAATCACTCTGATAAGTTGAAAGAACAAATCTTTTATTTCGAACATTTTTTTGGCAAACTAAAAGGACCCTAGCATATTTATAAATGTAAGCTTTGTGATGTGGGAATGTCCTTCTATATGCTGTGAAAAAAGGATTGTTAGGGCCATTGCAGGCACTGTAGAAGTAGGTAGGGAAATCAGAGCATAGGTAGGAGAAGGAGCGTGAAGTCAGAAGACACAAGATCCAGCCGCCCAAAGAAGCAACATGTAAAGTAACACAGATGAGCCACAGGCCTCTTGACAGGACAGATCAAGGGAAATGGGTTGAATTAAGATAGAGCAGAATCCTGTTGTAACACATGGTGCCCAACGTGGGCAGAACACCCAGGTAAAGCCCGATAAAGCTTGAAAATGATTCTAGAGCACAGAAAGGGAACCAAAAGTGTCTCTGAAGTTGGTCATGGTACAGAGAAACTGTGGTGTTTGGGCTTGAATTTCAAAATGGGGCAGCTTAAATCAAGGCCAGATCTTGAAGTCTCACAGAAGACTCATATAAGCTTCAAACTACATTTGATTGATTGAAGGTTCCTGTTCATATTGAACAAAAATGGAGAAGAGTCAAAGACAGCTTCTTAGTAGCAGCATTTTCTTGGGTCTGCTGTGTTTGTTGGCAGTGAACAGAGAGATGGCCGCCTCAAGAGAAGCTTCTTGACTCAGCTTTATTGGAAAAAAAAAAACCAACTGTGTGGCCCTTTAGGAGGCCCTGCTGACAAATGCTTAAGTGGAGTGAGCACCTAAAAATCCCCAGAGTTAGTTTGGTAACAGGTTTCATGTAACTTCATTATTTCATATTGCTTCTTAGAAATGGAAAGATAAGCATGGCCCCAGCACCCCCACCCTGTTGAAAAGTCACCAAGAGGGGTGGGCCGAGTCAGCAGTCAGGGACCTAAGCTGTGGTGGAGAGATGGGAGCTCTGGGACCATATAGGTCTATGGGTCTGAACCTCTGGATGGATGGGGCCAGAAACCTCTTGGGATCAGATATTCAATCTTTGCTGTTTGGCCAAGATTACACAGGAAATACATTAGGCTATATAATGTCTCCTCCAAGGATATTCAGTTTCTGATCTCTGGAATCTGTGAATGTCATGTTCTGTGGCAAAAGTGAATTTATGGATAATGAGACGACCCCGGGTTTATTATGACACCCAGGTATGACATTAAGTTATGAAGAAGGAATGCAGTGTGTGAACTGAAGAGGGAAAGTGTAACAGGGCTGCCTTGATGATGAAGGAAAGGGGCAGAAGTCAAGGAATGTAGCTATAGCTAAGCTCTCTCTAGTAACTGGGATTGGTAACTATCTCTTTGTTCAATCTTTGGGTGGACATTTTGTTTAATTGACCAGTCCTTTGTCTTACAGAAGCTTCTAACTTTCAGGTGGTCCTATTTATTAATTGCTGCTCTCAGTGTCTGTGCCACTGGTGTTATATTTAGGAAGTGGAGACGCCCTTGCATTCAAAGCTATTTCCCACATTGTCTTCTATTAGGTTTAGTGCAACTGAGTTTACGTTGAGGTCTTTGATCCATTTGGGATCGAGTTTTGTGCAGGGAGATGCATATGGATCTATTTGAATTCCTATATGGGCCACCATCCAGTTGGGCCAGTACCATTTGTTGAAAATGCCATCATTTTTCCATTGTGTATTTTTGTCTCGTTGTCAAAATTCTGGTGTTTTTAGGTATGTGGATTAATGCCATGGTTGTCAGCTCAACATACCCGGTTTTATGTCAGTACCAAGCTGTATTTATTACTATAGCTCTATAGTAGAGCATGAGGTTGGCTGTGGTCATGCCTCCAGAAGTTCCTTCATTGTACAGGATTACTGTGGCATTTACTATGTTGATGCTACCATTCCAACTCATGGAAAATCTCTCATTTTTTGATATCTCTTCAGTTTCTTTCTTCAAAACTTAAAGGTCTTGTCATACCAGTCTCTCATTGGTTTGGTTAGAGTTACCCCAAGATACCTTATATAGTTTGTGCCTATTGTGAAGGGTGATGTTTCCCTGATTTCTTTCTCAGCTCCTTTGTCATTTGTATATAGGAGGGCTACTGACTCTTTTTTTTTTTTTTGAGTTACAGTTGTATACTGCTTCGTTACTGAAGGTGTTTATCAGCTGTAGGAGTCCCCCGGTAGAATTTTGGGGATCACTTATGTATACTATCATACCACACGCATATATGGATAGTTTGACTTCTTCTTTTCCAATTTATGTATCCTCTTGATGTCTGTATTAAATAATTGTGGAGGAGGGGATAGCCTCTTTTTGTTCCTGATTTTATTGGAATCACTTTGAGTTTCTCTGCATTTAGTTTGATGTTGGCTCTCAGCTTGCTGTATATGGCCTTTATTAGTTTAGATATGTTCCTTGTATCCAAGATGTCTCCCAGACCTTTGTCATTAAGGGGGTTGAATTTGTCCAAGGCTGACATGACCATGCGGGTTTTTTTCTTTCAGTTTGTTTATATGGTGGATGACATTAATAGATTTGTGTATGTTGAACCATCCCTGCATCTCTGGGATGAAGCCTGTTTGATCATGTTGAATAATTAATTTAGGTGTTCTTGAATTCACTTTGCCAGTACTTTATTGAATAATTTTGCTTCAATGTTCATGAGGGAGATTGATCTGTAATTCTCTTTCTTTGTCATACTGTTGTGTGGTTGGGTATCAGTGTGCCTAGAGCCTCGTAAAAAGAGTTTGGCAATGTTCTCTCTGTTTCTGTTTTCTTGAAAACTTTGAGGAGTGGTACTACCTCTTCATTGAAATTCTGGTGGAATTCTGTCCTGAAACCATATGTTAGTGGGATGTTTTTAGTTGGAAAAATTTTTGATGACTGCTTCGATTTCATTGGGATTCATTCGTTAATTTAAATTGATTATCTGATCTTGATTTCAGTTTGGTAGGTGGAGCCTATCCAGAAAATTGTTCATTTGTTTTAGATTTTCCAATTTTGTGGAGTACAAATTTTTCTAAGTATGACCCAGTGATTTCCTGGATTCCTCAGTGTCTCTTGTTATAGCTCCCTTTTAATTTCTAATTTTGTTCATTTGGATGCCACCTCTCTGCCTCTAAGTTCGTTTGGATAAGAGCTGGTCTGTCTTGTTGATTTTCTCCATGAATCAACTCTCTTTCATTGATTCTTTGTACTGTTCTCTTTGTTTCTCTTTTATCGATTTAAGCTCTCAATGTAATCCTGGCAGCTAGTCCTCCTGGGTGAGTTTGCTTCTTTTTATTCTAGAGCTTTCTGGTGCGCTATTAAGGTGCTAGTGTGAGAATTCTCTCTACTTTCTTTATATTGGTTTTTAGTGCTATGAACTTTCCTCTTAGCACTGCTTTCATTGTGTCCCACAATTTTGGGCATGCTGTGGATTCATGTTCATTGAATTCAAGGAAGGCTTTAAAGATTTCTTTATCTTTTGACCCAGTGATGAATCAAATGAGCATTGTTCAATTTTTATGAGTTGGTAAGCTTTCCCCAGATCCAAGATTTCAATATTGTCAGCATATCTCTCTGGACATATTCTTATCCACCTCTTCTTACTAATTCAGGCTGGCCTAATTTCAGGTTTTTGCTCTCTTTGCTTTGTAATTATAAATTATAAATTATTTTGAAAGTTCCATGTGAGTGCTATATTTACTTCATTTTCACCTCAGTCCAACTCCTCACAACCAATTCCCTCTCAAATACATGACTTCTCATTCTATAATTGCTTTTGTCACATATAGACTTATATATCATAAACCTACTGAGTCCATGTACTGTTGCTACCCTGTATATGTGTTTAAAGTTGGCATTTGGGGATTGGACATGATTTTCTCTTGCTCTGAAGCCACTGATTGCTTATAGCTCTTTATCTAGGGGTGGGGCCTTATGAGATTTCCCCCATTAGCAATGGTACACTGACTGGTATTATCCTTCTGCAAGTCCATATGTCAACCTTTCTGTTGAAATTTTATGAGTACAGCATCCTTCTTAGGGCTAGAAGACACTATCTAGCAGAGGACATCTCAGTCCTGTTTCCTACAATCTTGTGACCCTTCTTTCTCTATATTCTCTGAGCTTTAAGTGCAGGGGTTGATTGGTAGATATATATATATAATCCTTGGGACTGGTCACCTTTCTTGGGAAGGTGTCATGAACTCAATACAAATTAGAATAATCTGAGAAGAAGCAATCTCCGCTGAAGAACGACCTCTATCAGAATTTCCTGTGGCATGTCTGTGAGAAATTTGCTTTATTAAAAATACTGTTTAGAAACATTGAGATGAATATAATCAAAGTTGTCTTATATTCCTGCAGGCCACTTAGTTCCAAATAATCACACAACGGCTTATATCAATTATAAGCTGTTTGTCCTATTGCTCAAGCTTATTACTTCTTTGTTAACTTTTACTCTTAAACTTGTCCATCTTTCTTATCTCTATTTAGTTGTGTGGCTTGGAACCTTTGCTCAGCTGAGCATTCTCACCTTTCTTTTACTGAAAGAAACTAGTGGAGCAGCAGTTACTGTAATATTAAGGCTCCAAGTCAATTAATTATTTGAGTATGAGCTACTGGGTATTTGGTATTTTAGAGTTTCGGGCTGGATAGAAAATACACAGTACAGGCGACTCAGTAAATTGAGACAAAACTAGAGTGTGATGCATGAACTGAATTTGCGTCCCATGGGCAGAATTTTTCCACTGACACATAGATCTTGTCAGAATATAAATATCAAGTAGATGAGTTCTGATAAAAAGAGGATATATCCAGGTGGGTTTGGTGGCTTGCATATAATTCCAAACATGAAATGCTAAGGCAGGATCACTGCGGCAAGGAGGATAGTTACACTATCTGTATTGGTGAGCTCTGGTTTCGAGTCAGAGATCTTGTCTCAGTAAATAAGATAGAAACGTGATTATGGATGGTTCCAGATATCAGCTTCAGGACACACACACAAACACAAACACAACAGGGGCACATGTATATACATCACGCATGAAAAACTGAGCACTTTCCTAATGTGCAGCAAACATCCTAATAAGGACATTTCTGCACTGAACATGAGGGCTCAGTAATAGAGACATCATAATGTCTATGTTGTAACAAAGACCTCTCCTGAGGAGCAGAGATAAATACAGGGTCAGCTAAGTGGTTTGGTTATTTTGAGAGAGCCTGGCCAGAAGAAAGGTGGAGCGCAGCCAAACTCATCAAGTGAGCATGGCTGGGAACAGGGAAAGAAGACGAAAGGGATCCCGCTCCCCAAGAGCCCAGCTTCAACATCCTGTCAACCGAAGAAGACAACATGCATCCCACTCCACAAGAGCCGAGCTTCAACGTCCTGTCAACCAAAGAAGAGGACATGCATCCTGCTCCCCAGGAGCGGAGCTTCAATGTGCTGTCAACCAAAGAACAGGACAACATGTATCCTGCTCCCCAGGAGCCGAGATTCAATATCCTGTCAACCAAAGAACAGGACAACAGGTATCCCGCTCCGCAAGAGCCGAGCTTGACTATCCTGTCAACCAAAGAAGAAGACATGTATCCCACTCCACAAGAGCAGAGCTTCAATTTCCTGTGAGCCGCATAGACCGCTTCCTGCGACAGGGGAACTATTCCCAGCGCCTGAGCTCCACTTCACCCATCTTCCTAGCCGGTGTCCTCCAGCATGTGACCTCCAACATCCTGGAGTTGGCTGGCGAGGTGGCCCACAGCAGTGGCAAGAAGCGCATCGCCCCAGAACACCTGTATCGAGTGCTCCAGGACAACGTGCAGCTCAAACAGCTCTTAAAAGAGGACACCAAGTCCGTGGGTGACCAGATAGGAGACCACGAAGACAACTGAAGACGCTGGGTCTCAGAGGCTGGAGGGTCCACCACCCTTCCCACCCTTCAGCCTCAACCAGGCAGCGTCCTACTAACTAAGGGGCTAATCACACAAATAAACATCAAAACAGAAGCCAATCACTGTGTCGCCTTTTCATTTGCCATTTTGAGCTAGAGAAACACCTGGGAGGGTGGTGGTGGGGATGGAGCTGTGGTCAGTGTGGGGATTTGAATTCCAGGGGAGGTCGTTTCTAACAGGGACCGTGTGGCCAGGGGTCCTGGTGGGAGGAGGAGGTGGTCAAGGGAGAAGAAGAGGGCCTGGTGAGAGGAAGGGGGCCTGGTTTGTCAACACAGGTGGCCCTGGGGGAGGACTGGGCTGTGGTACAGGGCAGAGAAGCTGTCTCTGCAGGTTGTGAGCACAGAAAGTCTTGGGAGCCCAGGAACCTGGCTTCACAATCCCAGTGCAGTGCTAACTGGAGGAGGGTGGATGAAGACAGAGACTGGGGTAGGAAAGGCTTCTTTGGAGAGAAGATCTCAGGTCAGAAGGTGATGATGATATGATAGACCATGGGAAGTGGCACACTTTGGGAGTGAGCTTCAAGGGTCAGGAGCTTCAAAGAGAGCACTGAAGAATGAAGAGGAGGAGGAGGAGGAGGAGGAGGAGGAGGAGGAGGAGGAGGAGGAGGAAACACACAAAATAGGAAATAGAGTCTGCGTTTTCTTTTCTTTTCAAGATGCTTGCCTTGTTCTAAAAGGATTTACACAAGAGTAAGTAGGTAACATACTAAGGTGCGGTGTGGCATATATGTGTATATGGTTTAATATTCTGTTTTCTTTAGGCCCGGGTATCTCTACATAGCCCTGGCTGCCCTGGAACTCACTGTGTAGACGAGGCTGGCCTCAACCACAGAGATCAGCCTGCCTCTGTCTCCCAATTTCTGGGATTAAAGTCATGTGCTGCTAGTCGGGGGCCTTCTGGAAAACTAAATAACAATGGTATATAAATGCCATTACCCCACAGACACGAAATTCAAGCAGAACATCTATGAACTTATAAACACCTTCAGTTGTGCACATGTCCTTCTCAGAAGGAGGCTCTGAATTGTCAGTGATGGTGTATGTCATAGAGCAATGCAGCAGCATCAGAGGCTAAGCCTGAGCCTGTGTTTGAAGAGTTTGTCAGTATTGACTGTCAGTTATATCCCCGATGTTCACACAAGGGCATGGGATCATTCCTATGAACACTTTCAAATGTGGCTTTCACATAACGCTGGGACCCAAATCAAGTGTGCTAACAATCTGTGTCCATGCCTGTGAATGTCCACATTGGATGTTTTCACTGTTCATGAGTGCCTGGTAGCCCCTCCCCGCTGTACTGCTGCTGCTGGCCTTTTAGAGCTAACTTCTCAGAGACTGAGGCAGCTTTCACAACTGAACCAGAAGGCTTCACTTATAGGTCCCACTACACCACTGTCTTTCCATGTTTATTTGGACATTCCCTGTTTTCTCTGGACAGTGAATTATGTATAGCTCGGAAGACAAGAATCCCTTCTCTTGATTTCCAATGAATTGCTACATCTGTGTCCTTTCCTCTCCCACAAACTCAGCCTACCTTCCCAAAGAATAGCCATCTTTGCCGAGTGCTCAGGTGTCTGTTGGTGTTGGGGCTACTAGCTATGACTACCAAACGTCAATATTTTGGCACTTACAGGGGACAGGTGCAGATGGAGATGGATTGATTGGCAGGCTCTGGTCTCTTCTTTGATCCTCCTTTCTGGTGGCTCCCTGTGTCTGGCTTGTAACCAGGCTACAATCCACAACCCGAGATTTTGTGTAATAAGGGGAGCTGTGAGAGAGACATCCATGGATCCTGTGGGAAGGAGCAATAATTAAGATCTCTTGAGTTTATTGGGCACCTGGAGAAGAGGTACGGGGAGGTAGGAATAGGACAGGAGGAAAAAGCATGGTTGAGCTGCGGGAGGGTCAGTTTGGGAGAGGCAAGAGAGAGATGTCTTCATAAAGGGAGCCATTTGGGGAATACATAGAAACCCGGTGCTGGGGAAACATCCAAGAACCCACAAAGATGACTTGATCTAAGCAGATGCAGAGATCTACAACTAAGCACTGGGTCAAGATCCCAGTGCAGTCAAAGCGAGGGAGGAGGGATTATAGGAGCAAAGGGGTCAAGACTTTTATGAGGAAACCCACAGAGACAGCTGTCTTGAGCTACTGGGGACTCACTAATCATTTTAGATAAAAAAATTATCCAGAGATGACTGAAACTTTAGTCTCTGTGGTTCACTGGTTAGTTTTATTAATTTACACAAGTGGACAATGAAGTGTGAGTACGTAATAAATAGAATACAACTGGACATAATAGTAATAGAAAAAGTCATATGCAGAATAGAAATATAAAACTATTATTAAAGGATTATTTCAGCTAAAAAATTTTAATTCTAACGCCTAGGCAAATTTTCAGTAACACATATGCTAGATTTTAGGTCTTTATGATTTTAATAAAGCTTCATAGAAAACTGTGTGTGAATCCTCATTACAGAAAAAATTACTGAAAAAAATGACAATTAACCTAATAAAAAAATTAAAAATCAATATTCAAAGATTTATTTTTCAATTTACTGAAATATAAGCTGCTAAGGCTATAATTTTATTGCCTAATATCATTTGGTAAATTTCCATCTGGCCCATGACGACTACAAGTGGAGCTCCAGAAATTTCCCCTATAACCTTGAACTTCAATACTTCTGCCAACCAGTATCTTATATTGTTTCTTGGATGACCATGGAAGGTATGAAGATATGGTTCACTTTCAATCTCATTACATACACTGGTGTCATATTTACTTATCATATACATACATATTCATTTCTATTTTATCTCGTTTATTTTACTATAACAGGATGTTGCTATATTGCCTGGTCTGGTCTCATATTTGTGAGCGCCAATGATCTTCCTGTCTCAGCTTCCTTAGTATATGTGACTATTACAAGTATACACTTCCACACTTCATTTAGCTCTTGCCTATAATTTATGTCAGCGGTAGGTCATTTGATAAAAGACATATCAATTATTGTTATTCTAGATTATTTAGGGAAGGATGACAACGAATTATACTTCTTCAGTTCAGGCACATTTTTCTGTTTTTTTCTTTGCACATGGTTGAATTATAGATGGAGAATCTGTACATAAAGAGTCCTAATTATACTTTACATTAACATGATTCAATGTAGAAAGGACAACACCTCTTTTGCTTTGACATTTTTGCCTGTGACTCGCACACCCTGACATAGCAAATAAGGCTAATTTTTTTCTAAAATCACTCTGATAAGTTGAAAGAACAAATCTTTTATTTCGAACATTTTTTTGGCAAACTAAAAGGACCCTAGCATATTTATAAATGTAAGCTTTGTGATGTGGGAATGTCCTTCTATATGCTGTGAAAAAAAGGATTGTTAGGGCCATTGCAGGCACTGTAGAAGTAGGTAGGGAAATCAGAGCATAGGTAGGAGAAGGAGCGTGAAGTCAGAAGACACAAGTTCCAGCCGCCCAAAGAAGCAACATGTAAAGTAACACAGATGAGCCACAGGCCTCTTGACAGGACAGATCAAGGGAAATGGGTTGAATTAAGATAGAGCAGAATCCTGTTGTAACACATGGTGCCCAACGTGGGCAGAACACCCAGGTAAAGCCCGATAAAGCTTGAAAATGATTCTAGAGCACAGAAAGGGAACCAAAAGTGTCTCTGAAGTTGGTCATGGTACAGAGAAACTGTGGTGTTTGGGCTTGAATTTCAAAATGGGGCAGCTTAAATCAAGGCCAGATCTTGAAGTCTCACAGAAGACTCATATAAGCTTCAAGCTACATTTGATTGATTGAAGGTTCCTGTTCATATTGAACAAAAATGGAGAAGAGTCAAAGACAGCTTCTTAGTAGCAGCATTTTCTTGGGTCTGCTGTGTTTGTTGGCAGTGAACAGAGAGATGGCCGCCTCAAGAGAAGCTTCTTGACTCAGCTTTATTGGAAAAAAAAACCAACTGTGCGGCCCTTTAGGAGGCCCTGCTGACAAATGCTTAAGTGGAGTGAGCACCTAAAAATCCCCAGAGTTAGTTTGGTAACAGGTTTCATGTAACTTCATTATTTCATATTGCTTCTTAGAAATGGAAAGATAAGCATGGCCCCAGCACCCCCACCCTGTTGAAAAGTCACCAAGAGGGGTGGGCCGAGTCAGCAGTCAGGGACCTAAGCTGTGGTGGAGAGATGGGAGCTCTGGGACCATATAGGTCTATGGGTCTGAACCTCTGGATGGATGGGGCCAGAAACCTCTTCGGATCAGATATTCAATCTTTGCTGTTTGGCCAAGATTACACAGGAAATACATTAGGCTATATAATGTCTCCTCCAAGGATATTCAGTTTCTGATCTCTGGAATCTGTGAATGTCATGTTCTGTGGCAAAATTGAATTTATGGATAATGAGACGACCCCGGGTTTATTATGACACCCAGGTATGACATTAAGTTATGAAGAAGGAATGCAGTGTGTGAACTGAAGAGGGAAAGTGTAACAAGGCTGCCTTGATGATGAAGGAAAGGGGCAGAAGTCAAGGAATGTAGCTATAGCTAAGCTCTCTCTAGTAACTGGGATTGGTAACTATCTCTTTGTTCAATCTTTGGGTGGACATTTTGTTTAATTGACCAGTCCTTTGTCTTACAGAAGCTTCTAACTTTCAGGAGGTCCTATTTATTAATTGCTGCTCTCAGTGTCTGTGCCACTGGTGTTATATTTAGGAAGTGGAGACGCCCTTGCATTCAAAGCTATTTCCCACATTGTCTTCTATTAGGTTTAGTGCAACTGAGTTTACGTTGAGGTCTTTGATCCATTTGGGATCGAGTTTTGTGCAGGGAGATGCATATGGATCTATTTGAATTCCTATATGGGCCACCATCCAGTTGGGCCAGTACCATTTGTTGAAAATGCCATCATTTTTCCATTGTGTATTTTTGTCTCGTTGTCAAAATTCTGGTGTTTTTAGGTATGTGGATTAATGCCATGGTTGTCAGCTCAACATACCCGGTTTTATGTCAGTACCAAGCTGTATTTATTACTATAGCTCTATAGTAGAGCATGAGGTTGGCTGTGGTCATGCCTCCAGAAGTTCCTTCATTGTACAGGATTACTGTGGCATTTACTATGTTGATGCTACCATTCCAACTCATGGAAAATCTCTCATTTTTTGATATCTCTTCAGTTTCTTTCTTCAAAACTTAAAGGTCTTGTCATACCAGTCTCTCATTGGTTTGGTTAGAGTTACCCCAAGATACCTTATATAGTTTGTGCCTATTGTGAAGGGTGATGTTTCCCTGATTTCTTTCTCAGCTCCTTTGTCATTTGTATATAGGAGGGCTACTGACTCTTTTTTTTTTTTTGAGTTACAGTTGTATACTGCTTCGTTACTGAAGGTGTTTATCAGCTGTAGGAGTCCCCCGGTAGAATTTTGGGGATCACTTATGTATACTATCATACCACACGCATATATGGATAGTTTGACTTCTTCTTTTCCAATTTATGTATCCTCTTGATGTCTGTATTAAATAATTGTGGAGGAGGGGATAGCCTCTTTTTGTTCCTGATTTTATTGGAATCACTTTGAGTTTCTCTGCATTTAGTTTGATGTTGGCTCTCAGCTTGCTGTATATGGCCTTTATTAGTTTAGATATGTTCCTTGTATCCAAGATGTCTCCCAGACCTTTGTCATTAAGGGGGGTTGAATTTGTCCAAGGCTGACATGACCATGCGGGTTTTTTTCTTTCAGTTTGTTTATATGGTGGATGACATTAATAGATTTGTGTATGTTGAACCGTCCCTGCATCTCTGGGATGAAGCCTGTTTGATCATGTTGAATAATTAATTTAGGTGTTCTTGAATTCACTTTGCCAGTACTTTATTGAATAATTTTGCTTCAATGTTCATGAGGGAGATTGATCTGTAATTCTCTTTCTTTGTCATACTGTTGTGTGGTTGGGTATCAGTGTGCCTAGAGCCTCGTAAAAAGAGTTTGGCAATGTTCTCTCTGTTTCTGTTTTCTTGAAAACTTTGAGGAGTGGTACTACCTCTTCATTGAAATTCTGGTGGAATTCTGTCCTGAAACCATATGTTAGTGGGATGTTTTTAGTTGGAAAAATTTTTGATGACTGCTTCGATTTCATTGGGATTCATGGGTTAATTTAAATTGATTATCTGATCTTGATTTCAGTTTGGTAGGTGGAGCCTATCCAGAAAATTGTTCATTTGTTTTAGATTTTCCAATTTTGTGGAGTACAAATTTTTCTAAGTATGACCCAGTGATTTCCTGGATTTCTCAGTGTCTCTTGTTATAGCTCCCTTTTAATTTCTAATTTTGTTCATTTGGATGCCACCTCTCTGCCTCTAAGTTCGTTTGGATAAGAGCTGGTCTGTCTTGTTGATTTTCTCCATGAATCAACTCTCTTTCATTGATTCTTTGTACTGTTCTCTTTGTTTCTCTTTTATCGATTTAAGCTCTCAATGTAATCCTGGCAGCTAGTCCTCCTGGGTGAGTTTGCTTCTTTTTATTCTAGAGCTTTCTGGTGCGCTATTAAGGTGCTAGTGTGAGAATTCTCTCTACTTTCTTTATATTGGTTTTTAGTGCTATGAACTTTCCTCTTAGCACTGCTTTCATTGTGTCCCACAATTTTGGGCATGCTGTGGATTCATGTTCATTGAATTCAAGGAAGGCTTTAAAGATTTCTTTATCTTTTGACCCAGTGATGAATCAAATGAGCATTGTTCAATTTTTATGAGTTGGTAAGCTTTCCCCAGATCCAAGATTTCAATATTGTCAGCATATCTCTCTGGACATATTCTTATCCACCTCTTCTTACTAATTCAGGCTGGCCTAATTTCAGGTTTTTGCTCTCTTTGCTTTGTAATTATAAATTATAAATTATTTTGAAAGTTCCATGTGAGTGCTATATTTACTTCATTTTCACCTCAGTCCAACTCCTCACAACCAATTCCCTCTCAAATACATGACTTCTCATTCTATAATTGCTTTTGTCACATATAGACTTATATATCATAAACCTACTGAGTCCATGTACTGTTGCTACCCTGTATATGTGTTTAAAGTTGGCATTTGGGGATTGGACATGATTTTCTCTTGCTCTGAAGCCACTGATTGCTTATAGCTCTTTATCTAGGGGTGGGGCCTTATGAGATTTCCCCCATTAGCAATGGTACACTGACTGGTATTATCCTTCTGCAAGTCCATATGTCAACCTTTCTGTTGAAATTTTATGAGTACAGCATCCTTCTTAGGGCTAGAAGACACTATCTAGCAGAGGACATCTCAGTCCTGTTTCCTACAATCTTGTGACTCTTCTTTCTCTATATTCCCTGAGCTTTAAGTGCAGGGGTTGCATGGTAGATATATATATAATCCTTGGGACTGGTCACCTTTCTTGGGAAGGTGTCATGAACTCAATACAAATTAGAATAATCTGAGAAGAAGCAATCTCCGCTGAAGAACGACCTCTATCAGAATTTCCTGTGGCATGTCTGTGAGAAATTTGCTTTATTAAAAATACTGTTTAGAAACATTGAGATGAATATAATCAAAGTTGTCTTATATTCCTGCAGGCCACTTAGTTCCAAATAATCACACAACGGCTTATATCAATTATAAGCTGTTTGTCCTATTGCTCAAGCTTATTACTTGTTTGTTAACTTTTACTCTTAAACTTGTCCATCTTTCTTATCTCTATTTAGTTGTGTGGCTTGGAACCTTTGCTCAGCTGAGCATTCTCACCTTTCTTTTACTGAAAGAAACTAGTGGAGCAGCAGTTACTGTAATATTAAGGCTCCAAGTCAATTAATTATTTGAGTATGAGCTACTGGGTATTTGGTATTTTAGAGTTTCTGGCTGGATAGAAAATACACAGTACAGGCGACTCAGTAAATTGAGACAAAACTAGAGTGTGATGGATGAACTGAATTTGCGTCCCATGGGCAGAATTTTTCCACTGACACATAGATCTTGTCAGAATATAAATATCAAGTAGATGAGTTCTGATAAAAAGAGGATATATCCAGGTGGGTTTGGTGGCTTGCATATAATTCCAAACATGAAATGCTAAGGCAGGATCACTGCGGCAAGGAGGATAGTTACACTATCTGTATTGGTGAGCGCTGGTTTCGAGTGAGAGGTCTTGTCTCAGTAAATAAGATAGAAACGTGATTATGGATGGTTTCAGATATCAGCTTCAGGACACACACACAAAGACAAACACAACAGGGGCACATGTATATACATCACGCATGAAAAACTGAGCACTTTCCTAATGTGCAGCAAACATCCTAATAAGGACATTTCTGCACTGAACATGAGGGCTCAGTAATAGAGACATCATAATGTCTATGTTGTAACAAAGACCTCTCCTGAGGAGCAGAGATAAATACAGGGTCAGCTAAGTGGTTTGGTTATTTTGAGAGAGCCTGGCCAGAAGAAAGGTGGAGCGCAGCCAAACTCATCAAGTGAGCATGGCTGGGAACAGGGAAAGAAGACGAAAGGGATCCCGCTCCCCAAGAGCCGAGCTTCAACATCCTGTCAACCGAAGAAGACAACATGCATCCCACTCCACAAGAGCCGAGCCTCAACGTCCTGTCAACCAAAGAAGAGGACATGCATCCTGCTCCCCAGGAGCCGAGCTTCAATATGCTGTCAACCAAAGAACAGGACAACATGTATCCTGCTCCCCAGGAGCCGAGATTCAATATCCTGTCAACCAAAGAACAGGACAACAGGTATCCCGCTCCGCAAGAGCCGAGCTTGACTATCCTGTCAACCAAAGAAGAAGACATGTATCCCGCTCCACAAGAGCAGAGCTTCAATTTCCTGTGAGCCGCATAGACCGCTTCCTGCGACAGGGGAACTATTCCCAGCGCCTGAGCTCCACTTCACCCGTCTTCCTAGCCGGTGTCCTCCAGCATGTGACCTCCAACATCCTGGAGTTGGCTGGCGAGGTGGCCCACAGCAGTGGCAAGAAGCGCATCGCCCCAGAACACCTGTATCGAGTGCTCCAGGACAACGTGCAGCTCAAACAGCTCTTAAAAGAGGACACCAAGTCCGTGGGTGACCAGATAGGAGACCACGAAGACAACTGAAGACGCTGGGTCTCAGAGGCTGGAGGGTCCACCACCCTTCCCACCCTTCAGCCTCAACCAGGCAGCGTCCTACTAACTAAGGGGCTAATCACACAAATAAACATCAAAACAGAAGCCAATCACTGTGTCGCCTTTTCATTTGCCATTTTGAGCTAGAGAAACACCTGGGAGGGTGGTGGTGGGGATGGAGCTGTGGTCAGTGTGGGGATTTGAATTCCAGGGGAGGTTGTTTCTAACAGGGACCGTGTGGCCAGGGTTCCTGGTGGGAGGAGGAGGTGGTCAAGGGAGAAGAAGAGGGCCTGGTGAGAGGAAGGGGGCCTGGTTTGTCAACACAGGTGGCCCTGGGGGAGGACTGGGCTGTGGTACAGGGCAGAGAAGCTGTCTCTGCAGGTTGTGAGCACAGAAAGTCTTGGGAGCCCAGGAACCTGGCTTCACAATCCCAGTGCAGTGCTAACTGGAGGAGGGTGGATGAAGACAGGGACTGGGGTAGGAAAGGCTTCTTTGGAGAGAAGATCTCAGGTCAGAAGGTGATGATGATATGATAGACCATGGGAAGTGGCACACTTTGGGAGTGAGCTTCAAGGGTCAGGAGCTTCAAAGAGAGCACTGAAGAAAGAAGAGGAGGAGGAGGAGGAGGAGGAAACACACAAAATAGGAAATAGAGTCTGCGTTTTCTTTTCTTTTCAAGATGCTTGCCTTGTTCTAAAAGGATTTACACAAGAGTAAGTAGGTAACATACTAAGGTGCGGTGTGGCATATATGTGTATATGGTTTCATATTCTGTTTTCTTTAGGCCCGGGTATCTCTACATAGCCCTGGCTGCCCTGGAACTCACTGTGTAGACGAGGCTGGCCTCAACCACAGAGATCAGCCTGCCTCTGTCTCCCAATTTCTGGGATTAAAGTCATGTGCTGCTAGTCGGGGGCCTTCTGGAAAACTAAATAACAATGGTATATAAATGCCATTACCCCACAGACACGAAATTCAAGCAGAACATCTATGAACTTATAAACACCTTCAGTTGTGCACATGTCCTTCTCAGAAGGAGGCTCTGAATTGTCAGTGATGGTGTATGTCATAGAGCAATGCAGCAGCATCAGAGGCTCAGCCTGAGCCTGTGTTTGAAGAGTTTGTCAGCATTGACTGTCAGTTATATCCCCGATGTTCACACAAGGGCATGGGATCATTCCTATGAACACTTTCAAATGTGGCTTTCACATAACGCTGGGACCCAAATCAAGTGTGCTAACAATCTGTGTCCATGCCTGTGAATGTCCACATTGGATGTTTTCACTGTTCATGAGTGCCTGGTAGCCCCTCCCCGCTGTACTGCTGCTGCTGGCCTTTTAGAGCTAACTTCTCAGAGACTGAGGCAGCTTTCACAACTGAACCAGAAGGCTTCACTTATAGGTCCCACTACACCACTGTCTTTCCATGTTTATTTGGACATTCCCTGTTTTCTCTGGACAGTGAATTATGTATAGCTCGGAAGACAAGAATCCCTTCTCTTGATTTCCAATGAATTGCTACATCTGTGTCCTTTCCTCTCCCACAAACTCAGCCTACTTTCCCAAAGAATAGCCATCTTTGCCGAGTGCTCAGGTGTCTGCTGGTGTTGGGGCTACTAGCTATGACTACCAAACGTCAATATTTTGGCACTTACAGGGGACAGGTGCAGATGGAGATGGATTGATTGGCAGGCTCTGGTCTCTTCTTTGATCCTCCTTTCTGGTGGCTCCCTGTGTCTGGCTTGTAACCAGGCTACAATCCACAACCCGAGATTTTGTGTAATAAGGGGAGCTGTGAGAGAGACATCCATGGATCCTGTGGGAAGGAGCAATAATTAAGATCTCTTGAGTTTATTGGGCACCTGGAGAAGAGGTACGGGGAGGTAGGAATAGGACAGGAGGAAAAAGCATGGTTGAGCTGCGGGAGGGTCAGTTTGGGAGAGGCAAGAGAGAGATGTCTTCATAAAGGGAGCCATTTGGGGAATACATAGAAACCCGGTGCTGGGGAAACATCCAAGAACCCACAAAGATGACTTGATCTAAGCAGATGCAGAGATCTACAACTAAGCACTGGGTCAAGATCCCAGTGCAGTCAAAGCGAGGGAGGAGGGATTATAGGAGCAAAGGGGTCAAGACTTTTATGAGGAAACCCACAGAGACAGCTGTCTTGAGCTACTGGGGACTCACTAATCATTTTAGATAAAAAAATTATCCAGAGATGACTGAAACTTTAGTCTCTGTGGTTCACTGGTTAGTTTTATTAATTTACACAAGTGGACAATGAAGTGTGAGTACGTAATAAATAGAATACAACTGGACATAATAGTAATAGAAAAAGTCATATGCAGAATAGGAATATAAAACTATTATTAAAGGATTATTTCAGCTAAAAAATTTTAATTCTAACGCCTAGGCAAATTTTCAGTAACACATATGCTAGATTTTAGGTCTTTATGATTTTAATAAAGCTTCATAGAAAACTGTGTGTGAATCCTCATTACAGAAAAAATTACTGAAAAAAATGACAATTAACCTAATAAAAAAATTAAAAATCAATATTCAAAGATTTATTTTTCAATTTACTGAAATATAAGCTGCTAAGGCTATAATTTTATTGCCTAATATCATTTGGTAAATTTCCATCTGGCCCATGACGACTACAAGTGGAGCTCCAGAAATTTCCCCTATAACCTTGAACTTCAATACTTCTGCCATCCAGTATCTTATATTGTTTCTTGGATGACCATGGAAGGTATGAAGATATGGTTCACTTTCAATCTCATTACATACACTGGTGTCATATTTACTTATCATATACATACATATTCATTTCTATTTTATCTCGTTTATTTTACTATAACAGGATGTTGCTATATTGCCTGGTCTGGTCTCATATTTGTGAGCGCCAATGATCTTCCTGTCTCAGCTTCCTTAGTATATGTGACTATTACAAGTATACACTTCCACACTTCACTTAGCTCTTGCCTATAATTTATGTCAGCGGTAGGTCATTTGATAAAAGACATATCAATTATTGTTATTCTAGATTATTTAGGGAAGGATGACAACGAATTATACTTCTTCAGTTCAGGCACATTTTTCTGTTTTTTTCTTTGCACATGGTTGAATTATAGATGGAGAATCTGTACATAAAGAGTCCTAATTATACTTTACATTAACATGATTCAATGTAGAAAGGACAACACCTCTTTTGCTTTGACATTTTTGCCTGTGACTCGCACACCCTGACATAGCAAATAAGGCTAATTTTTTTCTAAAATCACTCTGATAAGTTGAAAGAACAAATCTTTTATTTCGAACATTTTTTTGGCAAACTAAAAGGACCCTAGCATATTTATAAATGTAAGCTTTGTGATGTGGGAATGTCCTTCTATATGCTGTGAAAAAAAGGATTGTTAGGGCCATTGCAGGCACTGTAGAAGTAGGTAGGGAAATCAGAGCATAGGTAGGAGAAGGAGCGTGAAGTCAGAAGACACAAGATCCAGCCGCCCAAAGAAGCAACATGTAAAGTAACACAGATGAGCCACAGGCCTCTTGACAGGACAGATCAAGGGAAATGGGTTGAATTAAGATAGAGCAGAATCCTGTTGTAACACATGGTGCCCAACGTGGGCAGAACACCCAGGTAAAGCCCGATAAAGCTTGAAAATGATTCTAGAGCACAGAAAGGGAACCAAAAGTGTCTCTGAAGTTGGTCATGGTACAGAGAAACTGTGGTGTTTGGGCTTGAATTTCAAAATGGGGCAGCTTAAATCAAGGCCAGATCTTGAAGTCTCACAGAAGACTCATATAAGCTTCAAGCTACATTTGATTGATTGAAGGTTCCTGTTCATATTGAACAAAAATGGAGAAGAGTCAAAGACAGCTTCTTAGTAGCAGCATTTTCTTGGGTCTGCTGTGTTTGTTGGCAGTGAACAGAGAGATGGCCGCCTCAAGAGAAGCTTCTTGACTCAGCTTTATTGGAAAAAAAAAAAACCAACTGTGCGGCCCTTTAGGAGGCCCTGCTGACAAATGCTTAAGTGGAGTGAGCACCTAAAAATCCCCAGAGTTAGGTTGGTAACAGGTTTCATGTAACTTCATTATTTCATATTGCTTCTTAGAAATGGAAAGATAAGCATGGCCCCAGCACCCCCACCCTGTTGAAAAGTCACCAAGAGGGGTGGGCCGAGTCAGCAGTCAGGGACCTAAGCTGTGGTGGAGAGATGGGAGCTCTGGGACCATATAGGTCTATGGGTCTGAACCTCTGGATGGATGGGGCCAGAAACCTCTTCGGATCAGATATTCAATCTTTGCTGTTTGGCCAAGATTACACAGGAAATACATTAGGCTATATAATGTCTCCTCCAAGGATATTCAGTTTCTGATCTCTGGAATCTGTGAATGTCATGTTCTGTGGCAAAAGTGAATTTATGGATAATGAGACGACCCCGGGTTTATTATGACACCCAGGTATGACATTAAGTTATGAAGAAGGAATGCAGTGTGTGAACTGAAGAGGGAAAGTGTAACACGGCTGCCTTGATGATGAAGGAAAGGGGCAGAAGTCAAGGAATGTAGCTATAGCTAAGCTCTCTCTAGTAACTGGGATTGGTAACTATCTCTTTGTTCAATCTTTGGGTGGACATTTTGTTTAATTGACCAGTCCTTTGTCTTACAGAAGCTTCTAACTTTCAGGTGGTCCTATTTATTAATTGCTGCTCTCAGTGTCTGTGCCACTGGTGTTATATTTAGGAAGTGGAGACGCCCTTGCATTCAAAGCTATTTCCCACATTGTCTTCTATTAGGTTTAGTGCAACTGAGTTTACGTTGAGGTCTTTGATCCATTTGGGATCGAGTTTTGTGCAGGGAGATGCATATGGATCTATTTGAATTCCTATATGGGCCACCATCCAGTTGGGCCAGTACCATTTGTTGAAAATGCCATCATTTTTCCATTGTGTATTTTTGTCTCGTTGTCAAAATTCTGGTGTTTTTAGGTATGTGGATTAATGCCATGGTTGTCAGCTCAACATACCCGGTTTTATGTCAGTACCAAGCTGTATTTATTACTATAGCTCTATAGTAGAGCATGAGGTTGGCTGTGGTCATGCCTCCAGAAGTTCCTTCATTGTACAGGATTACTGTGGCATTTACTATGTTGATGCTACCATTCCAACTCATGGAAAATCTCTCATTTTTTGATATCTCTTCAGTTTCTTTCTTCAAAACTTAAAGGTCTTGTCATACCAGTCTCTCATTGGTTTGGTTAGAGTTACCCCAAGATACCTTATATAGTTTGTGCCTATTGTGAAGGGTGATGTTTCCCTGATTTCTTTCTCAGCTCCTTTGTCATTTGTATATAGGAGGGCTACTGACTTTTTTTTTTTTGAGTTACAGTTGTATACTGCTTCGTTACTGAAGGTGTTTATCAGCTGTAGGAGTCCCCCGGTAGAATTTTGGGGATCACTTATGTATACTATCATACCACACGCATATATGGATAGTTTGACTTCTTCTTTTCCAATTTATGTATCCTCTTGATGTCTGTATTAAATAATTGTGGAGGAGGGGATAGCCTCTTTTTGTTCCTGATTTTATTGGAATCACTTTGAGTTTCTCTGCATTTAGTTTGATGTTGGCTCTCAGCTTGCTGTATATGGCCTTTATTAGTTTAGATATGTTCCTTGTATCCAAGATGTCTCCCAGACCTTTGTCATTAAGGGGGGTTGAATTTGTCCAAGGCTGACATGACCATGCGGGTTTTTTTCTTTCAGTTTGTTTATATGGTGGATGACATTAATAGATTTGTGTATGTTGAACCATCCCTGCATCTCTGGGATGAAGCCTGTTTGATCATGTTGAATAATTAATTTAGGTGTTCTTGAATTCACTTTGCCAGTACTTTATTGAATAATTTTGCTTCAATGTTCATGAGGGAGATTGATCTGTAATTCTCTTTCTTTGTCATACTGTTGTGTGGTTGGGTATCAGTGTGCCTAGAGCCTCGTAAAAAGAGTTTGGCAATGTTCTCTCTGTTTCTGTTTTCTTGAAAACTTTGAGGAGTGGTACTACCTCTTCATTGAAATTCTGGTGGAATTCTGTCCTGAAACCATATGTTAGTGGGATGTTTTTAGTTGGAAAAATTTTTGATGACTGCTTCGATTTCATTGGGATTCATGGGTTAATTTAAATTGATTATCTGATCTTGATTTCAGTTTGGTAGGTGGAGCCTATCCAGAAAATTGTTCATTTGTTTTAGATTTTCCAATTTTGTGGAGTACAAATTTTTCTAAGTATGACCCAGTGATTTCCTGGATTTCTCAGTGTCTCTTGTTATAGCTCCCTTTTAATTTCTAATTTTGTTCATTTGGATGCCACCTCTCTGCCTCTAAGTTCGTTTGGATAAGAGCTGGTCTGTCTTGTTGATTTTCTCCATGAATCAACTCTCTTTCATTGATTCTTTGTACTGTTCTCTTTGTTTCTCTTTTATCGATTTAAGCTCTCAATGTAATCCTGGCAGCTAGTCCTCCTGGGTGAGTTTGCTTCTTTTTATTCTAGAGCTTTCTGGTGCGCTATTAAGGTGCTAGTGTGAGAATTCTCTCTACTTTCTTTATATTGGTTTTTAGTGCTATGAACTTTCCTCTTAGCACTGCTTTCATTGTGTCCCACAATTTTGGGCATGCTGTGGATTCATGTTCATTGAATTCAAGGAAGGCTTTAAAGATTTCTTTATCTTTTGACCCAGTGATGAATCAAATGAGCATTGTTCAATTTTTATGAGTTGGTAAGCTTTCCCCAGATCCAAGATTTCAATATTGTCAGCATATCTCTCTGGACATATTCTTATCCACCTCTTCTTACTAATTCAGGCTGGCCTAATTTCAGGTTTTTGCTCTCTTTGCTTTGTAATTATAAATTATAAATTATTTTGAAAGTTCCATGTGAGTGCTATATTTACTTCATTTTCACCTCAGTCCAACTCCTCACAACCAATTCCCTCTCAAATACATGACTTCTCATTCTATAATTGCTTTTGTCACATATAGACTTATATATCATAAACCTACTGAGTCCATGTACTGTTGCTACCCTGTATATGTGTTTAAAGTTGGCATTTGGGGATTGGACATGATTTTCTCTTGCTCTGAAGCCACTGATTGCTTATAGCTCTTTATCTAGGGGTGGGGCCTTATGAGATTTCCCCCATTAGCAATGGTACACTGACTGGTATTATCCTTCTGCAAGTCCATATGTCAACCTTTCTGTTGAAATTTTATGAGTACAGCATCCTTCTTAGGGCTAGAAGACACTATCTAGCAGAGGACATCTCAGTCCTGTTTCCTACAATCTTGTGACTCTTCTTTCTCTATATTCCCTGAGCTTTAAGTGCAGGGGTTGCATGGTAGATATATATATAATCCTTGGGACTGGTCACCTTTCTTGGGAAGGTGTCATGAACTCAATACAAATTAGAATAATCTGAGAAGAAGCAATCTCCGCTGAAGAACGACCTCTATCAGAATTTCCTGTGGCATGTCTGTGAGAAATTTGCTTTATTAAAAATACTGTTTAGAAACATTGAGATGAATATAATCAAAGTTGTCTTATATTCCTGCAGGCCACTTAGTTCCAAATAATCACACAACGGCTTATATCAATTATAAGCTGTTTGTCCTATTGCTCAAGCTTATTACTTGTTTGTTAACTTTTACTCTTAAACTTGTCCATCTTTCTTATCTCTATTTAGTTGTGTGGCTTGGAACCTTTGCTCAGCTGAGCATTCTCACCTTTCTTTTACTGAAAGAAACTAGTGGAGCAGCAGTTACTGTAATATTAAGGCTCCAAGTCAATTAATTATTTGAGTATGAGCTACTGGGTATTTGGTATTTTAGAGTTTCTGGCTGGATAGAAAATACACAGTACAGGCGCCTCAGTAAATTGAGACAAAACTAGAGTGTGATGCATGAACTGAATTTGCGTCCCATGGGCAGAATTTTTCCACTGACACATAGATCTTGTCAGAATATAAATATCAAGTAGATGAGTTCTGATAAAAAGAGGATATATCCAGGTGGGTTTGGTGGCTTGCATATAATTCCAAACATGAAATGCTAAGGCAGGATCACTGCGGCAAGGAGGATAGTTACACTATCTGTATTGGTGAGCTCTGGTTTCGAGTGAGAGGTCTTGTCTCAGTAAATAAGATAGAAACGTGATTATGGATGGTTCCAGATATCAGCTTCAGGACACACACACAAAGACAAACACAACAGGGGCACATGTATATACATCACGCATGAAAAACTGAGCACTTTCCTAATGTGCAGCAAACATCCTAATAAGGACATTTCTGCACTGAACATGAGGGCTCAGTAATAGAGACATCATAATGTCTATGTTGTAACAAAGACCTCTCCTGAGGAGCAGAGATAAATACAGGGTCAGCTAAGTGGTTTGGTTATTTTGAGAGAGCCTGGCCAGAAGAAAGGTGGAGCGCAGCCAAACTCATCAAGTGAGCATGGCTGGGAACAGGGAAAGAAGACGAAAGGGATCCCGCTCCCCAAGAGCCGAGCTTCAACATCCTGTCAACCGAAGAAGACAACATGCATCCCACTCCACAAGAGCCGAGCCTCAACGTCCTGTCAACCAAAGAAGAGGACATGCATCCTGCTCCCCAGAAGCCGAGCTTCAATATGATGTCAACCAAAGAACAGGACAACATGTATCCTGCTCCCCAGGAGCCGAGATTCAATATCCTGTCAACCAAAGAACAGGACAACAGGTATCCCGCTCCGCAAGAGCCGAGCTTGACTATCCTGTCAACCAAAGAAGAAGACATGTATCCCGCTCCACAAGAGCAGAGCTTCAATTTCCTGTGAGCCGCATAGACCGCTTCCTGCGACAGGGGAACTATTCCCAGCGCCTGAGCTCCACTTCACCCGTCTTCCTAGCCGGTGTCCTCCAGCATGTGACCTCCAACATCCTGGAGTTGGCTGGCGAGGTGGCCCACAGCAGTGGCAAGAAGCGCATCGCCCCAGAACACCTGTATCGAGTGCTCCAGGACAACGTGCAGCTCAAACAGCTCTTAAAAGAGGACACCAAGTCCGTGGGTGACCAGATAGGAGACCACGAAGACAACTGAAGACGCTGGGTCTCAGAGGCTGGAGGGTCCACCACCCTTCCCACCCTTCAGCCTCAACCAGGCAGCGTCCTACTAACTAAGGGGCTAATCACACAAATAAACATCAAAACAGAAGCCAATCACTGTGTCGCCTTTTCATTTGCCATTTTGAGCTAGAGAAACACCTGGGAGGGTGGTGGTGGGGATGGAGCTGTGGTCAGTGTGGGGATTTGAATTCCAGGGGAGGTCGTTTCTAACAGGGACCGTGTGGCCAGGGGTCCTGGTGGGAGGAGGAGGTGGTCAAGGGAGAAGAAGAGGGCCTGGTGAGAGGAAGGGGGCCTGGTTTGTCAACACCGGTGGCCCTGGGGGAGGACTGGGCTGTGGTACAGGGCAGAGAAGCTGTCTCTGCAGGTTGTGAGCACAGAAAGTCTTGGGAGCCCAGGAACCTGGCTTCACAATCCCAGTGCAGTGCTAACTGGAGGAGGGTGGATGAAGACAGGGACTGGGGTAGGAAAGGCTTCTTTGGAGAGAAGATCTCAGGTCAGAAGGTGATGATGATATGATAGACCATGGGAAGTGGCACACTTTGGGAGTGAGCTTCAAGGGTCAGGAGCTTCAAAGAGAGCACTGAAGAATGAAGAGGAGGAGGAGGAGGAGGAGGAGGAGGAGGAGGAGGAGGAAACACACAAAATAGGAAATAGAGTCTGCGTTTTCTTTTCTTTTCAAGATGCTTGCCTTGTTCTAAAAGGATTTACACAAGAATAAGTAGGTAACATACTAAGGTGCGGTGTGGCATATATGTGTATATGGTTTAATATTCTGTTTTCTTTAGGCCCGGGTATCTCTACATAGCCCTGGCTGCCCTGGAACTCACTGTGTAGACGAGGCTGGCCTCAACCACAGAGATCAGCCTGCCTCTGTCTCCCAATTTCTGGGATTAAAGTCATGTGCTGCTAGTCGGGGGCCTTCTGGAAAACTAAATAACAATGGTATATAAATGCCATTACCCCACAGACACGAAATTCAAGCAGAACATCTATGAACTTATAAACACCTTCAGTTGTGCACATGTCCTTCTCAGAAGGAGGCTCTGAATTGTCAGTGATGGTGTATGTCATAGAGCAATGCAGCAGCATCAGAGGCTAAGCCTGAGCCTGTGTTTGAAGAGTTTGTCAGCATTGACTGTCAGTTATATTCCCGATGTTCACACAAGGGCATGGGATCATTCCTATGAACACTTTCAAATGTGGCTTTCACATAACGCTGGGACCCAAATCAAGTGTGCTAACAATCTGTGTCCATGCCTGTGAATGTCCACATTGGATGTTTTCACTGTTCATGAGTGCCTGGTAGCCCCTCCCCGCTGTACTGCTGCTGCTGGCCTTTTAGAGCTAACTTCTCAGAGACTGAGGCATCTTTCACAACTGAACCAGAAGGCTTCACTTATAGGTCCCACTACACCACTGTCTTTCCATGTTTATTTGGACATTCCCTGTTTTCTCTGGACAGTGAATTATGTATAGCTCGGAAGACAAGAATCCCTTCTCTTGATTTCCAATGAATTGCTACATCTGTGTCCTTTCCTCTCCCACAAACTCAGCCTACCTTCCCAAAGAATAGCCATCTTTGCCGAGTGCTCAGGTGTCTGTTGGTGTTGGGGCTACTAGCTATGACTACCAAACGTCAATATTTTGGCACTTACAGGGGACAGGTGCAGATGGAGATGGATTGATTGGCAGGCTCTGGTCTCTTCTTTGATCCTCCTTTCTGGTGGCTCCCTGTGTCTGGCTTGTAACCAGGCTACAATCCACAACCCGAGATTTTGTGTAATAAGGGGAGCTGTGAGAGAGACATCCATGGATCCTGTGGGAAGGAGCAATAATTAAGATCTCTTGAGTTTATTGGGCACCTGGAGAAGAGGTACGGGGAGGTAGGAATAGGACAGGAGGAAAAAGCATGGTTGAGCTGCGGGAGGGTCAGTTTGGGAGAGGCAAGAGAGAGATGTCTTCATAAAGGGAGCCATTTGGGGAATACATAGAAACCCGGTGCTGGGGAAACATCCAAGAACCCACAAAGATGACTTGATCTAAGCAGATGCAGAGATCTACAACTAAGCACTGGGTCAAGATCCCAGTGCAGTCAAAGCGAGGGAGGAGGGATTATAGGAGCAAAGGGGTCAAGACTTTTATGAGGAAACCCACAGAGACAGCTGTCTTGAGCTACTGGGGACTCACTAATCATTTTAGATAAAAAAATTATCCAGAGATGACTGAAACTTTAGTCTCTGTGGTTCACTGGTTAGTTTTATTAATTTACACAAGTGGACAATGAAGTGTGAGTACGTAATAAATAGAATACAACTGGACATAATAGTAACAGAAAAAGTCATATGCAGAATAGAAATATAAAACTATTATTAAAGGATTATTTCAGCTAAAAAATTTTAATTCTAACGCCTAGGCAAATTTTCAGTAACACATATGCTAGATTTTAGGTCTTTATGATTTTAATAAAGCTTCATAGAAAACTGTGTGTGAATCCTCATTACAGAAAAAATTACTGAAAAAAATGACAATTAACCTAATAAAAAAATTAAAAATCAATATTCAAAGATTTATTTTTCAATTTACTGAAATATAAGCTGCTAAGGCTATAATTTTATTGCCTAATATCATTTGGTAAATTTCCATCTGGCCCATGACGACTACAAGTGGAGCTCCAGAAATTTCCCCTATAACCTTGAACTTCAATACTTCTGCCATCCAGTATCTTATATTGTTTCTTGGATGACCATGGAAGGTATGAAGATATGGTTCACTTTCAATCTCATTACATACACTGGTGTCATATTTACTTATCATATACATACATATTCATTTCTATTTTATCTCGTTTATTTTACTATAACAGGATGTTGCTATATTGCCTGGTCTGGTCTCATATTTGTGAGCGCCAATGATCTTCCTGTCTCAGCTTCCTTAGTATATGTGACTATTACAAGTATACACTTCCACACTTCACTTAGCTCTTGCCTATAATTTATGTCAGCGGTAGGTCATTTGATAAAAGACATATCAATTATTGTTATTCTAGATTATTTAGGGAAGGATGACAACGAATTATACTTCTTCAGTTCAGGCACATTTTTCTGTTTTTTTCTTTGCACATGGTTGAATTATAGATGGAGAATCTGTACATAAAGAGTCCTAATTATACTTTACATTAACATGATTCAATGTAGAAAGGACAACACCTCTTTTGCTTTGACATTTTTGCCTGTGACTCGCACACCCTGACATAGCAAATAAGGCTAATTTTTTTCTAAAATCACTCTGATAAGTTGAAAGAACAAATCTTTTATTTCGAACATTTTTTTGGCAAACTAAAAGGACCCTAGCATATTTATAAATGTAAGCTTTGTGATGTGGGAATGTCCTTCTATATGCTGTGAAAAAAAGGATTGTTAGGGCCATTGCAGGCACTGTAGAAGTAGGTAGGGAAATCAGAGCATAGGTAGGAGAAGGAGCATGAAGTCAGAAGACACAAGATCCAGCCGCCCAAAGAAGCAACATGTAAAGTAACACAGATGAGCCACAGGCCTCGTGACAGGACAGATCAAGGGAAATGGGTTGAATTAAGATAGAGCAGAATCCTGTTGTAACACATGGTGCCCAACGTGGGCAGAACACCCAGGTAAAGCCCGATAAAGCTTGAAAATGATTCTAGAGCACAGAAAGGGAACCAAAAGTGTCTCTGAAGTTGGTCATGGTACAGAGAAACTGTGGTGTTTGGGCTTGAATTTCAAAATGGGGCAGCTTAAATCAAGGCCAGATCTTGAAGTCTCACAGAAGACTCATATAAGCTTCAAGCTACATTTGATTGATTGAAGGTTCCTGTTCATATTGAACAAAAATGGAGAAGAGTCAAAGACAGCTTCTTATTAGCAGCATTTTCTTGGGTCTGCTGTGTTTGTTGGCAGTGAACAGAGAGATGGCCGCCTCAAGAGAAGCTTCTTGACTCAGCTTTATTGGAAAAAAAAACCAACTGTGCCGCCCTTTAGGAGGCCCTGCTGACAAATGCTTAAGTGGAGTGAGCACCTAAAAATCCCCAGAGTTAGGTTGGTAACAGGTTTCATGTAACTTCATTATTTCATATTGCTTCTTAGAAATGGAAAGATAAGCATGGCCCCAGCACCCCCACCCTGTTGAAAAGTCACCAAGAGGGGTGGGCCGAGTCAGCAGTCAGGGACCTAAGCTGTGGTGGAGAGATGGGAGCTCTGGGACCATATAGGTCTATGGGTCTGAACCTCTGGATGGATGGGGCCAGAAACCTCTTCGGATCAGATATTCAATCTTTGCTGTTTGGCCAAGATTACACAGGAAATACATTAGGCTATATAATGTCTCCTCCAAGGATATTCAGTTTCTGATCTCTGGAATCTGTGAATGTCATGTTCTGTGGCAAAAGTGAATTTATGGATAATGAGACGACCCCGGGTTTATTATGACACCCAGGTATGACATTAAGTTATGAAGAAGGAATGCAGTGTGTGAACTGAAGAGGGAAAGTGTAACACGGCTGCCTTGATGATGAAGGAAAGGGGCAGAAGTCAAGGAATGTAGCTATAGCTAAGCTCTCTCTAGTAACTGGGATTGGTAACTATCTCTTTGTTCAATCTTTGGGTGGACATTTTGTTTAATTGACCAGTCCTTTGTCTTACAGAAGCTTCTAACTTTCAGGTGGTCCTATTTATTAATTGCTGCTCTCAGTGTCTGTGCCACTGGTGTTATATTTAGGAAGTGGAGACGCCCTTGCATTCAAAGCTATTTCCCACATTGTCTTCTATTAGGTTTAGTGCAACTGAGTTTACGTTGAGGTCTTTGATCCATTTGGGATCGAGTTTTGTGCAGGGAGATGCATATGGATCTATTTGAATTCCTATATGGGCCACCATCCAGTTGGGCCAGTACCATTTGTTGAAAATGCCATCATTTTTCCATTGTGTATTTTTGTCTCGTTGTCAAAATTCTGGTGTTTTTAGGTATGTGGATTAATGCCATGGTTGTCAGCTCAACATACCCGGTTTCATGTCAGTACCAAGCTGTATTTATTACTATAGCTCTATAGTAGAGCATGAGGTTGGCTGTGGTCATGCCTCCAGAAGTTCCTTCATTGTACAGGATTACTGTGGCATTTACTATGTTGATGCTACCATTCCAACTCATGGAAAATCTCTCATTTTTTGATATCTCTTCAGTTTCTTTCTTCAAAACTTAAAGGTCTTGTCATACCAGTCTCTCATTGGTTTGGTTAGAGTTACCCCAAGATACCTTATATAGTTTGTGCCTATTGTGAAGGGTGATGTTTCCCTGATTTCTTTCTCAGCTCCTTTGTCATTTGTATATAGGAGGGCTACTGACTTTTTTTTTTTTGAGTTACAGTTGTATACTGCTTCGTTACTGAAGGTGTTTATCAGCTGTAGGAGTCCCCCGGTAGAATTTTGGGGATCACTTATGTATACTATCATACCACACGCATATATGGATAGTTTGACTTCTTCTTTTCCAATTTATGTATCCTCTTGATGTCTGTATTAAATAATTGTGGAGGAGGGGATAGCCTCTTTTTGTTCCTGATTTTATTGGAATCACTTTGAGTTTCTCTGCATTTAGTTTGATGTTGGCTCTCAGCTTGCTGTATATGGCCTTTATTAGTTTAGATATGTTCCTTGTATCCAAGATGTCTCCCAGACCTTTGTCATTAAGGGGGGTTGAATTTGTCCAAGGCTGACATGACCATGCGGGTTTTTTTCTTTCAGTTTGTTTATATGGTGGATGACATTAATAGATTTGTGTATGTTGAACCGTCCCTGCATCTCTGGGATGAAGCCTGTTTGATCATGTTGAATAATTAATTTAGGTGTTCTTGAATTCACTTTGCCAGTACTTTATTGAATAATTTTGCTTCAATGTTCATGAGGGAGATTGATCTGTAATTCTCTTTCTTTGTCATACTGTTGTGTGGTTGGGTATCAGTGTGCCTAGAGCCTCGTAAAAAGAGTTTGGCAATGTTCTCTCTGTTTCTGTTTTCTTGAAAACTTTGAGGAGTGGTACTACCTCTTCATTGAAATTCTGGTGGAATTCTGTCCTGAAACCATATGTTAGTGGGATGTTTTTAGTTGGAAAAATTTTTGATGACTGCTTCGATTTCATTGGGATTCATGGGTTAATTTAAATTGATTATCTGATCTTGATTTCAGTTTGGTAGGTGGAGCCTATCCAGAAAATTGTTCATTTGTTTTAGATTTTCCAATTTTGTGGAGTACAAATTTTTCTAAGTATGACCCAGTGATTTCCTGGATTTCTCAGTGTCTCTTGTTATAGCTCCCTTTTAATTTCTAATTTTGTTCATTTGGATGCCACCTCTCTGCCTCTAAGTTCGTTTGGATAAGAGCTGGTCTGTCTTGTTGATTTTCTCCATGAATCAACTCTCTTTCATTGATTCTTTGTACTGTTCTCTTTGTTTCTCTTTTATCGATTTAAGCTCTCAATGTAATCCTGGCAGCTAGTCCTCCTGGGTGAGTTTGCTTCTTTTTATTCTAGAGCTTTCTGGTGCGCTATTAAGGTGCTAGTGTGAGAATTCTCTCTACTTTCTTTATATTGGTTTTTAGTGCTATGAACTTTCCTCTTAGCACTGCTTTCATTGTGTCCCACAATTTTGGGCATGCTGTGGATTCATGTTCATTGAATTCAAGGAAGGCTTTAAAGATTTCTTTATCTTTTGACCCAGTGATGAATCAAATGAGCATTGTTCAATTTTTATGAGTTGGTAAGCTTTCCCCAGATCCAAGATTTCAATATTGTCAGCATATCTCTCTGGACATATTCTTATCCACCTCTTCTTACTAATTCAGGCTGGCCTAATTTCAGGTTTTTGCTCTCTTTGCTTTGTAATTATAAATTATAAATTATTTTGAAAGTTCCATGTGAGTGCTATATTTACTTCATTTTCACCTCAGTCCAACTCCTCACAACCAATTCCCTCTCAAATACATGACTTCTCATTCTATAATTGCTTTTGTCACATATAGACTTATATATCATAAACCTACTGAGTCCATGTACTGTTGCTACCCTGTATATGTGTTTAAAGTTGGCATTTGGGGATTGGACATGATTTTCTCTTGCTCTGAAGCCACTGATTGCTTATAGCTCTTTATCTAGGGGTGGGGCCTTATGAGATTTCCCCCATTAGCAATGGTACACTGACTGGTATTATCCTTCTGCAAGTCCATATGTCAACCTTTCTGTTGAAATTTTATGAGTACAGCATCCTTCTTAGGGCTAGAAGACACTATCTAGCAGAGGACATCTCAGTCCTGTTTCCTACAATCTTGTGACTCTTCTTTCTCTATATTCCCTGAGCTTTAAGTGCAGGGGTTGCATGGTAGATATATATATATAATCCTTGGGACTGGTCACCTTTCTTGGGAAGGTGTCATGAACTCAATACAAATTAGAATAATCTGAGAAGAAGCAATCTCCGCTGAAGAACGACCTCTATCAGAATTTCCTGTGGCATGTCTGTGAGAAATTTGCTTTATTAAAAATACTGTTTAGAAACATTGAGATGAATATAATCAAAGTTGTCTTATATTCCTGCAGGCCACTTAGTTCCAAATAATCACACAACGGCTTATATCAATTATAAGCTGTTTGTCCTATTGCTCAAGCTTATTACTTGTTTGTTAACTTTTACTCTTAAACTTGTCCATCTTTCTTATCTCTATTTAGTTGTGTGGCTTGGAACCTTTGCTCAGCTGAGCATTCTCACCTTTCTTTTACTGAAAGAAACTAGTGGAGCAGCAGTTACTGTAATATTAAGGCTCCAAGTCAATTAATTATTTGAGTATGAGCTACTGGATATTTGGTATTTTAGAGTTTCTGGCTGGATAGAAAATACACAGTACAGGCGACTCAGTAAATTGAGACAAAACTAGAGTGTGATGGATGAACTGAATTTGCGTCCCATGGGCAGAATTTTTCCACTGACACATAGATCTTGTCAGAATATAAATATCAAGTAGATGAGTTCTGATAAAAAGAGGATATATCCAGGTGGGTTTGGTGGCTTGCATATAATTCCAAACATGAAATGCTAAGGCAGGATCACTGCGGCAAGGAGGATAGTTACACTATCTGTATTGGTGAGCTCTGGTTTCGAGTGAGAGGTCTTGTCTCAGTAAATAAGATAGAAACGTGATTATGGATGGTTCCAGATATCAGCTTCAGGACACACACACAAAGACAAACACAACAGGGGCACATGTATATACATCACACATGAAAAACTGAGCACTTTCCTAATGTGCAGCAAACATCCTAATAAGGACATTTCTGCACTGAACATGAGGGCTCAGTAATAGAGACATCATAATGTCTATGTTGTAACAAAGACCTCTCCTGAGGAGCAGAGATAAATACAGGGTCAGCTAAGTGGTTTGGTTATTTTGAGAGAGCCTGGCCAGAAGAAAGGTGGAGCGCAGCCAAACTCATCAAGTGAGCATGGCTGGGAACAGGGAAAGAAGACGAAAGGGATCCCGCTCCCCAAGAGCCGAGCTTCAACATCCTGTCAACCGAAGAAGACAACATGCATCCCACTCCACAAGAGCCGAGCCTCAACGTCCTGTCAACCAAAGAAGAGGACATGCATCCTGCTCCCCAGGAGCCGATCTTCAATATGCTGTCAACCAAAGAACAGGACAACATGTATCCTGCTCCCCAGGAGCCGAGATTCAATATCCTGTCAACCAAAGAACAGGACAACAGGTATCCCGCTCCGCAAGAGCCGAGCTTGACTATCCTGTCAACCAAAGAAGAAGACATGTATCCCGCTCCACAAGAGCAGAGCTTCAATTTCCTGTGAGCCGCATAGACCGCTTCCTGCGACAGGGGAACTATTCCCAGCGCCTGAGCTCCACTTCACCCGTCTTCCTAGCCGGTGTCCTCCAGCATGTGACCTCCAACATCCTGGAGTTGGCTGGCGAGGTGGCCCACAGCAGTGGCAAGAAGCGCATCGCCCCAGAACACCTGTATCGAGTGCTCCAGGACAACGTGCAGCTCAAACAGCTCTTAAAAGAGGACACCAAGTCCGTGGGTGACCAGATAGGAGACCACGAAGACAACTGAAGACGCTGGGTCTCAGAGGCTGGAGGGTCCACCACCCTTCCCACCCTTCAGCCTCAACCAGGCAGCGTCCTACTAACTAAGGGGCTAATCACACAAATAAACATCAAAACAGAAGCCAATCACTGTGTCGCCTTTTCATTTGCCATTTTGAGCTAGAGAAACACCTGGGAGGGTGGTGGTGGGGATGGAGCTGTGGTCAGTGTGGGGATTTGAATTCCAGGGGAGGTCGTTTCTAACAGGGACCGTGTGGCCAGGGGTCCTGGTGGGAGGAGGAGGTGGTCAAGGGAGAAGAAGAGGGCCTGGTGAGAGGAAGGGGGCCTGGTTTGTCAACACAGGTGGCCCTGGGGGAGGACTGGGCTGTGGTACAGGGCAGAGAAGCTGTCTCTGCAGGTTGTGAGCACAGAAAGTCTTGGGAGCCCAGGAACCTGGCTTCACAATCCCAGTGCAGTGCTAACTGGAGGAGGGTGGATGAAGACAGGGACTGGGGTAGGAAAGGCTTCTTTGGAGAGAAGATCTCAGGTCAGAAGGTGATGATGATATGATAGACCATGGGAAGTGGCACACTTTGGGAGTGAGCTTCAAGGGTCAGGAGCTTCAAAGAGAGCACTGAAGAATGAAGAGGAGGAGGAGGAGGAGGAGGAGGAGGAGGAGGAAACACACAAAATAGGAAATAGAGTCTGCGTTTTCTTTTCTTTTCAAGATTCTTGCCTTGTTCTAAAAGGATTTACACAAGAGTAAGTAGGTAACATACTAAGGTGCGGTGTGGCATATATGTGTATATGGTTTAATATTCTGTTTTCTTTAGGCCCGGGTATCTCTACATAGCCCTGGCTGCCCTGGAACTCACTGTGTAGACGAGGCTGGCCTCAACCACAGAGATCAGCCTGCCTCTGTCTCCCAATTTCTGGGATTAAAGTCATGTGCTGCTAGTCGGGGGCCTTCTGGAAAACTAAATAACAATGGTATATAAATGCCATTAACCCACAGACACGAAATTCAAGCAGAACATCTATGAACTTATAAACACCTTCAGTTGTGCACATGTCCTTCTCAGAAGGAGGCTCTGAATTGTCAGTGATGGTGTATGTCATAGAGCAATGCAGCAGCATCAGAGGCTAAGCCTGAGCCTGTGTTTGAAGAGTTTGTCAGTATTGACTGTCAGTTATATCCCCGATGTTCACACAAGGGCATGGGATCATTCCTATGAACACTTTCAAATGTGGCTTTCACATAACGCTGGGACCCAAATCAAGTGTGCTAACAATCTGTGTCCATGCCTGTGAATGTCCACATTGGATGTTTTCACTGTTCATGAGTGCCTGGTAGCCCCTCCCCGCTGTACTGCTGCTGCTGGCCTTTTAGAGCTAACTTCTCAGAGACTGAGGCAGCTTTCACAACTGAACCAGAAGGCTTCACTTATAGGTCCCACTACACCACTGTCTTTCCATGTTTATTTGGACATTCCCTGTTTTCTCTGGACAGTGAATTATGTATAGCTCGGAAGACAAGAATCCCTTCTCTTGATTTCCAATGAATTGCTACATCTGTGTCCTTTCCTCTCCCACAAACTCAGCCTACTTTCCCAAAGAATAGCCATCTTTGCCGAGTGCTCAGGTGTCTGTTGGTGTTGGGGCTACTAGCTATGACTACCGAACGTCAATATTTTGGCACTTACAGGGGACAGGTGCAGATGGAGATTGATTGATTGGCAGGCTCTGGTCTCTTCTTTGATCCTCCTTTCTGGTGGCTCCCTGTGTCTGGCTTGTAACCAGGCTACAATCCACAACCCGAGATTTTGTGTAATAAGGGGAGCTGTGAGAGAGACATCCATGGATCCTGTGGGAAGGAGCAATAATTAAGATCTCTTGAGTTTATTGGGCACCTGGAGAAGAGCTACGGGGAGGTAGGAATAGGACAGGAGGAAAAAGCATGGTTGAGCTGCGGGAGGGTCAGTTTGGGAGAGGCAAGAGAGAGATGTCTTCATAAAGGGAGCCATTTGGGGAATACATAGAAACCCGGTGCTGGGGAAACATCCAAGAACCCACAAAGATGACTTGATCTAAGCAGATGCAGAAATCTACAACTAAGCACTGGGTCAAGATCCCAGTGCAGTCAAAGCGAGGGAGGAGGGATTATAGGAGCAAAGGGGTCAAGACTTTTATGAGGAAACCCACAGAGACAGCTGTCTTGAGCTACTGGGGACTCACTAATCATTTTAGATAAAAAAATTATCCAGAGATGACTGAAACTTTAGTCTCTGTGGTTCACTGGTTAGTTTTATTAATTTACACAAGTGGACAATGAAGTGTGAGTACGTAATAAATAGAATACAACTGGACATAATAGTAACAGAAAAAGTCATATGCAGAATAGAAATATAAAACTATTATTAAAGGATTATTTCAGCTAAAAAATTTTAATTCTAACGCCTAGGCAAATTTTCAGTAACACATATGCTAGATTTTAGGTCTTTATGATTTTAATAAAGCTTCATAGAAAACTGTGTGTGAATCCTCATTACAGAAAAAATTACTGAAAAAAATGACAATTAACCTAATAAAAAAATTAAAAATCAATATTCAAAGATTTATTTTTCAATTTACTGAAATATAAGCTGCTAAGGCTATAATTTTATTGCCTAATATCATTTGGTAAATTTCCATCTGGCCCATGACGACTACAAGTGGAGCTCCAGAAATTTCCCCTATAACCTTGAACTTCAATACTTCTGCCATCCAGTATCTTATATTGTTTCTTGGATGACCATGGAAAGTATGAAGATATGGTTCACTTTCAATCTCATTACATACACTGGTGTCATATTTACTTATCATATACATACATATTCATTTCTATTTTATCTCGTTTATTTTACTATAACAGGATGTTGCTATATTGCCTGGTCTGGTCTCATATTTGTGAGCGCCAATGATCTTCCTGTCTCAGCTTCCTTAGTATATGTGACTATTACAAGTATACACTTCCACACTTCACTTAGCTCTTGCCTATAATTTATGTCAGCGGTAGGTCATTTGATAAAAGACATATCAATTATTGTTATTCTAGATTATTTAGGGAAGGATGACAACGAATTATACTTCTTCAGTTCAGGCACATTTTTCTGTTTTTTTCTTTGCACATGGTTGAATTATAGATGGAGAATCTGTACAGAAAGAGTCCTAATTATACTTTACATTAACATGATTCAATGTAGAAAGGACAACACCTCTTTTGCTTTGACATTTTTGCCTGTGACTCGCACACCCTGACATAGCAAATAAGGCTAATTTTTTTCTAAAATCACTCTGATAAGTTGAAAGAACAAATCTTTTATTTCGAACATTTTTTTGGCAAACTAAAAGGACCCTAGCATATTTATAAATGTAAGCTTTGTGATGTGGGAATGTCCTTCTATATGCTGTGAAAAAAAGGATTGTTAGGGCCATTGCAGGCACTGTAGAAGTAGGTAGGGAAATCAGAGCATAGGTAGGAGAAGGAGCGTGAAGTCAGAAGACACAAGATCCAGCCGCCCAAAGAAGCAACATGTAAAGTAACACAGATGAGCCACAGGCCTCGTGACAGGACAGATCAAGGGAAATGGGTTGAATTAAGATAGAGCAGAATCCTGTTGTAACACATGGTGCCCAACGTGGGCAGAACACCCAGGTAAAGCCCGATAAAGCTTGAAAATGATTCTAGAGCACAGAAAGGGAACCAAAAGTGTCTCTGAAGTTGGTCATGGTACAGAGAAACTGTGGTGTTTGGGCTTGAATTTCAAAATGGGGCAGCTTAAATCAAGGCCAGATCTTGAAGTCTCACAGAAGACTCATATAAGCTTCAAACTACATTTGATTGATTGAAGGTTCCTGTTCATATTGAACAAAAATGGAGAAGAGTCAAAGACAGCTTCTTAGTAGCAGCATTTTCTTGGGTCTGCTGTGTTTGTTGGCAGTGAACAGAGAGATGGCCGCCTCAAGAGAAGCTTCTTGACTCAGCTTTATTGGAAAAAAAAAAACCAACTGTGCGGCCCTTTAGGAGGCCCTGCTGACAAATGCTTAAGTGGAGTGAGCACCTAAAAATCCCCAGAGTTAGGTTGGTAACAGGTTTCATGTAACTTCATTATTTCATATTGCTTCTTAGAAATGGAAAGATAAGCATGGCCCCAGCACCCCCACCCTGTTGAAAAGTCACCAAGAGGGGTGGGCCGAGTCAGCAGTCAGGGACCTAAGCTGTGGTGGAGAGATGGGAGCTCTGGGACCATATAGGTCTATGGGTCTGAACCTCTGGATGGATGGGGCCAGAAACCTCTTCGGATCAGATATTCAATCTTTGCTGTTTGGCCAAGATTACACAGGAAATACATTAGGCTATATAATGTCTCCTCCAAGGATATTCAGTTTCTGATCTCTGGAATCTGTGAATGTCATGTTCTGTGGCAAAAGTGAATTTATGGATAATGAGACGACCCCGGGTTTATTATGACACCCAGGTATGACATTAAGTTATGAAGAAGGAATGCAGTGTGTGAACTGAAGAGGGAAAGTGTAACACGGCTGCCTTGATGATGAAGGAAAGGGGCAGAAGTCAAGGAATGTAGCTATAGCTAAGCTCTCTCTAGTAACTGGGATTGGTAACTATCTCTTTGTTCAATCTTTGGGTGGACATTTTGTTTAATTGACCAGTCCTTTGTCTTACAGAAGCTTCTAACTTTCAGGTGGTCCTATTTATTAATTGCTGCTCTCAGTGTCTGTGCCACTGGTGTTATATTTAGGAAGTGGAGACGCCCTTGCATTCAAAGCTATTTCCCACATTGTCTTCTATTAGGTTTAGTGCAACTGAGTTTACGTTGAGGTCTTTGATCCATTTGGGATCGAGTTTTGTGCAGGGAGATGCATATGGATCTATTTGAATTCCTATATGGGCCACCATCCAGTTGGGCCAGTACCATTTGTTGAAAATGCCATCATTTTTCCATTGTGTATTTTTGTCTCGTTGTCAAAATTCTGGTGTTTTTAGGTATGTGGATTAATGCCATGGTTGTCAGCTCAACATACCCGGTTTTATGTCAGTACCAAGCTGTATTTATTACTATAGCTCTATAGTAGAGCATGAGGTTGGCTGTGGTCATGCCTCCAGAAGTTCCTTCATTGTACAGGATTACTGTGGCATTTACTATGTTGATGCTACCATTCCAACTCATGGAAAATCTCTCATTTTTTTGATATCTCTTCAGTTTCTTTCTTCAAAACTTAAAGGTCTTGTCATACCAGTCTCTCATTGGTTTGGTTAGAGTTACCCAAGATAGCTTATATAGTTTGTGCCTATTGTGAAGGGTGATGTTTCCCTGATTTCTTTCTCAGCTCCTTTGTCATTTGTATATAGGAGGGCTACTGACTTTTTTTTTTTGAGTTACAGTTGTATACTGCTTCGTTACTGAAGGTGTTTATCAGCTGTAGGAGTCCCCCGGTAGAATTTTGGGGATCACTTATGTATACTATCATACCACACACATATATGGATAGTTTGACTTCTTCTTTTCCAATTTATGTATCCTCTTGATGTCTGTATTAAATAATTGTGGAGGAGGGGATAGCCTCTTTTTGTTCCTGATTTTATTGGAATCACTTTGAGTTTCTCTGCATTTAGTTTGATGTTGGCTCTCAGCTTGCTGTATATGGCCTTTATTAGTTTAGATATGTTCCTTGTATCCAAGATGTCTCCCAGACCTTTGTCATTAAGGGGGGTTGAATTTGTCCAAGGCTGACATGACCATGCGGGTTTTTTTCTTTCAGTTTGTTTATATGGTGGATGACATTAATAGATTTGTGTATGTTGAACCATCCCTGCATCTCTGGGATGAAGCCTGTTTGATCATGTTGAATAATTAATTTAGGTGTTCTTGAATTCACTTTGCCAGTACTTTATTGAATAATTTTGCTTCAATGTTCATGAGGGAGATTGATCTGTAATTCTCTTTCTTTGTCATACTGTTGTGTGGTTGGGTATCAGTGTGCCTAGAGCCTCGTAAAAAGAGTTTGGCAATGTTCTCTCTGTTTCTGTTTTCTTGAAAACTTTGAGGAGTGGTACTACCTCTTCATTGAAATTCTGGTGGAATTCTGTCCTGAAACCATATGTTAGTGGGATGTTTTTAGTTGGAAAAATTTTTGATGACTGCTTCGATTTCATTGGGATTCATGGGTTAATTTAAATTGATTATCTGATCTTGATTTCAGTTTGGTAGGTGGAGCCTATCCAGAAAATTGTTCATTTGTTTTAGATTTTCCAATTTTGTGGAGTACAAATTTTTCTAAGTATGACCCAGTGATTTCCTGGATTTCTCAGTGTCTCTTGTTATAGCTCCCTTTTAATTTCTAATTTTGTTCATTTGGATGCCACCTCTCTGCCTCTAAGTTCGTTTGGATAAGAGCTGGTCTGTCTTGTTGATTTTCTCCATGAATCAACTCTCTTTCATTGATTCTTTGTACTGTTCTCTTTGTTTCTCTTTTATCGATTTAAGCTCTCAATGTAATCCTGGCAGCTAGTCCTCCTGGGTGAGTTTGCTTCTTTTTATTCTAGAGCTTTCTGGTGCGCTATTAAGGTGCTAGTGTGAGAATTCTCTCTACTTTCTTTATATTGGTTTTTAGTGCTATGAACTTTCCTCTTAGCACTGCTTTCATTGTGTCCCACAATTTTGGGCATGCTGTGGATTCATGTTCATTGAATTCAAGGAAGGCTTTAAAGATTTCTTTATCTTTTGACCCAGTGATGAATCAAATGAGCATTGTTCAATTTTTATGAGTTGGTAAGCTTTCCCCAGATCCAAGATTTCAATATTGTCAGCATATCTCTCTGGACATATTCTTATCCACCTCTTCTTACTAATTCAGGCTGGCCTAATTTCAGGTTTTTGCTCTCTTTGCTTTGTAATTATAAATTATAAATTATTTTGAAAGTTCCATGTGAGTGCTATATTTACTTCATTTTCACCTCAGTCCAACTCCTCACAACCAATTCCGTCTCAAATACATGACTTCTCATTCTATAATTGCTTTTGTCACATATAGACTTATATATCATAAACCTACTGAGTCCATGTACTGTTGCTACCCTGTATATGTGTTTAAAGTTGGCATTTGGGGATTGGACATGATTTTCTCTTGCTCTGAAGCCACTGATTGCTTATAGCTCTTTATCTAGGGGTGGGGCCTTATGAGATTTCCCCCATTAGCAATGGTACACTGACTGGTATTATCCTTCTGCAAGTCCATATGTCAACCTTTCTGTTGAAATTTTATGAGTACAGCATCCTTCTTAGGGCTAGAAGACACTATCTAGCAGAGGACATCTCAGTCCTGTTTCCTACAATCTTGTGACTCTTCTTTCTCTATATTCCCTGAGCTTTAAGTGCAGGGGTTGCATGGTAGATATATATATAATCCTTGGGACTGGTCACCTTTCTTGGGAAGGTGTCATGAACTCAATACAAATTAGAATAATCTGAGAAGAAGCAATCTCCGCTGAAGAACGACCTCTATCAGAATTTCCTGTGGCATGTCTGTGAGAAATTTGCTTTATTAAAAATACTGTTTAGAAACATTGAGATGAATATAATCAAAGTTGTCTTATATTCCTGCAGGCCACTTAGTTCCAAATAATCACACAACGGCTTATATCAATTATAAGCTGTTTGTCCTATTGCTCAAGCTTATTACTTGTTTGTTAACTTTTACTCTTAAACTTGTCCATCTTTCTTATCTCTATTTAGTTGTGTGGCTTGGAACCTTTGCTCAGCTGAGCATTCTCACCTTTCTTTTACTGAAAGAAACTAGTGGAGCAGCAGTTACTGTAATATTAAGGCTCCAAGTCAATTAATTATTTGAGTATGAGCTACTGGGTATTTGGTATTTTAGAGTTTCTGGCTGGATAGAAAATACACAGTACAGGCGACTCAGTAAATTGAGACAAAACTAGAGTGTGATGCATGAACTGAATTTGCGTCCCATGGGCAGAATTTTTCCACTGACACATAGATCTTGTCAGAATATAAATATCAAGTAGATGAGTTCTGATAAAAAGAGGATATATCCAGGTGGGTTTGGTGGCTTGCATATAATTCCAAACATGAAATGCTAAGGCAGGATCACTGCGGCAAGGAGGATAGTTACACTATCTGTATTGGTGAGCTCTGGTTTCGAGTGAGAGGTCTTGTCTCAGTAAATAAGATAGAAACGTGATTATGGATGGTTCCAGATATCAGCTTCAGGACACACACACAAAGACAAACACAACAGGGGCACATGTATATACATCACGCATGAAAAACTGAGCACTTTCCTAATGTGCAGCAAACATCCTAATAAGGACATTTCTGCACTGAACATGAGGGCTCAGTAATAGAGACATCATAATGTCTATGTTGTAACAAAGACCTCTCCTGAGGAGCAGAGATAAATACAGGGTCAGCTAAGTGGTTTGGTTATTTTGAGAGAGCCTGGCCAGAAGAAAGGTGGAGCGCAGCCAAACTCATCAAGTGAGCATGGCTGGGAACAGGGAAAGAAGACGAAAGGGATCCCGCTCCCCAAGAGCCGAGCTTCAACATCCTGTCAACCGAAGAAGACAACATGCATCCCACTCCACAAGAGCCGAGCCTCAACGTCCTGTCAACCAAAGAAGAGGACATGCATCCTGCTCCCCAGGAGCCGAGCTTCAATATGCTGTCAACCAAAGAACAGGACAACATGTATCCTGCTCCCCAGGAGCCGAGATTCAATATCCTGTCAACCAAAGAACAGGACAACAGGTATCCCGCTCCGCAAGAGCCGAGCTTGACTATCCTGTCAACCAAAGAAGAAGACATGTATCCCGCTCCACAAGAGCAGAGCTTCAATTTCCTGTGAGCCGCATAGACCGCTTCCTGCGACAGGGGAACTATTCCCAGCGCCTGAGCTCCACTTCACCCGTCTTCCTAGCCGGTGTCCTCCAGCATGTGACCTCCAACATCCTGGAGTTGGCTGGCGAGGTGGCCCACAGCAGTGGCAAGAAGCGCATCGCCCCAGAACACCTGTATCGAGTGCTCCAGGACAACGTGCAGCTCAAACAGCTCTTAAAAGAGGACACCAAGTCCGTGGGTGACCAGATAGGAGACCACGAAGACAACTGAAGACGCTGGGTCTCAGAGGCTGGAGGGTCCACCACCCTTCCCACCCTTCAGCCTCAACCAGGCAGCGTCCTACTAACTAAGGGGCTAATCACACAAATAAACATCAAAACAGAAGCCAATCACTGTGTCGCCTTTTCATTTGCCATTTTGAGCTAGAGAAACACCTGGGAGGGTGGTGGTGGGGATGGAGCTGTGGTCAGTGTGGGGATTTGAATTCCAGGGGAGGTCGTTTCTAACAGGGACCGTGTGGCCAGGGGTCCTGGTGGGAGGAGGAGGTGGTCAAGGGAGAAGAAGAGGGCCTGGTGAGAGGAAGGGGGCCTGGTTTGTCAACACAGGTGGCCCTGGGGGAGGACTGGGCTGTGGTACAGGGCAGAGAAGCTGTCTCTGCAGGTTGTGAGCACAGAAAGTCTTGGGAGCCCAGGAACCTGGCTTCACAATCCCAGTGCAGTGCTAACTGGAGGAGGGTGGATGAAGACAGGGACTGGGGTAGGAAAGGCTTCTTTGGAGAGAAGATCTCAGGTCAGAAGGTGATGATGATATGATAGACCATGGGAAGTGGCACACTTTGGGAGTGAGCTTCAAGGGTCAGGAGCTTCAAAGAGAGCACTGAAGAATGAAGAGGAGGAGGAGGAGGAGGAGGAGGAGGAAACACACAAAATAGGAAATAGAGTCTGCGTTTTCTTTTCTTTTCAAGATGCTTGCCTTGTTCTAAAAGGATTTACACAAGAGTAAGTAGGTAACATACTAAGGTGCGGTGTGGCATATATGTGTATATGGTTTAATATTCTGTTTTCTTTAGGCCCGGGTATCTCTACATAGCCCTGGCTGCCCTGGAACTCACTGTGTAGACGAGGCTGGCCTCAACCACAGAGATCAGCCTGCCTCTGTCTCCCAATTTCTGGGATTAAAGTCATGTGCTGCTAGTCGGGGGCCTTCTGGAAAACTAAATAACAATGGTATATAAATGCCATTACCCCACAGACACGAAATTCAAGCAGAACATCTATGAACTTATAAACACCTTCAGTTGTGCACATGTCCTTCTCAGAAGGAGGCTCTGAATTGTCAGTGATGGTGTATGTCATAGAGCAATGCAGCAGCATCAGAGGCTAAGCCTGAGCCTGTGTTTGAAGAGTTTGTCAGCATTGACTGTCAGTTATATCCCCGATGTTCACACAAGGGCATGGGATCATTCCTATGAACACTTTCAAATGTGGCTTTCACATAACGCTGGGACCCAAATCAAGTGTGCTAACAATCTGTGTCCATGCCTGTGAATGTCCACATTGGATGTTTTCACTGTTCATGAGTGCCTGGTAGCCCCTCCCCGCTGTACTGCTGCTGCTGGCCTTTTAGAGCTAACTTCTCAGAGACTGAGGCAGCTTTCACAACTGAACCAGAAGGCTTCACTTATAGGTCCCACTACACCACTGTCTTTCCATGTTTATTTGGACATTCCCTGTTTTCTCTGGACAGTGAATTATGTATAGCTCGGAAGACAAGAATCCCTTCTCTTGATTTCCAATGAATTGCTACATCTGTGTCCTTTCCTCTCCCACAAACTCAGCCTACTTTCCCAAAGAATAGCCATCTTTGCCGAGTGCTCAGGTGTCTGCTGGTGTTGGGGCTACTAGCTATGACTACCAAACGTCAATATTTTGGCACTTACAGGGGACAGGTGCAGATGGAGATGGATTGATTGGCAGGCTCTGGTCTCTTCTTTGATCCTCCTTTCTGGTGGCTCCCTGTGTCTGGCTTGTAACCAGGCTACAATCCACAACCCGAGATTTTGTGTAATAAGGGGAGCTGTGAGAGAGACATCCATGGATCCTGTGGGAAGGAGCAATAATTAAGATCTCTTGAGTTTATTGGGCACCTGGAGAAGAGCTACGGGGAGGTAGGAATAGGACAGGAGGAAAAAGCATGGTTGAGCTGCGGGAGGGTCAGTTTGGGAGAGGCAAGAGAGAGATGTCTTCATAAAGGGAGCCATTTGGGGAATACATAGAAACCCGGTGCTGGGGAAACATCCAAGAACCCACAAAGATGACTTGATCTAAGCAGATGCAGAGATCTACAACTAAGCACTGGGTCAAGATCCCAGTGCAGTCAAAGCGAGGGAGGAGGGATTATAGGAGCAAAGGGGTCAAGACTTTTATGAGGAAACCCACAGAGACAGCTGTCTTGAGCTACTGGGGACTCACTAATCATTTTAGATAAAAAAATTATCCAGAGATGACTGAAACTTTAGTCTCTGTGGTTCACTGGTTAGTTTTATTAATTTACACAAGTGGACAATGAAGTGTGAGTACGTAATAAATAGAATACAACTGGACATAATAGTAATAGAAAAAGTCATATGCAGAATAGAAATATAAAACTATTATTAAAGGATTATTTCAGCTAAAAAATTTTAATTCTAACGCCTAGGCAAATTTTCAGTAACACATATGCTAGATTTTAGGTCTTTATGATTTTAATAAAGCTTCATAGAAAACTGTGTGTGAATCCTCATTACAGAAAAAATTACTGAAAAAAATGACAATTAACCTAATAAAAAAATTAAAAATCAATATTCAAAGATTTATTTTTCAATTTACTGAAATATAAGCTGCTAAGGCTATAATTTTATTGCCTAATATCATTTGGTAAATTTCCATCTGGCCCATGACGACTACAAGTGGAGCTCCAGAAATTTCCCCTATAACCTTGAACTTCAATACTTCTGCCATCCAGTATCTTATATTGTTTCTTGGATGACCATGGAAGGTATGAAGATATGGTTCACTTTCAATCTCATTACATACACTGGTGTCATATTTACTTATCATATACATACATATTCATTTCTATTTTATCTCGTTTATTTTACTATAACAGGATGTTGCTATATTGCCTGGTCTGGTCTCATATTTGTGAGCGCCAATGATCTTCCTGTCTCAGCTTCCTTAGTATATGTGACTATTACAAGTATACACTTCCACACTTCACTTAGCTCTTGCCTATAATTTATGTCAGCGGTAGGTCATTTGATAAAAGACATATCAATTATTGTTATTCTAGATTATTTAGGGAAGGATGACAACGAATTATACTTCTTCAGTTCAGGCACATTTTTCTGTTTTTTTCTTTGCACATGGTTGAATTATAGATGGAGAATCTGTACATAAAGAGTCCTAATTATACTTTACATTAACATGATTCAATGTAGAAAGGACAACACCTCTTTTGCTTTGACATTTTTGCCTGTGACTCGCACACCCTGACATAGCAAATAAGGCTAATTTTTTTCTAAAATCACTCTGATAAGTTGAAAGAACAAATCTTTTATTTCGAACATTTTTTTGGCAAACTAAAAGGACCCTAGCATATTTATAAATGTAAGCTTTGTGATGTGGGAATGTCCTTCTATATGCTGTGAAAAAAAGGATTGTTAGGGCCATTGCAGGCACTGTAGAAGTAGGTAGGGAAATCAGAGCATAGGTAGGAGAAGGAGCATGAAGTCAGAAGACACAAGATCCAGCCGCCCAAAGAAGCAACATGTAAAGTAACACAGATGAGCCACAGGCCTCGTGACAGGACAGATCAAGGGAAATGGGTTGAATTAAGATAGAGCAGAATCCTGTTGTAACACATGGTGCCCAACGTGGGCAGAACACCCAGGTAAAGCCCGATAAAGCTTGAAAATGATTCTAGAGCACAGAAAGGGAACCAAAAGTGTCTCTGAAGTTGGTCATGGTACAGAGAAACTGTGGTGTTTGGGCTTGAATTTCAAAATGGGGCAGCTTAAATCAAGGCCAGATCTTGAAGTCTCACAGAAGACTCATATAAGCTTCAAACTACATTTGATTGATTGAAGGTTCCTGTTCATATTGAACAAAAATGGAGAAGAGTCAAAGACAGCTTCTTAGTAGCAGCATTTTCTTGGGTCTGCTGTGTTTGTTGGCAATGAACAGAGAGACGGCCGCCTCAAGAGAAGCTTCTTGATTCAGCTTTATTGGAAAAAAAAAAACCAACTGTGCGGCCCTTTAGGAGGCCCTGCTGACAAATGCTTAAGTGGAGTGAGCACCTAAAAATCCCCAGAGTTAGGTTGGTAACAGGTTTCATGTAACTTCATTATTTCATATTGCTTCTTAGAAATGGAAAGATAAGCATGGCCCCAGCACCCCCACCCTGTTGAAAAGTCACCAAGAGGGGTGGGCCGAGTCAGCAGTCAGGGACCTAAGCTGTGGTGGAGAGATGGGAGCTCTGGGACCATATAGGTCTATGGGTCTGAACCTCTGGATGGATGGGGCCAGAAACCTCTTCGGATCAGATATTCAATCTTTGCTGTTTGGCCAAGATTACACAGGAAATACATTAGGCTATATAATGTCTCCTCCAAGGATATTCAGTTTCTGATCTCTGGAATCTGTGAATGTCATGTTCTGTGGCAAAAGTGAATTTATGGATAATGAGACGACCCCGGGTTTATTATGACACCCAGGTATGACATTAAGTTATGAAGAAGGAATGCAGTGTGTGAACTGAAGAGGGAAAGTGTAACACGGCTGCCTTGATGATGAAGGAAAGGGGCAGAAGTCAAGGAATGTAGCTATAGCTAAGCTCTCTCTAGTAACTGGGATTGGTAACTATCTCTTTGTTCAATCTTTGGGTGGACATTTTGTTTAATTGACCAGTCCTTTGTCTTACAGAAGCTTCTAACTTTCAGGTGGTCCTATTTATTAATTGCTGCTCTCAGTGTCTGTGCCACTGGTGTTATATTTAGGAAGTGGAGACGCCCTTGCATTCAAAGCTATTTCCCACATTGTCTTCTATTAGGTTTAGTGCAACTGAGTTTACGT